>OX387913.1:25232078-26565828 GCA_947578465.1 Thera obeliscata | reverse complement strand
CGCTGCACTCCGTAGTGGTCACTGCCAAGGACGATATGGAGACGGGGGATCAAGTTATGAAAAGGATAAGAGAGACTATAAACGCGAAAGAAGGAGGAATAGTCATAGAAAGGATCCGGAAAGCCAAGGACAGGAAGGTGATTGTAGGGTGCAGGACTGAGAGGGAAAGAGAAGAAGTGAAGGAAAGGCTAAAGAGGGCAGAGGAGTACTTGGTGGTTGTAGAGATGAAGAACAAAGATCCTCTCGTAATTTTAAAGAATGTCTTCACCTATAACACAGATGAGGACATCATAAAAGCCATCTGGACCCAAAATGGCAATATTCTGAAGGAACTAGTCAGGGAGGAAAATAAGACTGAAATAGCCTATAAAAGAAGCACTAGAAACCGCGAAACGCAACACGTCGTCATGAGGGTGTCCCCCGGGGTGTGGCAGCGCCTGGTCCACGCAGAAACGGTCGTCATAGACCTCCAGCGGGTACGAGTGGCAGACCAGTCGCCACTCGTGCAGTGCTCGCTGTGTCTCGGCTACGGCCACGGACGACGGTTCTGTGTGGAGAACACCGTGAAGTGTAGCCACTGCGGGGGCCCCCACATGAAGACGGAGTGCGATGAGTGGCTCGCCGGTGCAACCCCTTCCTGTTGCAACTGCAAGCACGCCGGGGCTGAAAAGGCGGACCATAATGCGTTCAGCCCTGAGTGTGCGATCAGGAGGAAGTGGGATGCACTGGCGAGGTCGACAATAGCTTACCACTGCTAACTGCCAAAGAACAAAAGCTGTCCAAATAAACGGCCTGGGTCATGATGACCATGGCCCAGGTCATTTATCCCTGAGAGGCAAAAATCCTGGTGGAAAATAGTGGCCACAAAACTGTACAGTAGACTCAAAATAAAGCTAGGCATCTACCTAAATCTCTTTTGTCGATAAGACTTGTTGGCTTTATATTTTAAAAAATATTAAACAACCAGCAGACGTTACGCAAGGAATTTACGTGAATAATGCTCTTAGCACTCTAAAATAGAGTCATTCTATAGTTCTAAATATGTTTCTTTTAAATATGTAAACCGATTAGCAATTAAGCTAAAATAGTCAAACTCAATCTAGTCAACACAAGCATAAAAACTGTCAACACCATTACTCTAGTCCATTTAATTAGTTTAGATAACCGTATCACCTATTTGCATTTATTAATTGTCAGCAACATTAATTTATTTAGTCTGTTTTCTTTATAGCTAAACGTAGTTTGCATTAAAACTGTAAACAACACATACTAAATGTCTGTTTTCTCTCTAGTTCGTTAGTTCGTTTGTATATAATCATAAGCCGGTAAAAACAGTCTCAGACTTTGTCCGAGGGACCATTTGTGCTATCCGAAGGATAGCTTTAAAAAAAAAAAAAAAAAAAAAAAAAAAACCTAACCTAACCTAACCTAACCTAACCTAACCTAACCTAACCTAACCTAACCTAACCTAACCTAACCTAACCTAACCTAACCTAACCTAACCTAACCTAACCTAACCTAACCTAACCTAACCTAACCTAACCTAACCTAACCTAACCTAACCTAACCTAACCTAACCTAACCTAACCTAACCTAACCTAACCTAACCTAACCTAACCTAACCTAACCTAACCTAACCTAACCTAACCTAACCTAACCTAACCTAACCTAACCTAACCTAACCTAACCTAACCTAACCTTTTTTTTTTTTTTTTTTTTTTGGTATCGGGGGGAAATCTGCACACAGACACCTTAACGCACCGAGGGATGCGCTAAGGTAGTGTGAGGTTGACGACCTCGCTTCGTCGACTCACTAAAACCACCCCGTGGCCGGCCTCGATGCATATCAAGGGGTTCCGGGATCTCCAACGGAACGCACCGGTACCCCTCTCGCATTTTGCCAAGAGCACATCCCGGGAATGACACCCATAGCCACCCCCGAAGCTCACGGCGACACTTGCCAAGAGTGTCGCCGCCTTCCCAGAACCGCATGACCGCCAGCCAGGGCCCTCGCCCCGACCAGCTGCTGATCCCAAAAAGGCCCCTGTTTGGCAGGGGCTACCACTCGCCCCCTCTCGGGGCAGGCGGCGCAAAGCTACAGGAAATCCCGAAACCTCTTGCCGCCCCCATCCCTAGCGACCAGTCCCACTGGTATCGCTCCGTGGCCTCCAAACACGTAAGTGGCAAAGCCAGCCAATCATGTACGGGTGTTACGATGATTGGCTGACCAAGCCACCCAGCCCTTAATGGATGGATAGAGAGTTGGATGCTCTCCATCAGACCACTCGCCCCCGTCTGGGGCCGGTGGCTCCAGATTACAGGTAAACCCGCAACCTTTTACCACCTCCTTCCCGAGCGACCAGTCCCACTGGTCTCGCTCAGTGGCCTCCAAACACGTAAGTGGCCGAGCTTGTCAATCATGTACGGGGAGTTACTATGATTGGCCAACCCGGCCACCCAGCCCTTGATGGATGGATGGAGAGTTTCGGGAGCGGGACGAACCAACCCTTCGCTCTCCATCAGACCACTCGCCCCCCACTGCGCCCTTTGCTAATCAAAGGGACGCGCGGGGAAGCCCAACCTAACCTAACCTAACCTAACCTAACCTAACCTAACCTAACCTAACCTAACCTAACCTAACCTAACCTAACCTAACCTAACCTAACCTAACCTAACCTAACCTAACCTAACCTAACCTAACCTAACCTAACCTAACCTAACCTAACCTAACCTAACCTAACCTAACCTAACCTAACCTAACCTAACCTAACCTAACCTAACCTAACCCGATTTAACAGACAGATTGTCGCGTGCGATACATCAAAATTTTAGTATAGTGTTTGCGAGTCTATTGACCGTAGAACTAGCTACATACAATTTGAAAAAATTTGACTTTTCTGCCAAAACTTTTTGGTACCTATTTGTTCGTTTTTCTCGCTCATTTTGACAGATTTTCAGTTTCTGATTGTTGAAAAAGCTGCGGTTAGAGAACCAGTTTGTTACCTGTGTGGTACATTTTTCGTTTTCTATAGCAAAAAGTTAAGTTTTTAACTGATTAGCGTTTGAAAACGAACTTTTTGACCCAGGTATAGAACTATCTTCGATTCTGTTGACAGCTACTTAAGGTGAATATAGCCGTGCGATACACCATTAGAAGCGGCCTGCGAAGCCCTACACATAGGACTAGCACCAGGGTTCACTCGTCATACAGAAACTTAGAAAAAGTGGTATTTCTACTAACTTTGCCACCGTTTTAGCGACGAAACAGACGTTTTTTCGCTAAAACTTATCGCCACTGCGCATAGCCCGGCTGGTACATCATCGCCCCACCTCCTGGCACCGATCTGGAACAGAAAAACACTGAAAATTAGAAAAAATAAAGACTACCTACAATTTGTTATAATTTGGCCAGGCGCATCGCGTTTCTCTGCATAGCAACGTGAGCTACCTAAGTTATTTGATATCTTTTAATTTGATTTAACAGACAGATTGTCGCGTGCGATACATCAAAATTTTAGTATAGTGTTTGCGAGTCTATTGACCGTAGAACTAGCTACATACAATTTGAAAAAATTTGACTTTTCTGCCAAAACTTTTTGGTACCTATTTGTTCGTTTTTCTCGCTCATTTTGACAGATTTTCAGTTTCTGATTGTTGAAAAAGCTGCGGTTAGAGAACCAGTTTGTTACCTGTGTGGTACATTTTTCGTTTTCTATAGCAAAAAGTTAAGTTTTTAACTGATTAGCGTTTGAAAACGAACTTTTTGACCCAGGTATAGAACTATCTTCGATTCTGTTGACAGCTACTTAAGGTGAATATAGCCGTGCGATACACCATTAGAAGCGGCCTGCGAAGCCCTACACATAGGACTAGCACCAGGGTTCACTCGTCATACAGAAACTTAGAAAAAGTGGTATTTCTACTAACTTTGCCACCGTTTTAGCGACGAAACAGACGTTTTTTCGCTAAAACTTATCGCCACTGCGCATAGCCCGGCTGGTACATCATCGCCCCACCTCCTGGCACCGATCTGGAACAGAAAAACACTGAAAATTAGAAAAAATAAAGACTACCTACAATTTGTTATAATTTGGCCAGGCGCATCGCGTTTCTCTGCATAGCAACGTGAGCTACCTAAGTTATTTGATATCTTTTAATTTGATTTAACAGACAGATTGTCGCGTGCGATACATCAAAATTTTAGTATAGTGTTTGCGAGTCTATTGACCGTAGAACTAGCTACATACAATTTGAAAAAATTTGACTTTTCTGCCAAAACTTTTTGGTACCTATTTGTTCGTTTTTCTCGCTCATTTTGACAGATTTTCAGTTTCTGATTGTTGAAAAAGCTGCGGTTAGAGAACCAGTTTGTTACCTGTGTGGTACATTTTTCGTTTTCTATAGCAAAAAGTTAAGTTTTTAACTGATTAGCGTTTGAAAACGAACTTTTTGACCCAGGTATAGAACTATCTTCGATTCTGTTGACAGCTACTTAAGGTGAATATAGCCGTGCGATACACCATTAGAAGCGGCCTGCGAAGCCCTACACATAGGACTAGCACCAGGGTTCACTCGTCATACAGAAACTTAGAAAAAGTGGTATTTCTACTAACTTTGCCACCGTTTTAGCGACGAAACAGACGTTTTTTCGCTAAAACTTATCGCCACTGCGCATAGCCCGGCTGGTACATCATCGCCCCACCTCCTGGCACCGATCTGGAACAGAAAAACACTGAAAATTAGAAAAAATAAAGACTACCTACAATTTGTTATAATTTGGCCAGGCGCATCGCGTTTCTCTGCATAGCAACGTGAGCTACCTAAGTTATTTGATATCTTTTAATTTGATTTAACAGACAGATTGTCGCGTGCGATACATCAAAATTTTAGTATAGTGTTTGCGAGTCTATTGACCGTAGAACTAGCTACATACAATTTGAAAAAATTTGACTTTTCTGCCAAAACTTTTTGGTACCTATTTGTTCGTTTTTCTCGCTCATTTTGACAGATTTTCAGTTTCTGATTGTTGAAAAAGCTGCGGTTAGAGAACCAGTTTGTTACCTGTGTGGTACATTTTTCGTTTTCTATAGCAAAAAGTTAAGTTTTTAACTGATTAGCGTTTGAAAACGAACTTTTTGACCCAGGTATAGAACTATCTTCGATTCTGTTGACAGCTACTTAAGGTGAATATAGCCGTGCGATACACCATTAGAAGCGGCCTGCGAAGCCCTACACATAGGACTAGCACCAGGGTTCACTCGTCATACAGAAACTTAGAAAAAGTGGTATTTCTACTAACTTTGCCACCGTTTTAGCGACGAAACAGACGTTTTTTCGCTAAAACTTATCGCCACTGCGCATAGCCCGGCTGGTACATCATCGCCCCACCTCCTGGCACCGATCTGGAACAGAAAAACACTGAAAATTAGAAAAAATAAAGACTACCTACAATTTGTTATAATTTGGCCAGGCGCATCGCGTTTCTCTGCATAGCAACGTGAGCTACCTAAGTTATTTGATATCTTTTAATTTGATTTAACAGACAGATTGTCGCGTGCGATACATCAAAATTTTAGTATAGTGTTTGCGAGTCTATTGACCGTAGAACTAGCTACATACAATTTGAAAAAATTTGACTTTTCTGCCAAAACTTTTTGGTACCTATTTGTTCGTTTTTCTCGCTCATTTTGACAGATTTTCAGTTTCTGATTGTTGAAAAAGCTGCGGTTAGAGAACCAGTTTGTTACCTGTGTGGTACATTTTTCGTTTTCTATAGCAAAAAGTTAAGTTTTTAACTGATTAGCGTTTGAAAACGAACTTTTTGACCCAGGTATAGAACTATCTTCGATTCTGTTGACAGCTACTTAAGGTGAATATAGCCGTGCGATACACCATTAGAAGCGGCCTGCGAAGCCCTACACATAGGACTAGCACCAGGGTTCACTCGTCATACAGAAACTTAGAAAAAGTGGTATTTCTACTAACTTTGCCACCGTTTTAGCGACGAAACAGACGTTTTTTCGCTAAAACTTATCGCCACTGCGCATAGCCCGGCTGGTACATCATCGCCCCACCTCCTGGCACCGATCTGGAACAGAAAAACACTGAAAATTAGAAAAAATAAAGACTACCTACAATTTGTTATAATTTGGCCAGGCGCATCGCGTTTCTCTGCATAGCAACGTGAGCTACCTAAGTTATTTGATATCTTTTAATTTGATTTAACAGACAGATTGTCGCGTGCGATACATCAAAATTTTAGTATAGTGTTTGCGAGTCTATTGACCGTAGAACTAGCTACATACAATTTGAAAAAATTTGACTTTTCTGCCAAAACTTTTTGGTACCTATTTGTTCGTTTTTCTCGCTCATTTTGACAGATTTTCAGTTTCTGATTGTTGAAAAAGCTGCGGTTAGAGAACCAGTTTGTTACCTGTGTGGTACATTTTTCGTTTTCTATAGCAAAAAGTTAAGTTTTTAACTGATTAGCGTTTGAAAACGAACTTTTTGACCCAGGTATAGAACTATCTTCGATTCTGTTGACAGCTACTTAAGGTGAATATAGCCGTGCGATACACCATTAGAAGCGGCCTGCGAAGCCCTACACATAGGACTAGCACCAGGGTTCACTCGTCATACAGAAACTTAGAAAAAGTGGTATTTCTACTAACTTTGCCACCGTTTTAGCGACGAAACAGACGTTTTTTCGCTAAAACTTATCGCCACTGCGCATAGCCCGGCTGGTACATCATCGCCCCACCTCCTGGCACCGATCTGGAACAGAAAAACACTGAAAATTAGAAAAAATAAAGACTACCTACAATTTGTTATAATTTGGCCAGGCGCATCGCGTTTCTCTGCATAGCAACGTGAGCTACCTAAGTTATTTGATATCTTTTAATTTGATTTAACAGACAGATTGTCGCGTGCGATACATCAAAATTTTAGTATAGTGTTTGCGAGTCTATTGACCGTAGAACTAGCTACATACAATTTGAAAAAATTTGACTTTTCTGCCAAAACTTTTTGGTACCTATTTGTTCGTTTTTCTCGCTCATTTTGACAGATTTTCAGTTTCTGATTGTTGAAAAAGCTGCGGTTAGAGAACCAGTTTGTTACCTGTGTGGTACATTTTTCGTTTTCTATAGCAAAAAGTTAAGTTTTTAACTGATTAGCGTTTGAAAACGAACTTTTTGACCCAGGTATAGAACTATCTTCGATTCTGTTGACAGCTACTTAAGGTGAATATAGCCGTGCGATACACCATTAGAAGCGGCCTGCGAAGCCCTACACATAGGACTAGCACCAGGGTTCACTCGTCATACAGAAACTTAGAAAAAGTGGTATTTCTACTAACTTTGCCACCGTTTTAGCGACGAAACAGACGTTTTTTCGCTAAAACTTATCGCCACTGCGCATAGCCCGGCTGGTACATCATCGCCCCACCTCCTGGCACCGATCTGGAACAGAAAAACACTGAAAATTAGAAAAAATCGCCCGCCCACCCACCCTGTTGTTAGTCACTAAGGTTAGAAAAGTCGCTTTTTGGGGCCCGGGCGACCTTAGAACAGTTATAACTCCGGAACTAGGGCACTCTTTTGGACCCGGTTTTCGGCAACGGACTCGTTACCGGACCAGCTATCTTCTAGCAATCTTTGACAGGCTGTATTAACAGCCAATTTCATTTTGACTTTTTAAAATCTATCTTTTTGATAAATTAACAAATTTTGGTAATTACCTCTGCACCTACCTTCTGTAGGTTGCTGACACTTGTTGACCGAAGACATCCGGACACCTGGAACAAAAATAACAATTAGAATAGGAAAGGTTTTCTCGTTTTATTGAGATAACTTTTATTTTAGTTTTAAATTTTTACAACTTTTACAAACCTTTATTAGTTAAGTAAGTAGTGCTTTTGACATAGGTTTTGATAAAAATTTGACTGCATACCTCCCCCCTCTGACCTTGTAATGTTTGGCCTGCGAACGCCAGCGAAGAAAATGAACGTGACGGTGGACATAGAGACCACATCACCGGCTGACACGCAGGATGCCGGAGGAAACGGCAGTTACGGGATACGAACGCCCGTCAAAAAGCCCACCGTCAATCTAATTGACTTAGTTTCCCTGGCATCCCCACCCCGAATTGGACAGGCAGGGCCCTCCAGACAGGGGGACGAATTGGCGCAGACGTCAAATGTTAGGCGAAGTGTGGGGGAATGGGAGTTAGTAAAGAAAAAGAGGACAAACCCTCAGCAGTTGAAAACTCCCACCCCACCGCGAAAAACTGCCGCAAAACCCGCTCCCAGGCCGATACCGTCCTCGCAGGAAGGCAGACTGATGGGGCGTAGACCACCGGTAGAGGCCACGGAAAGTCCGCCGATACTAGAAAAGTTTCCGAACAAAACCGCGGAGGCAAAGGCCTGCTTCACCAAGGTTATCACCAACCTCGACAACTCGAGGAACCTAAAGACCGACATAAAGACAAACGTCACACAAGCGGCAAAACGGCTCTTCGAGCTGGTCAAGGAAGCTGAAGCCAGGAAGGCCAGTGACAGGACATCAACAGAGCAACAAGCTGGCTTCAGAGAAAAGGAAACTGATCTGGGACACCAAGAAAATACTGGTCAGAATGCAGAAATTGACCTGAAACGTCAATTAGAGGAACACAGCAAGCTGTTAAAAGAGAACAGCGAAAGAATGGAAATCCTGAGAGAGGCACTAGAAAAGCAAACATATGCTAGTGTGGCAGCAGCAGCACTGCCAAGGAGGCCAGAACAGACCGCTCTGCATTCCATCGTGGTCACGGCCACTGATGAAACAAAGACTGGGGAGGAAGTGTTTGACAGGATTAGGAAGGTTGTAAATGCCAAAGAGAGTGGTATAGCTGTAGAAAAGATAAGAAAAGCAAAGGACCGGAAGGTAATAGTGGGATGCAGGACTGAAGAGGAACGGCAGAAGTTGCAAGAAAGGCTAAAGGGAGCCAAGGAACTAAATGTGGTGGAGATGAAAAACAAGGACCCGCTGGTGATCCTCAAAGACGTCCTCAAATACAACACCGATGAGGACGTCATCGATGCTCTGAGCAAGCGGATCCCCAGAGAACTTACGGGCCAGAAGCTGGAAATAGCCTTCAAGAAGCTGACGAGAAATCCTCACACACACCACATCGTTCTGAGGGCGTCCCCAAAAATTTGGCAGCACTTGGTCAGTGCAGGATCCGTCCAGATTGACCTCCAGCGTGTGCGAGTGGCAGACCAATCGCCACTCGTACAGTGCTCTCTCTGCCTAGGCTACGGCCACGGTAGACGGTTCTGCAAAGAGACGGTCGAGAAGTGCTGCCATTGCGGGGGGCCCCACCTAAAATCTGAGTGCGAAAACTGGCTCGCCGATGCCCCTCCTTCTTGTTCAAACTGCTCACACGCCAAACTGGATAGGGTAGAGCACAACGCTTTCAGTGGAGAATGTCCGATCCGAAGAAAGTGGGAGGCTCTGGCCCGGTCCACTATAGCTTATTGCTAAGGTGGCCCCAGGCGCAAACAACACCCAGGCAGAAGCAAGGGCATACTTCGTAGCACAAGCAAATCTGCAAAGAAAAGCTTTAGCAACTGATGAGATTATGCTTGAAGCAGACAAAAAGAAGATGGCCTTTGCACTCCTCCAGGAGCCGTACGTCGGAAATATAGGCAGGACAAAAAGCTACGGGAGCACCAGGATTTTCCAGAGCATAACCCAAGGGGATGGCGTTGTTAAAGCGGCAGTCGCCGTCTTTGACGGTGAAATAGATGCAATTCTCGTTCCGGAGTTCACTACAAACAACATCGTTGTAGTAAAACTTCGGACAAGTGCCTGGGAGATCGTGGTGGTCTCGTTTTACTTTGAGCCAACGGAGCCGATAGAACCATACCTGGAACAGCTACAAAAACTCAAAAAGTACGTTGGAAAAGGAAAGATCCTAATAGGTGGTGACGGTAACGCAAAAAACTCCTGGTGGGGAAGCCTGAAGATCGATGATAGGGGTGAAGACATGGCAGGGACCCTCGAAGAAATGGAACTTCAGGTGCTAAATGAAGGCAATACTCCAACTTTTGACACGATAAGGGGCAACAAATCATACTCCAGTTTCATAGACGTAACGGCCTGCTCAACCGAGTTGCTAAACCTGATTGAAGACTGGAAGGTAGAAACAGGTTTAACGAGCTCCGATCACAATGTGCTGACCTTTAAAATAAGGTTGACGAAAGCAACGGGTATAAACATCAAAAGAACTACCAGAATATACAACAGTAAAAAAGCAAATTGGCAACAGTTTCATGAGAAACTGTCCCAATTACTAGAAGAACATCAACTTAACAAAAGAGAAATAGAAAACATAAGAGACAAATCTGAATTAGAACAAATAGTTGAACATTACACACAGGTATTGATAGAATCATGCAACAATAGTATCCCTAAAAAGAAAACAAATAGCACACTTACCTTACCATGGTGGTCGGAGAAACTCACTGAACTGAAGAAGAAGGTCACCACGATGAAACGTCGAATCCGCTGCGCTGCACCAATCCGTAGATCGAAGGTAGTCAACGAATATCTGAAAGAAAAGGAAAATTATGAGTATGAAGCCAAAAAAGCAAAAATCGAAAGTTGGAAGGACTTCTGCAGCAAACAGGATAGAGAGGGAGTATGGGAAGGAATCTATAGGGTTATAGGCAGGACAACGAAACGACAAGAGGATTTGCCTTTAGTAAAGGAGGGGAAAGTACTCGATAGCAAGGAATCAGTGAAACTGCTAGCAGAAACATTTTACCCGGAGGACCTTGAGAGGGATGACAACTTAGGCCACATAAAAATAAGAAAAGCTGCTGAACAAATAAACGAGTGGGCCCATGATGAGAACCATGACCCACCGTTTACCAATGAAGAACTGAAGTCCGCAGCGAAAAGTTTTAACCCGAAGAAGGCCCCGGGTATCGATGGTTTAACAGCCGACATCTGCGACCACGCGATATTCCACGACCCAGAGCTATTTCTCGCCCTCTGCAACAAATGTCTCATCCTAAATCACTTCCCAAAAATATGGAAAGAAGCCACGGTGGTAGTCTTAAGGAAGCCAGGAAAGGAAGACTACACGAACCCGAAGTCGTACCGGCCCATAGGACTACTACCAGTCATAGGCAAGATATTCGAGAAGATGGTTGTTGGACGGTTGAAATGGCACCTGCTTCCAAGAATGAGCACCCTCCAGTATGGGTTCATGCCGCAAAAGAGTACCGAGGACTCCCTCTATGACCTAATGCAACACATCCGCAGTAAGCTAGAGCAAAGAAAGCTTGTTGTCATTATATCATTGGACATAGAGGGAGCCTTCGACAGTGCGTGGTGGCCAGCCATTAGGGTAAGGCTAGCAGAAGCAGGTTGCCCCGTCAACTTGAGAAGGGTGGTAGACAGTTACCTACAGGATAGGAGGGTGAGAGTACGCTACGCAGGAAACGAGTACTTAAAACCGACCAATAAGGGATGCGTTCAAGGGTCCATTGGGGGGCCACTTCTTTGGAACCTTCTTCTGGATCCCCTCCTTAAAGGCCTTGAAGTACGGGGTGACTATAGTCAGGCTTTTGCAGACGACGTGGTCCTGGTATTTGACGGCGACACAGCCACAGACGTACAAAGACAGGCCAATGCCGCTCTAGCCTATGTTCGGGAGTGGGGTATCGGAAGCAAACTGAAATTCGCTCCGCACAAAACCAGCGCTATGATTATAACACGAAAACTAAAGTACGATACACCACTCTTGAAGATGGGCGGGATCGACATTGGAATGTCTCAAGAGATAAAAATCCTGGGGCTCACTATCGACAACAAATTGACCTTCAATAAACACACTGCAAACACGTGTAGGAAAGCCGTAAATATCTATAAGCAGCTGTCGAGGGCCGCCAGGACTACCTGGGGCTTAAACCCAGAGGTGATTCGCATCATCTACACGGCCACAGTCGAACCGGTAATGATGTACGCGGCCAGTGTCTGGGCGCAAGCTACAAAAAAGTTGAACGTACGAAAACAACTGGACGCAGTTCAAAGAGTTTTTGCCCAGAAGCTCACCAAAGGTTACCGAACTGTCTCGCTCAACTCGGCTCTAGTACTGGGTGGGATACTCCCGCTGGACCTCAGAATCCAAGAGGCGGCTGCCCTGTACGAGGCCAAGCGTGGAGTTCCCCAGCTTATGTTGGCAGACAGAGAGGTAGAGCACATGGCACCTTACAGATTGACCCCACACCCGGCAAAGCATATGGGCGTAGAGTTCATAAGTCTGGTAGACCAACAAGCCGTTAGTCAATACAACAGCCAAGCGGTCCGCATTTTCACCGATGGCAGCAAGATTGAGGGGAAGGTCGGCGCGGCGCTATCCTTTTGGAATAGTGAAGCGGAGACCAAGAACCTCAAGCTTAAGCTGCCGGCATACTGCACGGTTTACCAGGCCGAACTCTACGCCATATGTAGAGCCACACGGGAAGTCAGAAAACGCCCTGAAAGCACCTTTGGTATCTACAGTGACTCGCGATCAGCTCTAGAGACCGTGACCAACAACGGCTCTATCCATCCTCTTGCCGCAGAAATCCGTAACAACTTGGCAACCATCTCACTCCAAAACAAGGAATTAACCTTGTTTTGGATTAAAGCGCATGCAGGGATGTCTGGGAACGAGAGAGCTGATGAGTTAGCGAAAGAAGCGGCACTACACTCAAAAAGAAAGCCTGACTATGATGCGTGTCCGATTTCATACGTCAAGCGACAAATCCGCCTGGACTCGCTCGACGTATGGAATCGGAGATACAAATCGGAGAACAAAGCTGCTGTTACAAAGATGTTTTTTCCGGATGCAATAGAAGCCTACAAAGTTGTTAGAAAAATTGAACTCACAAGCGTCCTGACTCAGATTATGACGGGGCACGGTGGGTTCTCGGAGTACTTGACCCGGTTTAAGTGCAAAGAGAACCCATCTTGCACCTGTGAGCCTGGTAAAGAAGAAACTGTAAGCCATATATTGTTTGATTGCCCCGTTTTCGGGCCTGAAAGATACGAAGCCGAAAATCTGTTAGACTGTGACTTAAACGCCAAAAATGCTAGTAAACTTGTATCTGATAAATACATTAGACCTGAATTTATTAAGTATTGTACAAATATAACAAAAAGAGTAATAAAAAGAAATAAGACGTTAGATAATTTATGATTTATATATATTATTGAATATATATAAAATGCATAAAATAAGAAATATGCTAAAAAATATCACAAATAGATAAGTACATTATATAAAGATAAAGGCTCTAAATGAGTTAAGGAATAGAAAATTAAGTAGACATAAGATGAAAAATGTACTAGAATTAGTAAATAGCCTGTAGATCTGTAAACCTGAAAAAAGAAAATAAAATCTCTGACACTAACTTGTCAGAGGGCAAATCATAAAAAAAAAAAAAAAAAAAAAAAAAAAAAAAAAAAAAAAAAAAAAAAAAAAAAAAAAACCTAACCTAACCTAACCTAACCTAACCTAACCTAACCTAACCTAACCTAACCTAACCTAACCTAACCTAACCTAACCTAACCTAACCTAACCTAACCTAACCTAACCTAACCTTTTTTTTTTTTTTTTTTTTTTTGGTATCGGGGGGAAATCTGCACACAGACACCTTAACGCACCGAGGGATGCGCTAAGGTAGTGTGAGGTTGACGACCTCGCTTCGTCGACTCACTAAAACCACCCCGTGGCCGGCCTCGATGCATATCAAGGGGTTCCGGGATCTCCAACGGAACGCACCGGTACCCCTCTCGCATTTTGCCAAGAGCACATCCCGGGAATGACACCCATAGCCACCCCCGAAGCTCACGGCGACACTTGCCAAGAGTGTCGCCGCCTTCCCAGAACCGCATGACCGCCAGCCAGGGCCCTCGCCCCGACCAGCTGCTGATCCCAAAAAGGCCCCTGTTTGGCAGGGGCTACCACTCGCCCCCTCTCGGGGCAGGCGGCGCAAAGCTACAGGAAATCCCGAAACCTCTTGCCGCCCCCATCCCTAGCGACCAGTCCCACTGGTATCGCTCCGTGGCCTCCAAACACGTAAGTGGCAAAGCCAGCCAATCATGTACGGGTGTTACGATGATTGGCTGACCAAGCCACCCAGCCCTTAATGGATGGATAGAGAGTTGGATGCTCTCCATCAGACCACTCGCCCCCGTCTGGGGCCGGTGGCTCCAGATTACAGGTAAACCCGCAACCTTTTACCACCTCCTTCCCGAGCGACCAGTCCCACTGGTCTCGCTCAGTGGCCTCCAAACACGTAAGTGGCCGAGCTTGTCAATCATGTACGGGGAGTTACTATGATTGGCCAACCCGGCCACCCAGCCCTTGATGGATGGATGGAGAGTTTCGGGAGCGGGACGAACCAACCCTTCGCTCTCCATCAGACCACTCGCCCCCCACTGCGCCCTTTGCTAATCAAAGGGACGCGCGGGGAAGCCGCCCCGTGTCGGGTTATTAGCCACCATGAAACACTACCCCAGTACTCTGCGGCAGTGTTTCATGGTGTTACCAGGGTGCACCACGTGGAGGTTACCCGACCTCGCACCCCAACCTAACCTAACCTAACCTAACCTAACCTAACCTAACCTAACCTAACCTAACCTAACCTAACCTAACCTAACCTAACCTAACCTAACCTAACCTAACCTAACCTAACCTAACCTAACCTAACCTAACCTAACCTAACCTAACCTAACCTAACCTAACCTAACCTAACCTAACCTAACCTAACCTAACCTAACCTAACCTAACCTAACCTAACCTAACCTAACCTAACCTAACCTAACCTAACCTAACCTAACCTAACCTAACCTAACCTAACCTAACTGTACTGTGACCTTTAAACTGTAATAACTCCGGAACTAGGGCACTTTTTTGGACCCGGTTTTCGGCAACGGACTTGTTTCCAGACCGGCTACCCTCTAGCCACCTTTGACAGGCTGTATCAACAGCCAATTTCATTTTGACTTTTTGAAATCTGTCTTTTTGATAAACTAACAAATTTTGGTAATTACCTCTGCACCTACCTTCTGTAGGTTGCTGACACTTGTTGACCGAAGACATCCGTATATCTGAAACATAAAGAAACAATTAGAATAGGAAAGGTTTTCTCGTTTTATTGGGATAACTTTTATTTTAGTTTTAAATTTTTACAACTTTTACAAACATTTATTTAGTTAAGGAAGTAGTGCTTTTTGAAATAGGTTTTGAATAACATTTGACTGCATACTATTCCTTCTGACTCGTCCAAACAAAATGTTTGGAATACGTACGCCCGCGAAAAAGGTACAGGTAGATGATCTGGACACTGAGGCCCAAAGGTCTACAGACCAATCGGAGCAGGCTGGACCCTCCCAGAAAGAACCGGAGTCGACTCTGACCTCAAGCGTCAGGCGCAGTATAGGAGAGTGGGAGGCAGGCAAATCCGAATCGCAACCGCCCAAGAACCTGGTTGACCTGATTGACCTGACCCCACCAAAAAAGACCGCGTCGTTGGCTGTCCCAAAGCCGAAACCAAAAACGACACAGGCACAGGACGGAAAGATCACCACGCGGAAAGTGCCAGTGGAAGCTTTGGGAAGCCCTCCAAAGGTAGAAAAGTATGCCAGTAGGTCAGTTGAAGCGAAGGCCTGTTTTCAAAAGATAAAGCTTCACTTGAGCAACTCAAGAAACCTTCGATCCGACATCAAAGCCGGGGTCACGCAAGGTGCAGACCGGTTATATGAGTTGTTCAAGGAAGCTGAAGCCGAAAAAACACGCGGGAAGACACCTAGCAAGGAAAAGGCGACAGCAGAAGACCCTCTGTCTCAGACCTTCTCAATAGACCGAAAAGGCGAAGATGACGAGTTGAGAAGGACGATCGAGGAAAACAGCAAACTGCTAAGAGAAAGTAATGAGAGGATGATAAACCTACAAGAGGCTATGGAGAAACAGAAGGATATCCTGGAGAAAGCCACCTACGCTGGAGTGGCAGCGGCCGGACAGCCAAGAAGGCAGCCTACTGAACAGGCCGCGTTACACTCGGTGGTGGTGACCTCCAAGGATGAGAATGATACCGGAGACCAGGTCCTAAATAAGATACGAGAGGCGGTGAATGCCAAGGAGGGATGGGTAACAGTGGACAGAGTGAGAAAGGGAAGGGACAGGAAGGTCATAGTGGGGTGTAGAACTCTAGAAGAGAGGCAAAAAATCAAGGAGAGATTAGAAAAAGCTGAGACTCACCTCAATGTTGAAGAAGTCAAAAATAAAGACCCTCTTCTGATCCTCAGGGATGTTCTCCAGTTCCATAGTGACACTGATGTCCTGAACGCCCTGAGGAACCAGAATGGAAGTATATTCCAAGGACTCGACAAAGAGGAGGATCGATTAGAAATCCGGTACAGAAAGAGGACGAGGAACCAACACACATGCCACATAGTCTTGAGAGTGTCCCCCAAGGTATGGAATCGACTGATGGACATAGAAGACGTCCGTATCGACCTGCAGAGAATCAAGGTATCAGACCAGTCTCCGTTAGTGCAGTGTTCGATGTGCTTGGGATACGGACACGGCAGGAGATTCTGCAAAGCTACGGTGGAGAAGTGTAGCCACTGCGGGGGACCTCACATGAAGACTGAATGTGCGGACTGGTTGGCCGGAGCAGCCCCGACGTGCTGCAACTGTAGACATGCCCGAATGGATATAGTTGAACACAATGCCTTCTCCCAGGAATGCCCAGTAAGAAGAAAGTGGGACGCGTTGGCCCGGGCCAACATAGCGTATTGTTAAGGGCGTCCCTGGCAACAAAGTGGCAACAAACAGAGGCACCTCAACCAATCGGTACTTAGTAGTCCAAGCAAACCTCCAAAGAAGAGATCTAGCAACAAACGAGCTGATGATCGAAGCTAGTAAAGACAAGGTTGCCTTCGCGCTGCTGCAGGAGCCGTATGTGGGTGGGGCAAAGAGGATGAAGGATTACAGAGGATCGAGGGTCTACCAGAGCGCTAGTCAAGGAGAAGGGACTGTTAAAGCGGCAATAGCTGTCTTCGACCCCGACATAGATGTCATACAGTGCCCAGAATTCACCACACATAACATCGTTGTGGTGAAGATTCGGACTAGTGCCTGGGAGATAACCGTTGTCTCCTTCTACTTTGAGCCAGACCAGCCCATACAGCCATACCTGGAGCAGCTTAAGAAAATTGAAGACAAATTTGGTCCTAGAAAACTCATCATGGGAGGAGACTCAAACGCGAAGAGTATTTGGTGGGGTAGCCCTAAAGTTGACCAGAGGGGCGAAGACATGTCAGGAGCAATTGAGGACATGAGCTTGCAGGTGCTAAACAACGGAGATACCCCCACTTTTAACACCATCAGAGGAGGGAAAACATATACTAGCCATGTGGACATAACGGCCTGCTCATTGGACATGTTGGATCTGGTGGAGGACTGGGAAGTCAGAGATGACATAGTTAGTTCGGACCACAATGCCATCACATTTAGAGTGAGACTACGAAAGGCAAAAGGGAAAGATATAAAAAGGACAACTAGACTTTACAATACAAAAAAGGCTAATTGGTGTCAGTTTCATGAGAAACTGACCCAATTAAATATAGAAAATAACATCAACACAATAGAAATAGAGAAAATAGAAACTAAAGTAGAATTAGATCAAGTTATAGAAAAGTACACAGATAATATAACACAAACATGCAAAAGTACAATACCGGGAAAGAAAACAAATGAAGTACTTACCTCACCGTGGTGGTCCGAAGAACTTGCCAAACTGAAGAAAACCGCTAATACCATGAAGCGAAGAATCCGATGCGCAGCGCCAGTCCGAAGAGCCAAAGTAGTTGATGAGTACCTGCAAGCAAAAGAAACCTATGAGAGTGAAGTCCAGAAAGCCAAGACGGAAAGCTGGAAAGAGTTTTGTGGCAAACAAGACAGAGAGGGAATGTGGGAGGGTATCTACCGGGTGATAGGCAGAACAGCCAAGAGACATGAAGATTTGCCGCTGGTGAAGGATGGAAAAGCACTTAACGCAAAGGAATCAGCAAACTTGCTGGCAGAGTGCTTCTACCCGGAGGACTTGATATCAGAGGACAATGCACACCACCGGCGGACTAGAGAAATGGCTGAAAATTTAAACGGATGGGCATGTGATGAACCACATGACCCACCGTTTACCGTAGAGGAGCTAAGAGCCGCAGTGGAGAGCTTCAACCCAAAGAAAGCCCCGGGAGCGGATGGCTTCACAGCCGACATCTGTAGGCAGGCAACATCCTTGGATCTCAGGGTCTTCCTCACGCTGGCAAACAAATGCCTGGCACTTGGGCACTTCCCCACCATCTGGAAGGAGGCCACAGTAGTGGTCTTAAGAAAGCCGGGAAAGGACAGCTACACAAATCCCAAATCGTATAGGCCTATAGGTTTATTGCCCGTAATGGGGAAGATATTTGAAAAGTTGGTTGTGGGACGCATTAAGTGGCACATTCTCCCTAAGCTCAGCACCCGCCAATATGGTTTTGTGCCCCAGCGAAGTACGGAAGACGCCCTCTATGTCTTGTTAAAACACATACGAAGCAAGCTCAAGGAGAAAAAGCTCATAACAATGGTATCCTTAGACATAGAGGGAGCGTTTGATAGCGCTTGGTGGCCCGCAATCAGGACCAGATTGGCGGAAGTAGAATGTCCTATCAACATCAGGAGAGTAGTCGATAGTTACCTAACAGATCGAACTGTAAGGGTCAGGTACGCAGGAGAGGAAGTGGTTAGGCAGACTACTAAGGGTTGCGTCCAGGGATCCATCGGGGGCCCAATCTTGTGGAACCTCATTTTGGACCCGCTACTAAAGGAGTTAGAAAGGCGAGGAGACTACAGCCAGGCCTTTGCAGATGACGTCGTCCTGGTTTTCGACGGCGAAACCGCGTTGGAAGTAGAACGACGAGCAAATGCCGCTCTCGCGCATATTCAGGAGTGGGGTGTCAGAAACAAGCTAAAGTTTGCACCTCACAAGACAAACGCAATGGTGATAACCAAGAAGTTAAAGTATGACACACCACGACTGAATATGGGCGGGATTGACATAAGCATGTCGGCAGAGATCAAGATCCTGGGGCTCACAATAGACCACAAGCTCACGTTCAACAGCCATGCAGCAAACGCATGCAAAAAGGCGTTGAACGTGTACAAGCAGCTGTCTAGAGCCGCCAGGGTCAGCTGGGGTCTCAATCCGGATGTGATAAGGAGCATTTACACTGCCGCAGTAGAACCCATCATCTTGTACGCGGCTAGTGTCTGGGCACCTGCAACCCATAAGTTGGGCATGCAAAAACACCTGAACGCTGTCCAGCGGGGCTTTGCCCAGAAGCTCTGTAAATCATACCGGACCGTGTCTCTTAACTCGGCGCTAGTGTTGGCTGGCATTCTGCCTCTCGACCTGAGAATACAGGAGGCAGCCGCCCTGTATGAGGCAAGGAGAGGAGTCCCCCGGCCAGCGCTAGCAGACAGGGAGGTCGAGAAGATGACAAGATTTGCAGAATCTCCCCACCCAGCTGAACATATGTGCCTAGAATTCTTGTGCCTGGAAGACCAACAGCAGGTGGACATTCACAGCGGTCACGCAGTCCGAATGTTCACGGACGGCAGCAAAATTGAGGGCAAGGTCGGAGCAGCATTATCCGTATGGAATATGTCTGCCGAGATCAAAGCCCACAAATTGAAGCTGTCGTCCTACTGCACTGTCTACCAGGCTGAATTACTGGCCATATGCAAAGCTACAAGGGAGATTTTGAAGAGTCCGGAGTCGAGTTTTGGAGTCTACAGCGACTCTCGTTCCTCTCTTCAAAGCGTCACAAACCAAGGCTCGGTGCACCCTCTTGCAGTGGAAATCCGGAGTAACCTGCAAAGAGCACACAAAAACCAGCATAAAACTGTGGCTTTATATTGGATAAAGGCTCATGCAGGTCTTGCCGGAAATGAGAGAGCTGACGAGCTAGCAAAAGACGCAGCCCTGAGTATAAAAAGAAAACCTGATTACGAATTATGTCCAATCTCCCATGTAAAACAACAAATACGATCTGATACACTAACCGAATGGAACAGGAGGTACAAAAATAGTGAAACTGCCGGCACTACAAAAATATTTTTCCCTGATGCCATAGATGCGTTCAAGACCATTAAGCAAATTGAGCCAACGGGTGTGCTCACGCAAGTTTTAACGGGGCACGGTGGGTTTTCAGAATACTTGGCTCGCTTCAAGTGTAAGGAAAACCCATCGTGCATCTGTGACCCTGGCGTGAGCGAGACAGTAGTGCATATCTTGTTAGAATGTCCAATTTATGGCAAAAAGAGATACGAAGTGGAACAGGAACTCGGCATAAAACTTCAGAGAGAAACCGTAAATCAGCTCATAACGGACAAAACCTGTAGAAATAAGTTCATTGAATACTGTTTAACTGTAGCAAAGCAAGTAATTAATAGAAATAGAGATAAGTAAATTTGCTGAACATATTATTGTTATAATATACGAAAATCAGCAAAAAACCAGAAAAGTAAATAAATGTATAGAACTTAAGGAAATAGGTTAAAAAATAGATAGATATATAAGATAGAGTATAGTAAAACAACATTGTTATCCCAAATCCAGGAATATAGGTATTAGAATAGAATAAGCTTGTAACTAGAAAATAATGTATTAAGAAATCCCCCCCCCATCCCAAAACTATGTAACAGAAATAGGCAAGAAAATAGAATAGGCAAAAAAATGACTTTGACACTGACTTGTCAGAGGGCTCTGAATAAAAAAAAAAAAAAAAAAAAAAAAAAAAAAAAAAAAAAAAAAAAAAAAAAAAAACCTAACCTAACCTAACCTAACCTAACCTAACCTAACCTAACCTAACCTAACCTAACCTAACCTAACCTAACCTAACCTAACCTAACCTAACCTAACCTAACCTAACCTAACCTAACCTAACCTAACCTAACCTAACCTAACCTAACCTAACCTAACCTAACCTAACCTAACCTAACCTAACCTAACCTAACCTAACCTAACCTAACCTAACCTAACCTAACCTAACCTAACCTAACCTAACCTAACCTAACCTAACCTAACCTAACCTAACCTAACCTAACCTAACCTAACCTAACCTAACCTAACCTAACCTAACCTAACCTAACCTAACCTAACCTAACCATAGCAACGTGAGCTACCTAAGTTATTTGATATCTTTAAATTTGATTTAAAAGACAGATTGTCGCGTGCGATACATCAAAATTTTAGTATAGTGTTTGCGAGTCTATTGACCGTAGAACTAGCTACATACAATTTGAAAAAATTTGACATTTCTGCCAAAACTTTTTGGTACCTACTTGTTCGTTTTTCTCGCTCATTTTGACAGATTTTCAGTTTCTGATTGTTGGAAAAGCTGCGGTTAGAGAACCAGTTTGTTACCTGTGTGGTACATTTTTCGTTTTCTATAGCAAAAAGTTAAGTTTTTAACTGATTAGCGTTTGAAAGCGAACTTTTTGGCCCAGGTATACGGCTATCTTCGATTCTGTTGACAGCTACTTAAGGTGAACATAGCCGTGCGATACACCATTAGAAGCGGCCTGCGAAGCCCTACACATAGGACTAGCACCAGGGTTCACCCGTCATACAGAAACTTAGAAAAAGTGGTATTTCTACTAACTTTGCCACCGTTTTAGCGAGAAAACAGTCGTTTTTTTCGCTAAAACTTATCGCCACTGCGCATAGCCCGGCTGGTACATCACTGCCCCACCTCCTGGAACGCATCTGAAACAGAAAAACACTGAAAATTAGAAAAAAATAAAGACTACCTACAAATTGTTATAATTTAGCCAGGCGCGTCGCGTTTCTCTGCATAGCAACGTGAGCTACCTAAGTTATTTGATATCTTTAAATTTGATTTAAAAGACAGATTGTCGCGTGCGATACATCAAAATTTTAGTATAGTGTTTGCGAGTCTATTGACCGTAGAACTAGCTACATACAATTTGAAAAAATTTGACATTTCTGCCAAAACTTTTTGGTACCTACTTGTTCGTTTTTCTCGCTCATTTTGACAGATTTTCAGTTTCTGATTGTTGGAAAAGCTGCGGTTAGAGAACCAGTTTGTTACCTGTGTGGTACATTTTTCGTTTTCTATAGCAAAAAGTTAAGTTTTTAACTGATTAGCGTTTGAAAGCGAACTTTTTGGCCCAGGTATACGGCTATCTTCGATTCTGTTGACAGCTACTTAAGGTGAACATAGCCGTGCGATACACCATTAGAAGCGGCCTGCGAAGCCCTACACATAGGACTAGCACCAGGGTTCACCCGTCATACAGAAACTTAGAAAAAGTGGTATTTCTACTAACTTTGCCACCGTTTTAGCGAGAAAACAGTCGTTTTTTTCGCTAAAACTTATCGCCACTGCGCATAGCCCGGCTGGTACATCACTGCCCCACCTCCTGGAACGCATCTGAAACAGAAAAACACTGAAAATTAGAAAAAAATAAAGACTACCTACAAATTGTTATAATTTAGCCAGGCGCGTCGCGTTTCTCTGCATAGCAACGTGAGCTACCTAAGTTATTTGATATCTTTAAATTTGATTTAAAAGACAGATTGTCGCGTGCGATACATCAAAATTTTAGTATAGTGTTTGCGAGTCTATTGACCGTAGAACTAGCTACATACAATTTGAAAAAATTTGACATTTCTGCCAAAACTTTTTGGTACCTACTTGTTCGTTTTTCTCGCTCATTTTGACAGATTTTCAGTTTCTGATTGTTGGAAAAGCTGCGGTTAGAGAACCAGTTTGTTACCTGTGTGGTACATTTTTCGTTTTCTATAGCAAAAAGTTAAGTTTTTAACTGATTAGCGTTTGAAAGCGAACTTTTTGGCCCAGGTATACGGCTATCTTCGATTCTGTTGACAGCTACTTAAGGTGAACATAGCCGTGCGATACACCATTAGAAGCGGCCTGCGAAGCCCTACACATAGGACTAGCACCAGGGTTCACCCGTCATACAGAAACTTAGAAAAAGTGGTATTTCTACTAACTTTGCCACCGTTTTAGCGAGAAAACAGTCGTTTTTTTCGCTAAAACTTATCGCCACTGCGCATAGCCCGGCTGGTACATCACTGCCCCACCTCCTGGAACGCATCTGAAACAGAAAAACACTGAAAATTAGAAAAAAATCGCCCGCCCACCCACCCTGTTGTCAGTCACTAAGGTTAGAAAAGTCGCTTTTTGGGGCCCGGGCGACCTTAGAACAGTTATAACTCCGGAACTAGGGCACTTTTTTGGACCCGGTTTTCGGCAACGGACTCGTTACCGGACCAGCTACCTTCTAGCCACCTCTGACAGGCTGTATCAACAGCCAATTCTTTTTTGACAATTTGAAATTTGTCCCTTTGATAAATTTGCTAAAATTACTTGTGTAGATAAAAATCTGTGCACTTACCCTGTGTAGGTCGTTGGCGCTGGTTGGTCGCAGACATCTGTTTACCTGAAACATAAACTACGATTAGAATAAAGAATATTAACACGTTTTACTAGGAAAATTTTATTTTAGTTTTATATTTTTATAACTTATACAAACTTACCGTAGGTATATATTGTTATTGACTTACCTTTATTTAAAAATTGACTGGCTCTCTCTGACAAAATGTTTGGACTGCGCACACCGGTCACAAAGAAGGCTATGAAGGCAGACCAAGCAGGTTCCTCTAAACAGGGTAATACGAACGACCTGATAGACCTGACTGACGCTGCAGTCCAACAAAGACATGGCAAAGTAACAGACTCACTAGAATCAACATTCACAAAGGAGAGCAAGAAAGTAGAAATGATGCTGACGCAGAAAGAAGACGATCAAGGCCATGAAATTGGCAGTGTAGATGATAGGAAATCGGACGAAGTTTCAAGTCCTCGCTCTAGACTCGAAAGAACATTCACGAAGGAGAAGGAATGTTTAGAAATTCTTTCGACACAGAAAAAAGATGACGAAACCTCAAGTGCCCATCCTGGCCGAACCTCGTGGGTGAGGAGTGGATCCGGGGAATGGAAGCCCGCAGCGGAAAACCCTTGCACTAGAGGCACGCCTTCGCCCAAGAGGCCTTCACAGAGACAACCATCATGCTCGACCACCAAGACTACTCTCTCTCAAGTGGACAGTAAGGTGCGTACCCAAACAGCAAACTCGCCTAGCAAGGACAAGCCCAGCTTGAAAAGTGAAGAGCGACTGAGCGTGGCTAAGGGGTGCCTGGTCACTATTAAAACGAACCTTGGCCTGTCAAGAAATACAAAGAAATCTATAGTAGAAAATATTACAACCGCAGCAGAAAAGCTCTTCCTTATGGTTAAGGAATGTGAAAGAGTGAAAGGAAAGAAAATAGTCGAAGAACCCAAGAAAGACAAAGAACAAGAATCAGAAGAAAAACAAAACCAACACGCTGAGAAAGAAAGAGAAAAACTAGCAAGAATTATACAAGAGAGTAACGAGCAGATGGAAAAGTTAAGAGACACCATGAAAAAACACAAAGAAGATCAAGAAAAACTGATCCTGGAAAACAACAAAAACATGGAAAAGCTAAAGGAAACAATAGAGAGGCACCAAGAAGTACAAGAAAGACAATCATACGCGAGCGTGGCAGCCGCGTCCAACAGAAGGCAGCCACAGGAACAGACAGCACTACATTCTATAGTTGTCACGGCCAAAGATGATCAAGAGACAGGAGAAGATGTACTTAACAGAATAAGGAAACTAGTCAATGCGAAAGAAGGAGGCATAGCCATAGAGAAGATCAGGAAGGCAAAGGATAGGAAGGTTATAGTCGGATGCAAAACTGAAAATGAAAGAGAAATAATAAAAGAAAAACTCAAGAGGGCAGAAGACCACCTGAACGTTCAGGAGGTCAAGAACAAGGACCCACTGGTTATCCTCAGGAACGTCTTCCAGTTTAATACGGATGAAGACGTCCTCAACGCCCTGAGAAACCAGAACAGAAACGTAGTCAAAGACCTTGATGACAAAGACAAGAGAATGCAGATCCTCTACAAGAGGCAGACTAAAAACCCACATACGCAACACATCGTTATGAGGGTCTCCCCCAGGATTTGGCGGCGAATGGTCGATGCAGAAACGGTGCAAATAGATCTCCAAAAGGTGAGAGTGGAGGACCAATCACCCTTGGTTCAGTGCTCTCTCTGCCTGGGCTATGGTCATGGCAAACGTTTCTGCACCGAACAAATCGAGAAGTGCAGTCATTGCGGGGGACCCCATATGCGATCGGGGTGCGCAGACTGGTTGGCGGGTGCAACCCCTTCCTGCTGTAACTGTGTGCACGCAAAAATGGACAAAGCCGACCACAGTGCGTTTAGCCAGGACTGTCCAATTCGGAAGAGGTGGGAGACACTGGCCCGGGCCATGGTGGCCTATTGCTAAAGTGGTCCAGGGCGTCCAATTATCTCCAGCCAGTCAAACATCAACGCAAACCAGCGCGAGGCAATACCTGGTGGTCCAAGCGAACCTGCAACGCAAAGCTCTCGCTACCCATGAGATAATGCTTGAGGCCACAGAAAAGAAGATCGCTCTCGCGCTGCTCCAAGAGCCATACGTAGGGGGGATAGGTAGAATGAGGGACTACAAGGGAGTGAGAATCTTTCAGTGCACAAATCCTGGTGACGCAATCGTCAAATCGGCCATCGCCGTGTTCGACGATGACATTGATGTCATACAACGCCCAGACTTGACAACCACGAATATCGTAGTAGTCAATCTTAGAACCAGTGCCTGGGAAGTCGTAGTAGCCTCGTTCTATTTTGAACCCGACCAGCCAATTGAGCCATACTTAGAGCAGCTAAAAGAAATTAAGGTAAAAACAGCGCCCAATAAAATTATAATAGGGGGGGACTCGAACGCTAAAAGTACGTGGTGGGGCAGCTTGAAGGTTGATGGTAGAGGTGAGGAGATGGCAGGAGTGCTTGAAGAGATGGACTTGCAGGTGCTCAATGACAGTGACACGCCTACTTTCTACACCATAAGAGGCAACAAAGAGTATTCCAGCTTTGTGGACGTCACGGCCTGCTCGACTGATCTGCTGCCGCTAGTGGAAGACTGGTGTGTTAAGGTAGACATGACGAGCTCGGACCACAACGCAATCACATTCAAAGTTAGACTTACAAACGCAAAAGGAATTAATATAAGCAGAACCACTAGAAAGTACAATAGTAAAAAAGCTAATTGGAGTCAGTTTCATTTGAAAATGGCCCAATTACTAGAAGAAAATAACCTTAACGAAGAAAACATAGAGAAAATTAAGAACGAATCAGAGCTAGAAATAGAAGTAAAATCATACATAGATGCAATTACTCAAACAAGTACTAATAGTATTCCAAAAATTAAAACTAATAGTAAACTTACTTTTCCGTGGTGGTCCGAAGAACTCGCGAAGCTGAAGAAACAGGTCACTACCAAAAAACGACGCATAAGATGTGCAGCACCGATCAGAAGAGAGAAGGTTGTCCGGGAGTACCTGCAAGAAAAAGAAAACTATGAGACAAAAGTAAAACTGGCCCAAACAGAGAGTTGGAAGGAATTCTGTGGGAAACAAGAACGGGAAGGATTGTGGGAAGGGATCTACAGAGTGATAGGCAGGACTACAAAAAGGCAAAATGATCTACCCCTGGTCAAGGAAGGAAAAATGCTGAATCAGAAAGAGTCTGCGATATGGCTAGCGCAAACATTTTACCCGGTAGACAAAGAAGAGGAGGATAACGATGACCACAAGCGTATCCGACGAGAGGCTGAACAAGTAAACGGGCCGAGTCATAATGAAAACCATGACCCGCTGTTTACCTCTGAAGAACTCAATCACGCAGTGGATAGTTTTAATCCTAAAAAAGCCCCGGGTGCAGATGGGTTAACAGCCGATATTTGCAAGCAAGCCATAAATCACGACCCCAAGCTTTACCTCTCACTGGCAAATAAGTGTCTAAAACTAGGCCACTTCCCAAACATCTGGAAGGAAGCAACAGTTGTAATCTTAAGAAAACCTGGGAAGGAAACTTACACAGAGCCAAAGTCTTACAGGCCGATTGGCCTATTGCCAGTGATGGGAAAGGTTCTGGAAAAAATGATAGTAGGAAGAATCAAGTGGCACCTTCATCCAAGAATCAGTACACGCCAATACGGTTTTATGCCCCAAAAAAGCACCGAAGACTCCCTCTATACCCTGATACAACACATCCGCGGAAAATTGACAAACAGGAAGATCGTAACCATGGTTTCATTGGATATAGAGGGAGCCTTCGACAGCGCATGGTGGCCCGCAATAAGAGTGAGACTGGCTGAGGAGAAGTGCCCATTGAACATCAGACGACTCATAGACAGCTACCTGAAAAACAGAAAAGTCAAGATTAGATATGCAGGCGAAGAAGTCACCAGAGAAACAACTAAAGGGTGTGTCCAAGGATCCATTGGGGGACCGATTCTGTGGAATCTGCTCCTCGACCCACTACTTCAAGGCCTGGAGGCTCGGGGAGACTACTGTCAGGCCTTCGCGGATGATGTAGTCCTCGTCTTTGATGGAGACACGGCGATGGAGGTACAGGGACAGGCCAATGCCGCCCTCGCGTATGTTCGGGAGTGGGGTATCCAAAACAAGTTAAAATTTGCGCCACACAAAACAAATGCGATGGTACTAACTCGAAAGCTAAAATATGATACCCCACTCCTGAGCATGGGCGGGGTCCACATAGGCATGTCCAAAGAGTTTAAAATCCTTGGCCTCATCATCGATGACAAACTTACCTTCAACAGCCATGCAGCAGGCGTTTGCGTAAAAGCACTGAAACTTTACAAACGTCTATCACGAGCAGCCAGGATCAGCTGGGGCCTTCATCCCGAAATAATACGCACCATCTATCTGGCGGTAGTCGAACCAGTCGTACTATATGCAGCTAGCGTGTGGGCACCAGCGGCCAAAAAACTGTGCATACAGAAACAGTTGAACTCTGTGCAAAGGGGCTTCGCCCAGAAGCTTTGCAGAGCCTATCGCACAGTTTCGCTGAACGCGGCGCTAGTGTTGGCCGGAATACTCCCTTTGGACCTCCGACTACATGAGGCAGCAGCCCTATACGAGGCAAGAAGGGGAGTGTCCCGGCCAGCCCTAGGCGATAGGGACGTGGAACAAATGGTCCCGTTTGGAAGCACACCGCATCCAGCCGAGCGAACGGATCTCCAGTTTACATGCCTGGTAGACCAACAACAGCTAAACACCTACAGCGATCAATCAGTGCGAATATTTACGGACGGAAGTAAAATCAACGGCAAGGTTGGAGCAGCCCTGTCCCTATGGGACAGGAATGCGGAAACAAAATCCCGAAAACTGAAGCTTTCGTCCGACTGTACGGTCTACCAGGCCGAATTGCTGGCAATCTGTGAGGCCACAGGCGAAGTACTAAAGAGCAAACACAAAACCTTTGGCATATATAGTGACTCTAGATCCTCACTCGAGGCAGTCACAAACTGGAGTTCCACCCACCCCTTAGCAGTAAAGATCCGTAAAAATCTAAAAGCCAGTAAAGACCAAAACAAGGAAGTGTTCTTGTTTTGGATCAAGGCACACGCGGGGTTGGATGGCAACGAGAGAGCGGACCAACTGGCTAAAGATGCGGCGCAGAATATAAAAAAGAGACCTGACTATGACTTATGTCCGGTCTCATTCGTCAAGCGACAACTACGGATGGAGACGCTTGACGAATGGAACCGGAGATATACTACTGGTGAGACTGCCTCGACAACAAAAATGTTCTTTCCTGACGCTGTTAAAGCCTTTAAAATAGTAAGACAAATAAATCTGACTGGAACATTGACGCAAATAATGACTGGACATGGTGGGTTTTCCGAATATCTGAATAGATTCAAATGTAAGGAAGACCCATCATGTATCTGTGAGCCAGATAAAATAGAGACCGTAGAACACATACTATTTGAATGCCCTGCCTTCGGTAAAGAGCGTTACGAAATAGAAAGTAAATTAGACATGAAAATAGAAGCAAGCAATGTAAATAAGATAATAGCTAATAAGTACCAAAGAGATGAGTTCATCTCATATTGCAAAAATGTAGCAAATAAAGTTATAAGTAGAAATAAGTAGATATAAAAAACCTTGTTGACTGTATATATTGATATATATATAAGAAACCAGCATAATATTATAACAGATTAAAAACGCAATAGGTTGTAAGCTAGAACTAAGAAAATTCTATAGAAGTGTAAGAAATTAAGAAAAAGATAATATATGAAAGATTGTATAGATATAGCCTTATTCCTCCCAAAACATGTAGAACAGTAAGAAAGTGCACAAATTGTAAAACAGATAATAAAATCTCTGGCTTTGTCAGAGGCCTCTCTTAAAAAAAAAAAAAATAAAAAAAAAAAAAAAAAAAAAAAAAAAAAACCTAACCTAACCTAACCTAACCTAACCTAACCTAACCTAACCTAACCTAACCTAACCTAACCTAACCTAACCTAACCTAACCTAACCTAACCTAACCTAACCTAACCTAACCTAACCTAACCTAACCTAACCTAACCTAACCTAACCTAACCTAACCTAACCTAACCTAACCTAACCTAACCTAACCTAACCTAACCTAACCTAACCTAACCTAACCTAACCTAACCTAACCTAACCTAACCTAACCTAACCTAACCTAACCTAACCTAACCTAACCTAACCTAACCTAACCTAACCTAACCTAACCTAACCTAACCTAACCTAACCTAACCTAACCTAACCTAACCTAACCTAACCTAACCTAACCTAACCTAACCTAACCTAACCTAACCTAACCTAACCTAACCTAACCTAACCTAACCTAACCTAACCTAACCTAACCTAACCTAACCTAACCTAACCTAACCTAACCTAACCTAACCTAACCTAACCTAACCTAACCTAACCTAACCTAACCTAACCTAACCTAACCTAACCTAACCTAACCTTTTTTTTTTTTTTTTTTTTTTTTTTTTTTTTTTTTATCGCTGGGAAATCCTTCATGGATACTCCCGGCCGCGGGGGCGACCGGAGAGTTATGTCAGACTCCTACTGACTAAAACCCAGCGGGGTCCTTCTTATCGCCGTATGTGCTGGGGCTGTGGGTACTTGTTAATATTCTTCCATGGCCCCAGCGGCGTTGGCTCACTCTGAGCCTCATCTTGTTGCACGTTGTGCAAATACGCCACGTCTCTTACGAGAGGCGCGCGGAACACCCGCGCGCGCCACCTCGAGGCTTGTTCAAAGGCGACGGCACCCCCCGGTGCCGCCGCCTAAGCCTTATGGGGGTCGGATCATAGGGCGGTCCCTCCGCCGACGCCCAGCTCTCCGGCTGCGAATTGGGTCGAGGGTGGAGACTTCTCTCTCCCGTTCCGCAACCTCCTTCTGCGATATAACATCCTCGCAGAAGGTTATGCCAGCTCTCCAGTTCTCGTCACTCTCGACCATAGCTTGCACTAGGGTTGGAAGCGACAAATTTTCACCTACTCGCTGTACCAACTCACGCCGTGAGTCCGCCCATGCTGGACACTGCACTAGTGTGTGTTGTGCGGTATCTACACTGCATGCACAGTGGTGACATGCCGTCGATGGTTCTCTTCCGATCTGAAACAGGTACTTCGAGAAACAACCGTGTCCCGATAGTACCTGTGTCAGTCGGAAGGTTAACGCTCCGTGCTCTCTGTTGAGCCACTCCTTAAATATTGGGCAGACTGCCTCTATGGTTGACCGACCAGCGCTAGGTTGCCCAAGTCTTACCAACCATTGTTCTTCCAGGGCACTCATGTGTTCTTGCCTCTTTCCTTCTATCTCCCGCAGCGCTGGTCTTTGACCACGTGCGACTTCCTGCTCACGCCAAAGATGAATTTTTGACAGGCCTATTGCGTCCAGGTCCCACGGCATTGAGCCTGCCAGTACGCATGCTACCTCGAATGAGACTGTGCGGTATCCCCGAATCACTCTAAGTGCCATTGCTCTTTGCGGTTTACGCAGTATAGCGATGTTGTGGCCACCTAGGGATTCAGCCCACACAGGAGCTCCATACATGGCCATCGAACGAACGACGCCCATGTATAGCTTACGGCATCCAACTCTTGCACCCCTGAGGTTAGGCAGTAGCCCTGCCAACGCAGCTGCCGTCCCCATCAGCTTCGGTGCTAGCTTCTCGAAGTGGACATTGAAGTTCCATCGGCTGTCAAGGACAAGTCCTAGGTACTTCATTGTCGACTCGACACCGATGCGAACTCCACTCACTATTATATGTGAATCTGCTGGGGGCTTGTTTCTTGGTCCGTGGAAGCAGAGCGCTTCAGATTTATGCAAAGCCACCTCAAGCCCCAGACGCCTTATACGGCTGACCACATGTGCAACACCTGCTGTGGCAAGAATTGCCGCCTCTCGGTGTGACTTGGCTCTCGCTGTGACTAACGTGTCATCAGCGTAACAAGTCACACTTACGCCCCAGAGAGTTGCACCCCTCAACACCCAGTCGTAGCCGATGTTCCACAGGAGGGGCCCGAGGACCGAGCCCTGTGGAACACCGCACGACATTTTGTGTTGTGACCAACCGTTTTGATCTTTATACGTTATAAAACGCTCATCTAGATAATCTGTGATTATTTGGCGAAGGTAGCGAGGCACCTTATGATATTTAAGCGCCTCTCGTATGCAACTCCAGGGCAAAGTATTAAATGCGTTAGCGATGTCAAGAGACACCGCCAAAACAACTTCGCCCCGGGAAACTGCTTCCTCTGCAGCTGCCTTCACTCTTAGGATTGCCCCTATAGTTGAACGGCCTCTACGAAAACCGAATTGGTTATCGTCTAACTCTGGGCCTACGCAATTCATGTGTCCCAGGAGGCGACCAGCAATAACGCGCTCAAATAGCTTTGCCACGTCATCTAAAAGAATGATGGGCCGAAAAGCAGATGGCGAGTCAGCAGGTCGCCCATCCTTCCTCAGCAGAACTAAACGACCAGACTTCCATAACGCCGGAAAACGCCCTTGTGCCAAACACGCATCATAAAGGTTTCGCAAACGTGGCCCTAAGGCCTTTAATGCTATACCCCATGCTCGTCCGGGTATCCCATCTGGGCCAGGAGCCGTGTTTTTCGCCTTAAGACGCAGAACTGCCATCCTTAGTTCAACCTCATTAATCTCTGGGATTTCCTCGTCCCCAGTCTCATTATCCTCATCAAGCGGTGCCATAGCCGGTGGTACGTGCTCTGCCCGGTCGGGGAATAGAGATGACACCACCCTCTGTAGAAACAGAGGCTCCAAGCTCTGCGTCAGTGGTGGAGCCCAAGGACGCAGTTTGTTTCTCACCATTTTATAAGGTCGACCCCACAGGTCTCTGTTAAGGCTTTCTAACAGTTCATCTCGAGCTACACCTTTCGCTTCTAAGATAGCTGATTGCAAGACCGCTTTAGCCTCCCTGTACAAGTTATAGAGTTGCCCTTCCTGCGCCTCATCACGGCGTCGCCTTCGGCGAAACCGGGTGTATTGACGCCTGGCTACAACGCACGCCTTACGCAGCTCCGCAATTTCAGCTGACCACCAATAAACTTGACCTTTACGGGGCTGGGTTCTGACTCTGGGCATTGACGCATCGCATATGTGCGTCAGAGCTTCTTTAAACCAGTTCACTTCGCTTTGAACGTCAATCTCCACTAGCGTGCTCGGTGCAGATACCCATGCCTGCACAATAGCAGCTTCCTCCATTAAGCCCTTATCAAGCCTCTTTAGTGCCCACCGCGGGCTGTCTAGGCTTGCGTTCGATCGGACTGTTCCGCTCGGGGATCGTGATTGAGGCGTCAAATGGAACCGGATGTACCGGTGGTCCGAGAGCGTCTCCACGTCTTCCATGACCTCCCAGCCACTAACTCGTCTGGCTAAGTTCGAGCTTGCGAACGACACGTCTACAATGGACGCACCGTTATGACGCACGCAAGTGTCCACCGAGCCTTGATTCAAAACAAGAAGCCCGTTGACCACTGCCCACTCCTCCAAAACTTCCCCACGCGCATCGGTTGCAGGGCTCCCCCAAGCAACTGACTTGGCATTTAAGTCTCCAAGTACCAGCACTGGGTGGTGGCGACTTTGCCCAACGAGAGCCCCCACGTCAACAAGGAATCTCTCGAAGTCTGTGAGAGCTCTATTAGGTGAGAAGTACGTAGCAACCACCATGACACCCCCTACAAAGGCTGCGACACATCCACGACCCCTAATTACCTTATCAAAGGCAACGCCTTTAGCTGTGATTGCTACGAGCCCTTCCTCATCACCAATCCAGTTAGTACTGGGGGGGATGAAGTAGGGCTCGGAAACCGCCGTTACGTTAATCAACCACTCCGCCATGCTCTGGACCATAAGGTCCTGAGCCCTGGCGGAGTGGTTGAGATTCACCTGCAGGAAGCGTAGAGCCATCTAATTGGTCTCCATTTGCACCTTCTCAGCCCCGGCTTGAGTCGGGGGGCAGCTGGCAGCTGACGACACTGTGGCTGGAATTATAACAGCCCTCGGAGCCCTTCTTCTCCTTGATTTAGGAGAGGCACACGCCTTGCTTCCTAGCCTATGTGCTGATGGCCGGCCAGCTGCTGAGCACACCGAGCACTTAGGTGCGGCAGAGCACACTGCTGACTTGTGCCCGACCTGCCCGCAGTGGTAGCACTCCTGGCTGCGATCCACCTCAGACATGCATTGAGCGCCCACATGCCCGTTTTCTAGGCACCTGAAGCACCGCAGGGGTCTAGGCGGTAACATTTGTACCCTAGCTGAGACCCAACCAACTAAAAGACGCCCCTCGTCTGCAAGTTTTTTAGCAGCCACCACCGGGCAGCTAACCAGTATGACGCCAGTGCCATCATGCGTCTGCTTTATCTCTCCGACTTTAATGGCGTCCTCAGAGCAACCACCTTGCTTTGCGACAGCGGCAATAATATCGGCCTTCTCCAGAGAGTCGTCAAGGCCTGTGAGTCGAAATTCTGCGCATTTCGTAGGCCTTGACACTTTAACTGCCTCATTATTAAAAACCTCCCTCAATTTTGCGGCTAATGTATCCGCTTTTTCGGCGCTCGTATCTCCTGTAGACACTTCGAGTATGCGTGCACCAGTGGCAGCCTTCCGGAATCGAACACTGGGAATGCCGCAGCTGTTTAGGTCCACCTTTTCTTTGGCCTCCGTTATGAGATTACCGTACGTAAACCCTCTTTCCTCCGCACCAGGCTGCATGGTGATAACCACCGCTGCAGTTCTAGGAGCACGCAACTTCACCTTTGCCGGACGGGCCCTAGGCTTAGCCGCACTTCCACTAGCCGTTGTGCCCGATGTCTTGGGCGGCGCTCTAGTTTTCTTACCCCTTTTGGTGACCGTTGTCCAAGCATCACTTGTGGACTCCGTCATGGGTGACAGGTTTTGCGGATGCCTTTCAGCCAACGGGATCTCTTTAGGCCCGCCTTTTCCCTCCTTCTTTTTTGCCGCTGCCTTAGTCTTTCTAGTGCTCTTTGGCGGCTGCGAGGCTGAGAGTTCAGCCTCGGGCACCTGGATGCGCTCCGAAGCAGCATCATTACGTCTGTCTGCAGCCAAGGGAGGGCGGATTCGCTTCTCGGGAAGCAGCCTCTCCTCCATACCCGCGAAACGGGCATCGAGCATGCTGCCCACTTGCAGCATGATAGAGCGCGCCAACTCGTCTGTCTGGCTGCCGTCAACAAGGGGTGTCGGAGCCGATCGACCTTTCCGCAACTCACTGACTGAGGGCAGCTCCATGCTCTCTTGAGTCTGCGTCAGGTTCGATCTGAGCTCTCCCAGCTCTTTTCGCAGGTCTGCCATCTCCTGTCGCATGCGGGCGTTTTCAGCCTGCAGCTTGGCAGTCTCCTCAGAAACTGAGCAATTATAAAGCGCTCTGACTGCCGCTTGGATCGACGCCGCCGATTCTTTCAAGGCCCTTGTAAAAGTACCTTTAAGGTTGCCAGATTTTGTGGCAACCATTAAGACTATCTCAGACGCCTCGGTTACCTGTTTGACCAGGTCGGAGGCAAGCCCACTGTCTTGCTTAGGGGATGGTGGGGCCACAGGGCGCGTAGCTTGCAGGCTAGCTACCTGCGCAGCCACCTCGCGTTCAGCTTGCCGCTGAGCCTCATCACGTTCCGCCTCTTGTCTAAGGGCCTTTAGCTGGGCTTGCGCCTTAGCTAGACCAACGTATTCTCCTGTCGTTGGAGGGCGACCCCTACCTCTCTTTATCTTCCGAAAGGCCATCGGGTCAACAAGAGCCGTCCCCGTTACATCCGAGTCAGACTCGGAAGCTTCCGGACCCGACTGACCTGGTCGTTTACGCCAGAAACGGGTGGGGTCACTTCCAGACGCCACCGTCTCCATGCTTCTGTCGGTGTCTGACTCGGACAGCCGCTCTATCACCACTCTAGGTTGCATCTGACCCTGTAAAGCGGCCTTTCTACCCTCCTCATTCAACGGACTTCTGTCCCGTTTTTTTGTCATAGCTGCCCCTGCAATAGGCAGCACTACATCCTCCTCACTATCACTCTCCAGAAGAGAGAAGCGGTTATTGCGTCGTGTAGATACACGACTGCAAACTACGTCTCGCACCTTCTCGGTGCTCTCCGGCGCAAAAGCGCCACAAATCTCCAATCCACGGCCGGAACGGCCAACATCATCATTTGTTTGTTTTTTATTATTTTCCATAATTAATCCCACGAGTATGGGGGAAATAAAGTGTCACCACCGAAGTGCCACCGACCAGTGCCCCCTGTGGCCGGGGAAGGGTATATACTGCGGAGGTCCCCTAGTATCCGCAGGTTTTTACGTGTTTTCTCACGGGTTTTTGTGTCAAGGTTTTCCTTCCTCTGAGCCCGGCCAATTAAGGCAAGGCTCCTTCGGTCCATGCTGCTGCAACGTACCCCTTTAGGCCTAACAGGGGTCTTTGAAGCAACAACATGGATAACGGATGGAGGGGCGGCGAAATCCCTCCGGCAGACTCATCAAAAGTGTTAGTAATGACAAACCTGCCATGACGGCTTTATATGTACTATATACACTATACAATGTACAATATATACATAATTACACCATAAGTGACTATATCACTCAGCACAATGTGCTCCACCATACATTATATTACTATTTACAAAATACCATGTACAATATATACAAATACTCCACGAGTGAACCAGATCACTCTGCTCTATGTGCCTCTTTTCCTGCACAGAGCCAATTCGCCCTGCTCGCAGAGTGGGAACTCCTTCCCTCTGCCTGCCTGCCTCCGCGCTCGTCCGGGCAGCAAACCGCCCAGACCCACCTGTAGACCGAAGTCTACCCTGCCTCATCACGCTGTGCCCTAAGCTGACCATAGGGACACGCGGAGAGGCCGCTGTGTCGGGTTATTGGCCACCATGAAACACTACCCCAGTACTCTGCGGCAGTGTTTCATGGTGTTACCAGGGTGCACCACGTGGAGGTTACCCGACCTCGCACCCCAACCTAACCTAACCTAACCTAACCTAACCTAACCTAACCTAACCTAACCTAACCTAACCTAACCTAACCTAACCTTTTTTTTTTTTTTTTTTTTTTTTTTTTTTACGCTGGGAAAAATGCATTACGCATCCCCCACCAATGGAGGACTGGCAGGGGTATGTGGGACTCCCCGGCCTTGAGTGAAGGCCGGTATACCCACTAAACGACCCAGCGGCGCTCCGGCATCGTCTACGCGGAGGGGAACTGGGAAACCGGCAGAGCCTTTACGTCCAGTCCCCCGCCGACGACTTCCCACCTTATGGCGGGCCCGCACAACTCCCTCTCAGGGGAGGAGCGACTGTCCAACCAGCCATCCAGCGGAGTTGGTGAGTGCGTGCAATGCGGGGGAAGGTGCCTCCACACCTTACTCCCGCCACTCACCAACACTTGAGAAGGGAGGCGGTCGCCTTCTTCTTCCTCTTCTCTTTCTACATAGCGGGGCGAGGGGGTCTTCCTCCCGCGCGCGCTCTGCCGCTTCCTTTACGGACATCACCCCCTCACAAAAGGAGGCGACTGCTGCCCAGGCCCCCTCGCCTCCCAACATGGAGTTCACCACACTGGGAAGCGATAAGTCCAGCCCAACAACACCTATTAATTCTTGGCGCAGCTCAGACCACGACGGGCACACCTCAAGGGTGTGCTGCGCCGTGTCTTCCGCCGCACCACAATCATGGCACATCGGGCCCCGCTCTCTTCCGATCCGGTGCAGGTATGTGCCGAAGCACCCGTGGCCGGATAATACCTGCACCAGACGGAACGACAAAAAACCGTGTGGCCGCTCGATCCAGTCCCGCAGGACTGGCCCAATTGCGTCCAGTGTTCGGCGGCCAAACTCGGCGGAGGCGAGGTCCTCCGTCCAATGGTGGATGATCGCGTCCCTCGCCTCTTTCCGAACGGCCTCCCGCTCTATAGGGGCGGGGTTCTCCCCGAGCGCCCTTTTTCCCGCCGTCCACTCGTATACTTTGGCGAGCACCCATGCCTCGAGCTCCCACGGAGGGGTGCTCGCCAGAGTGCATGCTGCCGCAAATCCTACCGAGCGGTAGGCCCTTGCCACACGCTGCGCAATGGCCCTTTGGGGCTTGCGGATTGCAGCTGTATTCTCCCTTCTATGAAGGGAGTCCGCCCAGATAGGAGCCCCGTAAAGGGCCATGCTCTTCAGGATGCCAGCATACAGTTGCCGGCATCGCGCTTTTGGCCCCCCAACGTTTGGGAGGAGCCACGACAGCGAGTTTGCGGCCTTCAACAGCCGCGTCGACAGCCCACTGAAATGTGGGGTGAACCGCCATTTACTGTCAAGTATCAGGCCCAGATATTTCATCTGGGCCTTCACCTCAACTCTCACGCCATCCACAAAAATGTGGGCTTCTGTAGGGACGCGCTGCCGAGGCCCATAGAAGAAAACGGCCTCGGTCTTGTGTAGCGCCACCTGAAGTCCCAGACGTCGGATCCTGTCCGCCACCAGCGATCCACCAGCAGAAGCCAGACTCGCACCCTCTCTGAAACTTCTCCCCCGGGCAATGAGGAGAGTGTCATCTGCGTAGCAAATGACACTCGTGCCCTGGAGGAGAGTTCCCCGCAGGAGCCAATCGAAGCCGATGTTCCACAGGAGTGGTCCTAGGACGGACCCCTGTGGAACACCGGACTCTGCACTGTACCGCCTCAACTGGCCAGTCTTATCCACAAGGAGGACTGCACGGTCCTCCAAATAACTGGCCAGGAGCCTCCGCAGGTATTGAGGCACTCCATGATAACGGAGCGCCTCTAGAATTGTCGTATGGGGGACGGAGTTAAAAGCGTTGGCTATGTCAAATGACACCGCCAAAACCCCGTCCCCCGCCTCCACGGCCTCTTTCGCTTGGCTCTTCAGCCTGGCCAGCGCGTCCACTGTCGAACGCCTCCTTCGGAAGCCGAATTGGGCGTCCGACAGGTTAGGGCCCACTTCCCGCAGGTGGCAATTCAGCCGGTTAGCGACAATCCCCTCGAACAACTTACCGACCTCATCCAGAAGGACGATGGGTCGATAAGCCGAGGGGGAGTCCGCTGGGCGTCCTTCTTTGCGGAGGAGGCATAACTGCCCCTCCTTCCAAGGTTTCGGGAACCTCCCTGCCGTGAAGCACGCGTTGAAGAGGTCCCGAAATCTTTCTTCCATCTGGGTGGTAGCAATAGCTACCACCCGCGCAGGTACGCCATCCGGCCCTGGGGCAGTCTTTTTGGCCCGGAGGTGGAGGGTCTCCACGGCAAGTTCGTCTGCCGTTATCGGAGGGATCTCTTCCTCCGGTTCAACTGCTCCTCGCGGGGGGTCCATTACTGGTGGGGTGAAATTGGTCCGGCACGGAAACAAAGTCCGGACTACCCCATCCAGAAACGCCGGCTCGAGAGTCTCCGTAGGCGGGGGACCGAAGGGGCGCAATTTGTTCCGCGCCGCCTTGTATGGTCTGCCGTACGGATCTCGATCTAGGCTCTCCAGCATCTCTGCTCGCGCTGCGTCGTCGGCGGCGCCCATTTCTGATTTGAGGACCTTCTTTGCCTCTAAGTAAGAGGCGTACAGAAGGTCCTCGTTAGCGGGGTCTCTCTGAGAGCGCCGCCGACTCCGCGTGAACTCTCTCCGTGCTGCCACGCAGGCGGCCCGGAGACCCGCTAGTCTCTCCGACCACCAATAGACGGCGCGGCGAGGAGGCGGGCGGCGAGACCGGGGCATGCTTGAGTTGCATACCTCGGTCAGGGACTTTCTAAGTTGATCCGCTGCGGTGTCCACGTCCTGGACGTCAGAGGGCGTGAGCCAGTCCTGGACGAACGCCGCCTCCTTTGCCGCCTCGCGGTCGAGACGGGTAAGGGCCCACCGTGGAAAGGGAGTTCGGCCCGAGAGGGCCGTTCTCCTGGCCTGGGTGGAGACAATGTCGAACCGCACATATCGGTGGTCCGACATTGTCTCCGTAAACTCAACCCGCCAGTTTACAACGCGGGCAGCCAGGGTGGGGGAGGCGAACGAGACGTCCACCACTGACCCTCCCGTTTGGCGCACACATGTCTGGACCGTTCCTCTGTTTAGGAGGGACACACCGGCCGAAATCGCCCAAAGTTCGAGGACGGGCCCCCGGGGATTACAGGAACGGGCCGGGTTGCCCCAAGTCACAGATTTGGCGTTCAGGTCGCCCAACAGGAGGACCTGGCGTGGCACCGCCCTGCCAACTACTGCCGTGAGGATTCCGAGAAAGTTCTCGAAATCTGGCAGAGGGCGATTTGGGGAGAAATAGACGCCTACTAAGGCTATATCCCCCCACGCAGCGGCTACGTATCCCGATCCTCGCTCTAGGAGCGAGAGGGGAGGGGAGTCTGTTGAAGACCGCGCCATTAATGCCACCAAGCCGTCTCGATCGCCCAACCATCGAGGGGAAACCGAGTACGGCTCGGTGACTATCGTCACGTCTACCAACCACTCAGCTATGGTCTGCATCAGCAGGCCCTGAGCAGCTTTGCAGCAGTTGGTGTTCGCCAATAGGATGCGATGGTCGACTCTATCCATCAATCGTCCATCGCATCACCCTCATCGGCCGCCGAAGGCCCCGCTTCGGGGGTGGCGGTCGCAGCTACAGGTGGAGTCGGTGCCGCCTGCGCTTTTCCTTTCTTAGGGGGAGGATTGCAATTCCTCCCCTTCATTATGTGACCCGCCGGGCGGCCACTAGCTGCGCACACTGCACAGCGTGGCGTAGGGGCCTTGCAAGAGACGGACTTGTGCCCATCCTCGCCACAACGGTAGCAGCTGTCCGTCCTATCAACTTTGGACGGACAAAAAGGCCGCGTGTGCCCAAGTCCGAAGCACTTGAAGCAGCGCAAAGGCTGTTCTTCGAGTACCCGGACCCTGCAGGAACCGAACCCTAGAAGGAGCCGTCCCTTGTCGACGACGGCTTTAGCTGCGGTTATGGGGCACTCAAGGCGAAGAGCGCCCATGCCGCCGCGGCCGGGCCTGATGTCGCGACTTTGCACCGCTGCGACGTCACAGCCTCCTATTGCCGCGATCGCCACCATTACCTCCTCTTTGGTGACCGAGTCATCCAGATCGGTCACCTCTAAGGCAGCAGACCTGATAGGCCTGGCTACCTTAGCCACGTCTGCGATGACCTCTCGCAATTTGCTCGCGAAGAGGTCCGCGTTGGCGCCACCTTGGGCCCCCGGAAACTCGAAGAGTCGAGCCCCAGCTTGGGTCCGACGGCATGCGACTGCTCCGATCCCCAGCTGGGTGGGGTCGGCATTGGTACGAGCCCGCTTGAGGATGGACTCGTATGTCTCACCCCGCTCCGCTGCTTCCGCAGTGAGCGTCACCACGACGGCTGCAGTTTTAGGAGGCACCAGCCGCTTCCTACCACGAGCGGGAGCCCTTTTGGCTGTTGAGGCAGCTGTGGTGGGCTTGGGGGCGGACTTCTTCCCTTTCCCCTTCTTCTTCTTCCTACCGGTTGCCTGAGACGGGCCGGAAGTGGGTACGGAGCCCTCTCCATGCCTATCTCCGTCAGGGGCAGGGGCAGGGGCAGCGGCCGTTGTCGTCTTTTTCTTGGCCTTGCCCTTCTTCTTATTCACCACATCCGTCCACGGCTGATTTGACGGGGTGGTAGACGGCAATTGGGCGTCCTCCCTTTGGGAAGATGGCCCTGGCTTGGGCAGCCTCTTGTCCGCCGCTAGTGGCGGTCGGACACGTTCCTCCGGTAGGAGCCTGTCCTCAATACCAGCAAAACAGGCTCTCGTAAATGCCCTTTCCTCCATAACCACCTTGCGGATGATATCCTCAAGGTTGGAGGGAGGGCTTTCGGCTGCTGGTCCGGGGCTGGCCCGAGAAGGCTGCGCCGTGACTTCAGACAGCTTTTTGTGCAGCTGACTAACCTCCGCCTGCAGGCGGTCTACTTTCGCCTGCAGGTGCTGCGTCTCGTCCGTGCCGGTGCGCTGCACTAGTTCCGCAATGATGCCGCGCATGCTTGCGGCCCTGCACTTCAGGGACTTTTGGAAAGTCCCCTTTAGGTTGGAGGACTTTGAGGCGACCTCCAATATCTCTTCCGCGTCCTCCAGCGCCATGCGCTCCAAGTCGGCCAGGGAGTGGTCCGCATAAAAAACGACGGACTCCCCGTATCTAGACTTGGCCCTCGCAGCGCGTGCTTGGCGCTCTTTGGCGGCAACCTGTTCTTCGAGGTCCTGCTGGCGCCATTCCCGCTGAGCCAGGCTCAGCTGACGCTGTGCGTCTGTCAGACCCACATCGTGGGTATCTGTAACGGCAGAAGGCGTTGAAGCCTTTTTCTTGCTCTGACGCTTGGGGTTGGTCTCCGGTGCGTCAGAGCCAGACCCGCCCTTCAAAAAGGCCCGCTTCCGTCTCTGCCGAGTCGCTGTCGATCCAGCATCCGACTCAACCGTAGCGGATTCGCTGTCGGAACAAAAGTCCGAATACTCGTCCATCCTCCTGTATCGACTAACTGTGGTTTCCGCGTTTCCGCTCACCACCAGCTCGTCGTTAGTCACGTCCTCGTTATGTTGGCCCTGAGAAGGGCCTTTAATAAACCGCCCGGAGGCATTCCGCGCCATTATTTTAGGCGTAGGCTTCGCCTGTCTCGTCGATTTGCGGACGGAAGATCGAACCGTGCCAGCGGCTGTGTCCGAATTGGACCCAATCGTGGGCACGGTCTCGTCCATACTCCCTATCTCTTCGTCTTGGGTCACACCCAAAAAGCGGTAGTTGCCCCCCCCAGAATACGAGGGGCTGGATGCCCGGATAACCGGCGCACCGGAGGACTCTCCAACTTGGTTGGTACCTCCCTGGGGTATATGTTTATTACTATTCGCTTTCATCATGAGGTTTTCCTGTTTCGAGGGATGAGGTTCCCTATGTTTGACGCCCTAGCGGCCGGGTTCCCCCCGACCATGCATCCCCTCGGCGGGCGTCAGACCAACTGACCAAAGTCTATTTTGGGATTCGGTATCCTCCTTCGTACATAACCAAATAAATACATAAATAAGTGAATAAATAGATAAATAAATAACTAAATATACTAAATAATTAAATAAATAAGTAGATATGTATATAAATAAGACAAATAAATAGATAAATAAACATACTACAATATGTTATGTACAAGAGAGACCATAACAATGGTCTCTCACTCCGCTTATCGTCCGGGCAGCAAACCGCCCGGACCCACCATGGGTAGAACGAAGCCTACCCTGCCTCATCACGCTGTGCCCTAAGCTGAACATAGGGACACGCGGAGAGGCCACCGTGTCGGGTTATTGGCCACCATGAAACACTACCCCAGTACTCTGCGGCAGTGTTTCATGGTGTTACCAGGGTGCACCACGTGGAGGTTACCCGACCTCGCACCCCAACCTAACCTTTTTTTTTTTTTTTTTTTTTTTTTTTTTTTTTTTTTTGACGCTGGGAAAATGCATTACGCATACCAATCGCACCATCGGGGAATGGGCGGGTGATGTGGGACTCACCGGCTGCGACAAAACCGGCATACCCACTAAAAACCCAGCGGCGATCCGGCGTCGTCATAATGGAGGGGAACTGGGAAACCGGCAGAGCCATAACAACCAGTTCCCCGCCGACGAATGCCCCGAAGGGCCCCGCTCGCCCCCCCAACCTGCAGATGAGGGGGCCCAGGAACGATTACGCACATCGTTCCTGCCCGGCGGAGGTGGCAAATGAGAGATCGCAGAAGAGGTGCCCCATGTCCCTTCCGCCATTCGCCACCCTTGCAGAGGGCGCAGGAGAGTTCCGCGTCCTCCCACGCTCGCTCTACCGCCTCGTCTCGTCCGGGCAGTAAACCACCCAGACCCACCAAGGCAGACCGAAGTCTCATAAATAGGCAATTAAATAAATAAATATTATATAATAAATAGATTAAATAAAATTATATTATTTACAAGAGAGACCATAGACAGTCTCTCACTCCGCTGAATATGTACATAAATAAAATTTAATTACAATATGTACAAGAGAGACCGTTGGCTGTCTCTCACACCGCTGATTGCCCGGGCAACAAAATGCCCAGACCCGCCTGGGTAGACCGAAGTCCGCCCTGCGGTGTAGAGGGCTTAGGACAAGGGTAGGCCTCCCGTGCTCACTCTACGACCGCCTCATCCTCGTCCGGGCAGCAAACCGCCCAGACCCACCTGGGTAGACCGAAGTCTCATAAAATATTATTTACAAGAGAGACCATACTAGACAGTCTCTCACTCCGCTGAATATGTACATAAATAAATAAACATATAAAAATATTATTTAATTACAATATGTACAAGAGAGACCATAGCAATGGTCTCTCACTCCGCTTATCGTCCGGGCAGCAAACCGCCCGGACCCACCATGGGTAGAACGAAGCCTACCCTGCCTCATCACGCTGTGCCCTAAGCTGACCATAGGGACACGCGGAGAGGCCGCCGTGTCGGGTTATTGGCCACCATGAAACACTACCCCAGTACTCTGCGGCCGTGTTTCATGGTGTTACCAGGGTGCACCACGTGGAGGTTACCCGACCTCGCACCCCACCCCAACCTAACCTAACCTAACCTAACCTAACCTAACCTAACCGAGAATTTTCAAATTTAATTTTATCGACTGATTGTCGCGTGCGAACGATCAAAAATTGTTTATAATAGTGTATTGACTGTATTAATTGTTACTAGGCACGGTCTGCATCCGAAAGTGGTTTTTCAAAATTTTTATATTTTCAAAATTTTTATAAAATAACACGTATTTTTGGTTTAACTTATTCATCTTTCGAGATAATTAGTTTCTGTTTGGTGCAAAAATTGAGGTAACCGCTCCCGCGGCTCGCTCATAGCATAGATTTTCTTTTTCGATAGCGGAAATTTTGATTTTCACTGTTTTCGCGATCGAAAACTGACTATTGTCTGAGCTGAGAACCTTTTTCGATTTTTAGTGACAACTACTTAAGGTGAATATAGCCGTGTGACATATCATCAGACGCGGCTCGCGACGCCCTATACATAGAGCTAGCGCCCGTGTTCACCCGTCATACAAAAAACTTCGAAAAAGTCCGTTTTTCCACATTTTTGCACGATTTTCACGTGTTAATTTCGGTTCTTTCAGTCATTTTCAAAATTTTTGCTTGCGTCTGCACATAAACACGGCTGGTCCATCGTTGCCCCACGTCCCCGCACGCATCTGCAAAAGAAAACGGCTGAAAACCCACAAAAAATCGATATTAACTAATTTTCTTCATATTCGGTTTGATACAAAATCCACCTAAGGCCTGCATTACTCCATACATTTGAGAATTTTCAAATTTAATTTTATCGACTGATTGTCGCGTGCGAACGATCAAAAATTGTTTATAATAGTGTATTGACTGTATTAATTGTTACTAGGCACGGTCTGCATCCGAAAGTGGTTTTTCAAAATTTTTATATTTTCAAAATTTTTATAAAATAACACGTATTTTTGGTTTAACTTATTCATCTTTCGAGATAATTAGTTTCTGTTTGGTGCAAAAATTGAGGTAACCGCTCCCGCGGCTCGCTCATAGCATAGATTTTCTTTTTCGATAGCGGAAATTTTGATTTTCACTGTTTTCGCGATCGAAAACTGACTATTGTCTGAGCTGAGAACCTTTTTCGATTTTTAGTGACAACTACTTAAGGTGAATATAGCCGTGTGACATATCATCAGACGCGGCTCGCGACGCCCTATACATAGAGCTAGCGCCCGTGTTCACCCGTCATACAAAAAACTTCGAAAAAGTCCGTTTTTCCACATTTTTGCACGATTTTCACGTGTTAATTTCGGTTCTTTCAGTCATTTTCAAAATTTTTGCTTGCGTCTGCACATAAACACGGCTGGTCCATCGTTGCCCCACGTCCCCGCACGCATCTGCAAAAGAAAACGGCTGAAAACCCACAAAAAATCGATATTAACTAATTTTCTTCATATTCGGTTTGATACAAAATCCACCTAAGGCCTGCATTACTCCATACATTTGAGAATTTTCAAATTTAATTTTATCGACTGATTGTCGCGTGCGAACGATCAAAAATTGTTTATAATAGTGTATTGACTGTATTAATTGTTACTAGGCACGGTCTGCATCCGAAAGTGGTTTTTCAAAATTTTTATATTTTCAAAATTTTTATAAAATAACACGTATTTTTGGTTTAACTTATTCATCTTTCGAGATAATTAGTTTCTGTTTGGTGCAAAAATTGAGGTAACCGCTCCCGCGGCTCGCTCATAGCATAGATTTTCTTTTTCGATAGCGGAAATTTTGATTTTCACTGTTTTCGCGATCGAAAACTGACTATTGTCTGAGCTGAGAACCTTTTTCGATTTTTAGTGACAACTACTTAAGGTGAATATAGCCGTGTGACATATCATCAGACGCGGCTCGCGACGCCCTATACATAGAGCTAGCGCCCGTGTTCACCCGTCATACAAAAAACTTCGAAAAAGTCCGTTTTTCCACATTTTTGCACGATTTTCACGTGTTAATTTCGGTTCTTTCAGTCATTTTCAAAATTTTTGCTTGCGTCTGCACATAAACACGGCTGGTCCATCGTTGCCCCACGTCCCCGCACGCATCTGCAAAAGAAAACGGCTGAAAACCCACAAAAAATCGATATTAACTAATTTTCTTCATATTCGGTTTGATACAAAATCCACCTAAGGCCTGCATTACTCCATACATTTGAGAATTTTCAAATTTAATTTTATCGACTGATTGTCGCGTGCGAACGATCAAAAATTGTTTATAATAGTGTATTGACTGTATTAATTGTTACTAGGCACGGTCTGCATCCGAAAGTGGTTTTTCAAAATTTTTATATTTTCAAAATTTTTATAAAATAACACGTATTTTTGGTTTAACTTATTCATCTTTCGAGATAATTAGTTTCTGTTTGGTGCAAAAATTGAGGTAACCGCTCCCGCGGCTCGCTCATAGCATAGATTTTCTTTTTCGATAGCGGAAATTTTGATTTTCACTGTTTTCGCGATCGAAAACTGACTATTGTCTGAGCTGAGAACCTTTTTCGATTTTTAGTGACAACTACTTAAGGTGAATATAGCCGTGTGACATATCATCAGACGCGGCTCGCGACGCCCTATACATAGAGCTAGCGCCCGTGTTCACCCGTCATACAAAAAACTTCGAAAAAGTCCGTTTTTCCACATTTTTGCACGATTTTCACGTGTTAATTTCGGTTCTTTCAGTCATTTTCAAAATTTTTGCTTGCGTCTGCACATAAACACGGCTGGTCCATCGTTGCCCCACGTCCCCGCACGCATCTGCAAAAGAAAACGGCTGAAAACCCACAAAAAATCGATATTAACTAATTTTCTTCATATTCGGTTTGATACAAAATCCACCTAAGGCCTGCATTACTCCATACATTTGAGAATTTTCAAATTTAATTTTATCGACTGATTGTCGCGTGCGAACGATCAAAAATTGTTTATAATAGTGTATTGACTGTATTAATTGTTACTAGGCACGGTCTGCATCCGAAAGTGGTTTTTCAAAATTTTTATATTTTCAAAATTTTTATAAAATAACACGTATTTTTGGTTTAACTTATTCATCTTTCGAGATAATTAGTTTCTGTTTGGTGCAAAAATTGAGGTAACCGCTCCCGCGGCTCGCTCATAGCATAGATTTTCTTTTTCGATAGCGGAAATTTTGATTTTCACTGTTTTCGCGATCGAAAACTGACTATTGTCTGAGCTGAGAACCTTTTTCGATTTTTAGTGACAACTACTTAAGGTGAATATAGCCGTGTGACATATCATCAGACGCGGCTCGCGACGCCCTATACATAGAGCTAGCGCCCGTGTTCACCCGTCATACAAAAAACTTCGAAAAAGTCCGTTTTTCCACATTTTTGCACGATTTTCACGTGTTAATTTCGGTTCTTTCAGTCATTTTCAAAATTTTTGCTTGCGTCTGCACATAAACACGGCTGGTCCATCGTTGCCCCACGTCCCCGCACGCATCTGCAAAAGAAAACGGCTGAAAACCCACAAAAAATCGATATTAACTAATTTTCTTCATATTCGGTTTGATACAAAATCCACCTAAGGCCTGCATTACTCCATACATTTGAGAATTTTCAAATTTAATTTTATCGACTGATTGTCGCGTGCGAACGATCAAAAATTGTTTATAATAGTGTATTGACTGTATTAATTGTTACTAGGCACGGTCTGCATCCGAAAGTGGTTTTTCAAAATTTTTATATTTTCAAAATTTTTATAAAATAACACGTATTTTTGGTTTAACTTATTCATCTTTCGAGATAATTAGTTTCTGTTTGGTGCAAAAATTGAGGTAACCGCTCCCGCGGCTCGCTCATAGCATAGATTTTCTTTTTCGATAGCGGAAATTTTGATTTTCACTGTTTTCGCGATCGAAAACTGACTATTGTCTGAGCTGAGAACCTTTTTCGATTTTTAGTGACAACTACTTAAGGTGAATATAGCCGTGTGACATATCATCAGACGCGGCTCGCGACGCCCTATACATAGAGCTAGCGCCCGTGTTCACCCGTCATACAAAAAACTTCGAAAAAGTCCGTTTTTCCACATTTTTGCACGATTTTCACGTGTTAATTTCGGTTCTTTCAGTCATTTTCAAAATTTTTGCTTGCGTCTGCACATAAACACGGCTGGTCCATCGTTGCCCCACGTCCCCGCACGCATCTGCAAAAGAAAACGGCTGAAAACCCACAAAAAATCGATATTAACTAATTTTCTTCATATTCGGTTTGATACAAAATCCACCTAAGGCCTGCATTACTCCATACATTTGAGAATTTTCAAATTTAATTTTATCGACTGATTGTCGCGTGCGAACGATCAAAAATTGTTTATAATAGTGTATTGACTGTATTAATTGTTACTAGGCACGGTCTGCATCCGAAAGTGGTTTTTCAAAATTTTTATATTTTCAAAATTTTTATAAAATAACACGTATTTTTGGTTTAACTTATTCATCTTTCGAGATAATTAGTTTCTGTTTGGTGCAAAAATTGAGGTAACCGCTCCCGCGGCTCGCTCATAGCATAGATTTTCTTTTTCGATAGCGGAAATTTTGATTTTCACTGTTTTCGCGATCGAAAACTGACTATTGTCTGAGCTGAGAACCTTTTTCGATTTTTAGTGACAACTACTTAAGGTGAATATAGCCGTGTGACATATCATCAGACGCGGCTCGCGACGCCCTATACATAGAGCTAGCGCCCGTGTTCACCCGTCATACAAAAAACTTCGAAAAAGTCCGTTTTTCCACATTTTTGCACGATTTTCACGTGTTAATTTCGGTTCTTTCAGTCATTTTCAAAATTTTTGCTTGCGTCTGCACATAAACACGGCTGGTCCATCGTTGCCCCACGTCCCCGCACGCATCTGCAAAAGAAAACGGCTGAAAACCCACAAAAAATCGATATTAACTAATTTTCTTCATATTCGGTTTGATACAAAATCCACCTAAGGCCTGCATTACTCCATACATTTGAGAATTTTCAAATTTAATTTTATCGACTGATTGTCGCGTGCGAACGATCAAAAATTGTTTATAATAGTGTATTGACTGTATTAATTGTTACTAGGCACGGTCTGCATCCGAAAGTGGTTTTTCAAAATTTTTATATTTTCAAAATTTTTATAAAATAACACGTATTTTTGGTTTAACTTATTCATCTTTCGAGATAATTAGTTTCTGTTTGGTGCAAAAATTGAGGTAACCGCTCCCGCGGCTCGCTCATAGCATAGATTTTCTTTTTCGATAGCGGAAATTTTGATTTTCACTGTTTTCGCGATCGAAAACTGACTATTGTCTGAGCTGAGAACCTTTTTCGATTTTTAGTGACAACTACTTAAGGTGAATATAGCCGTGTGACATATCATCAGACGCGGCTCGCGACGCCCTATACATAGAGCTAGCGCCCGTGTTCACCCGTCATACAAAAAACTTCGAAAAAGTCCGTTTTTCCACATTTTTGCACGATTTTCACGTGTTAATTTCGGTTCTTTCAGTCATTTTCAAAATTTTTGCTTGCGTCTGCACATAAACACGGCTGGTCCATCGTTGCCCCACGTCCCCGCACGCATCTGCAAAAGAAAACGGCTGAAAACCCACAAAAAATCGATATTAACTAATTTTCTTCATATTCGGTTTGATACAAAATCCACCTAAGGCCTGCATTACTCCATACATTTGAGAATTTTCAAATTTAATTTTATCGACTGATTGTCGCGTGCGAACGATCAAAAATTGTTTATAATAGTGTATTGACTGTATTAATTGTTACTAGGCACGGTCTGCATCCGAAAGTGGTTTTTCAAAATTTTTATATTTTCAAAATTTTTATAAAATAACACGTATTTTTGGTTTAACTTATTCATCTTTCGAGATAATTAGTTTCTGTTTGGTGCAAAAATTGAGGTAACCGCTCCCGCGGCTCGCTCATAGCATAGATTTTCTTTTTCGATAGCGGAAATTTTGATTTTCACTGTTTTCGCGATCGAAAACTGACTATTGTCTGAGCTGAGAACCTTTTTCGATTTTTAGTGACAACTACTTAAGGTGAATATAGCCGTGTGACATATCATCAGACGCGGCTCGCGACGCCCTATACATAGAGCTAGCGCCCGTGTTCACCCGTCATACAAAAAACTTCGAAAAAGTCCGTTTTTCCACATTTTTGCACGATTTTCACGTGTTAATTTCGGTTCTTTCAGTCATTTTCAAAATTTTTGCTTGCGTCTGCACATAAACACGGCTGGTCCATCGTTGCCCCACGTCCCCGCACGCATCTGCAAAAGAAAACGGCTGAAAACCCACAAAAAATCGATATTAACTAATTTTCTTCATATTCGGTTTGATACAAAATCCACCTAAGGCCTGCATTACTCCATACATTTGAGAATTTTCAAATTTAATTTTATCGACTGATTGTCGCGTGCGAACGATCAAAAATTGTTTATAATAGTGTATTGACTGTATTAATTGTTACTAGGCACGGTCTGCATCCGAAAGTGGTTTTTCAAAATTTTTATATTTTCAAAATTTTTATAAAATAACACGTATTTTTGGTTTAACTTATTCATCTTTCGAGATAATTAGTTTCTGTTTGGTGCAAAAATTGAGGTAACCGCTCCCGCGGCTCGCTCATAGCATAGATTTTCTTTTTCGATAGCGGAAATTTTGATTTTCACTGTTTTCGCGATCGAAAACTGACTATTGTCTGAGCTGAGAACCTTTTTCGATTTTTAGTGACAACTACTTAAGGTGAATATAGCCGTGTGACATATCATCAGACGCGGCTCGCGACGCCCTATACATAGAGCTAGCGCCCGTGTTCACCCGTCATACAAAAAACTTCGAAAAAGTCCGTTTTTCCACATTTTTGCACGATTTTCACGTGTTAATTTCGGTTCTTTCAGTCATTTTCAAAATTTTTGCTTGCGTCTGCACATAAACACGGCTGGTCCATCGTTGCCCCACGTCCCCGCACGCATCTGCAAAAGAAAACGGCTGAAAACCCACAAAAAATCGATATTAACTAATTTTCTTCATATTCGGTTTGATACAAAATCCACCTAAGGCCTGCATTACTCCATACATTTGAGAATTTTCAAATTTAATTTTATCGACTGATTGTCGCGTGCGAACGATCAAAAATTGTTTATAATAGTGTATTGACTGTATTAATTGTTACTAGGCACGGTCTGCATCCGAAAGTGGTTTTTCAAAATTTTTATATTTTCAAAATTTTTATAAAATAACACGTATTTTTGGTTTAACTTATTCATCTTTCGAGATAATTAGTTTCTGTTTGGTGCAAAAATTGAGGTAACCGCTCCCGCGGCTCGCTCATAGCATAGATTTTCTTTTTCGATAGCGGAAATTTTGATTTTCACTGTTTTCGCGATCGAAAACTGACTATTGTCTGAGCTGAGAACCTTTTTCGATTTTTAGTGACAACTACTTAAGGTGAATATAGCCGTGTGACATATCATCAGACGCGGCTCGCGACGCCCTATACATAGAGCTAGCGCCCGTGTTCACCCGTCATACAAAAAACTTCGAAAAAGTCCGTTTTTCCACATTTTTGCACGATTTTCACGTGTTAATTTCGGTTCTTTCAGTCATTTTCAAAATTTTTGCTTGCGTCTGCACATAAACACGGCTGGTCCATCGTTGCCCCACGTCCCCGCACGCATCTGCAAAAGAAAACGGCTGAAAACCCACAAAAAATCGATATTAACTAATTTTCTTCATATTCGGTTTGATACAAAATCCACCTAAGGCCTGCATTACTCCATACATTTGAGAATTTTCAAATTTAATTTTATCGACTGATTGTCGCGTGCGAACGATCAAAAATTGTTTATAATAGTGTATTGACTGTATTAATTGTTACTAGGCACGGTCTGCATCCGAAAGTGGTTTTTCAAAATTTTTATATTTTCAAAATTTTTATAAAATAACACGTATTTTTGGTTTAACTTATTCATCTTTCGAGATAATTAGTTTCTGTTTGGTGCAAAAATTGAGGTAACCGCTCCCGCGGCTCGCTCATAGCATAGATTTTCTTTTTCGATAGCGGAAATTTTGATTTTCACTGTTTTCGCGATCGAAAACTGACTATTGTCTGAGCTGAGAACCTTTTTCGATTTTTAGTGACAACTACTTAAGGTGAATATAGCCGTGTGACATATCATCAGACGCGGCTCGCGACGCCCTATACATAGAGCTAGCGCCCGTGTTCACCCGTCATACAAAAAACTTCGAAAAAGTCCGTTTTTCCACATTTTTGCACGATTTTCACGTGTTAATTTCGGTTCTTTCAGTCATTTTCAAAATTTTTGCTTGCGTCTGCACATAAACACGGCTGGTCCATCGTTGCCCCACGTCCCCGCACGCATCTGCAAAAGAAAACGGCTGAAAACCCACAAAAAATCGATATTAACTAATTTTCTTCATATTCGGTTTGATACAAAATCCACCTAAGGCCTGCATTACTCCATACATTTGAGAATTTTCAAATTTAATTTTATCGACTGATTGTCGCGTGCGAACGATCAAAAATTGTTTATAATAGTGTATTGACTGTATTAATTGTTACTAGGCACGGTCTGCATCCGAAAGTGGTTTTTCAAAATTTTTATATTTTCAAAATTTTTATAAAATAACACGTATTTTTGGTTTAACTTATTCATCTTTCGAGATAATTAGTTTCTGTTTGGTGCAAAAATTGAGGTAACCGCTCCCGCGGCTCGCTCATAGCATAGATTTTCTTTTTCGATAGCGGAAATTTTGATTTTCACTGTTTTCGCGATCGAAAACTGACTATTGTCTGAGCTGAGAACCTTTTTCGATTTTTAGTGACAACTACTTAAGGTGAATATAGCCGTGTGACATATCATCAGACGCGGCTCGCGACGCCCTATACATAGAGCTAGCGCCCGTGTTCACCCGTCATACAAAAAACTTCGAAAAAGTCCGTTTTTCCACATTTTTGCACGATTTTCACGTGTTAATTTCGGTTCTTTCAGTCATTTTCAAAATTTTTGCTTGCGTCTGCACATAAACACGGCTGGTCCATCGTTGCCCCACGTCCCCGCACGCATCTGCAAAAGAAAACGGCTGAAAACCCACAAAAAATCGATATTAACTAATTTTCTTCATATTCGGTTTGATACAAAATCCACCTAAGGCCTGCATTACTCCATACATTTGAGAATTTTCAAATTTAATTTTATCGACTGATTGTCGCGTGCGAACGATCAAAAATTGTTTATAATAGTGTATTGACTGTATTAATTGTTACTAGGCACGGTCTGCATCCGAAAGTGGTTTTTCAAAATTTTTATATTTTCAAAATTTTTATAAAATAACACGTATTTTTGGTTTAACTTATTCATCTTTCGAGATAATTAGTTTCTGTTTGGTGCAAAAATTGAGGTAACCGCTCCCGCGGCTCGCTCATAGCATAGATTTTCTTTTTCGATAGCGGAAATTTTGATTTTCACTGTTTTCGCGATCGAAAACTGACTATTGTCTGAGCTGAGAACCTTTTTCGATTTTTAGTGACAACTACTTAAGGTGAATATAGCCGTGTGACATATCATCAGACGCGGCTCGCGACGCCCTATACATAGAGCTAGCGCCCGTGTTCACCCGTCATACAAAAAACTTCGAAAAAGTCCGTTTTTCCACATTTTTGCACGATTTTCACGTGTTAATTTCGGTTCTTTCAGTCATTTTCAAAATTTTTGCTTGCGTCTGCACATAAACACGGCTGGTCCATCGTTGCCCCACGTCCCCGCACGCATCTGCAAAAGAAAACGGCTGAAAAACCACAAAAAATCGCCCGCCCACCCACCCAGATTATAGTCACTAAGGTTGGAAAAGTCGCTTTTTGGGGCCCCAGTGACCTTTAAACCGTCATAACTTCTAAACCGGGCCACCGATTTTGACCCGGTTTGTGGCATTTGACTTAAAACCCGACCGGCTACCCTCTAGTTTTTTCTGACCGGCTGTGTCGACAGCCATTCTTGTTTTGACTTTCGAAATTTGTGTTTTGACGTAAATATACAGTTATTCTAAGATACTTACATATTTTTCACTTTTACCTAGTACCTGTATACTGACGCCGGTTGGCTGAAGCCATCTTCACCATCTGAAACAGAAAACTTAGAGATTAGAAATATAATTTCATTTTATAACTTTTACAAACTTTTATTTTAAACATATTTTTAGTTCTGATTTCTGTGATATAGGTTAGGTATTAAGTGATTCTCTGTGATATAGGTTAGACTTCTAGGGATTTTATTTAGGTTAATATTTTACATTTACTCGTTTTAGAACATAGTATCTTTTATAACTTATACAAACTTTTATTTTAAACGTATTCTAATTATTCGATTTGATTATTGATTGTCCCTCTGACTTATTAATAGTTAAAACCACCCCAGAATGTTTGTTTTTCGTACCCCTGCAAAAGAGAATAAGACTTCAAGCGAAGCTACTCGAAGCCAAGTATCACCAGCTATGCAGGAGTGCGGGAGAAGCCGTAATGTCCGCAGGAGCATAGGAGAGTGGGAATCTGCGACGGAGGAAGTGGATCCCATTACCCCGACCACCCCGAAGAAACCCGCGCCGGCGGTGAATCCCCGAAAACCAAAAAAGGTGCTCTCACAAGGTAGCAGAGTGGGTGTGAGAGTGCCGATCGAGGTCGCGGGGAGCCCGCCGGAACAGCCTAGGTACAGCAGTCGACTGGCGGAAGCGAAGGCCTGCTTGATGAAAGCCAAAGCAAACCTCGGTCTCTCCAGGAACATGAAAACGGAGATTAAGGCCGAGGTTTTACTAGCAATAGAGAGGCTGTACCAGCTGGTGAAAGAAATGGAAAGTGAAGAAGGCCGGGAAAGGGAAGAGATATGTGCACCAGAGATAGAAAGAGAGCCTGAAAGGGAAAGAGAACTGGATAGAGAAAAAAGGATGGTTGAAAAAGCGTTAGTGAAGAAAATGGAGGAGCATGCGAAGCTGATTATAGAAAATAGTGAAAAGATGGAAAAGCTACAGGAGAAACTTGAAATGCAACGAGAGAGAATGGCAAACCAAACCTACGCGAGTGTGGCAGCGGCGCATCCAGTGAGGAGTAACCTGGAGCGGACCGCGCTGCACTCCGTAGTGGTCACTGCCAAGAACGTCAAGGATACGGGAGATGAGGTTATGAAAAGGATAAGAGAGACCATAAACGCGAAAGAAGGAGGAATAGTCATAGAAAGGATCCGGAAAGCCAAGGACAGGAAGGTGATTGTGGGGTGCAGGACTGAGAAGGAAAGAGAGGAAGTGAAGGAAAGGCTAAAGAGGGCTGAAGAGTTTTTGAATGTCGAGGAAATGAAAAATAAAAACCCTCTCATAATAATTAAGAACGTGTTCACGTATAACACCGACGAAGACCTCATCGAAGCCATTTGGACGCAAAACGAAAAGGTGTTAGAGAATATTGACAGAGCAGAAAGCAAAATAGAAATAGCATACAAGAAGAAGACGAGAAACCCCGAAACGCACCACGTCGTCGTGAGGGTGCCCCCGGGAGTGTGGCAGCGCCTGGTCCACGCAGAAACCATCGCCATAGACCTCCAGCGGGTACGAGTGGCAGACCAGTCACCACTCGTGCAGTGCTCGCTGTGTCTCGGCTACGGCCACGGACGACGGTTCTGTGTGGAGAACACCGTGAAGTGTAGCCACTGCGGGGGCCCCCACATGAAGACGGAGTGCGACGAGTGGCTCGCCGGAGCGTCCCCTTCCTGCTGCAATTGTAAGCACGCCGGGGCTGAAAAGGCGGACCATAATGCCTTCAGCCCTGAGTGTGCGATCAGGAGGAAGTGGGACGCTCTAGCGAGGGCTACCGTAGCCTACAACTGTTAGCCCGCAGAAGCCAAATAAGCTGTCCAAATAAACGTCCTGAGCCATGATGATCATGGCTCAGGACATTTATCCCTGAAAGGTTAACTAAACTTTGTTTGGTCGGCAAAAGTCCAGGGCAATACAGTTTTTTCAGAAAGGCAAATTATATTGAGTCAAGCAATTAAATGTCTAACGTAAATAAGACTTGTTGGATTTTATATTATGATAATATAAAACAACCAGCTGAAATTAAACTTAGAATTTAAAGATATTGTTTGTATTTAGTGTAAATTAAGTAGCCGTGTAAGTATTCTAGTCAAATTTGATATTTTATTTCGAACCATCTAGTCAAAATTTAGCATTATTTGAAACCAAGATTCATTTAGCATGTTTTTAAAAAGTAGTATAAATCGTGTACAAATTTCAGATAAAAAGTTGTTCGTTTTTTAGTCATTTAACACACAGTGTAATTACATCTCTAGTCATTCTCTTCATCTTCTTAGGTAAACGTTACTCTTGTATTGTATATAATCTAACAGCAAACACAGTCTCTGGCCTTGTCAGAGGGACCCTAGTGCCATCTTTATAAGATGGCTTATAAAAAAAAAAAAAAAAAAAAAAAAAAAAAAAACCTAACCTAACCCAAATTTTATTTTATCGACTGATTGTCGCGTGCGAACGATCAAAAATTGTTTATAATAGTGTATTGACTGTATTAATTGTTACTAGGCACGGTCTGCATCCGAAAGTGGTTTTTCTAAATTTTTATATTTTCAAAATTTTTATAAAATAACACGTATTTTTGGTTTAACTTATTCATCTTTCGAGATAATTAGTTTCTGTTTGGTGCAAAAATTGAGGTAACCGCTCCCGCGGCTCGCTCATAGCATAGATTTTCTTTTTCGATAGCGGAAATTTTGATTTTCACTGTTTTCGCGATCGAAAACTGACTATTGTCTGAGCTGAGAACCTTTTTCGATTTTTAGTGACAACTACTTAAGGTGAATATAGCCGTGTGACATATCATCAGACGCGGCTCGCGACGCCCTATACATAGAGCTAGCGCCCGTGTTCACCCGTCATACAAAAAACTTCGAAAAAGTCCGTTTTTCCACATTTTTGCACGATTTTCACGTGTTAAATTCGGTTTTTTCAGTCATTTTCAAAATTTTTGCTTGCGTCTGCACATAAACACGGCTGGTCCATCGTTGCCCCACGTCCCCGCACGCATCTGCAAAAGAAAACGGCTGAAAAACCACAAAAAATCGCCCGCCCACCCACTCAGATTATAGTCACTAAGGTTGGAAAAGTCGCTTTTTGGGGCCCCAGTGACCTTTATGCCGTCATAACTTCTAAACCGGGCCACCGATTTTGACCCGGTTTGTGGCATTTGACTTAAAACCTGACCGGCTACCCTCTAGTCTTTTCTGACCGGCTGTGTCGACAGCCATTCTTGTTTCGACTTTCGAATTTTGTGTTTTGACGTAAATATACAGTTATTCTAAGATACTTACATATTTTTCACTTTTACCTAGTACCTGTATACTGACGCAGGTTGGCTGAAGCCATCTTCACCATCTGAAACAGAAAAAATTAGAGATTAGAAATATAATTTGATTTTATAACTTTTACAAACTTTTATTTTAAACATATATTTAGTTCTGATTTCTGTGATATAGGTTAGGTATTAAGTGATTCTCTGTGATATAGGTTAGACTTCTAGTGATTTTATTTAGGTTAATATTTTACATTTACTCGTTTTAGAACATAGTATCTTTTATAACTTGTACAAACTTTTATTTTAAACGTATTCTAATTATTCGATTTGATTATTGATTGTCCCTCTGACTTATTAATAGTTAAAACCACTCCCAGAATGTTTGTTTTCCGTACCCCTGCAAAAGAGAATAAGACTTCAAGCGAAGCTACTCGAAGCCAAGTATCACCAGCTATGCAGGAGTGCGGGAGGAGCCGTAATGTCCGCAGGAGCATAGGAGAGTGGGAATCTGCGACGGAGGAAGTGGATCCCATTACCCCGACCACCCCGAAGAAACCCGCGCCGGCGGTGAATCCCCGAAAACCAAAAAAGGTGCTCTCACAAGGTAGCAGAGTGGGTGTGAGAGCGCCGATCGAGGTCGCGGGGAGCCCGCCGGAACAGCCTAGGTACAGCAGTCGACTGGCGGAAGCGAAGGCCTGCTTGATGAAAGCCAAAGCAAACCTCGGTCTCTCCAGGAACATGAAAACGGAGATTAAGGCCGAGGTTTTACTAGCAATAGAGAGGCTGTACCAGCTGGTGAAAGAATTGGAAAGTGAAGAAGGCCGGGAAAGGGAAGAGATATGCGCACCAGAGATAGAAAGAGAGCCTGAAAGGGAAAGAGAACTGGATAGAGAAAAAAGAATGGTTGAAAAAGCTTTAGTGAAGAAAATGGAGGAGCACGCGAAGCTGATTATAGAAAATAGTGAAAAGATGGAAAAGCTACAGGAGAAACTTGAAATGCAACGAGAGAGAATGGCAAACCAAACCTACGCGAGTGTGGCAGCGGCGCATCCAGTGAGGAGTAACCTGGAGCGGACCGCGCTGCACTCCGTAGTGGTCACTGCCAAGAACGTCAAGGATACGGGAGATGAGGTTATGAAAAGGATAAGAGAGACCATAAACGCGAAAGAAGGAGGAATAGTCATAGAAAGGATCCGGAAAGCCAAGGACAGGAAGGTGATTGTGGGGTGCAGGACTGAGAAGGAAAGAGAGGAAGTGAAGGAAAGGCTAAAGACAGCTGAAGAGTTTTTGAATGTCGAGGAAATGAAAAATAAAAACCCTCTCATAATAATTAAGAACGTGTTCACGTATAACACCGACGAAGACCTCATCGAAGCCATTTGGACGCAAAACGAAAAGGTGTTAGAGAATATTGACAGAGCAGAAAGCAAAATAGAAATAGCGTATAAGAAAAAGACCAGAAACCCCGAAACGCACCACGTCGTCGTGAGGGTGCCCCCAGGAGTGTGGCAGCGCCTGGTCCACGCAGAAACCATCGCCATAGACCTCCAGCGAGTACGAGTGGCAGACCAGTCACCACTCGTGCAGTGCTCGCTGTGTCTCGGCTACGGCCACGGACGAAGGTTCTGCGTGGAGACCACCGTGAAGTGTAGCCACTGCGGGGGCCCCCACATGAAGACGGAGTGCGACGAGTGGCTCGCCGGTGCAACCCCTTCCTGTTGCAACTGTACGCACGCGAAGGCTGAAAAGGCGGACCATAATGCGTTCAGCCCTGAGTGTGCGATCAGGAGGAAGTGGGACGCACTGGCGAGGTCAACCATAGCCTACCACTGTTAACTACCGAAGAGTTCAAGCTGTCCAAATAAACGGCCTGGGCCATGATGACCATGGCCCAGGTCATTTATCCCTGAGAAGCAAATAACCTGATACCGAAAGAAAAACAGTGGCTTCAAAAATTTTACGCGACGTTTCAAAATTAGCTAAGCAGAAAATTAAATCTCTATTGTCAATAAGACTTGTTGGCTTAATATTTTGTAAAATATCAAACAACCAGCAGACGTTATACATAGAATTTAAGTCAAAATAGCCTTAGCACAACAAAATTTTAATAAGAGTTACCCATAGTCAAGCACTCAGTAACAGTATCTAGTCAATTTTAATTCGGTAAATAAGTTAGGGTCTATTTTAGTACAGAAAAATTGGTTCAATTATTATAGTAAATTTCAGCACAAAATTGGCATTAAGACTTTTGTATACACTATTGTTTTGAGGTAGTTTCTCTTCAATCTTAAGCTCATTCTCATTGTATCAAATAAATATAGTAAACACGATCTCCGGCCTTGTCAGAGGGACCTTTGAAAAAAAAAAAAAAAAAAAAAAAAAAAAAAAAAAAACCTAACCTAACCTAACCTAACCTAACCTAACCTAACCTAACCTAACCTAACCTAACCTAACCTAACCTAACCTAACCTAACCTAACCTAACCTAACCTAACCTAACCTAACCTAACCTAACCTAACCTAACCTAACCTAACCTAACCTAACCTAACCTAACCTAACCTAACCTAACCTAACCTAACCTAACCTAACCTAACCTAACCTAACCTAACCTAACCTAACCGTGAGCTACCTAAGTTATTTGATATCTTTTAATTTGATTTAACAGACAGATTGTCGCGTGCGATACATCAAAATTTTAGTATAGTGTTTGCGAGTCTATTGACCGTAGAACTAGCTACATACAATTTGAAAAAATTTGACTTTTCTGCCAAAACTTTTTGGTACCTATTTGTTCGTTTTTCTCGCTCATTTTGACAGATTTTCAGTTTCTGATTGTTGAAAAAGCTGCGGTTAGAGAACCAGTTTGTTACCTGTGTGGTACATTTTTCGTTTTCTATAGCAAAAAGTTAAGTTTTTAACTGATTAGCGTTTGAAAACGAACTTTTTGACCCAGGTATAGAACTATCTTCGATTCTGTTGACAGCTACTTAAGGTGAATATAGCCGTGCGATACACCATTAGAAGCGGCCTGCGAAGCCCTACACATAGGACTAGCACCAGGGTTCACCCGTCATACAGAAACTTAGAAAAAGTGGTATTTCTACTAACTTTGCCACCGTTTTAGCGAGAAAACAGTCGTTTTTTCGCTAAAACTTATCGCCACTGCGCATAGCCCGGCTGGTACATCACTGCCCCACCTCCTGGAACGCATCTGAAACAGAAAAACACTGAAAATTAGAAAAAAATCGCCCGCCCACCCACCCTGTTGTCAGTCACTAAGGTTAGAAAAGTCGCTTTTTGGGGCCCGGGCGACCTTAGAACAGTTATAACTCCGGAACTAGGGCACTTTTTTGGACCCGGTTTTCGGCAACGGACTCGTTACCGGACTAGCTACCTTCTAGCAATCTTTGACAGGCTGTATCAACAGCCAATTTAATTTTGACTTTTTGAAATCTGTCTATTTGATTTATTTTCAAATTTTGTTGAATATCTCTGCACCTACCTTCTGTAGGGTATTGACACTTGCTGGTCGAAGACATTGGCACACCTGTAACATAAATTGCTATAAGGATAGGAAAAATTTACACTTTTTTATTAGGTTAATTTTTATTTTATCTTATTATTATATAACTTTTACAAACTTTTATTGTTATTCAAAATTTGACTACCTACCAATCCCACTATTCCCTCTGACACCTTGTAATGTTTGGCTTGCGAACGCCAGCAAAAAGGATGAATGTGACGATAGATATCGAGCCCAAATCACCGATTGAGACTCAGATGGCCAGCGGCAGCAACGAGACACGAACACCTGTCAAAAAGCCCGCTGTCAACCTAATCGATTTGGACCCGCATACATCCCCACCCCGAGCCGAACGGGCGGGGCCCTCAAAACAGGGGGACGAATTGGCGCAAACGTCAAGTGTTAGACGAAGCGTGGGTGAGTGGGAGCTAGTTAAGAAAAAGGGATCGAACTCCCAGCAACTGAGAACCCCAACCCCACCGAGGAAAACTAGCCAAAGAGCCGCTCCCAGGCCAAAGCCTATGACTTTGACCTCGCAAGAGGGCAAATTGATCGGGCGCAGACAACCAGCAGAAACGAGCCCACCAGTACCGGAGAAGTTCGCAAATAGAACTGCAGAGGGAAAGGCTTGCCTCACTAGAGTCATCATCAACCTTGAAAACTCCAGGAACCTGAAGACAGACATCAAGACAAATGTCACTCAAGCAGCAAAACGGCTCTTCGAGTTGATAAAAGAGTCTGAGGAAAGGAAGGCCAGTGAGAGGACACTGGCCAGAGCGCAACCAGTAGACCTCAGGGAAAAGGAAACCGAATCGGGAAGCAAGGAAAATGATGGACAAAACGAAGGGAGTGGCCTTGAGAGGCAGTTAGAGGAACACATCAGACTTCTCAAGGAAAACAACGCGAGGATGGAAAACCTGCAAGAGGCAATGGAAAGGCAGAAGGAAACCCTAGAGAAGACCACCTACGCAAACATCGCCGCGGGCCAAACCCGGAGGCAGTCCCGCGAACAGGTCGCACTGCACTCAGTGATGATTTCCTCTAAGGGGGAAAAAGAAACTGGAGAAGAAGTGCTCAGCAGGATCAGAGAAGCTGTTAACGCGAAGGAAGGAGGAGTAAGGGTGGACAGAGTGAGGAAGGCGAAGGATGGGAAGGTTATAGTGGGTTGTAGAACAGAAGAAGAAAGAGAAAAGGTTAAGGACAGGCTCAAGAAAGCGGAAGCGCACCTGAACGTCGAGGAGATCCAAAACAAGGACCCCCTCCTGATCCTCAGAGACGTCCTACAGTTTCACGGTGATGAAGACATCGTGAAGGCCCTGAGAAAGCAAAACGATAATATCTTTGGAAAGCTCGACAAACAGGAGAACAGGCTTGAGATCCGCTACCGAAAGAAGGCCAGAAATCCCCACACCTGTCACGTGGTGATCAAAGTGTCCCCCAAAATATGGAACTTGATGATGGACGTAGGAGAAGTCCATATTGACATGCAGAGGGTGAATGTAGCGGACCAATCGCCACTGGTTCAATGCTCTCTGTGCTTAGGGTTTGGCCACGGCCGCCGACACTGCAAAGAGAGTATTGAAAAATGTAGCCATTGTGGCGGCCCGCACATGAAGACCGAATGTGCGGACTGGATAAGTGGCCTGGCACCCTCCTGTTGCAACTGTAGGCACGCAAAGCTCGAACATACTGAGCACAATGCGTTTAGCCAAGAATGCGCTGTAAGAAGGAGGTGGGACGCGTTGGCCCGGGCCTCGGTGGCATACTGTTAAAGGCCCCACCGATGGCAACCCTACAGCTACTTCAACCACAGAGATACCATACCGCGTCCTCCAAGCTAATCTCCAACGAATGGAAACCGCTACAAGCGAGCTCATGATCGAGGCTGGGAAAAGAAAGGTGGCCTTTGCGCTGCTCCAGGAGCCGTACGTGGGTGGGATAAGTAGGATGAAAGGATACAGAGGAGTGAGAATATTCCAGAACCCCGAGCAAAGGGAAGGGACTGTGAAAGCAGCAATAGCTGTCTTCGACCAAGACCTGGACGTAATACAGTGCCCAAAACTCACCACTAATAACATCGCAGTGGTGAGGATCCAGACTAGCGCCTGGCAGATCTCTGTAATCTCATTCTATTTTGAACCTTCCCAACCCATAGAGCCATACTTGGAGCAGCTCAGAAAAATTACCGAAAAAATCGGACCTAGCAAAATCATCGTGGGAGGGGACGCAAACGCAAAAAGCATCTGGTGGGGTAGCAACACCATAGACGACAGGGGTGAGGACATGTCGGGAACCCTCGAAGAACTGGGCTTGCAGGTGTTGAATGAAGGAGATCGGCCCACTTTTGACACCATCAGAGGAGGGGTATCATACACCAGCCACCCAGATGTAACAGCGTGCTCAGTTGACTTGCTGGACTTGGTAGATGGTTGGAGGGTGGTGGATGATCTCACGAGCTCGGATCACAACGGTATCACCTTTAATGTGGCACTTAAAAAATCAAAAGGGATAAGCATAAGCAGAACAACAAGACTGTACAACACCAAGAAGGCTAATTGGAGTCAGTTTCATGAGAAACTGACCCAATTAAAAACAGAAAACCAAATAAACTCAGCAGAAATAGAGAAAATTGCAAACCAGGAAGAGCTAGAACAAGCAGTAGTTAAATTCACAAATATAGTAACACAAGCATGCACAAACACTATCCCTAAAAAGAAAACAAAAGAAACACTTACCATACCGTGGTGGTCCGAAGAGCTCGCCGTGCTGAAGAGAAAGTCCATCACCCTGAAGCGTCGTATCAAAGGCGCGGCAGCAACCCGAAGATCCAGAGTAGTGGACGAGTACCTGAAAGCAAGGGAAGAATATCTAAACGAGGTGAACAAAGCAAAAACTCAAAGCTGGAAGGACTTTTGTGGGAAACAGGATAGGGAAGGAGTTTGGGAGGGAATCTATAGGGTAATAGGAAGAACTTCCAAAAGACAGGAAGACATACCATTAGTGAAAGATGGTAAACAAATGGATCCCAAGGAATCGGCCAAAACTCTGGCGAATACCTTCTTCCCGGAGGATAACGAGGCAGAAGATAACGCTGACCATCAGCAGACTAGAGAAACGGCAAATCATGTAAACGACCCGGTCCATGATGAGCTTCATGACCCTGCGTTTACCACAGAGGAGCTTAGAGCTGCTGTGGGAAGCTTCAATCCTAGGAAAGCCCCGGGAGTGGATGGTTTTACTGCAGATATCTGCAGTCACGCAATAGAGAGTGACCCAGAGACCTTCCTCGCACTAACCAACAAATGCCTGGCTCTCTCGCACTTTCCAACTATCTGGAAAGAAGCCACAGTCGTGGCCCTGAGGAAGCCAGGTAAGGACGATTACACAAACATGAAATCCTATAGGCCTATAGGGTTATTGCCAGTTATGGGGAAGGTCCTGGAGAAAATGACCGTAGGACGGATAAAGTGGCACCTCTTCCCAAAAATGAGTACTCGCCAATATGGCTTTATGCCCAAAAAGAGCACCGAAGACTCCCTCTATGACCTGATCCATCGAATCAGAAACAAGCTAGATGAGAGAAAGTTGATAACCGTAATTTCCCTGGACATAGAGGGAGCCTTTGATAGCGCGTGGTGGCCTGCAATTAGGGTAAGATTGGCTGAGGAAAAGTGTCCGATAAATGTTAGGAGGCTTATTGATAGTTACCTACAAGATAGGCGAGTCAGGGTTAGATACGCTGGAGAGGAGTACGCAAAAAGCACCAGCAAGGGATGTGTCCAAGGGTCGATAGGGGGTCCAATAATGTGGAACCTTCTGCTGGATCCACTCCTAAAAGGGCTGGAACGGCGAGGGGACTATGTACAGGCTTTTGCGGATGATGTGGTCCTGATGTTTGACGGGGACACAGCTTTGGAGGTCCAGCGACGTGCAAATGCCGCTCTTGCCTACGTTGGGGAGTGGGGTATCAGGAATAAGCTCAGATTCGCACCAAGCAAGACCAACGCCATGGTCATAACCCGAAAGCTTAAGTATGATACTCCGCTCCTGAGCATGGGCGGGGTCGGCATCGGCATGTCGCAAGAATTCAGGATCCTTGGGCTGACTCTGGACAACAAGCTGACATTTAATGCCCATGCTGCAAATGTTTGCAAAAAGGCACTAAATATATATAAGCAGCTGTCCAGAGCAGCCAAAGTCAGCTGGGGCCTCAACCCTGAAATCATCAGGGCCATATACACTGCAGCAGTAGAGCCTGTCATCATGTACGCCGCCAGCGCCTGGGCACCAGCAACTAGGAAGTTAGGCATCCAAAAACAGCTAAATACGGTTCAACGAGGTTTTGCGCAGAAGCTTACGCGAGCATACCGTACCGTCTCCCTGAACTCAGGACTGGTACTGGCTGGGATACTCCCACTCGATCTCCGCATACAGGAGGCAGCTGCCCTGTATGAAGCAAAGAGGGGAGTACCCCGACCAGAGTTAAGGGACAGGGAGGTGGAACGGCTCACACCATTTGCTCTTACAATACATCCAGCAGAACACACGTGCCTCAGTTTCGTTAGCCTGATAGACCAGGAAGAGGTGGACGCCCACAACACTCAGGCAGTACGGATCTACACAGACGGCAGCAAGATTGAGGGCGAGGTCGGAGCGGCTTTATCCCTGTGGAGTGGTGAAGCCGAGATCAAAGCCCTCAAGCTCAAGCTGCCAGGGTACTGCACAGTCTATCAGGCAGAACTCCTGGCAATATTTAGAGCTACGCAAGAAGTCCTAAAGCGCTCCGAAAAAACTTTTGGCCTATACAGTGACTCCCGATCAGCGCTACAAACCATAGTCAACAATGGTTCCCTCCATCCCTTAGCCGTGGAGACTCGTGAAAATTTGAGAACGAGTAGAATCCAGAATAAGGAAGTATCCCTATTCTGGATCAAAGCCCACGCGGGATTGGAGGGAAATGAGAGAGCAGATGTGTTGGCGAAAGAGGCCGCGTTGAACAACAAAAGAAGGCCTGACTATGACTCCTGTCCAGTCTCATTCATCAAGCGGCAGATTCGTCTGCAAACGCTTGATGAATGGAACAGGCGTTATAGAGAAGGCACGACAGCTGGCACAACAAAAATGTTTTTCCCGGATGCAGTACAAGCTTTTAAAACCGTCCGCAAAATGGAGCCCACCAGCATCATGACCCAGGTTCTGACGGGGCACGGCGGGTTCTCCGCATACTTGAACAAGTTCAAGTGTAAGGAGAGCCCCTCGTGCGTCTGCGAGCCTGGCGTAGACGAAACGGCAACACACGTCCTATTAGAATGCCCAGTATTTTCCCTTAAAAGATACGAAGCCGAACAAGTCCTAAACATACAGCTAAATATAGATAACCTAAGTTTAATAATGTCAAAAACTGAAATGAGGGAACATTTTATAAAATATTGCATAGAAATAGTAACAAAAGTAAGAAATAGAAATAAGTAAGGAAATTATGTGAACGCATATTTTGAATAATATGTAAGATCAGCATAAAATAAATTAGTATAAGATAGCCCCATAAGTAAAAATAAATATTGTTAAAACTAAGTTAGCGAATAAATAGACTAAGCTTTTAAATTAGTAAAATACAAAATGTTTAAATTTAATCTTAAGTAAATATAAATATAGTTTAGTACCTTTAGACCCCAAGAGGGTACGATAAGTCTGTAAGCCCACCCGTAGATAGAAATAAAGAACATAGTCTTTGAGTCATTACACGTCAAAGGAACAAGATAATAAAAAAAAAAAAAAAAAAAAAAAAAAAAACCTAACCTAACCACAAGAGGTACTCCAGCTTTGTGGACATCACGGCCTGCACGGTGGACATGTTAAGCCTGGTTGAAGACTGGAAAGTTAACGAGGGAGTGATAAGTTCGGACCACAACGCGATAACATTTAAAATTAGGCTAACCAAATCAAAAGGGACTAGTATCAATAGAACCACTAGAATTTTCAATAGCAAGAAAGCTAATTGGAGCGAATTTCATGAGAAATTCGCCCAATTGCGAGAGGAAAATAAAATTAATAATGAGGACATAGGGAAAATAGATTGCAAAATAGAACTAGATAAAAAAGTAGAAACATACATAAAAACAATAGTAGATACATGCAATGATTGTATACCAAAACTAAAAACAGTTACAAAACTTACCTTGCCGTGGTGGTCCGATCATCTCGAGAAGCTGAAGAAGGAAGTCAAAACCAGGAAACGTCGAATCCGATGTGCAGCGCCGGTCCGAAGGAGTATGGTCGTCGATGCGTACCTGCAAGCAAAAGAAAGATATGAGACAGAAGCTAAGAAGGCACAAACAGAAAGCTGGAAGGAGTTCTGCAGCAAACAGGATAGGGAGGGATTGTGGGAGGGGATATATCGAGTTATAGGTAGGACGACCAAGAGGCAGGAGGATATCCCCCTGGTGAAAGACAAAAAGGTGCTCTGTGTCAAGGAGTCGGCGGAGTTATTGGCTAACACATTCTACCCGGAGGACTTGGAAAGTCAGGATAACGAAGACCACCGCCGTACACGAGCAGAAGCGAACCGAGTAAACGACTGGGTTCATGATGAACACCATGACCCACCGTTTACTATGGAAGAGCTGAAAACCGCGGTGGAAAGTTTCAATCCTAAGAAAGCCCCGGGAATGGACGGCCTTACGGCAGACATCTGCAGTAAGGTGATAGCACAAAACCCAGAAATCTACCTCACTCTTGCCAACAAATGCCTGACGTTGCATCACTTCCCGACCATATGGAAGGAGGCAACAGTCATTGTACTGAGGAAGCCGGGGAAAAAGGACTATACAGACCCCAAAGCATACAGACCCATCGGCCTTCTACCGGTCATGGGAAAAATTCTTGAAAAGATGTTGGTTGGACGCATAAAGTGGCATATTATTCCAAAATTGACCACCTGCCAGTATGGATTCATGCCCCAGAAAAGCACGGAGGACTCCCTCTATGACCTAATGCAGTACATACAAGCCAAACTAAGTCAGAAAAAGCTGATCACCATGGTTTCATTGGACATAGAGGGAGCCTTCGATAGCGCGTGGTGGCCAGCCATAAGAACCAGACTGGCGGAAGAAAAATGTCCCGTGAACGTTAGAAGGCTCCTGGACAGCTATCTACAAGATCGCAAGGTAAGAGTGAGGTACGCTGGACAAGAACACATAAAGAGAACCAACAAGGGATGTGTCCAGGGATCTATAGGTGGGCCCATACTATGGAACCTGCTCCTGGACTCTCTTCTTAAGGGTCTTGAACGTAGGGGAGACTACTGCCAGGCGTTTGCCGATGATGTGGTTCTAGTCTTTGATGGAAAAACGGCACAGGAAGTTCAGGAACAGGCCAATGCCGCCCTTGCCTATGTTCAGTGGTGGGGTGTCGAAAATAAGCTTAGATTTGCACCACATAAAACTAACGCTATGGTCATTACAAGAAAGCTGAAGTTCGACACACCACTGCTGAGGATGGGCGGGGTCGACATTGAAATGTCTCGAGAAATAAAAATACTGGGTGTAACGATAGATGACAAACTGACCTTCAACAACCATGCGGCGAATGTGTGTAAGAAAGCTCTCAACATCTACAAGAAGCTAGCCACAGCCGCCAGGGTCAGTTGGGGGCTTCACCCTGAAGTCGTTCGGACCATTTACGTAGCAGCAGTTGAGCCTACAATAATGTACGCTGCGAGTGTCTGGGCACAGGAAACGAAGAAAATAGGCATACAAAAGCAGTTGAACGCGGTGCAACGAGGATTCGCTCAAAAGCTGACGAGGGCGTACCGGACCGTATCCTTAAACTCTGCTCTAGTGCTGGCGGGGATACTCCCGCTTGATTTGAGAATACAAGAGGCAGCCGCTTTGTACCAGGCCAAGCGAGGGGTGCCCCTGCCGGTACTGGCAGACAGAGAGGTGGAAAGAATGGTACGCTACGCAGAGTCTCCTCATCCAGCAGATCGTATGAACCTAGAGTTCGTGAACCTGATCGACCAGGAGGCTGTGGATAGTCGCAACCACCACGATGTCAGAATGTTTACAGATGGCAGCAAAATTGAGGGAAAAGTCGGAGCTGCTTTGTCCTTATGGAACGAAGAAGCCGAGACAAAAACCCTCAAGCTGAAGCTGCCAGCATTCTGCACAGTATATCAGGCCGAACTCCTGGCTATCTGCAAAGCCACGAACGAAATACTCAAACGTCCGGAGAGGAGTTTCGGAATATTCAGCGACTCAAGAGCAGCACTTCAGACAGTAAGCAACGCAGGCTCCACACATCCTCTAGCCGTGGAAACTCGTACCAACCTCCGAGGGGCTTTGACCCAGAATAAGGTTGTTTCCTTGTTCTGGATCAAGGCCCACGCCGGCTTGGAAGGGAATGAACGGGCGGATCAGCTTGCCAAGGATGCAGCACTGAAAAGTAAAAGGATCCCAGATTACGAATATTGCCCAGTCTCCTACGTCAAGAGACAGATAAGACTGGATACTCTTGTCAAATGGAATGATCGTTACAAAACAGGTGAAACAGCAAATATTACCAAAATGTTTTTCCCAGACGCAAACCACGCTTTTAAGACTGTAAGACAACTTGACTTGACTAGTACTATGACGCAAATAATGACAGGACATGGTGGGTTCTCCGAATATTTGACCCGTTTCAAATGTAAGGAGAACCCATCATGCGTCTGCGAACCAGGCGTGAGCGAATCAGTGCCGCACATTCTATTTGAATGCCCTGTAGACGGATTAAGGAGGTATGAGGCAGAACAAAAGCTTGAGTGTAAATTAGAGGCTAAAAATGTAAGCGCACTGATGGCAGATAAAAAGAAAAGGAATGTATTAATGGAATACTGTACAAAAATAGCAGAAAGTGTAATAAAAAGAAATAAAGATACATAAAATATGGTGAATATATATTATGCAATATATATAAACAGCATATATAAACTCATAGCATAAGAAATATTTGAAATTAAAAGTGTATTACAGTAGAAATTAAAAGTTAAAAGAAAATGTATAGAAATTAAGCAAGATTGTGTATAAAATAGATATAAATAATAAGATAACATGTAATTAGAATTAAGAACCCCCCTAGACCCCAAGTGGGTACGATAAGACTGTAGCCCCAAGTCCCGTAGATAGAAATAAACGATAAAAATGTCTTTGATTTCGTCAAAGGAACGAGAAAAAAAAAAAAAAAAAAAAAAAAAAAAAAAAAAACCTAACCTAACCTAACCTAACCTAACCTAACCTAAAACCTAACCTAACCACACCGCTCCCACCCGCGGTCGAGAGCGCCACGTTTTTGAGCATCTCCGCGCCAAAAAATCCTTTAAAAATAGCAAAAAGTGTGCAAATTACAAGTGCGATACGTCAAAAGTTGCGGGAAGTTGAGGCGCACGCGCCAGTGAAAACCGCAAAGTTGAAAGTGAAGTGCACGCAAAGTTACGAGTGAAGAACTCGTTTTTTCATAATTTTTAAAGTTAAAAGGCGAGATTTCTCAAATTCTGCAGCGGTAACCTACGATTTTTATTACGCCCCCAAAAGGGCCTCCTGGAGTTCTACACATTTGCTGCTTTTGCCGATTTTTTCCGTGCAGGAGCACGGAATTAAAGGCAAAAAAACAAAAACCACGTGGCCGCGAGGTCACCGATCCAGTGCTGCCAGAACAAAACTGAAGACGGGCCCTGAAGAGGATTCTGGAGAGCAGCCGGGAGGCACTTCAAGATTTAAATTCGGATAAGTTTTGACTGAATTATTAGCTTTTCAAAATTTTCAATTTTTCAAAATTTTCTATCTCTTCCAAATTATCCACAACATATATTTTTTAAATTCATTTTAAATAGATCTTAGGGTCTTCTACCATATATAAAAAATTTGGCATAGGTTTATCAACTGGTTTTTAAGTTATAGATTTTTAAAATTTCCACGTGTACACGAGGTACCCTTATTTTAAGGGTTAGAAACTTAGTTGTTTTAGGGTCACCTGGTGGATATTTATTGTAAACTGTTTGTAAATTTTTGTATGTTTTTGGCGAAAATTCGCGAAAATAGGGCTTTTTTAGCGAAATAATTTGTGTTTTTAGGGATTATTAAATCAGGGGGGGGTTTTATCAATTCGTTGTAAAGCTCAAGTTACTGTGTGAGTCTAGCTCTTTTAAACAAGCCCAAACACTACTCGATTCGGACGAAAGGGGCCGAAGTTAGACTTTTGGCGGCCATATTGGACGCCATCTTGGATTGTTTAAAGGGGCTGTAACTCTGCGACGGATAGTCCGATTGGAGAGGGATTTTCTGTATTGGTATAGCCGTCACCCCCGTCGTTTAAAAAGTGCGGCTGGAACTCTATATAGAGTCCTACTTTTTTAAGCTTAACCAGGCAGCTAAGGTTGTAGACTGTACGGAGTCAAAGACCTTGCTCGAAACCGCGACGCTCTACGACCAAAGCTCGCGAAGTTGTGGGAGGTTTTGTAAAGTGGCGGCCATCTTGTCCGCCATCTTGGAAAGTTTAGAGTTGGCATAACTTCAGCTAGAGTGGTCCGATTGGGTCGCGGTTTCCAGGGCTGATACTGTCATCCCTCCCTCTCTTTTTTGACCTAGGTAGTGACTCTAGGTAGAGCAAACATTTTTTGACTCGAACTTAGGTGGTGAGGACGTAGGCAGTAACGAGACAGGCACTCCTGTCAAAAACTCGACGCTCTGGGAGCTATTTTGACGGAGATACGGTGGTTATAGACTTTGGCGGCCATTTTGTCCGCCATCTTGGAAAAACTGAAAGCTTCATATCTCGCGAACCGTACCTCCGATTTGATCGCGGTTTTCTGTATGTTATAGGTCATTTACAGGCCTTTACATTAATTAATATAGATCGACTCTAGGTAGAGTCATAATCTTTTTCTTGACAAAAATTGTTTTCAACGCCCAGGTTGGCAGCGGGTCATTGGAGTAGTAACCCCAGTACTTGGTAGAGTCAACTACATAGAAAAAGCACTTACCATACGTAGATACCTGTGTCCTGACGTGGGTTGACTGGCGCATCACCGGAACCTGAAACAGAGCAAAAAATTAGATCGGTGTGAGTGACTCTACATAGGTAGAGTACTTACCTTGTTGCACTTATTGGTGCCGAGTGGTGTCCACACGTTGGCTGACTGCTAAGCTGCACGGGATAACCTGGAAAAGAAAGATTAGGACTAGTTTAATTTTGACAAATAGTATTTTATTATTTATTGTGTAACTTTTACTGACCATTTTAAAACTTTTACAAACCTTTTATTTTATTTCTGTGTACTGAGTCGTAGTGTAATAGACTTTCCTTTAACGCGCCGACATGTTCGGAATTCGCACTCCTGTGAAACCGCCAGGGGACAAGACAGTCCCTAGCCCCCAAAAAACCCCCGACCAGACAGAGAAGGCAGGACCTTCTGGCGTATTGACCAAAGCTTCGGGGGTGAGGCGAAGCATAGGTGAATGGGAGTCGGGTAAAACCGTTACCAAATGCAAGGCCACAACCACTCCGAAGAAGGCTGGACCGGTTCCGTCGGGCAACCGTTTTGCCTTATTAGATTTTATGAGTGGAAGTCCACCGGCACAGGAGGAGCCCAGATACGAGACCAAAACGGTCGAGGCAAGGTCTTGCCTGAAGAGGGCAAAAGTGCAACTGGGCAGCGCGCGGAACTTAAGGACCGATATAAAAACTGAGGTCACGAAATTGTTAGAGCGGCTGTACCAGCTTGTAAAGGAGGCGGAAGCAGAGGGAACAAGACAAGGGAAGGATCAAGGAGTGGGTCAGGAGACCGGAAAGAGTGTGGCAGAGCCATTGGACCTGCTGTCGTTGTCCCCGCTAGCGTCGAAGACGGATCACGCGGTGAAGAAAGAGCTGATGGAGAAAATAGAGGAGCATATTAGACTGATCAATGACAGCAACGAGCGTATGGAAGGACTCAAGCAGGCAATGGACAAGCAGCAGAGATCCCTGGAGGGGATGACCTACGCGAGTGTAGCGGCACAGCCCGCTGGGAGGCAGCCCCCCAAGCAAACCGCGCTGCACTCTGGCTATAAGAGTGCGGTTGGCGGAGGAAGACTGTCCTGTAAACTTAAGGAGGGTAGTGGATAGTTATCTGCGAAACCGAACGGTTAGGGTGAGGTACGCGGGAGAAGAGCATAAGCGGGAGACGAACAAGGGTTGCGTCCAAGGTTCCATTGGTGGTCCAATTCTCTGGAACCTTCTGCTGGACCCCCTTCTGAAAGAGTTGGTTTCGCGGGGAGACTACTGCCAGGCTTTCGCCGACGATGTCATCCTGGTTTTTGACGGTGACACAGCGATGAACGTGCAAAGGCAGGCCAATGCCGCTCTCGCTCATATTCAGGATTGGGGTGTCAGAAACAAATTAAAATTTGCGCCGCATAAGACCAAGGCAATGCTGGTAACTAGAAAGTTGAAGTACGACACCCCCCTGCTGAGGATGGGCGGGGTCGACATTGGAATGTCGTCGGAAATAAAGATCCTAGGGCTGACCATAGACCATAAGTTAACCTTTAACAAGCACGTGGCAGAAGTATGCAAAAAGGCAGCCAATATTTATAAACAGTTATCAAGAGCAGCCAAGATAAGTTGGGGTTTACATCCAGAGGTTACGCGACTGATCTACACGGCCACTGTGGAACCTGTTATCTTGTACGCAGCCAGTGCCTGGGCACAAGCGACGAAGAAACAGGGGGTACAGAAACAGCTTAACGCCGTGCAGAGAGGCTTCGCTCAGAAGCTGAGTAGAGCGTACCGCACAGTCTCCCTCAACTCGGCGCTGGTGCTGGCCGGGATACTTCCACTCGACCTCAGAGTGCGAGAGGCAGCCACCCTGTATGAGGTCAAGAGAGGGGTACCCTGGCTAGCATTAGCAGACAGGGGAGTGGAACGCGTAGTGCCATATACCGCCACGGTACACCCAGCGGAACACGAGAGCCTAAAGTTTCAGAATCTGGTAGACCGAAGGCAGGTGGAAGACCACAACAGCCAAGCAGTCCGTATCTTCACCGATGGCAGCAAGATTGAGGGCAAAGTTGGAGCGGCGCTATCCCTATGGGATTGCGTCGCCGAAACCAAAACCCTCAAGCTTAAGCTGCCATCGTACTGTACGGTGTACCAGGCTGAACTTCTGGCCATATGCAGGGCCACACGTCTGATTCTAAAGCGCCCGGAAAACTCCTTTGGAATCTACAGTGATTCACGAGCAGCATTGGAATCCGTCGTCAACCCGAGTTCCCTCCATCCCCTGGCAGTAGAAACTAGAGCAAACATAAGGATCTGTAAGACCCAGAATAAGGAAGTAACCTTATTCTGGATCAAAGGTAACGCAGGGTTGGAGGGCAATGAGCGTGCGGACGAGTTAGCAAAGGAGGCGGCCTTGCACATCAAAAGAAGCCCGGATTACGATATGTGCCCTGTTTCATTCGTGAAGCGACAAATCCGCGCGACGTCGCTCCACGAATGGAACAACCGATACAAGGCAGGGGAAACGGCATCAGTTACTAAAATGTTCTTTCCGGACGCCATTCAGGCATATAAGATAATTAGGCAGCTTGACCCAACCACCGTCATGACACAAGTGATGACAGGACACGGTGGGTTCTCCGAATACTTAAGCCGGTTTAAGTGTAAGGAGAACCCATCGTGCATCTGCGAACCCAGTAGGGACGAAACAGTAGCTCACATTCTTTTGGAATGCCCGGTATACGGCCCAGAGAGATATGAAGTTGAACAGTTTATGGACGTGACAATTAATGCTGAAAATATCCAAAACATAATGCAGGACAAGGTGAACCGTCCGAAGTTTATAGCGTACTGTATAAAATTAGCGAGTAAAGTAATAAAAAGAAATAAATAGGTAGTAAAAGTATAATGTGTATGTATAGTGAATATACGTATACCATGTATATGTAATAAAACGTGTAACAAATAAATAATATGAGTACAAACAATAAACTGTTAGATATTAAGGTAAAAATGTTTATGTAATAATGTAGAGTAAGATAGAAATAGCATAGATTTAAGATAGTTAACCCTACCCCATCCCCCATATAGTAAGGTAAATTTAAGAGTATGAGGTAGAAGTAAGTAGCTGCATAAGAACTCTGAAACCCTCAGAGGACCTTTCTCTGTATAAAGCCAATTAGAGTAAATTAGAATTGTAAGATGTAGATAGCAATAAAAGGCCCCCAGTCTATAATCATTACGACATTCGGTACGAGGCAACAAAAAAAAAAAAAAAAAAAAAAACCTAACCTAACCTAACCTAACCTAACCTAACCTAACCACACACCGCTCCCACCCGCGGTCGAGAGCGCCACGTTTTTGAGCATCTCCGCGCAAAAAAATCCTTTAAAAATAGCAAAAAGTGTGCAAATTACAAGTGCGATACGTCAAAAGTTGCGGGAAGTTGAGGCGCACGCGCCAGTGAAAACCGCAAAGTTGAAAGTGAAGTGCACGCAAAGTTACGAGTGAAGAACTCGTTTTTTCATAATTTTTAAAGTTAAAAGGCGAGATTTCTCAAATTCTGCAGCGGTAACCTACGATTTTTATTACGCCCCCAAAAGGGCCTCCTGGAGTTCTACACATTTGCTGCTTTTGCCGATTTTTTCCGTGCAGGAGCACGGAATTAAAGGCAAAAAAACAAAAACCACGTGGCCGCGAGGTCACCGATCCAGTGCTGCCAGAACAAAACTGAAGACGGGCCCTGAAGAGGATTCTGGAGAGCAGCCGGGAGGCACTTCAAGATTTAAATTCGGATAAGTTTTGACTGAATTATTAGCTTTTCAAAATTTTCAATTTTTCAAAATTTTCTATCTCTTCCAAATTATCTGCAACATGTATTTTTTTAAATTCATTTTAAATAGATCTTAGGGTCTTCTACCATATATAAAAAATTTGGCATAGGTTTATCAACTGGTTTTTAAGTTATAGATTTTTAAAATTTCCACGTGTACACGAGGTACCCTTATTTTAAGGGTTAACCGGGCCCTCCAGACAGGGGGACGAATTGGCGCACACGTCAAATGTTAGGCGAAGTGTGGGGGAATGGGAGTTAGTAAAGAAAAAGAGGTCGAACCCTCAGCAGTTGAAAACTCCCACCCCACCGAGAAAAACTGCCGCAAAAGCTGCTCCCAGGCCGATACCTGTTACCCAGTCCTCGCAAGAAGGCAGACTGATGGGGCGCAGACCACCGGTAGAGACCACGGGAAGTCCGCCGATACCGGAAAAGTTTCCCACCCTAACCGCAGAGGCAAAGGCCTGCCTCACAAAGGTGGTCACCAACCTTGACAACTCGAGGAACCTAAAGACCGACATAAAAACAAATGTCACTCAAGCAGCAAAACGGCTCTTCGAGTTGGTAAAAGAGTCCGAAGCAAAGAAGGCCGGTGAAAAGGCCAGTGAAAAGACACTAACAGAACAGCATGCAGGTCTCAGAGAAAAGGAAACGGATCCGGTATGCAACGAAAAGATAAGACAGAACGAAGAGAGCAGCCTCAAAAGGCAGTTAGAGGAACACAGCAAGCTGTTGAGAGAAAACAATGAAAGAATAAAAAATCTGAAAGAGATGCTAGAGAAACAATCTTATGCAAGTGTGGCAGCGGCAACCTTGCCAAGGAGAGCAGAACAGACTGCGCTGCATTCCATCGTAGTTACAGCTGTAGATGAGACAAAGACTGGGGAGGAAGTGTTGGACAATATCAGAAGGGTGGTAAATGCCAAAGAGAGTGGAATAGCAGTAGAAAGGGTAAGGAAAGCAAAGGATCGGAAGGTGATAGTCGGATGCAGGACCGAAGAGGAGAGGCAGAAGTTGCAAGAAAGGCTAAAGGGAGCCAAGGAACTAAATGTGGTGGAGGTGAAAAACAAGGACCCGCTGGTGATCCTCAAGGACGTCCTCAAATACAACACCGATGAGGACGTCATCGATGCTCTGAGCAAACGGATCCCCAGAGACCTTACGGGTCAGAAGCTGGAAATAGCCTTTAAGAAGCTGACGAGAAACCTCCACACACACCACATCATCCTGAGAGTGTCCCCAAAAATTTGGCAGCACTTGGTCAGTGCAGGATCCGTCCAGATTGACCTCCAGCGTGTGCGAGTGGCAGACCAATCGCCACTCGTACAGTGCTCCCTTTGCCTGGGCTACGGTCACGGAAGACGGTTCTGCAAAGAGACAGTAGAGAAGTGCTGCCACTGCGGGGGGCCCCACCTAAAATCAGAGTGCGAAGACTGGCTCGCCGATGCCCCTCCCTCCTGTACAAATTGTTCCCACGCCAAACTAGATAGAGTAGAGCACAACGCCTTCAGTGGAGAATGTCCGATACGACGAAAGTGGGAGGCACTGGCACGGGCCACAATAGCTTATTGCTAAGGTGGTCACGGGAGTCATAACGACGCAACCCTCCTCAGATAGCGAGAAGTCTTACCTTGTAGCACAAGCTAACCTTCAACGAAAGGAGCTCGCCACGCAGGAGATCATGCTAGAGGCTAGCAAAAAAGGTATGGCCTTCGCGCTGCTGCAGGAGCCATATGTAGGTGCAATAGGCAAGGTAAAGGACTATCGAGGAGTCAGAATTTTCCAGAGCATGGACCAAGGTGTTGGCACCGTCAAGGCAGCAATCGCCGTCTTTGATCACGACATGGATGTAATTCAATTTCCAAATCTCACCACAAACAACATCACTGTGGTGAAAGTCCGAACAAAAGCCTGGGAAATCGTGATTGTATCGTTTTACTTCGAGCCAGAGCACAAAAACATCGATTCATATCTGGAGCAACTGAGGAAGATCGATATTCAGCTGAAACCGGTGTACATGATAATTGGGGGCGATGCAAATGCAAAAAATACATGGTGGGGAAGCAGAAAAGTGGACCACAAGGGTGAAGATTTGGCGGGCACACTGGAAGAACTGAGTCTTCAAGTGCTAAACGAAGGTGACACACCAACCTTTGATACAATCAGAGGTGGCAAAGCGTACAGCAGCTACGTGGACATCACGGCCTGTACAACTGAAATGCTACACCTAGTGGAAGACTGGAAGGTAAATGAAGGCATGTTAAGCTCAGACCACAATGCAATCACTTTTAAAATAAGGCTTGAAAAATCAAAAGGTATTAAAATTAATAGAACAACTAGAATTTTTAACAGTAAAAAAGCGAATTGGACCCAGTTTCATGAGAAACTGTCCCAATTGCTTGAGGAAAACAAAATAAATACAGATAGCATCAGAAAAATTAATAACACAATAGATCTAGAACAGTTAACAGACACATATATACACACAATAGTAAAAGCAAGCAATAGCACAATTCCTAAAAAGAAAGCAAATAATAAACTTACCTTGCCATGGTGGTCCGAAGAGCTTTCAAAGCTAAGAAGGGAGTCCATCACCCGGAGACGTCGAATCCGATGTGCAGCGCCAGTCCGTAGAAATAAGGTCATCCTAGAGTACCTGGAAGCAAAAGAAAAGTATGAAAGTGAAGCTAAGCGAGCCCAAATAGAAAGTTGGAAAGAATTTTGCGGGAAACAGGACAGAGAAGGAGTGTGGGAGGGAATTTACAGGGTGATAGGAAGAACCACAAAAAGACAAGAAGACATTCCCTTGGCAAAGGACGGGAAGGTAATGAGTTCAGAGGAATCAGCAAAGATGTTAGCGGAAACATTCTACCCGGAGGATGAGGAAAGCCAGGATAACGCAGACCATCGGCAAATTAGACGAGAAGCCAACCGCGTAAACGAGTGGGCTCATGATGAACAACATGACCCACCGTTTACAATGGAAGAACTTAGAGCCTCAATAAAAAGCTTTAACAAAAAGAAAGCCCCGGGAGCAGATGGCCTAACGGCTGACATCTGTAGCAAAGCTATCGCACACGATCCAGAATCATACCTTGCCTTGGCCAATAAATGCTTAGAACTGCATCACTTCCCCACCATCTGGAAGGAGGCCACGGTGGTAGTTCTAAGAAAACCTGGAAAAGATGATTACACGAATCCGAAATCATACAGGCCTATAGGTCTTTTGCCTGTCATGGGGAAGGTACTAGAGAAAATGGTTGTGGGAAGAATAAAGTGGCATCTAATCCCAAAAATGAGTACTCGTCAGTATGGCTTCATGCCCCAAAGAAGTACCGAAGACTCCCTCTATGACCTGATAGAATACATCCGCACAAAAAGAGAACAGAAGAAACTTATAACGATGATATCATTAGACATAGAGGGAGCCTTCGATAACACTTGGTGGCCCGCCTTAAGAACCAGACTGGCTGAGGAAAAGTGTCCCGTAAATATAAGGCGCGTCCTCGACAGTTACCTCCACAACAGAAAGGTCAGAGTGAGATACGCTGGACAGGAATGCTTAAAAGCCACAAATAAGGGGTGTGTGCAGGGATCGATAGGAGGTCCGATCCTATGGAACCTCCTCCTGGACTCTCTCCTGAAGGGGCTCGAAGAGAGAAATGACTACTGCCAGGCTTTTGCCGATGATATCGTGCTGGTATTCCATGGTAATACGGCACTGGAGATACAGAAGCAGGCCAATGCCGCCCTCGCCTATGTTCAGGAGTGGGGTGTCAAAAATAAACTGAAGTTCGCGCCACACAAAACTAGCGCTATGATAATAACTAGAAAGCTCAAATATGACACACCACTCCTGAGGATGGGCGGGGTTGACATCGGGATGTCTGAAGAAATTAAAATCTTGGGGCTCACTATAGATAGTAAGTTAACATTTAACAGCCACGCAGTTAACGTATGCAGAAAGGCTCTAAACATCTATAAAAAACTGTCTAGGGCCGCAAAGATAAGCTGGGGTCTCCATCCGGAAGTTATCCGCACTATTTACATAGCTACCGTGGAGCCCGTGATTATGTACGCTGCCGGTGCCTGGGCTATGGAAACTAAAAAACTGGGAATCCAGAAACAGCTCAACGTCGTTCAAAGAGGTTTCGCCCAGAAGTTGAGCAGAGCATACCGTACGGTCTCCCTAAACTCGGCGCTAGTATTGGCCGGGATACTCCCGCTTGATCTGAGAATACAGGAAGCAGCAGCACTGTATGGGGCCAAGCGAGGAGTACCCTGGCCGGTGATTGGTGACCGAGAGGTTGAGCAAATGGTGTCGTACGCTAGGACCCCCCATCCGGCAGACCATATGTGCCTGGAGTTCGTGAGCTTGATAGACCAAGAGGAAGTAGACAGGCACAATACTCAAGCAGTCAGAATATATACCGATGGCAGCAAAATTGAGGGCAAGGTCGGAGCTGCACTGTCCGTATGGAACAGTGTAGCCGAGACCAAAACCCTCAAGTTAAAGCTGGCATCGTACTGCACTGTCTATCAAGCGGAACTTCTTGCCATATGGAAAGCCTCGGAGGAGATCCTCAAGCGCTCTGAATCCTGCTTTGGTATATACAGCGACTCAAGATCAGCACTGGAAACCGTCATCAACTCCAATTCCATCCATCCGCTAGCTACAGAGGTTCGCAAAAATCTGAGAACCAGCAAACTCCAGAATAAGGAAGTCTCCTTATTCTGGATAAAAGCACACGCTGGACTAGAAGGGAACGAACGGGCGGACCAATTGGCTAAGGACGCTGCACAAAAATTAAAAAGAAAGGCAGACTACGAGTGTTGTCCGGTCTCATTCGCCAAGCGACAGATCCGCATGGAATCGCTTGTCGAATGGAACCGGAGATATACCACAGGCGAGACGGCTGCAGTCACAAAGCTATTCTTTCCAGACGCAATAAAAGCGTATAAGATTGTTAAAAACTTCGACACATCTTGCGTGCTGACACAGGTACTGACGGGGCACGGTGGGTTTTCTGAATATTTGAGTCGGTTCAAATGTAAAGAAAACCCATCGTGCATCTGCGAACCTGGAGTAGAAGAAAGTGTACCGCATATACTCTTCGAATGTCCAGCAACTGCCTTAAAAAGATTTGAAACAGAACAAAGGCTTAACTGTAAAATAAATGCTGCAAGCGCTAGCACGATAATGGCAAATAAAGCTGTTAGAGATGAGTTCATAGAATATTGTACAAATATAGTAAAACCAGTAATAAAAAGAAATAAATAGGTAAATAAAATATGAGGTATATATATTATGAGAATATATATAACCGGCATAAATACAAATTAGAATAAGCAAAAAATATAAGTAAAATAGTACATAAACACTGTGACTTAGAATAAACATTATACCTAAATAGATACGAAGCAAAAGTAAAGAAATAAATAGGCAAATAAGATTATGAGGTCTATAAGGTAGCAGAGCGGATGTGAGAGCGCCGATCGAGGTCGCGGGGAGCCCGCCGGAACAGCCTAGGTACAGCAGTCGACTGGCGGAAGCGAAGGCCTGGTTGATGAAAGCCAAAGCAAACCTCGGTCTCTCCAGGAACATCAAAACGGAGATTAAGGCCGAGGTTTTACTAGCAATAGAGAGGCTGTACCAGCTGGTGAAAGAAGCGGAAAGTGAGGAAGGTCGGGGAAGGGAAGAGGTACGTGCACCAGATATAGAAAGAGAGCCCGAAAAGGAAAAATACCTGGATAGAGAAAAAGAGATAGTTGAGAAAGCTTTAGTGAAGAAAATGGAGGAATACGCGAAACTGGTTATAGAAAATAGTGAAAAGATGGAAAAGCTACAGGAGAAACTTGAAATGCAACAGGAGAGAATAGCAAACCAAACCTACGCGAGTGTGGCAGCGGCGCATCCAGTGAGGAGTAACCTGGAGCGGACCGCGCTGCACTCCGTAGTGGTCACTGCCAAGGACAATATGGAGACGGGGGATCAAGTTATGAAAAGGATAAGAGAGACTATAAACGCGAAAGAAGGAGGAATAGTCATAGAAAGGATCCGGAAAGCCAAGGACAGGAAGGTGATTGTAGGGTGCAGGACTGAGAGGGAAAGAGAAGAAGTGAAGGAAAGGCTAAAGAGGGCAGAGGAGTACTTGGTGGTTGTAGAGATGAAGAACAAAGATCCTCTCGTAATTTTAAAGAATGTCTTCACCTATAACACAGATGAGGACATCATAAAAGCCATCTGGACCCAAAATGGCAATATTCTGAAGGAACTAGTCAGGGAGGAAAATAAGACTGAAATAGCCTATAAAAGAAGCACTAGAAACCGCGAAACGCAACACGTCGTCATGAGGGTGTCCCCCGGGGTGTGGCAGCGCCTGGCCCACGCAGAAACGGTCGTCATAGACCTCCAGCGGGTACGAGTGGCAGACCAGTCGCCACTCGTGCAGTGCTCGCTGTGTCTCGGCTACGGCCACGGACGACGGTTCTGTGTGGAGAACACCGTGAAGTGTAGCCACTGCGGGGGCCCCCACATGAAGACGGAGTGCGATGAGTGGCTCGCCGGTGCAACCCCTTCCTGTTGCAACTGCAAGCACGCCGGGGCTGAAAAGGCGGACCATAATGCGTTCAGCCCTGAGTGTGCGATCAGGAGGAAGTGGGATGCACTGGCGAGGTCGACAATAGCTTACCACTGCTAACTGCCAAAGAACATAAGCTGTCCAAATAAACGGCCTGGGTCATGATGACCATGGCCCAGGTCATTTATCCCTGAGAGGCAAAAATCCTGGTGGAAAATAGTGGCCACAAAACTGTACAGTAGACTCAAAATAAAGCTAGGCATCTACCTAAATCTCTTTTGTCGATAAGACTTGTTGGCTTTATATTTTAAAAAAATATTAAACAACCAGCAGACGTTACGCAAGGAATTTACGTGAATAATGCTCTTAGCACTCTAAAATAGAGTCATTCTATAGTTCTAAATATGTTTCTTTTAAATATGTAAACCGATTAGCAATTAAGCTAAAATAGTCAAACTCAATCTAGTCAATACAAGCATAAAAACTGTCAACACCATTACTCTAGTCCATTTAATTAGTTTAGACAACCGTATCACCTATTTGCATTTATTAATTGTCAGCAACATTAATTTATTTAGTCTGTTTTCTTTATAGCTAAACGTAGTATGCATTAAAACTGTAAACACATACTAAATGTCTGTTTTCTCTCTAGTTCGTTAGTTCGTTTGTATATAATCATAAGCCGGTAAAAACAGTCTCAGACTTTGTCCGAGGGACCATTTGTGCTATCCGAAGGATAGCAAATAAAAAAAAAAAAAAAAAAAAAAAACCTAACCTAACCTAACCTAACCTAACCTAACCTAACCTAACCACACACTGGTCAACACTCACCACACAGAGCCCTACCATCAAGGCTCTGACCCAAGAAGAAGAAGACACACACTGGTCAACACTCACCACACAGAGCCCTACCAGCAAGGCTCTGGCGCGTTCACCGGACTACGTAGCAAACTCCCGCAGAACACCAGCGAGAAGGAAGCATTAGGTTAGTTTAATTTAAGTAACTAGATTTTAAGTTTTGGTAGACAGTTTAGTTTTGCTATAGATAGTTTTCAATACAAAATGTCAGCTCAATCCGTCACCGAGTCCGCCCCTAAGACCAAGGCTGTCCTTCCGGCAACTCGCCTTGCACCGAAACAGCGATCGTTGCGAGAAAAAGTCCTAAAAAAAGAAACAACCGCTAAATCAGTTAAGTCTGAAAAACTGGCACCGCCATCCAAGCCTAAGGATGTACCCGCAGCGAAAAAGGCACTATCGGAAGGTACAGCGCCTGAAACCTCCTGCCCGGTGGCTCCGCCCAGGCGCAGGCGCTCAAAGGAGTCCCCCCCGAAACCAGAGGCGAGCGAAACACCAGCTCCCTCCACAGCAAAAACCTCGGCCTCGGTGGCTGAAATAGTAGTAAACTGGGAGCAATGTGGCATCTCTCCACCGAAACAAATGATGTCAGACGACGAGTCAGAAGTGTCGTTGCTGGAGCTAGCGACCCCCGTCCCACCCAAACTTCGACGCAGCATGCTTGTAGAGCAGACAGGTAGGAGAATGGGAGTAGAAATGGACGTGGCCACGAAACTGGCCAACGAGACCATGCAACGAGGGAAGGAAGCTCTGGAATCTGCAGGAAATATGAAAAGAGAGTGTAAAGTCATCGCACTCGAAGGCCTGCAGACGCTCTACGAGATAGTTCTCTCACTGTCTGACTCTAGATCCAGACATATCACCAACCTGGAAAGGGAAAGAACGAGGCACGCAACCGAGCTCGTCCGCGTGGAGAGGGCGCACAATAAACAGATTGCTGAATTGACAAAGAAACTCACCCTGGAGTTATCCGCAGCCAGAAGCGACATCAACAATTCGCTCAAGGAGACCAAAGCGATTCGTGACTGGCAAGGATACGAGACCCAGGGACCTCACAGGCTTATCAAAGAGACGTCAGAGGCTATCAAAGACCTAGACAAACGGGTTAAGCTCCTCGGAGAAAGCATAGCCAGCGAAAACAAAAAAGAAGACCAAGATCACCTGAAAAGGAACCACACCAGCCTAAAAACTGGTGTGGACAGTCTTCAAAATCAGCTGGACGAACTCCGGAGAAGCTTCCAAAAAGAACAGGATAAGACGCAAGAGATCCTGAAAAACAGCACCGAAGCCCTGAAACAAATCAAGGCTCCAGCCCCCCACCCCGCGACTGTTGAAACGGAAGTGAGACAGGAGATCGTGGAAATTCGCGAGATCCTTACTGCAATGGCCATGAGCCCCAAAGTCTCTGAACCCGCACCGCAACCGGTTCTGATAAACATTGAGGAACAAATAAGTCCACTCACGGAGAAACTGGAAGCGGTATCATCAGAGCTACGGACGATGCGGCAGGAAAAGATGAGGTTACCTCCACCGTCTTTAAGCTTGGAAGCGGAACTCTCGAAAGCGGACGAGAGAACCAAGGCAAAACCCACCTATGCCAAGGTTACTTCCAAGCCACCACCACCAAGACCCAACCATACACTCATCGTTACATCCACCAACCCCCAGAACACCGGGGATAATGTGATCGACCGTATCGTTGAGGCTCTGGACACGAAGACGAGTGGAGCAAGAATAGATAGAGTGAGGAAGGCTAGAAATAGCAAAGTGGTCCTAAGTTGCAGCACAAAGGAGGACCTGCAACTGGTACAGAAAAGAGTAGGTCTCGATAAGGGGCTAAAAGCGGAAGTGGCCAAAACTGGCAACCCTCTGGTCATCATCCGAGACGTCCTCGCCCACCATAAAGATCCGCATGTCGTGGAAACATTATTGGCGCAAAACAACCGCCTCCTCCAAGATGTGGATCTTAAAGAAAGTACCATAAAGGTCAGGTACAGGAAAAGGGCACGCAACCACCTCGAGTGCCACGTGGTGCTGGAAGTCTCCCCCCCCATTCACAAACGCTTTTTGGAAGCCGGGAAAGTCCACATAGGCATTCAGTACCGGCCAGTGTGGGATCACTCCCCACTGGTCCAGTGTACTAAATGCCTCGGCTTTGGCCACACTAAAGCGGTATGCCAGGAGAAGGACCAACTATGCAGTCACTGCGGAAGGGCCCACTCCTGGGATGAATGCAAGGGGCGACAAGAGGGAAACCCGCCAAAATGCAAGAACTGCTCTTCTGCACAAGGACCAACAGCGGATCTGGCACACAACGTCTTCAGCAACGAGTGCCCTGAGAAACAAAAGTGGGACGCTATAGCGCGGTCCCGAATATCGTACTGCTAAGGGCGTTCCACAGTTTCAGAGCTCGTCCCCCTCAAGGACAGGCGGTACAGGTTTGCGCTTCATCCAAGCAAATCTGCAACGCTCAAAAGTCGCTACAGCAGAACTACTTCAGGTTGCAAAGGATAAGGGTATCACGATCGCCCTAGTTCAGGAACCTTACGTTGGGAAAAACGGCATCCTAAAACAACACCCGGGAACACAAGTAATCCAATGCACCCTTAATAGGCAAACACCGGTCAAGGCAGCTATCGTCGTTTTCGGAAATCAACTGGAGGTCATCCATGACCCCCAGCTGGTGACTGAGACCGAAGCGGCGGTCATGCTGATCGGAGGAGGCCTTAAGCTAGGAGTAGTTTCCGTCTACCTTGACGGGGAAGAAGATATAGCTCCGTATCTGGAGAGAGTCAAAAAATGCTGTGAAAAACTGACGACTCCACACAAAATTGTAGGCGGAGACGTGAATGCCTGGAGTCAATGGTGGGGCAGCATTCTCGAAAACGAGAGAGGGGCTGCGTACAACGCCTTTCTAAACGAGATGGAACTTCAGATTCTCAACGTTGGTGACACACCAACCTTCGAGGTATTCAGGGACGGTAGAGCCTGCACAAGCATAGTGGACGTCACTGCGTGCAGCTCGTCATTACTAGGCAAGATAGAAGGGTGGCAAGTAGACAGTGGTCTCATAACATCAGACCACAACGCCATCACCTTCACACTGCGCCTGGGAAAGGCCCTGGTACCTATAAGGCCCATCACCACTCGGAAATACAATACCAAAAAAGCAAAGTGGTCCGAGTTTAGGACTCTTTTCAAGACCACTCTAGCGGAGAGAGAGATAAGCATTGCCTCCGTAAGGGAATCTGAAACCAAAGAAACGTTCGAAGAAAAGATCTCAGCGTACACCGAAGCTATCCACGAAGCCTGCGCGCAAACCATCCCATTGGTAGGCAACCGTAAAGGGGCATCAAAACCCCCATGGTGGACAAGTTCGCTGGAAGATCAAAAAAAAGACGTTCTCAGGAAAAAAAGGAGAATAAGAAACGCAGCCCCCCGGCGAATGCAACACGTCATACAGGAGTATCACGATGCCAAACTGGAGTACAAGGCTAATATCGAGAAAGCACAAACAGAGAACTGGAAGAAGTTCTGCACGACCCAGGAAAAAGAAAGTATGTGGGATAAGATCTACAGAGTAATAAGGAACACATCAGGAAGGCAAGAAGACATGCTCCTGAGAAGCCCTGAAGGCAAAACTCTTTCCCCGCAACAGTCGGCAGAACTTCTTGCAATAACATTCTATCCAGACGATTCCGAGAGCACAGACCACCAGTGCCACGCGGAACTCCGAGAACAAACGAGAGAGATCCCAACAGAGGCGTTTGCGGAAGATGACCCGCTCTTCGTGTCAGCAGAATTGGAGATGGTGCTGCAAGCACTGAACCCTAAAAAAGCCCCAGGACCAGACGGGCTCACCGCTGATATATGTGCCGAAGCAATCCGAAGCGAAAAAGAAGTATTCATGGCGATAGCTAACAAATGCATGTCGCTAAGATGCTTCCCAACGCAATGGAAAACGGCACACGTGGTCATCATCCGCAAACCTGGGAAAACAGACTACACCCATCCAAAGTCATATCGCCCAATAGGCCTCCTCTCGGTTCTCGGAAAAATCATCGAGAAGCTAATGGTCGGCCGGCTCCAATGGCACATACTCCCAACCCTCAACACCAAACAATACGGATTCATGCCACAACGAGGAACCGAGGACGCTCTCTATGACCTGGTAGAGTACATAAAGAAAGGAGTTAACAGCAAAAACATCGTACTCCTGATCTCTCTGGACATAGAGGGAGCATTCGACAACGCATGGTGGCCCGCACTCAAACAACAACTTGCGAAGAAAAGATGTCCGCGAAACCTCTACGAGATGGTATGCTCATATCTCAGCGACCGGAAAATTAAGGTCAACTACGCCAGAGCACAATACGAGAAGGAAACAACAAAAGGCTGCGTCCAAGGTTCAATCGGAGGACCAACCTTTTGGAATGTTATACTAGACTCGTTGTTGCAAGAGCTGGAGACTGATGGAGTATACTGTCAAGCTTTCGCGGACGATGTAGTTCTCATCTTCACAGAACAGTCAACGAACACCCTGAACCAACTAGCCAACAGCGCGCTAGAAAAAGTTACAGATTGGGGAATCCGTAACAAACTTAACTTCGCACCACACAAGACCAACGCTATGGTGCTCACGAAGAAGTTAAAGTACGATACACCCCAACTGTTCATGTCAGGGACGAGACTGAACCTAGTCAACGAAGTGAAATTACTAGGCCTCATCATCGATAGGAAACTCACTTTCAAGCCACACGTGACCGCCCAATGCAAAAAAGCAGCGGATATCTATAAACAACTTGCGTGTGCTGCAAAAGTGACATGGGGCCTAAACACCGAGATCACGAGAACTATATACATCGCAGTAGTGGAGCCGATCATGACGTACGCCTCAAGTGCATGGTATCGAGCCGTAGAGTTGCAGATGAACCAAGATCAGCTCAACGCTATACAAAGAGGCTTCGCCCAGAAAGTGTGTCGCTCATACCGTACTGTCTCACTGACATCTGCACTGGCTCTGTCGGGTTTGCTGCCACTGGATCTCAGGATCCAAGAAGCGGCAAATCTGTACAGATCAAAGAAAGGCATTTCAATCGATTATCTCCCCCCAGAAAAGGAGCTTGAACTCAGAGTAGGATACCAAGAACAACCCCATCCTTCCAAACTAACATCCATCGAGTACGAGCTCCTTGAAAACGTAACCCAACCCATCAGCGGACCCCGAATCTACACGGACGGCAGTAAGATAGAAGGCCAAGTAGGTGCAGCGTTAACCTGGTGGGATGAAGGAGGAGAGACCACATTCGCCACCTTCAAACTCCACCCCGCGTGCACGGTCTTCCAGTCGGAACTCTACGCACTTAGCAGGGCCACTCAAATGGTGTGCTCAAGCGGAGAACCAGTTGTCAGCATACTGAGTGATTCAAGATCCTCACTCGACCTGCTCCGCAATCCAAAACTGAGTCACCCCCTGGTAAGAAGCGTTAGGGAAAACATCAACAGGATCGTGAGCCAGGGAAGAGAGGTTCGGATGTACTGGTTGAAGGCGCACATAGGGACGGCTGGAAACGAAAGAGCCGATGAGCTCGCGAAAACCGCCGCACTCAGCGACAGCGCCCAAGACTATGACGGGATCCCACTATCTCATGTCAGGAAGAAAATTAGAGAGGAATCGATCCGCAAGTGGCAGGATCGATACGAGACCTCAAGCACAGGCGCAGTTACTCGAAAATTACTCCCATCCGTTGCGGAAGCATACCGGATCACGAGGTCCTCGAAACTGACGCCAACCCAGGTGCAAGTACTGACGGGACATGGAGGGATAGCCGAATATCTCCACAGGTTCACGCTCAAAGACAGCCCAGGATGTGAGTGTGACGACAGCGTTACTGAGTCAGTCTGGCACATCCTCCTACACTGCCCCCGTTTCGCGGTAGCACGGAATGATCTCGAAACTCAGATTGACAGAAACCTGGTCGAGTCAGACCTACACCATGTCATGGCAGATCCGAAGAGCAGACCATTATTTCTGTCCTACGCTGAGAAGATCTTCCGAGTTGCTGCAAAAAGAAACAGCACACTTTCCCCCCCACAACGTCCACAACGTCAACAAACTCAGGCTTCCCAAAATCCACTTTCCATCTCCAAAGACCAACCCTCCCCAAATAGCTTGGCTATTTCACGGCTCCTGGAGAGCGCAGAAATAGGAAAACCAGGCATCAGGCTGCGAGGAGTGGCTCTCTTCATGGACAACAAGGACGAAAGGCTGGGCTTGAGCTTCTGTTTCTGCCGAGCCGGGAAGAAAAGTCGAGTCGCGATATCCCCCGGCTTAGCAGCTCTACTGAATGGGAGCACATCAAAAACCACAATGCGCCACAAAACGTACTGTGCGCTACCGGTGATAGAAGTTGAAAACCACCAATGCCGTTTAGTGCGATCGAAGAACAAAACGATCGCACTACTCGAGCTGGAGGGCAGGACACCATTCGCACCGGTGAGGTCGATGCTCACCATGATTGGAGACTTGGCTGACGAGACAACCACCCCTCGTGTAATAAGTGTGGACGCGTTGGTGATCGAATTTGCGAAAGGTGAAATAGCGGACTTGCTGGGATGTATCAAAGCCTCTGAACACCACGAGGTAGTCATGTACGAGAACAGAGGAGACAACCTAAGTTTCCTTAAAGTACATGACTGGAATACACCCACCAACTGCTGGGGTCACCCGGTACCACCTTCGATCAGCGGATCGGAACGCGTCCAACAAAAAGCATCAGCCAAGAAAGAGGCAGAAGAACAAACCAGGCCACCAAAGGAGAGCCATGCTGGGACTAGCCGGCTTGATGTTATCTTGGGTGCTTTCAGCGCTGTTACACGAAGCCTGATAGTAAAACCAGCGAGAGCAGATCCTTCTCGCAGCAAAACAGCACCCAAGAAGGTAATATCAACAACGGCACCACCAAAAACAGCGCCGACGAGGGCGGAGATGGGTCAAGTGAGCCCCCCAAGTCTCATACCGGTTGCGCGCCCAGTAGACCACGCCATAAATGCCTTCCTCGAGTTCCTTGCCATAACGAAAGCGTCTAGAGACGTTAAGAGGCAACTCTGCCAGAAAATCTTGCAGACGTTTAGGCAAGGAAGCAAAGGCCTGCTAAAGGTGTTACTCGACGAGGCAGAAGCCGCCATATACGACAACGACAACTCCCAGGTCATCGCGGGTAAAATGTCGAACAGTTATATGGTGGCTTACAACGCGTCAGGCGATTTTGTGGAGCAACTAAACGATGAGACGACGGGGACGGGCCCCCTAAAATTCGCAACTCCGGAAAATGATCCAATTGTGGTTGTTGCCAAGTGTACCAAAATAATGCCAGACGACAAGATCCTCGAAATGGGTGAAACCATTTCAGGAAGTCGAAAGGCAGATTGGAACCATTGGAAACTTCCACACTTTGAATGGATCAATGGAGTTCCTGGATGCGGTAAAACAACTTGGGTAGTTAAGAACTTCAATGTGAACGAAGACATCGTCATCACGTCGACAATCGAGGCGGCCAGTGATCTCAAAGAGAAGCTAGCGCACCGCATAGGAGACCTTGCCAAGACCAAAGTGCGGACGATGGCCTCAGTTCTAGTAAATGGCTTCAGAGGGAAATGTCATCGACTAACGATAGACGAGGCCCTAATGAACCATTTTGGAGCCATCGTCATGGCGTCTCAGCTGGCCAAAGCCGGTGAAGTCGTTCTCATTGGAGATCTTAACCAGTTGCCGTTTATCGATAGAGATAATCTCTTCGAGATACGGTACAATCGCCCGAACCTTGTTACCAACATCAGCAAGGAGTTGTTACTCACGCACCGGAACCCCATGGATGTTGCGTACGCCTTGCAGGAGGTGTATTCTGGCATCTACTCATCGAAGCTCAAGGTAAAGTCCCTGCTGCTGAAACCATACACGGGCGAACAGATTCCCCGAAGTCTTCCCGACACTCTCTTCTTAGTCCACACCCAAGAAGAGAAGAAAACCCTCATCAGCCAGGGTTACGGGGAAGGCTCCGGGTCGCGCACGCTCACTGTTCACGAAGCACAGGGCTTATCCTATGAGACGGTAATAGTTGTAAATACCAGAGGCAAGATAGGGCTACACGACAGCGTCCCCCATGCAGTCGTAGCCATATCACGCCACACAGGTAGCTGCACCTACTACACCGATAACACCGATGACGCCATAGGGTATTTCATTAAGCGAGCAATGGCAGTGCCAGTTCAGGAAATTATAAACTATAATTTCAAGATGGCAATAAAAGACCGCAACATTGCTGTTTGGAGTGCTCTGGCGGACATGCCGGAAGTTGTGGCGGGTGTCGACGACGGATAGAGTTTCTAATAGTGTTTCCAATAAAAATATACCCAAAATTTTGTAAATTCAGTTTAGCATGCCTAGCAATTAGTATATGATTGTAAAAGTATAAGAATCTAATAAAAAAAAAAAAAACAATAGACAGTAGCATTATAAAAATATATAAAAAAAAATAGTAATAATAATATTGAAAAAAAAAAAAAAAAAAAAAAAATTGAACTAACGAGTGTCAGGTATAATATCAGTTGTAATCTTTATATAATAATTCTAGTATTTAAGTAATTTAGCAAATGTAATAGTTAATTTAGATTTAAAAACCCAACCCCCTTTTCCCTATGCTTCCTTAAATAGTTTGTTAAGTAGTCTAAGTAAATAACATGTGTATGAAATTAAATCAATAAAAAGAAAGTAAAATAAAAAGGTCATGGACCAAGTAGTCTATGGTGAACGCGAAAAAAAAAAAAAAAAAACCTAACCTAACCTAACCTAACCTAACCTAACCTAACCTAACCTAACCTAACCTAACCTAACCTAACCTAACCTTTTTTTTTTGTATCGGGGGGAAATCTGCACACAGACACCTTAACGCACCGAGGGATGCGCTAAGGTAGTGTGAGGATGACGACCTCGCTTCGTCGACTCACTAAAACCACCCCGTGGCCGGCCTCGATGCATATCAAGGGGTTCCGGGATCTCCAACGGAACGCACCGGTACCCCTCTCGCATTTTGCCAAGAGCACATCCCGGGAATGACACCCATAGCCACCCCCGAAGCTCACGGTGACACTTGCCAAGAGTGTCGCCGCCTTCCCAGGACCGCATGACCGCCAGCCAGGGCCCTCGCCCCGACCAGCTGCTGATCCCAAAAAGGCCCCTGTTTGGCAGGGGCTACCACTCGCCCCCTCTCGGGGCAGGCGGCGCAAAGCTACAGGAAATCCCGAAACCTCTTGCCGCCCCCATCCCTAGCGACCAGTCCCACTGGTATCGCTCAGTGGCCTCCAAACACCTAAGTGGCAAAGCTAGCCAATCACCTCGGTTGTTACGATGATTGGCTAACCAAGCCACCCAGCCCTTGATGGATGGATGGAGAGTTGGATGCTCTCCATCAGACCACTCGCCCCCGTCTGGGGCCGGTGGCTCCAGATTACAGGTAAACCCGCAACCTTTTACCACCTCCTTCCCGAGCGACCAGTCCCACTGGTCTCGCTCAGTGGCCTCCAAACACGTAAGTGGCCGAGCTTGTCAATCATGTACGGGGAGTTACTATGATTGGCCAACCCGGCCACCCAGCTCTTGATGGATGGATGGAGAGTTTCGGGAGCGGGACGAACCAACCCTTCGCTCTCCATCAAACCACTCGCCCCCCACTGCGCCCTTTGCTAATCAAAGGGACGCGCGGGGAAGCCGCCCCGTGTCGGGTTATTAGCCACCATGAAACACTACCCCAGTACTCTGCGGCAGTGTTTCATGGTGTTACCAGGGTGCACCACGTGGAGGTTACCCGACCTCGCACCCCAACCTAACCTTTTTTTTTTTTTTTTTTTTTTTTTTTTTTTTTTGACGCTGGGAAAATGCATTACGCATACCAATCGCACCATCGGGGAATGGGCGGGTGATGTGGGACTCACCGGCTGCGACAAAACCGGCATACCCACTAAAAACCCAGCGGCGATCCGGCGTCGTCATAATGGAGGGGAACTGGGAAACCGGCAGAGCCATAACAACCAGTTCCCCGCCGACGAATGCCCCGAAGGGCCCCGCTCGCCCCCCCAACCTGCAGATGAGGGGGCCCAGGAACGATTACGCACATCGTTCCTGCCCGGCGGAGGTGGCAAATGAGAGATCGCAGAAGAGGTGCCCCATGTCCCTTCCGCCATTCGCCACCCTTGCAGAGGGCGCAGGAGAGTTCCGCGTCCTCCCACGCTCGCTCTACCGCCTCGTCTCGTCCGGGCAGTAAACCACCCAGACCCACCAAGGCAGACCGAAGTCTCATAGATAGGCAATTAAATAAATAAATATTATATAATAAATAGATTAAATAAAATTATATTATTTACAAGAGAGACTATAGACAGTCTCTCACTCCGCTGGATATGTACATAAATAAAATTTAATTACAATATGTACAAGAGAGACCGTTGGCTGTCTCTCACACCGCTGATTGCCCGGGCAACAAAATGCCCAGACCCGCCTGGGTAGACCGAAGTCCGCCCTGCGGTGTAGAGGGCTTGGGACAAGGGTAGGCCTCCCGTGCTCGCTCTACGACCGCCTCATCCTCGTCCGGGCAGCAAACCGCCCAGACCCACCTGGGTAGACCGAAGTCTCATAAATAGGCATATAATTATTTACAAGAGAGACCATAGACAGCCTCTCACTCCGCTGAATATGTACATAAATAAATAAACATATAAATATATTATTTAAATACAATATGTACAAGAGAGACCATAACAATGGTCTCTCACTCCGCTTATCGTCCGGGCAGCAAACCGCCCGGACCCACCATGGGTAGAACGAAGCCTACCCTGCCTCATCACGCTGTGCCCTAAGCTGAACATAGGGACACGCGGAGAGGCCGCCGTGTCGGGTTATTGGCCACCATGAAACACTACCCCAGTACTCTGCGGCAGTGTTTCATGTTGTTACCAGGGTGCACCACGTGGAGGTTACCCGACCTCGCACCCCACCCCAACCTAACCTAACCTAACCTAACCTGTAGATAGAAATAAACGATACAAACGTCTTTGATTTCATCAAAGGAACGAGGAAAAAAAAAAACCTAACCTAACCTCTGTCTCCTTTTTCCTCAAAGAGGAAGGCTGAAATTGTTCTACTATGAAATTATTCCCCTAGTGCCATCTTTACAAGATAGCTATAAAAAAAAAAAAAAAAAACCTAACCTCTTCTAACCTAACCTAACTTAACCTAACATAACCTCACAAACTTTTTTTTATTTTACATGGTCTAACAAATAAAAAACTTTCCTAACCTTATAAACTTGTATCTTTTCAAACGTTCGCGCCATTCCATTTTTGAAGTTTCGTTTCATCGAGATATAAAAAAAAAAAGAGGACAATCGTCAATCCTTTTTATTCAACTGTGAAGTTGTTAAAGCCCATGTACACTAACGTTGATAAATATTTTGACAATTACTTTTTCTATCTGGCGTTAATTAATAATTATATTAAGGTTTTCGTTTCGAGTATTAAAAAAAATAGTTTTCAAGAACTCTGTAGATTGCGTTGAACTTGTTACTTGGCCAAAATCTATAAGAAAAGGATGTAGGTATGCTTTCATTTTCACACAAATTCACCAAGCGAAGACATCTCTTTTATTTCTCTTGTTCTTTCTGGCCTTAAAAGCCTGCTACATAATAGTCACTTTTCCTTGTTGATTATTTTCGAAACATCGTTGTGGTTGTCGATTTGAAAGAAATAAAAAGTTATCCGAACAATCTTCCAGATTGGTCCCATAGAAAATACATCAAAATTGTATTAGCAGTAAGGCCATGAAGGTGGTTTCTCAAGTTTGTTAAACTTATATTATAATAATCGTCGCACTTTAGTGTCATGCGGTCATGGGGCGTGCATGGCTCCGTGCGGGGACACGGTACCTCCTGTACCACGTCTGCATGGCGCGGGCGAGGGCGGCGGTAGGAGGGAGCGTGGGGACCCTCGCCACGGAGAGGGAGCGTGGGGACCCTCGCCACGGAGAGGGAGCGTGGGGACCCTCGCCACGGATAGGGAGCGTGGGGACCCTCGCCACGGAGAGGGAGCGTGGGGACCCTCGCCACGGAGAGGGAGCGTCTGTGTGTGTTAAGAGGATAGGTACAGACATTGAATAAAACACATGAGAGTACATAGTTTACATTTTATTTAAGAGACATTTGTATAAAATATATGACATATAAAACAGCGTAGACATAATTTAAATTAAAAATATACTATTCTTATAAAATATATTGATATACATATTTATTATGATACCACCAATACCAATAATTATCTGTTACTTTTAAAATTTTCTTAGATTTTTTTAATGATCATGGGATGTTTTATGAATGTAACTATTAAATTATATGAATGTAATGAAAATTAGGTAGCTGCAATACGTATTCAAATAAACTAAATATAATAATGTGTTATTGTGAGACCGATATTTAACTAATGTTTCCAATTTGAGCGTCTTGAGAAAACAAAGAAAAGATACAGATAAATACACAACAGTTACTAAAATAGATTGGATAGCGATTACATACGCGACCGGGATACAATGAAGCCCCGGCAAGGGGGGTGGGGGTGGGTAAAAGGGGGGGAGAGTAGTAAAAGGGGGGGGCTGCAGCGACCACTCATCATGACATTCTAATGAAGGCCGGTACAGTACAGTACAATACAATAAAATACAATACAATACAGTACAGTACAATACAATACAATACAGTACAGTGCAATACAATACAGTACAGTACCTACAGTACAATACAATACAATACAGTACAGTACAATACAATACAGTACAGTACTTACAGTACAATACAATACAATACAGTACAGTACAATACAATACAGTACAGTACCTACAGTACAATACAATACAATACAGTACAGTACAATACAATACAGTACAGTACCTACAGTACAATACAATACAGGTGAGCATGGCACTCGCCACAGACAGGTTCGTGTGCTCGGACCGTCATTTATATTTACTTACGAGTACATAAAATAATAACTGAATCAATATTATTATTTTTATACATAAAAAGCGAGTGGAATGTTAACAATTGTTAAAATTACTTTTTAAGGAATACTTACTAAACACTAAATTATTCACATCACGTACAGTCATCATAGTGAGTATTATCAATTCCTAGAGATGGTCGCGAGCGGCCCGGCCGGCGGGGCCCCCCTCGCCACGGGGCCCTCGCCACGGGGGGCCCTCGCCACGGGGCCCTCGCCACGAGGCCGTCGCCGACCGACCGCCAGACATACATCCTATATTATAGATAGGTACATACGAACATAGCACTATAGGTTTGGCACAGCAGTCGCCGGCACTAGCGGTAGCGACCACAACTGGAGCGAACATCGCGTTACACTCACTCGCGGCGCGGTACACCTACAATACACTATCATTTCATTATATTTGGCTATCAGTACATGGGCTAGGGCTAGGGCAAGGGCAAGGGCAAGGGTACTTGATCGGTGAGTGCCTCGTGCCTCGCCTCGGGGCCTCTCGGCGGGACTCGGCAGGACTCGGCTACACGATGGACAATCATTGTGTGAATAATAATTATGTGATAAAATATTTTATCAAAATCATTGGTACCTATAATGATTGTTTTAATATATAATTGTTCTATAGATACGTACGAGTGATAAGTTGTGGTTCAATACACTTGCATGCCCTTATGGATCGCATATTTAAAAAACAATAATAAAACATATTTTTTATGAAAGGATCCAACATAATTACTTGGCTATTATTGATTTTTAGAGCACATGCTATGTAATAATATTATTATGGCTAGGTTATAATATGTTTTATATACACGACTAGGTAAGTTAGCTTTGTGTGTTGCTTACTGTATTATATTATATAATTAACAGACAGCGACAAAAAAAGCAAGAAAGTATTTACAGATTTAAATACTACGAGTATGTACTTACAAACTACGAGTAAGAATGAGACGATACTCGAGTTGGCTGATTATTGCGCCGAAGCGAGGTTATCTATTGACATAGCTGAATAGTTCCTGGTACGGAGAGGTGGGAACATGACATTGTGGTGAAAGGTCCCCACTCCCCGGGGGTACAGTGAGCGAGTGAGTGAGGTGCAGTCAGTAGATTCACATTTATATAATTATAAAGTCAGTTTTTTTTTCGCAACATGAATAAGTATGTCTAGATATGTAAACTGAACGGTATCAAAAGAATAATTGTTTGAAATACTCTTTAGAACACTTTTTCAGTCTCATAAGATGAACATTCCAATTAGTATGAATTCATTGAAGTTAAATGATAGGTTCCACCGCGTACAGACTAAATACTTACTCAACATTTACAAATTGGTCTAGACAAATATTTAGAACCTAAATACATCTATTATTAAGTAAGTAAGTACCGTAAAACGTGCCTACTTTGCACCTTAATGGGTAAAAATACTCCAATTTTTTAAAAACAATATTTCGTTCATAACTCAAAATTTACAAAGTAATTCAAAAATGTTTGAACGCATTCGAGTAGTTTTTGAACTTGTTGGCAACACTGAATACCCACTTCCGGTATCCACCATTTTTTTCTCTCATTATCAGCCATTCTTTCAGAGTGTAACAAAAAGTAAAACAAAAATAATCGGTAAAAGCCACTTCCGATCGAGATAACCGCTTATATGTTTAAGGTAAAAGGGGGTTTTATTTAACTAGGTATATAATTAGCTAGCGGAACAAATAAAAGTTTCTAATTTTTCTTAGACATGTTTTTTTTGTTTCAACCATAAAAACTAGCTAGAAACACCTAAATCTACTACTTTATGGTTTTCTTCAGGAGCATAGTAACAGTTTATGCTGCTATCTATTCACCAGATCTCAATAGTACACTTTTTTTGTCCGGAGATAGTGCAGGAGCATTGTTCCCCAAAAGGGTGGGTAAAATTGCTCAAAATTTAGCGTTTTATATATACTTCAGAACTCAATAAAAATCATTTTTACTAGTGGAAGTCTATAGCCTATAAGGTCTTTTTTCAATATACATTAAAAAAACAAGCTTTAATGTAGAAGGTTTTTAAGTAATCACACTTTCTCTAAATTTGGAGCCAATTTTGGAGCAAAGTAGGCACGTTTTACGGTACATAATATAGTATACTTATTATGATAATTTATAATCTAACACCGACAGACGACATTCATTAAATTCCTAAACACATAACATTCAGATAAATGATAGCACGAGTAGAATAAGACGTAAGTTATCTACGTACGAGTACATTACCATAGCATGCGGGCCGCAGGGCTGCGCAACGCAAGACCGACTGGCATCCGTCTGTCTGTCTGTCCGTCCGTGGGTCCGTGTGTGCGTGTGACACGCGCACGCGCACTCCGTCGTAGCGCATGGCGCATGGCGCATGGCGGACTTTACGAATGTTACATACAGAATAATGAGCGTGCGCTATTGATGAATACTTGTGAGTTAGTGGATGCGGAGCCCTGCCTAAAGCTAACGTGGTCCGAACGTTCGTAAACGGCTCGACTCCTGCCGACTCCTGCCGACTCCTGCCGACTCCTGCCTACTCCTGCCTACTCCTGCCTACTCCTGCCTACTCCTGCCTACTCCTGCCTACTCGATGGCGCACACCAACAAAAGCGACCACTGAACAATGCTGTGTGCAATGTAATAAATACTTAGGTTCAGCGTAGATTACGTACCTACTCACGTAGCAGGTACCTAAGTATTTACTTCCCATGATGTCGACATGAATATGTTTCCTAAGTGAACATCGCTCTAAATCATATTCAATGCCAAAAATGTATGTGTGATGAATCTCGCAAAGATCCGTTTCCGTCGGCGAGTGAGGACGCAGGCGAGGTTGCCTCGCCATGGGGCGCGGCGCGTTGTCTACTATTGGGTCGATTTGGAGCGCTCGGGTGCTGGTTAGTATGTTCGACATAGCGACGAGCCACACTTATACTCGCATGTATCTGCTTATAATGTTTGATCGGCTGGTGATAGGTAGGTAGTAGTAGGTATTCAGTGTATGGGAGATCTATACAGGGTTATTCATTATTAGCTACAAATACTCAGGAATTAGGTTCAACAATTAAAATAAAAAATATTTATTAAATGATTTTTTTAAGTTTTGTTATGAAAATCCCGAGAAATTCGATGTAAATTAACGTTTGGAATTATTGGCTCGTTGGTACACTCAACTGTCCATTTCAAACAAAGGCGAGTCACGTGAACTTTTTTGACCTATGAACCGCGCCAAAGCCAGCGCCTCCCCTTTTTCACGACCCAAAAATTAGAACCTGTCAGCTTGTGTAGCTAATTATGAATAACCTTGTATAAACATCAACAAATAATTTCACAAAATACAAATTCGAGAAAAATATGTCAGAATCGGACGGCAAGTTTCCGTTTCAAACAAAAAAGCCGAGTTAAGTATTTTTATTGAATTTAACTTCGAAAGTGGTGTTATTTTAAAATTGTAAATTCTTCGAAAATATACACTAGATTTAAAATGATTGAGATCGGTAGTTATACCCAATTTCTACTCGGCGAATATTATCTAACATTTCCAAAATATTTACTGATAATCAACTAAGAAGGGAAGGATTCATCAAAAAGAAAAATCACGACTTAATTCATAACGGAGCCCCTACTAAAATGATATGTAGGTAGGTGGACCTGGACGTACGCAACATCAGAAGGGACGTGACGCGACCCGTGACGTCACGCGGCTTCGGCACAAGGAAGGGCGACTGCAGGTATACCATCTACGGCAATAACTCCAAACGAACACCAAGACAAGAGGACTAGGCCGGTGCAGGCGCGGGCGCGGGCGCGGGCGTGGGTTCCACCACGCTCGCCTGCGGCTTGAGGCGCGGCTTGTCACGCGCGGGGTGCGCGGGGTGCGCGGCGGGCGTGGGGGGCGCGGGGGGCGCGTGGCCCTGCGTGTGCGCCGCGTGCCCGTGTGTGTGCGCCGCGTCCACGAGGCTGACGCCGTGCGCGTGCGTGTGGGCGTGCGCGTGCGTGTGTGCGTGCGCCTTGTGCGCCCCGCCCGCCGCACCCGCCGCACCACCCTCCGCCTCCAGCCCGTACTTGCGGTTGAACCAATGCAGGCAGATGCACCTGGAACAGAAAACGTGACGCTCGAGCTCGACCGATTCAACAAATTCGAGCGAATGCTAGTCCGTGCTCCTGTCTCATTACGATGTTCTTCAGGCTGGGTACCGAATGTCTCAGTTATGTACCTCCTATTACCATAAACGGTAGCCCCCTAAAGAGACGACCTGCAAGATGACGCCGACATGGAACGGTAACGCAGAGTTTTGTCAGTGAGGGCCAATATGCTGGCCCGCAGGTTTGCACAATGTACAGACACTGTTGAGATCACTCTGTATATGTATGGCTTACTGGGCCATGTAGAGAGTATATAGAGATGAAGGTATGGCGGTCGGCAGCAGCACGATGTGCGGTACCTGAGCACGGCGGCGAGGAGGCCGGTGCCGGTGAGCGCGGCGCCGGCGCCCATGAGGTAGTAGCGGTGCTGCGCCGCCTCCGCGCCCGGCGACAGCTGCACCAGCCCCACCACCAGCACCACGATGCCCAGCAGCAGCGCGCCCACGATGCCGTGCAGCAGCGCTACCTGCAGCTCCACACACACAGGGATAAGGAGTTAGCCAGTGTGGATAGTGGGGTGGAGTGGGGAAGGAGCGGAGAGGCAGGGAGCTCACCTTGCCGCAGACGTAGAGCTGGTTGTGCAGGCGATGCGGGTCGGGCGAGGGCGTGGCGTCCAGGTCCTGGGGCCCGCGGCCGAGCTGCAGCGGCAGCTGGCTGGGCCGGCGGCCGGCGCCGCGCTTCTCGTTGCGTCGCCGCTCGTGCCGCACCGCCACTGCTGATGGCATCGCGCCGATCATCGCGATTCTTTTACATCACAACATAAAGGGCTCCAGCAGACTCACACTAGCCTAAACGAGCGACGAGCGCCATCGTGTGCACACGTCTAACTCCCTCACTCACTCACTCACTCACTGAAGTAACGCAAGGCGGATCCGTACGTGATCAGAGGTATTAAACTCTATAGCGAGTGAAGAGGTGAGACCGAGGCACAGTCCGCGAAACCTGATGCAGTCAACTCCTTAGTAACACAGTTCTTATCCAAATAAAGTAAGTATAGGTGTGCTGGGGATGTTCCTGAGCATGAGCGGTGAGAGTGAGGCTGGCGTCACGCTCGGCTCTACTGGGAGTAGGAGTTAAATAAACCTAATACCTACGCTCACCGGGACCTACTGGGAAGTATAATGGAATTTTAATATTAACTGCTACATATAGAAAATGTCTAGTCCTAATTACGAGTAATCTGGAGATACTTCAGGGAAATCTGGCATTAACTGAAGATAAATCGTGCATCATCCTACTGCTTAGGATCATGGTTATTTTTATCATGCTTTGAATTAAATATAAAAATATAATTTTGAGATAGAAGATCTTTGGATTTTGTATAAGAGCTAACAGCTTCTGACTGTAGAAAGACATTTTCGATGGATGTATAAGTCACGGCCGCGCCTTGCCTTCAATTTGTGTAAAAAACAATCAGCAACCACAAACATCCCCAAACGAAATGTACATCTCTTTCATTTTGTTGGATCACCAGCAGAGCTATGCATACGCCAACGAGCGTGGCACTTGTCTTGAGAAGTTGACCTCTCTGACAATATACAGAGTTATTCATTATTGGCTACACAAACTGACAGGGCCTAATTGTTTGGCCGAATCAATTTAAATTCTGAACTGATTTAAGTTTTTGTAAAAAAATGTTTTTTTTAATTTCTTTACGACATATTGCATAATGATTGCCACGGAGAACAGGCCCCTGTTTAATAAAGCTGATATGTCAAAAAGCGACAAAATTGTGGACTTGTCGCGCTTTTGTGACATATTTGTCACTTTTATTATTAGCCTAAGCCCGACAATTCCACAATTTTGTCGTTTTGGTTCCGTAGCATCAAGTAACTAATATAAAAATTCTTGTAGTTCGTCGAAAGGTAAATTGCGGTTTAAGATTTATGACGTATAAAAAAAAACTGCTTACTAGATCTTGTTCAAACCAAATATCTTTGAAAGTTTGCATAGTAAGGTACAACATATATTGACGTGATAACGTCTTATAAATCGATGGAGCCGGCTGCACGCACGAAAAAACATGACTCATGCGTCGTTACGTCGTTTCGTCGTTCCATTTACCTGAGCCCGAGCCCGGGTCGGGTAATGGGTAAGGGTAAATGAGGGTAAGGGTTCGGTCGGGTTCCGGGTCCGGGTCCGAGAGTTCGAGTCCGAGTCCGAGTCCGCGAGTCCGCGAGTATTTTCTTATGACGTTATCACGTTCAACTATCGTCAGTAAACCGACTTTACAGACAACCGATTTTTTTTTTTAGTTTTATCATTCTCTTATTTTAGAAGTTAGAGGGGGGGGGGACCAACTTTTTTCCACTTTGGAAGTGTCTCTCGCGCAAACTATACAGTTTAGAAAAAAACGATATTAGATACCTCAACATCATTTTTGAAGACCTATTCATAGATACCCAATAATTATGGGTATCTATGAATAGGTCTTCAAAATTTTTTTGAGTTTCAGTTTCAAGTATGGGGACCCCCAAAATTTTTAGTTTTTTTTTCTATTTTTCTATAAAAATCTTAATGCGGTTTACAGAATACATCTACTCGCCAAGTTTCATCAGTCTAGTTCTTACGGTTTCGGAGAAAAATGGCTGTCATACGGACGGACAGACAGACAGACAGACATGACGAATCTATAAGGGTTCCGTTTTTGCCATTTGGCTACGGAACCCTAAAAAGATCAGGCGCCTCGCCTTTGATTAGAAATGGACTTTGAGATGTAACAACGCGCCAAGATTTTCGGAACAAAACTTTAAAAAATAATTTCATAAATATTTTTTATTTTATTTGTTGTAGGTACCCTGAGTATTTGTAGCTAATAACGAGTAACCCTGTATTTATGAATGCAGCTGTCAAGTGAGCGTGCTCTGCTCTGCTTTGGCTGTTGATCGGTCCGGATGGCGGATGGTGGACGGCGGATGGCGGATGGCAGATGGCGGATGGCGGATGGCGCGGCGCTGGTCTCCGTACAGACAGAAGCCGGCAGATATACTTACATCGCTGATTCTCTCTCGGCTGTAATAACGACTGGAGCATATCTGTAACAATATATTCCATGACGGCGATTGTGTTCTGCTAAGTAGAGAATAGCGGCGCCTGCACTAGCCGAGCGCGACACAACACGAGCGCGCCCCTCGGGACCCGGGACACGGGACACGGGACACGGGACACGGGACACGGGACACGGGACACGGGACACGGGACACGGGACACGGGACACGGGACACGGGACCCGGGACACGGAACACGGAACACGGGACACGGGACCCGGCGGATACTAGTGCAGCCCCTCACAGAGGAGCGACCCATGTGAACAGTCTGCTGAAGGCAAGCATCTAGAAAGTTCACTCTAACATAGGAAATAAAGAATGTTAGACTTTATCTTCTCATTCCACTGTTAGTGCAGGCGCTACTTACTTGGCTACTATGAATGTATCTCGGCAGGAAGGTAGTAGTAGGTAGTTAACTGACAGAGTAGCTAGGACACCGGAAGGCTCTCAGATCATACATAGTCAGCTACCTACTGGAGTGCAGGTAGGTAGGTGCGAGTGTCACAAAGGAAACACAACTATCATTGTATGAGGTTTACTTTAATAATAAAAGTGTTCATTGAAATTGAGTCAAAGTAATACATAAATACTTATCTTATTATAAAACAAAATATTATTTAAATAATTTGTTTAAAAAATCTCATCTCTTCGATTTGAATACAAATTGATTTCTACCATTTATTATGTGTTAGATAGTGAAATCAATTTGCACAGAAATCGAACCAATCTGCTGAACGGAACAATTGAGGGAATTGTGCGATGGATCGCAATATTGAAAAATTGCCCACATGTAGGCGATCTGCGATGGTGGTCAGTTTCAGCATAGCGTTTTGCACATTTGCCAGCGACACACTATCGCCACCGCAGGCGCCGTAGATGTGCGCAAGGCAACACGCAGCACGACACAGCGCCGCGACTACCTCAACAAGTTCCTTCTCATTTTTGATTTGAAGATTGGTTTTAAGCATTGATTAGTACACACCAAAATTTTAATATAAGTTTATAAATTTTCGAGAATTATAATACCTATTACTTATTTACATATTGAAACTAATAAAATTATTGAGGTACGAAGTGTTTTACAGATACTTTAGCTTTAGGACACAACCTGCTGGTCCATTTTTATAATAATTTGAAAGTGAAGTATAATAAAGTAGAGGTAAGTAGCAGCACCCGCCGGCACTGCATGGATCACATCGGTGCTAGTAGCTAGTAGCTAGTAGCTAGTAGCTAGTAGCTAGTAGCTAGTAGCTAGTAGGTACTCAGGTACCTCCGTACAGATGATGGCTTACATTATTTTGCGTCAGAACTACTTAATTATACATTCAGGAGTGTGTGCATTATATCAATAGGAGTAACGCTTATTTAGATTGTTTAAATGATGCGCAAAGCGTTCGTATAAACTTGCACGACATCAAAATTTGCTTATAAAACACACATAACAAGGTTGAGCTTTTGACGACACCAAAACATCTACAGTCAAATAAATGAAACATATACAAAATGAAAGCAGCCTCACCCCGGTACAGCTCATGCCTCATCCCGGTGCCTCATGTGCTTGGGCTTGTGTGCCGGCCTCACAAGCCCGTGCCGGACTAGGATGTCGGCTCACAAGCCCGTGCCGGACTAGGATGTCGGCTCACAAGCCCGTGCCGGACTAGGATGTCGGCTCACAAGCCCGTGCCGGACTAGGATGTCGGCTCACAAGCCCGTGCCGGACTAGGATGTCGGCTCACAAGCCCGTGCCGGACTAGGATGTCGGCTCACAAGCCCGTGCCGGACTAGGATGTCGGCTCACAAGCCCGTGCTGGACTAGGATGCCGGCTCACAAGCCCGTGCCGGACTAGGATGCCGGCTCACAAGCCCGTGCCGGACTAGGATGCCGGCTCACAAGCCCGTGCCGGACTAGGATGCCGGCACACAAGCCCGTGCCGGACTAGGATGCCGGCTCACAAGCCCGTGCCGGACTAGGATGCCGGCTCACAAGCCCGTGCCGGACTAGGATGCCGGCACACAAGCCCGTGCCGGACTAGGATGCCGGCTCACAAGCCCGTGCCGGACTAGGATGCCGGCTCACAAGCCCGTGCCGGACTAGGATGCCGGCTCACAAGCCCGTGCCGGACTAGAATGCACCCTTCAAAACTATGTGTATTTTCTCTCTCTAGCTAGTCCAAATATTTACATTAAAAAATACCTTGTTTACAAAGTTTGTGCAAAAGTTAAGAGATTTGTGAGCATTCTTATTTTATCAATTGAATTGATGTAGGTTATTATAATTTATTTGATTATTGTAAGTGATATGGAAACGATGAATAGATACGATTCATAAATACAAAAATTTACAAGCGACGCACGTAACAAAATAACGTGTAAGAATTATACCTATATGTAGATATATCCTATCAAAACCTGACTAATATTAATATGTAAAAGTAGTAGGTACTTATAGGCACAAGATATTTATAATTAAGGAGTGCAACAACTTGTATGAACTATCTGGATCGTGCTAATCAGATTTTGTAATCATTCATTATTATTCCATGTACCTAAATACCTACTCAGTGTGGACAACATCGCGAATCTATGAAATGTGCGTGCTAGTATACGTCGGTCTATTCCACTGATACGACTCTCACGCAACTTCGACACGCCCTACGCTACAAGTGTCATGTCTGACAGACCACCTAGTCAGCTTGTAGTAACACTGAGGTGACACACCCGCACATAACGGTAACCCACACTTTGTTAAGATAAAATGCTTCATCTATAGATATTACTAACATTGGTACTTTAATATTATTCTAACTTTAATCTATTAATAAATATTTAAATATCGAAAAATTTGTGCTCTTAAATAGTAATTTATAGTAAATAATTTACGATAAAAATGTGATTATTTCTTAATAAGGCAATGTTTATAGACAGCACTTAGAATTTGTAAGTCGAAGTATAAGAAAATAACTAGAGGAAGAGATCAAAGAATCGTCGTTGAACCACACGATCGTTGCGCCTCACCTCGCCCTATCGCCACCTCGCCCTATCGCCACCTCGCCACCTCGCGGCGCAAGCGCACAAGCGCAACGTTCATGAAACCCAACGACGCGACTTCGCGAAGCAAAGCGAGAAAAGATAACGCGATGCTAAGAGACGCAGCAAGCGGACGATGACGCGCCAGGGTTGAGGGAATAGGGAGAGAGGGAGAGAGGGGGAGAGAGAGACAAACGAACAGGAAGGACCTAGGTATTATCCAAATGGCGCAAACAAACCTAGCCTCAACCCAGCTTCCATTCCATGCATCCGAGACGAGTAGAACATCTACGTAGTGCAGAGCATTGAAGCTAAGCTCGTAACATTAGCTTACTTGAGTAATATCAATTAACTTTAAACCGGTGTCTCCTGACTACATTCATATGACTAGATGCACCGCCCACACTATTCACAGCCATTTATAAAACTAATCCATTCAAATAATAACAGGGCCGCATTCAAGTTTTAGGTTCGCATTCACAAATTTTACGTAAAGTAGAAATATAAATTTCACTTCCTCTTCTTGCCATGTCACTAGTTCTTGCGTACCCGTGTGGTGAAAGGATTTTAAGTGCGACCCAAAGAGGCCCCCTTCGTGCACTTCACACAATACATGTTGTCTACTTTTAGGTTGACGACATGCCGGTTTCCATAAATATCACAAAAATCAAACTTTTTGTAAATCGTAAGTGAATAAGTACTTCAGTTCCTGGTTCAATAAATTGTTAGTGCGTTTAAACTAATTATTATAATTTGGTATAATTTAAATTCCATTCGTTAGTTGAATGTTTGTAGCTACGAGTAGCAGCAACATTGAACGGCCAGAAGAGCTTTGGCACAGAGTTCATCTAACAAAACTTTCTAGTTAACAAAACAAGAGACACAATATACCGTACGTATTCATTTACGCATGTAGAAAAGACAAGGGAATGTAATATTAATATCATAACTATGTAAAACTCGTCAGTACAGTGTAAATATCGATCAGTCTTAAGACAATACAATGCAAAATAAACTCGTAATCAGTTCAAAAAAATAAAGGATTCAAGAATACAATACATTTGAAACGACTCGCGAGTCTCCGATCGGAGCGATCGCGTGGGAATCCATCGCTCCGGGGCGGGACTCGTTCCGCATCGGGCGCGGACGCCGCGGAACCGAAGCGGACGCGCGGGATCGCGGAGTCACATGCGCGACACCTGCGTGAAGCGCGGCGACTGCAGCAGCTCGCGCGTGTCGCGCGGCGACGGCGGCGGCGACCAGCGCGGCGCCGGCTCCTCCGCGATCTGCTCCAGCGGGGGGGCCTCACCCGCGCCCAGCGCCAGCGCGTTCAGGAACCCGTGCGCGGGGGGCGCGGGGGGCGTGGGGGACGCGACCGCCGGCAGCCCCACCTCCGTGGCGCGGGCGCGGCGCGCGTTCTTGGTCTGCATGCCGCCGGTCTCCGCGTCGCGCTCGAGCCGGTGGCCGGAGCGCGAGCGCGTCAGCTGGCGCTGCACGTACTCCTCGAGCGCGTCCTCCTCGCTCTTGGTGAGGTAGCGGTGCAGCGCGATCAGGAAGGCGCCGATGGCGAGCGCGAACAGGCCCGAGCACACGAGCTCGTTGAACCAGCTCGCGGAGCCGACGTTGCTCCACGAGGTGACGTCGTCGGGCAGCCAGCCGGAGCCGACGAGGAAGAGGCCGAGCACGAGGAACACGACGCCGAGGTGCAGCATGCCCACCGAGCTGACGACCTCGTTGTCCTGCGGCGGCAGGCGCGCGCGGCGCCGCTCCAGCGAGCCCTGCGAGCAGTGCGGTGACGTCACGCCGGACTCGGAGCTCTGCAGCGAGTAGCGGCGCTCGCGCGCGCGCTGCTGCTCGGCGCGCCGCCGCCGCTCGCGCCGGATGGCCAGCGCCGAGTGCAGCCCCACCGCGTGCATCCTGCAAGAGCGCGCGCTGTCAGCCGCGGCCGCGCCATGCGCCATGCGCCATGCGCCATGCGCCATGCGCCATGCGCCATGCGCCATCTGGCGGAGGGGCCGCACGCGAGGGAGCGCCGCGCCGCGGACCGACAGCCGGCTCGGCCGGTCCTGTCGGTCCGCGGGGCGCCGTCGGTCTAATACAAAGCCTGCGGTTGCTATGCTATTCAAGGACAGCCAAGAAAGTTGCAGGGGGTGTCTTATAAAATTAAGTTTCCAAAAATATTTAACATTCTTTTTTACTATCCTCAATGTTCCGACCGAGCTAAACTCAGCAGGTCAGTAAACTTTTAAAACTGGAGGTTCCTAGTAGAGTTGACCTGGTTATTTTTAAGGGAACGTGAAGGAAGATCTAGGAAACAGGGATGAGTGAAGAGCCACGGGAGAGGCGTTGGCTAAGCTGAGTGGAATGAGTTAAACATCTAAATCTACCTGAAGTTTCTAGTTGCATTGCTGGCATTGTTAATGAATCAGCCAAAAAAATAGTATGTACGAAGTAAGAGATACTCGTAGGTACAAGAACATGGCAAGGCCTTGGAGGGGCAAGGCTCATAGTCCGCGTGTCGCGCCGCTCTCGCTGTAGAGTGCTGCCTTCTGCCTTCTGCCTTCTGCCTTCCACATTCATACCTCTCCTTCTAAGGTATGCTATAGCTCACAGTTCCGTCGCGTGCTATGGGCTGTTAGTTAGATTTCGCGAGGATGCAAAAAAGTGAGCAATTCACTGGATTTTGAGGAGCTATTCTGCTCATCATGACATAGATCCTTCTCAAATCTTTGCCAATATTTTATGAGAACATTTTAATACCAATAACTAAAAGGAAAATTTTAGCAAATGATTTTACGCTTAGACATCTTTCTCGTCTACCTAACTAGCAAAGTTTTTATTGAATTCGGGCATCCGAGTGTAAATCAGCTATTTTCTGAAATATATTTGAAATAAAACAGGGTCGATTATTATTTTTAAAGCAATAGTGTAAACACTTGCAAGTGTTGGTAGCGATCGCGTCTCGGTAACAATGCTCACTGCGTACCTACCTAGCACCTGCTCGCGCGAGTACCTATGTATGTATAGGTAGTGGAGGTACGTACCTACTGTAGGTACGCACCGCCCTCTAAATATCTCCTATTTATCGGTTACGGCTCACAGAAATAGTTTCGTTACGTGCACTGTTTACCTTTTAATTAAAAGTTTACGTTAATAAATCATGAATGGTCTGGATCGCGGCGTGTGTGATGTGACGTCACAAGCGGCAAGCTGCACCATCTGTCACCCGGCGCGGCATGCGGCGCGGCAGGCGGGGCTCGTACTGTACATACCTACATTATACGCCGTAAGCACCTATAGCTGCGAGTAGTAGCAAACATAGCATCACGTTCAACCCGGAAGGTAGGTGCGTGTCGGTGCTGCGTACCGAATGAGATGCAATAACGCTACCAAGCCGCATTGAAACGTCACGCTTTCTATTATAGCGGCTTCTTACGTCGAGTCGAGTGCGTTGTGGGAGCAAACCGCGCGACGTCGAGGCACCGCACCGCACCGTTAGTTAGTGCTGCATGTTGCCGCTCGTTGACACACATTGTAAAGGGGTCTCTACACATTTGCCCATGCTGGGCCAGGCTCCGCCAATGCACAATTGTAGACCACGATCACTTGGTGTTCACACACTGGCGCATGGCTCATTGCTGCCTGGCAAACCAATTGCGACGGACGTCGAAGTAATTACGGCTGCGGCTATTTACTTTGAACGATCAGATTTGATTCAAACTTTGCACACCTGTCAAAGGTCGATGACAATGCAATAATATGAAAAAAAAATATATGAAAAAAAAAAAATATTTTGATTGTTGTAAATATTTTATCAATAGTTTATTATATCTGAAGTTATTATAAAAGCACCCTACGCTTTTTTGTACAATAATATAAATTTTTCAATTGATTATTACAGTTTTATTTTTAACTTTTAAGTTCAATTAGTTATAAAAGCGTTTTTTTTTAGTTTTTAAACTATAATTTATTGTATACTGTTTACAAGTATTACAGAACGCAACACAAAAGTGTTCTATCCCGGTCAGCGGCCGGTGACGAACTGAACATTGGCCGATTGTGTAAACACCACAGGCCAGGCTACGCCACGATTCCTTTGAAGTGTGCCCAAAAAACCGACAACTCCCCGATTGCGCGCCATGCTTGCCGCCAACATACACCAATACCCGCCAATGTCCGCCAACATACACCAATACCCCCTGTACACATTGGCGTTGGCCTGTAGTGGGCCAGCATGGGCAAATGTGTAGAGGCCCCATAACATATAACAACTTCATTAGTAGGGAGCAACATTGCTGTTGCGAATGTTATATTTACTTTGGCTAACATTAACAACACCAGTCTTCCTGTTTTCTTGTAATGCACGGACTCGGACGGATATCATATGCCTACTACTACATGCTTACTTATGTGCATAAAAAGCTTTCCGTTACAAATTCTCTGTAAATAAATTATGTTTGAATTATTTTCAGGGATCAAAGCCCAAAACCAAAAAGTTCTCCACGGACGACAACATAAGTAGCTATTCGCGAATCGCAACACGAGCAAGGTTCACGGACGCAAATGGAATGAGAAGTGCTCTTTGGCATTCACCGTCCATTAGCTAATGAGAGCGCGCGATAATACCCGCCTGCCTACACTACGCTACCGACCGGCGCGGCGCCGTCCTGCGTCCGCGAGCCGACTACTCACACTGCGAACCTCTGCCGGTGGGCTTCCACAAGCTTGCTAGCGTGATGTGGCCAGAGTTTGCAACTACCGAACTAGCTAGATGAGTTCATTATAGGGTCGGGGCAAGCGAGGAGCCGCGTGTTGATGATGGACGCGCGTTCACCACACACGGCACTGAGACCACAGCCCAACCAAACATAACGATCCATAGGCAATGGAGTGTTGAGGCGGCGCCGGCGGCACCGAGCCACTGGCTGCCGAGTGCCGACTCCTCTGAATAATAAACCACGAGTGAACCGGCAACAAAGGGATCCGTTAGACAAACAGACGGACGGCGGCCATCTAACGTGCGCTATAGCTACCCACCTACCCACCTGCCTGTCGCTACACTCGGTACATACAGCCAAGTACATCCGACAGGTACAGTAAAACGTTCAACGAATGCTATAAATATAAGGCGAGAGCTCGACATCTATACTATCCCTGGCATTCCCAGTTCAGTTCCCGACGGCTATGCTGGTCGGTACCGGTCGGGTGTCGGGTTAATGTTATGTTTGCTGGATATAATGTTTATTTATATCGGTGGATCGAGCGTTTTAATGATATCAATAAATACTTAGTTTACGGTTTTGTAGCCATCTTGCATCGTTTTAATCTCTCTTCCTGCTTCTAAACTGGCTGCTAAATATATGCAATGAGCACTAATCATAGCTGCTTTGAGGTTCAATCACCGGTTTCATGTCATGCATACATATACATGCATGAGCTTACCTGACTATAGTATGCCTCATATAACGGGGAGGAGGTACTCTTCCGGAATGCAGCCGCTGCACTCGCTTCTGCGGCGGGCGGTGAAGCGACCATTGTTCAGCATATTCAAAATTATCGTGTATATTCGTCCAAAAAAATGATGAGAACCAACCCACATGTTTCTAGATTGTTCTTGCAGGCTCGCTCGCGTTAGCTGGTGTCTGAATCTTAACCTATATTATGAAACGTTTCAGTGACCCCTGTGAGTTCATGGAACGAACCTTTCAATCCGAACAGGAATTTACTACGAGTTTCTGTCCCCTTTCTCAACGATTCGACGTCGATTATAAATCGGTCGCAACAGATAATAAAATAAGCGCGTCATGCATGACGACAATACAAACAATCTGTTCCAGTAACGTATACCGATCACTGAGTACCTACATGCTTAGAAGGTGGTGTCGAGTTGCTCCTCCATCATGTGAAATGTCGTCGTGTATGTAATGTATACATGTATTGTATGTGCATACGTGACATTGTATATAGGTCTGGAACAATGTAAATGCTCTCTGAATCTCCACGGAGAGTGGGTATCGAAGTACATATACAGCGTTGTTTACGTTCATTATTACCTACCTCCCACGCGTACCTCCGAATTATAAGTACTAAAGCTACGCGAGTAAGCATTGCATACATAGTTGCATGAATGTTATCAGTTGTTCCTCCTCAAGCTGCCATAATAATATGCCATCAGCTCCATATTGTTACTAATAAGTTTCGAGGATGCTTGTTACATTTTTGGTGTCGCTGTTAATTTGTAAATAATTAATTGTCAGTTGATAAGTGATCTGTCAGATTAGTGAATAGGTAGTTTGGTAAGTAATGTATAGCCCGAGTGAACTGTCAAAGTGGGTCCCTTGAATCATCGATCAAATTAATAAATGATCATCGTCGAATCATTTATGGAATAAATGAAGCCGGAACAACTCTTCTAGCCAGCTCCCGTCCCCGTCCCGTCCCCGTCCCCGTCCCCGTCCCGTCCCCGTCCCCGTCCCCGTCCCCGTCCCCGTCCCCGTCCCCGTCCCCGTCCTCGTCCCCGTCCCCGTCCCCGTCCCCGTCCCCGTCCCCGTCCTTGTCCCGCGGCTGTTTACTTGTGTACCTACTGTTTACTTATAACTTCGTCAGCTCGAGCTCGAGTGCGTCGCTCCTTTACATACAAAAATGTGCGATACAGCGTTGCCAGAATGTTACTTTTGTAACATTTTACGTTACATTTGACCCACTCATGTTACCTCCATGTTACAAGCCTCAATACAAAATTAACTTCTAAAACATTTTACCGTGAAACGGAAGGTATCCAAGAATATCTCTGTTTTTATGAAATAAAGTGCGTTAGTAATAGTACATTGTTACCTGAGTGTTGAAAGTCACGTTTTTTGAGTCCCGAGACGGGTTTGGCGCCAGAGCGTAAGCGAGGGCGCCAATGGAGCTTGAGGGACTTAAAAGACTTTCACCCGAGGTAAACACTGTGCTTTTCATTACGAATACAAGGAAAGTAAAAATAAAAACATGAAAGATAAATTAGTGAAAATGAAGATTGAATTGCCGCCTTCCCGGTTTTTTTTTCTTTTTCTCTGGCGGGCCTTCGGCTACGGCTCGCCAGCATTATTCAGCCATTGTTTTCATTCTCATAATTTAAAAAATGGTAAATTGTTTGCTCAAATCTATGTTATTTTAAATAAATAGTTGAAGCTATATATTAATCAAGTAATTTAGAAGATATATTATTTATTTAATACTATCTTTATGTGATTTAAATTTAAATTTTACATTGCGCTCTAATTAGACTTTTTAAACTTCTTACCGTTGTAATGGGTTTCCAACCTACTTGCTGAATAAAAAGTTGGAATTTGGTTCAACGACCTCTTTGCAGTCAGAAAGACTTTAGAAAGTTGGAACATGGTTGAATAAAATAGAACTTGTTTTTTTTATAATTTGACAGCTGTCAGTAGAAAGCGATTCTCCCTAGGGCTGAAAGTTTTACTTTCAATTAGGCCCCTCAGGCAACTTCAGACCTACTTTTAGAGTATGAGTAATGAAAAGTAATGTATCGTTTTCCACAGAATTTATAGTAATGTTACTTTTCTCGTGAAAAGCTTACTTTTTGAGGTGTCCCATGTTATATTTGACAATCTGCCACTGGCAGCTCTGGTGCGATAACTCAATCATAAATAGGTACATCCGCCGTCGCGCGCCTGCAATGCTCCCCCCCCCCCCCCCCCCCGCCCCCTTCCAGTACTACACGTATAGGCACACGCGCGTTACCGCGGCCCCCGGCGCCCTCGGCTCCCGTACCCATGGCTGTACCCACAGCCAGTGCAGTAGTACCGCCCGGCACACACACGCGCCTCGCGCCTCGCGCCGAGTGCTGTTCGAGTGGACATGCGACACGCACTCGAAACAATTGACATCGACAAGAGCGCGCACTCCGGACATTGAGCCGAAACCATTTCGCTTTTACGAGTATCAAATACAACGAGTGCCACGGACTGTCACCGCTGTACTGTTGTATGGGTGAATCGTAGATGATTAATTTTATTTTGTCGTGCAATATAGTTGTGATGCAAACTAGACTAGATTTATAGCGTGTGATTCATAGGAGCCGCGCTCATGGAGGATGGGCGCCGCCTAAACTTTCCGCAACATAGCGTGGGCCCACTAGCTACCTATTGATAATTCCCATAGGCACACAAGCGTTGTTGTGCGGCGTGACGTCACACGACGCAAATTGCCTTCGTTTTGACTCACTGGCTGGTTTGTATAATGTGCGCCCGCGCCCGCCTCGAGAGGAGCTCGCGATAGGGCAGATGCAGCGTCACTCATCCGACATCTATCTACATACTATCTACATACATAGCACTAGTTTACATCTCCAATAAATGAAGCGGAGATAGATCTCGCGCGCATGTCCCGCGCGCATGTCCCTTGCGCATGTCCCTTGCGCATGTCCCTTGCGGCGGACCCGTTGGCTCGGCGAGGCGGACCGGGTGCCCGCGCGTGTGCGTCCGTACGAGACGTGCGTCCATCCCTCAGTGCGTGTGTACGGAGCGAGCGCGAGCGGTGGTTTATATTGAAATATTACAGATGATCTACTTTGATATATTATACAAACAAATTGAAACAATTTCATTAATACATTTTAAATATAGTTTTATAATTAGACCCAATTTATAGCAAGTAAGTAGCTATGCGAGTATCAGTGTGACGTCACGCGCCTTCCATTCATGCTGAACGTGATATAAATAAGAATCGTTCTCCGTTCGACAGCGGAACGGCACTCAACAACTAACTTCCGTCGGCGGCTTTGCCTTTTAGAACCCAATTTAAAAAAGCAGCAAAGTGCGAGTCGGACTCGACAATGAAGGGTTTCGTAGCAACAAGTAACATAATAAAAAGGTTCTTGTAGGTCGTCGAAAGGTAAATTGCGGTTTGCGATTTATGACGTATAAAAAAAAACTACTCACTAGATCTCGTTCAAATATCGTTGAAAGTTTGCATAGTAATGTACAACATATATTTTTTTTGGATTTATCACTCTCTTATTTTAGAAGTTAGAGGGGGGGGGACCAACTTTTTACCACTTTGGAAGTGTCTCTCGCGCAAATTATTCAGTTTAGGAAAAAACGGTATTGGAAACCTCAATATCATTTTTGAAGACCTATTCATAGATACTCCACACGTACGGGTTTGATGAAAAAAAAATGTCGAGTTTCAGTTTCAAGTATTTTTTACCCCCCAATTTTTTTGTTTTTTTTCTCTCTCTCTCTCTTCAAGTCTCACTCGCCAAGTTTCATCAGTCTAGCTTTTATAGTTTCGGAAAAAAATGGCAGTGACATACACGGACAGACAGACAGACAGACAGACAGACAGACATGACGAATCTATAAGGGTTCCGTTTTTGCCACTTGGCTACGGAACCCTAAAAGGCATACAATTATCCATTTTACGCATTTATTCAAAGAAACATTATCTTGTAAAAAAATCTGAAAGTAGTGTATGTCCGCGAGCCCGTTACAAGAAGGAGAGCACCCCCCCCCCCTGCCTCCCCTCAGCTCTCCACATGCACTAACTTACCCTCAATAAATTGCATCTCTGTAGGTACCTTAGAATTTCCAACAAACCTAGTTAATACTCGTCCTGTACACTATTAGCAGAGCTGGAGTGCAGTACAGTAGATACATACTTTGCCCCCGACCTCACCTCGGGAGGTGTTGTTGGTTGTTGTGCTAGATCTAGACTAACTTCCATCTAGCTTCATTAATAAAGTGAACTTCACTATTGCGGTTCCTGATCTACTTGTACATTCACATCATACTTTTAGAATAAACAATCAGCTTTATCATTAGCAATGTTCCGTTCAGCTCGAGGTTCATTGAGTGAGTGCCAGCTCCGTGTGAGATGTAAGGCTGGGTGCTCACTGGTACATTCCCCAGTGACTAGGGCGAGGTCATCTAGTCCCTGTGACGTCATCACGTCGACACCACACCACACGACACGCTAATGGCATCCTAACGTACAACGTATGCTAAATGCTTTTAATAACATGCGACACCTCCTTCAGTCTACACCACATTACAGCTATTAAAGAAATATTAAAAGCTTTAATAACTGAAATATATCATAAACATGTTATCGTATCGCCTTAGTGTGTATTGTGAGTGCTATTCATGTGGATGTGTGTATTGGTTCGAGTCCGTGTCAGTAGCATCGTAACGGATTACAATGAACCCGGAGTGCGCGCACATAGCGCATGACGTGGAATAGCGCATAGCTAGTATAGAGGCGTGCGCGCGCGAGGGGACGCTCCTCGCATGTCACGCGGCCGCGCTCGTCTCCCAACACATTGCTAATGTATGCCCTACTACAAGAAATATATTACAACTCTATAAACGCTATGAAATCCGGTCAAACAGAAGCAGTTCTAGGATAAAATCGCAATAAGACTTTATAATACTGCCCCTAAACGATTTGTGAGCTCTGATGTCACCTCACCAGATAATCAAGTTAACAACCGGCCTGCCCCACCCCCCCCCGACCAGTGGCGGGGTGGGGGGAGGGGGGAGGGGACGGGCAGACGATGCCGAGAGGGGAGCGCGAGATGGATTAAAGATTGAACATCAATCATGAAGCAGACAGACAGCGTGCCGAACGTTGCGGGTTCATTATGACGGTGTTCGGAGCAACTAATACTATTAATTACTTGTGAAGTAACAAACACAAGCCAGACGCAAATGTATCAAGGAACTCCACTTTCTATCTGTAACGCGACATGAACATACCACGTAGGTACCACACACATAGTATTGTATTACATTTATCAGCATGTTGGGGAACCACTATGACCCTTTAAACATCTGTCAAAAAGTAAACAGTTCCTAAACTCTACTTGTCCTTGATATTTACCTATATCCTTTTTCATGATGCGTAATGATAGACAACGACAGCTGGGTTGGGCGTTTCCTAAAATGGGAGCCAATGTGAACCATAAATATAACCGAAACTTTTCAAAATAACAATAAAAGTCAAATAACCACCATCAAGTACATAAGTATGTGGTATGTATGTATACCGACTACCGACCATGGTGAGTAGAACGAGCTAAAGTAAAGACGAGGCATGGACCTACATCATACAGTGCCTCGTAGCCGGCGGCGTAGATGTGCTACGGCGTAGCGCTACGTCGCTCGTAGGCGCTACGTCGTAGACAGGCCCTCCACATTCAGAGGTCCCTGCCGTTCAACGAGCACTTTGTCACTTTTTCGGTTTTATTTTTAAATCCAAACTCTTTTTTTTTTTTTTTTTTTATAAATAATGCGGACAATTCACACAAGACTATCTAGCCCCAAACTAAGCAGAGCTTGTACTATGGGAACCAGATAGCTGAAACAATACTTGAATACATTTTTTTTTTTGTAAATACATACTTATAATACAATATAACACCCAGACAGAGAACAAACACCTGTGTTCACCACACAAATATTTGTTCTCGGTGGGGATCGAACCCACGACCTACGGCGCAGAAGGCAGAGCTACTACCAACTGAGCTGAGAGGCCAGTCTTATAAGGGTAGTCTTTATAAGGGTTCTGCGTGCACGTAACTAACTTAGCTATGTACCTATTTGTAAAACTTTAGTTTAAATAAATGCAGGGTCAGACAAGGCGCGGGAGACGCAACCAGGGGGGCAGGGGGGGCGAGCCTGGCTGCATGCGCGGGCCTCGGGCCAGTGATCTCGACAATTGTTGTCGCGCGGACTTGCTTTGCCTCTCCTAACCCTTTGCTTACCTTTTATGGAACAAGTTGCGTATCCCTTACAGATAAAATAAAATCGAGTTTTCAACTGTATTTTTTTTTGCGCGAGAGACACTTCCAAAGTGGTAAAATGTGTAACCCCCCCTGCAACTTCTAAAATAAGAGAATGATAAAACTAAAAAAATATAATATATGATTTACATGCAAATTTCCACCGAAAATGGTTTGAACGAGATCTAGTAAAGTAGCAGTAGTCTAGTAGTAAATAGTAGTAGGTACTCGTAGTAAAGCTGCAAGCCACACTTAAACACTTGAAAATATTAACTTTACCCATTATATAGTTCACACATTCTAGAAATGTGTAAATTAGTAAAATATCCCCACCTTTATAATAACTTATTTAATGACCTGCCTCGAAGATATTATGTGTTAAGACCGGGAAGAAACAAATTAATAACACCGCAATCTCAGCTTAAAATGCACAGCCACGGCCCGTATGGAATGTCAGTAAACAATTTTATAATAAACTTCCAAGCGAAATAAAAAATCTAGATAATGATTCCTTATTTACAAAAACATTAAAGCCGGTCGGTCGGTCTGTCCGCGCAGGCAGCCAGGGAGGGGCATGCACAGTGCACACGTAATTGTTAAAGTTGTGACTTCTGTCGTCATTCAGCGCCACTGAGTTTGTTCTTTTACCGCGAAGTACGTCAATACACCGGTCCTGTGCCGGGAAATGAGTTGATTCATTCAACATTAATTTAGAATTAACATTAATTTTAATTCTTGGCTGAGATAATATCTCAGGCAAGTGGATCAGCTGAAGTGGTTCACGGTGATGGAACGCATTGCTTTGGGTGTCGCTCGGTGTCGGCGTCAGTGTCGGCTACTCGACGAGTGCTGGTTCAACGATCTCACAACGATCTCGTGCGGTCAATACACCATCGGCATCGGGTCAATACAACTCCACCAATAATGATCCAGTGCGGGACCATTGCATTTAGGAGAATATTGTTATATAATAAGTAATAGAATGTCGGATAGCGGCGGCGCTTGTTCTGACAGCTGCCTAATCCACCGGATAATGCGGCGGAGAGCGCGCCATACAATACAACACCAGCCATACACAACACAACAACTACTTGATTTCGGCTTCTGTCACCGCGAAAAACATCAAATAATTTCCCGAAGCTTATGCGGCCTTTGTGAGGTGATAAATTGGACGAGAGCACTTGGATCTAATCAAGGATAATGAAGTGTTCTGGCGGCTGGCTGAGGGCCGACCCTCCGACGGTAGAACGTCGACTCGAACGTCGAGTAGGTATCGAGTAGGTATCGAGTAGGCGCAACACGGTGCCCATCGGCGAGCACGATACCACGACCCATTGCTGTCTCGCGGGAAACCATTTATTAATTTGACGGCAGCCAAGCAGCCATACATCAACGTGTCGTCGCCATCAACCGAACAAAGAAACGATGCAAATTCGATTAAATCACATTTACTAAACATGTCGGCGCCAAAAATAGGTCGGTGTTTACTCGCCTTGGACGTGGAACTCAGGGTTTGTTTACTTAGTTATAGGTAATATGACAAGGAACGGACAAGGCGCGTGATGGATGGTTCGAGAATGTTGGAGAATTTACGAAAGCGGCTCTTTTGATACCGAAGCAAGGCGAGTTCATCGACTTTCAATATGAAGCACGAGTGGAATGGAACCATCAGAGATTCCATTGTACGATACAAGCCGTGCTGTATGACGTCGGAGCAGCGGGTGCCCACAACTCCATTTGCTCTTAAACTGCTACTAAAATATATAATAGGTTAATAGGCCGAGTTCCAGTAGATACCTTACCTACCTAGTTCCCGTATCTACCGAGCACAGTCTACTCGAACGCCAATTTCCCGGCTTAATTTATACCGAATCGCTTCAATTTCCATAAAAGCTCGAAAATTGCTTCGTTAAAGTGAATTGCACCGAAAACGTTTCATGTAACATTGCCGGCCACGACTCACACCGCAAGCTCATATTATAACGCTTTTGCTATGAAAAAGTTATCAGATCCTAAGAAAAGCCAAGCCCTGGCTTTTTTGGATAAAAAACTATGGCTTTTAACTTTTTTTTTGTTTTCATTAAAATTATTTTTTTTGTACATTATGTGAATATTTGTATTCACTATAACTTTGTTTGTGTAAATAAATGTACTTTTTCATAAATCTATTGCAAAAAAAGATTAAAGACCTATGACGTAATTTCCTACCATAAATAAGTGCATCGTTCCGCCTGGCCCATATTATGTTTATACAGTATATTGGTAGTTGGTATTACTACCACTACTACTACCAATCCAACACACACCGTGTTGGATTGGTCGTCTAACAGTAGATAAAACTGGCAAGCAAGGCACAGGGTAAGTAAAGCCACGGCTTAGGGGCTTGGCTTTTCGGATCTGATAACTTTTTCATAGCAAAAGCGTTGTATGAGCTTGTGATGTGAGTCGCGGCCAACAACTTTAAATGACATGTTTTTTGGTGGGACCTCATTGATTTTGTTTTATGCCCATGTTTTCTAAATTTTTTGGGATGTTGCACTCCTTGTGTTTCACTTTTTGTTGTTTGTGTATTTGATTATCTTACTTATTTACTAAATTTCAGCTTTCTAGGATGTCAAAAAGTACCTACTCAAGAATATTGTTGATTATTAGCGGATGAGTCACTCACGAAATCGAGATTTTTAGAAACCCATAAAATCAAAAGTATTACTATAGTTTAGAGAGCTTTGCAATTGAAACGGTATACATTTAGTATTCAGTATATTTATTGCCTTATTATGTATGTACATGTAACAGTGTTAGATCTTAAAACTAGTTTTTGAATCAATACATAATTTACCCTGTAAGGGTGTTGCAATACTGTAGAAGCGGGCCGATATGATTATAATCACGCAGATTGTAAGCAGGTTTAGTATAAAATATTTATAATTAACGTTATTCTTTTCGTTTGTCGTTAAAGAACTCCTCTCGTTTGTAGTAAGTTTTTTGATCTCTTTAAGTTTTATTCAAAAATGTTGTGTTTTTCTTGAAATTTGTTTTTTTCGATTAGATCATATCCCTTGGTTTTTGTTTAGCTGGTATAATACAAACCCAGGTTATGTGGGTTCAAAACAACGACGAAACGCGTAGACAAAAGGCAGGCAGGTAGTGCCCTTGCGCTTCGCTTGGCTCGTCTTGGCGCCTTACATTGAATTTAATGAACTGAGGTTATTTGTTTCCTTACTTAATGAAAACGTCATGCAACTTTTACAATATAAGTGTATCGCTAACGACACTGGTCTACCGCTGGGCGCCGCCGCTCCTCATGGGCCCAGCTCGCGCCGCCTGGCGGAGGTGTCGGCACAGCAGGCACCGTGTGGAACTGCTGATGATGGACGACCTATAACCGAACACTGATGTAACGCCGGATGCGTACTTCAGCAGAGCTGCCATCGTTTACCGAATGTTCTTACTATTTATTGTTCGCGCACGAACCATTCAACAAAATGTCATAGGTTAACTTGGTATAATTCGTTCAACCCGCGTCTCCTAGAGGAGTTTACATCAACCTGGGATCGCATGGTGACGGAATCGGGACTCCGTTGGGAAATACATGCTTGAGATAACATAAAGGAAGACGCAGCGCGAACGCAAACAAACGAATTCTCGGAAACAACGAGCGCACACTAAACCCCAATACAGGAATAGGTCCCGCGCACTACCCGTAGGTACCTTCCGCCCGGCGCCCGGTCGACTCAACCCAAGCATCGATTCAACGAGCTGCGAACCCACGGTAACTCACCCTTATTCGGATATGAGATTCAACCTTTACTTGCCCGCGTATCGGAACGCTCACCCATATACACAAACATGAACCGGTAACCCAGATCGAGTGCCCGAATTCGTGCGAAAGTAACGATCCCTCTAGCCCCGGTGGTCCGTCACCTCCGCGAGCGCGGCATAGATCTCCGCTCAGCGCCAGCACAGAGAGCGAGGCCTCCTCGCTTATTAGTGATTACTTAGCGTAGTGATCGGCATGGGCGAGGGGCCAGCTTACCTGATGAGTTGCGTTACTGGTCGCGGCCGGCGAGCGGCACCTGCATCGCGCGCGGAGCGGCGGGCGGCTGTGTCGTGCGTGCGTGCGGGTGTGTGCGGGTGTGTGCGCGTCGCGGGCGCGGCGCTCGCTGCGGCGTGGCGCGGCGCGGGTGTCTGCGGGCGCGGTGAGGCCCGGACTGTGCCCGCCCCGCGCCCCGCGCCCCGCGCCCCGCCTGCCCCCCCCACGCGCCCCGCGCCCCGCGCCGCACCCGCGCGGTCGATACCACGCGCCCCGCGCCCCGCACCCGCCCCGCCCCGCTCGCTACCCTCGCCCCTGACGCCACGTCTTCGACAACACACACAACAGGTGAGCGACACCAACACGACAGCGACGCATCGAGCTAAGGGTCCGATGGAAGTATCCTCGCGCTCCTGAGTATGGTGCACCTCGGCGCTCAGCAGGTTTCCCATCCGATCCTCTGGACCAGTCGGTGTCCTCCCGGGGGGTCCTCAAGTGGTTCGCTGCCCGCACCATTGCCGTCGACTGTAAGCATGAAGGAGCTCTCGCAGTGCCGCGACCACTAACGGCCGGCGAGCGCTGACCTTCCCAACACTGCGACCTCCCTGCTCCCTGCATGTGTTGCATATTAATTGCGCTTACAAAAGCTTCAATAAACTGATGTCATTGTTTTTCTGTTGCCGCTATAGCAACAAGTACCTACTTACTAAAAAAATTGCCGTTTCAATACTTATAAACAACAAAATCAAAATGCTATGCAACACGCTATAGTTCTAGTCATGCTGTCAAAGAAGCATAAACATTGATTGACACCGGGAAAGTGAAGTCGGCTCCGAATTCGTAACAAGTCAGCGCTGACCTGAAAAAAGCTAAATTGATTTGAAGTACCTAAGTACTTGTATATTCCCACGCGAGTATTTTGAGGCCATTAGCACTGGCGCATGGCGCCGCTACTGACTTCTGAACTTATATAAACCTGGCTTAATATTCAGTTAGTAGGTAGGTAGGTAGATCCATTTTCGAAGGCCAATCGTTAATTATTTTCTCTTGTTCTTATAACAGGTATAAACATACAGGTGGGCACGGCATGGGCCCCGCCAAACATTGTCACGAGGAACAATATCGTGAACGCTGTAAGGTGAGTGTGAGTGTCGTGTCGAGTACACTTCACGCTGAGCCGTCCCTCAGCGGCGCGCGGCCTCCGTTACTGCGATAGCATCCACTTACTGCACTCCCTTACAGTTCTAATAGAACGAGCTTTTATTTGGAACGTCGTCGCTCGCTCGCGTCCCGACCAGTTCTTGTTATTACGTTAATTGCTTTGACTATGAGTTACTTCTACATACTTCATTTCGCCCCGGAACATTAACGAGTAGAAGTCTAATTGTTCTTGGGTTAATACGCTCCATCGTCAAAATGTACAACATTTTATAGGCACAGTTTGCAGTTTGCAATGGACCTTGAAATTTTCAAAATTGTAGATCGTAGTTTCAGTAGATCCAGATATAAATGATCCCCTACAAGCAACTCTAGAACTCTCGGTGCGAGTCCAGCTCGCACTTGACCGGTTTTGTTTTTGTTCCACAATGTTATACCTACGGCATATACCTACAGTATAGTGTTGTAGTACTCTAAGTACTAGGCAGAAGCAAAACTCTTGCAAGCTGAGCTATTGCACCGCATGAGTGGGCGCGTGAGCGTGACGTCACCGCGACACGTGACGTCACCGCGACATGGGTCGCGTGCCGGCTCGTCGATACCTACGTCATACATTGATAGGGGTCCGCGGCATGCAGGATCATTCTATACTTCCTCTAGCGGTCCGCGGTCGCCATTCAATAACTATTCACCAAAAAAAGGTACTCTTCCTGTAGTATTAGTGGTATTTTAGTGTAGGCACTACCTATTCTACATTGAATTTGTTGCTATTAGTGGGTATTTAATAACCGACACAAACATTACGCAACGAATGCATAATGATACATCTGCCGAACGAAATGAGCTCCACTAGTAGGTAAACAGACGCCTGTGAACTGTTCGGGTACTAAGTATATAATGATGCAGCAGGGAGTCGAACACGATCCACGTTCTGTTTGCAGATCTTGTCTGAACCCCCACACGAAGCCACAGTCTTCTAGGATGGAACATATTCATACTTGCGATAAACACCACAAGTATGGTAGCGATAGCGAGCCCGCATAGGAAGAGCAGCCAACCAATGTAGTGAGTCTAAGGCCGCGTCACGCGCTGTCCGTGTGCTATGGAACCTGTTCTCACTAGCTAGCGAGCAGGTACATAGGTAGCTAGCTATAGCAACGACCTTTTCATTACGACCTCCGGCAATCCAATTTTCTGCCGACCCGAGAAATGTACGTAAGTCCAAGTACATGTAAGGGAAAATAGGAATAAGCTTTGATAATAATTGAAGTACCTACTAACCTAACTGGGTAGCTCGATCTAACTAGCTGACCTTCTCAGCTCAGTTGGTAGTAGTTAGTTCTACCTTCTGCGCCGTAGATCGTGGGTCGTGGGTTCGATCAATGATGATGGAACAAGCATATGGTTCACCTTAAGCAAAAGCGTGTTTGGTGCTCTGTGGTTCACCTGATGTTGAGAGGTAACCATTGCCTTATAACAAAGCATTTCCTAGTAGACCACGCACCTACGATGCACATCCCTGCGTCTGCGTTCATCAACCTCAGGATGTATCTAAATAGGTAGCCAAATGCTATGCCTGAAATGCTATTATACACGACCTAAGAATGCCTATTTCATTTGTATTAAGTATAAAGCTTTTCTTTATAGTGACGTGCGCAGCTTTCAAGGAAAAGTTATAGAAAGTTTTTGTTCAAGTATTGTAGACGACGCACCTCGCGAACCGGAAATAAAATATAACAAACAATTATTTAATTATAAACAGTGTAGGTAGATTTAAATAATAGCACTTACTTTTCTGAAGCCTACCCCCCCCTGCTTGCGCGCTACTAGCTAGTCTGCGCCCACTGTAGTGTAATTCACCAAGTTAGTTTATCCGAGTCAAGGATATGGTATGTGCGTATGTGTGTGTACTTATATAAAAGGTGTGCAGCGTCTTTCCGACCGGAACCACAGATTAATAAAGTTACTACCCGGAACGTTTTAATGAGTGCACGCCGACGAGACGAGAGCTTCATCGTTATATCGCTATAGCAACCAAACGTACATTTTTATAAAGAAATAAAACTAAGTACTTACGTTTATTCCAAATATTTTTGAAGTGAAAACTTCTTTAGCGGCGTTGAGCACTTTCTGAATGGGGATAAAATCTTAAACTCGCGTCAGGATCACGTGACCCTGATCGAAAAAGCGTAGGACGGATTTTTTGCAGAAATGTACCCTAAGACTACAACGTAGAGTTCATAATAAAAATCGAAAAAAAGCGTAAGACGCTACAGATACGCTAGTAGTTACTATGACACGGTAACGTCACAGAATAGATAATAGTTAGTAGCAAGCATACCAAGGCGTTTTTCGTGACTGTAGTAGGTATAGGTACATACCTATTATAGATTTTATGAACTAGCGGCCGCCCGCTGCAGGTAGTAGTGGTCATTGGTACATGATTTTATAGATCTACTGTATTTATTTTTCGAGTGGAGCATTGCGGCGAGCGAAGCGAGCCGCCATGCGACCATGGGAACAGCGCGGCGAGCGAAGCGAGCCGTGCTGTGACTCCCCCCAAGCCCCCCAGAACCCCCTCCTCCTGAACCCGGGGGGAGCGTCGCGGCGAGCGAAGCGAGCCGTGCTGTGACCCCCCCTAAGCCCCCCAGAACCCCCTCCTCCGAAACCCGGGGGAAGCGTCGCGGCGAGCGAAGCGAGCCGCCACGCGATCACGGGGAACAGCGTGGCGAGTGAAGCGAGCCGTGCTGTTACCCCCCTAAGCCCCCCAGAACCCCCTCTTCCTGAACCCGGGGGGAGCGTCGCGGCGAGCGAAGCGAGCCGCCACGTGACCACGGGGAACAGCGCGGCGAGCGAAGCGAGCCGTGCTGTGACCCCCCTTAGCCCCCCAGAACCCCCTCCTCCTATGTCTGCCGTTTTACTTCATTTAGGACCTACTTGTAGGTCGCGCGACAAGGTCCCTTCTAGCGGTTCCGACCCGTTGAGGATTTGGCTTTACGTAAAATTTAGGGTTCCGTATAGGGTTTTGATTGGGGTTATACTATATTGAGGAATTTGATTAAATGGTCGACTTTTAGGGTTCCTTAGGACTTTGATTGGAGTTTCAACTACACTTAGAAGCTTGATAATGTTAAAATTTTTAGGGTTCCTTAGGACTTTGATTGGGGTTTTACTACATTGAGGAATTTGATTAAGTGGTCAACTTTTAGGGTTCCTTAGGACTTTGATTGGAGTTTCAACTACACTTAGGAGCTTGATAATGTTAACATTTTTAGGGTTCCTTAGGACTTTGATTGGAATTTCAACTACACTTAGGAGCTTGATAATGCTAAAATTTTTAGGGTTCCTTAGGACTTTGATTGGGGTTTTACTACATTGAGGAACTTGATAAAATAAACAACTTTTAGGGTTCCTTAGGCCTTTAATTGGACTTTCAACTACACTTAGGACCTTGATTATGTAAACAATTTTAGGGTTCCTTAGCACTTTGATTGGAATTTCAACTACACTTAGGAGCTTGATAATGCTAAAATTTTTAGGGTTCCTTAGGACTTTGATTGGGGTTTTACTACATTGAGGAACTTGATAAAATAAACAACTTTTAGGGTTCCTACGTTAATAATCAAGTTTTCACTTCTGCCGGCACTCACGGAGTGCAACCCGTATTTTTTTTATTATAATTTGTTTCAATATAACTTACCTATTTATTTGCTAACAATTTATTTCACATTGTTAAAAATATGGGGGGGTGTGCAACAATGTGATAATAATATAATATTATGTATGTACATCGGTAAATTTATAACAATGATTTTTCGTTAGTGCATGTGTACGCAATGTAATACTTATAGTATAACACATACAAAAAAAAATCGGTTGTCTGTAAAGTCGGTTTACTGACGATAGTTGAACGTGATAACGTCATAAGAAAATACTGATGGAATGGTTGCATTTTTCAAAAGAAAATTTTAGTTTTACTGAATTGAATTGAATGTGAATGAAACTGAATGAAACTGAATGAAACTGAATGAAACTGAATGAAACTGAATGAAACTGAATGAAACTGAATGGAACTGAATGAAAATCCGGACCCGGACCCGGACCCAGACTGAACCCTTACCCTCATTTACCCTTACCCTCATTTACCCTTACCCATTACCCGACCCGGGCTCGGGCTCAGGTAAATGGAACGACGAAACAACGTAACGACGCATGAGTCATGTTTTTTCGTGCGTGCAGCCGGCTCCATCGATTTATAAGACGTTATCAGTAACGTCACTAAGCTCGGTTCCTAGATGTCTTAGTCTTACAACACGTCGCAAATGAGCCACCGGCACCGGCACATGGTGTCAGTGCGCGGGTGCGGGTGCGGGTGCGGGTGCGGGTGCGGGTGCGGGCGCGGGCGCGGGCTGTCGGCGGAACAGCGCCGTGAAGCTGCCGGGCCGGTAGGTCGGCATGAAGGGCACGAACCGCGTCCAGCGCCATCTGCAACACAACACAACACCAACGAGCTCATCTCCATTGCACTTGTTGGTAACTTGACGTCACCACTGTTGAGATATACTTGGGGAGAAACACTAGTCGGATGGGGGTCTCTATCTGGGTGTGGCAGGTGTGCCACGTGCCAAGAGAAAATCCGATATTAATGTTTTCCACGTTGTTAACGTGGAAAACATTAATATCGGATTTTCTCTCACACCTGCCACACCCAGATAGAGACCCCCATCCGACTAGTGCTTCTCCCCAAGATATCTCAACAGTGGTGACGTGAAGTTACCAACAAGTGGTGACCCCTGTGAAAGTGAATAAACAGTATAACAAAGCGGTGTAAAAAAAGTGGCGGCGATTCCCTCTTGACACACGTCCGGTTTCGAGAGGTAGTGTAAAAGGATACGTATCAAGGTCAAAAGTGACTATAAGGTGTAAAAGTGCGCAGACATGTTCGCGCAAACAGCAGTTCCCCTACCGGCAGTGAGCGGAGAAAATAAGAAAAGTGAGGAGAAAGACATGGCGAGCACGTCCGAGCTGGCGGCCATAACCGTGTCGGCGAGAATTCCAGACTTCTGGAACGACATGCCTCGTTTATGGTTCGCGCAAATGGAGAGCGTCGTGGCATCGCAAAAACAAGGAGACACCGTAAAATTCAACCTTGTAGTATCAAAATTGGGACGAGATGCTCTACAACAGGTCAGTGATATAGTATTCGCTCCACCAGAGAATGATAAATATAAGACATTGAAAGACAGACTTTTACAAGTATATGAAGAGAGTGCTGAAAGGCAGTTCCAAAAATTAGTGGGAGAGATGGAACTAGGCTCCCAGAAACCATCGCAATTATTAAGACGAATGAGAGATTTGGGAAGAAATGCGCAAATATCCGAAAATACACTGCACAACCTGTGGATAAGTAGATTACCATCATCAATAAGAGCAGTACTCACAGTAAGTCAAGATCAGGATTTGGAAAATTTGGCAAAAATCGCAGATAAAATCAATGAGAATTTGCGAGCAGGAGAGATTGCGGAAGTGAGTACATTCAGCGACAAACTACCAATGGGCGAAATAGTAACACAGATACATAAGATGAATTTGGAAATAGCAGCACTACGAGAAGAAGTCAGAGGACAGCAAGAACATCGGCGAAGCGCGTTTAGAGGGCGTAACAACAACGGATACAGAGGCAGGTCGCAGCAGAGATCACAAAGTCGACCGAATAGAACACCACAAGACCCGAATTGGCTCTGCCGATTCCATTTTAGATATAAGAATAGAGCATGGTCTTGTGAAAAGCCCTGTGCGTGGAAGGTGACTACAGCGCCGTCGGGGAGTCGTCCTGCTACGCCGGAAAACTAGATGCGGTACAGTCGGCGGCGGGAGGCTTCGTACCGAGTGGCAATCACCGTCTTAGTGTATATGATAAGAAAAACGGCAAAGTCATACGTATTCATAGGAACACTATACATGACCTAAATCTGTCTCAGCTGAACTTAAAAAAAAGACAACAACATCAAGCAGGTTTAGTTCGCTCAATCTAAACTAAAAAAAAAAAATGCCTAACATATTAAATTTGTGTAGTGACTTTAGTGATGTTGCGTGTATATATGTATCCTTGATTACCTGCGTATGTAGCTCATCCCTATGGGGAAGTCGTACGTGTCGTACGCGTGCCCCTCCCCTCCCTCCCCCTCCCCCTCCCCCGCGTGCAGCTGCATCTGGCGCGCCCAGGCGGCCAGGCCGCGCTCCTCCGCCGTACCTGATGCATAACATCACCTTATTTTATATCTATACATAGGTACGTCATAAGTCAGCACGTCTTATCTGTAAGCCAGTGAAGAATCGTCTGGTCTGGTATTAGTTGAAACAATTATGTTTGAGCAGGTTGGTGTCATGTGTATATGGGATGGGCATGGGCACTGACCCGGGATGAGGTGGTCGAGCAGGCAGCCGGCCGCGCCGCCCAGCAGGATGGAGGTGGACAGCAGCACGCGCAGCACGGCGTCCAGCGCGGGCGCGCCCGTCGCGATGACGTCACCGTGCGCCGCCATCCAGCGCGACAGCACCAGCGGGAAGAACAGGCTGAAGCCCACGATGTACAGGTTGCGGGGGCTGTTCAGGTCCACGTACTGCAGCGCCGACAGACCTGCGGGAGCGCAGCGCACTGCTGTACCGGCTCGGAGCGCGACACGCAACATGTGCGTGCGTGCACTACACCCGCGCCACAAGTGTGTCTTCTGGAGACGCTGTTACGTAGCTTAGCGTAGTAGCGTTAGCGTAGCTTGGTTATGGTGCTTGGTGTGGAAAGGTTACAAGCATTACGCATACTATATTCGAATATTTATTTATTTATTTATTTAATCTTAGACTCACAGTTACAATATTGTTTATCTTAAGCTATTCGATGTATTTTATACATTAACCAATTCGAATCTACATTATGTAAGCAGTAAAGTAAGTAGGTAGGTACAAAAACAGTAATAATATTATCTTTCTAAAGTTATGTTCGGCGAACTAATTGAAATAGGTAGTATATCAGGTTAATATGAACATGTCTATGGATATTATGTATTTGAATGACATGGATTGAACGGGTATTCGTTGCGATTTCCTCTCTTTATTACCTGACGTTTCACTCGTGCTACAACAGCCGTGGTCGTGGACAGACTGGAATGGAACTCATGCATGTTCAATACCCGTTTATTTATGCATAACGTTTGCGTCAATTTAATAAGTATTTGAGTACCAGTTCTAAGCCCATTTCCAGAATGTGATGAAGATTAAGTTCCTGCTAACGAGCAGCGCTTGACTCTCGTGTCGGGTGTGTGTGGGGAGGGGTAATGCTCACCGAAGGCGGCGATCATGCCGAACATGACGCAGAAGAGTCCGCCGACGACGGGCTGCGGGATGATGATGAAGAGCGCGCACAGCTTGCCCGCCGCGCCCTGCACCACCATCAGCAGCGCCGCCCACTGCACCACGCGCCGCGACCCCACCTGCGCACACACCAACTCCTCATGCAGCCTTGCTACCTCGCCCGTGTGCCTGACGCGTCACACTGCCTCGTGAGCGGGCGCGGTACCTTGGTGACGCCGATGGCGCCGACGTTCTCTCCGAAGGTGTTGGTGCCGTTCCCCGCGCCCCACAGCCCCGCCAGCAGCGTGCCCAGCCCCTCCGTGCCGAGCCCGCGGTTGATGGCGTGCAGCGGCGGCGGCCCCGCGCCTGCACCATTACCAGAACATTAGCACCATGCACACTTACTGAGCGCCCTCTCTCACAGTGCAGAGGTGTGGCGGCTGCTGTACTGTACTGTACTGACCGCACATGCGCGCCGTGGTGGGGTAGTAGCAGATGGACTCGATGGTGCAGGCCAGCACGCCGGCCAGCATGCCCAGCACGCCCGCCACGCTGACCGTCGGCGCGCCCCACTGACCTGCGCATGCATGCATTCATGTGGAACACGATTAACATTCGTATAGATTTCCTATGTTGACCTGCTATCCAAGAAATAATAGGTGCCAGCCAGCGTGGGCCAGCCGAGAGAGGAAGCGTTTAATCGTCCCACTTCCTGTTTTCCTTTCCGAGCACTCTCACCCGCTTGCAAAGCTATTGTTAGCAGTAGACATTGTAAAAATGTGTGTATTTTACAATACACGATGGAAGCGATCAAAGAGACTGCGATGCGGATACGTCAATCGAAAAATGGATTCCGACTTTCCAAACAATGTGCTATAGACGAGTGTGCCAGCATAATGAGTAATTTAATTATTCTATTATTTATTAGTTCAGTTCAAGATAGATCGGTTGTAAGATAAATCGGGGTATTGCGAGATCTCAGTTCCAGCTAACCACTAGATAATAACAACGATTCACTTGAAATTTGATTCGTAAAGTCGGTAAGAACCTGAAGTAACTGCTTACAAATAATGCAAATACTGGTTAATATTAATACTTTTTAATTCTCTCGGAAAGTTACCATCAAGCGGGGAGGTTGTAATGATCGTACAACATTCATCGTCGAGTTTTCATCAAAATACGTTGCGATAACAATGCAACAAGCAGGTGCATAAGGCGAGAGCTGATATTGTAGGTACACGACGCCTGTTTTATATTAAAATGAGCGCGAAAGGAACATGCCCTAGTGCTGTTCAGCTCAGCCCAAAAAAACTTGTAGCTACAATAAAATATAAATAATAGGTGTTGCATTGGTGACCTTACCGGGATAGGGCAGTCGGAACCAGGGCGCGTCCCGGATGACGTCCAGCTTGAGGTCGGTGCGCGCCGCGTGGCCGGGGGGTAGCGCGCCCGTCGCCGTCAGCGCGCCGCACACGCACCACATTATCGACACCGTCAGCAGCACCTGCCGACCAACACACCACACTCACACTCACACTCATGCACACCACACCCGCCAACCATCTACGACTACATTATGCTGCCTTCCTACGGTGCGTGGTTCTGCAGATCATCACGCACCGCGCACGACGACGCACGGCAACGCACACAGAAAAGGCTCCTGTGCTACCGCGCACCTCGGCGCACGAGACCGTTCCCATGGTGTGTCGTGCGAGCTGGTGCGGGCTGGTGCAAGATATCACGCACCGGTGGGAACTATGGTGGCTATTACACACACGTCGTGACAGGTGCCATTCATATTCATTTGTAGCGGGAGTTCGGTGGATGGAAAGCATTTAGAATCGATCTCCCTGGAAAAAATAAGGGAGGCTTGCGTCCGGTGTTTGGGCGGCGACTTCCAACGAGATGGATCAATCGATGCTTGTGACGTGACGAATAGCCTCACTCTGGGAATCACGGAAGCGGTACATCCAATTACGGCTCAATGCAAAAGCCATCACTATTTGATGCCCGTGCAAAAAGTCGTTGTGATGCAAAAAAAAAGAAACCCTATCTACTGTGCCAGAATTGCTTAAAATAAACTTAAAGCTATTTCCGGCGCTATTCGTTTTGTGATACCTACCCCGTAAGTGATAGCGAGTACCTACGTGCCAACGATTTGTTAAAGTTAGCGCTGGGCAGGCTGCCAGAGGGAGGGCAACAGGCAGAGCTGTTGGCGACGAGCCCCAACTGCCATTGATACGGCCTTTTACTTAACCGAACAGAGAATACGTGATCAGCTTATGTGCGATTTTTTTTAGTGATTTTATGATAATGTATTTACTTATTTCCTCTAGATAGCACAGTTTTGTAGCTCGCCATACCATATTTTGCTAGTTTCCTTATTTCGGGATCTTATTGGCCATCATATATATATATCTCGATTTAGACTCAGATACATGGTATTACAAGTGACCGCTTCCGAACTTCATATATTTGAATTGAGCGACGGCATCAGCTTTATGATCACGTGTATTGTTCCTAGCACCACCATACCTACCCCTTGCAGCATGTTGGCGGCTTGCATCATCGACATCGGACTGGGAAGTCTGCTGCCACTGAACTGCTGGACTAAGACTCATAGGCACAGATGATTAATTTGTTAATTGAAGCAATATTTAGATGGCTAAGTGCATGTCTCACCGGAAAGAGCTTGAAGAGCGGGAACCAGGCGAGGGAGCAGCCTCGCGCGCGCGACCAGCGTGGCACCGGGACTAGCACGCCGCTCATGCACTGGGAGAATACCGTCAGCAGCGTGAACGTCCTGCAGGACACACATTACATTACTTACCACACTATCTATGCGGGCTACTTACTTCTTGCCCGTCAACGTGAACGTCAAGTTTTCAACAAAGCAAATTACAAAATACAAGGTCCCACTTATTATTACAAGAATTATTATTTGAATAGACATCTCTGGAATAATGTGGTTTTCCTCACATGGGTTTTATTTATCGGCACGTTTCAGTGCGTTTGAGTGTTAGGAGCCTTAGGAGTGGCGGAATGTAGTCCATTCTATTGAATGAGCGAATCATAACTTGGTTAGGAGCGTCATTGTTGGGAATCGACTTCGTACAGTGATAGTGCAGTAAATTACAAACCATCTCACAATAAGCCTATGCTTGACAGAACTATTCAAAAGTAATTAAAAAGTGTTCTTATAATTTTATCACAAAAAAATAGATGGTTTCGTTTTCGTATTTTTTATTAAATTTTGAAGTCGAAAGCCGTTTTTAACCGACTTCCAATCAAAAAGGAGGAGGTTCTCAATTTGGTTGTATGTTTTTTTTTTTTTTTTTTAAATGTTTGTTACCGCATAACTTCGTCATTTGTGAGCCGATTTGAAAAATTATTTTTTTATCTGAAAGGTACTGCTTCCAGATTGGTCCCATTTTAATTTTATTAAAATCGGTGTTGCCATTTTTTTTTAAATAATTTTTTTAATGTTTGTAACTGCATGCCTTCGTCATTTATGAACCGATTTAGAAAATTATTTTTTTATTTGGAAGGTTATTTTTACGTCCAGACTGTCCCAAACAAATTTCATTAAAATCGGTTTAGCCGTTTGGCAATGAAGTCGGTTTCTCAAGTTTTTTAAACTTATAATTATTATATTTCATAATTACGAGCCAAGTAAAAGAGCAGTTCGTTGTTTTGTGTTAACACTCAATTTATATGATTACGAAAGGGCGCGGAACTTTCAAGGCTTTATCATAATAAACAACATTGTCGGTTCGTGAATCCGACCTCACTACTACTCACTAACAGGTACAGGGAGCATGTACATGCAGCCTCCGCAGTACATCATGTCATCACGTTTCATCCCGTCCGCCGTCCCCCGTCCGCCGTCCCCCGTCCCCCGTCCCCCGTCCGCCGTCCCCCGTCCCCCGTCCCCCGTCCCCCGTCCGCCGTCCCCCGTCCGCCGGCGCTACCATAATGAGAGTGTAATTAGAGCGCGATTGCAGGGATCAAAGCGATTACTGGTGCCTGCGATTACTTTACCTTCTTACTTCGCGTCAGATCATCTCTAGATACCTACTAGGTATAGGTACATAGTACGAGTATATCCTGGAACAATAGGCCGCCAGTCCACTGGAAGGATTCACAATGGTGAATCGTGCGACACACTTTCTGAAGGGGGTGAAGGGGCAAGGTGGGGGCGAGTCCTTCTTATTTTTGAATGAAACGTTGGAGAAGTTTCGTTGGAGAAGTTTCGTTGAGTAGATACTTAGGTTCGTCCTCGACCGCTACGTTCATTAATTTCAGAGATGTGCTTCGATTACATTTTTTTTAATGCTTAGAGGCATTACAAGTAGGTACTAAAGTTCCATATAATTGTCTGTGAAGGTTAATTCGGTGGAACTAGCCCGCTGAAGCACCAATAATGCGGACTGCACCACCCACAGGACTTACAAAGACTGTGCCCTAAGGGTTACAACGAGGGCGTCGTTAAATAATTTAATCATAGACCTGCAAATGAAATTCCAATAATAGTCAGCGTGACGCGTCCGTAGGTACTCCGTACCGACCGACATAGCGCGCATTCCTGTAAAACTGTACCCGAAGTCGGGGTTTGGCGACCACATTTCGTTACCAAATGTTGTTTTCGTTTCGCCTATTTGTCTCTATCTATTGTATGGAGAAAATATGAGACGGCAAAAATACATTACGTAGTTAGAGTTGTTGTCTCATCTTTTCTCCATACAATAGACAGAGACAAATAGGCGAAACGAAAACAACATTTGGTAACGAAATGTTGTAATTGCAGTGGGACTTGGAGTACTGGCTCTGGATTACAGCGATGCCCTCAGCACAACGACCCCAAGACTTGGTGTTATTAAGCGAGCGCTTGCGAACACAAACTGCACGTCTCGCTACATCGCACTCGCCTTTATAAACTATGAGTGCTACGCTCATTACAAATGCATGTACCTGCCTCTGTGCACAGCACAGCACAGCACAGCACAGCACAGCACAGCACAGCTTGTGAGGGGGGAGAGGGGATCGATAGACTTGTTGAACCCAGCCACAGAGTACGGCACAGTCAGTACGGACCGCTAGGTCGCATGTCGAGGCTTGCCATTACAACGCACAGGAACCAAGCTTTTGTTTATTTATAAATAAAGAAAAATTATGTGGGAAGTTGTTTGAAGCTAATCAAGTTTATATTTAAACAATGAACTACTGTATTTTTAAAATCATTGTTGTTTCAACATTTACCTCAGTAATTTTAGGTTCTCGAATAATAAATGCTCAAATAATATTTGTATTGCAAAACAAGCTGCCAAAATGTTCAGAAAAATAGAGGAACGTGTACCATTTGTTTATCCTTACCTGCGTCTTATTGACTAGGTATTTTTATTCGCGATAGCCAAAGGTAAAAGAGGCTTTATTTATTTTTTATTAACCTATTCTAACGAAATCCTGGGGATTAATCCGTTCCGGGCAGTACAAATCCTAATTTCTACAAGGATATCGAAGCCCTTTACTTAGTTTGTTTGTTTCGTAAGTCGCCGCGACCATACGCCCAACGCAACGCCCGCGCCCACAGGCTGATTATATTTCTCGTGTAACGAGTTCGATTCCCGGTTCAACCATGTAATTATTGAAATATCTATGAATGCAGTTTAAATTGTTATTAAATTCAAACAATGTCTTCTTTCAGTAAAATACTCCATCTACAATATTCAAGGTACTCTCCCTGAATGTTGCATATCCGTGGGGAGCCCTGTATATCTTCTATACAAAGTTCAGCTAACTGACTCGTCACATAGTTACTATGAAGTAAGTAGCTTATGTTCAGTGAAGGATACGATACATTATTAGTTGACATGACATTGTTGAATGCCTCTTGTTGAATGAAGCCAAACAACACTTGACCTTCCGTTCCTACCCTTCGAATGATACGAGTTGAACTGACTTATACAATCAACAAGTTAATGACCGGCCATCAATCATGCGGCAGGTGACCATTAGCCGACACCACACCCCGCGGGGGGGGGAGAGGGGATGAGAGGGGGGGGGGGGGGGTAAGTGAATGAACGAGTGCAAACGAGGCAGTAACGAGGTGCGCCCCGTTATCAACTACTATGATGTCGGTTTGAATACAAACTCCAAGCAATTAGGGTTGCTGTGTATGAGTCAGTTCACAGAGAAGGTACCAAAAAGCGAACTACTTCATTTTTTTTTTTTCATCCTACATTGTCCCACTGCTGGGCAAAGGCTCCCCCAAAGACTTCATATTTATTATTTATTTTACTGTGCTCCTTTTATCACACTTTTTTTACTTTCAAAAATGTTTGGCAACCGTTTGAAGGCTTGTCTCATAGAAAACTAGACACAACTTCTTCAACATCTTCATACGTGAAGAGTAATTGTTTAAAACAACTGCTAACTATGCAATACGGTCGATCTGCTCAATCGTGACGCAGGCAGTTTGACTAACTTCACGATCTGCCGATCGAACTATATCTAGGTCGTCTAGGTAGGTACAGTAAAACAAGAGACAGCTTTGTTAATCTGTAGATATCGAGGTTTGTTCAAAAGAGGTCTGGGGTCCAGCACTCCGCGCGGTGTAATCCAGGGGATTGATCTGGTACGAGTGTACCGACTGCACGGAGAATGTACCGACTGCACCGAATGTGTACCGACTGCACACGAAGCTTTTACAACGCTTAATGCCTTCAAGCAAGGCTGTTACGCGGCCGGAGCTATCGGCATCGAGTTATTGGAAGTGCGCGCGGCTCCTCGCTCCAATATTTATATTAGATTGCTTGTGAAAGGTACCAGTATGTGAGGTAGCTAAACATGAGTTTCCATCGAAATTTAATTTAGAAAACATTAAATTTCGATGGAATCTCATGTTTAGCTACCCCTCAACTACAAATTCGTCGAGATTACGCAACACTACTTTTAATTATTATCGGCGTGCTACGGGCTTTCGTAGCATGGTGCTACGTGTTACGGGACCGCTACGAGACAGAGCAGCGTGCTACGAGTCCGCTACGTGTCTACGAAACACGAAATCTTTATGAATCTACGTCGACGGTCGAATCAACTACAAAGTTATCTTGTTTGATTAGAAACTGAATGCGATAAAATTCTTGACTGAGATGTGAATTCAAGATACCTACTTATTTTTTTTTCTTTTTAATCCTTTTTTTGAAGTGAAAACTTCTTTAGCGGCGTTGAGCACTTTCTGAATGGGGATAAAATCTTAAACTCGCGTCAGGATCACGTGACCCTGATCGAAAAAGCGTAGGACGGATTTTTTGCAGAAATGTACCCTAAGACTACAACGTAGAGTTCATAATAAAAATCGAAAAAAAGCGTAAGACGCTACAGATACGCTAGTAGTTACTATGACACAGTAACGTCACAGAATAGATAATAGTTAGTAGCAAGCATACCAAGGCGTTTTTCGTGACTGTAGTAGGTATAGGTACATACCTATTATAGATTTTATGAACTAGCGGCCGCCCGCGGCAGGTAGTAGTGGTCATTGGTACATGATTTTATAGATCTACTGTATTTATTTTTCGAGTGGAGCATTGCGGCGAGCGAAGCGAGCCGCCATGCGACCATGGGGAACAGCGCGGCGAGCGAAGCGAGCCGTGCTGTGACCCCCCCTAAGCCCCCCAGAACCCCCTCCTCCTGAACCCGGGGGGAGCGTCGCGGCGAGCGAAGCGAGCCGCCACGTGACCACGGGGAACAGCGCGGCGAGCGAAGCGAGCCGTGCTGTGACCCCCCCTAAGCCCCCCAGAACCCCCTCCTCCGAAACCCGGGGGAAGCGTCGCGGCGAGCGAAGCGAGCCGCCACGCGATCACGGGGAACAGCGTGGCGAGTGAAGCGAGCCGTGCTGTTACCCCCCTAAGCCCCCCAGAACCCCCTCTTCCTGAACCCGGGGGGAGCGTCGCGGCGAGCGAAGCGAGCCGCCACGCGACCACGGGGAACAGCGCGGCGAGCGAAGCGAGCCGTGCTGTGACCCCCCTTAGCCCCCCAGAACCTCCTCCTCCTATGTCTGCCGTTTTACTTCATTTAGGACCTACTTGTAGGTCGCGCGACAAGGTCCCTTCTAGCGGTTCCGACCCGTTGAGGATTTGGCTTTACGTAAAATTTAGGGTTCCGTATAGGGTTTTGATTGGGGTTATACTATATTGAGGAATTTGATTAAATGGTCGACTTTTAGGGTTCCTTAGGACTTTGATTGGAGTTTCAACTACACTTAGAAGCTTGATAATGTTAAAATTTTTAGGGTTCCTTAGGACTTTGATTGGGGTTTTACTACATTGAGGAATTTGATTAAGTGGTCAACTTTTAGGGTTCCTTAGGACTTTGATTGGAGTTTCAACTACACTTAGGAGCTTGATAATGTTAACATTTTTAGGGTTCCTTAGGACTTTGATTGGAATTTCAACTACACTTAGGAGCTTGATAATGCTAAAATTTTTAGGGTTCCTTAGGACTTTGATTGGGGTTTTACTACATTGAGGAACTTGATAAAATAAACAACTTTTAGGGTTCCTTAGGCCTTTAATTGGACTTTCAACTACACTTAGGACCTTGATTATGTAAACAATTTTAGGGTTCCTTAGCACTTTGATTGGAATTTCAACTACACTTAGGAGCTTGATAATGCTAAAATTTTTAGGGTTCCTTAGGACTTTGATTGGGGTTTTACTACATTGAGGAACTTGATAAAATAAACAACTTTTAGGGTTCCTACGTTAATAATCAAGTTTTCACTTCTGCCGGCACTCCCGGAGTGCAACCCGTATTTTTTTAATAAGTTTCTTGTTCTTCTTGGCAGTTCTTGTATTGAAATGGGATAGGTAGGTACACATAACAACAGACAATAATTACAAATAATCGAGTGGTCGCGTGGAACTGGCACCTAGACTCACCTAGCTTTAAGACAAAGTGATTCTTGTAATTGAACTGAATAAAGACTATTTTGATTTCTCTTCCAGTCTGTTCTGTAATACAAGACAATGCCCATTCTGACCTAACGACTCGGACAAACCGTACATCAACATGTCAACACTCACGCTGTGACGTCATGCAAAGTTCAACCTAGTTCAACCAACTTCTGACATGAATAAGGAAAATTAAATCCTATAAAGTAGCTTGCGGTTGCGATCAGCGCGAAAGCTTTGTAGTGCAGCTGTTTGCGAAAGAGTTTGTCCTATTTACAACCTTACCTATTTATTTCTGTGAGTAGTGATGGGAGTTTAGCTGCTTCCCGATTCAAAAAGTGAAGATGCCAGTGCAATTAGTGTACGATCGGCGGATCTCAGCGGGCGCGAAGGTAGTCGTGGGACCGCACAATGGGGATACTGCACTGTCTGTAGGTCTGAGCTCCTCTTGAGTCTACAACGAGCACTCACCCGACGGCGATGCCCCACTGCTGCGCGGCGGCGGCGGCGGCGTGCTCGAACAGCGTCAGCCCCACCAGCGCCACCGTCGGCGCTATCGTCAGCGGCGTCACTCACCCGACGGCGATGCCCCACTGCTGCGCGGCGGCGGCGGCGGCGTGCTCGAACAGCGTCAGCCCCACCAGCGCCACCGTCGGCGCTATCGTCAGCGGCGTCACTCACCCGACGGCGATGCCCCACTGCTGCGCGGCGGCGGCGGCGGCGTGCTCGAACAGCGTCAGCCCCACCAGCGCCACCGTCGGCGCTATCGTCAGCGGCGTCACTCACCCGACGGCGATGCCCCACTGCTGCGCGGCGGCGGCGGCGGCGTGCTCGAACAGCGTCAGCCCCACCAGCGCCACCGTCGGCGCTATCGTCAGCGGCGTCACTCACCCGACGGCGATGCCCCACTGCTGCGCGGCGGCGGCGGCGGCGTGCTCGAACAGCGTCAGCCCCACCAGCGCCACCGTCGGCGCTATCGTCAGCGGCGTCACTCACCCGACGGCGATGCCCCACTGCTGCGCGGCGGCGGCGGCGGCGTGCTCGAACAGCGTCAGCCCCACCAGCGCCACCGTCGGCGCTATCGTCAGCGGCGTCACGAACCGCAGCAGCGACCCTATCACGCCGCAGTAACCTGACACACACACACGCACCAGTACACACCACTACAACACATGAATCGATCATTTATTTATTATTACATTAAATTCAGTCGGCACTCTCGGCACTCTCGGCACTCTCGGCACTCTCGGCACTCTCGGCACTGACCTAGCACGAGCTGGAAGAGCGCGGCCACGGCGATGGCGCCGCTGAGCTCGCACATGCGCGCCGTCCACAGCGCGCGCCGCTCCGCCTCCGCCAGCGCGGCCAGCGCCGCGGCCGCCGGGCAGCGCCACGCCGGCAGCCCCAGGATGGCCAGCGTCGGCACCAGGAACGAGATGGTGCCGCCCTGCACTATCGGCAGCCGGCAGCCGAGCGTCGACTGCAGCCACGTCACCAGACCTGACGCACGCATGCTCATTGCTTATACTCGGCCTCGACACGGACCCAACACGCGTAACACGAACACGGGCGAGACAAGCCCTCGTCTTGCGTCTCTTCGTGTCTGTGTCGAGAGCCTAGTGCCTACGGAGTGTAGATAGTCGCCACTCAGGATGCCTTCATCTGATTATGATAAGTGCGTTGTGATCTGCTAAAGCGGAGCTCACATGTTTGACTCGAGCGCAGCCAAGCCTTAAGTTTTTTGCTTGTTATTTTAGGCTTGGTCACCTGGAACTGGCATCTAAACTCAACCTATGTTTCAAAGTGATTTTATTGATTCAAGTGAATCAATGATTTTAACTATAACATTGAATTCCCTGCAGGATTTAGAATATGCAACACTGCATTTAATAGACTAGGTAGCATCAGCAAAACATATTAGTGTCAAGTAGCGATACATTATTTATAGTGTGTTTATTCTATACATTCTGCTTGGCGTGCTGATTCGTCGTAAAGAAATTAGCATTCATTTATTAGTATCAGTTTTACTTAACAATTATTATTATGCAAAAGATTTCTGTAGTGCCAAATGACATTGTGCTGCTGTAGATAGGTAAGTATAGTGAGTGGTCGGGGCTTAGCATCAGTAGTTATAGCTGTAGGTACGGATTGTGTCGCTTTATAGCGTCGCCGTAAAACGTTTTATTGCAGACAGTGACGTCACAGCAGTCGGCGAAGATGTTTGCTCACTGATCCCTTCGGTATTGTCTGTCGCAGCCCTTTATGGCACGGAGCATTACCAAACACGTAACCAGCAATGTTGCTCTTAAAACCAGATAATCCACCTCTAAGGCCCGTATTCCGAAACTGTGAGTCGGAGTCGAGCCTCGAGCACAGTTTTTGACACTTTTCAATGAGAAATGTCTTTTTTTTTTTTTTTTTTTTTTTTTTATTTAGGTTCTTAAAACTGGACGTTACACTATGTACAGTAATAATATGGCACGTGGCTAGAAAAGACATAGGCGAGTGTACGGCCTTCTAGATGAGAACACAGCATGCATAAAATGAATAATAATATACCTGCTACACTAGAACTATTAAGACAACAGAAATTACATAATTTAGTATAGAAAAGAATTATATAAGTTGAGCAAAAATTAAATTAAATTAAAAAAAAAAAATACGGGTTGCACTCCGGGAGTGCCGGCAGAAGTGAAAACTTGATTATTAACGTAGGAACCCTAAAAGTTGTTTATTTTATCAAGTTCCTCAATGTAGTAAAACCCCAATCAAAGTCCTAAGGAACCCTAAAAATTTTAGCATTATCAAGCTCCTAAGTGTAGTTGAAATTCCAATCAAAGTGCTAAGGAACCCTAAAATTGTTTACATAATCAAGGTCCTAAGTGTAGTTGAAAGTCCAATTAAAGGCCTAAGGAACCCTAAAAGTTGTTTATTTTATCAAGTTCCTCAATGTAGTAAAACCCCAATCAAAGTCCTAAGGAACCCTAAAAATTTTAGCATTATCAAGCTCCTAAGTGTAGTTGAAATTCCAATCAAAGTCCTAAGGAACCCTAAAAATGTTAACATTATCAAGCTCCTAAGTGTAGTTGAAACTCCAATCAAAGTCCTAAGGAACCCTAAAAGTCGACCATTTAATCAAATTCCTCAATATAGTATAACCCCAATCAAAACCCTATACGGAACCCTAAATTTTACGTAAAGCCAAATCTTCAACGGGTCGGAACCGCTAGAAGGGACCTTGTCGCGCGACCTACAAGTAGGTCCTAAATGAAGTAAAACGGCAGACATAGGAGGAGGGGGTTCTGGGGGGCTAAGGGGGGTCACAGAAAGGCTCGCTTCGCTCGCCGCGCTGTTCCCCGTGGTCGCGTGGCGGCTCGCTTCGCTCGCCGCGACGCTCCCCCCGGGTTCAGGAAGAGGGGGTTCTGGGGGGCTTAGGGGGGTAACAGCACGGCTCGCTTCACTCGCCACGCTGTTCCCCGTGATCGCGTGGCGGCTCGCTTCGCTCGCCGCGACGCTCCCCCCGGGTTTCGGAGGAGGGGGTTCTGGGGGGCTTAGGGGGGGTCACAGCACGGCTCGCTTCGCTCGCCGCGCTGTTCCCCGTGGTCACGTGGCGGCTCGCTTCGCTCGCCGCGACGCTCCCCCCGGGTTCAGGAAGAGGGGGTTCTGGGGGGCTTGGGGGGAGTCACAGCACGGCTCGCTTCGCTCGCCGCGCTGTTCCCATGGTCGCATGGCGGCTCGCTTCGCTCGCCGCAATGCTCCACTCGAAAAATAAATACAGTAGATCTATAAAATCATGTACCAATGACCACTACTACCTGCCGCGGGCGGCCGCTAGTTCATAAAATCTATAATAGGTATGTACCTATACCTACTACAGTCACGAAAAACGCCTTGGTATGCTTGCTACTAACTATTATCTATTCTGTGACGTTACCGTGTCATAGTAACTACTAGCGTATCTGTAGCGTCTTACGCTTTTTTTCGATTTTTATTATGAACTCTACGTTGTAGTCTTAGGGTACATTTCTGCAAAAAATCCGTCCTACGCTTTTTCGATCAGGGTCACGTGATCCTGACGCGAGTTTAAGATTTTATCCCCATTCAGAAAGTGCTCAACGCCGCTAAAGAAGTTTTCACTTCAAAAAAAACAATGGATTTGTTAAATAAATACACACAAAATCAAGCGAGAAAAGGATACTAAAACTTAAAGTTAATAATAAAATATAAAAAACGGATGAAAAGTTTAGGTGTTGCCTGCGGGCAGTCTCTTTATCGACGAGACTGATGTTGAAAAAATGTCCAGTTCTTGACAGATGTCATTGAAGGACGAGCACATTCTATATATTGGTGAGTGTTGGCTGTTGACTATACTGAGCATGGCAGAACGGAAGATTTAACGTTTTTCTATTTTGAAGACGGCTCGAGGGACGCGGGATGGCTAATTGAAATTTATGAAGTAAATTGGGGATGTCTATTTTACCATTTATTATTTTGTGTAGAAACACAATGTCGGCTAGTTTCCTTCTGTGTGCTAATGTGTCCATATGAAAGTGAGCAAGTCTAGATTCGTAAGAGTCTAGTTTTCGACAAAGATTGTTAGCATACGTAAGATGATATAAGAACTTTTTCTGGAGTCTCTCCAGTCGCCCAATATGTACTTGGTAAGAAGGACTCCAAATAGGGCTACAATATTCCAGAAGACTACGGACATAGCAATTAAAGAGAATAATAGGAACTTCAAAGTCATTGAAAAATTTCGTTTGCCTTATAACAAAGCCTGCTAGTCGTGCGCCTTTTTTGGTGATGTGGTCAACATGTAAAATACTTATATGCTTAAGGCTCGATTCAGACTCAAGCGCTGTTACGGAATACGGGCTAAGAAACCTTTACAATTACGGCGATGGAGTCATGATCAGTTGAACGGAACCCGTCACCACTCGCTCGTCCTCAATGTGCCTCGCACATGGAGGCAGGGGGCGATGTGATGGGGGGTGGGGGCTGGGGGGTGGTAGTACCTGTGACGAAGATCATGGTGGAGATGATGTCGGAGCGCGCGGGGTCGGACTCCAGCATGCAGAGCGCGGGGCACAGGATGAAGGGGATGGCCACGATGGCACCGATCATCGTCAGGTAGTGCTGCCAACCGACCGACCGACCGACACGTCACATATCGTTACATTGCTCCTGGCTGTGCGAATAGATGGTGCAGCGTGCTTTCATAAAAGCTGTAAGCTGGGGTTTGTATGATTTTAGAAACATTTTCTTTTATTTAAAATTTAATTCAAGGAACGACAACTCCTGAGGTTCGGTTGTCACCGGGTGGCGGTAGTCAAAGGTTCTTAACACTCGAGAGGCTTCCAATTCCATACCTATGGCATTAAGATGCGGTGAGCTCGTAGTGCGTGCTCGATAGGAAAGGCTCACCTGCAGCGCCATGAAGATGCACAGGTACCAGGGCGGCGTGTCGTCGATGCCGTACGTGACGTCAGCGCCGCGCCCCTCCCCCTCCCCCTCCCGCGCCTCCGCCCCCGCCCCCGCCCCCGCTGCCCCTCCAGCCGGAGTCTGCACTCGGGAAGTAAAAGAGCATCATCACATTTCCTGTCGACATAGTCGCTGTCTACAACTTTTTAATTTGTTGGCTAGAAATTGAAGACTGAACTAGAATAGACCTACAGAGCGCACAGTCTATGGTATAAGACTATGAAAATGTAACCAGCATGATGCAGACTGTATAGTAGACCATATCCCTAACTAGCTAGTTAGAGATGAAACGAAGTTAGAGATGAAGAGATGTTCTGGACGTTACTACCCCCTAAGACCTGTAAAACACATGAAGCAATGAATAAATGAGAATGAATAGCTCATAGCTCTCTCTCTCTATTACCGTGTACTACGAGTAGATGTAGGAGGTGTACAGTGGGATACAGTAGCTCAAGTTACCTAAAAACAAAGGAAAATGACGCTTACAGCTAGGACATAATAAGAGCTAGCAGTGTATAGGCTGATGCGTATACATTTCCCTATTTAATATAGTGTTGTGGTACGACAGTGTCGAGTAGAGCTGGAGGGGTGCAGTGGCGAGCCCCCTCGGCATCGGCATCGCGCCCGAGTGGGGGTGCGCGAGTGAGGCGCACGCACACGCACACGCACACGCACACGCACACCGACAGCGACTGTGCGTGTGCATGAACTATTGACCAGTCATTATTAGTGTTCAGGTAGGTAGCTAGCTAGGCAGGTACATTTACTGCTGCGCCAACGATATGCGATACCAGCGTAGGTATTTACCTATCTACACCTACCTACCTGTTCGCTATAAGTTATAAGACATCGATTTTAGTAACTAATAATATTGTATAAAACTGACATGCCTAGTATTACAGTCAAATGTGATAATGTGGTAAATAAATGAACTGAACTGAACTATTAAATTATTGATAAATTTCCTTGCTAAGGCTTGCCTAAGTCTCTACCTCGGATGATAAGAGGTAAGTGTGTTCTTGGTCGTAGCACTCTCGACAGAGTGGTCGTGTTCGTGACGACGGGACAGCAGGCGCAGGGCCTCACTCGGCAGCCGGCCAGCACTCCCCAGGCGCACTCCCCCGCCAGCACTCCCTCGCACCGCGCTGGCTGCTCGTCTGCCCTCTATGCACGGTGAGGTAGCACCACCCGGCGCGCGGCGCCCCAGGGAGCCTCTCCACGACGTGACGCGCGCCCGGAGGTGAGCACCGCGACGGTACCGGAGATGATAGACTAACCTGACGGCATGCCCCCGTCTCCCCTATAGGACTTACCGCATTCCCGATGACGTCATCAAGTGCGATGTGGATGGTTTTATGCACCATGCTGACTGCTGGAAACATAGCCAACATGTTAATAAGGACAATGTCATTAAGTATAGGTAAGGTTCCTCAGGTACCTTTATTATAAATGCGTTAAAACACAATATGCCAATATTTAGAATGGGTAAAGTAGGTATAATTTATTAGTTAAGGTGCTTACAGGTATCAATACTGTTGTTGAAAATGTAATTTAAATCCTATAATGTTATAGCTACTTAGGTACAATACTACTTATAATATTATGAGGATAGCCTACTAATTGAGTTCACTTTAGAACCGGTTATTTCTGTTAAATAATGCAAAGATAACTACAAAGTTAATTCTTGAAGATAATGGACAACTCACGGAGTTTTTATTTTGGTGTTTATACATTAGGTACCTACCTATTTTGTGCCTAACCCACTCGTGCAGTTTAGTTTTCTGCCAGGACTGTTGTCGCCGAGAAGGGGCAAGTTGAAGTTTTTTAATAAGTGGATTTCGTCTTGACCTCCACATAAATTAGGACCCCTTCATCTCTCGAGGCTAATCTACCTAGGCGATCAGTGTATCGCTGTCAATATTGCATTGACATATCGCCATCGCAGATCGCAGCTGATCACCAAGATGTGCGCAAGCGCACTGAGACACTGCGGTCACAAAGCGCGCCGACCGCTACATGAGTTATGAATGAAGTACTAGGTATCTAGATTAAAATAAGGTATTACTTACCTATATAAAACGGCACCCACACAATATTTGCAGGTCCTTTATCAAGAAAGGTTTCGAGTGCAGCACATTTGAATAGGTATAATATGACTAGCGACCGACGACGCCGCGACGTTCGTCACTAAGGAAGGAATGAGCGCTGCATAGTGCATCGGCTCGACTCGAGACTCGAGACGCGGGCGGCGCGGGCGTCGGCGTCGCGTCGTCGGCGTCAGTTCGCGAGCGCGCGACAATTAGATAAGTCAATGAGAGCGCCGCGCACAACCAATCGCTGTTCATCACTTTAACTAAACCAACAGATTCACAATCAACATCAACACTATCCGTATAGCTGTAGCACCTACAGTCAGGTGGCATTACTCCGATTTGACCTAGAACCTCCTATATCATGAGTTAAAAGTTAATAGGTAGGTACTCACCAAAAATATTTTTCCTATTTATTACGCGCAAGTTACTAAATAGCCGACTACCCATTACCTAGCTAATGAATTGAATCCGTCTGCCATCACCTTCCATGGCTGCCCCCCGGAAGAGGAAGAGTCCGTATTCCTAGAGCGCGTTTCGCTGTATCATCATTTAGTCATGAACAATCATGTTTGTATGATCATGTCATACAGTACGGCATGTACGGCACATAGGTACCTACTGCATCAACATGTCACGAGCAAGACGACCTCGATAATTTCACTGAATGAAAAATGAAAAATCAATGAGTTTTTTATTACAGTTTTTTTAATATACTTATTGATAAAAAAATTTACAAGTTAAATTAAGTACCTACATCAGCACAGTAGGTGAAAACTACAAAAATATCTTGTCAAAAATAGCAATACCTATATTAGTATAACAAATTCAGACTGTTTTAATGACTATCGTCTTATCGTGTCACTGATTCTTTCGAACCAAGTGTCATCATCATCAGCCTGAAGAAGTCCACTGCTGGACATAGGTCTCCCCTACACATTTCCAGGAAGAACGATTCTGAGCCCTTTCCATCCACCGACTTCCTGCGATCTTAACAATGTCGTCAGTCCATCTGGTGGGTGGGCGCCCTACTTTTCGTCTTCCGGCTCGTGGTCGCCATTCGAGAACCTTTATTCCCCAACGGTTGTCAGTTCTTCGAGCTATATGACCTGCCCATTGCCATTTCAACTTACTAATCCCAAGAGCTATGTCGGTGACCTTGGTTCTTCTACGGATATCCTCATTTCTGATTCTATCACGTAGGTAGTGAAACTTTGAGCTTGTGTACGAGGCCAATAGTTAGCGACCACGTCTCAGTTCCGTAAGTCATCACTGGCAACACGCACTGATTAAAGACTTTTGTCTTGAGGCTTTGCGGTATCTGCGACGAGATGTGGCGCAATTTCCCGAACGCTGCCCATCCGGGTTGGATTCGTCGGCTGACCTCTTTGTCGAAGTTGGCTCTACCTAATTGGATCGTCTGACCCAAACAAGGGACTGACAAATAAGGGAGGCTAAAAGTCGTCGAACCTACGAGCGAGACGATTGGTAACGACCTAACGACTCTCAAAAACAGCTTATAGAAGTGGCTAAGCAGGGAGATGGGCCTATAGTTCTTCAAGAGGGTGTTATCACCTTTCTTGAAGAAGAGCACCACTACGCTCTTGCCCCACGCTTCAGGCGTCGTACCCTCGAGGATGACAGATTAAAAAGCTTCTGAAGGACCTTAAGTATCGGCGTTCCGCCCGCTTTCAGAAGCTCTGTCGTTATTCCATCTTCCCGCGGTGCCATGTTACTCTTAAGCTGCTTGAGAGCCGTTCGGATCTCGTGTATATATATTTTTTTTTATTTGTTTATTAGGTACACAAAACAGAGTACAATCGATAATTTACAGGCATAAATATTATTAAATTATGAGCTAGACAGTACCCCAAAACATGCGTACACAGAATGCATAGAACAGGAAAGTTATGTAGATAGCGTGTAACCAGGCTTAACTAGTAGTAGGTGACATTTACTTGGAACTTAAGGCTGACGTGCGGGATATCTTCCGTGTAGTGTCGAGTTAAACGGGCTTTTGCATCGCTAGTCATGCTTGTAGCAGGACTTTGCGATGAGGTGTACACTTGTCCATAGAACTTCTCGAGCTCTCTTAAAATTTCCCGCCGGAACCAAGTGTGGTGAAAGGATTTTAAGTGCGCCTCAAAGCAGCTTAATTAATAAAAAGGAATTAATGACTAGTATTAGCACACGTTAAGATGGTACTCACGGTGGTGGTAGGTGGTACCTCTCTCCCACCATACGATACCACAATATACTGGTACGAAAGAAACACTTAGAAGACCACAAGATGCGTGGGTTATTTACAAATATAAGCTATTTTTGACAAGATTTTATAACTGCTTTGAACTTTCCCAGACAGAGTGTTGTGCTTATGGGCAGCTAGCTCGACATCACACATCGCCTTCCCTCGCACCACCCTGCCAGCCTAGGGGCTAGGGGCTAGGGGCTAGGGGCTAGGGGCTAGGGACTAGGGGCTAGGGGCTAGGGACTAGGGGCTAGGGGCCCGCAGTTACAGCTATGCAGGTAAACAAATACATTACGATATGGTATAGTGGCAAATACCTACTAAGTACTAACTATTTACAGAGTCATGCGCTTTGCCAGTCAATGGCCGATGGCGATGGGACAAATGAAAATAATAGTTTGCATTATTTAACATAATTTGTCCTTTCCATAGGTGACTGACATGAATGATGACAACCTTAATAATTACATATAAGAAAAATAATCACAGCTCGCTTAATTTGATAATTGTTAGTTCTCTCGGGGTCGGGCCAGTCTATGATTTAGTTAAGAGTACGGTTCACACTTCACAGTACAGGCTGTAGGCTGTACCCTGTACCTACCTTGGACCCTACCTAATGATTTTTGAACCATCAAAACAATAACAAAAGAAAAATCATCGTATTCAATCATCAAAACAAAACACTCGAAAAACCCGGCTCTAATGAATCATGGAAAAATAAAATCTTAATTATATACATTTTGTGAAACAACAAGTTACTGAATGTAATGCTTAACTATTACAAGGCAGTTTTCAAGTATTTTGAGTCTTTTTCATATCTAGGTAACACTGGCCCTATCTGAAAAGCTTAGAAGCTAAGAACTTACAATAGCATCTGGTTAGATACCAGACCTGGCCTCGAACTTACAATAGCATCTGGTTAGATACCAGACCTGGCCTCGAACTTACAATAGCATCTGGTTTGATACCAGACCTGGCCTCGAACTTACAATAGCATCTGGTTTGATACCAGACCTGGCCTCGAACTTACAATAGCATCTGGTTTGATACCAGACCTGGCCTCGAAAATACAATTAATTAGCGGTTTTAATATTTTCCCCAAATAATACAGCGGGGTAGGATACTGAGTTACGATAGTTCTCTACGTTTGGCAGTTTTATCTTACAAAACACATCAATTCTTTGAAATATTAGAAAGTTGGGCGCGAGTGGGTACACAATCATATATATTTTTTTGTAATAGGACGGTTAAAGTTTTTGCAACTATCAGCATTGTATTGTTTTATGCACTCGGGCCTCATTTCGAGAGCAACGTGTCTGCGGATGAAATAGGCTCTGACAGCTTACTTGGCAGCAGAACATCACACGTTCCAAATTCAAAATTGCTGAGATTCGAGGCGTTGTCTTCATAAAAAAGCTCTAACTTTGGTAGCACTAGAAAATACAAAAATAAAGAACATTTTTTTACATACAATGTGTTTAGTCTAAAATCATACGAAAATAATAATCTTTCAAAAAGTATGAACACAGTTCTTTTCTAAGTACCTACTTTGTTATATTTTCAACTTGGCTGGACCCCTATTTCGGAATGCCTTGGCCAATATAAATCATATTCTTAGCACTAATCTTAATCATCCAGCTCTGCCATGCAGCGCTTTTGTTATGTCGAACAACCTTCTTAATATTACCTGAGATTCAACAAATTATATGCTATGAGATATTCGTCGCGTCAAGTATAATACTTACAAATATCTCATAGTAGTAGTAGTAGTAGTAGTAGCGAGCCTTCATTGAGCAAGGGCTCAACTTGTCATTCCATAGCTTCTACATTCGATCGACTTCTCGATATTCAACGTCAGCTTGCGAGTTAAGAATGTAGTCGAATAACGCACAGTTCCTATAAAGTCACATATAACACTGTTTTAGAGAGCAACCGGTTCCCTTTCGTTTCGGACAACACGAGATAACAGTTGTTTATCGTTTCTGGAACCTCACTACACATGGATAAATAATCAATCAAAATGATGAATATGCGGTGGAATCACACCGCACAGATCACTTTGAAACAGGTTTGGCGGCGCGCGGGGGACGCCGCTACTCATGTTTAGAGAGATTTTGTCGGTTATACATTTCGTTAGTTTTATGCAGGCTTGAAGCAGATTTCAACATACAGTTTCTTCTTAATGAATGGCATCTGTCCATTGTGGATCAATTTTGCCAGTGTCGAGTAATGAGGATATATTACATAGATAAAATACTTTTCGTCAAGTCAGTCAAAGACAAGTCGGCCCTACTTGGCTTTAATGGCTTTAATGGTCGTTTGTTTTCAAAACCATCGGAAACCTTTTCGATCATATCAGAATATCACATAATACACCTGAAGACTAAGTAATGTTGGTTAAAATACCACCGAAATTACACAACAGAACTCAAAATAATACTAGAAAAACAATTAAAATGGAAAATCTATGTGACTGTCCAAAATGATAGAAAACGAATCCCCCAAGATACAGTTATATAGTGTTGCAGGCGAGGTCGGCGCGCGGGCCGGGGGGTGTGGCGGGTGGTACGGGTGGTACGGGTGGTGCGGGTGGTGTGGCGGGTGGTACGGGTGGTGCGTGGCGCGCGGCGCACACGGCGCAGGGCGCGCGCAGGCGGTGGCGATGGCGCGGCAGGCGCACGTGCTGCCAGCTGGCGTCTGCAACAACGATACACTATTCTTATCATGTTAGCGGTTGCGGTCAAACGATTGTGCGCCTCGAAAACACTCCCGTCATGCACTTTCATGGTACCCACTCATCCAGACCAACGCCTTCGCACTCGAACATTTCATCAGCTTTGAATCATTTCGAAGAGGTGTGATTCAATTTAATGAATACCTTCATGTTGTCTTTATATGATTGTTGATGGAGCTAAACGTTTGGCTGCATCGCACATGATGGCGATGAGGTTGCAGCCTACAATGGGACTCACTCAGTATTTTGCATTGTAAGAGGTCAGTGAAAGAACTCGCGCTGGACACAGTTTCCATCGTCGCCGACGAGGCTTCACTGTCGTCCTCCGCGTCCTCTGCCGCTGGCGTTACCGCCGCTAGTGTTGCCGCCACTACTTCTGGTACCACCTTCAGCGCCGCTTCGGCTTCCACAGATTGTTGCGCAGCTTCGACGCGTCTGGAACGCAGGACCATTTTATAAAAATAAAATAAAAAATAAAATAAGTAATAAGTACGACCAATATAATAGTACATTGTTACCTGAGTGTTGAAAGTCACGTTTTTCGAGTCCCGAGACGGGTTTGGCGCCAGAGCGTAGCGAGGGCGCCAATGGAGCTTGAGGGACTTAAAAGACTTTCATCCGAGGTAAACACTGTACTTTTCATTACGAATACAAGGAAAGTAAAAATAAAAACATGAAAGAAAAATTTGTGAAAATGAAGATTGGATTGCCGCCTTCCCGGTTTTTTTTTTCTTTTTCTCTGGCGGGCCTTCGGCTACGGCTCGCCAGCATTATTCAGCCATTATTTTCATTTTCATAATTAAAAAAATGGTAAATTGTTTGCTCAAATCTATGTTATTTTAAATAAATAGTTGAAGCTATATATTAATCAAGTAATTTAGAAGATATATTATATTTAATATTATCTTTATGTTATTTAAATTTTACATTGCGCTCTAATTAGACTTTTTAAACTTCTTACCGTTGTAATGGGTTTCCAACCTACTTGCTGAATAAAAAGTTGGAATTTGGTTCAACCTCCTTGCAGTTAGAAAGACTACAGAAAGTTGGAACATGGTTGAATAAAATAAAACTTGTTTTTTTTTATAATTTGACAGCTGTCAGTAGAAAGCTATTCTCCCTAGGGCTGAAAGTTTTACTTTCAATTAGGCCCCTCAGGCAACTTCAGACCTACTTTCAGAGTATGAGCAATGAAAAATACATTTCGATTCGATATTCATATCAATCATTCTACTTCTTCCTAGGAGCATTAAAAGAAGGATAGATTTACATAGAATATCGGAGGGGCAAGACGTAGTTGTACTCGATCAGTCAGAGAACAACTCGCTTCTCCTACGGGTCCCCCTCTTTCATATAGAAAAAATGAACAACAACGATACGTTACGTCGAAACGAGTTGTCGTCTCATTATTTCTCCATACATAAGAAAGAGACCCGTAGTCGAAACGAATCATTCAAACTGATCGAGTAAAACTCAACTCACGGGTCCAGACCGACTAGAATTTAATTTGCTCGTAAAACGTTGGAATTCCAAAAGGTCATCCTTCCAAGCCCTAACACGCGAACAAAGTCAGCGACACTCAAGCCAGGAAGAAGCTAAGAAAACTGACAAGTTTCCAGAGGAGCGGTGCGGCCGCAAGTAGAATGGACCCTGATCCCTGATAATATTGTGATGGGTTAAGCAGTGATGAGGAGGTGGTACTGACTTGTTGTGGTCGATGCGCTTCATCTGTGCCTGCGCGCGCGTCCACACGTCGCGCCGCCGCGCCGCCGCCGCCGCCTCCTCCTGCCGCCGGCCGCGCTGCACGTACGCGACGTACAGCGCCTCCGCGTGCGTCGACGGCACGTACGCACCGCCCCCCGCGCCACCCGCACCACCCGTACCACTGCCCGCACCCGCACCCGCATCACCCGCACCCGCACCCGCGCTCGCCCTGGACCTCTCCGGCTTCACTTTCTTCTTGAACATGTTGTACGAGTCGAGGACGACCGCGACCGGTTTATCTCTTATCGGTTTCGACATCTGACTCATCCAGTCGTTCACCTTCTCGACCGCTTCGCTTTTGACCTTGTCGTCGACGTCCACGTTTGGCACGAGATCTTCGGGCTTCAACAGCGAGGGCGGTTCGCCGGCGCTCGGTGCTTCTCCGCTCGGCTTTCTGCTCTCGATCGCTCGGAAAATAGATTCGAGGGCGACGTTCCGCTGTCTGACCCTTTTAGTTTTCCGTGCTGGAGGTTGGGTGTCGAGCGGCGGCGCGGCGGCGGCGGCGGCGGGAACGAACTCTGCGGACACGGGGTTCAGCTTGCTGATGACTGCCGCATCCGTAGCTCTCACTTCATTCTCTGACACGTTCAAGTTTCGCACCTGAAATATATTATGTTTACCTTATAATACTCTAGACGCTAGAGGTAGAGTAACCAACTAATGAGTATCCCACTGTGTATGAGACCGGGTAAAATAAGCACTGACCATGTCCAGCATCTGCTGAATGAGTCCGAGATCTGGCTTATCCCCCACGCCGCCATCTCCCACACAATGCCGGAAGAATTCTTCTTCATTCTCTAAAATCAAAAGAATAATCATAATGTAATTTCTTTGATTATTTTTTAATTTATGTTTATTATTTTTACAACTACTTTTATGAAACAACGGGGTATTTACCATGATTAAATTTTTGTGAGTTATGACTTCTGATATTTCGGCACAGATGCACACATACATTTCCGTTCCGTTCATTAACACTAAAATTTAATTTTAAATTTTTCTTATCCATGATTACATTTATGTGTTTTTTAAATATCAAGAGAATGTACCTAAGTGATTAATTGATTGATAGATTTCACAATAAATTATTTATTGGAAAACTTAACTAAAAAAATTGTTCATGTAGGGTATTTGGATAATAATTTGAGGCCAGGGGGCCTCTGCTCCTCTGTTGCCCCAAGGCCTCCAGACCTCTAAGGCCGGCCGTCGCGGGTATCACAGCGGGGCACAGCTAGTAAATAATAAATATAGAGTTTTACTTTTGATGATATCTAGTTCAGCAAGTGAAACATAAGGACAAACCTTCAAGGATTTTAGGTTGGGCTTACCCTGTTTTTGAGAATGAGAACAGGAAGGTGACACATAAGTGTTCTATGATGGTTGTTACAGTTGTCCATGGTGTTTAGTTTACCTTCAGTGAGACGCAGGCGAGGCGGGCGCTCGGCCGCCAGCAGAGGCCGCGGCTCGGGGCGGGCGGCGCCGGCGCCTCCTTGCGCGCGCCGCAGGTCTCGCAGGATGGCATCCTTGCTGGTCCACTGCGCCATCACCCAACTACCCTTCCGCGACGGGCCCCTGCTACATCCGCCCTCCTCAAGCGGAGCGCCCGGACGGACGGTAAGTACGGTCTATGTAAAAAAAAAAACAAAAGAACCCGTTTCTCTCGTGAAAGAAACCCTCTTCCTATTGAGTATTTCTACAAAATAATCACAGACTAATTAGAGATAAGATACTACGTTTTAAGTCGGCGCCCCTACATATATAAAATGTACTCTTGTGCCCTACAAACACATAAACCAAAGACAAAGAGTATAGCACGACTAAATAGGCTTGTTGAAAAAATATCGATACATCGATATATCGATATTATTTTTTCAATATATCGATATTTTTGAGCGATATTTAATAGTTCGATATATCGATGTATCGATATAAAATTCTAAGTATCGAAAAGGTATAAAAACCGATATTTTTTTCAGACCAATAAACATTTATAAGTTTTAAGATTAAAAAATCACAAAAAGAAAATACTTTTTTTATATTAACATCTTTTAACAAATTATATTATAAGCATTTTTTGTTTTTGGTCGACTTGATTTGCTGTTTTATAGTTTGGTTTTTAAGTTGGCAACTCTGTTAGTCAATTTCAATTTCAACAGCACGAATATTCTCTGTCAAGTCAAATCATACCGATATATCGATATATCGATATTTTTTAATAAAAATATCAATATCGATATCGATATTTTCAAAAAACATCGATACGATATATATCGATATTTTATTGCATTTCCGACATCCCTACGACTAAATAGTTATGGAACCAAAATAAACCCACGAAATATTTATCTTATCAATAACAATTTTGTCATAGGTTTTCATTCGTTTTTACTTTCTGGGCTAAAGTTTTTTTACATTATTCGACTATCTTTTCATTGAACATCGATTTTGAATTAAAACTTTCATCGTTTAATCAATTGATAAGAAAGAGTTTTCCAATTTTCTTTTTTATTGTACCTCTACGCTATAAAAAGAACACACCCTCCAAGTTTGATGTTTCTAGGACTAATGGTTTAGGCTGTGCGTTGATTTTTCTTAAAACCATTTCCCCCCTTTTTCTCCTCTCAGGGAAAGGATTTTCCAATTTCCTTTCATAATGCACCTTTACGCTCTAAAAGAAACACAACCTCCAAGTTTCATGCTTCTAGGAACGGGTTAAGCTGGGAACAAATTAGCGGACGCGGCTGACGGACGCTGCTTACAGCCGCGACTGATAGTGTGCACAGTCGAACGGGACCTGGCTTGCCAGATTTCTGTCAGACGTCCGAACGCTCAAGGTTACGTCCGCGGCTTACATCCGATAGTTTGCACAATTTAATGACATGTATATTCATTAGCTACATAGCTAGATATCTATCAGTCGCGGCTGTCAGCCGCGTCCGTCAGCCGCGTCTGCCTAATATGTTCCCAGATCTATGCAGGATCTGATTGTCAGTCAGACAATCAGTACCTAACGTAATGATACGTCTATTGGTTTTTTAAAGGAAACACAATAAACAGTATACAAATTTATTAACGGTTCTTACAATTGCCCGGTCACTGATTTGACGGTTGCTTTCGAGTAGGAGGTGGAAAAGTACTCCCCTCAAGTTTGGAGACGTCGGCCGGCTTGCTTCGGAGGCCGAGGTACGAGAAGGAGTCAGAAGGAGACAGAAGGAGATCGTGGTCACACGTAGTTGACGTCGGTGGGTGACTCGGGGAACACGAATAGGTCCTCCCAATATTGTAGACTCAACTTTTGCAGTCCAACTTTGAATCCGTAACTTTGAAGTCCCAACTTTGAATCCGAACATTGAATCCCAACTTTGAACCCGATATACGGGTTTAAAACTGAATTTACTACATTATGGCTTACGAGAGTGATATGTCTACGTAAGAAAAGATTAAGTAGCTAAAAGGAAAGGAATTAATGTTCCTCAAAGTGATTCCCGGTCGGGCAGCGCTCGGCAAACGACACGCTCAGAACGTAAGCGTCTACGAGCAACCGCGACCGACCGGGGAATGGCGGTTCTGGCAGCGACGAGGCGCTCGCGCACCGCTTGATACGAACACGCCCGAGTGCCTCCGAGCCGACGCGCTTGGATTTGTAAGCAAAGCAAAGTCTGCGAGTCACAGACGTTGGTATTATTTAATTTTGGTTCAAATTGAAGCTACTTTCCATAGGTACCGTAAATGCATACAACATGAGACAGGTTTAAATTTCAATTCACAGTTTAGGGTGTAATTCTTAATAATTATGGTTTGAAATTTTACTAGAACATGAGTCTCTATCTAAGATATTATGAGCATATTGCAATATTGAGCCAATCAATGTAGTTTTTTTTAAATATATTTATTTCGTCTTGTCTCAATTTATCTGCAACATGCGGTAAACATAAGACACCTTAAAAAAGTCATGGTTTCCCATGTAGAATTTCAATGTTTGTTAAATAAGACGTTAAAAAATAACAAAATATTGAATTTGCGCAAATTAAAACAATAATAAATTGTAGCGTGTGACATGGCCCTTGGTCCGCATGGTGTAGGTTCCCGGTACGGTTTCTGAACGCATCTTAGTGTAATATAGTTTTTTCCGCTTTTCCTCAACAGGGGGCGCTAGTTTCTTTTTCATAGAGTTCAGACAGAGTTGAGTTTCCGTGCCGAGAGCCCATATTGTTATCCGCCGCTAGTAATGGATTCTGGAGTAATTTCATAAACATGATTGTATTTTTAACTCAGAATTAAAATTTTCATAAAGCACAAACAAAATAATCTTTTCGTAATAGCCCAACTGAGCTGCCGGCCGCGAAAATGGCGCCCACGTGGTTTTGTGCTTTGTGATTTTTCGGATGCTCGCGGATATTTACAATCGGGACTCGAAGTTTACTCGTCGAAGCCGGTTCTGCATGGTGCATATCTCTTCATAGTTCGTTTCGTACCTACCTGGTCGGTACTCAAACATGCCGAAGACTCGATCGCACCATGATGCCGGTGGCAGTGATGATGAGCCACAGGATCCGAGCGGACATCAACATGAACCTGGAGAAGGGAATGTTACTATGTCCAGTAAAGACCTGACGTCGTTGCTTGCTATGCTGCAACAGTCTCAACATCAGTTTTTCCAAGAAGTTTTGCGGGAAGTGAGGTCTTCGACGCCGGTCATGTCTACCACTTCTGCCTCTCTCTTGACGACTACACCTGCCAATTTTTCCGGATGTTCCTCAAGATTTAGTGGAGGGCCCACAGAATCTTTGGAAAATTTCATAGACGCAGTCGAAGCTTACAAGTCTTGCCTGAGCATAACAGATGACAATGCCCTTCGAGGGATCAGTATGCTTCTCAATGATAAAGCTGCAGTATGGTGGCAAGGTATAAAAGTCTCCACCAATACATGGAATGAGGCGCTGTTAAAATTGAGAAGTGCTTTTGGTGAACGTCGACCACCATTCCGGATTTATCAGGACCTCTTTGCTCTGTCCCAAGGAGACGAGGTAACAGATTTGTTTATTTCCAAAGTGAGAGTACTTTTAGGGAAAATTCCAAGAGGAGATCTTACTGAGAAAGTAGAGCTTGACTTAGTGTTTGGACTTCTTGACCACCGTATCAGAAAACGGTTGGATAGAGATCAGGTCAAGTCTTTTGATGAGCTACTCATAGAGGCAAGGAGCATTGAAGACTCACAGCGAGTTATAGAGAAACCGGGAAGAGAGTCCAACTTGCGCACTCCTACGGTTCTGCAGTCCCATTCTTCTGGAGTTGCCACCGTCGTCGCGCCGTTGGATCCTCCCGCCCCCATCGTCGAGAGCTCTCGCGCCCCCACCGGCGGCGGCGCTGAGTTTCCTTGTGTCTCCGAGCCATCGTCATCAAGTGAACTTAAACGACCATACTGTGTATATTGTAAACGGACTGGTCATGTTCGAGATGAGTGTGAAAAGTTAAAAGTTCGTAATAACAATGTAAGTGAGCCTATCAAGTGTTATGGGTGCGGTACCCCAAATGTGATAAAGTCAAAGTGCATCAAGTGTAGTCCTTCTGGTAACCAAGGACAAGCGTTCTACTCTCTAGAGACTGGTAAGATAAAACCAAATTATTTGAATTATGTTGTATGTGATGTTTGCAAATTTCAAACTTGTGTTTGTGTCAATGTAAGATCTGACTACACTTTGCCCTTTCCAGTTATTGAGGCTGGTCACAAATGTTTGGCCGTGTTAACTGATTCTAAGGCCTCTGTATCTGTGCCTCCAACTGAGGAAAGTTTTAGTCGGATCTTTCATTCACCTATTGAATCCAGAGGTTGTCAACCCCAAAAGTTCAGTGGTTCTCAATCTGAAATTTTGGGTCGAACCAGTGACTGTAAAACTTTTGTGGGGTTTGAAGGGAACAGTGAATGTCAAAGTTTTTCTCACCTGTCCCCTAATCCCAGTGGTTCTCAATCTGAAATTTTGGGTCAAACCAGTGACTGTAAAACTTTTGTGGGGTTTGAAGGGAACAGTGAATGTCAAAGTTTTTCTCACCTGTCCCCTAATCCCAGTGGATCTCAACCTAAAATTTCAGATTGCACCAGTAACTGTAAAAAAATTGTGTTGTTTGATGGGAACAGTGAATGTCCTGGTTTTTCTCAGCTGTCCCCATATCCGAATGGTCCTCAACCAAAAATTGTTGATCAGCCCATTGATTGTAAAACTTTTGTATTGTCAGATGGGACCAGTGAATGTCAAAGTTTTTCTCACCTGTCCCAAAGTCCCAATGGTTCTCATCAATGTAGGTCCAGTGTTTCCCAACCTAAAATGTTCGATCAGAACAGTGTTTGTAAAACTTTTGTAATGTCCGATGGGACCAGTGTTTGTCAAAGTTTACCTCAACTGTCTCAAAATGTATGTGTATCTCAGCGACCAATTCTCAACATTTCAATTGTCAATGAAAATGGGATTGCTTTGGTTGACTCTGCGGCTAGGGGCTGTGTTGCTGGTCATACGTTGTATAATTTGTTACGAAGAAAGCGACACCCCATTTACCCGTGCACACAAGTTGTTAGACTGGCTGACGGAATTAGTCGAAAAATGGATCTTTTGAACACTGAAGTTAAGGTCACGTTAAAACACAAAACTGAATTAGTAAAGTTTTTAATTTTTCCGGATTCAATTAGTAATGAAACTTTACTCGGTATAGATTTCTTGCAAAAGTTTAAGTTGTCAATAAACTTTGGTGAATCTTTTTGGAATTTTGCTGAAAGCGAAAATGAAAAGTTTGTTTTAAATTATGAGACGGGAAATAATGAAGTCGTTTCTTGCGCTGCGGTTGTTTTGAGATCTGATGAGGCGACCTCTATTACAGACTTTCAGCGTGATAAACTTTCCCGCCATATCTTTCAGCCAGGGGGAGCCCCCGCGCCGTTCGTTGAACACAGGATTGATAAAGTTGACCATCCTGATGTTGTTGTTCCTTCCTATCCGTTATGTCCGGATAAGAAGAAGTCCTGCGGTTTCTATTTCCCAGGAAAATGTCGACCTGTCGCAGAGAACGTTAGGACTTGTGTTACCTGCCAACGCTGTATGGTTTCCAATGTTATGCTTGTTTCGGTGAAAGACCGAGTAGAAGATCAACAAGATAGAAAAAAGGATTGCATCTATATGGGTCAAAATCGTGAGGAGTTTGATGTCGGTGACCAAGTTTTATTGAAGTCGCACGTTTGGAAGAAGGCTGCCAAAAATGTTTCTTCAGCTAATTGTGTTCCCAAACGTGGTGCTCCTTTTATAATTGTCAAGCGCGTCAGTCCAACTGCTTATTTGGTCTCGCAGTTGCAAAATCCTGAAAATGTTTTGGGTAGTTTCCATGTTTCAGAGCTGAGTCGCTTCCATAGGGATGTTTCCCCTCAGGAACCTGTGAAGCCTAAACGTAATAGAGGTCGTCTTCGTCGCCGCGAACGTTCTAGTCGCTCAGAGGAGCAGCACCCAAATTCCGACAGTCAGCGAGTCCTTGGGCGAGGTCGCTCTCAAGAACTCGAGGGGGAGGGTGTAGCGTGTGACATGGCCCTTGGTCCGCATGGTGTAGGTTCCCGGTACGGTTTCTGAACGCATCTTAGTGTAATATAGTTTTTTCCGCTTTTCCTCAACAGGGGGCGCTAGTTTCTTTTTCATAGAGTTCAGACAGAGTTGAGTTTCCGTGCCGAGAGCCCATATTGTTATCCGCCGCTAGTAATGGATTCTAGAGTAATTTCATAAACATGATTGTATTTTTAACTCAGAATTAAAGTTTTCATAAAGCACAAACAAAATAATCTTTTCGTAATAGCCCAACTGAGCTGCCGGCCGCGAAAAAATCAGTTATAACTAGAGGTATTAAATAAAACAAAATATTATCTCAAAATCTTACCAGATCTTTTACTAGTTCATCAAAAATCAAATAAAAATAATATAAAATCAAAAACAAAAAAGAAACTTCTTCATAAATCGTCAAAAAATAAATTAATGTCTATTTCTCAAAAAATACTACTTACCTGGTAAAAAATCCTTCACGACAGCAAGTATGGAACCTCACACAACAAATTTGAAACTGAACTGTCAGTGTTGCTAAAATAATAACGATACTACATGTAATAATATATATGCCATGGAAGTTTAGTCTCAGTTTACCTTCGAGTCTCATGTTGTACGCGTTTACGGTACCTAATGATATGTAAATAAAATGTAAAAAATAAAATGCATCTACGTTACAGTAAGAATTTTAAATATTTGGAAAAAGATAGTCATGTCAACACATGGAACCCGGGGTGAGTCGCTAGTTTTAAGCAAGTTATACGTACCATAGCAACTTAACCAACTATAAATTAGCAAGAATCTCTATAACGATATCAAGCAGAAGCAAGCATTTGACCTCCTCTTGACATTTGACAGTTTGAGATGTCAGTTTTGACAGTTTAGAATCTATGTTCTATGCACACAAATGTAGATTTTGCATACGTCAAGGATTCTAAACGAAATATGGAGATTCATGGCATATGTACAGTCCGGCAAGTATAACTTGGCGGGTCTGAAGCTAGCCGTTTGGCCAATCTTCCATCAGTCATTGGCCATTAACGATCGAACAGCTCACTTCAGACCCGCCAAGTTATACTTGCCGGACTGTACGTACGTACGAAAAAAGAAGCAGATTTCTAGTTTATGTTTTTACCATAAACTAGAAATCTGCTTCTTTTTTCGTGAAAATAAGATCGGCCCTATTTAGAGAAGTAATAGAAAAAGAGTCGCGCGTATCGTATATTATAGATAATGCAATGCATAAATTCTTTTCACCACACTTGGTTCGAAAGGAAAGAATACGTGACACGCTAAGAAGAAGAAGTAAGCATATGACCCACACACAATTAATAAATACGATGCTGGATTGTTCCGTGCCCAAGCCCAAGTATTGGATTCGATGGTTTCTCATTTATTTTGAGTCTGGCTGAATGGAATGGAGTCATGAAAAAAAATAAGTAATTAATATAATGTGTCTTCTTTCTTGGTCACCGTCGTCGTCGGCGGCTCGGCCGGCAGTCAGACAAGTACCAAAACATATTCATTTTGTGGTGAAGGAGTATTTTTGTAAATGTGTACAGTATCCTACAAAACTGGATTGTCGACTTCCATAGAACTATTTGTTTAAAAGTCCACTGCTAGCAATAGCTAAAGCCTTGTATCCACTTGAGCATGCTCGGGCGAATGAGCGGCTCATTTTTCCGAGCCATATAGTGCTCAGGCGTCTCCACTTGAGCGGCTCGGCCAAATGAGCCGCTCATTCGCCCGAGCATGCTCAAGTGGAGTAGCCACAGAACAATACTACTCTGGAGTAGCGCCCTAAGGATTCTAAAACTGAAGTAGTAGGGAGTGGAGTGTTATACCCTAATTATACACTACATAATAAACAGGTTTGAAAAGTAATAGGCTAAAAGTAACAGGTAAATATTTATTACCCATTTTACAGATTGAAGGTTCACAGATACAGCTGCCAGAAAGAAGGCATTTACACATCTAGTACATCAGGAGAAAGGTAAGAGCTTATCCAAGACTATATCCGCTGGAACAAAGTGCCAGCAACAATCTTCATAAGAATGTGTTAGATACTGAGAGACTGTCCCAAAAATCCTACAAATCTCAGGCCTTGACTAAATTTTTTAAACATTCATTTTTATCTCATTTAATTCGAAAAATAGCATTATTCCGTATATAGATAGCAAAATCTTAGACACATTCATACTCAGCCTTATCGAGCGACAATCCCAAACTTTAAAACTAGCTATATAGTTTACTTTGACTTACATTCATTTTTATGCAATACATTTTATTTTATTTTAGAAGAATCGAAAATGAAAATAAAACTAGACAGTGATTGTCGGAGTGGAGAAACCAGTCATCAAGATAAAAGTAATTGAAACAGACAATCACCATCAAGACATTAATGATACTAAATCAACCACATCATGGAAGCCACCTTACAAGAAACACCTCTATCACAGACATGTTCTAATACATCAAGATTAGTCTGATATAAATATCATCCTAGGATATGAGATTATACAATGCAAAAGTTGGTAGAGATCTTACAAATCAATGCCATTCTGGCCGTTTTAGCTTCAAGGGATACACTCTGTAGAAGAACTTCAGAAATAGCTATGCAAACTGCAATGAAAAGCCCCCTGCTAGATCTGATAGGTAAAGGAGATTGGAGTGCTAAACACGTAAATTTAAAGCTTTAGAATTACAAACCCAAAAGGAAGACAATTCTACTTGTTGAGTGATCTCAATTTCAACGTCAATTAACCGGCCAAACAAAGGAAGGAAACTTGGAACGAGACCTTATTCTGATCAACATGGATACATAAGAAATCATAGAGATGTCGTCATTACGATACAACATCGTTAGCACTGAAAGATCGTCGACGCTCATCGCAGCAGCGGCGGACGCCCGCCCTCACGACACATCCGAGTTCCCCATCGGCGGCGCGTTCTCCGTCAGCGGCGGTGCGGCGGCGGCGCGCACCTCCGCGTCCTTGCGACGCAGCGCCTCCTGCAGCGCGTCCCACATGCCGGGCGGCGGGCGGCGGGCGGCGCTCCGCCTCGCGCGCGCGGCCCGAGTACTGCAGCCGCAGCGCCGCAGCGCCGCCGCGCCCGGCACGTACAAGCCCCCGCCAACCACCGCCGCCGTCTGCGGCGCCGCCACCTTGCGCTCCGCGGCCGCACTTGGCGAGCGCTGCTTGCGCTTGAAGGTCACGGGGCCGAGGTGCGGCGCGAGTGGCGCGGGCGGCGCGGGGGGAGGGGCCGGCACGCACGGCTTGCTGTCCAACCAGTTGCTGGCTTTGAATATGGAAGCCTGCACCTCGGCCGCGTCCGCTGCGGCGCCGGCGCTAGCCTCCCCCTGCCCCTGCCCCTCCGGCTCCGGGTCGGCGGCTGGCGGCGGGCGCGACGGAGACGCGCTGCAGATTCCGTTGGATTCGTTGATGCGATCATTGTTGTCGATGGTGTTCGCTACCCGACTCTTGAAGTAGTCGGGCGTGCGCAGTTGGACCGGCTCGGCGGCGGGGGCGGCGGAAGCGGGAGTGGAGTGCAGCTTGAGTAAGTTAACGATGGCCACATACTTCTCCTGCCGGGACCGGAAGCTATCATCCACGAGAGGCTCGCTACGTATTTTATGTTTGAGGAGAGCCGCAAGCTCCTCTCTTTCCATTTGATATTCATCGGATCCTGTATTGATTTTTTGCCTTGTGATGAAATTATCATTTAATTGAATGCTTGTTCCGGGATCTAAAGGTGCATGATTAGGCAAGAATTCCGTTGCACTAGGATTCAATTTGCTGATAACTATGACTTCATTAGTTGATGAAGGTGGTGATGTTTCACTGGTGCCATAGTTTTCAACCTAGAATATAAAAAAAAACATTGTAGGTAGAGAGATTAATCGGAGAGGCCTATGAAGAAGACAGGGTTAAAATATTAATGGATCCTATTTCTGTTAACATGAAGAGCGACCAAAATGCTAAAAAAAATTAAGATTAGCAGTTTTATTAGTGTACACTAATAAGCAACACAATAAAAGAGTAGAGCTAGTCTATAAGGTTACTACAGACTTAAGTGGGCGACCCATTGGCGAGCTAAAACTGACGAGCCTGCGAGCCAAAGGTATAGACCACCCATGGAGCACCTACAAGACCCCGGCCTATACTTTATACCTTTGGCTTGCAGGCTCGTCGGTTTGAGCTCACCAATGGATCACACACTTTAACAGCCACTGCCACTATAACTTAAATAAACAATGTAATCTACAATAGACAATAAATAAAATATTGACTTAATAATTTTGTTTCAATGATCTTATTCTTGCACTTACAGAATATGTAGGTATGTATTTTTATGAAACAACGGGATATTTACCATGATTAAATTTTGTTTGAGTTTACTTCCGGTATTTCGGCACAGCTGCATGCACCATGATCACGGTTGAACTGAAATCCATGAGTAAAAGAAATGTTATTGGCAGATAAATCGATCTACCCTCTTTCGCACTCTTTTATTGGTTTCGAGACTACTATTGGTTCCATTCTCACTTTTTTGTCGATTTCGACACACAACACAGACGGTATCATGACGCGTAGTGGAAGAAAAATTTAATCATGGTAAATATCCCGTTGTTTCATAAAAATAGTGTTAAAAACCATGATAGTTTCAAAAGTTATGTAGGTATGTATTTAAAAGCTTACCATTCGTAGCATTTTGGTGATGCCGACCAAGTCTGGGCTCAGTGGCCGGTGCATTGCAGAGCCTTGCAGTGCAGCCGCCTCGCAACCAAGCTGGGGCGTCATTCTCGCGCCGACCGGGATTATTTTACGGTGGAGATGTCGTCATAGGTCGGTCAAAAAGTCGTGACAACCATCTTGGCGTATTCTCACGATTTCTTCCTTCAATTTTCTCGGTCGAAGTTCATGCGAGATACAACGTCTAGTCCGGACTAGCCGAGACAGAACGCAGTATTCGAGATCTCTTGAATTGGATAATCGTTTGACAAACACAATATTATTTTCAGCAAGATTCTATTTTATTGCATCTTTTCGAAGAGAGAATGGATGATTTCCTTAAGTAATTCATGGACGACCTCATCGTAGAATCCTCGACAGCTACGGAAAACGTAGAAAAAGTGCGGAGTTGTGCAATGCCTTTGAGCTCTCCGATTATGCTTATAAGAATCACTATAAGCTAAGTAAAGCATTTGCCTGGGAACTCATCGAAGATATTGTGCGGTCCCTACTTGCAGCATAGAAAGATTTCCACTATTTCAAAGGTATAATTAGGTAACCTAACCTCTTACCAACCAAATATAATTCAATGGTGAGGAACCTTTGGTGGATATGATATGCCTCATAACAGCATAATAAGACAAGTCCCTACCTATAAGGCCTTACCGAAAATAATAAGTTAAATTAGTACACTGTTCTGCCATTGTGGATTACAAACTAAGTATTATTTTAAGACAATTTCATTATTTTTCTAGGTCTTCATCACATTATACTTCTAGGGCACAGGGAGCTAGTCGGTATCGGCTATGGCTATATAGGCATCCTAATGGATCTGTCATATCTTCAGTATCAAGAGAATTCAATAAAATATGGGTACACTTCCCAACAACCCCCGATGAGGCAGTATCTGAAGATTGGGGAAGGTTTTCAAGAGCTACCGGACCTTCCACAAAACGGCATGAACAGTAAACTCATAATAAAAGATAATTTGTAAATGTCTCTGTGTGCAATGAAGAATTATGAATTATAATAGGATGAATATAAGTGCAGATATATATTAAATCAATGCTCTGATAAAAGCTTGTCTTTTTAATCATTATCATTTAAATACAAGAGATTTCATTACAATTCTTACCATACTTGAAAATTGGAATAGAGAACTTACATACAATCAAAATAGAAAATAACCTACATTATTAGAAAAATATCATAAGACTGATGGTTCTCAAACAGTCTCTACCTAGAAATAAATAATATTTATATACCTACTCACGAGAGGAAAAAAATTAATAAACTGAATAAAAACCACATCTTTATTTACACCATTACTTTATTTATAAACATAATAACAAAATTCACATGAAACCGTTGGGCTATTCGCAGACTATTGCAAATAATGCCACAAGCTTGGTGGTTTGTACAGGTAGAAAAAATATAAATTGTTGCATAATAGTACATATATAATTTCCAGCACTATTTTTATTCAACCATAACAGGGCTTTGCAGTAAATTTTCTTTTGGCTTCACCAACCATTCCCTATTAGTTTTTTCAGATTTTCCTGCAACAAAATAAATACAAATATGAATAAAAGTATTTACATACAGGCCTTTTCATCTATTGTAGATGATATAAATAAGCCTCAGGGGCTAAACTGGTGATTACACTCGCGGAACTTTATAGTGCCTGGAACAATTTAACTGAATAAATACAATTTTGATTTGATTTTAGATGGAATAGGCTTGCCCAGCACCTATACCAAGTAAATAGGTACTAAATAGGTACCTAATGCATCAAAACATCAAAACTAAAGATTTGGACAACTAAATAGGATTCAATGAGACAGTGAACAATTATTATGATTGACAGGGATTTACACGATGATTTTAGTAAAATATAACAGTGTACGTCTACTGCTGCTCTTTTTACCCTAGTCTCATCTGCTGTTTGAGTAAAAAACCTCTATTCAGTTTCATTCGGTAGTTTTTCAGCTTGCTAGTAGTAGCTTGGTAGTGTTTGTTGGTTGGTACAGTTCCAAACACCTCTTATACACTTTGTGAATAACACAACGAGCCCCACTTATTATAGTTTTGTCCGTAATGCGAATATTATGGGGATAAAATAATTAAATTACTATTGTACAAAAACCAAAAATAAACTCTTCTTCTTTTTTGTGGTTTGAGTGTTGCCCGCTAGTGAACAGTATTTTAGTTAGTTCAATAAAAAAAAACTGAAAATTATTAACCACGCTTGAAGCACCTTGGTTCATAATCAACCAAAAAAAAAACAGTTAGGTAAACGTGTGACGTCACGCGACCTCGAAGATGAATCACCGACGCTAGCATTTGTTTTGGCGCCAAGAAACCCCGTCGCGCGCGACCCACTTGAAACGCCAGATAAGTGTTTATGTTCTTGGAATTCCCGTCTTGTAAACATCTCTCGTATTCGAGCTTAATGGCATGATGAATTGCATTTAGAATTTTGATGAGTTTGCTGGCCTAATACTACGTAAACAGTTCCGAATCAAAAATTTTGACTAACTCAAAAACTTTGACAGAACTCGAAGCATTAATTTAAATTAACTTAAAAATAAAGCGATAATATTATTTACATCTCGTATTTTTTTGCATCGCGGGTGCGCAGGCGGATTTTAATAATATTTAATTTCTAGAAAAGTCCTACAAGTAATTATAGTTAAAAAAATTGTATCTCCTGAAAGCTTATTTCAGCCCTGAAGCAAGGATTTAGTTGCATTTATTTGTCATATTGATAATTTTTAATACTCACATAAAAAAGCGGCGTGAAAAAAAATTCTTGGGAAAAAAATTCGAGAATGTGCTGGTTATTTTAGTCGATTTGAACGAATTCAATCACTGCTTACACAAAACTATATCGTTAATAACTACTTATTGAGTTTTTATTGCGATATTTAAGCACTAAACAACACAAAACACTTGCAAAATAGCAAAAAAACAAAAATTCACACGTAAACAATGCCCGCGCGCGGGGTTCTGTAAGACTGATTTTGTTTTTTTGTGTTGTTGACGTCTAGGTAACTGTTTTGAAGTTGACATACAAAGCTCAAATCAGTGCGAAAAGGATGGTTTTCCGTTCCTTACGACATTGTAGTAGAAAAAGCGAGTCAGACAGATGTCTCAACGCTTGGCACAAAACTTTTTTTGGTGCATTTATGCACCAAGGTGCTTTGGTTTGTGTTTGGTATGGAAATGCACCAAGGTGCTTTTTTTTTGGTAGTAGCTCTGCCTTCTGCGCTGGCGGGCGTGGGTTCGATCCCCACCGAGAACAAATATTTGTGTGGTGAACGCAGATGTTTGTTCTATGTCTGGGTGTTATATTGTATTCTATGTATGTATTTACAAAAAAAAAGTATTTAAGTATTATATCAGCGATCTGGTTCTCTTAGTAGAAGCTCTGCTTAGTTTGGGTCTAGATAGTGTTGTGTGGATTGTCCGCATTATTTATTTAATTATTATTTGTTTTAGTTTGTACAGTTTGAATAACGTGATATAGACAACTTTGTTGCTATTAAGAACTATTCTACTTCGAGGCTAAAAATAAAATATTAGTTACGAGTAAGTCCTCCAACTGCTAGATCTAGCGTTTTATCGTTAGACAGAATTAAATAGCAACACTGATGAAGTATGCGCCGAATTACGTTCCGTTATTAGTCAGTTTGATATAATAAACTTGAATTTTGAAATTTTGCCCTATAAACTCAATTTTTCCCAACATTTTAGCTTTGTATAAACGTAATTCAATTGTAGTAACAAATTGAAATATCATTTGATAAATAATTGAACAAAACACTAGGATAATAGTAAATGACCGATCGATTAATCGTTCGATTATTGGATAAGCGTGTAACGTAACGCATCTCGTGTTGAAAAATATGCCATCAACAGAGATAGATGTCATATTTCACTGAGAATTGGCTTTTTGAGTATAGACAGACATTTTTCACTCGGGATAGCTTATGTTTGTCAGAGATCAATAGGCCGAGATCTTTTAGGGACATTGAAAATCCCGGTCAGCCCGAGAATTATCCCCCTGAAGTGCCACTTCAGCATCTGCTAACATAACATCACATTCTTGCTTTACAAGATGCATCAAGATACCAAACAGACTACATACCTGTTTCCACTGACACTTGAGAAGAGCGTGCTTGTTTTTTAAGACCATCTTATGATAATGAATTGGTACAAGCACCTAATTAGGTATATTAAGCAGATCCAACCTTGTATATTTTTTTAAATAAATCATTTATGTGAAAGTTACGTTATTTGCGGCTCAATCTCTCCCTGGGGGCTAATTCTCGGGCCGATCTCGATCATTTTGAAATTTTATTTTATTGCTTCTTTTCACAAACACGCACTTTTGGTACGTTTTCCGTATATCGTAGCTGTCGAGGCTTTTACGAAGAGGTCGTTTATGAATTAATCAAGGAAATTATCCATTCCCCCTTCGAAAAGAAGCAATAAAATAAAATTTCTAAATGATCGAGATCTGGGGCGTCATTCTCGCGCCGACCGGGATTATTTTACGGTGGAGATTTCGTCATAGGTCGGTCAAAAAGTCGTGACAACCATCTTGGCGTATTCTCACTATTTCTTCCTTCAATTTTCTCGGTCGAAGTTCATGCGAGATACAACGTCTAGTCCGGACTAGCCGAGACAGAACGCAGTATTCGAGATCTCTTGAATTGGATAATCGTTTGACAAACACAATATTATTTTCAGCAAGATTCTATTTTATTGCATCTTTTCGAAGAGAGAATGGATGATTTCCTTAAGTAATTCATGGACGACCTCATCGTAGAATCCTCGACAGCTACGGAAAACGTAGAAAAAGTGCGGAGTTGTGCAATGCCTTTGAGCTCTCCGATTATGCTTATAAGAATCACTATAAGCTAAGTAAAGCATTTGCCTGGGAACTCATCGAAGATATTGTGCGGTCCCTACTTGCAGCAGAGAAAGATTTCCACTAAATCAAAGGTATAATTAGGTAACCTAACCTCTTACCAACCAAATATAATTCAATGGTGAGGAACCTTTGGTGGATATGATATGCCTCATAACAGCATAATAAGACAAGTCCCTACCTATAAGGCCTTACCGAAAATAATAAGTTAAATTAGTACACTGTTCTGCCATTGTGGATTACAAACTAAGTATTATTTTAAGACAATTTCATTATTTTTCTAGGTCTTCATCACATTATACTTCTAGGGCACAGGGAGCTAGTCGGTATCGGCTATGGCTATATAGGCATCCTAATGGATCTGTCATATCTTCAGTATCAAGAGAATTCAATAAAATATGGGTACACTTCCCAACAACCCCCGATGAGGCAGTATCTGAAGATTGGGGAAGGTTTTTCAAGAGCTACCGGACCTTCCACAAAACGGCATGAACAGTAAACTCATAATAAAAGATAATTTGTTAATGTCTCTGTGTGCAATAAAGAATTATGAATTATAATAGGATGAATATAAGTGCAGATATATATTAATCAATGCTCTGATAAAAGCTTGTCTTTTTAATCATTATCATTTAAATACAAGAGATTTCATTACAATTCTTACAATACTTGAAAATTGGAATAGAGAACTTACATACAATCAAAATAGAAAATAACCTACATTATTAGAAAAATATCATAAGACCGATGGTTCTCAAACAGTCTCTACCTAGAAATAAATAATATTTATATACCTACTCACGAGAGGAAAAAATTTTATAAACTGAATAAAAACCACATCTTTATTTACACCATTACTTTATTTATAAACATAATAACAAAATTCACATGAAACCGTTGGGCTATTCGCAGACTGTTGCAAATAATGCCACAAGCTTGGTGGTTTGTGCAGGTAGAAAAAATATAAATTGTTGCCTAATAGTACATATATAATTTCCAGCACTATTTTTATTCAACCATAACAGGGCTTTGCAGTAAATTTTCTTTTGGCTTCACCAACCATTCCCTATTAGTTTTTTCAGATTTTCCTGCAACAAAATAAATACAAATATGAATAAAAGTATTTACATACAGGCCTTTTCATCTATTGTAGATGATATAAATAAGCCTCAGGGGCTAAACTGGTGATTACTCAAGCCCTACTCGCGGAACTTTATAGTGCCTGGAACAATTTAACTGAATAAATACAATTTCGATTTGATTTTAGATGGAATAGGCTTGCCCAGCACCTATAGCAAGTAAATAGGTACTTAATAGGTACCTAATGCATCAAAACATCAAAACTAAAGATTTGGACAACTAAATAGAGTAGAATAGTAATACAATGAGACAGTGAACAATTATTATGATTGACAGGGATTTACACGCTTATTTTAGTAAAATATAACAGTGTACGTCTACTGCTGTTCTTTTTAACCCAGTATCTTCTGCTGTTTGAGTAAAAAACCTCTATTCAGTTTCATTCGGTAGTTTTCCAGCTTGCTAGTAGTAGCTTGGTAGTGTTTGTTGGTTGGTACAGTTCCAAACACCTCTTATACACTTTGTGAATAACACAACGAGCCCCACTTATTATAGTTTTGTCCGTAATGCGAATATTATGGGGATAAAATAATTAAATTACTATTGTACAAAAACCAAAAATAAACTCTTCTTCTTTTTTGTGGTTTGAGTGTTGCCCGCTAGTGAAATGTATTTTAGTTAGTTCAATAAAAAAAAACTGAAAATTATTAACCACGCTTGAAGCACCTTGGTTCATAAATCAACCAAAAAATAAACAGTTAGGTAAACGTGTGACGTCACGCGACCTCGAAGATGAATCACCGACGCTAGTATTTGTTTTGGCGCCAAGAAACCCCGTCGCGCGCGACCCACTTGAAACGCCAGATAAGTGTTTATGTTCTTGGAATTCCCGTCTTGTAAACATCTCTCGTATTCGAGCTTAATGGCATGATGAATTGCATTTAGAATTTTGATGAGTTTGCTGGCCTAATACTACGTAAACAGTTCCGAATCAAAAATTTTGACTAACTCAAAAACTTTGACAGAACTCGAAGCATTAATTTAAATTAACTTAAAAATAAAGCGATAATATTATTTACATCTCGTATTTTTTTGCATCGCGGGTGCGCAGGCGGATTTTAATAATATTTAATTTCTAGAAAAGTCCTACAAGTAATTATAGTTAAAAAAATAGTATCTCCTGAAAGCTTATTTCAGCCCTGAAGCAAGGATTTAGTTGCATCTATTTGTCATATTAATATTTTTTAATACTCACATAAAAAAGCGGCGTGAAAAAATTTTCTTGGGAAAAAAATTCGAGAATGTGCTGGTTATTTTAGTCGATTTGAACGAATTCAATCACTGTTTACACAAAACTATATCGTTAATAACTACTTATTGAGTTATTATTGCGATATTTAAGCACTAAACAACACAAAACACTTGCAAAATAGCAAAAAATCAAAAATTCACACGTAAACAATGCCCGCGCGCGGGGTTCTGTAAGACTGATTTTGTTTTTTTGTGTTGTTGACGTCTAGGTAACTGTTTTGAAGTTGACATACAAAGCTCAAATCAGTGCGAAAAGGATGGTTGTCCGTTCCTTACGACATTGTAGTAGAAAAAGCGAGTCAGACAGATTTCTCAACGCTTGGCACAAAACTTTTTTTGGTGCATTTATGCACCAAGGTGCTTTGGTTTGTGTTTGGTATGGAAATGCACCAAGGTGCTTTTTTTTTGGTAGTAGCTCTGCCTTCTGCGCTGGCGGGCGTGGATTCGATCCCCACCGAGAACAAATATTTGTGTGGTGAACGCAGATGTTTGTTCTATGTCTGGGTGTTATATTGTATTCTATGTATGTATTTACAAAAAAAAGTATTTAAGTATTATATCAGCGATCTGGTTCTCTTAGTAGAAGCTCTGCTTAGTTTGGGTCTAGATAGTGTTGTGTGGATTGTCCACATTATTTATTTAATTATTATTTATTTTAGTTTGTACAGTTTGAATAACGTGATATAGACAACTTTGTTGCTATTAAGAACTATTCTACTTCGAGGCTAAAAATATTAGTTACGAGTAAGTCCTCCAACTGCTAGATCTAGCGTTTTATCGTTAGACAGAATTAAATAGCAACACTGATGAAGTATGCGCCGAATTACGTTCCGTTATTAGTCAGTTTGATATAATAAACTTGAATTTTGAAATTTTGCCCTACAAACTCAATTTTTCCCAACATTTTAGCTTTGTATAAACGTAATTCAATTGTAGTAACAAATTGAAATATCATTTGATAAATAATTGAACAAAACACTAGGATAATAGTAAATGACCGATCGATTAATCGTTCGATTATTGGATAAGCGTGTAACGTAACGCATCTCGTGTTGAAAAATATGCCATCAACAGAGATAGATGTCATATTTCACTGAGAATTGGCTTTTTGAGTATAGACAGACATTTTTCACTCGGGATAGCTTATGTTTGTCAGAGATCAATAGGCCGAGATCTTTTAGGGACATTGAAAATCCCGGTCAGCCCGAGAATTATCCCCCTGCCCGAGAATAAGCCCCCAGATCACTGGACTGATTTCAATGACATTTGGAACAAATTTAGTTTGTAATCTCGATTAGTCTATAGGCTACTTTTTATCCCGAAAGAACAACAGGAAAAAAAATGCCACGCAGGCGAGGCCGCAGGTGGCCGCCAGCACATATATTCTGATTATCTCGACACTCCCTACGTATCTTCGTCTAACTGCCAGATACACACTTATACATTTGATGCATTTTTGGCATCTACACATGCCAGTCTATCATTATAAATTACAAAAAAAATAAAAAGTCTACTCTAAGTACGTTTTTCTTAATCGTATAACTGTCCAACTTCATTACTTTCCCGCCATATAATGCTGTATCTTCCACATACAAACTTTGACGCGGGGGGGAATGAGGTGCTGGTGGCGGTAACTGCCCGTTACACAGTTCTTCCTCGGATAGCGAATTTTTGATACCCTACGTACAAATGTGTAACTACGCACTTACATATTTATACATCGGGATTCACTATGATTATAAGGTGTATCTAGGCACTTACATATTTATACTTTGAAAAGTTGTTATATCAAAATTCGGTAACTGACTTTTACATAGCTTTACATCGGAGAGTTATTGAATTAAAGTTATAGTAACCCATGCACTTACATAGTTCTGTGTTTGTGTTTTCATGTTATTTTAATCAAAAACTAATATTTTTATCCAATTGCAAAAAGGAGGATTTCTCAATTAACAACTTCGGATAACTTCGTTGTTTGTGAACCGATTTTGTTGATTCTTTTTTTGTCGGAAAGAAGGTAATTCCAAGGGTGGCCCCATTAAAATGTTGAGGATCTGAAAAGGATCTTCAGAGTTATGAACAGAAATGCACTTCAAAAGTGGAAGGTGCTCTTTATCCCATGAAATATAAGTCGATTTTCATAAAATTTTTAATCTTCCCCGTTGTTGTTGTTTTTAAGTTGCATCTCCAGTGCCATTCTCAGAAAATATTATTGAGGATGACCTAAGCCGAATAGGTGAGATAATATCTGACAGCGATGAAAAACCTTTTTTTTCTTGCACCGCGCATTTCCCCCTTGCATTCTACGAACACTAACGATGATAGTCCTGCATCTTTTGAATTGCATGTTCCAGCTTCCCATATCTTACAATTTTCCTTGCACGCTAGTGGTGGAGGCTCCAGCAATGACACAGGGAATAATGACATTGCCTTTAGCTCGTCGTCGCCACGCTTTTGTAAACCTGACCCAGAAAACTCAGAAAAACATCCTGAACCTGATTTGCCGGAATATAGCTTCTATGACCCTGCTTTGGCAGCAAACATGCCTGAATCTCCCTTACTGCTACAGTCTTCCTCAAGCATTAATATGCCATTATCATTGTGTGACTCTCCCAATTACGCACACCTTATAGCTCAACAGATAGACCAATTAGGCTGCATGGAGTCGCCTTGCCAGTTGTCTCTCCAGATGACCACCTAGGTTGCGCTGAGTTAACAGTACCCACTCCAGCGACATTACCAGTTGGCTTACCATATGAACAGTTATTAGACTGCCCTGCGTCACCAGCCTCTACTCTGACGCTATTGCCAATTGGCTCTCCAAGTATGTCAGGGAATAATTCTGAGCAGCTTAAGGAAAAAGAGAGAGATGCGGCCGACTTACTTACTTACTTGTGGATTTGTCTCCACAAGCAGGCCGCATCTCTCTCTTCTGCTAACAAAGAATGAATGACTTTGAAAGAGACCTGCAGTTTGTGGCTCATTGGGAGAACTTGTTCGCCATTGGGATTTTATCAATAGATATTGTGACGGGAAATTGCGCCACATCTTCTCGTCGCAGATACCGCAGAGCCTCAAGACAAAAGTCTATAATCAGTGCGTGTTGCCAGTGATGACTTATGGAACTGAGACGTGGTCACTAACTATTGGCCTCGTGCACCAGCTCAAACTCAAATATGCTGGGAGTTTCACTACGTGATAGAATCAGAAATGAGGATATCCGAAGAAGAACCAAGGTCACTTAGAATTAGTAAGCTGAAGTGGCAATGGGCAGGCCATATAGCTTGAAGAACCGACAACCGTTGGGGAATAAAGGTTCTCGAATGGCGACCACGAACCGGATGGACTGACGACATTGTTAAGATCGTGGGAAGGATCAGTAGAAGGAAAGGCAGGATCGATGGAAGGAAAGGGCTCAGAGTCGTACTTCCTGGAAATGTGTGGGGGAGGCCTAGGTTCAGGAGTGGACTTCTTCAGGCTGATAATGATTCAGGAATTATAATGGTGATTGTGAAAAAATCCCAAAACGACGTTTCACGTGTGAAGCACCCACTAGAAGAGATTTTACCATACGATACTACTACTAGTAAAGACTACTTAGTTGGTTTTGTTTTTCTTATTTTTGAAATAAAACAGGTTTTTTGTGTTTAAGTGAGCACCTACTTCCCTAATAAATGGTATTTTGAGCTCTTGTATTTTTTGTTTTATTTAAGATAATAATATAAGAACGACCAATATTAACAAAAAAATAATAAGATAAGTGTACATTACTTACCGCCCATTGTACCTCTAGTTTTTAAGTATTCTCTTAGACCATGTTTACCTGATGATTTATGGTGTACAATAAAGTTATATTCTATTCTATTCTATTCTATAAGTGGGAAAACCCCAAATCACGAACAAAGTTTTACATTTTACTACTAAAAATTACCTACCTACCTTAAAATAGGCTTAGTTTCGTAAGCAAGTGAGTATTCAGCAATTAGGGCCTGGCGACCTGTAATAAGTACTGGTCAACCAGGCTTAATCAATTGCCAAAACAGAATAAGTATGTAGAAGCATATTATTAAATTATACGATTTCCAACGTTTAAACATGTAAACACCAGTTAAACAGAATTAGTCAAATAGATCTCCTAAGTATAACCGTGTAACAGGCAGTTACGATATTGTCATTCTTCTAAGTTCCCACGAAAAAGTGTGTATGTGCCACATACGGCATTTTATGCACGACGTAAAAATATGTAAGTGTAATAAAATCTAAACCAGTATAGATTTAAATAAAAAAAAATTCCACCTTAAACTAGATCTACAGTAAGAGCATCTCAACAATTTTCACAGAAATATCTCAAAAAGGGCTCCAGTTATAGGCATTTTACCATTTTCAAATCTTAAAAACGCTCTCCTGTAAAATTTGTGTTTTGCAGATACACAACTATACGTAGGGAGTGTCGATCTGTTGTATAGTGCAAAAATGACCTGCGTCAGCGGATTGTTGGAGGCGCAGCGGGCGCGGCGCGCAGTCGCCGTACACGAGGCATCGCTCGTCCAGCGCCGCCGCCGCGCCCGTCGCCTGCGCCAGCTCCTCTTGCACGTCCTCTATGGTGCACCACGTGCTCTCCATTATCACTTCACTGCTGTACTACCCTACCACACTTTGCACACAACCAATACTCTAGAAAGGACAACTGAAACAAACAACTTAGTGGAATGGTATCTCATTACCATTAGTCATTACATTACTTAGGTGGGTCTATGTCAATGGATCTACCTACAGTTTTGTAAAATAACACGAAGTCGGAGCAGCGTCAGCATTTAAGTGAAATTCAATCAACATACAAAATTCGTCTTTAGAACCTAACTCCAAGACTGGATTGGATGGCGGTGGCGTGGCGAGTGTCGCGAGTAGGAGTGAGGTGAGGCATATATATCGGAACAGGTAAAAATAACAGGTATTTTAAAACAACAGCTTGGAACTGTTGTCTAAACCACTGAAAACCTGTTCCAGTTCCATTCCACAACAGCCGAATCTGCCGAAACATGCGTCTCTTTATTCTAGCTTATGGAGATTACTTTTGTTAGAAGGAGACGCCACGCACGGAACATGTGAGGCATATATATCGGAACAGATAACAAAATAACAGGTGTTTTAAAATAACAGCTTGGAACTGTTGTCTAAACCAACCAATGAGAGCCTGTTCCCTGCCTGTTCCAGTTCCAGTTCCATTCCACAAAAGCCCGAATCTGCCGAAACATGCGTCTCTTTATTCTAGCTTATGGAGATTACTTTTGTTAGAAGGAGACGCCACGCACGGAACATGCTCTTCTCTATTCTAGCTTACGCATCTTACCTTTGTTAGAACGAGATAGCCTGTTACAAGCAGAGAACAGGTGTTGCGTTCGGAAAATACTATGTTGCATGCAACACAACCAGCTGTTATTTTGGAACAGGTTTTTGGAACTGTTGTTTTACTGGAACTGGAACAGGCGGAACAGGTTTCTTATTTTACCTGTTCCAACCCACTCCTAGTCGCGAGGCGAGGGCGACGCAGCGTTGCCAACTCAACAACAGTAAATGTCGCTCTCACGCTGGTGAAAAGTCGCTAGATATCGCTAAATGAGTAAAATCGAAAAAGTTTTGGCTCTAGACTTTCTTCTTGTGATGAATTTCAATAATGGATTTAATTTTAATGGTTTAATAGAAATTACTATTATGATATTTGATGACACTTGTCATATTTGTTTGTAAAATAGTCTGTCAACTTCATAGAAAATGCCGTTGGCAATTATGTATGGTTAGTCAGTTGAATCGATTGATTTAAAATATGTCTGTGGATCTGAATAATTTGTTTGTAAATAAATAATGATTTTAATTGTCATCAATCATGATAACTGTTTTAGAAACTAGTTTGTTTGTTTAGTTCATGTAAAAGTATTATTAATGGTGATTGATTCAAAATGTCTGCACTGCATACTGGCAACGCTTCCGGCGATAAAGATGGCGGTCGGGCTCGACTGCTCGATCGCCATTCTGGAACGAGCGCTCGGAAGAGTTGGTCGCATGCAATGCAAGCTATTTTGTAAAACCACGTGGCTTAGAGTTGGTAATTTGTGAAGTACTAGAGAGATTGTAACGTAGAAGGAAGTGAACAATATAGTTTGATTGGACAACAGTGGGAGTTTTATTACATCTCCGAAGTGGTAAGTACACGCCCAATTTTATTGTTCTGATGACGTTTATTGCATGATGGATAATGTGTAATTAAACTTAATTGAATTAATGGATCTTTGATAAAATATTTAAATTTTTCTTGAGAAAATTTAAAGAGGGTACTCAAACAAAAAAAAAAACTTGCTCTGAAACATTGTTACCATGTGTTGTGGGGTTTCATAGGGGGATGAAATTTTCGTCATTTTTGTGCTACGACGCACCGTTTACGAGATACCCACAATCTAACATTATTCTTAGATTATCGGTCTTTTCTTTTAAATTTATTTATTAGGTTATGCCTACTCTAAAATGTGTGTGGAATCATATGAAATTTGATATTAGCCGCTCATCCGAACATGAAATGGCCTGCACCTAATATTTAACGACTTTGACTACTTAGTTAAGCTGTTCCATTTCAAACAATTGACATTCACTTAATTTTTGGAATATACGCTAAGTTTACCGAAAGATATTTTAAAAATATTAACGAACTTAATAACAGCAAATAGTTTTACATTATTATGCATTACGATGATCATTTTATTGGTTACCCTCTGATAACACATGACTCGTGTTACCGTGTATGAAATTAAGTGAAGGTACTTGAGTGTAAAAAACAAGCTTGAGTGTTAAACGCAAGTCAGTCCTCTGTAGCATTCTTGTTACTTTTTGATATGCAGAACTGTTGGGTACTTAGGCAAGGCCTACTTTCCTGTCTAGAACCATAAACAAACATTTTTATGCCCATGCTAATAGTCGCCATTGTGCCGATGTAGCCTATGTACAAAATTAAATAAATACCCTTAAATAAATTAGAATCTCTGTTGGCATAAGCAGGGTGTTATTGGCTGGGTTATGTTGAAATTATTGGTAGGTTTCTGGAAATATTTATTTCTTATAATTTACTTAACATCAAAAATGAGTGATTGAATAAAGTTTCATAATAAAGTGGCCGTAAATAGCAAAGACCGAGCACAATCTTGAATTTCATAAAAGCCGGTACGGTCTTTGTCATGGACCGGGCCTAACCATAAATTTGATATAGGGGCTATCCGATAGTGCTAAAACTATTCATGTACTGCTAATACCATAGCAGCTCAGTAAAGTTTGAGTAGCCTCTAACTGCAAATGTCTAACCATGCTGGATTTAAAATAAGCAAGTTAATGATCATGATCAAGCCTACCGAAGCGAGTTTTTGAAGCAAAGTGAGCTAATGTTATCAAAATTGTAGACTATTTATTTATTTTTATTTCTTAGGTAAACAATCAGCAGATACTTATAATCTAATTGATAATTTAAAACGACAACTAGGGTCCATTAAACAGGTTTCACATAGTGAGACTATTGGAGCTTAAAAAAAAAAATGATATTAAGTAATGAGAGACTAAGGTAGACAAACTATAAAATGAAGATACAATTTTTTTAAGAAATTACAATTAAAACAGAAAAACAAAAAGTACAATAAGAAAAAAAAAAAAAAAAAAGCGTATGGAACCTGGGGAGTCTCCTCGAAACAGCATTTTGACAAAATGTTAGTAGCAATTCTTGGTGGTTTTGAGCAAACAGATCTAGTTTGGGGACGTTAACCAGGCCATTGAACGTAATTACTGCTCGTCTAAAGAAAGTGTTTTGGGATCTGTGTTTGGCTAAGTACGCCATAGAAGTAAAGATTAATAACATTTTGGAACAAAGTGAGTACAGTTTGGCTATTTTCGCCTTAGAAGATGAAATTGATTTTGGAACCAAGTGAGTTCAGTTTGGCTATGTACGCCTTAGAAGATGAAATTGATTTTGAAACCAAGTGAGTTCAGTTTGACTATGTACGCCTTATAAGATGAAATTGATTTTGAAACCAAGTGAGTTCAGTTTGACTATGTACGCCATAAAAGTTGAAATTGATTTTGAAACCAAGCGAGTTCAGTTTGACTATGTACGCCTTAGAAGTTGAAATTAATTAACCATGCGAGATCTGTTTGGTCAAAGTAAGATAAGTTCAAAAAAATAAAAAAGTTCAAAATGTTCAAAAAGTTCAAAAAGTTCAAAATGTTCAAAATGTTCAAAATGTTCAAATGTTCAAAATGTTCAAAATGTTCAAATGTTCAAAATGTTCAAATGTTCAAAATGTTCAAAAAGTTCAAAAAGTTTAAAAAAAAATTATAAAAAGTTAACAAGGTCTCAAAAGGCGCAAATGTTTCAAAAATTCTAAGTTTAGTAATTTAAAGTCGTGTAGAGTTGTTAAAAGGTAAAAGTTAAAGATCAGTTTTTGTATTGGATTATAAGTAAAGATTTTGGGTTAAGATTATATAAGTTTTTGAATATGAGAAAAAGTTAAGTTGGATTAGAGTTAAAGTTATTTGAGTTTAAAATAAATGTTTTGGATTTGAGCCAAGTATGTAAATTCGTTCAGTTTTGCCAATGTCGAGGGAGGATATTATAATAAAAGATGAAAAGACGATGAATTAATTAATTATGAATTAAAAATGAATTAATGATGAATTTAAGATGAGTTCAAGATGAATTTAAGATGAATTTAAGATGAGTTTAGGATGAATTTAAGATGAATTTAAGATGAATTTAAGATGAATTTAAGATGAATTTAAGATGAATTTAAGATGAATTTAACATGAATTTAAGATGAATTTAAGATGAATTTAAGATGAATTTAAGATGAATTTAAGATGAATTTAAGATGAATTTAAGATGAATTTAAGATGAATTTAAGATGAATTAAATATGAATTAAATATGAATTAAAAATGAATGTAAGAGAAAATAAATGTGAATTTTTTATAAATTAAAGATTAGCGATTTATAAAAGACCTACTACTTACTAAAATATCAACTTAAGATTAACTAAAGATGAATTACAGTTTTAGGTGTTCAATTACAGCTTAACAGTTCAGTTTTACAACTGAATCACAGTTTTAAATAAAAATTGGACAAAGATTCTAATTAAAGTTAGTGCGTCGTAAACCTGAACCACTAGATTGTTTACGTACCGAAACAGTCACTGTCGAGAAGATGTTTGCATTTCAGCAAGAACAATGAGAAGATGACATTACTAGTACATGCCTGCAGTGCCATGGCAGGGCATGGCATGGAGAAATTCAAGTTGATAAGTTCTTTGCTGTCAGAATTAATGATGGCGTTTTCATGCGTTTACTGAGCTAAGTTAAACGTATCTTTTGTAGTATTTAAAGCGCAAAACTAAGTACAGAGAACTCGTCTAAATGCCGTGGATAGTGTACATTTAGTGTTTTATATTTTTGGAATATATTGTTACTTTTTAATTATTTCACAATTGGAAAACCTATTCATTTGAACTAGATATAAAGCAGATGAATGATAATAGGTTAAATCACAGTGTGTTTGCAGATCTGTAAATTTTATGACGAGTTTCAGATCCTTAAAACTCCAGGCAAAGTTAGTAGCGATGCACCGCAGAAGGTGCCACAGGACACAACCGTGACGCACCGCATCAGCAGCATGAGCAGTGATGCGCCACGGGAGGCGCCGCACCAGCGGCCTGAGTCGTGATGCGCCACGGGAGGTGCCACACCAGCGGCCTGAGTCATGATGCGCCACGGAAGGCGCCGCATCAGTGGTCTGAGCCGTGATGCGCCATGGAAGGCACCACATCAGCAGCTTGAGCCATGACGCGCCTCTGAAGGTGCCGCAGTAACAGGCTGAGCCGCGAGTTCCGTATTAAGGAGAAGAATTATGTAGTTTATTATCACAATTTCATTTTGTTTTATATTTTACTTTATTTGTTTATTAGGTACACAAAACAGAGTACAATCGATAATTTACAGGCATAAATACTATTAAATTATGAGCTAGACAGTACCCCAAAACATGCGTACACAGAATGCATTGAACAGGAAAGTTATGTAGATAGCGTGTAACCAGGCTTAACTAGTAGTAGGTGATTAAAGTTAACATTTACTTGGAACTTGGGTGTACTCATACAATTATTTTATTACAGTAAGTCACTTCGAGTTATGACTCGAAGAGAGTGCAGAATTAATTAACTAACTAATAAGAGTTTTCGGCACACTCTAATGAAAGAGTGGCCAAAGCTGCATTCTTGAATTTATTTTGATTATTGTTAAAGATATCAATTTTATCACTGTATTTAATCAATAAATCGTTAAATAGGCGACACATTCTGACAACGGGGTTATAATAAGAGGTGTTGTTTGAATTGACTTGTAGGGCGAAAGTGTTCTGAAAGGGTTGCCGAGGTCTAGGCTTTATATTTAGATTAATAAGATAAAGTAAGCAAGGAGAGTCGATATGCGAGTGGATAATTTTGAAAAGATACAGTAGATCATGATATTTGCGATGATTTTCTAATAACATTAAATGAAAATGATGGAGCTTTGCAGTATAGTTATATTCAGAAACTTTTTCTGGACCCTCTCAATCCGGTCAACGTGAATATTGTAGTAGGGAGACCAAATTACTATTTGAGTTTTAAAACAATTAACTGTTTGACTGTATTTTTAACCATGTAGATGTCTTCCTATCACAATCGGAGTATAATTTATGTTATTGGAATATTTAATTTAAATAATATTTTACCCGAATGGATTGTTTATGGCTGGGATGCGAAGACTTTTCTGATACAAAACTGTTATTATTATCTTACGAGAAATTTCATTTAGTTAATTTTTTTTGCATACAGGCTTTGAATATGGTAAACAGGATATTTAACTTTAGTTATTTTTAGATAGAATTATATTTTTAACATCTGTTTATTCTAAGAAATGACTAAGATTTATTTGGGTGTCTTCGTATCTTCTACTTAATAATTTCATTTTGTTTACAAGTTTTATATTGTAATTTTGGATTTGTCTTAATTTGTTCTTATTAGTTTTTGAATTTTGGTAGTCATTAAAGTTTCAAGTTTTGTTTAGTCATACATAAACATAGTTATCATGTTATCATTATGCTCTCAGCATGTGCTTCCAGAGTAAGCACACTGTCGGATGGCCGAATTTGATAGACATAAGATTTTTTTTAGATTGTATTTGAATGGTCATCTTTTCTTTTGTGTTTTAATTCAAGTTCTGTTTGTTAGACATTCAATTTTTTTTTTAGATTTTATTTGAATGGTCATCTTTTCTCATTAAGTATTTGTTTTAAATTCAAGTTTTGTTTGTTAGACATTAAATTTTTTTTAGATTGTTGTTTTTTTTTAGAAAAGATGACCATCATCTTTTCTCATTTGTTTCAAATTCAAGCTTTGTTTATCAAGTTATCATATTATATTGTGCACTTAGCATGTGCTTCCAGAGTAAGCACAATATCGGATGGCCGAATGTGATGAATTTCAATAATGGATTTAATTTTAATGGTTTAATAGAAATTACTATTATGATATTTGATGACACTTGTCATATTTGTTTGTAAAATAGTCTGTCAACTTCATAGAAAATGCCGTTGGCAATTATGTATGGTTAGTCAGTTGAATCGATTGATTTAAAATATGTCTGTGGATCTGAATAATTTGTTTGTAAATAAATAATGATTTTAATTGTCATCAATCATGATAACTGTTTTAGAAACTAGTTTGTTTGTTTAGTTCATGTAAAAGTATTATTAATGGTGATTGATTCAAAATGTCTGCACTGCATACTGGCAACGCTTCCGGCGATAAAGATGGCGGTCGGGCTCGACTGCTCGATCGCCATTCTGGAACGAGCGCTCGGAAGAGTTGGTCGCATGCAATGCAAGCTATTTTGTAAAACCACGTGGCTTAGAGTTGGTAATTTGTGAAGTACTAGAGAGATTGTAACGTAGAAGGAAGTGAACAATATAGTTTGATTGGACAACAGTGGGAGTTTTATTACATTTTTTACCGGTAATTCCATTATCGGTAACTCACTAAACACTAATAAAACTCATAAGGTTATTTGTTTGAGACAAATGTTCGATTACGTTATTATTTCGCTAGCAAAGCAACAGACCATATCAGATTTCTTCTAAGGAGTGGATGACGGATGAATAATAACAAAACCAAACATGAGAAAGGGATTCCCCTACTAGCACGATGATTGACGGTAGGTACCTATGCCTTTTAGTCATTCTTGAGTTGGCAACAAATTAAGCTAAATAAACAAAACCGGATCTTATTTTAATGAAATAGAGTACATATTAGTATGTACAGAAGAACACGATGGATATAAAGTCGGTAATTATTTGATCAATACACTATAAAAAAGTCGCTAAGAAAGTCGTTAAATTATTTTTGTCGCTAAAAGCCATCAAAATGTCGCTTTTCATGTGAAAATGTCGCTGAATCTAGTGACAAAGTCGCTAAATTGGCAACGCTGGGGCGACGACACGACACACGACGACCGACGTTTGATGGGGTCTCTACACATTTGCCCATGCTGGCCCACTACAGGCCAACGCCAATGTGTACAGGGGGTATTGGTATATGTTGGCGGACATTTGTCAAGCATGGCGCGCAATCGGGGAGTTGTCGGTTTTTTGGGCACACTTCAAAAGGGGCCTCTACACATTTGCCCATGCTGGGCCAGGCTCCACCAATGCACAATTGTAGACCACGATCACTTGGTGTTCACACATTGGCGCATGGCTCATTGCTGCCTGGCAAACCAATTGCGACGGACGTCGAAGTAATTACGGCTGCGGCTATTTACTTTGAACGATCAGATTTGATTCAAACTTTGCACACCTGTCAAAGGTCGATGACAATGCAATAATATGAAAAAATATATATATGAAAAAAAAAAAATATATAGTATAAAAAACTTAAAAAAAACGCTTTTATAACTAATTGAACTAAAAAGTTAAAAATAAAACTGTAATAATCAATTGAAAAATTAATATTATTGTACAAAAAGCGTGGGGGGCTTGATTTTGATTGTTGTAAATATTTTATCAATAGTTTATTATATCTGAAGTTATTATAAAAAGCACCCTACGCTTTTTTGTACAATAATATAAATTTTTCAATTGATTATTAGTTTTATTTTTAACTTTTTAGTTCAATTAGTTAAAAAAGCGTTTTTTTTTAGTTTTTAAACTATAATTTATTCTATACTGTTTACAAGTATTACAGAACGCAACACAAAAGTGTTCTATCCCGGTCAGCGGCCGGTGACGAACTGAACATTGGCCGATTGTGTAAACACCACAGGCCAGGCTACGTCACGATTCCTTTGAAGTGTGCCCAAAAAACCGACAACTCCCCGATTGCGCGCCATGCTTGACAAATGTCCGCCAACATATACCAATACCCCCTGTACACATTGGCGTTGGCCTGTAGTGGGCCAGCGTGGGCAAATGTGTAGAAACCCCTAAAGGAATCGTGGCGTAGGCTGGCCTGTGGTGTTTACACAATCGGCCAATGTTCAGTTCGTCACCGGCCGCTGACCGGGATAGAACACTTTTGTGTTGCGTTCTGTAATACTTGTAAACAGTATAGAATATATTATACTGTTTACAAGATATATTTGACTGGCCTCTAGCTCAGTTGGTAGTAGCTCTGCCTTCTGCGCCGTAGGTCGTGGGTTCGATCCCCACCGAGAACAAATATTTGTGTGGTGAACATAAATGTTTGTTCTCTGTCTGGGTGTTATATTGTATTCTAAGTATGTATTTACAAAAAAAAAATATGTATTCAAGTATTATATCAGCTATCCGGTTCCCATATTACAAGCTCTGCTTATTTTGGGGCTGGGTAGTGCTGTGTGAATTGTCCACAATATTTATTTTATTTTTATTTAGAATAAATTATAGTTTAAAAACTAAAAAAAAACGCTTTTATAACTAATTAAACTAAAAAGTTAAAAATAAAACTGTATAATCAATTGAAAAATTTATATTATTGTACAAAAAAGCGTAGGGTGCTTCTTATAATAACTTCAGATATAATAAACTATTGATAAAATATTTATAACAATCAAAATCAAGCCCCACACGCTTTTTGTACAATAATATAAATTTTTCAATTGATTATTAATGTTTTATTTTTAAATTTTTAGTTCAATTAGTTATAAAAGCGTTTTTTTTTAGTTTTTTAAACTATATATATTTTTTTTTTTCATATTATTGCATTGTCATCGACCTTTGACAGGTGTGCAAAGTTTGAATCTAATCTGATCGTTCAAAGTAAATAGCCGCAGCCGTAATTACTTCGACGTCCGTCGCAATTGGTTTGCCAGGCAGCAATGAGCCATGCGCCAATGTGTGAACACCAAGTGATCGTGGTCTACAATTGTGCATTGGCGGAGCCTGGCCCAGCATGGGCAAATGTGTAGAGACCCCTTGACGTTCGAGTTCGTTCGAGTGCATTGTGTTGTCAAGCAATGCACAATTGCACACAACCCACAACTTGTGTGCATTCATCAGATTCATCTGCATGCATGGCTTTCGGAATTGTTTGGAACTTTGGAGTTTGGCAGGGGAGGGAGGCAATAATGTACAGCCAAGCCAGCAGCCAGTTAATGCACACTATGCACAGCATGATAATGTACAGCCGATTAATGTGCGACGTTTAGATTAACGGGGCGTACAATAAAAGGTCGTGAAATAACATGCTGTACAATATTGTCCCGACCCGTGCATAGCTTAATGCAGTGCTGTCAACGCTACGGGCCGTAGCCTACGGCAAAGAGGTAGTTTCCCAAAAATGATTTCTTGGCTTGAAAAATTAAGCTTATCTTTCTTATGTTCTCATGTAAGTAACCTCATGTATGTCTTTTTGAGAATAAATATCTTAAACCATGTACAACCTGGTGAAAGATTTTTTTTCTTTGTGAATTCATGCAAAACCGAACTCAAATGCGCTATACTAACAACTCATTACTAAAGCACATTTTATCTAATATCCAATTTTTTTTGCAAATGGCATTATAACAAGTGAATTTGAATAAAAAAAATCAGTTGTCTGTAAAGTCAGTCTACTGACGATAGTTAAACGTGACAACGTCATACAGCTGTCCACGCGGACGCATCGCTCACTCAAGTAGGAGAGAGACAGATGTCGAACGCTGCCGAACGCGGAGGCCGTGCGTGCCTCTCGCTTGCACTTCAAGCCTTAAATGGAACGCCTCAGAGCGAGGTAACGCCGCATGAGTTAAGTTTTTTCGTGCATGCAGCTGGCTCCATTGAATTATAAGACGTTGTCATGTCAAAAATACCAATGCCAACGCAGTACGTCCTTAGTACCTGTCTGTCACTGCGTTACTGCGTCACTGTTACAGGACTAGTGCTAACCGGACCATCACTGTTAGTCATGTCAATGTCACAGGAGGCATGTTTTTTTGCTATCCTGTCTACATTGCTTAAAAAATAGTATTGAATTGCTCCAGTGTATATCACTTCACTTTTCTAATATCAGTGTGCCCTAATATCTTACAATTAACATGCTGTACAATAATATCACGTGGAAATTTTGTACACCTAGTTAATTCGCAGCCGGCTATTGTACGGCAGGTTAAAACTTGGTGGATTCCTCCAAGGGTTAAAACGAATCCAAAAACAAACGTACACGGGTGTACAATAACATGCTGTCTTCTTCTTATCGTGTCACTGATTCTTTCGAACCAAGTGTGGTGAAAAGATTTTAAGTGCGCCTCAACGAGGCTCCTTTCGTGCATTACATACTAAGAATACAATATATATAACACGCAGACAGAGAACAAACATTTGCGTTCATCACACAAATATTTATTTGAGTGCTAGATATGAATGTGGACATTTATAACATGCTGTACAATAACTGGACGTACATTAACCAGACTGGTCGGTCCAGACCCACCAGTGTCTCCATATACACGGTAATTACCGTAGATGCACCGTAATCTGACATAATCTACGGTCAACGGTAAACGTGCATTACCGTGTCGTAATTCTACCGTAATAATGTGATGAATAACTTTTCGCATTTTTGATATTTTTAGGGTTCCGTAGCCAAATGGCAAAAACGGAACCCTTATAGATTCGTCATGTCTGTCTGTCTGTCTGTCTGTCTGTCTGTCTGTCTGTCTGTCTGTCCGGCCGTGTCACAGCCATTTTTCTCCGAAACCATAAGAGCTAGACTGATGAAACTTGGTGAGTAGATGTATTCTGTGAACCGCATTAAGGTTTTTACACAAAAATAGAAAAAAAACTATAAATTTTGGGGGTCCCCATACTTGAAACTGAAACTCAAAAAAAATTTTTTCATCGAACCCATACGTGTGGGGTATCTATGGATAGGTCTTCAAAAATGATGTTGAGGTTTCTAATATCGTTTTTTTCTAAACTGAATAGTTTGCGCGAGAGACACTTCCAAAGTAGAAAAAAGTTGGTCCCCCCCCCTCTAACTTCTAAAATAAGAGAATGATAAATCCAAAAAAAATATATGTTGTACATTACTATGTAAACTTCCAACGATATTTGGTTTGAACGAGATCTAGTCAGTAGTTTTTTTTTATACGTCATAAATCGTAAACCGCAATTTACCTTTTGACGAACTACAAAAACCTTTATATTATGTTAATTGATGCTACGGAACCCTTCATGGGCGAGTCCAACTCGCACTTGGCTGCTTTTTTTTGATTACGTGTGAAAAACCTGTGTTGATTTCATGCCCTCTAAAGAAATGATCAGCAAAATGAATGCTTCTATTTACGAAAAAGAAATTGTCGTCTAAGATTCGGATTAAAGAACTAGTTTTAAAGAAGTAAGTAGGTTTAAATTCATTGCAAAAAAATAGAAACATGTAACAATTAGTAATAAGTAGGTAGGTATTAAAAATAAAATTTTGATTGTAATTTAATTATTGCTTTTAAATTCCCTTTTGACATGTCCTGATATGGTTTTTTAATATTTTTAATTCTTAACCTCTATCCAAATATTATATATGGATAGAGGTTGACAAATCTAGCTTAGCTGTTAAAACAAAAAAATTCTAAAGCTCGCCATTTTTGAAAAAAAAGACTGTTTGTATTAGCGATGAAACTATTGAAAACTCATAATCAGCGCTATCAACACGTTGATTCTGATAGGGGAATACGATTTTTTTGTCATTAGTACGATGTATGATAGGGCATTAGCGAAATTATTGCAATGATTTGATAATTTCTGTGTGGATCTTGGGTGTGGATGGGTGTGTGTGGTATTTTTAATTTAAGAGTTGGCAGCACTTAACTGCGACTTGGCAAAATGACAAATATCCAGCGCTAGAACAAAAAATACCTCTATGACAGACGGTGCCATCCACCGTAATCTTAGTACAAAAAAGTTGGGAGAGTAGGTGGTGCAGCTCTGTCAAATTACGAAGCACATCAAAAAGCGGTAGCTGGTCCGTACTTTATGGGTTTTCATTTTTGTAGTATAACATTAGTAATGTTTTTAACTATTGATAATAGAGGACACTGCTATCGTGTCAATCAGGATATGTCGCCAATGTTCTCAATAGATGTCACTACTGAAATGCATGAAATCAATAATTTTATTTAAAATCAAGTAAATGTTGTGTAACAAAATTCTAAAGAATATATTTACGTATTATTTTCTGTATTAGAAAAAAATATGCCTTGGCTTTGCTACGAACTTTAGAACTTTTTAGTTTGACTTTTGGCAACACTGACTGAAAACTGTCATGTCTGCATTGATGTCTGTAATTTAAAAACTTGCTCGTTATCCGTGAAAATTTTCAATTTCTATAATTTTCTTCATTCGGCTGTGTTTTTATTTCCGTTGAGTTGAGCCATTGTTCCTCCGGTTGTGAAACAACAGTTATGAGTGATTACGTGTGATTACTTTGATTGAACTGAGATAGGACTCCTCTCGTTGTGTTTGTGATGGTGACAGAACCAGTGTGCTGTAGTTGTTTACTTTTAAACTGAGATAGGACTCCACTTGTTGTGTTTGTGATGGTGACACAGCCAGTGTGCTGTAGTTGTTAGCTTTTGAACTGAGATAGGACTCGTAAGACTAACGTGTGTATTTTGTGTGCCGTCGTACCACTATCATGTCGTCGGATAAGCACTGCTGCGTTCCTGGATGCAAAGGCAGTGGAGGTTAGTAATTTGTAAAAGACTGATCAGCAGAGCTGCAACTTAGGGTATAGAGCTTTATATATATTTACTCAAGAGCATTGCAAAATTACTTACATAGTTGGTACAACAACGTAATTTCACAGAGAACATGGCACCTATGTAGGTAGACACAGAGTACTGTTACTTTTATAACCTAAATGCAATACAAGAAGGTTAGTAGGTACTTCGAGTAAAGTAAATCAACACCTTTAAAGGACACAGTAAAGTTGTAAATGCCATTGAATATCATCCACCACAGGTCATTAGCTAAGCTCCCCCTGTTTCGGCCTAAGAGTTTGGTGTTTGCGAATGTAGCATTGAGTACAACTGGTTGCTGTTGCCCATCTCCTGGCTTGATCACTTATTTATCTTTAAAATAGGTAATAATTGTTTTTTAGGCATGCGTCAAGTACTTCACGGGTTTCCAAACCCAGAAAAGGATAAGGAGCGTTTCAATGCTTGGTTATATGCAATTGGCAGTGACATCTTGGGCTTGGAGAATGATCGCATATCAAAGTACCGCCGTGTGTGTCGCTTGCACTTTGAAGACAAGTACCTATGCCGCAATAACAAAATCAGCAATATCGCTATACCAACATTAAATATGCCAGGTATGTTTATCAACTACACACTTTAAAATATATTAAAGTTTTCATTTAATAAGTGGTTATTTTTTTAAATAATTATATACCTACTGTCGTAGTTATTTAGTTCAACCTATTCATAAATTCAAATATCTAAATGTGGTATCTGTGTAATTTTGTGTTATTCTTTTTAGATCCTTTATCAACATCGCTCAAGCATTGTATGTTGTCTTCACAAATGAAACCGATGCAACATAACATCAACCTGACAAAACCATCAGCTTGTTCAGGTACACAGACATAAATTCATTCCGTAACTTGTTTATCAGAAATTAAAAAAAAACATTTTGTTGATTTTATTATAATAATTTCAGAACCAGAAGAACCCAGGCAAGAACAAGCACTTCATACTGCAATAAACCGAGAACCTGAAACAATTGTACATGACCAAGTACCAGTCCCTCCAGCTGTCGAAATTCAACATAATAAGAGTGTAGTAGGTAAGATTAATCAACATTATAATATATCTATTTATACATTACTAGCACGAACCACTAGTGGCATGATGATTCAGACTATAGAAGTATAGTCTAAAAAGTCCATAAGTTCATGCCTGCCATCCAAATACATGTTTTGAGTATGAAAATCATAACACCTACTTGTTTTGGATACCTAAACTGTGCATGCCTAACATGCACTTCAACAATTTACTTAACTGGAAAATAGATAGTAGTGACTTCAGTTCTTACAGCATGTCTTGATATAGAAATTAAATAAATTATAGTTTAAAAAACTAAATAAACACGCTTTTATAACTTATTGAACTAATAAGTTAAAAATAAAACTAATAATCAATTGAAAAATTTATATTATTGTACAAAAAGCGTGGGGTGCTTTTTATAATAACTTCAGATATAATAAACTATTGATAAATAAAACAAAAAAATAAAAAATAAAATATTCACAACAATCAAAATCAAGCCCCCTACGCTTTTTGTACAATAATATAAATTTTTCAATTGATTATTACAGTTTTATTTTTAACTTTTTAGTTCAATTAGTTATAAAAGCGTGTTTTTTTAGTTTTTTAAACTAATTTTTTTTTACTCTTTTTTTTTCATATTATTGCATTGTCATCGACCTTTGACACGTGTGCAAAGTTTGAATGAAATCTGATCGTTCAAAGTAGGACAAAATCGAGCTCAAAGGGGTCGGTTACATACAAGCAAACAAACATCAATACAGGTGAAGCTAATAAAAGTTATAAAAAAATCATTTTGTTGATTTGTATCTAATAATTTCAGAACTAGAAACCATGCACGAGCAAGCACTTCGTACTGCAATAAACCGAGAGCCAAGAGAAATTGTACATGACCAAGTGCCAGTCACTCAAGCTGAAGAAAACCAACATAATAAGAGTGTACTAGGTAAGTTTAATCAACATGAATTGCAACACCCTTACTAGGTAATTTTGTTTTGACTCTAAAATTAGCTTCAACAATTTACTTAAAGGCCTGCGCACACCTAGTTCGCTGGCGGTAGCGATCAGTGAAACGCTGTCAAATATCGCTGTCAAATTTGACAGCGTTTCACTGATCGCCGTCGCCAGCGGCCTAGTGACCTAAGTTCTTACAGCACGTCAGATACAGAAATAAAAAAATACATTTTGTTGATTTAAATCTAATAATTTCAGAACTAGAAACCATGCACGAGCAAGCACTTCGTACTGCAATAAACCGAGAGCCAAGAGAAATAATTGTACATGACCCAGTGCCAGTCACTCAAGCTGAAGAAAACCAACATGATAAGAGTGTACTAGGTAAGTTTAATCAACATTATTATGTATTACTAGCCACGCGCCCCAGCTTCGTACGTTCGAAAATTAAAAAAGCGGCCAAGTGCGATTCGGACTCGCCCATGAAGGGTTCCGTAGCAACAAGTAACATAATATAAAACTTCTTGTAGTTCGTTGTAACTTTGATCGATGTATTAATAATAATGGCCGTTTATGATTTATGACGTATTAAAAAAAAACTACTTACTAGATCTCGTTCAAACCAATTTTCGGTGAAAGTTTGCATGGGTACATCATATACTTATATTTTTTAGTTTCGCATTCTCTTATTTTAGAAGTAACAGGGGACGCTCGCGCAAACTATTCAGTTTAGAAAAAAAATATGAATTGCAACACCCTTACTGGGTAATATGTATTGGCTCTAAAAAAAGTATTTCCTCTTAATAATGTTAGTGTAGGTTGACCAAGCAAGTGCAGTGTCTTAGTTTCGAGATTGGCCAAAAAAACGCTTTTGTCGATTTGTCTTTCTGTCTATACTCGCCAACAGGGTCGCATTTTTCAACCAACTAATCACCTTTTTATGTTATTACAGGAAAAAAGGTTATCACAACCAGCAGAAAAATAACTCTTACAATGAAGGAAAAAGAATTAAGAAGGAAAATGATTGCTGCAAGAGTAAAATTAAGTAAATTGAAAAACAAAGTAAAAAGGCAGTCTGCTGAAATTAAAGCTGCTAAAAAATTTGCAACAAACCCTACAGTACTAGAAACAATTGAAAATTGTACAAAACCAGCAAAATTGTTTATGCAAATTCAATGGAGGGAAAATAAAAAAAAGGAAAAAGGCAGACGGTTCTCGGTAGAAGAAAAGATTGTTGCATTATCCATAATGAAGCAAAGTCCAAAGGCTTATCGCTTTTTAAGAAAAATGTTTATTTTGCCTGCATCGCAGACATTAATAAAGCTCATCCAAATGTGTGATTTGAAACCTGGTGTTAACAAGAACATTTTCACGCAGTTGCAAAAGAAAGCAGCAACTATGAAAACTGAAGAAAAATTGTGCATATTGTTGTTTGATGAAGTGTCACTCAAAGCTTCAATCACATACCAAGAAAAAAAAGATAGAATCGCGGGACTTGTTGACAATGGACGAGAGAGGAAGCCCGACCTTGCCAACCATGCACAAGTTTTTATGGTGCGTGGCCTATTTAAAAACTATAAGCAAGCCGTAGCTTACACCTTTGCCACAAATGCAACCAAAGGACCTGAACTATCAAGCCAAATAAAAGAAGTAATATCTGAGATCCAAAAAGCAGGATTGATTGTTGTAGCAACTGTATGTGACCAAGGCAGCAACAACAGACAAGCGCTGAAAATGCTAATAAATGAGGCCAGGGGAATATGTTTAAGAAGAGGAGAAGAATCCAAAGAAAATGTAATGCTAATAAACGACCAAGAAGTGATTCCAATTTTCGACCCCCCACACCTTCTGAAAGGAATGAGAAACAATCTTATAACGAAAAATTTAAAATATATAAAAGACGGCGAGGAAAAATTAGCAAAATGGTCTCATCTTCAGCAGCTGTACAAAGAAAATCCTGGTTATAAAGGAATACGATTAATACCGAAATTAACAGAAAACCATGTTAACCCAGATAAAATGAACAAAATGAAAGTAAAATATGCTTCTCAAATATTTAGCCGCACTGTTGCTTCTAACATGGGGTACCTAGCAGGTAATCATTATTTTAATATTAAGTGTGCATCTACTAATATAAAAAATGCGAAAGCTATGATGTTTGTAGCTCAATCACGCCCTGAATACTGGATTGATTTAGAATTTTAGATGAAAGGAGAATGGGCAAAATGGTACTTGGCTCCAATATATTATATGATTGTAGTGTCGTTTAAAAGGTCTTAACAAGACGAACGACGAACAATGTTTACTATAGCCGCCAGTACTAGATCTGTATTTGGAGGTAATCATACATCTGCGAGTTTAGTAGGCACTAGTACCCTAGCGGGAATACTGTTTTCAGAACGTGAATAGGCACAGGCGCCATGGTAGATGTTTTTTTTTCATCTAAATGTCTAATTAATAACACATAAATTATTACTATTGATGGTGGTACCATGGTCCATACATTTTTGCCCATTGTCCTTATAGACAAGGATAATTTGTAACCTGGAATATGCTTCTTTTTATCACGAAAAAAGAACTACCACGCGGGCGGCCGCTAGCATTTTTTGTTTTGAAAAGCCCAGAATCTGATCTGATGTGAGACAAAACATCATGAAGAAACGAGGTCTTCATTCGGAAGTTGTTGGGGTGTCTTTTCCACATTTTTCTTGTGTATGATTTTATTATCTCTATTAATAAATGTAAATATTTTGATTTCAGATAAAAAAATTCTTCCATTGGAATGTAGAGAAACTGCCGATCTACTGTTGTTCATGGACAACATCTTCGATTCAGTGAACGGCAGCTACATAAAAAATAAACATGCGAAGCCTTTGCTTGGTCCTGCGACCCCCACTTCAAGCCACCACGAAACATGGAAAGAAGCGATAAAAGTTTTCGAATCTATGAAATTTATGAGTCCTGCAGGAAGGTCGGAAGTAGTTCCCACAGTGATGAATTGGGTGTGGATGTTGAAAGGGATTCAAATGTTATTAAAAAAACTGAGTGATGAATATTCGATAACTTCAGTATGGTTGCGGCACCTGAACCAAGATCCCCTCGAAAATTTTTTTGGGGCAGTGAGGAGTCATGGTTGCCGCAACATTAACCCAACATGCAGTCAATTTGAATCTGCATTTGCAACTTTAATTATTAATAATTTGAGCAGCGTCCACTCCCAAGGAAAAAATTGTGAAGAAGATTTTTGTAATGCCTTGCATACTCTCATCGTCAATGCAAAAACAACGCCGACCTGTACGCATACATTTGATTTTTTGAATGTATTAGAAATGAATTTTACCGAAATTGAAGAAAAAGAAAAAGACCCTCGCATAATTGCACCTCTGCAATACGTAAGCGGATATTTCAAAAAAAAAGCCAAAACAAATGTGTATAAAAATTGTAAAGAATGTAATAGTGATTTATATTGTGATGAAGAAAAAGAATATATAAGATATAGAAATTATACAGGTCGGCGATGGCTTTGCAATCCCAGCAATGAATTAATAAAAGTGATATCCAATATGCAAGACATAATACATGCCATTTTAAAAGAATCAATTGAAAAAGAAAACCTTAAAGACTATATAAAAACAGCGATAATTATCATGGTTGATTTCAGTTTTATTAAATGTAATGAGCACAAAAAAAAACTAATTGATTATTTGATTAATATAGAAATTCGTTGCATAATGTACAATTATTGTAAATATATAAACCAAATATTGGCTGGGACAAGAAATATTGACGATGATGATGAGAGTAGGCTCGCAGTAAAAGCGAAAAAGTTAAATAGGTGCTTTAAAAGGCATAAATAGGATATAAAATAAAAATAATAGTAAAACTCGACAAGTGTTTTATTCATACTTTCTGAAATGCAACTACATTATACAACTAAAGCTATATGTGCGTAGGTAGGTACCTAGGTTCTGTACAGTGCAATAGTACTATAGGTACCTATCTATAAAGGTATGTTTGCAAAAGTAACTCCTACTAGCCATATCAGATGGCGCCACCACGACGTTGCCAATTTTAGGGCGTAAGATTGGTCTCTATTTCAGTATATAAAATGTACTCTGTGCGGTGCAAGTGCAAGGTAATTCTTGCCCTTCAATTCATCAAAAGATCGACACAGCAACTAACATTAGTCTTCTAGATCTAGAGGATACTTGATAAAAATTCCAGATTAAAGTACTTACTGGAATTTACAGAATCTAGTGGAGTGGGCCTTGAGCAAACCCGCACAACGCCCTTACGTTTCAACCATTATTCATTTCTAAGAAGCACAACCGTTCCCTATCAAACTTAGCAGGACAACCAATAGAGCCCTATTTTCAAGGCCTGGTGACTCCTCATCGCTATGAGTGGCTATGAGCTACCTTACCTTCCCTTAGGTTCACACTAGGTAGACATAAACTTGTATTGTATGCAACAGACAGAACAGAGTGCCGTGTATGGTCGAAAACCTAGTTTTAGCACTAATGCTATTAAATGAAACAAGAATTGATAAATTGATTATTTTTTTATTCAATTTCTTCATTTTCAACATCTTCTCTTATTAGGATATGGTCCAAAAATTGTGCAGGTGGTGTAATATTATTTTGATGCCTTGCTCACCCTAAATACCAAACAATTGTCATTACATGAGCACAGCTCCCAACAGTTCTTTTTCCTACGAAACAGTTACAATAGTAGCCGCAAATTCGGTCATTCCAATCGGCATTTTTCTCAGTGACATATATTTTGTTATCATTGAGTATCTTCTTTTTCAGAAACAAAGGTACTCTGAGGCGTTCGATATTTGCACACTCTGGTACAAAACAATGGTTTGAAGTATCTGGAGTTCGAGCGTAACCATCTAAATGCATATTTTCATTTTCCAATTGATGAATGCTGTCCCTTTCAAAGTCAGAGCTAGGGACACTTACAGGTTCAGCTACAGAACTTGATCCGCTTTCCACTATGTCATCTGGAATGATTATTCTTTCATCTTCTACCACTTCTGGAGCGTATAAGTTTGCTCTTAGCCAGCAGGCGTTGCACGCTCGAGCATCAGCATTAATCTGAAAAGGAATTTTGACCACTTAAGTTTTACTACATAATGGTGCATTATAAATAACAACCCTTATTTACTTTTTTATTACCCGTTTTCACAATGCGTTTTCCAATGTTGATTCTTAAGTTTAGCTTACACAATTTAGTTTGTAACCTAGCTACATATTATTATACTGTGTATGTAACATAGCCTACCCGTGAGAACCTCTAGTTGACTCTACGATAAAATATACATTGTGTGAGGTTATATTTGGAAATGGATAAATGTTAGCCTGATGTGAAAACAATGAATGTTTTTAAAACTAAAATTATTATGAAAACTATTTTACCTGACGGGGACTGATGATGTTAGCTATATGGTCTCGCTCAGGACGACCAACAGGTAGAGGATGAGATCGTCTCCCTGTTCTTTGGGAGATTGTAATCCCACAGCAAATGCAAACTGATAGATGACCAAGTTGTCTATCACCATGAATGCCATGAAATCTACCATAATATTCGCGCATTAATAGGTCCATACACTCTTGGCAAATAGTATCTCCATCTTCAACCTGAAAACAATGTAAAAATTACTTTGCTAGAAAAAATATAACGCACTATCGACCAGGTTTAGGTTAGTTTAGGTTTCATTAGTAAAAAAAAATAGTATTACTTGCCTCCCGAGCTATCCATTCTTCTATAATTGAAATGATCTGGAGATCCATATCCAGAGCATTGTAAAGATGCTGTTGTTGTAAAGGATGACTTGCTATGTTGCAATTGATACAGCGAGCCATAATCTACGAATAGGAACGTAGTCGAATACCGTTGTGAATAGCCAAGTCGTCAGGGTTTTATCTCCAAGCTACCGTTATCCAAATCGCGTGCAATAAAACAGTCAATCCGTTGAAACAAAGCCGAGAGCCAGTCCACACGGCGCGTTGCGTCAGCGTTGCGTCGACGCAGCGCTACCATTGCTTTGTTTTACATACAAATAACCAAGGTGTTCATACGGCGCGTTGCGTCGTCGCAACGCACACATGACGGACAGCAGCCCCCGAGACGAAGCGAGAGGGGGTGTACTCGTACCGACGGAACGTTAAGACTGCGTCGTAACGCTGCGATGGCGCAGCGCCCGTGTGGCCGGCTATGCGTCAAAATATTTGCGTTGCGACTACGCAACGCAACGCAACGCGCCGTGTGGACTGGCTCTCAGGGGTCAGGTAAGTTAGAAGATAATTTGAGAAAGCTACGAGAACACAACACAACGCACTGAAATCCACGACGAAATGAAATCCAACGAATTGACATTTGCAATCTGACAGATAAAATGTCAATGTCATTCATCATTAGGGATGCCTGATCGTTCTAGAATACCAACCATCAACTTATTTATTTGAGTTAAAATAATTTATTTAAAAACAATGGAGGGCTCTAAAAAATATTCAAGTAGGGTTTCAAGTTCTATGTTTTAGGCATTCAAAGTTCAGCATAAAGTGGTTCCAGTTAAAGGCATCTAGGAATAAAAAACCAGCCTCCATACAAAATCGGGACAACTCATTTGTTTTTTATCTACTTATTTACCAATTTTACCATACACTTAAACATTACACGGTAATTACGGTAAATTTTTAACTGACACACCGTAAATCACCGTATTTTCACCCTGGCAACACGGTAATCCTTTATTTTTATATGGAGACACTGAGACCCACCCAACCCAATGTCACTCACTTGCCTTTGCCTTGCCCAGCAGCTGTGCTTTGTTTGTCTGGTTTGTTGTTGTTCCCATGATAAATTTCTCGCGCTCCTCACATACCAGCTAGTTAGTAGTTACATAAAATAGTAATGGGTGACGAGAGTCGGGCTGATGCTGATGATGTACTATGTGAGTTGTCCACTGCAACAGAGAGCTTGAAGATCGACGAACCAAAGGAAAACGGAAATGATTCTAATAAATTAGACAAAGTAAAAAGTGAGTAGACTTTCACTGTTTCGAAGAATTCGTGTAGTGGTGTCCCAGCATGCAAAGGAAATCAAAGGATCATAATAATCACCTTAAAAGTTCACTTATTTTTTGATGAATTGCAATGCTACGAACACTACTGACTTGAAATTTACTATTGAAGTGACTATTAGGTGCTTGTTGCAGTGGACTGGATCCGGATAGATTAGCAATAAATAGAAAGACTATTATCTAAATGAACATACATTCTTTTATTAAATTTTTCACGAATTGACATCTAATAAACAACATGGTAGCCTAGCAACCATGATCCTTCATAAATAAAGGCTGACCTGCAGTAAGGAGGTTGCTATGCTGTAACAGTACTTACCAATGTATTCTTATTGTTCGGTGTTTTAAGAGTTCCATTAGTTTACTTAAATCCTTGGATTTGAAACATTTCAGTTGACATCCTGCTGAAGGCGACAGGCGATGCTCCTATCATGAAGAAAAAGAAGTGGGCGGTGGATGCCGAGAAGCACATCGGATGGATCATGGAGTTTGTCAAGAAGTACCTAAAGCTGGGACCTGAAGATAAACTTGTGAGCTTGTTTACCTACGCTACGTACTCCATGAATACAAGTTCAGCAATTCATTCATACTAGCTAACACCTCTCATACACTGCCACATATCTCAAAAACTCATAAAATCAATTTGAATTTCAGTTCCTGTATGTGAACCAGACGTTTGCACCGTCCCCCGACCAGATGGTCAAGAACCTGTACGAATGCTTCGGCTCCGACGGGAAGCTCGTGTTGCATTACTGCAAGAGCCAGGCGTGGGGATGAATCCATCATCACTGTACTGTAACCTATCAGCTAGCTAGTGCCCACTTCACAGGCTATTCTTATCTGCAAGCTGATATCTTGTATCTTCTATTGGACTTGCATATCCGGATATAGCTGAGAGATGACTGACTGGCCTCTCAGCTCAGTTGGCAGTAGCTCTGCCTTCTGCGCCGTAGGGTGTGGGTTCAATCCCCACCCAGAACAAATTCTATTGATGTATTTACAAAAAAAGTCTGCTATCTGGTTCCCATAGTAAAAACTCTGCTTAGTTTCGGGCTAGATAGTGTTGTGTGGATTGTCCTCATTATTTATTTATAATATAATATGCATTACACACTAGGGTGCTCTAGAAATTTTATAAATGGAAACAGGTCAATCATCAAAATGATTTTGTTAGTAATCCACATAGTGAACTTGATTGATATGTAATTGGCTGGTGCAAGTACCTAGGGATAGAAGTTTATTTTAAGTGATTCCAATATTGTAAATAATAGCCAGATATTTTAGACAGCTAGTCATTAAGAGTCATCTATTTTAATTACCTACCTGAAGTTGTAGGACTTTAGGTAGCTAATTAAAATAGATGAGGTAAGGTAACATTTTGGTTTATAACAAAATGTTTCATATATTACCAAAGATACAACTTGGACTTATAAGTGAATTAAATGCAAAAGCCTAATTATATTTAGCTTTAACATGTATCAGCACATTGGAAATTGTTATAAAAGGTTACTTAAGCCTTTTTATGCATTTTATAGGGTAGGGTATAATAGTTATTAAAATAAAATACTCTGATTAAAATCCAATAAAAAACACTTTAATACATAAATGAATATGAAACCTAAACTTCACAATGATTATTATTTAGTATCAAGTCTTCTTTTTATCTCCGCTGCTGTTTACAAACTCTTTACTCGTCGTTTTCGTCGGCAAGTTATCTGAAAAAGAAACCCATTATTCAGAGTCAATGATGCGACCAACGATGATAGTGCGTTCCAATCTGTCGTGTGACATCTAGTTCTGCTTATCGTAAACCATTCTGTAATACGCTTTACATATTATTCTTAGGCCAACAATAAGTCAAAGTCAATAGTTTTTTATTCAGTACGATGCAAGAATCACTTTGAAACGTCTTAAAGCTAGGTGAGTCTAGGTGCCAGTTCCACGCGACCAAGCGTAGATATAGGAGATATTAGTGCAGTGTATAATAGTTATTTGTTAAGTATACAAGAGTGCAACGTTGCTTCCCTCGCTAACGCTCAGGGTTCTACTTTGTGAACCACTATAGTAGTAGTAGAGCTCTTTGTGAAGGGCTCGTCCAGGGAAGTACTACCACCATGCCTATTTCTGCCGTGAAGCAGCATTGCTGTGTTTCGGTTTGAAGGGTGTGGGTGCCGGTGTAATTACTCGCACGTGAGGCTGAATATCTGTATGCCTCCAGTTGATGGACGTAGAGCAGTGCATCGTAGGGCACGTTCCTGACGTGCGTGACCTACGAGGCATGGCTTTGTTATAGGTGATGGTTACCACTTAACACCAGGTGGGCCATATGCTTGTTCCATCAGCAAGTTACATAAAAAAAAAAAATACCACTGTACTGCGCTCGAGATTAAATTTGGAATCCTTCGCTTGCTCGGTTATCAAAATTGAGCACGAGGTTAAAAATCTATGCACTCAATTGCAACAGGTAACTTTTCCCATCTCAGTGAGGAAATGACTAAATGCTAAAAAGAAAATGGCGCTCGTAAAGCAAATTAAAAAAGGTAGGGGTAAGGTAACACACCAAGAAGGTTGTATGATGAATACGGCACTATGGATGTAGAAGTAAATAGGTTTAATTATGATGCTTGAAACACTGCTTGAGTACGAATCGAGCCTCAAGCATAGCTTTGTTGACAGTTCTCCATTGAAAAATGACAAAAACAATGTGCACACGATGTTCTAAATTCGAGTTTACTTAATCATTTAGCGGACAAGAACGGCTTGTGTTCACAGATATTAAAAAGCAAAATTACACTTTCCGAGTTGGGGAGATGAAAAGGGTTAGTTACCGGTCGCTCGGCTGCTGCTGCACTGCCTGCCGCGTGCGGGGGGCGCGGTGACGTCACACGGACAGCACGCGCGCACGCTGCTGCGCGACGTGTCCATCGCAGAGATCTGCTCCACCTGCAGCCCGGGAGGGAGGGGTTACTACACTAGCATTACAAGACGTTGGATATCCCTCGCGGCAGTCCCTCGGAGCGTACCTTGGAGGGCGCGGCGGGAACCCTGCGCCGCGCCGCGTCCCCCGCGCCCGCGCCCGCGCCCGCGCCCGCGCCCGCGCCGGGGGGGGCGGGGTGCAGCGGCAGGCGCAGGCGCAGGCCGGAGCCGGAGTCGGAGCCCGAGCGCGCGGAGGGCGCCGCCGCCTCGCCCTGCGCCGGCTGCTCCAGGTATTGCTGGCACAACACAAAGCTCATTTCTTTGTACACATTTTACAACGTGCATCGCGGGTAAATCAATCAAAATAATCACCTACTACTTCAGCTAAGCCTGATTACACGCTATCTACATCACTATCCTGTTCTATGCATTCTTGTGTACGCATGTTTTGGGGTCCTGTCTAGCTCATAGTAAATAGTACATTATGCAACTAGTGAATAAAAGACGGATTTAAATCGAGGACCAAAGATTAATCACGAGCAAGTGCAGGAATCTAACGACTGAATCACGACCGTAGGGAGTGATTCATGATGATTGAATCACGAGCGTAGCGAGTGATACAAGTGTTAGAATCCTAAACGAGGCGAGTGATTCATGGCCCTCGATATAAATCCGTTTTATTCAAGAGTTGCATACTATACTTTATACCATGACTTCGAGAAAAAGAAAGATTTGAAAGATCGAAAAAGGATTAAAAACTATAAACTTTGTTTATACTATTCTTATATGACATAAAACAAATAATTTTAGATTTTGATTTGATATGTAAATAAAGAAGGATAAATTAATGCAAGTTTTCTACTATAACTACCTATTGGCCGACCTCTCTTTCATGAACTCAGCAACTCAATTGAACAACAAACAACTCGGCATATCTTTTTCATTCCTAGAATGCATTTTCAATCGATTAACTATTATCGAACTTTGTGCTGCATAACTTACTAAGTACAGTATTCAAAATAGCGCAATTTACTAATGTATGACAATGACAACAAAGAACACAAAACAGTTTTTAATCCAATGCTCTCCTTGTCAAAAATTTCGACCAATCAAATCTAGAGTATTTACGGCGCAAGGAGGTTGTAAGGTATTGAGATGGACGTTGACCTTATTCGTGTGTTCCAAATTCAAACACCAAAACAGTGATAAAAAAAGAGCTTTTTATTCACTGTTTCCAGTGAATAAAATAAGCTTTTTAGAGGGGGTATGGTATAAATGGTATTTATGCCTGTAAATTAATCGATTGTACCTACTTAATCTTTTATGTGTACCTAACGTACAAATAAAAAAAATAGTGCCGGATAGATAGTGAAGAAGACTCGGTGAAGTAGGTTCTAGTGCGTTGTGCGGGTAGATAGATGGTAGGGTAGGGTATACCTCGGGCATGCTCCACACGATGATGGTCCCGGCGGCGCAGCAGGAGACGAGGCGGCGCGCGTCGCGGCTGAACCGGCAGCACGTGACGGCGCCCGCGTGCCCCACGCCCATGTGCGTGTAGATGGTAGGGTAGGGTATACCTCGGGCATGCTCCACACGATGATGGTCCCGGCGGCGCAGCAGGAGACGAGGCGGCGCGCGTCGCGGCTGAACCGGCAGCACGTGACGGCGCCCGCGTGCCCCATGCCCATGTGCGTGTAGATGGTAGGGTAGGGTATACCTCGGGCATGCTCCACACGATGATGGTCCCGGCGGCGCAGCAGGAGACGAGGCGGCGCGCGTCGCGGCTGAACCGGCAGCACGTGACGGCGCCCGCGTGCCCCACGCCCATGTGCGTGTAGATGGTAGGGTAGGGTATACCTCGGGCATGCTCCACACGATGATGGTCCCGGCGGCGCAGCAGGAGACGAGGCGGCGCGCGTCGCGGCTGAACCGGCAGCACGTGACGGCGCCCGCGTGCCCCACGCCCATGTGCGTGTAGATGGTAGGGTAGGGTATACCTCGGGCATGCTCCACACGATGATGGTCCCGGCGGCGCAGCAGGAGACGAGGCGGCGCGCGTCGCGGCTGAACCGGCAGCACGTGACGGCGCCCGCGTGCCCCATGCCCATGTGCGTGTAGATGGTAGGGTAGGGTATACCTCGGGCATGCTCCACACGATGATGGTCCCGGCGGCGCAGCAGGAGACGAGGCGGCGCGCGTCGCGGCTGAACCGGCAGCACGTGACGGCGCCCGCGTGCCCCACGCCCATGTGCGTGTAGATGGTAGGGTAGGGTATACCTCGGGCATGCTCCACACGATGATGGTCCCGGCGGCGCAGCAGGAGACGAGGCGGCGCGCGTCGCGGCTGAACCGGCAGCACGTGACGGCGCCCGCGTGCCCCACGCCCATGTGCGTGTAGATGGTAGGGTAGGGTATACCTCGGGCATGCTCCACACGATGATGGTCCCGGCGGCGCAGCAGGAGACGAGGCGGCGCGCGTCGCGGCTGAACCGGCAGCACGTGACGGCGCCCGCGTGCCCCACGCCCATGTGCGTGTAGATGGTAGGGTAGGGTATACCTCGGGCATGCTCCACACGATGATGGTCCCGGCGGCGCAGCAGGAGACGAGGCGGCGCGCGTCGCGGCTGAACCGGCAGCACGTGACGGCGCCCGCGTGCCCCACGCCCATGTGCGTGTAGATGGTAGGGTAGGGTATACCTCGGGCATGCTCCACACGATGATGGTCCCGGCGGCGCAGCAGGAGACGAGGCGGCGCGCGTCGCGGCTGAACCGGCAGCACGTGACGGCGCCCGCGTGCCCCACGCCCATGTGCGTGTAGATGGTAGGGTAGGGTATACCTCGGGCATGCTCCACACGATGATGGTCCCGGCGGCGCAGCAGGAGACGAGGCGGCGCGCGTCGCGGCTGAACCGGCAGCACGTGACGGCGCCCGCGTGCCCCACGCCCATGTGCGTGTAGATGGTAGGGTAGGGTATACCTCGGGCATGCTCCACACGATGATGGTCCCGGCGGCGCAGCAGGAGACGAGGCGGCGCGCGTCGCGGCTGAACCGGCAGCACGTGACGGCGCCCGCGTGCCCCACGCCCATGTGCGTGTAGATGGTAGGGTAGGGTATACCTCGGGCATGCTCCACACGATGATGGTCCCGGCGGCGCAGCAGGAGACGAGGCGGCGCGCGTCGCGGCTGAACCGGCAGCACGTGACGGCGCCCGCGTGCCCCACGCCCATGTGCGTGTAGATGGTAGGGTAGGGTATACCTCGGGCATGCTCCACACGATGATGGTCCCGGCGGCGCAGCAGGAGACGAGGCGGCGCGCGTCGCGGCTGAACCGGCAGCACGTGACGGCGCCCGCGTGCCCCACGCCCATGTGCGTGTAGATGGTAGGGTAGGGTATACCTCGGGCATGCTCCACACGATGATGGTCCCGGCGGCGCAGCAGGAGACGAGGCGGCGCGCGTCGCGGCTGAACCGGCAGCACGTGACGGCGCCCGCGTGCCCCACGCCCATGTGCGTGTAGATGGTAGGGTAGGGTATACCTCGGGCATGCTCCACACGATGATGGTCCCGGCGGCGCAGCAGGAGACGAGGCGGCGCGCGTCGCGGCTGAACCGGCAGCACGTGACGGCGCCCGCGTGCCCCACGCCCATGTGCGTGTAGATGCCCTCTTGGTACCGCCACAGCTGCCCAACATCACCCACTGTTAGAGATACCTCAAGCCAACCAGACCGAACAAAGCGCCCCTTTCTAAACTACTGTATCAAATGTCAACAGCAACAATGCCAGAGTGCACTTATAAAATAAAATCTATTTTTGTTTTTACAATAAAAATTATGGATAGAAGCAATATTTTTATCCGATGACTAGCGCGCCTGACAAAACAGACATTTTGTAGCAAGTAATACCTAGTTATTTGTTATTCAAAAGTGCAAAGTTTCTTATTTGTTATTCAAAAGTGCAAAGTTTCTTTTTAAACGCGAGCTCAATTTTGATGACCGAGCAAGCGAAGAATTCTAAAATTGAATCACTAGCGCAGCGAGGAATTCTAAAATTAGAATCCTGATCGTTAGCGTGGGAATCAAAAGAGCACGAGGTGAAAAATAATTGCATTCAGATATCGAAAAGAAAAAATACTTTCGAGATAGATGATGAAAAATATTGACATACCTTGACGATCTGATCGTTCCCCCCGGTGACGAAAAGCTCTCCGTTAGCCGTGATGTCCACTCCGTTGATGGCGCCCTGCTTGCTGGCTTCCAACTGAAACATCGAATTGATAAAATTATTGTGTGAAAAAAATTAAACTACTACGATCATAAGCTTTTGCAAAACATATTTAAATGGATTTTCATCCCCCCCACCCGGAAAGTGCATTTTTGCTCTTCCATATCTGTGTACAAAAGCTGATTTATCCGCTAGAGGATAAAGTAAAATTGAATTTAGAATAGCGTGTGCACTAAGTTATGAATTTAAAAACTGAAATGAATTATTCATAATTCATTGCGCCATACGGTACCAAAATAATAGAACCTCGAGCGACGTCGACGTACTTGGAGTGAGTGGAGTAGGTACCTCTCTGGCCAGGTTCCCGCTGGCGGTCTCCCAGTAGGCGACGCGGCGGTCGGAGCCGCCCGTCAGCAGCACACGCACACGTACTTGGAGTGAGTGGAGTAGGTACCTCTCTGGCCAGGTTCCCGCTGGCGGTCTCCCAGTAGGCGACGCGGCGGTCGGAGCCGCCCGTCAGCAGCTGGCAGCCGCGCGGCTCCCAGCACACGCACATGAACAACGTGTTCGCGTACATCACCTGCCGCCGGGACAACGACCTGCCGACACCACCCGTCATCATCAACAACATCCACCTAGTGCAGGTCTCTCCCATGGCGCGCCACTGAGCTCTTCCCATCCCGCCCACCGACACTAAACTATTACAAACATCGAAACAAATCAGTCGGCTTAGTCCAAGCAAGCGTAGACATTAGTGTTGCCCAAATTCAGTCTTGGTCTTGCAGTCTTGGTCTTGTTCTTGCGTTTTTGCAAGAACAAGACCGCGTATTTTTAGCAAGACCAAGACCAAGACTGACCGTGCAAGACTTGAGCAAGAACAAGACATAGCCTGCAAGACTCTTGCGTCTTGCAGCTAGGACTTAGCGCTATTTCACTGAGTAGTTAGGTGTAACAGTTCGGTGTATAGGTAGGTCCGCTTAGGAATTCTATGAGACGCAAAAAACTGTATCAAAGAATATGAAAAACTGGACCTATGCGCATTACGACTAATACCATAAACATAGCGAATAAAAAAATATCTATTAAAATCAAACTGAGTGCATGCATAGTTATGTTTTAACCATTGGCACTTTGATAATGCGGCATCAAAGGTTTTGTACTTACTTCTCAAAGAAATTTGCCGCTTTTGTGAATTGTGAATGTTTATTAAGAAACAGTTACTTCCATGGAAAACGACATATAGGTCAGTTGATTTTTCGAATTTCTTATCAAATCTTCAGTTATTTATTAATCTGCTTGATCTTTACTATAGCTATGTTAATTCAAGCTCACAATGTTCCAATTCTAATACGTTTTTCTAAGATTTAAAGTAAACTTTAATAAATAGTAATAGACTAATAGGTAATTGCAAGACTTGCAAGACTCTTGCTGCAAGACCAAGACCAAGACTGGGAGCGCAAGACCAAGACCAAGACCAAGACCAGGTGTATTGGCGCAAGACCAAGACCAAGACTGGCTAAGTCTCGTCTTGTTCTTGCATTTGGGCAACACTAGTAGACATCAATCAAAGCGGAAATGCACGTAATTTTGTAGGCATTAGGGTTTGAAGTGGAGTGTAGCAGCCACCGATGGAGCTTGACAGGTGGGCTGAAAACGGCCGATATCGGCTAATAGGTAGCCTGAGAGGTTCAATTGAAAGAATACGATTTTAGTTTATCCACCCGTCCACCAAGACTAGCATGACCACGCTCTACAACTAATTTCTCAGCGAAACTTTAAAAAATACTGTAATTTTGGACTCGGTAAAACTGTCAAAAATGACATAATAATGAGACATGGAGATAGGATGGTGGGATGCTCACACGAGGTCCCATATGATGCAGGAGCCGTCGGTGCCCGCGCTGACGGCCTCCATGTCGTTGGGCGACACCTGGATGGCGGACACGGGGCTCTTGTGCTCCTTCAGGACCTTCTTCAGGGTCTGCCTCTCCGGCCGGATGTCCCACAGCCGGACCTGGGACCGACAATCAATGGGACAGCTCCTCCCTCGTCCACCATGGTGATGCAGCAGGTATAGGTAGCGGCACATAACTCTAGCGCTGACCGTTATTGAGCAGAAGTCAGAAATAAGGTACTTGCGGGATGAAAGGTGGACGTGCGTAGCGCTGATTCGCTCTCCGGTCGCACTCCGCTCTCCTTACCAATAGGACACTCTGCACACATCCACACATCCAGTGTGCGCGACATGGTACACTACGACGCATGCGCCGCGCGTATCGCTCACCGCTAGAGTAATGTGCCGCTAGTTATAGGTAGGGTGGGGGTGGGGGTGGGGGTAGGTACCTGTCCCTCGCAGCCGCCGGAGATGAGCGTGCGTCCGTCGGAGGTAGCGGCGAGGGCGGAGGTGCCCTTGTTGTGCGTGTTGTAGATGCAGTACATGAGGCGCCCCGACAGCGGCGTGAAGGCGCGGATGTTGCCGTCGCTCCAACCTGTACCATACCACCCAGCCACGTCATTACCCACCCACCCACTCCCATACAGTACCACCGATAAGCGAAACGGCTCGCACTCTAGTTTCGACAGATGAAGCTGGTAGTAGAACGATAAGTAAAGGAATCTTCTTATCGTGCCACAGATTTGAATGAACTAGTGCGATGAATGAATAGTTTCCAAACTATTTAGAATGGATGACATGCGGGTGAAGATGAAGGTGAAGGAAGGATGGGGATGGGGATGGGGATGAGGATGAGTAAGGTTGCGTTACCGGAGATGATGCTGCGTCCGTCGGCCGCGAAGAGCACGGCGGCGCAGGTGAAGGTGAAGGAAGGATGGGGATGGGGATGGGGATGAGGATGAGTAAGGTTGCGTTACCGGAGATGATGCTGCGTCCGTCGGCCGCGAAGAGCACGGCGGCGCAGGTGAAGGTGAAGGAAGGATGGGGATGGGGATGGGGATGAGGATGAGTAAGGTTGCGTTACCGGAGATGATGCTGCGTCCGTCGGCCGCGAAGAGCACGGCGGCGCAGGTGAAGGTGAAGGAAGGATGGGGATGGGGATGGGGATGAGGATGAGTAAGGTTGCGTTACCGGAGATGATGCTGCGTCCGTCGGCCGCGAAGAGCACGGCGGCGCAGGTGAAGGTGAAGGAAGGATGGGGATGGGGATGGGGATGAGGATGAGTAAGGTTGCGTTACCGGAGATGATGCTGCGTCCGTCGGCCGCGAAGAGCACGGCGGCGCAGGTGAAGGTGAAGGAAGGATGGGGATGGGGATGGGGATGAGGATGAGTAAGGTTGCGTTACCGGAGATGATGCTGCGTCCGTCGGCCGCGAAGAGCACGGCGGCGCAGGTGAAGGTGAAGGAAGGATGGGGATGGGGATGGGGATGAGGATGAGTAAGGTTGCGTTACCGGAGATGATGCTGCGTCCGTCGGCCGCGAAGAGCACGGCGGCGCAGGTGAAGGTGAAGGAAGGATGGGGATGGGGATGAGGATGAGTAAGGTTGCGTTACCGGAGATGATGCTGCGTCCGTCGGCCGCGAAGAGCACGGCGGCGCAGGTGAAGTTGGGCACCTCGATGCGCAGCAGCTCGCGGCAGGAGAGTGCGCACCACACGCGCACCGAACCCGCACCTGCCGTCGCGAACACGCTCGACATGCCTCTGCAACCCACGCACGCACACACACACATACACTATTACGGGATGCGCAAAGCCCTTCGGATGTACCGATCGACTCTTCCAGAGAAGTTGCCATCTTCTGAACATAGAAATAGTACAGAGGTACACATAGCTTTTATTGCTCAAAAAAAATGCGTCAGGGCAATTATAGGTATACCACCGTGGGAATCTTGCAAACCACTGTTTAAGGACCTGCAATTGCTCACCCTACCCTGTATGTATATCTTTGAGGCAGCTTTATTTGTCAAAAAACATAATAGTTTATTTGTAAAAGCAAACGAAATGTACGTTCGAAATACCAGGGACTCAGACAGAATTGTACTACCGAGGGTTCCTCGCACAAAATTGTATTCGAATAACTGTTACGCGATGTGCGGCAAAATATACAACGCCCTACCCCGAGACATTAGAAGCCTTCCGCTTAACAAGTTCACCAAAGAACTAAGACGGTGGCTAATAAGTAAAAGTTTTTATAAGATGCAGGATTTCCTAGGTAAGAATAGTTAGCACATTGACATTGTATTATTATATTGTAGGTGAGGACATTGTTTTTTTTTGTATTTGTATTTTTTTTTCTTCTGACTTTGCTGTTCTTTTGATATGACATTTAATTATTATTGTACGAGTATAGCGTTAGTAGAATGGAATTTTAATTTTATTACTTATTTAATATAATTGCATGTTGTTTCGTAAACTTAAATGGCATGAACCAAAAATTTGCATCCCAGCTATGGGGAATGAGTGACACTTATTTATTATTTTTAAGATCTTTCATGTATACACTTCATTGAGGCAAATAAATGATTATGATTATGATTATGATTATTATGATTATACAAATGAGTCGACAACTTTTTGTCCGGCAGAAGCATCCGAGCCGTAGTAGTTGACGGTTGTAGCTCCGACCGCATGAACATTGACCCTGGCGTCTCACAAGGCTCTCTATCGTCCCTATGGTTATTTCTGTAGCATGTCAATGATATTTGTCAAAAAACAGACGCATTCCGCCGCAGCTGCACACGTAAACATGTGCCTCAATGTGACCCACTTAAAATTCTTTCACCACATTGGTTCCGAAGAACTAGTGATACAAAAGGAGAGAGACAGAATGGGTGTGTAGTGTGTAGTGTGTAGTGTGTAGTGTGTAGTGTGTAGTGTGTAGTGTGTACCTGGGGAAGGCGAGGTCGTTGATGGCGCAGCGATGGCAGGTGACGAGGAGCGCGGGCGCGAAGGTGGCGGTGTCGATGGCGTAGATCTCGGAGGAGCGCGTGCCGGCCAGCAGGCGCCGCGCGCGCGCCACCAGCTCCAGCGACGTGATGCAGCCGTCCAGCTTCACCGACTTCAGCTGACAACCACCAACAACAACCGATCCAACAAACGTCCAGCAGACCTCTTTGTGAAGGGTCCCTATCCCTACTACCACCATGCTTATTACGCTGTAGTTTCGGCTTAAAGAGTGTGGGTACCGGTGGAATTACTGCCACGTGAAGCTTTACATTTGTATGCCTCAAGTTGAAGAACGCATGACAGTGCGTCATAGAGCACGTTCCCAAACCGAATAAAATGTGCTTCGATCCAATATTTATTTATAAATGAAACGTACCGCCTTGAAGTGCGGCTTGTTGGGTTCGAGTAGGTTCCCCTTGGGGAAGTCTCCCTTCCAGTTGATTTCGTCGAGAATCTCGATCGTGCCGTCGCCTCCGCCCACTATCAGGCAGCCGTCGTCCATTATTATGATCGCCTCTATGCCTGTAACAACAAAATCTGGGTAAAGGGCAAGGTTCGGATGTACGTCCTTCAACGAAAAAGGTAGATCTTCCACCGACCGCGGCAACATTAAATGTAACTTGAAAAGTATTTTCTTTTTTAATTCCACTTGTTGATGGGGAAGGCAGATGGATCCCCTGATGCCATCCTCTATAACAAAGCACTAGATGGCAGGTGGTGGTTATGGTTACCTAGACTGTAGCAGTTGGACTGCGGGCGCTTGCCCTTGCGCCAGGGCCCGCAGCGCGCCAGGCAGCCCAGCAGCGCCGGCTTGCAGTGCGCCACCGCCGCCAGCGGATCCGGCGGGTAGCCGATGCTGAACTTTATCATGTCGCCCGTGCTGGGGATGGCCTTACATTAGCTTCACTATATTTCATTTTGGCACTACTTCAAAATAGTCTTAAGAATAGAAATCCTCACTGGATTCAAGACAGGTAAAACCTATTGTTGGATTCGCGTCAGATAGCGAGGTATATATAGCCCATGGCGTCGTCCTTGGAGATGGCGATGCAGCGCCGCAGCCGGCCCAGCGACACATCCATCACGTCCAGCTCTTGCTTACCTGGTGCCGGCGTAGCCGATGGCGTCGTCCTTGGAGATGGCGATGCAGCGCACACAGCGCCGCAGCCGGCCCAGCGACACGTCCACTACGTCCAGGCTCTTGGCCAAGCCGATGTTCCACAAGCGCAGGTTCGCTAACAAACACATGACAATCAGGCAACACCCCTCTATGGAGCGAGAGAACATAGTACACTTTGAGAAGGGAGCTTTCTGCAGGGACGCTGGTGCTGCGGAAAGTTTTAATTATTTCACAACATGCTGATAGCACAAGTATAATGACACAGTGGTAACTGTCGCCTACACTTAAGAAAAGCATTGCCTCGCAGGTTTTATTAGGAATGTGCTGTCCTGTGTCCATCAACTTGAGGCATACGTACGGATGATGAGCTTCATGTGCCTGTGAATTGTAAGAAAATTTAATCTTCCGCATATTCTTTGTTGTTTGTCCAAGAGGGAATCAAACTGACGAGCTACATCGCACAAGCAAAGCTACTGGCAACTGTGTGGTGAACTCACTGTCTCCGCCCGTCACGAAGGAGTTAGGTCGACAGTTGAGCGTGGTGAGAGTGACGGCGTCGCCGGTGGTCAGCTTGGTGGCCGCCGCCGTGCCGGTGGCCGCGCCTGCCTGACACCCGCCCACCATCATAATAATATAGTACACTTAACTATAGATAGTTTTGGTCGCAGTCATTTTGAGATAAGACTGCGCGGCAGGAGATCGGATTAAGGGCATTGGTATGATTTGGAGTAAGACCCCCAAGCTTTCTTCCAAATGAAATCAAACCAATATTCAAGTATGACACATTCGCCATTAGTAGTTTGCTGAACATAGGCCTCTTTATTTTCTTCCAGGAAGAGCGATTTTCAGCCCTGTATCCACAGTCCTCACGTTGCAGTTCATCAGAGAAAAGGCTCTGGTGTAGTAATATTTCTGTGAAATTGACCAGCAATGAGCACTCACGTGGAACGCTCGCGCAACTTGCAGTAGTGGAATCTTCAAAATGATGATAGCATGAGTAGTGAGATGTGAAGAGTTACCTTGCAGTCCCAGAGCACGACGCAGCCGTCGTCGCGTCCGCCCAGAGAGATCATGTACCGCTCGTCCGCTGAGAACGCCATCGCCTCTACGCGGACCTGACACAAACGATGCTCACTTATCAAGCAATTGGTGATCTTAGGTAAGGAATTGTAGGAACATTCCACCAAACAATGTATGCTACTTAAACAATGCTAGTGATCTCTAACGCAAGGAAAGCATCGTGAAGAAACTTGCGGCTTCATCAGCTCCACTAAGCTGTGAGCTGAGCAACCTTATTAGGTAACTACACCTGACGCCCTGTCCCGGCACTACAGTCCTGTAAATTGGAACACGAGTGACAATCAGTTGCCTCTCAATACTTGGTTGAATCCAACGCGTCTTCGTTTACTTTAAGCTTTCTCCATAGAAAGGGTGGTTAGGATGTGTGTTGACTGTCTGCCAGTCAGTAACGTAAGAGTTTACGTAATGTATTTAGGAAATCTAGATTAGATGCGAAGGGCTGTAGCTACCTTGTGCAGTTCATGCGTGCCTATGAGCGTCCTCTTGTGGAAGTCCCAGAGCTTGGCGCTCGCCTTGAAGCCGATGTGGTTGACCTGGCCCGAGCCCACGAACGTGCCCTTCGGAGATACGGCCACGGTCGACACGCTGCACCACACAAACGTTCGTACTTACTTTACTTTACATACGAGACTACATTGAAGCAAAATGGAGGATTAAGATTAAACTATGTTCCACCCAAGCGGAGTCGTGGGCGGATGCTAGTAATAACTTTTGGTTATATCACAACTCGTAACATTGCTACAGATGTTAAGATTGCAAACAATAGGTAGGTAAGTACCTACCTACCTACCTTCTAGGTTAAGTATTGTACACACCTGTTGGTGTGTCCTGACAGAAAGTACATCTTCTTGGACTTCCACTCCTGGATGCAGATCTTGTTGCCGATGGGGTACACTATGTGCTGGCAGCCCGGGTGCACCTTCAGCCCCCTTATGGCCGAGCCTGATCGCACACACTACATTGTCATCATATTTATCCACTCCCACACTGTGCTAGTTTTACAGATTACCAAGAACTTTAATAAAGCATTCATATAATTAAGTAGTAGTAGTAGTAACCAAACAATGCTTAAGGCTTATATATGTGTATACTTACACTCATAAAAGTTAAATTAAAATGAATAAACTTCAATAAAGCAGACTCACCATCAAATCCAATAATGGAGTAGGCCTCCAGGCTCTTCACATCTGTAGCCATTTCAGTCTCTTTATTCAGTCAATAGTAAAAACGTAAAAATAAAAATTAATCTACAATCTGAGGTTGACAAATTCTGTTCAAGTGTTTGTTTGGCAACGGTTACTATGTGACCAATAAACAGTTGCCATGGGAATGGCAAACCATTTGTAACCAAGGAGGTAGCTACACTTTCACAATGACAAAATAACTTCTCACATAAGGATCTAAAAATATAGGTTGTTTCTGAACCTTGAAGTGATTTTCTTAAAAGTGATTTGGGATAATTTAAATACCAGTTAGGTAGGAAAAATAAGAATGCATGCAGTTTTTTAACTTTAAAATCAGTAGCATGGCTCTATCTCAGAATTCCATACTGACCTAACATTTATCTACCAATAAAACAGACATCTCATCATAAGCATAATTTATTGTAACTGTAGTGTTTGAACACATCTCAGGCAGCATCAGGAAACTCATTAACAGGCAGTAACAAGGTTCAAGGTTTGAAATACTTATTGCCAACTGTTCCTAGAGTTCTGAGTGATGTCTTCTGTACCAAGTTAGATTATATTTCAACTGTTTTTTGACGTGATAACGTCTTATAAATCGATGGAGCCGGCTGCACGCACGAAAAAACATGACTCATGCGTCGTTACGTCGTTTTGTCGTTCCATTTACCTGAGCCCGAGCCCGTAATGGGTAAGGGTAAATGAGGGTAAAGGTAAATGAGGGTAAGGGTTCAGTCTGGGTCCGGGTCCGGATTTTCATTCAGTTCCATTCATTTTCATTCCGTTTCATTCAGTATCATTCAGTTTCATTCACATTCAATTCAATTCAGTAAAACTAAAATTTTCTTTTGAAAAATGCAACCATTCCATCAGTATTTTCTTATGACGTTATCACGTTCAACTATCGTCAGTAAACCGACTTTACAGACAACCGATTTTTTTTTTTTTTTTTTATGTAACTAGCTGATGGAACAAGCATATGACCCACCTGATGTTAAGTGGTAACCATCGCCTATAACAAAGCAATGCCTCGTAGGTCACGCACGTCAGGAACGTGCCCTACGATGCACTGCCCTGCGTCCATCAACTGGAGGCATACAGATGTTCAGCCTCACGTGCCAGTAATTTCACCGGCACCCACACCCTTCAAACTGAAACACAGCAATGCTGCTTTACGGCAGAAATAGGCATGTTACTGCATTTATAATTCTAGTCAATTAATAATAAATTCAGGCACACAATACTAAGTCAAGTACTATTCGTCTAAAGTTGGGTCATTTCTTATTTGGCTTTATGGCTCTTTGGGCACACTGATTTGGCTTTCTCCTCCACCATCACCTTGGCCCCCTCAGCGATCCACTTCACCTCATTGATCATGTATTGTTTGATTACTGAGAGGCATTCCAATAGCTGAAATAAGTACAAACAATAGGTCAGCTAGCTGTTCTAGCTCTAGCCGACATGGTAGTAAGGAATTTGTAAATACTTTCTTATTCGTAGAGGTATGTGTAGTGCAGAATAAGCGTAAGTATACATACGAGTAAGTCGTCTTGTTTCTTCCCGAGCTGCACGAAGGCGCACTTGGGCGCGTGGCTCTGGTGCTCGGCCCAGGGGTCGTCAGTGGGCTCCCAGCCGTCCATCTCTTTGCCGCACAGGAAGCACTTGGCAGCGTCCGCGTCTCCATCTCCCGTCGCCATCGAGTAGAACCCGGCCTCAGCCATATTTCGCACGTTGCACTTTTCTTTGTCGCTAAAAGGCCACTTCTTGAAAGTTTTTATTCTTTCTTCAACTAAATAAAGCGGGGAGCTTTCCATTTCTATTAATAATTAATTACTCAGCTTGCTTTAGCTGTAATAAATTTATAATTCTTCAGAAGTTAGATGAAGAAATCGGTTTGATTGAAATTTTAAAATGAAAACAAACAAACTTCACTTCACTCACTCACACTATTACACACAGCCACAGACCCGCACAGACCACAGACGACTACAGTGGCAGTGGCAAACAGGGCAAACCTGTTGACAACACTTGCAAGCAAAGAACTGACATTGACGTATTATCGAACTTTCAATGTCAAGTTCGCAATGCCTCAGATTATAGTTTTCTTTCTAAACCGTATCTGGCAGACGAGCAGACGGGCCACCTGATAAAAAGTAGTCACCGTTACCCATAGACACCTGCAACACCAGAGGTGGTGTTGATGCGCTGCCACTATTAAAGATGAAGATACGTTTTCTGTGATTTTGGGAAGTCACATAGCTTTTTCATTTTAATCGTTTTTCTGGTGATAATTTGAGTTCTGCTGTGTAATTTCGGTGGCATTTTAACCAACATTACTTGAGGTCTTGGCTCAAAATGTTAGCAGTTGGAATAAAAGTGTTTTAAGTGATATTCTGATTTGATCGAAAATGTTTCAGATGGTTTTGGAAAAAACGGCCATCATTTGTTTTCATAGCCAATTCAGTTCAATTTCAATTTATTTATTCACTTAAATAAATAACATTACAGATATATACGTTATTTATGTGTTTGGATATTAAACAACTAATAAACATCCAGTATGCTAAAAATATCTTACAAGCTAATAACCAACTTAATCACTAATAAACTATACTTACACTAGGTATTTCAATAACAACAATAAATTTTATGAAAAATATAGTACCTAAACAAGATTGAGATCATTTTTATTAAGTTACAGGCATAATTTACAGGCAGTTACCCAAGTTCACTGTTCAGTTCACCACGGTGATAAAGCAAGCACAGTTTTTCCACTACAGCCCACCTGTCTGCAAACAAGTCGTATTGTGGGTTGGCCAAGAGCAGGGCGCGGGGGTTGAGGTGGCGTTGTGCATGGCAGACGGGGGATTGTTGGCGCGCTACGATGCGCACGGCCCTCGGAGAAAACAGGGAACTCGCCCAGGGCAGACGGAATCTAGCGCGATTGTCCGGGACACAGAGTCTACTTACCTCCTTACTTACCTCAGCCAATTATGCACTGTTGCCGTTTTAGCATTTTTAGTGCTAAATTTAGCATATTTCATGACTCTTTAGCATGTAAATTTTGCATCTAGCATATTGCATATTTTGGCATTTCAAATCAAAAGTCAATGTCAAAAGATTATTTAATAGAGACGGACCAGAGACATTATTTTTTATCTATGGTTTTCATTCAGGTGTGGCAACTCTCTGGATCAGGGACTTCCCTGAAATTAGTTTCTGATTGTTTTTACGTAACGAACGTTTCGCGTCCGAACCCCACTTGACTCTTGAATAAATTCATTCCATGTGATTTGTGAATGTGAAGTGAAAGTATGCCTCTTAGATATGAGCAACATTATCGCGAAGAATGGGAGAAGATAAGCGAGTTTAAGGATTGGCTTTTGGATGGATTTTGCTAACATTTGGTGCGTAACGATACTAAAAAGCCTAGAATAACATGTTAGGCTACTGTTCTACCAAAAAATTGTACACAGAAAGGTTAATGACAAAATTAGGATTTTAGCATGTTTTTTAGCATTTTTAAATACAAAAATAGCATTTTTTAGCATTATTTGGAGCATGTTCTAGCATTTTCTCAAAATAGAAAACGGCAACACTGCAATTATGGTAGGGTCAACTTGTCTATTGACTGACTTGACTCGATTAAGAACTATCTAATGAAGTATCCTAGCTTAAAATTAGCGCTGATATTTCAATAATGCACATAGAACTGATTGCTATAGCTGAAGCTTATCTTATATTCAATCAGTAAATTTTGATAGTTTTGTCATATTGACAGATTTAAAAGTTCTTTGCAACATTTGATTCGCTGTACTAAATGTCATACCAGGGGTGTGCCGATTGCATATCAGATTCTTGAATCTGTAGTTCGTCTGCAATCTCTTAACAAAAGAGTTGTAATTCAATGGATTCCATCTCATATCCAGATTTCTGAGAATGAATTAGTTGATGAGTTAGCTAAACAAGCTTCTATAGATGGGGTTCCTTTTTCCGTAACACCTCTTTATACGGACCATGGTAATTTAATAAAGGAGAATTGTAGAGTGTTGTGGCAAGAGTACTTTGATGAGAGGTCTAGAGAAAAGGGTATATGGTTCCGAACTATCCAACCTCAAATATCGTCTTATCCGTGGATAGATAATGTATCGCTAAACAGAAATTGGCTAAAGTTGGCGTTACGATTACGTTCTGGACACATCCCGGCAAACAAGTTTGCTTTTCTAATGAAAAAAGTCCCATCTCCGAATTGTACCGAATGTGGTACATTGGAAGATGTACAACATGTTTTGCTGGAGTGTGTCCGAAATGATAGATTTAGATTAGGCTGTTTTGGAAGAAGATATATGAATGTTGGTATGATAAATAGCATCTTGGCTTGTCCCTTGTCGGATCAAGCCAAGATGTTATATAAATTAGCAGAAATTGGTTTAGCTAGACAATAATAAGTTTGTATAAATTTAGATTAAGTTAAGTTTTATTTGTTGTGTTATTATAGGGCAGTGTGGTCGCATTGCGACAAAGCCCTTTAAATAAAAAAAAAAAAAAAAAAAAAAAAAAAAAGTATCCTCACTCGACACTGGCAAAATTTATTCAAAACAGACAGATGCCATTAAATAAAGAAGAAGAAAATAAGTACGTCTGTTGTTTGCCCCTTGTTTGCCCCAACCTTTAGGTTAGAAAAGGGAGAAAAACGACGTTACAACATGGACCAAGGAACTATAACTTTGCGTTAGCTTACAATACAAAGGACAAATTTTATCAAAATTAAATTAAAAGTACGTCAGTTTTATGTAATCCCGCGTGACTGAGTCTATATACCAATTTGAACAGTTTTGTAAACTAATAAGATAAGACACGCTCCTGCCGGTGTAATTTTAGGATTCCGTAGCCAAATCGCAAAAACGGAACCCTTATAGATTCGTCATGTCTGTCTGTCTCTCTGTCCATCCGTATGTCATAGCCATTTTCAGAGCTAGACTGATGAAACTTGGCGAGTAGATGTATTCGGTGAACCGCATTAAGATTTTTATACTAAAGCAGAATACATATCAGGAACACTTTATAAACACAATACATGTTTGAGACCGATACACTTCGACATAATTTGCCTTAATAATAAATGGGCAGGAAACTTATTTTAGTTTTTGTGTAACATAGTGCCGTAAAGTATTGTGTCGTTTTTCACATAATGTATGGTAATGTTACTTTTCTCGTGAAAATGTTACTTTTGGATTTGGAGCTATCTCATGTTATATTTGACTATCTGCTCCTGGCACCTGGCAACACTGGCCAGTCCAGTTATAATGGAGTAGGTCAGAGTAGGTGTTGGTATACCCACATGGTTCAATAAAGTGAAGTGAACTTATTTTGGAGTCTGAATGCCCTATTTTCGCACAGAATTCGATTTACAACAAATATCTATTTGACATATGCGTAGCTTTAAAAACAAAGTAATATAATCCACAGTTTTTTTTTGTAAAATCTTTACGTTGCGTTGGCTGGCAATAAATTAACGAAACAAGCGCCTATCAAATTAAAAGCTCTTGTTCGATTTATTATTGTTGTCTATTGGGAACGAGTGTGTTAGTGATTAGACGAGAGTCTTGCGATGGTCCGAGCTGTTTTCTAGCATCGACACGCCAAGTAAATTATACTGGTAAGTCCCCAAACTATAAACTTAACTAATTATGAGTACTTAACTTAGTTTTCGTGTACCTGACTGTATTTTGGTATCTCTTACTTTGAAATGTATATTACAGAACGTTTATCTATCAGGTCTTGGTATAAGGATCTTGGTTCAGACAACGATCTGAAAAAATAGAAGATAGTATTCATCTATTAGTCCACTTAACACATTTTGTAAACTCTTTTAGGTCTCCCGCGATACAGGGCCATTGTTTATCTAGATTTTTGTTAAACTGATTTATCGAATAAATATTTTTGTATTTTGTATTAGTTCTTGCTTAAAATCTTTGAAGTCTTGCTTCTTAATAAATCCAATAAGCAATCCAAGAATAGAATAGATATTTTGCTGGTCTATTAGCCAATTAAATAATTAAGAAACAATGTGTCATTGCATTGATCATTATCATAATCTTTCAAAAAATGCCGATAGACTATCACATACATAGACACGGTTTTAAGCTGAATTGTTGTTGGTTTTGAGCTGATAATAAAGGAAATTGGTTTATTTCACGCACACACACATAATAATAATAATAATAATAATAAATATTGTGGACAATTCACACAACACTACCCAGCCCCAAACTAAGCAGAGCTTGTAATATGGGAACCAGATAGCTGATATAATACTTGAATACATTTTTTTTTTTTTTTGTAAATACATACTTAGAATACAATATAAAGGTGATATCAAACGGTTCATTTTTTGTTCATTTTCACCTTTCATTCGGTACATTTCACTCGAAATGAAATGTCTGAACAAAAAATGAAACATGAGTGCCGAATGAATTCATTAGTGAACCGATCCAACAGTGTTGGATATTGGCATCCGGTATCTTTCATTCCCACTCCGAATGAACGAGAAATGAACGGTCTGAACACTGAGAGAACGTTCATTCGGATTCGGCCATTTTGTTTCGAGTCCTGTAGCCGACGGACATCACGTTGTCGACGAAGTTAATTCCAAGACGTACGACTTCATTCGATGACATTTTAAAAGAAAGAACAATGAATGTTCATTTTTGTATCATTTCATCTAAGCCGTGTGAACATAGAATGAAAAAAAAATGAAGCATTCACTCGAGTGAACAATCATTCGAGTGAACCGTCTGATATCACCTTAACACCCAGACAGAGAACAAACATTTATGTTCACCACACAAATATTTGTTCTCGGTGGGGATCGAACCCACGACCTATGGCGCAGAAGGCAGAGCTACTACCAACTGAGCTAGAGGCCAGTCACACATTATACATAAAGGAAAATAAAGTAGATACAAGATGAAAATAACAAAATCTAGGCATGCATTTACTTGGATAGGTAATTAGTTAGGTACACTAGTACCCATCGAAGCTGCGTTCTCTGGGGCAAAGTGGTTCCGTCTCAGCTTAATGCTGCATCAATCCCAAGTGGGTAAGGTGTTGGTTTCCAGAAGGAAAAAATAATGTTATACCATTTTTTTAAGCATTGAATCACATGCAAAGAAGTCAAAATGATTTTTGCAAAACCAATGGTTTGACTACACAAATTTTCATTTCTTAGAGAAAATTGGGTTTTTTAATGATTTTGGCAAGCACTGCAGAATCTTGTTATGCCTTCACATCTTCAAACCAGCTAGAGCTTTGTACTTTGATACAGAAATCACTTCTGAGGCTTTTTTCTGTGGCAATTGTCAGTGACAGCTGTGGTCAAGATTGGTAGGTATGCAGCTCAATTTTTATAAATACTTAACTTTACCTGAGAAAGTCAAAAATATTGGAAATCCATTTATCAAAATAAGTGCCTATCTACCCAGTTTAAGCCATATTGAGAGCTAATTTGCAAGGTTCGAAGCAAGAGTGACATGATTGTAATAAATAGCGTAGTTTACTACCATCAGATAACTATCTGCTAGTACATCTGCATACCTAAGTAGGTACTTTATTTTAGGCCAGACAGTCGAGGCAGACGGACGGCCGGTCTGGAGATGTTGGTGACGTCACACTCGCGGCCCGTTAGGTTTCTTGCGCAAGGCAAGCACTCACGCTTTCACCACGTGCGCCGCCAAGGTCGGCCGGTGAGCTGATGTGCATGTTTATCTGCCATACAAAGATTGTATTCATTTAGGCAGCAGGACTGTAGCTATACTCGGCATTGAAGTTTAGACAGGCCATGTTCAAACAGACGAACCGGCAAACGCCATAGATCCCTGAGTTCTGAATAATACCCCTGAACGCGCGTCATTCCAGTGAAATAGCAACAAAAAAGCTCAGATCATAACAGCATTGTAATCATAACAGTAACTACATAATACCTACCCGCGTAACCTACTTAAAATTACAATACAAATATTTGAGATTTCTTGCGTTTTAATGTTTCTCGGGATATAGAACTCGAAAAAAGTGTCCAAAATCTCGAACTCTTGGAGCTTTCCTTTGGTTAAATAAAATTTAATAATTCAGACATATGGCAAAATATTAGGTAAACACTGGCATGCAAGAGCTAGGCAGGGTTAGGGAAGTCCCCTAGGAGTTGTCTGGGAGCACGTGTCCGGGATAGGCTGTGGAGATGGCAGCGAGCGCCGCGATCGATGCCCGGTGCCCGGTGCCCGGCCTCGGGTTAGCTGTGCTGTGCTGTGACGCATTGCAGAATACGGCTCCCTCTTATAGGCACCTTTTTGGGATCTCGGTACCTACTACTTGCGATAATTTGGCAAGTTTTGAGAATTAAGTACCACGGAAGAGACAGGATGCGACGGCTGCGGATGGGGGATTATTATATTACAATTTGATCTATAAGTAGTTACATCGGATACGAAACATAAACATGTAGATAGCACTATAGCACTGATGCGTATGAAGCTCTATAGTTTGGAACAAATAGCGCTTCGATTCCTGTTTATGGTCACTAAAATTCAAAGAACAAAACGTTGCGATTCTCCACAATTTTTTGTTTATCTTTCCGTCCATTGTGTTTCTTCATTGTTTTAAGCACGACTGTGTACCTACTTAGACACGTGTTTTATCTCTATTACTAATTAGAATAAGAGTCGATTACAAACTACACACTAGTTGTAGATACTTAGGTAGGTAGTTATACAAATTTAAACCATCCGCGTTGTTGAGAACGACTGCACGAAGTTTGATTTGAAACAATGAACAGTCGAAGTGAAGCACGACGAGCGAGGATAGTTCGATTAACTTGACCCTAATTACACGGATCTCATTAAATAGAACACTAAACAGCATTCAGCATGTCATTTGCGATTTCGTAAGGAATTGTGCATGGTTTTTTTTTTTTAAATAATCCACACAACACTGTCAAGCCCCAAATAAAGCAGAGTTTATTTGTACTATGGAAACCAGATCGCTGATATAATATATATATTTTTTGTAATTACCTAATAGCTTAGAATACAATAAAAAACAAAAGGTTGAACATGGTCTTTAGGCAGGTTCCACTTAGTCTTGCCTGTTTTAATTTGGCCTGTTAATCGAGCATGTACATGCAATCTTAGGCACTGGCAGTTTGACTTCTACGTCAATTGACCTTCTCAATTGGCAATCGATCGTAGGCTTCTTATACAGCCAGTTAAAACAACTTGCATAATCGACTGCTTACATAAAGATCATCGACGCAGGTCGCGCTCTGGAAGCTAGCGGTCGCATCAGGTGGCACTATCGAATCGGGTCAGATCTATTTCCACTCGTCTCTCATTCCTTTCACAGCCATTTGTTTGACTAAAAGCCGTCGAATTGTTTCGATCCGTTGCTACTTGGTTCTCCGAGTGAGTCTTCTGTGTGGCGTCTGTGTACTATTTCAGTGTAACACTTCACATCCTTAATTTGTTATTCGCAAATCCTCTCCAAATCACATTAAGGAACTATGGGGGCTTAGCAAACGTCTTCAACAATCACGTTCAAATTCTCAGACTTGATCAACATTGAATAAGCTAAATTGGTTCAAGCCTCGGGGCTCGCGTAAACGGATTACAGATAAAGTAGAGTGATGGCTATCCAGGTCAACCGTCTATTTCCATCGTCTCGTGGCGTGCAGCCTAGTTCACTGTCATCCTGTTTGGAAATACCTTAGAACATGATGCACAGCCTTGAAAACTTTGAAACTGTAAGCTGTAAAGTAAAGTATCGAAAGATGAGCACTGTAACTAATAATTATAATTGTAACTGGCATAACAAGGCTCTTTCAAAGGCCTGCTGAATTGTCTAGTTACCCGACTTGAGATATTCCGGTGGTAGTTTTCATGTAACTTCATGTAAGTGACTAATTATTAGATCTTTTTGAGAATTCATATCTTAAGCCCATATCTTAGTTCTTCCCAGTGAAAAACTACAAGAACACGTTACAATACTTTAACATAATAATGAATTGTATCAACTAACTTATTGTCCACGAGAGAGAACTTGCTCTTTTCTCTCCAATGCACTCGATGCAGTCAGTATTTCTTTTTCCACTGATGAATGATCGTCGAGCTATCTACATAATATATTTGTTAGTTTGCGTATGTTGTTTTATCTGAGTGAGTATGTGCCGAGATAACCCGGTGCAGAGCGGCGCTGATAACGATAGATCGCTCTTCATTCTGCGGCGATAATGATGTAATGATTGATGGAGAGCTTTGCGACACTTGTACACTCTCACGGATTCATATTTCCCATTCCTTCGTACTTACACACATTGCCTTTCTGAAAGGGTCTTGTGATCTTGTGGACACTGCCATTAAACTAATTTATGATAGGGCTCTAATTGTTCAAAAAGCCTAGGTTTGGCGAGTCATCTGCCCCCCTGAAGCCTTGTCCTGCAATTTTTACGTTGTTAAAATATAACAGATTTCGATGATACTGTCATGGGTCACAGGCTCGTTCATTTTATTGACTTTCGTTCTCGTTCCTGTGCTGAGAAAGAATTTCCCCACGGACGTGAATATTTAAGACCAAGACTCTCAGAATCGACCTATTTTAGATTCAACATTAAACAATCAAATATTATTTGTTTTGATCTGATAAAAATATATGTTGTAGTTTAATAAATAATCTTGATTATTCTATGGTTCAAAACACGATATTGTCAACTTTGCTCGATCAAAAAAAATCGCGAAAACTCCCAATTTCGCGAATTTTTGATCGTTTTTTTAAGTCGTACTTGAAGTAGACCCAACGTTTACTCCCGAAAAACATGTCAAAAAATAGGCAATGAAATTACGAAGTACTACGGTTCATTTTTCTCAAAACAGTTTTTTATTGTTTTATCAACATATTATATAATAATGCGGCCCACGCGCTTCGTTTCAGTAGCCGGCCAGGCGTCTTTGAGGTAGGACCTGTGTCGCTGTTGCTAGCTCGCTACGTTCCCCGCAAAATATACGATAAATTATTATTGTTGTTTGCCGTCACAGTATAAAATTGTAACAGTAAGTACAATTAACTTTGTTTTACGGAAATATAAGTAAGCAACACAATTTATTTTATTATTTTTCCCCCCCTTTCGTATCTTCCAAGCGGAGTGACTTGCAAGATTTTTTTTTTTTGGGTCATGTAGGGAAGGTGAGATTATTTTGAAAGCAAAATAATTTTTTCCCCCCTCCCCCCTTTAGACCCCTTTATTATTTAAAAAACCTAAAAATGGCCTATTTTTGACCTTTTATTTTCGTGTGGAGCATTGCGGCGAGCGAAGCGAGCCGCCATGCGACCACGGGGAACAACGCGGCGAGCGAAGCGAGCCGTGCTGTGAACCCTCCGAAATTTGCCCCCCCGGAACTCCCCCCTCAGGGGAGCTCTGCAACGGAGAGGGCCTGCATAATTTTTTAATGGGCAACGTAAAGAGGGTCTAGAGTGATTTTGATTGTACAAAAAATTTTGCCCCCCTTGCCCCCCAGGACCCCCCCTTTTGAGAGTGCTACCGGATACCGTCGAGATAGGAGGGTTTCGATTGGGGTTTCGTATAGAGGGTTTCTTCCTGAATTGAAAGAACAAAAAAAACTTCCCCCCTCCTACCCCTTTTTTTCCCCCCCTTTCGTATCTTCCAAGCGGAGTGACTTGCGAGACTTTTTTTTTTTGGGTCATGTAGGGAAGTTGAGATTGTTTTGAAAGCAAAAAAAATTTTGCCCCCCTCCCCCCTTTAGACCCCTTTATTATTTAAAAAACCTAAAAATGGCCTATTTTTGACCTTTTATTTTCGTGTGGAGCATTGCGGCGAGCGAAGCGAGCCGCCATGCGACCATGGGGAACAGCGTGGCGAGCGAAGCGAGCCGTGCTGTAACCCCTCCGGAATTTGCCCCCCCGGAACTCCCCCCCTCAGGGGAGCTCTGCAACGGAGAGGGCCTGCATAATTTTTTAATGGGCAACGTAAAGAGGGTCTAGAGTGATTTTGATTGTACAAAAAATTTTGCCCCCCTTGCCCCCCAGGACCCCCCCTTTTGAGAGTGCTACCGGATACCGTCGAGATAGGAGGGTTTCGATTGGGGTTTCGTATAGAGGGTTTCTTCCTGAATTGAAAGAACAAAATAACTTCCCCCCTCCTACCCCTTTTTTTCCCCCCCTTTCGTATCTTCCAAGCGGAGTGACTTTTAAGACTTTTTTTTTTTGGGTCATGTAGGGAAGTTGAGATTATTTTGAAAGCAAAATAAATTTTGCCCCCCTCCCCCCTTTAGACCCTTTTATTATTAAAAAAACCTTAAAATGCCCTTTTTTGACCCTATTTTTTCGAGTGGAACAGCGCGGCGAGCGAAGCGAGCCGTGCTGTGACCCCCCCCAAGCCCCCCAGAACCCCCTCTTCCTGAACCCGGGGGAAGAGTCGCAGCGAGCGAAGCGAGCCGCCACGCGACCACGGGGAACAGCGCGGCGAGCGAAGCGAGCCGTGCTGTGACCTTCCTACGCCCCCCAGAATTAGTGTTACAAAGGGAAAAAACTGATAATTAGTGTTACAAAGGGATTGCAGTGAGTGGATGGAAATTAGAAAAAGCCTTATAACGGCCTCAAATTTTGGCGCAATCTGTAAAAGGAAATTGTCCAAAAGCACAGCGAATACAGTAAAAAAATTACTGTATAAAAAAAATATAGGCCACGTAATGTCAGTAGCTCATGGTGTAGAAAATGAAAAGCAAGCGCTACAACAAATGGAGAGACAAGAAAACATTGTCATCGAACCATGTGGACTTTTCATAGATAAACAATACCCATTTATTGGGGCTACACCCGACGGTTTAGTTGACCACGATAAAATTATAGAAGTAAAGTGTCCAATAACGGCATTTAAGACCGGAATAGAAACTGCTATAAAAGAAAACAAAATACAAATATATAAATATGACAAAAAAAACAGTACGCGAATCATTAATAAAAGAAGCAATTAGTATTACCAAGTGCAGGGTCAACTCCATGTTACCGAGAGAAACCAATGCATTTTTGGAATTTGGTCCGGCGAAAATCATCCACTCATAATCGAATACATTCCTAGAGATGACGAATTTTGGAAGGTGGAAATAGAAAAAAAAGTTATTGATTTTTACATGAAATGCCTTTTGCCAGAGATTGTAGACCCGCGACAAATTCGCGGTATGCCAATACGTGATATAATTTTAAAAGAAAATGACGAAAATAATGACGTACCTATGCAGCCAGGTCCAAGTAAGCAATTGGATATAATTCAAAGTCCAATCCAACCTCGTGGTCAGTTTGGTCCATGCAAACCTAGGCAGCTACAATTTGATGAATTTTAGTAGGTAGGTATACCTACCTACCTACTAAAATTCATCAAATTGTAGAAATGTACAATTTCGTAAACTCATCAAAACGATGCACAAAGATTACGAAATTGTATATTATTCACGTTGCTGAATAAAATAGTACATTGTTACCTGAGGATAGAAAGTCACATTTTTGAGTCCCGAGACTTCTGGCGGGCCTTCGCTGGCCAGCATTATTCAACCATTATTTTAATTTTCATAATTAAAAAAATGGTTATTTTTTTTCGCAAATCTATGTTATTTAAATAAAGAAATAGTTGAAGCTAAATAATAATAAAGTCATTTAGAAAATATATTCTTTATTTAATACCCACTATCTTTATGTTATTTAAATTTAAATTTTACATCGCGGACTAATTAGACTTTTTAAACTTCTAATCGTTGTAATGGGTTTCCAACCTCCTTGCTGAATAAAACGTTAGAATTTAGTTCAATAACCTCCTTGCAGTTAGAAATAGCTTTAGAAAGTTGGAACATGGTTGAATAAAATAGAACTTGTTTTTTTATAATTTGACAGCTGTCAGTAGAAAGCGATTCTCTCTAGGGCTGAAAGTATTACTTTCAATTAGGCCCCTCAGGCAACTTCAGACCTACTTTCCGAGTATGTGCAATGAAAAAGTGATATGTGCCATACGAAATAAAAATATTTTTTATATAATTATAGTATAAAAATAACATTTTCAAAATTTACGTATTGTATGCAGAAGTATGTGTCGTTTTACAAAATAAATATAATTGTTACTTGTACTAGTTGTATTTTTTACCTCTATGTTCTCGTTGCTGGATCGAATAGTTGTATGTGCCACACGAAACCAAAGTACTTTTTAGTTGGACTAATTCTAATTTTTTTTATTACTTAGCTTTGTGACTGTACCTATATCTACACACAATATGTAACAAAAATACTGGTAATATGTTATCAATACTATCTACAATACTACCTAACTGAAGTTAGTAAGTAATTATCATACCTAACTACTGCTTGGTTTTCTATACTGTGGCACTAAGTTATCGTACGCGGTCAGTGGCGCACGGCCTGCCGGGCGCGTAAATAATTACGTCGCGCGCTTATCATGGCGGGGGCTGAGGTAGCGCTAAATGCCTACTGCGCTCGAATATCCTGGCCTTAATACATGTCAAGTCACAGAATAACCAAGTATTTCACGAAGCCCTCAAACTGACCTAACAGAGAGCTTCAAATATACCCTGAGTATATTTAATATGCCGTTTTGTTAATTATCTATTTGTTTTCTTAGAATTTCTCGTAAGAGCCATTGTTCTTACTTTAGTACCTTACCTACGTACTTCTAGTTTAGATTTTTGTTTAATAGTGACCTGTACATTATTTCGGTGTATGCTAAAGGTATGCCGGTTTAGATTCATGAAGAGACACTAGACTCTAGAATATAATGTTAAATATATAGGATATAAATTGTTACTCCCTAGACTCTAGTCTATATCCATTTCATCATGTAAAAATATCGTGTTCACTCCAATCTTCCTTACCACTGGGGAATCAAGCTTCAAATAATAGGATTTTTGCAAATATAGTCCTTTTTCCTATAGAAATAAACATCCTATTCGTATATGTCGCCGAGTCGGGGTGAATGGCTCAAGCAAGACAATTGGCGAGCTCATGCGACCTTCGGCTCGGTCACTCGCGTGGATTGTTGTTCTAATGGAGTTTCATATAAATGGATTAGTTTTCAGTCGATTGCTCTTTGATAGTGCTCTTTATAAGTGCTCGTTTACTTGCGGCACTGAATTGGATTGGCGTAATGCGGTTGAAAGTCTTACACTTACTGAATACCTACTTAATGCTAGCTAAGCCGCTTTGCATACGATAGATAGCCTACTGCAGAGCAAGAGTTAATGATCAACTACATAGAAAGATTGATGATTTAAAATCATGTCTCTCAGTGCGCTTTCCAAAGTTTCCAAACCCATTTTAATTACGTAAAATCCGAATTAATGATTTTATAATAATGTAATTTTTCATGTTCTATAGAGCGTTAGGTATGTCTATGTAGCGCACTGGTAAGGTGCGCCTTTCCCCGCCTCTCAACAACAATCTAGGCAACTTTGCGGCAAGGCTGATAAACTCAAGGTCGCTCCTTTCAGGGCCGCCGGCCTTTATTGAGCGTCCCGGGAGCTTTCTCCGAGGTGAAAGTGATATTAAGTCAACTGCAACGTTTATACCGGCTACGTGCTATAATCTGCAACATTTTATTATGTAATATCTGCCAATATTGGCGGTTATTTGCTTAGGATATAATCCAGACGAATAATGGAGAGTGGGGTGTGGTTTTAATAGGTACATCTACGAAGTGTTTCTGGTAGCCGTAGCAAAAATATCAAAAAGCTAATTCGGCATGTGTTGAAGGTCGTTGGCTATGGTCCTAGATTTGCAGATGTATTTTAAGACTAGACGGGTTTTATGTGCATCGACTGGCAGATGGATAAGTGCGTCACAAATAATACGATTTTTATTCATGCGCCACTAAATTAAAATCGTTGTTCCCTCTTTAAATAATCAACCTCGAAGTAGGTAATCATCATTATATAGTATGATTATTTATTGTGTTATATTAAAAGAGACCTGTTAATTTGCTGTCCCTAGACTAATGCATATAAACTCTGTTTTATTATACTCTGCTGTTGACTTTTCAATAAGCAACAACCAAATACCTAGTTATTATTTATACCAGAATGCAAAGTTGCTTTTTAAATATTTGCGCTCAATATTGATGAAAAAAATACAACCGAATTGAAAACCTCTCCTTTTTAATTTGAATTCGGTTAAAAGAGCATAAATAATGTGAAATAGCTTTCATATGGCTGACCCCTAATGTAACCTCAGAGCTCAAAGTTATAAATCAAACCCTCGGTATTAATTAGACCTAATAAAGAAAAGCATTCTACAGAAGGCTGCGTCACTATGTCGAACAATACAAACTTTCTGTTGCCTCAGCGACCTCCGCTCGCACACACAATCACACTCCGCCACTCCGCTGGCTCAAGCACTGAGCTTCGTTTCATTGTTAATGTCAAGGCCACCATAGGGTCATGTATCCAAGGTCCCGAGGCCCGCAAAACACCCTCAATTAATAAAGATACCTCCAACCGCCCCTAAAAAGAAGTTAATTTGAATGACGGGACGCTGAAGCCTTGTGGCGTGGAAGATTCAGAAAATGTTTTAAGGAAAGGATTAGGTAAATATCAATCAAGGGGTTTACGGCATGAATGAGCTTAAGAAATGATACATTCAGAAGATCCACATAAAAATATATAATTCATGCTAGAGAGTAGGTATTAAAAGGTACTAATTTGTAGAGCGCCAGAAATTCCCCTTGTGCTGTACAACTGGCATTGCAAAATGAAAAGTTGAAGTTTGTTCGTAATTCTTGAATGAAAAATTTGAAGCGCAAAGGTCTTCAGGTTTTAGTGTGGAGAATGAATGAGTTCTTTGTTACTGTTTCCTCTACCTTGAAACCGTTTGTGCTGGAAGGGTTACAGACTACAGTACAGAGAATACAAAACACACAACAATACAGGCACAAACAGTTTACAATTAGACAATTAGCGACATGCATCACATTCAATGAGCTTCCAAAGGATGGACAGACAATAGACCACAAAAGCATATAACATACATTGCGAAAGTATACGCATCAATATAAATGTACCTACAATGTGATTGTGCAAGTGAATACTCCTAAATAAGTGAGGTAAATGGCAGAAATAAATTAGAAAATGTTGATAAACGGTAATAGGGCTTTTTTGGTTGTAGCGATAAGAACTGCTGTTGCTGTTCGGCCTTCTTCTTAATTGCATAGACATTGGAAGTTCAACTAGCTATAGACTAGACCGTCTGATCTAAAGATCTGATTGTTTTAACTTAAATCGATTAATATACACAACTATCTTAATATTACGTTCGAGATACGAGAACCAACAAATCGTCAGATATTACCAATTCCGTAAATATAAAGCCAGTACATGTTTTGTGTATTATTTACACCCTGCACATCTTCGGAAAAATCATTGAATTAGATATGACTTGCCATCAAGTCACAATTAATCATCATCATGTAAAATATAGCTACCACGGCTCTTCAATGTTCTAGAACCGAATAGTATATACAAGTAGTTCTCGTAGAGTTACAGATAACTTTTAAACTTGCTTATCTCCAAGCTATATAAGACAATGGCATTTGATATATCTTCTTACTATTGCCACCGGCCGTTCCATTCCATATCTGTATATATTATTATGTTCGCTTCCGAAAGTTGAATGTCTAACGTAAAGTGAAGTACCTACGGATGAACTGGTGGCTTGTTAGTTCAATTACCAATTTGGCCAGGCCAGAGCAAAGTCCCACTTATTTGATCGATTCGTCTTATTTGCAGTCAGGCTAGTGGATATCTTTGGTGGTGACTCTGGTGTCGTTTATCTGCCGTATGTGTGCCGGTCGGCCGTTGGTCCGACGTATCTTTGCCGGCGAGTTGTGATCGACGCTTCTTCAAACTGTCAGACATTTACTTCTGCTCCAGTTTCGTTTAATCTTTCCTTCATTCCAGACGTAAAAAGTCTATGTATTTCTTCATCAACATTTTTCACACTTGATGTACTTATGCTCTTCAGTGAACATCTGAGGTCCTGCTTTCTTTACTTGAAAAATGTTGTATAAAGTTTTGTTCGCTTGTGTCGTTTAATGAATCTCAATAGTATTGTCGGCAGACGGTTGAACAGTAGTATTTTATCTAGCTATTAAATAATGAGCGTGGTGTGACGTGGAGCGGCTCGCCGCCAGTTCGCGAGTGCGTTCAGTGACGAGTGCTCGCGGCGGGCCACGCGCCGGAGTACCGGGCTCCTAGTTCCTAGCACTCCTCGTCTCTTCGAACGTACACCATATGGACTACTGCTTTCTCCTTTCAACTCGCTTTGACCTCTCCAACTGTGTTCTTCGTAAATAAGAAAGTGTTTACAATGAACTCAATAAGTATACATTTTTAGTTATTTGTGATAAAAAGTGTATGGTGTAAAAACGTTGGACGTTGAAATGAGTTTTGGCAAGAGTGAGTTGTACCGTGCCAAGATGTCTCTACAAACAAAGGCGTGTTGTTTTTATTAGCATCTACTTTTGTAAATATTGTACGTTGAGGCTTTTTTCTACTCTAATATTATTATGAGGAAAGCTGAGTATTTTTGTATGGAAAGCTGACTATTAGAATGCTACATTGTCCCTTCGAAACATGGTCTATATTTATTTCAAGGACATAGTTAGTAATCCCCACTAAAACTTCAATAATCAAAAAAATTACAAAAAATATATTTTATCGGAAACTATAGACGATAGAAAAAATATATATACAATGTTACATACTACACATGTATAAAAAACAAAACCAAACGGTACCTAAGTAGGTATGTCAAACTGTTGTAGTTATGCTAGTTATTAGTACCTAAATAAATAACGTTATTTAGTGTATAGGTATGCCAAAACACCAAATGTTCAAATTCAGACCATCTGTACTTTTGTATGAATCCTTATCCCAGTAAATCGTTTCGTATTCAAGACTGTTTCAGCTTCAACCAACCCAACAATATTGTCAATATAATTTATATCTCCAAATCAATCCATTGCAATATTTGTCATTTATAAACTGTAATCAATTTGTAAACATCATGATAAAAGATAGTTCATAGCTATTAGTTGTCCTATTTACGAGGCCGAAATTAGTGACAATGCAAATATTCATAGCCACCAACCAACTGCTTTCAATTCAAAACATCATTAGTGCCGAAAGAATACAAAACGAATGGCCATACAATGGGCGTCGCGTCCATAATGCTCTAGGCAGGCACTGTGCTGGTTTGTTGGTGGCAGCGCCGCCCTCGATTCTTATAGCTCTCCATTTGTTTCCATTCCTTCCAAATCAACACAAATTCTGTGTCACACCGGTTAGTTTTTAAATATCCAGCCACTCATATTAAAATTTCTCTAAGATTTTGTAAACAAATAGGTATGGAAGTTATTTACGTAATCGTTTTCCCGAAAAGGTCGCGCGAATGTTACTCGTACTTCGATTATTACGGAATTGCTAAGGTATATTGTGGTAGTGTGATTGGGATTGGAATGGACGCACTGTGGTTTCTTGGTTTCCATCATAATGCTCCCAGAAAAATGTAAAACATGGCGTCTCTCTGATATAATTTTTCTTGAAATTTTCTGGCTCATCTTACTATAAACATGGTGTAATTTTATGAAAGTGTTAGTGTAGGTGCCGGTGAAAGGACTGGCATGCGGCTGAACATCTGTATGCCTCAGTTGATGGACGCAGGGCATTGCATGGGCACGCTCCTGACGTGCGTGACCTACGAAGTAATGCTTTTTTGTAGGCGATGGTGTTTTTGAACCCGGATTTTCAGGATTTTCAGTACTGGAAGATCGGAAGTATTCCATTCTTTGTAGGAAACATGTTATGTAGCAGCAATATAATTTGCTTTCAGTACTTTCTATACAATTCAATGACCGAACGGGTGATGTTCCTGCTTAACTTTGTCTTAACTCTTGAGATAAATTACAAAAGTTTTCAAAGACAGTAAGCATTCTTGATAATTTCTCTTTACTATAGCGAAACACAGAAAAGGTTTTGAAAAACCTGAATCAAAGTGTGTGGATAAAATACGCTCGCTGTAAATCGTCTGTCTGCAGAATCCCAAGCCGACAAACCGCTGAGATCCCTCGTGTCACGTGACAAAGTGCCTTGTCGCCGGAGCTCCAAACGAAATCCACCGATCTAATGCGAAGGTGTCTGTTTGATGTCTTCACGGCCAAACCACTAAACTGGCCGACGAGATGAAAGCAAAGATAGTGTGCTTAAAAATGATCTATCAAGCAATGCTTATTTCAGTGCGGCTTCTTCTAAGTGCTAGTGACCGGAATGAAGTTATCTTGACCTGTGTGCTCCCTGTTAACGAGGGGTCAAGCTCCTCTATCCGGTGTAGCGTGGCGAGCAGCACCACAAGACATACAAGATATTCGCTTACCTAGCTTTCTTGATTCGTTTAGTTTATCAGATTATGTTACTACCTATACATAATAGATGTTGCACACGTTGTTGACACGTGTCGCCATTCACCAAAAACGTGTTGCGAAAAATACTGTAGTCAAACTGTTTTCATTTTGTGTCAGGCTACGTAATTATATCATGTCTAACTTAAAATATCTAGGTACTTATATTTTATGCAGATCACAATTAGACATTGGTGCATTTTTTGCAAAACCTGCAATTCGTATGGTCATCGACTTGAGAAGCACGCGTTGCCAAACATTCTTATAATTTATTTATACTCGTATATATAACATGGTTGACGTAACAGAAGGGTCTGCTGGATGCCAGCCAGAGTTCACGCGTCAATATGTCTCGTTCATATCTGCTTATGGACTTATGATTGCTTGTTTACCTCTCATTTGAACGTTTTCACACTATCTTCTACATAGCTGGTTACGAATCCTGGCTCCATCAAACTGTAGAGAGCTACGAGTAGGTAAGGTACTAGTTAATCAAATCCTTCAATTAATACGATGAAGCGTAAAGTGAGCGTCGAGTGTTTTATGAATACTCTCCGCGTCGGAGACACAGGCGATTCTGGAAAAGCTACCAAATTATACAACTTTTGATGCCAAAAATAATGTAACCAATGACCTCCATCTCAAGGTGAGACAAGTTTTCGTTGTTTAAACGGTAGCACCAGTAAATTAAACATTTGCCTCCTCAACCTTATTTTACTAACTGGCAGGAGAGATGTATCGCAAGAAGTCTATTTTGCTATGTCTTCTTTTCGCGCAAGTTTTTGATTCGCCTGATATTTAAGTTTGGCCACATACGCACGTTGCTAGTTGCAGATAAGAGAAATTAGTAATTTATTATATAGTTATGTCGTTCGATTACGTGATTTCCGATTATTTCCTGCTTGAATAAACGAAAAACTTACGTCATACTTATCACACCGATCTTTGATATCAATTAGCAAACCTGTTAACAGCTCAAGCGATATACCTAAGCCTATGAGTTTTTTCAATTACTGAGGTATATTTAGTTTCAAAAACCGAAATCTTATTTAAATTCATGATCAGATGAACATCTTTCAGTAGCGAAAGTTATCTTTTCATTCGTCGTAGAAACAAAATGATAAAACATGCCCTCAGCTACTTCCAGAGCTCATGAATTTGTATGTAAAAGCATAAAAAATATACGCCGTGGAGTTTCACATTAATTTTGATACCCATTTGGGAGTTATTTATTCCCTTCTAAGCGATAAAGTCTGCTTTGTGTCGGGGTTCAGAGTCCCCTGGTCACTGATGTTGTTGCGCAACGCACAGCCTAGCTATCTAGATTTCCTTGGATCTCGCTAAATGCCTACTTTTTGTAGTGTACTCCACGCATGACGCTATAGTTAAAAAAAAATTGAAATATCCATTATTGATTATTGTACAACTGGATTAGAAACTAAGAGCCTTAAAACTGGGAGAAAAAAAATAATCAGATGGCATGGTTTACCACCAGGGCATTGATTAGGAATACGAACAAGTACCTTTAATCTTACTGGCAGCATTCCAAAACAGTTTGGAACGTTGTGAAATATGTAATATCGATGAAATGCTGTGTCATTCACGTAGACCGTGAGTTTGTCCTGTTGAGCATGTATGGTTTTCATAGAGGGAGGATGACCCACCATAGTATACGTGACAGTACTTGCAAGCGGATCATAGTGAAGCAGCGATACTGTTATGTAGTGCTTTTTATGTCGAACGGTCGAGCAAACTATAGATGTGCTTCTTCTTAGCTACATTTTCAGTTCCACTCAACTTTAAACTATCTCAAAGCTTTATTTGAGTTCTCAAAATGATTACGTACGCCATGTGAATTCTCCGCCCACTCACACCACATCAGTTATATGTCAACAGCCTGATGAAAAGTTAACCCATTAAAAGTTGAGCAATTTAGATAAAGATCGACTCTTAGACTGCGGGAGTCTAAGAGTCGAGAGCTCTTCATAACAAAAGTTCTGACAAAAGTCGCAATCTGATGTGCTGATAGGATGAGAATCAGACAGGATGTCATCTCAACAATGGACCTATACCAATCGAGAATAAGTGGTTTAGGACTAACAGCGCGGTACTCCTTCATCTTGGAGTAACTATAAATGGTGCGCAAATATTGCTGATAGGGATACTGCTCTGCTCGTAGGTAAAACACTCGCAAATAAGCAGCGATGAAAATATCGTAGTAATTAAATACATGGTATTCGCTATGAACATCTAGGCCTACGACAAAAGTACAGTAACAAAGGTATTTTGGGGGATCATCACGTGAGGTAGAGTGGGCTGGATCCTTATGCGCCGTACTCTTCCTCAAGATGCAACCTTATCTGCTACATCACTTCCTCGAACTCGGAAAATTTTGGTCGCGATTTTTTCATAACTTAAACTAAATACAAGCAATAATCCATAATGTACAATTTTGTCCAGCGAGGCCTATGACTTCTCATAATACTTTAACATCCTTTGTCGCTCAATCAGCAGCATGCAGAGCGGTGATTTAGCACTTGAAGCCGTATCCGCCGCCTTTATGCTCCTTAGGTTCCCAGAAAGGACTCGATGCGGCGCCCTATCATCAGTCCGAGTGCAGGGGTGATCGATCGCACTCGACGTTTGTGTGCCAATATTTTTATTCGCGATAAAAGTGAAGGCGTCGCGTTATCGACAGTAGTGGTAGGTGATCAGCCGGGCATACGGCACGCCTGATGACGAGGTCTAACATGCCGCATGCGAGACCTCGTCATCTCCATCGGTTCACCCACGTCGGCTGCGGATCAAACGAGCGAAAACAGGCGATTACCTCTTCTTTTCCCTTATATTTTGTTGTCTTTATGGTGTCCGTGACGGCCATCGTATAGGCTTCGCTTGATTTCGTTCGCATGACCTGGAGCCGCCGAGAGAGGTCGCGAACTCCTACACCGTTCGGCGAAGGGGTTTAATACTGTGGGTAACAGTGGGTCTCCTTTTGTCGGCAGCATGAGGTCACGTCGGTGGTGCGGGTACCGCATGCCTCGGCGGCGTCGGCGTGACAGCACGGCCCTGCGCCCGCGGCGCCCCGCCCGCCGCCGCCCCGCCGCCGCGGCATGGACCCCGCGCGCGCACCGCTCCCGCCCCGCGGAGGAGCCGCACAAACCGAACCTGACGCGCCGACCCTGCCTGCCGGGCCCGCCGACATCGAGCCCGTGACCGGGCCGCGCCTGCTGTCCTCCATCCCGGAGGCGGAGCCGCTGCTGTGCGTGCCGAGCGTGCCGAGCGTGCCGAGCGTGCCGAGCGTGCTGCCCGGGCCGAAGCGCGCGAACGGGCGCGTGCTGCACGTCAAGTGGGATGCGGCGTCTCCCCCCGCGGCGGGGGCCTCCTCCAGCGGCAGCTCCTCGTCCTCGTCGTCGGACTCCGAGGAGTGCCTGGCGGAGGCGCACCCGCCGGACGGCGGCTGGGGTTGGGTGGTGGTGTTCGCGTCCTTCATGGTGAACCTGATCGCGGACGGCATCACGTTCAGCTTCGGCGTATTCTACCCGCACTTCCTGGAGTACTTCGGCGAGGGCAAGGGCAAGACCGCCTGGATCGCCGGCATCTTCATGGCGATGCCGCTGCTGTCGGGGCCGATCGCGAGCTTCCTCACGGACCGGTACGGCTGCCGGCGCGTGACCGTGTGCGGCGCGCTGCTGGCCGCGCTCGGCTTCGTCATCTCCGCCTTCGTCGACAACATGGAGACGCTCTTCATCACGTTCGGCATCATGGCCGGCTTCGGCCTCAGCCTCTGCTACGTGGCGGCGGTCGTCATCGTCGCCTACTACTTCGACAAGAAGCGCTCGCTCGCGACCGGCATCTCGGTGTGCGGCAGCGGGATCGGCACCTTCATCTTCGCGCCGCTCACGTACGTGCTGCTCGACGAGTACGGGTGGCGCGGCACCACGCTCATCCTGGCGGGGCTCTTCCTCAACATGGCGGTGTGCGGCCTGCTGTTCCGCGACCTGCCGTGGACCGCCACCATGCACCGCACGCGCGCGCGCGAGCGGAAGCGCAGGCGCGAGCGCAAGCGGGGCCGCCGGTTCGGCTCCTCCGCGGACAGCTTCTCCGACAGCCGCAGCAGCGCCGCGGGCTCGGGCCGGCTGCAGCAGCAGGCGGCGGCCGCGGACGAGGTCACGTCCCCGGGCGCGGCGCACTTCAGCTCGCTGGTGGACCTGCCCACGTACATGACGGCGGGCGAGGGCGTCTCGCTGGAGGTGTTCGAGATGATGTCGTCCCGCGGGCGCGCGTACGCCCTGCTGGCGCAGCACTACCCCGGCGGGGGTGGCGGGGGCGGCATGCTGCCGTCGCGCAGCTTCAGCGACAGCGGGCGGCTGCACGAGCTGTCGCCGCCGCGCGCCGCGCCGCCGCCCGCCGCCTGCAAGCCGGCCGAGAAGGACAAGGCGGCGGTGTCGCTGTGGCTGAGCCGGCAGGGCAGCGCGGGCGGCGGCGCCCGCAAGCCCGCCGCCGCCGGCCCCGCCAGCTTCCTGAAGGACGTGCGCGTGCACCGGCACTCGCTGACGTACCGCGGCGCGATGCTGAACATCAACCGGTACCGGCTGCGCGCCTCCTCCTGTCCCAACATATTCAGGAACTCCATGACTACCATCGCCAAAGAAAAGGTAAAACCTGCTTTTATTTATTTAATTATTAATTGGAAAATCAATAAAATGAGCTCCGCATCACCATGATTGTCATCGGCGTAGCTGATGTTATTAATGCTAAGACCATCCAATCGACAACCGACGCGCATGCTGCTCAGCTCAACGATGAAACCGTTCACATATAGATTGAAGAGTTTGGGAGATGTCAATCCCCCCTGTCTTACCCCGCTCTCCAACCTGTATGCTCCCGAGAGAATTGGCCCATCTGACAAAGTTGGTCTGAGTGGCATACCAACACTGAAACAGCTTAAGAACTTCTATTAATGCGTTAGAAACTAGTGAACCGGTTATAAGTTTTAACAGATACGAAACAGTCTAGGAAAAATTACTGAATGATGAAGTTTTGAGTATTCACTCGCCCGCTAAAATAAAAGGGTCACCTAGTTAACTCCAAATAACTTTGAAACCATCCAAGTACCACTCTTTAAAAAGATCTGAATGAATATTTAATTAAAATAATAGTAGTTTATTGGATACAAAATAATCATTTTATCAATATCAAAATTAAAATAATTCTGGTTCGTTCTTCAAAAGTCAAAGGCAAGATTTTGCACAAATTATTTGAATCGAATATATTTACCTATTTCAAGTCCAAAATCAAAATCAAATAATTCTAGTATTGTATAATGAATGAAGGATGATTGCCTGAGGTCCGTGGTTGTGCTGCAGGCGGTGTGGTACGCGGGGCTGTGGGACTTCTGGGACCTGGCGGTGGAGATCCTGGACCTGTCGCACTTCCGGAACCCGGCGTTCCTCGTGTTCACGGGCTCCAACTTCCTGCTGTACATGTGGTACGACGTGCCCTACGTGTACATCGCGGACGCGGCGCTGGGGCTCGGCTTCTCCGAGTCGCAGAGCTCCATGCTCATCAGCATCATCGGCATCGTCAACATGTTCGGAGAGGTAACCTATTTTATTTTTATTTCTTAGGAAAAGAAACATTACATAAATTCTAATTGAACCATTAAACAGTATTCACATAGTGACTAGTGGAGCTTACTTATTAATTTACATAAAAAGATAGCATAGAAAGTAGTTAGTTATGGCCTATGCATCTATAAGAAGATGATTCAAACAGCGTCTGGGGTCAACAGGCACTTACGTTCGTGACTCGTAAGGCCTATACGAGAGCGACAAGTACGACCACACTTCGTACAAGAAAATGGTGTCGTCCCGGCAGATGGTAGAGGGCAAGCAGCACGTTGATGTCTAAAGGTGCGCTTGTGAGACAACAAGTTAAGCCATGCTCGGTCATGGGCAATGACTCCATCAAGAAGAGTTCTCCTCCAGCTATCACGGTCCTCCGCCAACTCTTCCCACTTAGCTGGATCAATATCAAAAGTGTTCATGTCACGTTTAGCACTGTCCTTAAACCGAAGCATCGGCCTGCCAACAGGTCTCTTGGCATCAGCAATTTCCCCTAGGAGCGTTTTCCGCGGTAAACGAGAAGGGACCATCCTGTGTACGTGTCCCAGCCAACGCAACCGCCGCTGTTTCAAAAGTGCGGTTATGCTGGACAACTGCGCAATTTCAAGAACCCTCTCGTTTGTCACCTTATCTCTCCATGAAATTTTTAAAATACTCCTGAGGCAGCGCATGTGAAAATTGTTTAGTCTCCGCTCCTGCTTGGCATACGATGTCCAGGTCTCGGCTCCGTACAAGAGAATGGTCAAGATGCAGGTCTGATAAACAGTCGTCTTTGTCTTTACTGACAGATGGTTATTGTCCCAAACTCTTGCACTAAGCCTCCCGAACATCGTGGATGCCTTGCCAATACGAATGTTGATCTCTGCATCTAGTGAGAGTTTACTCGACACGGTGGAACCAAGGTAGCAGAAACTATCAACAACTTCCAATGGCGAGACATGTAGATTGATCACCGGCTCATCGTCAAACCCTTGTGCCATTACCACGGTTTTCTTAGGATTTATGGACATTGGAAAGAGTTCACAAGCTCCCGCGAACTTATCCATCATAATCTGAAGTTCTCCCCTGGATGTGGAGACAAAAGCAGCGTCGTCAGCAAACAAAAGGCTGTTGACAAACAGGTCTTCACGATGTCGACGAGATTTTAATAAGGAGATGTTAAATAATTTTCCATCAGTTCTGGTGTATAAGTGAATTCCTTGCGACGTATCGCCAAAGGCAACCTTAAAAAGCATAGAAAAGAATATGCCAAAAAGGGTAGGAGCCAGAACGCAGCCCTGTCTGACGCCTCTGCACATATCGAAGGGATCTGAAGTGCTTCCGTTGTAAACAACGGACCCCTTCATGTTCTGGTGGAATAATTTGACGAGGGATAGAAGTTTTGGAGGACATCCAATCAAGTCCAGTACAGTGTATAGGCCCTCCCTGCTGACTGTATCGAAAGCTTTGTTGAGGTCAACAAAAGCTACGACCATAGGAGTCTTTTGCTCACGACTTTTTTCTTGGAGCTGTCGGAATGTGAAAATCATGTCCGTGGTAGAGCGATGCGCACGGAAACCGCATTGCTCCTCAGGATATACACGGTCAGCGAGCGTCTGTAGTTTGGCCAAGATGATGCGACCAAGAAGCTTTCCAGCGATGCTTAGTAAAGAAATACCGCGATAAGAGTTGCAATCACCGCGGTCACCTTTACGTTTATACAGAGTCACGATGTTGGCGTCGCGCATATCCTGGGGAATATGTTCTTCAATCCAGCACTTCACAAAGAAATTGTAAAGCACAGGCGCAATACATTAAATTTTCGCTACCTCAGCTAGTATGTCATCACTGCCTGTACTTTTGCCACGTTTAAGTTGTTTGATGGCTGTGTTAAATTCCTCAATCGTTGGGATCTCATCAAGCTGATTCAGAGTGGGCAATCTAGAGATGGAATCCGTAGCCGCTGGATGAATGTCTATAGGTTTTGAATAGAGCTCAGTGTAATGCTCTACCCAACGATGAAGTTGACGATTACCATCGTTAATCACAGTCCCATCCAGTTCCTTGAGCAGCTGTCATGGATGGTTTTGGACCGAAAGCTTTTTTGATACCTGAATAAACACCAGAGAAGATTCCCGCAGCTGAGCAAGATTGTATGCTTTTGCACAGTTCAAGCCAGTACGCATTCGCAAAATAGCGAGTATTTCGCTGAAGAGCTGCTCTTGTCTTGGTCAGTTCTTCTTTTGTTTTGTTGCTGGGGTTTATACGATAATGAGCAGCAGCCTGACGTTTGGCATCAAGAAGTGGTTGGAGATGTTCAATATTATCTTGAAACCAGTCAGTTTTTGAGGCCTTTCGGTATCCAAATGCTTTTGCAGCGGTTTCTGTTAGAAGTAGCTTCACCTTACTCCATTCCAGGCTTGCAGATTGATTTGGATCCCAATTAGCAGTCTCACTTCTGACTAGCTTACTGAAGGACTCAATCACCTCAATGTTCTCCGGAGATGGAACTTTGAGTTTCTTCCTTCCGATGTAGGAGCGAGCTTCTGTTGTTGCGAGCTGAATGTATCTTCCGAGGGCTAAAAGAAACCATGGTTACCACAAGGGAGTGGTCAGTATCGCAGTCTGCGCTGTGGAAAGTGCGAGTATGAAGAACATCGCATAGATTCTTCCTTCTCGCGAGGACAACATCTAGTTGATGCCACTGACTGAACGAGGGTGCTTCCAAGATACCTTTCGCATGAATTTGCCTTTGAAGAAGGTGTTGGTGACACACAGCAAGTTCCGCGAACAAAACTCTAGTAGTCGTTGCCCATTTTCATTCATACTTCCAATTCCGTGATGACCCAAGCAGTCTGGCCAAGATGTTACAGATTGACCAACACGCGCATTGAAATCGCCTAAGATAATGAGACGATCATTCGACCGAACTTCACGCACTGTCTCACTTAGTTGTTCATAGAAGTGGTTTTTTGATTCGGGAGAAGATGTTAGCGTCGGAGCATAGGCAGCAATTAAGGTAACAAAACCACCGTTAGTGCTCAGACGACATACCATAATACGCTCCGACACTCCTCTTGGACACTCAACCGCTGGCAGTAGGTCATTCCTGATTGCAAAACCTACACCGTGTTCACGTATATCTGCTGAGGGTTTGCCTTTCCAGTAGAAAGTATAATTGGCTTCTCGCAATGAGCCCTCATCTGGAAGTCTAGTCTCTTGAAGAGCGGCTATTGCAATATTGAGTCTCAAAAGATCTGCATTAATAATTGCAGTTTTGCGAAGGTGTTTTTCGCTATTGGAGCTTCCATCGGTGGCCGGAAAGCCTGTCCTCATAGTCCGGACATTCCATGACCCTATGCGCATGGATTGGCGAGGGTTAAATTTGTTTTGACTTTTTTCTTTAACAGCAGGTGAGACAGGTAACGGCACCGGCTGTCTAGCCATAAGAAACAAACCAGCACCGAGACGGACAAGTACCCAACTGACCGGGGACTGCCCGGCTTAGAGCGGGCGATAACTTGTCAGTGGGCCTACGATGGACCCTCCCACTGTCGAGAGTAACCCCTGGCGTCCGTGCTTACGTCTATCTGTTTGGACTTATAACCGGTTACTGCCACTCTCCGTGTTGTTTTCCACTACAGCAAGCTGAAGTGGGTGAAGTGACCTCTCCACAGATGCTGCATCGCCTGGGACGCAATTAAGATAGTGCAGGCATGCCCAGAACCTACAGCACTCTCTCGACCTCGCCGACTGAATCCACAGGAAGGACGAGTCATTACGTGTGGAGTCGGGTCGGTTGCAGGCGCATAACGGCTGGCACCGGACCGGGATTGTTTCGAGTTTTCCTTCTCTGAGGCTAGCTCTTCTGTCTGTCAGCAGGAGGACCGCGTGCAGGCGAAAATAGCTGGGTTACGAAGATGATATATGTACTCCCTCCTCCCATAGAAAGTAGACTAACTATAAAATTAAAGAGAAAATATTGAAGAAATTACAATTAAAATATAAAATACAAAAAAACAAGCCCAGGGAATCTAGGGAGTCTCCCCGAACCAGCGTATTGTATGCTTCTCTCTCATCACTCTACTGGCGCTAGCTAGGGCCTTCTTGATCATGGCTGGTCCCCCTAGCTTAACTCTACTCTCGAGGGTAGCCAATATCCACTCTAAAGCAGGAAGGTTAACTGAGTACCTCAAAACACTGAACTACAAGGAAACAGAAAACGAATGGTCTTAGGAGTATAAAATATGGAGGGTATTCATGGTGTAGGGTAGGGGTGCACTAAAAAAGGAATTCCCGAAACTCAACCCCTAAGGGTGTTATTAATAATCCTGGCGTAGCGTTGGACTAGTTAATCTTTGTCACATTTGCTCGAGTTGACAATTGCATGTCAATGCAAGAGAACGCTACGCCAGGATTATTAATAACACCCTAAAGGTCTGCAGCGGGGGTTGAAGTTTGCATGGAAAACCCTTAACGCGAACGAAGTCGCGCGGGATTCCACTAGTATATTTCATACATGAAAAGGTGACAATTCCTAGAATCATTGCAACCCTGATGCATCTGTGTTGTCAACAATAAACCCTGGGATGGCAATCGCCTTAAAGTGCTGTATTCTAGGCTATACAATACAGGGCGTCGATTCCAGCAACACGGCTCGATTGAGTGATCGCTGAATCCGCGTTCCATTTTCAAATTTTCCAAACAAAACTTGACAACTCACATCGATTTACGCGATCGCTTGAGTGATTTGAGTTGCTGGAATCGACGCACAGCTATATAAAATAATTTCGCACATAATCTATTTCTAATTACAAATAAACAACGGAAAAATTTACCGATATGGTACTTCCTTATTGATACGAACACAATCAAGTTATTAAGAATTATTCTTAAATTCAAAAGTGATTGCCCTGACCCATTTCTGCCGAGAAGTAGGAATGCCTACCGACCGACCCTATCTACATACCTCACTGATATGATAACTACAGATAAGGCACCTCACGAACTAACACGTCCACGTGTAGGTGAATTGATTTTTTTTTAATGAATAAATTATTATTGTTAACTTGTTAAGTACAAGTTATTGTTTGGTTAGAGTGTATATAATTATTAATTTATCGTATTCTATTGATACTCAAGAGCAAAGTCATTGTATAACAATAAATAAAAATTCTTTGGTTGGCATACAGCGCCATCTAGTCAAGAAATTAGTACTAATAATTACTGGACCTACTTTTGTACTATTAAAATGTGACTAGGCTACTGTTTAAAAGTAACATTATTCGTATGCTGGTAGTTTCTTTATGAAAATCAGCAAAATTCGACGTCGAATAAATGTAAACAAACCACATGCATAAGATTTTAGAATTAGTTGTTAGCAATAAATATTGTAGGCAAGATCTTGAAATCATTGCAATATTTGTAAAAATAATAGTACTGCTTAGGTTAAGTACAGGCTGGTTTACAAACATTTTAGATCTAATTTGGTTAAGTGTAGAATGTAGATCATAATGATGAAGTGAGCGATGAGTCAAATAATATATTGACATGTCGTGATTCTTTCGTTAGATAATTTCTTAGTATGCATATTAAAGGATTGATTAAGTTTCAATTACTTTTATTATTTAGTTTTAAGTTAGAATTAATAACGCCTTTCCAGTTATACTATAGTCACCAAACACAGTGACCAAAACTGTTTACTTATACTTTATTTTCGTTTTTCTGTCTGTCTATTATGTACTAGTTGAATCCCGTGCGACTTCGTTCGCGTTAAGGTTTTTCCATACAAACTTCAACCCCCGCTGCAGACCTTTAGGGGTTGAGTTTCGGAAATTCCTTTCTTAGTGCACCCCTACCCTACACCAGGAATCTACCTTCCAAATTTCATACTCCTGAGACCATTAGTTTAGGTTGCGCGTTGATTGTCAGTCAGTCAGTAACGTAAGAGTTTTATATATTTAGATTTAATTATTGTAATTGGTGTTAACCGTTATAAAATTAAAACAACAAACACAAATACGCTGTAGCCGAAATTGGCCAGGACGTCATCATTATTCTGTAAAGAAATTCTAAGCGTTCTGCGGTGGCGATCAATGAAACGCTGATAAATATAACTGCGATTTTTGACAGCGTTTTACCGCTCGCCACCGCTTAAATGTGCGCAAGGTTTAACAAAATCCGTATTCCACTTCAGATCCTGCTGGGCTGGATGGGCGACCTTGCGAGCGTGTCCCCGTCGCTGGTGTACGCGGGCTGCATGGTGGTGTGCGGCGGCGTGACGGGCTGCATGCCGCTGCTGCGCGGCTACGGCGCGCTGGCGGCCGCCGCGGGGGGCTTCGGCGCCTTCATCGCCGCCAACTACTCGCTCACCAGCATCATCCTCGTGGACCAGATCACGCTGGACCGCTTCACCAACGCGTACGGCCTGCTGCTGCTGGTGCAGGGGATGGCGAACCTCGTCGGCCCGCCGCTCGCCGGTCAGTCCGCGACCTCTATCATACAGGGTTATTCATTATTACACTCAGAAAAAAATATTGTTAGTTCCAACAATAAAACTTAAACAGGGGAGAGCCCACCATGGTGTATAGTCCGTGCGTCAATGTTTTTATTGTCATGGATCAAGTTGTCAGTACAACAATGTTTCTATTGTCAAGAATTAATTGTCATTGCAACAATGTTTCTATTTAATCAATAAGGCGTGTTTTGATACTACAACAATGTATCTTTTGTCAGCGGAACTAATTTCGAAAACGTAGGACTAAAAATGTACAACTAGTAGGTACGAAAGACCCCAAGTGTGAGGGGTAAAAAAAGAAAGATTTGATAAGACCGAAGTTGATCCGATGCATTCATCGAATCAACTTCGGTCACAAACTGACAGGGCCTAATTTTTGGGTCGTGAATATTGGTTTGGCCGAATCAATTTAATTCCTAAACTGATTTAAGTTTTTGTAACAAAATTTTATTTTTATTAATTTCTTTACGGCTATTGCATAATGATTGCCACGGAGAACAGGACGATGACCCACCCAGGCGGTGACTGAACGCAGAGTGTCGCTCACGGCGCGCGGACGCGGATCAAAGGTCAAAATAGGTCAGGCGCCAATGATTCCAAAGGATATTCTTTATCGATTTTCTCGGGATTTTCATAACAAAACTTTAAAAAATCATTTCATAAATATTTTTTATTTTATTTGTTGAACCTAATTCCTGAGTATTTGCAGCTAATTATGAATAACCCTGTTTACATTGGACTGCTGTCATTTGCTTAGACTGGCCTCTCAGCTCAGTTGGTAGTAGCTCTGCCTTCTGCGCCGTAAGTCGTGGGTTCGTTCCCTACCGAATTCAAATTCAGTTTTTTAACCATTCAATCACTAATATAACATTACCCAATTTTCTAAAAAATCTACCGCTGGACAAAAGCCTCCTTCTTCTATACGTTTCCAAGAAGAACGATTTTGAGTTTAATAATAATGAGTTTTGCCTAAAAACGGAATTATCAACAGCCTTCTGGGGATGTCTACTTTTACAAAGACATTAAGCCAACTTAGAACAAGATAATTTGAACAATACTAGAGCAGTATAAAAAATTTACAAATCGTGAAACTTATTTACTACACTTTAACTTTAATTATTCTCCTAAGAATAGTATAATTTAGTTTGTACCTGACCTAATAGGTTCAGAAATTATAATTTGTGATAACTATTAATAAATACACTCTCTGAAACGGCTTTGAATAACTATTACTTGTGTTCGTTCCAGGCTGGGTGTACGACATCACCAAATCCTACGACCTGTCGTTCTACCTCGCCGGCGTCTTCATCGCTCTCTCCGGCCTCGTGCTGTTCGTGCAGCCGCTCTATGCCTGCTGCCGACCCTCCGCCAGCACCCAAGGACAACCGCCCAGCGACGGGGGGAAAGACGATGGGGGGAAAGGCGACGGAGACAAAAGCGACGGGGACAAAGATGGTGGCGGCGACACCCTCACAGCTAATGGACATCTGAAGCACAACGGGAAACTCATCGTCTAGAACTCACATGCACCATCTTACAATCATTATGACTGATCGTCGTCAACACCTTAACTCGGCAGATATATCCCTATGGTGGTTTCACATAGTCGCCACACACAATAAGACATCCACAGGAGATGTATGTGTCCTGTTCTTTAAGATTACTACGGACAGTTTTAACAGTTAGCTTTGTGAACCTGGAGGCTTGACAGACTATCAACCCTGTCGACTGCACTGCCAGAAATAATGGCCACCTCGATCTAAGCTAGAGACTTGCACGTAGGTGCATGTGGAGTGAGCTCAGGGTTGTGCCAAAGACCTGAGACTCGGTTGTGACGCACTCGTCCCGGAGAATGGATAATCACATGTGGAGTTAAGTGTTGTGTTAGCGTTTCATGAAGTTACGATCAGCTTTTGAAATTAATTCCCAAAAGTTGAGTAAAAATATTGACTTCTTTTTCATTGTTAAATTACGAATGAATACGACTAAAGGTGTATCCGCCTGCATAAATAAATACAAAGCTTTTCTGATTCGGAAAATATAAAAAAAAATCTGATTAAATCGTAAACACGAGTTTGAATTGAGTATTTGTCATGAGTATTCAAAATGTCGGGTTGTGTTTTACAACTTTAGAGTGTAAATAAACAGTTAACTGCGTTTATTTGCCCAAAAATCAACGTGGAATGAGTGTGCGATGAAGCTAAAGTCAATTATTATTGTATGGTACACACTATACAAACTGCCCACCGTTCTATCATCACTATATAGAACTAGAGATAACTTTAGACACGCATATTCAGGTTCAAATACACAAAATAAATACACTATGTAGAAATAATACTAATACTTGTAGAAACAAATGTAAAATGGGTGGGTAGGACATCACTTATTGGTCCGTCAATAGTTAAATAAAGGAACGGACCGAGTATAGAGGCGAGTGCATCTGTCAAAAAGTATTTCTTGTCTAGAGACCCCCTGTTAGTATATTGTCACGCGCCGCCGGAATATAATATAATTATGTTTGTTTCGTTATTAAGTGTTCAGCGCACAATATTTGATTGTATACAAGTTCTTGCATTCGTTGTTGGTTATGGGCCTAGAGGAATTGCTTGTTATAAACTCTGTAGAATAAAATAAATTAAAGATATTTTGTAAGTAGGATTTTCATTAATAATTGAAAGGTATTAAATATTTGGATAATTAAACTTTGTAAGGTGCAGAGTTTCGCGTTAGAGAACTGCGGAAACCAACCAAAGACTTATAGTTGAAATTAATTCTAAGAATATCTTCATATTTTTCGATTATAGAGTTATAAGTATAAGTTGTAATGTGGACGTATTAAAGTATTTCTTCAACTCTAATGTCGATGTGTTAACGACACGTATTCAAGGACTTCGGTATTCTTGAATACGGCCGTCGTGTCTTAGTTATTTTTAATTGTGTATGAATATTTATTTTGTAAACGATTGTGAGAAATCGTATTTTGTGTTCTTTATGACTTGTGTAAGTATATTTATACTATTACACGGGTATTTATCGCGTATATTACCTTATTTTATTTATTTTCCCGACGTTTCGGCTATGTTGCAATAACCGTGGTCGCGGGCAGACTGGAGCATTGACATGAGTGCTACCGTCGTTGAGAAGTGAAGGCAGCATCATCACTCATGTCAATGCTCCAGTCTGCCCGCGACCACGGTTATTGCAACATAGCCGAATCGTCGGGAAAATAAATAAAATAAGGTAATATACTCGATAAATACACGTGTAATAGTATAAATATGTTTTATGATCGCGAAAGTTTAAAAAGTACTATTTTGTAAGTATATTGGAAGAGAGAGGTGTTGCGGTACCTATAGCCCTTTCAATAGTTATAATACGAGAAGTTTGACAATTGCCTTTAAATTATTCTAACTTAATGAATATGTAATTATTCAATCCCACATAATAGTTACTAGAAGCATCTCCTAAAATTTCTGTACTAAATCTAAAATTGGTATTGAAATTATTCCCATTTTATTAAAACGTTATACTATCTCAAATATTAGACACAGCCTCGTATATATGTCCCCTGTGTATGTAGATTATCGCACATTTTGGCAAATTAACAATTTTACTTAATAAGAAATCTACTATGTGAGAATAGTTTTGTAGACCTCTCGAATCTTTCTTTACACACAACTTCTTAAACTAAGGTGACATCATTTATAAATGCAGCTTGATTAGTATAAATAATCATAGATTGTGATAATTATATAAGTAATTTGTTTCAATAACTAATTCTTGCCAGTTCTGTAGATATTACAGATTTGTTTTATTTTTGTTTTCATTACAACTATCTGTTATTATTTTGATTGTCATTTGGATGTGTGTGTGTTAATACTGACGTCTATCGTTAAATACAGTGATCGGGTGCGTTGACTAGAGAGAGTGTTCTAGAAAGGGGGGGGGGGAACAATCGCGGTAGAATCCTGCTTTTATTAAGGTACTGACAAATCGTCATGCCCAAACTAGTGATCGCAATCGTGCACGCGACCTGGATCGCAGATAGAACGCGTTAAAGTACCCGGTACAATCGGCAGTTTTTTGAAAACTGATATTGGAATTGGAACTGTTTAAATCAGTAAGAAAATATCACATTTTATCATCCTCGAATGAAGCTTAACCATTACTTTAGAAGGGCCTTTAGCTGTGACGGTAACTGAAATAAATGGATGTAACAACGTGCTAGGAATTAGGATAATAGAGCAATTTTAGGTAAGTAAATCAAATGAGTTGTAGTAGTGAGCTCTGCTCAAGGAACCGAGCTAAGCGAGAGGCGACGCCTTTAACCCGATTTCAAGATATAGCGCTGACAAAAGAGTGCAGTATAATTTCACCTTCAAATTATTGAGATTTGATTATGTTCAAAGATGTGCAGCAACGCGCTGGTGACAGCGCCTTACCGAAATAGAGCGAACACGAATAGCAACTGATGCTAACAAACGGGTAACAATCGTATTATGTATATATTTGTATCGGCGTGTGTTTAGTAAATATTCATTTCAATTTATTTTATTTTGTTTTATTTTACCTCTTTTTTATACATTTTAGTATTTTTATATTATTTCTTATGCCTAATTCCAATTTTGTAAATCATAATTATATTCTTCCAATTATCAGTAATCCATAAACGCTTCCACAGTGGCTATGCAGTCTAATTAAACTAGCTATCTTTAGTAGAAGCTAGAACTATTAAATTGATAATTTCTGAAGTGCACCTATTTATCTAAGGAAATATATTATCTGCAATAAAAATTATCAATGAGTAGGAGGATGTTATTCTCTATATTAGGAGAACATAAAGGCCCTTGTGGCACACGCAGAGAATCCGAGTTGAGAGATCCAAGAAGTGCGAGTTCGATTCCCGCTATGACAAATATTGTACTTTCGTGGTACCTCCTATAGTACTCTGATGCCCTCGATCAGGGAAACCTAGTGTGGAGTCAGTGATGTGGTGTTTATTTATTCATACGTTTATCAAAATGACACTGCCACTACAAAATCAGTATTAAAATAATTAATCTGAGAAGTTTTCATTACAGAGTTGGAAATTGTATTTCGAATTGTAGCATTACCTAATATTTAAAACAATTGTTGGCAGGTAGAGAAACTAAACGCCCTTCTGATATTATCTGGATTTGTTAATGTGTCTACAGTCTACACTGTAGAATGTAGACACAAAAACACACCCAGACATCTAGTACTTGTAGAACTATCATTATTTTTCATTACTCATACTCTAAAAGTAGGTCTGAAGTTGCCTGAGGGGCCTAATTGAAAGTAAAACTTTCAGCCCTAGGGAGAATCGCTTTCTACTGACAGCTGTCAAATTATAAAAAAAAACAAGTTCTATTTTATTCAACCATGTTCCAACTTTCTAAAGTCTTTCTAACTGCAAGGAGGTCGTTGAACCAAATTCCAACTTTTTATTCAGCAAGTAGGTTGGAAACTCATTACAACAGTAAGAAGTTTAAAAAGTCTAATAAGATAGCGCAATGTAAAATTTAAATTTAAATAACATAGAGATAGTATTAAATAAATAATATATCTTCTAAATTACTTGATTAATATATAGCTTCAACTATTTATTTAAAATAACATAGATTTGACATTTACCATTTTTTTAATTATGAGAATGAAAATAATGGCTGAATAATGCTAGCGAGCCGAAGCCGAAGGCCCGCCAGAGAAAAAGAAAAAAAAAACCGGGAAGGCGGCAATTCAATCTTCATTTTCACAAATTTTTCTTTCATGTTTTTATTTTTATTTTCCTTGTATTCGTAATGAAAAGCACAGTGTTTACCTCGGGTGAAAGTCTTTTAAGTCCCTCAAGCTCCATTGGCGCCCTCGCTAACGCTCTGGCGCCAAACCCGTCTCGGGACTCAAAAAACGTGACTTTCAACACTCAGGTAACAATGTACTAATAATTATAGTGATCTAAAAGGGTTGTTTCTCTACCAATAATGATCTAATTGAATACCTCATTAATTAAGTAGATCTAGTTTGAAATTAGCTAATTTATGCTAGTTCCATAGTTGAGCCTTAATACCTGCAATTTTTTGGTCCTTAAGATTTCTGATAATTCAATTAAAAATAAATCAAATTTAGCTTGAAATCGTGTTCATTTTGTACATTAAACCCCACGTTTACCCTACTTTTAATAACCCTAGTTTTCATTACCAAAATTAGGGGAAGGAGGCCAATGCCCAACGGTGGAGTTATTCAGGCTGGTGAGATACTATTGGATACTTCTTTTGTACAGAGAATGCAGATTCAGGGCAAACCATGCTGTCTAAATAAAGAACTTCGTGGGAGAAATTCTGGACACAACAGAGCGTCGTCCCATAAACACAAGTAGAAACATACTAATTTAGGCTTGAATCGAATCGGCTACTATCTTCTTGGGTCTGTAAATATAGACAGACCCAAGATAGCCGATTCGATTTTAATCCGATCCGATTCCATGATGGTTTTATTTGCTATGTATTTAAATTTAGCTTTGGTCAGTTATTTTTGGGAGAGGAGTTTTAATATAGGTAAAAATACGAAGTTCAATTTGTTGATATTGGTTACTAACCTACAATAAATCGTAGTAACTACCAGGTCCAGTCACTCGACAAATCAGTCGCGAACATTTATTTTATTTTATTTGTGCACCGAATGAATTCATTCGGCCGCATGTTGGTTCATTCATTCCGACAAATTGATTTTATTCGGAAATCAAACACTGAAATTCTAATGGAAGTTTGTTGAGAGCAATTTGTACCTACAGCTCTACCAATACCTACAGCTACTGCTGTGCTGTGCTGTGGCTCTTGTTTGACTAACCAACCTACAACAAACATTATGGTTTGTGAACCGTCTCTATTTTGAGTCGATGCCCAAAATAGGTTAAAATAATTTGTCGTAAAAGCTCGCTTGGTCTGAATCAGGTGTGTGGTTACTTTCCTACTCCTACAATACAACACATAATAAACAGAATTTGACTGAAACATTGTATTGAAAAAAAAATCTAACGAACAAGGGCATTATTATTTATTATAACGTACCGGCTTTCTGCCTAGAGCAGGCCACAAATAAGTTGGCGAAGCCCATACCGAGAGACACACTCATCAGTGTATAAAGTGCGAGTGGTCGGACGGATTGCGATGTGCGACGCGAGTTCATAATTGAGGAGATCGTGCGCGGTTACAAGTCGAACCTATCTAACTGTGCCTATGTCGGCGTCACGACATCTACATGAATAGAAACCACACATTACTCAATAGATTTACATATTGTTAACACATGGAAAGTAAGGTCTTTAATTCACAAACAGTGGTAAGTACCTACCTAGCTCATGTGAGAGCTCCTTTATGGCTCTACAATTAATAGGTGGTAACATCAATCTATCAGAAAATTAAAATCAGCTTACTCTCCCAAAAGTCATAAACCAAATGGGGTTCTAAATACCAGGCACCATAGACATCCTCTCTAATCAGCTCAGTTCAAGATCGTTTTCTGGACGCATTAAGTTACTGGTTTTCTTTTAATTCTTATTGAACGCCACAGCTATAATTATATTATCGAAGTGCAAGTGCTCGTGAAGTTCAGTGAAATTATTCACCAATAAACGAACTAAAGAAGCTTCCCTTTTGCTCCGGTATCTTAGTGCCTGTGCCTGTGGAGGCGTGATTTGCGATTGGATGTATGACATTAGGTACAATTTGTACGCACGTAGGGCCGGGATCCGATAGCAAGTGTTCTATTGACGCGCCAACATGTCAGGTTTGGAGTTCACACTAAAAACTATGTTCAAAAGAATTGAAACTATCAATAATTTGATAGTTATTAAAACACCCCTCTATTAGGTCGAGGTAATCCTCGACCTAATAGAGGGGTGTTTTAATAAGGAGACCAATGTGTGTGTCTATTTGTTCGTCTGCATGTGGCTCTCGAAGCTCTAAAAAAAAACGAATGCCCCGATTTGGATTTTTATTTCCATGTCTTTTGCGTCTCGTATTCAAATAATACGATGTTATATAGTAGATACTGCTCTTGTTGTGTGGCATCAAATAAATAACTTTTCATTTTGATTTGATTTAAAATAATGATGATTAGACATACTTAGACGAAAGTTATTTGAAAAATATTCTACTGCTTTCAGAATTGTTAAACATCTGGCTGCCAAAGATAACATAATGATTAGAATAACCTATTCTGAAAAACCACATAATATACCTTATAGGTGCCTTTAAAACTGGCTACCTCAGACACCTTTTAAAGATCCTTTGATTAACATGCTGAATATTCATATTTACCTATTTAGTCATTTAGCAAACGGATTTGAAGTAAAACAAGAACTTCATAACTCGACCAATCAAATATTCAAATTAGAGCGAAGTTTATTGCAAAACCACACACTCCCCGCTGAAACTATGAGTCGCTCGGTCTCAGACGAGATTTCCTCTCTACGTAGATACCTGTTTTTAGCTTAGTATAGCAATAAGTTAGCATAGCAAAAGTAGGAATACAGCATCGTTATTAATAAAAAGTATTATTATTTATTTACTAATCACACTAAAACAATAGATTATTACTATTGTAATCTCCAAGAAAATTAGACATAATACATCCTCGATGTGTTCGTAGCATGTCTACGGCGTAGTGGTACTACGCTACGCCGTAGGCGTTAGCGTAGCGCGTGTAAACATGGTAAAACAAGACTAAGGTCGTGTTTATTTATTCAGTCAAAGAAAAACGAATATCTTTCATCCCATCTTTATTCCGTATATTCTGTACAAATGTTCAAAAACATAAAATATTTTTACAACGTCGTTTTTGTGAATTGGAAACGTCCGTCGGCGTCGTTCGCGACGGACGTTTATTCGGGAATTATTTACGATAAGCCGAGTCGAGCCACGCCGGGATAACTTAGTTGCGATCAAACGGAAACACAAACGCTTCTGTGGAATGTTCTTATGCATACAAATGTACACATGCATGCATATGGACAACAAGCTGTAAGGCTCATTGAGAATACTTACAGGATAATACAGACCTCAAAAGCCGGTGCTTTCAGCTTGAAGTAGTACCTACGGAAGCGGTCAATTGGAAATTTCACTAGCAGTCACCCATCGGTGACCGACCTGAACGTTGCATAACTTAGTCCAAGGTTGAGGAAAAACTTGCTTCGCTGCGCTTCAGGTAATTTAAATAATAACGAGATGAAAAATCGGTATAATTCTTCTTTTTACGCTGTGATTCCAGGAATCTAGTTAGAAGGATCCCAAGAATTCCCGGTGAAAAATCTTGTAGAGCTAGTAATTTCTTCAGGCGGCGTCCTGATTAAAGTGTCCTTTTTCATAAATAGAGTCTAAGGAGGTTGGCTCAGTGCATCTTCAAACACAAGCCGACTTCAACAATATTTGCTGCAGAAAATTTACATACTTTCAGCTCCAGAAGCTCTTTAGAGAATGAGCTTTTTAAAATATCGTCTTAAAATGTTGAAACTTGAATTTAATTAACGCTATGGAGATCTTAAAAAGCTCTTATGTCTTGTAAGTGCTTAATATAATTTAAATTAAGTAGAGTTACTTGGTTACCTACAGCCTGTGCAGTTATAGCAGGCTAGTACAAGCTACACCTGGCTCGGAACTATGCTTAGCTCGAAAAGTCACTACTGCTAAAACCATGCATCATGTTGCTAAAATGCAGATGATATCTTACCAGCTTCAGGTATGACCAACAACGTGATAAAGAATACAAGATAACTTCCCCTCTACTAGATAAACATACTGTAGATATTGTGCCGAGGAGGTTTAACACTCATTGTGTAGGTTTCAGTATGCAAGAATTCAGTCTTTGCAAAGAGAGCTGCTTTAAAAATAAAAGTGTATTGGCTTAGCATGTCGGGTGTCGGCTCCATGCCCGCGGCTCTGAGCGATCGATCTCCGACCACAATCAGTCTCCGATCAGTCAAAGCCATGGACGTACAAACGTCAAAGCTCAATACAAGCCTTCCTGCGAAAGCCTTTTGTGACGCGCGCGGTTCAAACTGATGAAAAAGCCGAATAAAAATGTTACGCTGTTTTATTTTCACAAATTGTAGCGTTCCTCAAAAGGCTATTTTACCTTGAAGAGATCGATGCTGTGCGATGAAGCTGCATTTTGTTATTTATATTGAAACTGTGTGCGTCTGTTTGGGTGTTATTATTATTTGATATCGTCACCTAAACGCGTTTTTCAATCATGAATAATTTGTACCACTTTTACTGGAATGCATTTATACAGCGTCATCTAGCTCCTAGAGCAAAGCTTTTACTTTGGGAACTGATTTATTTGTAGAATATTTGCTTATTTTCTTTTTTATGGAAATAATTCATCGCTAGACTCAGTATCTATGTTCTAAGATAGATCATTTGAACTATGAACCCAGCGATATTATTGGCAAGTAGGCAATCTTACCCATCATACATCTTTGTGCTTACGACATCATCCTACACAAATTAGAGTTTTTAGCCGAGACTTTATAACAGTCGACAGTGGCTGTGGATGTGGACTGTCAGCTGCGGGCTGCTGGCTGTGACGTGGAATTAAATCTCACTCGGCAAGCAGCACTTATTAAATGCGCCCAAAATGTTCTTTCAGTTGGCACACAATGCAGCGCGGCCGGTGCCGGTGGCGCGAGTGGATGCACTTCAGAGGGTTCATAAACTACACTGGGAAAATAAAGTGGAAAAGTGTTTTACGAATGAGATACCCTAAATAGTGGACAAAAATCATTGGTGGGCAGCTTAGACTTTAGAATCAGATTCAAGCTAAAATCGAACTAAAATGTAGGTATTGATAAATTTTTCATATTGCTTTTTCTTTTCTATTTGAATCTTTTTATTTTATTTGGATAAATGGTTTGAAATTTCGTATATCGTCGTTGTGGTGCGAGAAGTAACTAAGTGCAAAAAGCTAGTCTCGAGATAATCGCGTTTTAAAGTTTTTTTGTTTTTAAAATGAGTGTAACTTATCAACACTTATAGTTACAAAAAAGGTTTCTTCATATAAAATATAGATAATTTTACCTTACACACTAACTTTCAACAAATTAATGTAAGTAATTATATGGTTACTGAGATACATAACAAAAAGTAAGTTAATTAATTCTGGCATACGCATTAACGTAATACCTTGATTAAATATTACTTAATTATGATCTGTTAATGACTCTTACCGACAACAGAATTTCATTTCATTCAATAGCTTTTTATCTGCAAGAAATCACTTAGTGACTTTAGTGAGCAGTGCAACCCCAAGACTTGAAGAATATTGCAAGTAAAGTGATTGAATTAAACTACTTAAGATCCCTTAGATGATTTTTGTAGACAGATTTTTGCCTCTACGGGTAGTTATGTACTTCTGACATTCTTGTAATATCTATAATTTTAGTAAAATCTACTCTTTTACATTCTGAGAAGGTACATAATGGGTTTCAAAACACTTTGGCGTCAATAACTCATTTTGGCAAAAAATGTCACTTAGTGACTTCTCGCACCACAACGACGATATATTCTAGGTCGTGTTCTGTTGAAAATAAACCGACTCCAAAAGTTCATTGCGACCAAAAAATACACGTGTTTGGTAAAAAAATATTTTGAAACATTATAATGATCTAGTCTCCAAATAAACTTGGCTTGAATACCGCTTCAGCAGCTGACTTGCGGCGGTAAGACCGCTCATATAAGCAGGTTATTAGATTAATTCCGCATGTCGCTGGCTCCGGCTGCATGCGGCGCGCTGGCGGACATCATGTTTGTCTTCATGCGAATAACTACACTACATACAATACAGCCGCTGGTTATGCTATTATGAAGGCTCTTCCGACGTTGTTACGGAAATATTAAAATGAGCCGTTGACAATGCAAACTCAATTATTAGAGCAAATTTTTCTTATCGTGTCAATGGTTCTTTAAAACGAATGTGGTGAAAGGATTATAAGTATAACTCGGAGAGGCTCTTTTTGTGCACTCAACGAATGTTTTCAAATTTTTAGATTCTACATGCTGGTTTCCACACGATGTTTTCCTTCACTGTTTGAGAGTACTGCAGTACTGGCATAGTGTCATAAATTTTTCGACGGAAAAAAACTCATTGGTCCACATTACCTGCACGCCCGGATTTGAACCCACGAACTTATGATCGGAAAGAAGAGCCGCTTCCACTAGACCACCAGTGAACCACAGTGAATCAGTGACCAGTGTTGAGCAACTGATTTGTTAAGGTACAAAAGGTATTTTATTCGGAAATCAAAGGATTACTTCAAACGTCTAAGCGACCATGCTAGGAATTAAATCAAACCATACCTTTATTGCAAGATTATAGACATGGCCCGTAATAATATCGCACATATAGCAAAGCTATGCATTTTACTAAAGACTTTTCGTATAGTTTAAGCAAATATTTTCGAAGTCGAACCCGCACCCCTTGCGTCACAGCTCCCACTACACTGCGTCAAAGAAAAGTTAATTTGGGTAATTCGTAATACGTCCTTGAAGTTGATTACAGAAACAGCCCTAAAATAGTTAATTGCCGTTTATTTACGTCGCCGTAAACCACCCCCATCCCCCAACGCGCAGTGATGTCATGTTTTTAATTTGGTTTACTCTTGTTTTGATTAATCAATGAAAAGTTAGAACGTGCCTATTGAACACATCGCTGTGTTCAATAGGCACGTTCTACGTTTTTTACATTTTACAGATAAATAATGGCCTGCGCACCATACGCTACATCACTGTCATCGCTGTCATGTTTGACAGTGTTTCACTGATCGCCATCGCAGATCGCTTAGATATGCGCAAGTGAAACCAAACAATTACACTCACTTATATAATCACATAGATAAAAAATTATTTGCTTCTTATCACTCAACTTAAAGAAGATAAAAGGATAAAAAAACAAAAAAAAATAAGTAGCTATGCATAAGTAATTACTCGTACCATTAAAAAACAGAACAGATATTAAAAATTACAACAAATAAATAGGTAATAAGCACTTTTTAGCTTGTAATCATCAGTCCCCCCGTTATAAAGAAATTTCAGGCTCTAGAGAAAAAGATGTCCAAAGCCTTTTGCCACTTAAACTAAATATAACAGTCTGCGCGAACAGCAATTAATTATAAAGCTACGTTATTTTTATACAAAAATAAAATTAGTTGATAATTTAAAAGCTGTATTCACTTCAGCTAAGTAAGCGCGGAGGTGTCCCATTAGCCGCCGCGGTTTAACCGCAACTAGGTCGAGAGCCTTTTTAAGAATTTCAGTGTTCAGTGGCTTTCAGGCTCAGTCGGTAAATGGTTCAATCTCTTTGAATATTATACCATTATGCGTGCAATGTTGATTCACGTTAACTTTACAATTCTTTAAATAAATATTCTGGCTTCTTTGTAGGAACCACAATGAAACATTTTCTGTACGAAAAATATCCATTTAGTTAAGATAAGGCAAATTTGTTTCTAGAAAACGATACTTGCTACAATGTAATTTCCTGTTTTCTCACAGATTCGTCAATCGTTATTCAGCTTCGCGTACTCAACGCGTTCTACCTGCCTTGTGGAACTGTGAAAAAACACTTTCAAATCATAGAGTATTCCATGGTATTCTAAATCACTCGCCTGCACTTTTTTTTTTAGACAATTCACACAATCTAGCCCCAAACTAAGCAGAGCTTGTACTATGGGAAACCTATAGCTGATATTATTATAATACTCATATCATTTTTTTGTTGTAAATACATACTTAGAATACAATATAACCCAGACAGAACAAACATCTGTGTTCACCACACAAATATTTAGTGGGGATCGAACCCACGACCTACGGCTCAGAAGGCAGAGCTACTACCAACTGAGCTGAGAGACAGTTGTTACTGACTCCTCCTAAATATTCCTCTATAAACGCATTCGACGCGTTGGTTTGTTCTTAGCTTTAGGAATTAGACCGCCGACTTCGTCCAGACAAGTGAATGGGTTCAAAGATCTCTCTCAAGAAGCCATTTTCGAGGGATATTTACGAGGAGCGAGATGAAGCAGCTGCGACAATCACCTAATAGCTAATCTGGCGTATTCTAATAAAACTTCAGTGTTGAGTTACAGCGTCGTTGTTTAGAATAACAAAACGAATTCGCTTTTACAAAAAACACTGAAGGATTTTTGACAATATTATAATGCTGTTCGTGGAACTATATAATATTTTATTTAAAAGTTAATTTACGAGAAGCCAAGACTCAATATATTAATCATCATCAACATCACCCGCCTCTTATTGCTGCCGAGAGGCAGCCGCAGGTGGATGAGGGTAGCCCAATATCGAGGTGAGTTTTATTTACGTATAATCGCACTTATTTACTTAAAGATTGTAATAAATTATAACACAATTTTCTTCGCCTTATTTATTAAGATTTATTGAAGGAATTGCTGAAATTCAAACAAGCAAATAAACGTTGCGAATGAATGAAGTTATGCGGAATGAGTCTCCGCTACACATTTATCTGAAACATTCCGAGCAGATATCTTCCAACTCAGCACTCCGGTACAGTCGCCTACGAAAGCGAACCTTGCGAGCCACGGTGGCTCAACCAGCTAAGACGCAGTGGGTGCGGGGTATTCTACCAAGCTGAGACACATATCATAAAAAGTAAAAGTTTAATAATACATACTATAGGTGGGTTGGACTATAGTATGGGGTTCTTCAAAAACGGCGTTTTATAAGTTTAAAGGGTCGGTAACGCGCTTGTGATGCCTCTGGTTGTGATGCATAAGGTGGGCCTAAGGTGGGCATTAGGTGTGCTTGTTTGTCTACTTTGTTGTATAAAAAATTGCAGCTATAATGAGATAATCCACAAATTATTGAAAACCTGATTGCTCAACGGATATTGAGTGGTTACCTCTGGCCATAACTTACCTCATCAATCACTTTGAGACGCACAGGTGCCAAAGTCTTATGGGTATTTAATTGCTCCGGGCTCCTTCAAATCGGATATAACAATACATTATTATATATTATGTTGTAGCAAGCCAGCAGTTATAAATATTACTATGAGTTTCTGTGTGTGAGTTCATCATCGCTGTGTTTCGGTTTGAAGGGTGCCGGTGAAATTTCTGGCACGTGAGGCTGAATGTCTATATATGCCTCAAGTTGATGGACGTAGGGAAGTGCATCGCAGGGCACGTTCCTGACGTGCGTGACCTACGAGGCAATGCTTTGTCATAGGCGATGGTTACCACTTATCATCAGGTGGGCCATGTTTGTTCAATTGGCCAGCTGTATAATAAAAATCTACACTCAAAGAGAATAAATGGAATAATGTAGCAGACTGTAGGGTGGCTTCAGAGAGGAGTATTTCCCCCACTATGCCCACCTGCCCGCGCTGCGATCCACGATCGAAATTACATTTTTTTCAACTTCGCTTCAGGGTTTGTCTTTCTGTTTCGTTAATTCCACAGCTTTCGTTGGTGCTACGTGCCAACGAGCTGCACTATATTGTAGGTGTCTCTGGCACCAGATGGTCGCACTCAATGCAACTCCGTCTGCTAATGTGCACTTTACTCCAAAAAACTACGACATCCTATCGTAAAATAATAGTTAAATTTTGTGTTGGAAATTATCATTACGGTTGTAGGCAATAAATATTGCACATCGGGTTTTTGGCTTTTTAGAGTGCTGTCTCTATCTGACGCACACTACGCCCTATGAACACGAAATTAGGCAATGTGCAATATTTGTTGTCTTCTACGATACTTAGTTAGGTGCTTTCTCAGACTAGTTTTAATAAAATAGACCAATAGGCTTCTTACATTTTGTTGCCCTATTATAGTTGTAACGAACAGACAGGCAGAAACACACCCGAAAGTAGGAGTGGATACCTACTAACTAATCTCACCTAACTTCTCGCATGAGCATGACTTTCCGAGGTTTAATGTCTGAAACCTTGCGCATATCTAAACGTTCTACGGTGGCGATCAATGAAACGCAGTTAAATATTGCTGTCATATTTGGCAGCGTTTCACTGATCGCCTTCGCAGAAAGCTTAGATGTGCACAAGGCTTGACTTATACCGACTGACGAAGACTATGACGAAGCTATGCCTGCTCCTGTCTGTCCCAGTCCGTCCCTGGTGAGTCAGTGGACTAGCCGTGCTCCTCCGATTTGCGCCCGTTTCCGTGATCACCCTGTAGTGATCCGTGTTCACGTCCGCTTTTGATTTACCGCGGCTTTGCGGGCGCGCTCAAATGCCGCAAATGCCGCAAATGGCGTTAGGCATGATTGTGCATGTTACTGTTGTCCAAACTAAAATAGAAACTACGCAGCTACTTAGAATTTTATTATAAACCTAAGCTAAACAAATGCTATTTAATTTATGTACACGTAAGCAATAAATAAATTAAATTAATAAAAGAGTTATCAGCAGGGCTGCCACGAGCTCCATATGGTTATGGCTATGGCACACATTCATTTTCTTCTTGGGTTTGAATGTGTTGACACTGTTGACACAATTTTGACAGCCATAACCTTAACCATATGAAGCTCATGGTAGGCCAGCTGGTGGGCATACGGTACCTTAGTTAAAGTTAATAAATACACAAAATTAGATAACATTAATATTAACTTTTTTTTTATTCAGCTCTACTGACCGGAAACCAGATTATCTGTTTGAGGCGGCAAACTCTCAGCACAAATAGTAAGAAGTACCTACCTAAGGTTACAATACAGGCTTATAACCCGTGTCCCGGCTCACCTTGACATTGACCTTGCCCTTGCCCTTGCCAATAAAAGAACAAGAGCCTTTGTAATACTTCTAAACCAACAATAGGCCGCGGCGACTCATTATTAGCTTTTTTGTGGATTCGAGACGCCACTTATCAGGGATCTAGTCTGTGGTATTGTTATCTATATGTATATACTCATGCAGACCATACCAGGGTGCTATTATCACGGCTAGGCATCACAGAAAAACAAAATACAATCGTCAACTGCTTTCAAAACATACAGAAAGGTCAAACTCCAAATACAACCTTACCTACATCACTCAAAAACAAACAAAAACGTAAGTGCCTGTTGTTGACCCCAGACGCTGTTTGAATCATCTTCTTATAGATGCATAGGCCATAACTAACTAACATCACTCAGTTCCCCAGTTTTTATATTTAATAAGTTACTAAAGAATGGCATGATATACTGTTTCCATTTACGTAGTGATACAAGCGCTGCTATTGTCTGTACCTGTCATGTATTCTGTGCCGTAATTGGTGAACTAGTCCCCTCCAATCTGTTTGGTAGCGCCACTACTCCACTAACGAGACTATTGAGTTAATTCAGCAAAAGACTTCACAAAGACTGTTCATCATTTATTTATCTCGCCAATTAACCGCTTATAAAAGCTTGCTTGCTTTTTCTTGATGCTGGGTCTCAAAAATAATAATATGCCCAGTGACAAGTCTTCGTTTGTAGTTTACACATTTTACCACTTTGGAAGTGTCTCTCGCGCAAACTATTCAGTTTAGAAAAAAGCCATATTATTAGAAATCTCAACATCATTTTTGAAGACCTATTTATAGAACGTATGGGTTTGATGAAAAAAAAATTGTTGAGTTTTAGTTTCAAGTATAGGGAACCCCAAAATTTATTCTTTTTTTTTTCTATTTTTAACCGACTTCCAATCAAAAAGGAGGAGGTTCTCAATTCGGTTGTATGTTTTTTTTTTTTTTTTTTTTTTTATGTTTGTTACCGCATAACTTCGTCATTTGTGAGCCGATTTGAAAAATTATTTTTATCTGAAAGGTACTGCTTCCAGATTGGTCCCATTTTAATTTTATTAAAATCGGTGTTGCCATTTTTTTTTAAATATTTTTTTTAATGTTTGTAACTGCATGCCTCCGTCATTTATGAACCGATTTAGAAAATTATTTTTTTATTTGGAAGGTTATTCTTACGTCCAGATTGTCCCAAACAAATTTGATTAAAATCGGTTTAGCCGTTTGACAATGAAGTCGGTTTCTCAAGTTTTTTAAACTTAAATTATTGTGTAAAAACCTTAATGCGGTTTATAGAATACATCTACTCGCCAAGTTTCATTAGTCTAACTCTTACAGTTTTGGTTCCGTTTTTGCCATTTGGCTACGGAATCCTAAAAAGTCCAGTGTCCGAAATCTCCGCAGTCTGGTACCTTATCAAATCGTGAAAAAGTTTGTTATCAGCCTCCTTAATTACTCCCCGGCCAATAAAGAGTGAATGAGGCTCGGTGTATCTGTAATCGATTCGATAAAGAAGACAAACGGAAAAACTTTCCTCCCGGCCCTGATAGGGCCTTTCGGGGAATTCCCCTCATTTCAACCAGCTTTACACACAGACTGATAAATTATACTTTTTGAAAAATTCCTCGTAGGTATTTCCTCTTGAATCTTGTTCTGGCTTTCTGATGGGACTATTCCCGCACTCGAAGTAAAAAACATTCATTAATATTTATTTATCCTTATCCGAATAAATTAACAACGTGTTTTACTCTTCAACCCTACATTACACACCTTTAACTTATTGTTCAGCATAAATTCGTTCATTTGGCTCTCTTGATCAATTAACAGCCCTCTTCTTTTTCTACAAAAGTACTCTCAATAGAACTACTGGGATTCATCTACGTCCAGAAGGTCTGTGTGTGCAAACGGGCGAGCTAGTGGTAAAGTGGTACCTTGCCGAAATTACACGTGGATTCCGAAAGCTTTTTGTTTGAAAATTGGATTTTATTTAGTCCTTTTATTTTTAACGGCGCGCACTTAAACGAGAAACGGTTTTAAATCGGAACTCCGAGGGTCCGCTATCGGACTGAAAATTTTATTTTACTGATTCGGAAAATTGAGAATTTACTAAGATTATTCCATTTCATGTCTTTAGCCAATATTAACATTATTAAAACCCAGAAAAGCCTCAGCGCAAACTAGGATTACGCTAGAATGTTATAAATTGAAGCCAAAATAATATCAGAGTAAAGCACCTCAAGTGAGCGACCTCGGGCCCCGGCCCGGCTTACCGTTTAATATAGCGATCCCGCTAGCCTCTAGCTTTGCGCCGATCATATTTTTTATATTCTGTCTGATGAAAAATTATGATCGTTGTTAGCTGTGGCGCCCAACATGGGGCCCTTTGATCAAGAGAAAAACCAACATAAATAACCAACATATTCTACAAACTGTTACCAAATTGAAAGGGTATTTTGGGGTTTGGATGTTGGTTTATGGTTGAATTGATTTATATATTTACAAGAATACTGAACGGCTTAGTTGGGCTATAATTTGCGAGTCTAGTTATTTCATAGCACAACGCTCAAATATAGACTGTTAATTTAGATGGTGTTGGCAACGAGATTCGCGAAATTATGAAATTAATGAATACGATTAATAAATGATGGTCTATTTATCGTTGCCGTGCCAAACCACAGCTTGGATCTAAGTACATTTATTTATTCATTTAACATAGGGTTTTAACATATTATACTATTTGCTAGCTTAAAATAATTTTACTTTTAACCGACTTAAGAATAACGTTCGAAATTTATCGACGAAATTTATCTGGGTGTTGAAATATTTCTGCCGCCACTTTTCAAATTCGGGGGCAAAACGTGGCGGCAGATGAAACTAATTCGCGCAGATTTAGTCGATGGCGATATGGCGATCAGTGAAACGCTATAAAATATCGCCGTCATATTTGACAGCGTTTCACTAATCACCATCGCAGATCAAGTAGATGTCGACGCCTTTAAAAAAGTGGAGAGATTTGAACTAGACTATAGCTCATTTTTAGGGTTCCGTAGCCAAATGGCAAAAACGGAACCCTTATAGATTCGTCATGTCTGTCTGTCTGTCTGTCTGTCCGACCGTGTCACAGCCATTTTTCTCCGAAACCATAAGAGCTACACTGATGAAACTTGGCGAGTAGATGTATTCTGTAAACCGCATTAAGATTTTTACACAAAAATAGAAAAAAAACTATAAATTTTGGGGGTCCCCATACTTCAAACTGCAACTCAAAAAATTTTTTTTCGTCGAACCCATACGTGTGGGGTATCTATGAATAGGTCTTCAAACATGATGTTGAGGTTTCTAATATCGTTTTTTTCTAAACTGAATAGTTTGCGCGAGAGACACTTCCAAAGTTGAAAAAAGTTGGTCCCCCCCCCTCTAACTTCTAAAATAAGGGAATGATAAAACTAAAAAAAATATATGTTGTACATTACTATGCAAACTTTCAACGATATTTGGTTTGAACGAGATCTAGCCAGTAGTTTTTTTTTTATACGTCATAAATCGTAAACCGCAATTTACCTTTCGACGAACTACAAGAACCTGTTTCCTGTTTATTTTCTGTATATTATGTTACTTGATGTTACGGAACCCTTCATGGGCGAGTCCGACTCGCACTTGGCTGCTTATTTTATTATGTAAAGAGAGTCTAAGTTTGAGCGCCGCTGACTTTCGATATTACTTTACAAAATAAGGCTTTATGAATATTGCGTGTTAAGTTAGTATTTATCCTGAAACGTTAAGCCCCCGCTGTCGGCAGGGCTCGGCTGGTAGGATCTATGCAGCTTCCTCGAATTCGTATTCAATCATCAGTTTAGCACAATCCCATGCAACCTCATGAACGTAAGCAACGCATGGAGGCTCATGGACTCAAGGTCTTTCTGTTACAGGGCAATATGACAGGGCCAATTTAGAACTAATCGCCCAATCAAATATTTGATCGTTGGATTAGTCGCCTGACAAACTCAAACGGCCCTTAGCAGCAAATATGCAGCGACCATTTTTTGTTTTACGCTTTCGTTCAAAAGCAGGATTCATTCGGTTTGTACTAAACGCGCGCATAGCTCCACATAAATAGAGAATTCTATAAAATGAAGCCCCGCAAATGAGATTACATCCCGCAGATCTCTGTGAAAAGTGGTAACTCGTCTAGCTGGAAACTTGGTTATGAATGCGGGTGAAGCCGGGATAATGCCTAGTGTCATCTACATGGAACGATTTAGGGTTAAGCCTCTTCGTTTGGTGCGATGATGTGGTCGCGGGTTGCTAGGGCTGTCAGGTGGACTAGAGTATGATAATGGAAAAGTCTGGAACAAAATAGCACTGTTTGAATAAAATGGTGGTAATACAAACTGTGAAGTGGGCAGTACACAGTATTATTGATATTATGCTAGGTCTTTTATTGATTCTAAAAACGATAAAAATTAAAAAATATGGATGGCTGAAATGATCTCTAGTCGACTGTAACTCCTAATAGGCAGCCCTATTAGGATTTATAGCAGTAATAACCATCCAGGCAGTGTCTGTGCCTCCAGTCGCGGCGGGAACTATATTAATTCTACCTATTATATTAAACAGGGTGCAAATTATCAACTTCCGGAAACTTCAACAGAACCTACTGATTTGTTTGAAAAACGATGATACGATAAAAACGATACTTATCTGAATTAACTGTACTTTGTGTGACGTTTCGATGTAGAATTGATTTCGTCAACACTCACACAGAGACAGAGCTAGACAGAGCTTCTGGTAGGCCTGCTGGTTTCCGCAAGTAGGCCACTGGTTGGTTTTTTTTGCGTGACGGTTGGTTGCTGTTTGTTCAGCCCCCCGATGTTAGGAAGACTAAAAGCTTTTTCCCCCCTGTATTAAATGGCTAGGCATAGGTAGATTCGGCATGATTTATAATTCGTTTGTTATTTGGGAACTCAATGAAGTGCCTCGTCGCTTGTCTCTGCCGGAGAGTGTGATTGATGGAGAGCATCACAGTGAGACTAGGTATTGTTCACTTATTTTTGCACAAAAAGCGGAGTAAGATACTTTTGAAAATGGTAAATTATATTCCTACTTACGTGCCGTCTATCTAGAAAGAGATCCTTTGCGCCAAATTTGAACCATATTCATGAGACAGGTCAGTAGTTACTAAAGTAACCCCCGAATACTGAAACGCAACTCAGATTTAAGCACGTCTCAAGCGACGAATATTTGACAGTTTTCAATGAAAATCTGTCAAATATTCGTCGCTTGAGACGTGCTTAAATCTGAGTTGCGTTTCAGTATTCTGGGGTAAGTAACATAAAATAAGCCAGTAAAGTGCTGCTGGCTTTAAAAATATTTGTCAAACTGTAAACGTTCTTCAACTTTTATAGGCGTCTGTGTACATATTAAGACCACTTCTCAAAATGTACCTAATAGCTGTTTCTCTCAACTTGTCCATAAAAGTTTACGACGCTATTATAAAACTTAATAAGCAAATAACTAGACATCAATATGAATAAAAGTTATTGAGCGAGCTCGGTGCAATACCACTCCGAGTGATCAAATAAGATGTCAGAAGCGTTTTTTATCGTTCAATATCGAATAACGCCAATAAAAATACCAAATTAGATTTTCCGAGACATTTGCGTCGCGAATTGCGAAGTGATCACTCACGTATATATTTGTATTCAATTTAGAATTATCGTAAAAGTTATAAAGCTATCAACTTATCGCTTCAATGTCAGGCAGTGCCTAGTGAAGTGCTCTCAACAGACAAGGAAAACTTGCAAGGAAGCCCACAGGCGTGGCCAGATCAAAAGAAAACCAAACCAACCGAACGAATGTGAATTACATTTTGTTCCTCATTTTCTTTCAAAAACAAGTGAAGAATAACTTGGGAACCGATTTCATGGCCAAGCTGCTGAACCGATTTTAATGAGATTTCTTCGTTTATTTTAATTTTTCTGTCTGTCTATTATGTCTTTAATTATTGTAATTGGTGTTAACCGTTATAATTAAAGTAAAACAATAATACAAATACAAAATTCTATAGGGCCAATAGTCGTAGTCGGTCGGTAAAATCGGTTCGGTGAAGTAGCCTTTCAGATATTTATTTTATTTTATTTTTATCCTGCGTCGTCCCACTACAGGGCAAAGGCCTCCCTCCCATTCTTCCACACCTCTCGATCTTTGGCTACAATGCGCCAGTCGTTCATATGAGAATCGAGATCGTCCCGCCATCTTCTCCGGAGTCTTCCTCTACGACGTCGACCTTGTGGGGCCCAATCGGTTAATATTTTGGCCCAAAGAATGTTCGGCATACGAGCCACATGCCCTGCCCAATCCCATTTAATAATAATAATAATAATAATAATATCGTTTATTTCAGACAACATAAAATGCACACATTACAAAAATGAAACATCTTAGGTCCATAGTTAATAAATACCTTAGAGACTAACATACATAAAATAAAATAAAATTACTAATCAAAATCAAATCTTAGGGGCTTTTTTCGTTAGCGCACCCCTAAAGCGACGATAGACGATTCCTGGCGGCCAGAAATCCGAATTGAGAAACATGTCCCCATGCTTCGCAGGCACTTGAAGCACGTACGATTTAAAGGCCGTGTCTCTCACTCCCGATGGCTCTAGCCGCTGCAGATGTAGCTGTATTGGTGGCGGGTCCTTAATCCAAAAACAGATCCTCTCCTTTACGTAGCAAATGACCTCATCACCTGAAGTATTCGGGTCCAATCTCGAGAGGTAAAGGAGGATTTAAGGTTCGCCGCTTTCATGGTTACATCGACTATTTTTGTTTTGGAGCGCAGTGTGGTGTTCTGTATGCGGTCTGTAAGTTTGACACCTAATATGCTGCGCTCCATGGCTCGCTGGCAAACCTCGAGTTGGTATCTCTCTTGAGCTGTCAGCCTTTCAGATATACTTAAAAATAATTCAAATCAGCTCATAAATAATAATAATCAGGCTAGACTCCCACTCTATCAAACTATGTAGTTTATGGTTTGTAATCCATCTATTATACACTCGGATAAATTACGTTTTACCTTCACTAAATGTTTGTTTGTACTACGCTAGAATTGTAAGCAAGTAGGTATGCGGTTTTATTATTGACTGCAGTGTTCCTTTACTCAACAGTTGAAATAGCGCAGATAATTAGAGCTATGTACGAGTATTGTTTATTATTTATTGAATAATGTATATTTATTTGGCTTGTCACAATAATAGACGGTTAGCGTTTTTTCTGTTCTGTCTGTGTGTAAGATGGTAAAACTCGTCCTTAGATATATACCTCACAGCTTAGTTGGATAGATGGCGCTGTATGATGAGTACGCCATTTTGTTTTTATTACTAAATTACATTACTACTAGTGACAGATCTCAAAGTGATCGATGTGATCGCTTTAAAGGCGGCGCACACCTAGTTCGCTGGCGGTAGCGATCGTGAAACGCTGTCAAATACCGCTGTCAAAGACAGCGTTTCACTGATCGCCGACGCAAGCGGCCTAGGTGTGCGCAGGCCTTAACAGTAGAAACTCGAAACTTGACTAAATCACTGGCACGGTCTGAACAAACTAGTGATAATTTCCCGGCACTGGAGAGTATTCGCTAAACTCACCGCGGCTCTATTTCAGGACGCCTACATTCTATCATGGAAGTCAATATTAGAGTAAATCACTACGTACTAATGAATGGAAGCTTCTATTGCGGTTTAATGCTTTTACTCGCATTATTAAAAGAAATTATGAAATGTTAGGTTTGTTTGTCATGACATTAGTATTTTCTTAAAATTTTCTAAGTTGGTACTCAGCTATAATCAGATCTACTTACTTAATTATTATCCACATTAACGGTGAAGGAAAAATCGTGAGGTAACCGGCATGTCATAGAACCTAAAAAGTTTGAAAATATGTGTCAAGTGCACGAAAGGAGCCTCGTTGAGGCGCATTTAAAATCTTTTCACCACACTTGGTTTGAAAGAATCAGTGACACGATAAGAAGAAGAAGATCCACACTACGGCTCTTAATAAGGGTTAATAATATAAGGGTAATAATATAAGCCCTCTAAATAAGGTTATGAACTTGGTGACCCCATCTTTCCAACTTTGGTCTATAATAATTCGTTACGTCATAATTTAATAGTAATCTCGTCTCGTACAGGTTTACGAGCACCATCAAGCGTAGTTGACCACTTCATAAGTACTTGATCACTTCATAACTAGCTGATCACGTGCCAAGCTATACCGGCTGCGTTTCAGAGACGAACTTTACACATTAAAATGTTATTTTATGAACGTTTTATAGCTAACAGAATAGCTTGATGTACGAACGAATTTAAATAATTTTTAAGATAATGTCTAGTCTAAGGCACGTCCGTACTTACCTTTTATGCAAATACTAATATTATATTCTGGTATAGTAAAATACTTGCGTAGGATAATATATAGTGGTATATTTGTGATCTACGGCGTAAAATTGTACGTAGAATTGTATTCTACGAGTATTAGTATGTAATTACCAACAAATATAAAAAATAAACTAAAAAAACATTTTTTGACCTTGGTTAGTATACAATAGTAAGTAATAATAGTAATATTTATATACCTATAAGTACCTTGCTCCTCAGTTTATTTAATACATAGTTATCTATTTATTGTGTACCTACATGTAAGAGGCGCGCTCCTGATAGCATAAGCACAAACCTTAGTGGTTTTTAATGCTATTCTTCTCATGATCATGTATTTATTTTTTTAAATGGTAAATAAATTAAAAAAAAAAAAAAAAAATTACTAAAAAAGATATAAGTATTATATCAGCTATCTGGTTCCCATAGTACAAGCTCTGCTTAATTCGGGGCTGGATAATGGCGTGTGGATTGACTACAGTATTTAGTTTAGCAGCCTACATCGTAGCAACTTCTTACAACCAAACTTGCTACGGCGTAGGCTGCTACGCAGGAATCTATTTAGATTTTACTAGTCTTTGGTCTTTCTTTGCAGAAGACGCTTGAATGAAGTTGTAGAAAAAAATGCATTATTCGTGGACTGGCGAAATGAGCCACTGAATTGATTTCCAACCCATTGATAATTCTTGAACGGTTTTTAATATCATAAGCTAAATAATACTGCTATTCACAAGTATTTTTCTATTTGAATGTCTAAATAATGTTGTGTCACCATTACACGTGGGATTGTAGTGACGTCTTGCTTCCTCGCGCCAGGACGGGTGGAGGGGGGAGGGGGGAGGTGAGATGCTAATTATTTATCGAGACGGAACAGTGACCTAATGAACAAAGTCATTGGATGCGACACTGGTGGCAATTCTTAGACTTGGAAACTCTTCAACACATTTAGGGTAGCTAGTTTCCCTGTCTCGTTTATTTACACCCTTGACATGGCTTACCGGTGAGTCGGTGCTTTTTTTAACTTAAACTGCCATTGCTAAGGTCTTAACCTCGCAACATTTCTAAGTTTTTTGCCTCTCCCTTCAGTCTAAAATGAAATCGTGTTGAAATGCAATTTTAATATCAAATGCAATGTGACACGCAAAGCCGCGGGCACATCAATTCAATGATGGCTGTATCTCTATCCCATGTCTGCCAATTATTCGTCGCTCGAGCAATAAAGCTGCTCATTGTGTGTGACAGTTATGGCAGAGGCCTTTGTCTTACTTGCGAGCTGATTCATCGCTCCATCTGCTTTATGGGGCTCCATCTTTATGAGAGGGCGAGCGCTCGCGGCATACTGCTATCTTCTGTAGGAGCCCTTGACCCTAATATGTTTACGGACAAGGGTCGCTCGGTTTAACAAATGTAGCTTGCAGATTATGACGTCACATCTTCAGTAATATATCATCTAATGTAAATGCAGATGTTAAAGATAGATAAAGGGATAAATTTAGATTATCTCTAAAATGAATATAAGTCGTAGGGTCTGTTCAGAAAGAGAACCGTCGTGGGATATGAGGGCGCAGCTGTGCTTAATCACCTTAATTTTAGCGGGCAATACAATAGCACCTCTGTTGCGTTTTAATCCTATCACAAATAGTGTGATAATCCTTTATTTAATTTTTATGATGCAAAATACTGACAGAAAGAAAGGGATGAGCTGCCATATAAAAATTGAAACGTTAGTTCACAATTTGGCCACGAGCGACGGCTCTCTTTCTGAACAGACCCTAACGACTTTTTTCTTTGTCTATATATTTTTTTAAATAAAGGTAGGTATAATTATGTCAAAAAAGCATTATACACCCCTACTTTTTAATTGTAAATGACTGGCCTCTAGCTCAGTTGGTAGTACCTCTGCCTTCTGCGCCGTAGGTCGTGGGTTCGATCCCCACCGAGAACAAATATTTGTGTGGTGAACGCAGATGTTTGTTCTCTGTCTGGGTGTCATATTGTATTCTAAGTATGTATTTACAAAAAAAAAAGTATATAAGTATTATATCAGCTATCTGGTTCCCATAACACAAGCTCTGCTTAATTTGGGGCTAGATAGTGTTGTGTGAATTGTCCAAAAATATAAAAAATATATATATATATAAAATATATACAGGGTGTCCCAAAATTCAACGATAAGCCGGCACCAGAGGATGGACCTACGAATGACTATTCGAGAAAAAAAAAGAAAAAAAAAATACCTCTACTTTTTTTTAAACATTTTCCAACAACAAAAATCTATTTTGGGCACATAGTAGAAGTGATTACTATTAACAACAACTTATGAAATTTGGTTCTTGATTAGAAAAAGTGTCATTGTTTTTTTTTTGTGGCTAGTTTTCCTAAAGTATTATACCATTTTAAAATCTAGGTTAGTTGCGCAAATTTTTTAAAAAACTTGCCATAGTAGTGTCTATATTTTTTTTTTACACTACGATGAGTTAAAGTTTACTGAACGTTAAAACCTTTCAAAATTTTAGGGAAATAATTTTTTTTGGTTGTTTTTTTGTATAAAACTACGAAAATTCTGTAATTTTCAAAGATTATGGTGAATAGTAGTACTACTTAGGTTGCCGATACAAACAAAAAAACTGAAATATTTGAAAAATTGTGGTCATGGTAGTTAAAAGTGTCATAAGAGGTATACATTTTCGAAGAATTTCCATTTTTTTTAAGTAATTTAAAAAAAAGTAGAGGTATTTTTTTTTTCTTTTTTTTTCTCGAGTAGTCATTAGTAGGTCCATCCTCTGGTGCCGGCTTATCGTTGAATTTTGGGACATGTTGTATAATATATATATATATATAAAAATTACCAAAAAAAAAATGCCGATATTGGCTGCCGATACTGAACACATCCACGAAAAAAAAAAATTTTTTTTGAGACAAAAAAAATTTTTTTTGAGACAAAAAAAATCTTTTTAAATAACCACAATTTTTAGTCAAATAGTGAGAAATGATTCAACAAGCAAAAATCATTTCATTCATAAACGCTAAATACCAAGCGGAACCGAACAGCGTAATTTTTTTTCTCTCTAGTACTTTTTACGTAACTAATATGTCCATAATTTTATGCAGGATTTCTGAAAATTTTAACATTTAATAACTTTGTCATTTTATCGAAACTAAAAATTCTGATTGCACATTCATAATGTTCTATCCCTACTACATTACCCTATTTTTTTTTCTGGTAATTAAAAAGTAGTGGTGTATAAATTTAAATAACGTTCATAAGTTTAGTACTTTGAGCATAACGAACCCAATAGGTATGTATATTGAAGGTAGCTGTGCTCTTTCATTTGCATTTACGATTGTGCGATCAATATCTGCATTGACGTTACCTAGCGCCGAATATGAGCTAAATCAGGTGGCTCCAGTGTGTTTGCTGTTCTCAACTAAGCTGAGCTAATAACAACAAGCTCGTTCCAACAAGCGCATGGAACTCTTGTTGTGTGGAACTACCCAGAGAATAGTCTTCTGTTTTTCAACTAACTAATGTAGCTACTTAGTGCCTAGAGCTCTTTGTTGAACAGAAAGTTCCTAATTTAACACTAAGAACTGATAAGGGAATCTCGCGAGGTCAGCCCTAAACAGTTTGAAAATATGTGTCAAGTGCACGAAAGGAGCCTCTTTAAGGCGCACTTAAAATCCTTTCACCACACTTGGTTCGAAAGAATCAGTGACACGATAAGAAGAAGCCCTAACAGTGAAACCCCATTGAAATATTACAAATTACGAATCAAAAAGTTTATTATTTTGCATGAGTGTAAAGAAATAAAAGGAATTATGATTTTGTTGACTACCTTTATGTTGCGTCATCCTATGTAATTCAGGGTCCATGTGAAACTATCTTCTATCTACGTAAACCTAATAATCCAATAAATGTATTGAAGTGTGTTTAACGTGCTTGGTGGTAACGATTATTAAGGCAATTTAATTTATATTTTATTTAACTGATTTTGTCCCACTGCTGGGCAAAGGTCTCCGCTAAAGACTTCCATAATAAGTATAATACGAAGACTTGTTTGTAACAAAATACCGTAGCGTTGTATACCGGCTAAGAAAACAACTTCAGTAAAGGGTTTCCGCCAAAATTGCCCCAGTCCCGGCGCAAAAGAATTGTATCTCAGATTTTAGATAATCATTAGTAGAAACAATATTAGTTGTCGCTATTTCCTGATTTCGTGGCTAACATGTGTTTTTTACCCAGAGAAGTTTCATAGGCGCTACATGCAAAAATGACACTTTTTAGGAAAAACTTCATGTTACTTTGCTAATTGACATTGAATTGGCAAAAAATGAATAAAACACATAATATAAACACATTATCACATATGTAATATAATGTACCTATACCTATTATGCCAGTTTTTTGAAAAACTTCATTTTACTGTACTAATTCACTCGTTAACAACATAAACAAGTGGATAATTGCAAAAAATGAATATAATAGGTACATATGCGTACACACTGATATGTATAGCCTGCATCATACTTATATACATTTTGTAGTTATCTTTATTTCATAAGAAAAAGAATACTGCCTTTAGTAATCGGGGTTTAACTTTTCTCTGTTATATTATTAATATTACAATAGGTTTTCATTATCGTTTCTCAGAATTCAATAAGGGCTTGTGACGTGAGTGAGCGCGCTCTCGCTCCCACTCAATTTGTTAAAGGGAGAAACATAGTCACCCCGATTACTAAAGGCAGCTTTTAAAGGCGATTATTTTCCTTATAAAATAAATATGACTACAAAATGTATATAAGTATGATGCAGGCTATACATATCAGTGCGTACGCATTTTTTTTTAATTTTTTTTTATAATACGGACAATACAAGACATGTCTACCTATTATATTGATTTTTTGCAATTATCCACACGTGTGTGTCGTAAATGAGTGAATTAATCAGTGAAATAAAGTTTTTCAAAAAATGAAATAATAGGTATAGGTACATTATATTACATAAGTGATAATGTGTTTATATTATGTGTTTTATTAATTGTTTGCCAATTCAATGTCAACTAGCACAGTAACACGAAGTTTTTCCTAAAAAGTGTCATTTTTGTATGTAGCGTCTATGAAACTTCTCTGGGTAAAAAAAACATGTTAGCCACGAAATCAGGAAATAGCGACACCTGATATTGTTTCTATTAATAATTATCTAAAATCTGAGATACAATTCTTTTGCGCCGGGACTGGGGTTTTTTTCTATGGGATTTGGCGGAAACCCTTTCCTTACTATTTCCACATACATACATATCTAAGAAGCTATTTCCACGTAGAATTAAGATGTAGTTCCACCGCGTGGCAATAAAGGTCCTTATCTGTGCTTGTGAATGTGCGCTGGTCCGTGCCGCGCTCTGCAAATACTAAGTTTACGCAAAACTTTGTGGAACTCCTGAGTTGCTGTGTCACTGTTAGTTTGGCTAAGCTTACACTGCTACTGTTCAAACATTTAATCTTTTAAATTACTTAAATGCGTTTAAAATAAGAAACAATGTGAGTACTTCAGTATTCAGTATATACCGTTTACCTTAGTATGTATGTAGTGTCTTGATCTTAGAACTAGTTTTTGAATCAATAAATGATTTTCCCAGTGACAAACATTTTAAGAATCAGTAGGTTTTTAAACATTTTATTCATTACGACGTCTTGCCTTTTTCTGACGTACGTGTTTCTTGTCCTTGTACTATCTGCGTTTGTTTCTCATTTTGGCAAAGCTAATCGTATTTTTGTACTTTCTTACGATATGTGTTCACCTTAGTGCGGGGCCCATCAACCACTCACATAATTTTTCATTGTTCATTTCAACGGGAAGCAAATCATTTTTCATAAGTAGTTCTCAGTTAACAAACAGGAACATGTTTATGTATCGGAACCTCTCGAGTGCACAGTACAGCGAGTTTAAACAAGCATTACAGTGGAGTATCGATTAACTGGTGCGAGGCTAAGTAGCCGGCAGCGGGCGGAGCGAGCACATGTGTTACTCGAGCGAGTGCGCTGGCTCCAGCCGCCAGCTAGGGCGGGGAGTGCTGGCCGACAACAGCACCGGGGCCGAACACTAACACAACAAGGAATCCGTCATGATCATGACAGTTAATATGACAGGTTACTGTAACAGCTAAGCTTATTTGGAAAGCTGGTGTTTTAGATTAGCATAAACGCTACTTTTATACGGGTAACACGCGAACAAAGCCCATGTCTCAAACGAGTTTATAAGTTTTGCTTGCACCTTGAGCATGTAGTAAAACTTGCGTAAGTGTAGGATGTAACTCTTAAAGCGATAGCACAACGACTTTTGCAGCGAGTTGCAATCGCTACTGCGTCGATGTAATGGATTGTTGAATCGATACAATTGCTTCTCAGCATTTACGAAATTGTTTGTTTTTAAATACAACTAGCTGATGAAATAGGCATAAATGGCCCACCTGATGTTAAGTGGTAACCATCGCCCATAACAAGCATTGCATCGTAGGTGACGCACGTCACGAACGTGCCCTACGATGCACTTCCCTGCGTCCATCAACTTGAGGCATACAGATGTTTAGCCTCACGTGCCAGTAATTTCACCGGCACCCACACCCTTCAAATGCAGCGATGTTGTCACACATTATGAACAAGCTCTGCTTAGTTTGGGGCTAGATAGTGCGGCATTCTCCAATCTGTATGTCAAAGTTTACAGTCTACCATTTACTAAGTAATAGTTCGTAACAGTGACCGAAGATAGTGCCGAGAAGTAAGTTAAACTCTAGTACAGTTGCATGTTTGAGTGGCGGCCGCTCTGTTCTGCACTGCATTTGGTTTATCGCAAGTGTTGAGTGAATTATGAAAATAATGTTTTGATGCAAGTGCTTGCCACTTGAGCGGGGAGCAGCACGTATTCAGAAATTAATTATGAGTAACTTTATGTTTCATAATAATAAGCTGGGTAGGTAGGTGAAATGACAAAAATCTCCAAACGGGTACAGATACGTAAGTATACCAGGTTTGACATGTTTTATATTTACAAATATTATTTATTTGTGCCCCATGAAAGTTTTTTTATACTTTGGTAACCACTTCTCAGCAATACATTTTAGTTGTACATAAAAAAATACAGAATTTTTAGGCAAGCAACACATTTTTACTAGCATCCTATTCCAAGTTTCAAACGAGCTTACCGTCTGATAACGCTCACGATTCAGGATAATAATCATAGAATAATTGTTTGTGGTGGCCACTGATGGTGCCGTGATGCCGACACACGCCGTGTGCTCAGCAGGTCACGCGGTCAGCTCGTCTGGTGGTGGAGAGCCGAGTCCGTTCATCATCTACTTACAAGATATTTTATCTCCAGCTCAGGAGTACTATCCACCGCATATCGGTCACACGATTGGAGCTGGCATGTCAGCTAACACTTTGCGAGATATATTATTTAGTGGGAGCTAGAGTAGTTTATTTCTAGATTTAACAGTACTAAGTACTGCTTTGCACAAAATATATCCACTTGCGTTTGTCAAAACAAAAGGCGTGAGACCAAAATTCCACATTTGAGGATAACAAAAGTAGATATTATGAGGGTTATTATTGAAAGCGAGAGATTTTTCAACCTATGTTATCTTACTGCTGAGCTTTGCCATAAAACACTGAAGAATTTCATGTCTATAGAAAGAAAAACAATAAAAACCGAGAAGCCATTAGGCAATTCCTGAACATTTTATGAAAGTTTCAAAAGAAAGGAGACATTTGGGGCCCGAGTTATTGTAAATGTACATTGTACATACATCAACATAATGTTCCGAGTTATTCGGCACAAAAGATATATATTTATCCAGTATTATAATAGAACGCGGAAACTGAACACTGATTTATTCCAATAAGGTCGGCGTGTGACGCGCCGCACGGTATACACGCATGCAGTAGTATCATTATATCGATAGTGCCCATAGATTATGATAAAAAGAGATTCAATTAATAAATATAAACAACAATATTAATTTAGAATAGAATAGAATAGAATAATAATTTATTTGCGAAACAAGCACTTACACTAATTTATAATAACCTAAAAAGAAATCTTAATACTACATTTGTGTGAAGCTTGTGCGTCGCAAAACGGTCTCAGACTCAGCATAATGTTTGCTTACAACCAACGCTGGTCTTCCGTCAGAGCCGGTCGGTGATGCCACGGACAATCTTTCCTGAAAATAAAAAACAAGATTAAACAGAAATAAATAAGTAAACTTAAAAACAACATCGTGAACAACTATACTACTAACTAACTACTACTATTGTATTCTAAGTATGTATTTACTAAAAAAAAATGTATTCAAGTATTATATCAGCTATCTGGTTCCCATATTACAAGCTCTGCTTAGTTTGGGGCTGGGTAGTGTTGTGTGAATTGTCTACAATATTTATTTATTTATTTATTTAACTGGTACTAGGTACCTACTTACTTTAGACATGGATTAACAAAAACAAATTTAAAGGTAGGTAGGTTTATTTATTATCCGTTCTTAAAGTATCATCATCAGTCTGTAAATAGCCAAGACTTAGCTGGAAATAGGCCTTTTTCATAAGCAATGGTTCCCTAAGTCACCCTAGCAGACAGACAGACAGAAGGCAGCTCAGATGTCGTAGTATTGATATTATTACTCTGTAGTTGCTGCTGCCCACCCCCTAGAGCGTTGTGGTCGCTTAAAACATTGAAGATGATGACAACACGGAATATTTTGAATGGATGTTTTTTTAAGCTTGAATGTTTTATGCTATAGGCATGAGTAGAGTTACTGCGTGTGTGTATAGTGTGTCGGTTGTGAGGGATGCGCCGCGTTCGCACTCGATTGATTTAGTTATTGAACTCTCTGCAGATGTAATAGTGATGTGGTGAGTTAGTCATGTAGCGGTCCTTTTTCTGCTTTGTACGTAGCCTTATCTTGCGTAATGTGCTTTCTCTGCCACGTGTGTTTAATTACAATAAGTAATGTGAAGGCACAAAAAGGCAAATTTAATTAAAAAATCCATGATACCTACACCGAGAACATTTGCAACTAAGCAACGGTTGATGCATTTCGTACATTAAAATAATATTAAACTCTATAAAATATAGGACAAAACATCGAAAGGTGATGAGAAATTGGTGCAATAGTTACATGACACAAATTAAAAAAAGGATCGGTGATGTAATTTCTCCTATTTTTTCAAGTAATAAAACAGATTCAGAAATACTGTCCTTTTCAAGACTGGGCATCCCATCCCTACGCCTCGATATCACGAATTCCGTACAATTGTCCCGATTGGCTGGCATTTTTGCATTCTATCAGAGGCTCTATGGGGGTCGTTGAGGCTCAATTGAGGGCCTAATTCAATCAGCTCGCTTAAAGAGGATGGGAGTCATCAGTTAGGGTGATGGTAGCCAGGGGGCGCGGACTGTGGAGCCGCACCTAAAGCAATCTGTCAAGAGATGAACGATCGCCATTTTAACTACGAGCATAGTATTACCATTCTATACCAATAGATAGCTACTTTAAAACTTATATTTATAGTTTTTGACGTGACAACGTCTTATAATTTGATAGAGCTGGCTGCACGCACAAAAAAACATGACTCCTTCTACTTTTGGTTTGTTGCGTTACCTCGCTCTTAGGCGTTCCATTTAAGGCTTGAAGTGCAAGCGAGAGCGCGGAACGAGCGACAAAGAGGCACGCACGGCCTCCGCGCTCGGCAGCGTTCGACATCTGTCTCTCTCCTACTTGAGTAAGCGATGCGTCCGCGTGGACAGCTGTATGACGTTTTCTTTACGTTAACTTTACAGACAAACGATTTTTTCTCTACCAGTACCGTTCCGACAATGTTTGCTAAATTGTAAATTTATAACTGCTATATTGTTATTGCAGGCATTGTTTTAAATAATGTAATGTCAATTCGGCACGTTGATGGATGCGCTCTGTCACATAATTTAAAATTTATCGACTGTGATAACCGCTTAACATCAAGTAGACCTTGCTCGATACTTTTTCCACATAATATAAGTTTAAAGAACTTGACTAACAAAATTCATATCCAAACTGATGAACCAATTTTGATAAAATTTATATGGCACCAATCTGGAGGTACTACCTATCAAATTAAATTTAGTTTTTCAAATCGGTTCATAAATGACGTAGTTATTATATTTGAAGTCAATTAAAAATGTCATGACATCCATAAAATAATTTACAAAATGTACGCATCTAAGTAAAAAAGCCTTCCCTCTTGATTATGAGCACTTACAATGTAACCGCCACAGCCTCCACATAATGCATAATGTTATCGCGTGCAACCTATGTATATGTTGCAACGTTAATGGCACGAGGAATGACCTAGCTTGTATACAGGGTATTCAACATATATACAAATACAGGGTGTTCATAAAATTGCTAGCAGAAGTTTAAGGTGCTTTCTCGGTGCAAGCCTCGGTAGTGGTCATCACTTTTAGGGAACCAAAAGTGTATGCTTTAGTATTTTTTGTCTACTACCAATAGAGAAAACCACAACCAGAATTCATTCTAGCAAAAAAAAATAGGCTTTCAAAGCCTCATTTTTAAAAAGAGCCTTGTCGATAACATTGCTTTGTATTTTATTTTATTTATTAAGGGCATCCAACAGAGAAATTATACATAAATAAACAATCGTAAATGTATAGTAATCAGTGCGTTGTGTCTCTCTAATTACAAGACGCCACAGTGCGCATAAAATATACAACTAGACAAAGCAAAATAATTAGTAATTTATTTATACATTATTGAGATAAACTAGATGTCTCGTTTAAGTTTTCAGGAATAGTGTTTTGCCACCCTGTATACACACATACTTAATGCTGTCAGCCGCAGTGCTTAGTATCAATGTAACTCTACACAATAGTTGCTTTTAAAATAGCAAGAAATTACTCTTCATTGGGGCATAGGTTTAATTATTACTCGTACGTTTAGGAGGAGCATACCATATAACTTTTTAAACTACCATGGTTTTTAACACTATCATTATGAAACAATGGGATATTTACCATGTTTAAATTTTGACTTTTGACTTCCGATATTTCGGCACAGTTGCATGCACAGTTCAACCGTGATCATGGTGCATGCAACTGTGCCGAAATATCAGAAGTCAAAACTCAAAATTTAAACATGGTAAATATCCCATTGTTTCTTAATAATGGAGCATACCATGTTACTATCATCCATGGCGAACCATCAAGAAATTTTCTTTTTAAGCTTTTTTTGATACATGACCCACCTGATGTTTTTAGACTTATATGATTAATTAATCTAGTAAATAAAATAACAGATATGTAAGTAAGAAAACTTATTAAAACTTTTGCTTTTGTATTATGCTTATTGCGTACGTTTCACTGAGTTGCAGTGGCACCGCACTGGAACTTCACACCTATTATTATTTTTGTTTTGTAAAATGCCGAGCCATAGTTTGTTGCCTGTTTCATGCGTCGGCTTAGTCGCGTGGAACTGGCACCTAGACTCACGTAGCTTTCAAAGTGATCCTTGTGGTATGATAAAATAAAAAAATATTTTAATTTTATTTTAAATAAAAAAAAATGTAGACAATCGACACGACACTATCTAGCCCCAGACAGCCCCAGAGCTTATAGTACGGGAACCACAGATAGCTGATATAATACTTACATACGTTTTTTGTAAATACATTCATACTTAGAATACAATATAACACCCAGACAGAGAACAAACATCTGCTTTCACCACACAAATATTTATTCCCGGTGGGGATCGAACCCACGGCCTACGGCGCAGAAGGCAACTACTACCAACTGAGCTGGGAGGCCAGTCAATAGTTGAAAGATATCCCACAGCGACCCTAATACTGGTGATATCGGATTGAGGTCAGATTATCTGGTGACGGAGGTAATGCCGCGTCCACACTGGCTGGTCATTTAATATCTGCTCGGTTTGACAACATAGAACGGGATTATGAGCTCACTGTGATATTGAACTACAGTAGCACGCGACTTTACTTCAAAGTAATTTTTTTTTATGTAACTAGCAGATGGACCAAGCATATGGCCCACCTGAAGTTAAGTGCTAACCATCGCCTATAACAATACCTCGTAAATCACGCACGTCACGAACGTGCCCTACGATACACAGCCCTGCGTCCATCAACTGGAGGCATACAGACATTCAGCCTCGCGTGCCAGTAATTACACCGGCACCCACAGCCACACCCTTCAAACCCAAACACAGCGATGCTACTTCACGGCAGAAATAGGCATGGTGGTAGTACGCACCCGGACGAGCCCTTCACAAAGAGCTCTATTACTACTAAAAAGAGCTCTACTACTACTATAGTACATCGTCATTACGTCTATAATAATAAAGTCCTGTCCGCACTGAGTGATTGGCCTCAACTTTAATGTCCTATATATGTGTGTAGTGTGTGTAATGTTTAATGTGTGAAATCCTATGAAATCCTATAAATCTAGGTATGAACTTGCTACACAGTCGACCGCATCAGATGTCTAGGTCAAAATGAGCCGAAAACTTGCAAATAACTGACATCCATCCATTTTGAGCATAGCAGAAAACGGATTAAGTTTTAAGATTTTTTTCGGAATACACTTTTAATAACCGCAAGTAAGTATAACTTAAAATCATCCTGGCAATGTTAGTAGCCGAACACGAAGTAAGCACCTTAAAGTGAGTTTAAATTATGATCGGCAGTTACTTGACCGCTACACTGTAACACTTTACAGCCCATCAACCGAGGGAAGGCTGTAAACATAGCTCAAGCAAGGCGCCCTGCACACGACCCTACACTATACACTATAGTCCGGCAATTATCCGACAGAGGGCCAACTGACTCCAGCTATGGGAATCAAATAGCTGATATAATAAGTTTATAAAAAAATCGGTTGTCTGTAAAGTCGGTTTACTGACGATAGTTGAACGTGATAACGTCATAAGAAAATACTCGCGGACTCGCGGACTCGGACTCGGACTCGAACTCTCGGACCCCCTCCGGACCCTCATTTACCCTTACCCTCATTTACCCTTACCCATTACCCGACCCGAGCTCGGGCTCAGGTAAATGGAACGACGAAACGACGTAACGACGCATGAGTCATGTTTTTTCGTGCGTGCAGCCGGCTCCATCGATTTATAAGACGTTTTCACGTCAAAAAAATTATACATTTTTTTAGGACAATCCACACAACACTATCTAGCGCCAAACTAAGCAGAGCTACTAATAAAAAAACTGTTAAATACTTTTTTTTTGTAAATACATACATAGAATACAATATATCACCCAGATAGAGAACATCTATGTTTACCACACAAATCTTTGTTCTGATCAACTGAGCTGAGAAGCCAGTCAAGCTTATAGCCTTGATTCAGCTACTGACAGGAGTTTATAATGCTGTAGTTTTGCAAGTGCAAATTTGATGACACGATAGCCATTAGATCGATATCGTGCCGCAAGCCCGTACGTCAAGGCGATGGCGGTGCGATGCCGTGTGCAATACGCCTTACAGACAGACAGAATGATCATCAAATTCTTTATTGTAATGTCTGAAATGGGCGAACGAGCTGAGTTTTTAATTATGTGTCTAAATTGATAGCGGGTTTGAGATAATGAAGAAAAATTTAATGTCGGTGCTTGGATCATTACGGTACGCCATAACGGCGCCTTTGGTTTATAGGTTATGGTCATACCCTGAGACGGGGTTGCTTTAAAAAATCTTTATTCAATAAAATGGTAAGGATCACTTGTAATATCGTCCTAAGAGGCACCAGCTCCATGTGACCTAGCTTTGGAGACTGCCAAGAAATTGGAACCACACTGGAACTTAACTGTTATTTAAAAAAACCAGTAGGAACCAAGCCGTAGTTTGTTGTCTGTTCTTGCGTCAGCTTGGTCGCGTGGAACTGGCACCTAGACTCATCTTGCTTTATGGCGTTTCGAAATGATTTTTGTGATACAACTAAATAAACAAATGTTTGTTTTTGCTGTGTGTGTGGGTGGTAAAGGGCGGCGCAGGCTGGTGTGGTATGTTGGTTCTAGTATTTGTTCAGGCCGCCCATGCGCCCATGCAGGGCGCTGAGCCGCGTTAAGAGCCGTTGTAAAAACCTTGATAAATGGCGGTCGCTGGATGAGCGCTGACAGCGCGGAATTACACGAGAATTTGTTCAATTCGGTTACAAATGAAGCTGCTAATAGTTGAAACACAGCTTTCTCCATATTTCATTAAATAACTCGCATCGCCATTCAGGGCTGTAGCTAGAGTCGAATTCGAGGTAGGGCAGCATTGATTACTGGTGGAAGGGCTCCTAAATTAATCACCATGTAAATCACTGACATCTAGATGTACGAGTTTATTAGTTATTCGTAGACAAATAATTTCTGTTAGTTTATAGAAAAAAAAACAAAGGGTTTCCGCCAAAATTGCCCCAGTCCCGGTGCAAAAGAATTGTACCTATCTCAGATTTTAGATAATTATTAGTAAAAACAATATCAGGTGTCAGTATTTCCTGATTCGGTGGCTAACATGTTTTTTTTACCCAGAGAAATTTCATAGGCGCTAAATGTAAAAATGTCAATTATTCATTTTTTGCCAATTCAATGTCAATTAGTACAGTAACATGAAGTTTTTCCTACAAAGTGTCATGTTTACATGTAGCGCCTATGAAACTTCTCTGGGCAAAATAACCATGTTAGCCACCGAATCAGGAAATACTGACACCTGATATTATTTCTACTAATAATAATCTGAAATCTGAGATACAATTCTTTTGCGCCGGGACTGGGGTTTTTTTCTATGGGATTTGGCGGAAACCCTTTATCTTTGTTTTTGGTATTTTTAAGGTGGGGCATTGTGATTTCAAGGTAGGGCATTGCCCCACGTTGCCCCCCCTAGCTACGGCCGTGTCGACATTGCTATGCACCACATTGTTTTGAGTTCGTCAAGTTGAATACGAGAACGCATTACAAACGTACACAGAGCTAAGTAGTTGAATAATAAATGAAAACTTAAATGAAACTTATATAATAGCTGAAACTTGAAATATATTACTTGCAAGAAGGTCGGTCGGGATAGCACGCGTTTGGACCTAGGTGAAATCATATGTCAATAATTTATTAAATAGTTTGTTCACATTATTTTGAAACAAATAAAATGTTGCGAGCACAAACAGGAACACAACCTTTTGCCAAACTGGTTTCCAAATATTTGCATTTACATTTATCGCAACCTTTGTTGTTTCACTGCCTTTACAGCTCACTTGATATCAGCTCTGCCTTCTGCGTTGGGAGCGTGGGTTCGATCCCCACTAAGAACAAATACCTAGTTGTTAATGCTTGTACTCTCTGTTTGGGTTGGTTGTATTCCAAGTATGTGTTTAAAAAAATGCATACAAGTATTATACCAGCTATCTGGTTCCCAAAGTACATAAGCTCTGCTTAGTTTGGGGCTAGATAGTGTTGTGTGGACTTTCAACAATATGTATTTATTTATTATTATTACCTATTATATATTTTTATTTATTATAGAGGAGTAAATAAATAAATAAATATTATGGATATTATACACAACAGTCCTAAACTTAGGTGTGTCTTTAGCGTGTGGTTGTGTCGAACCAAAATTTGTATCGTATAAAGAAGTTTAAAACTGATGCTAGCTTTGTGTCGGCGGGGGTGCGGGGAGGGGGTTGCGGGGAGGAAGGGGGGGGCGGTGCAGCAGGAAAGCGTTTAAATGTCGACGGTTCGCTTTTGTTGTTTTGTGGTAAATGAGAAGCTACTCGGTGTCTATTCAACATTTACTTAAATGCTCACCTTATTCTCTCAGTTTATTTTAACATCTACATAATTAAGATAAATCACAATTTGAAATGTCATTTAAAATGTATTCCAAGATTATTAAAAAAGCTTGTTAAGCCTCGTCCCAGTAGCCCTACCATGAGCTCTGTCTGGCTCTGTCTCTGGTTCTGGTTTTGAGTCTGTGTGAGTGTTGACACTAAATAAATCCTACGTCAAAACGTCACACACATAGTATTATGCACTGGTGAGCACTCACACAGACTCAAAACCAGAGCCAGAGACAGAGCCAGATAGAGCTCATGGTAGGCCAACAGATATGTTAAGCCATGATGACCATCTCGTTTCTAGATATCATTGGTGCTAGTTAATATTACAGCAAAACTTCTCTATGAGTGGAACGTCAAAGTCAAAACGCATTATTGTTGTCAAGAATCTAGGCACCAGTTGGACGTGAGCAAGCCTAAAAGATGAGGCACAAGAAAATAAATATTTAGGGACATTTCATGCTACACCATCTAGCCCCAAACTAAGCAAATGGAACCAAACCGCTTTTCGTACCGGCTGATTAGATATTTGGAACTTTTATTATTCCAAAGATACACTTAATTTAAACATGTACCTACTTGTACAGCACTCGATACAAATATAAACAGAAGTTTCCTTTCTCGGCAAATTACGAATACCCACATTTTTCACGAACCAATCTACTGGTAGTGTTAGCACTAGTTTGGACACAATTAAATTCAAAACAAAATCACACTGAAATGTTAACTAGTTGAGTTTTAGGTGCCCAAGTTCCTTGCGTTAAGGCCTGCGCACACCTAGTTCGCTGGCGAACGCGATCAATGAAACGCTGTCAAATATCGCTGTCAGATTTGAGATTTGACAGCGATATTTGCGTTTCACTGATCACTACCGCCAGCGAACTAGGTGTGCGCAGGCCTTTAGAGCTAAGAATGATCCAAGAAAGGACTCTGTCAACTTAAGTCGTCAGCTTAAGTTATCGTGATGTTTTTAATAAGCAAACCTCACAAAGATCGGCCCGTAGATAGAGCCGTGAAACTTTCTGTAACAGACCGAGTATTAAGGACTACCGCAAAGATGCACCTCAAATAAAGGTTTTTTTTTATGTAACTAGCTGATGGAACAAGCATATGGCCCACCTGATGTTAAATGGAACCATCGCCTATAACAAAGCAATGCCTCGTAGGTCACGCACGTTAGGAACGTGCCCCACGATGCACTGTCTTGCGTTCATCAACTGGAGGTATACAGATATTCAGCCTCACGTGCCAGTAATTACACCGGCACCCACACCCTTCAAACCGAAACACAGCAATGCTGCTTCACGACAGAAATAGGCATGGTGGTAGTACGCACCCGGACGAGCCCTTCACAAAGAGCTCTACTACAACAAAAGCTCACTGTTCAATGGCTGCTAGATCGAGGGCGCCAGTAAACAGTGCTGGGAGTCGGATCGATCCCACCGCGTCAATCCACTCACGTGCTAATTAGCAGATTGCTACCCATCCACCATCCACCATTCACCATCCTCAATCACGAGTCATTCGACTCGACGTTTCACCAACCTATGCCTCTGATTCAGTTCTATCGAGTCAAGGGAATGAGAAAAGTTGGCATCGGAGCGCGAGTGATGTCGACTCAACGGTATTTGTTGACGCGGACCACCAACAGACAACTCTTTGCTGAACTCTATTGAAAGCAATTCTCAATAGAGTTCATGAGAGTGAATGAGCGGCGCAGAAGGCAGAGGTACTACTGACTGGCCTCTCAGCTCAGTTGGTAGTACCTCTGCCTTCTGCGCCGTAGGTCGTGGGTTCGATCCCCACCGAGAACAAACATTTGTGTGGTGAACATCGATGTTTGTTCTCTGTCTGGGTGTTATATTGTATTCTATAAATGTATTTAAAAAAAAAAAAAAATTACGTATTAGGTATATCAGCTATCTGGTTCCCATAGTACAAGCTCTGCTTAGTTTGGGACTAGATAGTGTTGTGTGGATTGTCCAAAATTTTTTTTTTTTTTTTTAATGCTGTCTATTGCACATAACTTTATTGATGACGGCAACTGTATAGCACGTCCAGTGTCTTTAAAAAATCATAATCCAAACGGTGTTTATTCAGTAGAAACATGAGGATCACTTTGAAAAGTCTTAAGGCCTGCGGCCACCTAAATCACTGGCGATGGCGATCAGTGAAATACTGTCAAATTTAACAGCGATATTTGATAGCGTTTCATTGATTGCCATCGCCAGCGACCTAGGTGTGCGCAGGCCTTTATAACATTTGAAATGCGCGAGCAAGAAGTTCATTGACTGTTAGCAGCCCCTAGAGCCTGTCACACACGTAGCTTTATTATATATTTTTTTGTAATCTATTTTAATCTTATTTTTTGTATTAATTAGTGTAAATTTTGGAAATGTAGACTGTTATAATTAATTCAATAAATTATAGCACGGCATATTACGATGCGTTTTCTATACAAATATTCAAGTGAACCCCCTGTTAATATACTAATATATTATTATGCAGCATTAATAATATATTAATATGACCGTAATTTATAAGGTGTTAATAAGTGTTCATTATAATAAGACATTAGTCTATCAGTAGGCCTACCATGAATTCTGTCTGGCTCTGTCTCTGGTTCTGGCTTTGTCTCTGTGTGAGTGTTGACTAAATAAATCCTACGTCAAAACGTCACACACACAGTATAATGCACTGGTGAGCACTCACACAGACACAAAACCAGAACCAGAGACAGAGCCAGGCAGAGCTCATGGTAGGCCAACAGTGTACGTGCAATTTTCATTCTACCGGTTTGTCTATGAAGTTATTCGAGCAACCAATCTATTTAGTTATTTATAGTATCTGATGACCCTTACTCGTGTCGCTAATAGTATTGAACGTCAAAGGACTAGCTCGGCCTGTGAGGCTGCGGCACCTAGCTTTATTATATTAAGCCCTGGAGGCCTACGGTATAGGGCTCAAAGCGAACTTAGGCAATACAGGTTGGTCTTATACTACTCTTGATTGAAAGAGGATATGCCTTTTGACCAAGGAAGACCAAAACTATCGTGTACAGTCGCGGTATGAAAATGTTCGTCACCTTAGAGTCGGTTTTCGCTTGCACCAGTGCCTTGATAATGAACACATTTTGACATAATTTGTGACGTTAACTTATCGGTGTCTTCTGTCTATTCAGTTTCAAAAGGTAGTATGTGATCGTGATACGTTGGAACAAATCAAGTTGAAATTCGACTAACATTTTAGTTCCGCCACTATACAATTAAAGAAAAATGATTAAGTATGATAATGATGACTAATCAACCGGCCCTTAATAGATTAACCTGGTGTTTATCGCGTCTTTATTATGATGTTACTTCAGTAATATAAAGTTACCTTTTACACCCTGTATAAGTTGTTCTACATTAGCTGGAGTAGATTGGATTGGATACTGGAATTGGTTTACCTAGTGTATGCCTCTAATTATAAGCTGAGAGCACTAGAGGTGTAGTGGTAGCTTGTCTAGCTTCCCCTAACGTGGTCGTGGATTAAAATTTGATTCACTAATGAACCTCTGTCTAAAAAAAATTGGTATCTACGAGCTATGAGCATTACCAGTGGTCTAAATTAAAAAGTAAATACGTGCCACTGGTCATCGAGTTTTAAAACCATCCTAAGGCTTCTTTTTAATAATAAATATTATAGACAATCCACATAACACTATCTAGCCCCAAACTAAGCAGAGTTTGTACTATGGGAACCATATAGCTGATAATTATAATACTTATATATTTTTTTTGTAAATACTTACTTAGGATACAATATAACACCCAGACAGAGAACAAACATCTGTGTTAACAACACAAATATTTGTTCTCGGTGGGGATCGAACCCACGACCTACGGCTCAGAAGACAGAGCTACTACCAACTGAGCTGAGAGGCCAGTCGAGAGTTTTTAGTTCATAATAAGAGGTAGAACCCAGACAGAGAAAAAAAAATAGAAATAAAATAAAATAAACAAAATATCTCTAGATTTTATAATGGAACTAGCTGATACCCGCGACTTCGTCCGCGTGGATATTTGAGTTCGTTTTTTTAGTTTGATATGACCAACTGCTAGTTACCATTGTTTTGAGCTTGTTCTTTAGAGTGTATTTGAATTTGAAGGCGAGTGCTGTTGGAGCCGATTTTTTTCAGCAGTGTTTTGTTTAAGTATGATTGATGTTTCCCGCGATTTTGTATTTGTGGTTATCATCGGTTTTTTTGTAAACATTTGTGTGTATTAAAACCTGGTGACAAATGCTGCGGTAACTGAATTTTTTTTTATGTTTTTTTTTGCGTATTTTGTAAAGCTCTTTTTCGTGATTTTGTTGAAGTGGCTAATTTGGGCTATTGTATTCGTCGTTGGTGTACAATCAAATCTGTTTTTTTTATTTGACATGACCAACTGCTAGTTACCATAGATTTGAGCTTGTACTTTAGAGTGTATTTGACTTTGAAGGTGAGTGCTGTTGGAGCCGATTTTTTTCAGCAGTGTTTTGTTTAAGTATGATAGATGTTTACCGCGATTTTGTCTTAGTTGTTATCATCGGTTTTTTTGTATACATTTGTGTGTATTAAAAACTGGTTACAAATGCTGCGGAAGCTGGATTTTTTTAAATGTTTTTTTTTCGTATTTTGTAAAGCTATTTTTTGTGATTTTATGTTATATTAGTGGCTAATTTGGGGTTTCGTATGCGTGTTGGTGTATAATCGAATCAGATTTTTTTAATTTGACATGACCAACTGCTGGTTACTATAGTTTTGAGCTTGTTCTTTAGAGTGTATTTGAATTTGAAGGCGAGTGCTGTTGGAGCCGACTTTTTTCAGCAGTGTTTAGTTTAAGTATGATAGATGTTTCCCGCGATTTTGTCTTAGTGGTTATCATCGGTTTTTTTGTAAACATCTGTGTGTATTAAAACCTGGTGACAAATGCTGCGGTAGCTGAAAATTTTTTAATGTTTTTTTTTCGTATTTTGTAAAGCTATTTTTTGTTAGATTAGTGCTGTTGGAGCCGATTTTTTTTAACAGTGTTTAGTTTAAGTATGAAAGATGTTTCCCGCGATTTTGTCGTAGTGGTTATCATCAATTTGTTTGTGAACCTTTGTGTGTAATCGAACCTGGTGCCAGATGCTGCGGTAGCTGAATTTTTTTTAATGTTTTTTTTTGCGTATTTTGTCAAGCTTTTTTTGTGATTTTTCTTAAAATCTTTTTCCGTTTTTTCTTCTTTTAGGGGAAAAATTTTCCTATTTTCTTTCTTAGTGCACCTCTGCTTTATTAGAGGAACACATCTTCTAAGTTTCGTGCTTCTAGGGCTAACGGTTTAGGCTGTGCGTTGATTTTTCTTTAAACCATTTTTCCCCTTTTTCTCCTCTTCGGAAAATAATTTTCCATTTTCCTTTCTTAGCGGATGCCTACGTCATAACATCTACCTGCATGCCAAATTTTAGCCCGATCCGTCCAGTGGTTTGGGCTGTGCGTTGATAGATCACTATGTCAGTCAGTCAGTCAGTCAGTCAGTCACCTTTGAGTTATATATATATAGATATTATTATGGTGGTGGCATTGTAAGTACTTACGAGTAGATCAAACCGTATCATTGTTCAAAGCTGTCCTTGTCTGTCATTCATAACCCATTGGTATAGCAATTAGCAATTGATTATAATCATAGTTTGAACACTGATTATCTTTTGACAGAAGGCTGCAAATGTTGTTTGTGTGAATCCATCACTGGCCTCTCAGCTCAGTTGGTAGTAACTCTGCCTTCTGCGCCGTAGATCGTGGGTTCGATCCCCACCGAGAACAAATATTTGTGTGGTGAACACAGATATTTGTTCTCTGTCTGGGTGTTATAATGTATTCTAAGTATGTATTTAAAAAAAAAGGTATTTAAGTATTATATCAGCTATTGGGTTCCCATAGTACAAGTTTGGCTTAATTTGGGGCTAGATAGTGTTGTATGCATTGTCCACAATATATAGTTATCTAGTGAGCGGAACATCAGCAGAGCTACCACGAGCTCCATATGGTTATGGCTATGGCTGTCAAATTGTGTATAGATAGGCTGACCCACACATTCATTTTTTTCTTGGGTTTGAATGTGTTGACACTGTTGTTACAATTTTGACAGCCATAGCCATAACCATATGAAGCTCATGGTAGGCCAGCAGTTGTCATCAGGCAGCCGAGAGCGACGGACAGACGGACGAGGCCACAAATCAACTGCAGCGGCCGGGGGAGGGGGGAGGGGGGTTAAATGTACACAACTATGTGGGGCATTGTTACACTGACCTAATGCTTGGGCAATTGGATAAATTAAATGTTGTTTCTAACCTAACTAGGTAATTAATAACTTAAGTTACACTATTATACTATAGATAGTGCAATTCACGAAGACGCGCCCCTCGCGGGGTGCGGGGAGTTTGCTCCGAGCGGCAGTCGCGAACCGTAGTCTATTCATTGTAGTGTGCGTGTGCACTCATAGGTAATTAGTGTGTACCGATAACACTCAAACATTGACGGAAGCTTGCACACAACATATACTATAATCGGTTAGGAGGAATGGTGGGGCGCGCCCTCGTGGATTGCACTATCTATATAGACATAACTTATTGCGACAAGCGTAAATAGACAATCACGTTTGTAAAACTCACCAGTTGCGATTGCCATATAAAATGAGGGTTTATTCAGCCCCCAACTATCACCCAAGAAGCAATGACCGCTGCCTTTTTATTTATACTCCCGACGTTTCTAAAACCACATCTATCTTCCGAACTTTGAGGTCTTTTATTACATTTTGTACAATAATGTAAAGTAATGAGCTCCATCAACAGTTCTCACTATCCGCACGGAATGTCGTGCACGTACCGAGAGCTCGCGGTCGGTGACGTCATTACGTCGCGCGACGCATCACACACATGTATCAGGATTACTGTCTACAGCCACACAGACAATAAGGAACAGCTTATACACTACCCCCATTACTTATAGCCCCTTCCCACAGCCCGCACCAGCTCGCACGACACACCATGGGAACGGTCTCGTGCGCCGAGGTGCGCGGTAGCACAGGAGCCTTTTCTGTGTGCGTTGCCGTGCGTCGTCGTGCGCGGTGCGTGATGATCTGCAGAACCACGCACCGAAGGAAGGCAGCAACAAACGTTTTCAAAAGATAATCAGTATTTAAGCAACTGACATCTCTTACCATCCGGTAATGTCAAACAGTGACAGGACGAACTTTAAGCAATGTGTCACACCTAAGTAACGCTTGTAAGTAAGGCCCATACAAGGTAGGCTGTGTCTAGTCAAATAAAATAAAATATGCTCAAAACGAACTTTAATCCTCAGATGGATGATATTCCTTTAGATCTTATGGTAATATTGCTATTGACAAGCGATACTGACATGCTCAATCACGCGGGATAGCGCGCCGCACGCGACAAAATGACACTGCGCTCTTTCAACCACTTGTTACCTGGGCTGGGTTTTTTTTATAGAATCAAATAAAAATATCAACATTATCACTCAAAAAATCTTCTTAGTATTAATCATTACGCATTGGTAGATATGGCAGCAGTGCTAAGCTTACTATACAAGGTGTATCTAAATATGTGTACTATGCGAAGGTGGGGGGTTTCAGACCACAATGGTAATCAGTTGTGGAGGGGAGATAATTAAAAATTCCTATTTTCAGTTTCCCATACAAAAATATTTAATTTCATAATGCCTAAATAAATTGACAACCCTATCCTTGTAACCCTTTGACCCCTTGACCTACTACCTCTGTAGGTCTACTACTACTACTACCTACTACCTCTGTAGCTGTGTTTAGGGTTGTCACTTTGTATAAAGTCAGCTGTTAATGTTGAAACTTCGTTGCAGTTTTTTTCAGAGATACCAATCGAAGTTCGAAAAGTCGTTGAACAAAAGTTGTTCCCCGGGGGGTGGAAATTCACCCCCCTTCAGGATAGTACACATATTTTGATACACGTTGTATTATTATCTTTTAATAGACTTTTTATATGAGTGTAAGTTGACCAGCTTTTATCAAACCAGCTACATTCCACCTTCCACCTAAGATCACATTAGGTCGATTTGTCTTGTCGCGCGGCGTCGTTTTGTCGCGTGCGGCGCGCTATCCCGCGTGATTGAACGGGTGTTATTCTGAGGTTATTCTTAGGGAATTACTGGCACTTGGGACGGATCCGTCATACTAATAGGATCATGGTTATAAGAATAAATAAGGGTTAGGTTATCGCGGTAGGCAGCCGCTTGCGGAGCGCGCAGATGTTTGAAACGAACAGTTTTTGTTTTATTTGATACATTATCAATGAATCTAATAATTATTAAAATAAATATTTAAAATAATTATTAATATAAGCTAGATTCAAAACAGAACTTTGTTCGCGTAGTACCTACCTACAAGTAGCCTTTAGGTATTTAGGTATGCTACTCCAATATCACTGCTTAATGAAAAGCGCTGGTGGCCTAGTGGCCAGGTGGCCCCGCCTTTCGATCCTAAGGTCGTGGGTTCAAATCCAGTCGTGTACCAATGAGTTTTTTTGGCCAAAAATTTATGTACACTATGCCATACGCTCTCAAACGGTGAAGGAAAACATCGTGAGGAAACCGGCATGTCGTAGAACCTAAAAAGATTGAAAATATGTGTCAAGTGCACGAAAGGAGCCTCGTTGAGACGCACTTAAAATCCTTTCACCACACTTGGTTCGAAAGAATCAGTGACACGATAAGAAGAAGCTGCTTAAATGTTGTAGTTGTCGAGTAGGAGAGCTCTTTGTGACCAAACAAACAAAGTAGATACTTTCGCATTTAGGCTTTTTATACTTATTCCTCAATAAAACCGGGTGTTCCAGTCAAACTTGGAGTTTCTAAAGAATAAGTACCTTTTAAGTACTTATGAAGTACTATCTAACTTAGATAACAAAGTTTTCAGGTTCTCGAAGCCGTCCATCAGATTCTGGGATAACAAGAAACCACCTTTGAGCGACGAGCAAAGCCACGAGAGGAAGCTAGTTCAGTAATGAGTATGTAGACGTTGTATTCCAGTGAAATGCTTTCCTTTGCTTTTCAGAATATTTAAATGGAATTTCCGTTATAATAACGGAAAACAAAGTATTCTCTTTGCATACTAAATGGATTCAGAAAGAGATACGAATACGTTCTGCTGAATATAATTTATATTCTGAATCAGTATTCACGTGTGTACTATACATAATGAAGCCTTCCTTATATACTACGACCATGCCCATTAGCAAATAAGCACACGGTCCACCTGATGGAAAGCGGTTACCGTAGTCTTTGGACGCTTGCAACACCAGATGCACGACTCGCGCGTTGCTGACCCTTTTAATGATTTATAACGCCGTTCTTCTTTTCATGCTTTCTTGTTTGTGAGTGACTGAGAGAAAAGAAGAAGGAAAAGAGATGAAAAGTGTCTTTGTAAAAGTGAAAACATGTAGGTTAGGGGCATGTTCTACTACGGACGGTAATGTTAGTCCTGAATACGGAAGGCATCCGTTCCTACATTAAAATGCATGTTATTCCTTGGTTGCTCCCGTCTCACGATAGTCTCAAGCACCGGTGTCTTGCTACATCGAGTTGCAACGAGAGCGACACAAAATAAATAGATAATTAATTAAAAATTTGTTTATTCAGATGTCACAAGATCCATTCCTAAAGCTAACACAACCCATACAATAGCAAAATAAAAAATAAAAATAAACAGATAACATTACAGTAGATAGAAGATAGAAAATACTTTATTGCTCACAAAAACATAGCAGGCAGACATAAAAAAACTTAGAAAGGATTTGTATGAACAATAGGTGGTCTTATCGCTAAGCAGCAATCTCTATCAGCCAGCCGTTGGATGGATAGGACTGATATCCAACTACTATCAGCGTAGAATCCATTTTGCGGCGGAAGAATTTTTTTGACGTGACAACGTTTTTATAATTTGATGGCGCCGGCTGCACGCACGAAAAAACATGACTCATGGGGCGTTACCTCGCTCTGAGGCGTTCCATTTAAGGCTTGAAGTGCAAGCGAGAGCGCGGAACGAGCGACAAAGAGACACGCACGGCCTCCGCGTTCGGCAGCGTTCGACATCTGTCTCTCTCCTACTTGAGTGAGCGATGCGTCCGCGTGGACAGCTGTATGACGTTGGCACGTTCAACTATCGTCAGTAAACCGACTTTACAGACAACCGATTTTTTTGTTTGCGCATATCCCTAATATGTAGTCCGCAACTCGAGATCCATGCCGAGATACCACAGAGTACCACAGAGTAGAAATCTGCTGTGTTGCTTGAACTTTTTAGGTTCTACGATAAGTCGGTTTCCTCACCATGTTTTCCTTCACCGTTTGAGAGTACTGGCATAGTGCACATCAAAAATCAAATCAAAAATCAAAATGTTTTTATTGAAAAAATTACAGGTAGGACAAATAAAGGGTTGGGATCTCTTCTTTTAAGTTGTTAAACCTGTATTAGAAGAGAGCCCCTCTTTTCTGTGGCTCAACATTGCCTTGTAATTTAATTTAGGTGATAGGTACGTTATACATAAATAGGTAACGATCGAACTAATTTTAATGCTAAGTATTTAACAAGAAAAAGACACTCAAACATTTAGACTTCCGATCCGAGCCTACACTGATATAAATCGTAAGATTTAGTCTATCAGCTCGATCGAAAGTCACATCGAATGAATGCGCTATACTTATGTCTAAAGATAGGTAAATAGTGTACAAAATAGGTATTATGGTGGCGAGGTGTATGATATTTTAAAGATATGAAGTGGGTTGTTTGTATGAATTATGCATGATATTATGGTTGAATCAGATAAACAATATTTAGAGTACTTTATTGGAACTGTAAAATAAAATTTATGATCAAAACAAGCAAATTAAGTGTAGGTTAGTAAAATTCAGTTATATTATTCAATTTAGGAACTGTATAGGTAAATACTAATGGCCTTACTTATAAAAACATGTCAAAAGACAAACAGCCCTCTTGCCTGCTCCCGCCAACTATTGCCATCTCTTACCACTGGGTAATGACAAACAGTGACAGGGCTAACTTTAAACAATGATTAAATCTAAATTGCGTTTATAAGTATGGCTGTTATAGTTAAGAAGCAATGCTTAAAAAGTATTTGTATATGTATTTTCTAGTTGTCCTATGATACTGCTATGAACAAATCCTCAGTTTGTTCATAGTTCAGGGTTTTTAACCACATTGTTACTTTTTTTTGCATTCGAATAATGACATAGTATAGATATTAAGGTTTCTGTTCACAGTATTATAAATCTTTATTGATTGAGCCATAAACTGTTTTGAGGCCATTGTGGTTCTTGTTACTATGTTTGTTAGTACTGTGTTTTGTCTGCGTTTTTTAAGTATTTTCGGATCTATAGACTGGTTTTTGTGAGTTTTTAGTATGCATTGCAGTATATATAACTGCCTGACCGATAAAACATTTGACTCTTTAAACAGTTTGCATGTATTATACCTTTTTTTCCTGCGTAACATTATTTTTAAGATAATTCTCTGTGCACGTTCTATGCTAATAAATTTAGTTTTGTAAGTCCCACCCCACACCGGTATGCAATATAGGAGAATTGATTGGACAAGAGTTATATATATGTAAGTGATTAGTTGTGAATCTGCAATGTGTCGTAAGTGTTTGAAAATCCATATCAGTTTTCTGGCTCGGTTTGAGACTAATTCAAGTTGGGGGTACCAAGAAAGACTTTTATCTAGCATGATACCCAAGTATTTTGTGGAGTTAACGCGCTCTAGTTTTTGACAGACACAGCTATGAGTATTTAGATTGTTATTTTCGCAAGTATGGGCAGTTATTGTTAAGTTAGGGTCGGGTTGGGATGATTCTCGAATAGAAAAAGTTATATAGTTAGTTTTTGTGGTGTTCAGCGATAGAAGATTTACGTTTAGCCATTGGGTGACCTTACCAAGCCCAGTTTCAGCCAGTTGATAAACTTCTAACCAAGATTTACCGTGAAACAGTATGGCAGTATCATCAGCGTATGAGAAGACTTTTCCACTGGTCAACTGGAGGTTTGTCAAGTCATTGATATAGGCAAGGAATAATGTAGGGCCCAGCACACTTCCTTGAGGAACACCGTACTGGGAAGTCGCTTCGTCAGTACTAAAAATGTCGTGGCCAAGTTTGACACTTTGTGTTCGGTCGTGGAGATAGTCAGTGAGTAGTGTGAGAAAGGTACCTCTAATACCAAGCTTCTCAAGCTTTCGCACAAGAGTTGGGACAGAGACGGTATCAAAGGCTTTTTTTAAGTCAAGGAAAATACACAGAGTTTTATTATTTTTATCTAGATGGTTAGTTATGTTGTTCGTGAGGTCCATAATGGCGTCTTCGGTGCTGGTACCTTGACGAAAACCATATTGAGATTTTGATAGAATATTGAAAGTGTTAAAGAAATTGACTAAACGGCTATTGATAACTTTTTCGACTATTTTCGATAAAACTGGAAGAACGGAGATAGGTCTATAGTTGTTGATATCATCTCTGTCCCCACTCTTGTGGATTGGGTGAATAATAGAGCGTTTTAGTGCTCGAGGAAAAATTCCTTGGCTGAGACATAGGAAGCTAAGGTGTGTGATAATAGGTATCAGTTCGTTCTTAGCCATTTTTATAAATTTCGTAGGAATATTGTCCCACCCGGCTGCCGATTCTGATTTAAGTTTTGATATAATTGAGTCAATTTCAGATTGTTCTGGGTAGACTATGCCAATAGAATTTAATCTTGAGGTAAGTGTACTAAAGTACTGATTACTCAGCGATTCTCTAAATATGATTTTTTCAGCTAGTATCGTACCAATATCTCTAAAATGTTCATTGATAAATTTTGCAGAACTTTGAGGGTTGTTTTTAATATTGATTAGTTCACTATTATTAGGTTTTTGCTTATTGAGGTATGTGATATTTTTTATACAGTTCCATAATGATTTATTATTTGTTTTCGCTTTATCTAATAGGTCTCTTTCATACTGTATTTTTAATTTTTTTATTAAGTTGTTTACATAGTTCCTGTAACGTCTATAAGTAATTTTTAAGATATCGTTTGTAGGATCATTTTTTAGTTTCTTCTGTAATTTGTTTCTATTTCTAATACATTTTAAAATTCCTGGTGTAATCCACGGTTTAATGATTTTTTTACTATTAGGTATTTTAATGGTAATAGTGTGCTCTTGTAAGCATTTACTTATGACGTTGATTAGTTTATCGCACAGAATGTTCGGATCTTGTATGTCATATAATTCAGAAAAGTTAAAATCTGCAAGTGATTTTAAAGCATCAGAATAATTTGTCACGGTTTTAGTTGGTTTTGCTTGATTAATGTTTTGTTTTTGGTAATAGTTTATCAAAACCATTTTATGATCGGTTATAGTTGTTTGTAAGACTGCAACTACAGCCCAAAGTTTCGAAGTGTCTATATTTGAAAAAGCGTGATCGAGGCAGCTATTTATTCGAGTGTCAAACCTATGACTGGGGAGCATGTTGTGAGAAGCCAACATATCGAGGTACAGCTCAGAATGCTTGTCATTACTTCCGTCAATTATATTGATATTGATGTCCCCAGTTATGGTAGTATTGATTTTTAAGTGTGGTGATTTCAAATAGTTATCTAGAGAATGTACAAATTTTTCAGGGTTCTTTTCTGACGGAGAGCGGTAGATACAAATTATAGTACTAATTGGTGTAGTAATTTCTAAACATGATGCTCGAAATAGCGTTATTTCTTTAACTCTATGTGATAATGAGCTTCTAATAAATACAACGACACCGTCATTTTGATTAACTTTCTTTGTAGAACTGTATGTTTTATAATTAGGCATAATGGGTAAAGGTTTATTTGGGTTAATTCTGCATTCAGTGAGTACGATAACATCTATATGTTGGTTGAGCAATTGTAGGTTAATTTCTAGGTCGTCAATGTTAGTGGATTTGTGTACACTTCTTATGTTTTGAATGACAATCGATAGATTTGGTTTAGCTTTTGGTAGATTGTTTTGCAGTTCACTAATCGTGCAGTTTATAGCGTAGGAATTATTTACAGAGTCTAATTCCTGTAGCAGTTCGCTTGTGTTATCCATATTGGGTTACTAGAGGAGTGAAGGTGATATTTGTTATGTTTGATGAAATACAGTGAACGTGTCTAGCTTTTATTGTTATATTGTTTATTTTGTGTGTAATGTAAATATCTTTGTTAATATTAAGTTTAGAATTAATGGAGATTGTTTTAGTAAATATTATTATGTTAAAAGTTGTACACCTTAAAATAATCAAAATGAAAGACGCATAAAAAGTACATGAACACCTTGATGAATACATGAGTCCAAAAAAGTTCTGGAAGAATGCTATAATAGATATATAGACGTAATACAGTCGTAAAACTATTAGCCAATCACTATTAACAAACGAGAGTCATTTTCTTGACAAGTGCTGCAATTGCACTTCACTAATCACCGTGATAATCGGCGTGTTCGTTCTCTCGCAAGTATACTTTGCCATAGCTGGTCCAGCAATAGTTATATTTGTTAGCCGATTTGAAGTCTCTGGCTAAGAAATATAGCCTCGATGATAATGGTGTCAGGTTTTCAGATACAAAAATAGGTGTATCAGGATGTGCATTTAGGCCCAGTAATTTGGCACTCAATTTGCTTGTCTGGTTTCTGTAGTTATAAGTTTTAGCGGCCTTAAGCAGGTCCGTTTTTGCAAACGTATTATTTAGTTCCACAATAAGAGTGCTTCGCTCGGTTTTTGGTTTTTTTGTTTTTATGATATCCTTGATGTCAGACTTCTCCAGTTTCACATTAAGATTAGTATATAATTTTGACACTATATTTAGTAGGTCTTTCTTGTTCTCATCCCCCTTCAAAGGTACATTTCTAATCTCAATGTTTGCCTTCCGGTCCGTCCGTTGGATGTCCTCGAGCTTATTTTCCAACAAGATTATCTGTTCTTTGTCTTTTCTTGCTTGAATTCCCATCTGTTCAATCTTTGCCTTAAGTTCCATGTTTTCCTCAGCAAGTTGAGTAATTGTGGTCTGCACCAGGTTGCTGGAATGGTGGACTTCTTTAAGGGTCGTAACCATGGAAGTAATTTGTTTATTCTGTTCCTCGAATAATCCGCTGATTAGTTCTTTCATTTCCTTTTTTAGGTCTTTTGACATATCATGGACTTGCTCCAGACTCACCTCCATGTCTCTCTTTCGCTTGGGTCGAGCAGTAATGAGTTGCGGTGAAGATTTATGGTCATCCAATTTTCGCAAGTCCGGCACGGAAGTTGTTTCCGCGAGCGGGGAGCGTATCGTAGCCATAACGAGTCAAGTAGGTAGGTACGTAAAGAATTGCTATGGGTAGTATTGAATAGCGTTAGAATATTGCAACATAAACGAGCGCTTAGTCTGTGAATGCGCGTTATTCTCGTACAAATCGTAGTACAAATTGCAGTTGGTTGGTAGGTATCACAAAAGGTTGCAAAAAAACAGGTTCAGGCAAGTGGTTGCGGCGGCAGCGGGCAGGCGAGCAAGTTGGGGACGCGAACGCGACACGCTTACGCGACGAGCGGTGAGGGAGCAGGAAAGCAATTATGTCAGTTGTCTTCGTCTTGCGTAGCAGGCTGCGTTTGCGATCGCCACCAGCGGTGCGAGAAAAGGATAGAAAGTAAATACCTCGCTTGACGTGGTTTGGCGGCCTCAGATGTATGGGCCGCGCAGTTTTCGTTCAAAAAATTTGTGCGAATATGAACCTTATTGCAGTGAGCCGGTGCACACGTCCGCCTTCGTTGAGACCACAGGGGCAAGAGGCTAAATTTATCAACAGAAAAACTCATTGGTACACGACTGGATTTGAACCCGCGACCTACGGATCGGAAGTTGGGCCCACTACTACTGGACCACCAGTGCTTTCCACAAAGTAGGGTCAGATACAAAAATATTAAAACTTCAGTAGCGCCTAGAGTTGTGCTAAGAGCGCGGTAAGAGGGGCTTATGCCAGAGTCAGGATTTGGTTGTTGAAGCGAGCAAACATCTGTTTCTCAATTCATTGCGGTTCAATCACGGCGTTACTACTGAACTCATTTTGATAAGTTAGAATCTTAGACAATTTATCCTATGTAAAAAAGATGAAATCTGTTAACCATGAACTCTGTCTGGCTCTGTCTCTGGTTCCGTAGTTTGTTGCCTGTTCTTCTGTGGAACTGGCACCTAGATTCACCTAGCTTTAAGACATTTCAAAGTGATTCTTGCAATTTTATTGAATACATTTTTATTGAGTGTTCACTAAATAAATCCTACGTCAAAACGTCACACACACAGTATAATGCACTGGTGAGCACTCACACAGACTCAAAACATAGCTCATGGTAGGCCTTCTGGCTAAAGGAAACACGGAACTCCGAGCTAATCTTTGCTCGGTAATGTATTTTTTGTGCCACAATGACGGGCTAATACGTTTTATAAGCGTCGTAGCGTACTTTCGATTTTCTCATGCGTTAAGATTTTCCTTTGTCGAAAGATTTTCCTTTATTTTTACAAGGTAATGACAAAGAGTATGTTTAGGCTTTCAACGAAAAAAAAAGATGAAGGGTTCCAATTTAAAAGCTTGACTTGGTAAATCAGTAGGCCTACCATGAGCTCTGTCTGGCTCTGTCTCTGGTTCTAGTTTTGAGTCTGTGTGAGTGTTGACTAAATAAATTCTACGTCAAAATGTATGAGCACTCACACAGACTCAAAACCAAAGCCAGAGACAGAGCCAGACAGAGCTCATGGTAGGCCTACAGGTGGTACACAGTACATTCTCAGATGTCCTTTGCCTTTTAAAGTTCGCAGAAGCCAGTGGAGCCTTAGCTTTAAGACGTTTCAAAGTGATCCTTGTGATACTACTGAAATAATTATATATTTGACTTTCGAGGGCAAAGACACCAAAAAGTTCTTTCTGGAAATGTATGGAGGCCTATGTTCTATGTAGCCTATGCCTAGGTATTTTTCAAGTTTATAGTGGTGACCTAGACTTAGCACGGTCATCACCAGGGTTGCTAGAATACTAGCCTTCGTCGGTATTACATCCGGGGTTGCACTCGGTGCAAGTAAGTGGGTCGTAGCTAATTAACAATGTTTAGCGCAAGATCTGCTTTCCATATTTTAATGAAATGGGCCCGGGTGAGTCGGCACCTCATTAGCATCGGGTGTCATTTGAGAAGTATTTATAAGTAGCATTTTGCAATTAATTTAATGTTTTTCTAAACATATTTATAAGAAGACAAATCTGTTAGTAAAAAATCGGTTGTCTGTAAAGTCGGTTTACTGACGATAGTTGAACGTGCCAACGTCATACAGCTGTCCACGTGGACGCATCGCTCACTCAAGTAGAAGAGAGATAGATGCCGAACGCTGGGACAGATTGTGCCTCTTTGTCGCTCGTTCCACGCTCTCGCTTGTACTTCAAGCCTTAAATGGAACGCCTCAGAGTGAGGTAACGCCGCATGAGTCATGTTTTTTCGTACGTGCAGCCGGCTCCATCGAATTATAAGACGTTGTCCACGTACACTATTACCACGTACACACGTACACGTTGTCCACGTACGTTGTAAACTATTACTTTGCTCCCAACGGTTTTCTGTTCTTCAAGCTATATGCCTTGCCCATTGCCCATTCAACCTACTAACTTTACAACCTAACTTAAAAGCCCATACAGTGTTTTAAATCTGCATTTAGTGTAGGAGCATCCAATTTTCACCCCCCCCCCCCTGTTTACTGCCCCTCCCCCCATCGCCTGAGACTCTCCAAACAGATTTGTAGCGAAGTAAACTCATTAGAAAGCGGCTTTGTCTCAGATCCAAGCGACTAATATCCGATTCCAACTATTCCTATCTTCTCTACAGCTATTTGAATCTCTTGACTTCTAAAAGATAACATTCAAAGCTTGGTTATAAAACTAATTAAATATTTTCAAATAAGTATACCTAATCTTACTGACTGACCTCTCAGCTCAGTTGGTTGGCCTTGCGCACATCTAGATCGCCTGCGATGACGATCATCACCTTGTCAAAGCAGTGTGTGCGAATGTATGCAATACCCTATGCTGAAACGAATCGCCATCGCCATCGTCATGGCAGCTGGATGATGGAGGGTGTGCGCAAGCCTATTGAATCAAGGTGGCCGACCCCTAAGAAGAATATGCAACAAACTTACCGCGCTCGATTCCTAGTACTTTTTTTAAATTATTTAAATCCCCAAACCCTTTATTCATTCTTTTAAAATGTGTAATTGCACCCCAACCATCATCATCATCATCTCCCTGCCCTTATGACACGCCAAGTGGGTTTGGCACAACAGGTGTTCTTTTACTACTCTTCTCTATCATTCGTCATTTCAGTACTCAGTCCTCATGCTCATCTCATGTCATCCTTGACGCAGCCCATCCATCTTTTCTTTGGCCTACCTCTTTTTTTATAACAACCATTCACATCCATATCCAATTCCTACTTTATTTATTTTTATTTTTATTGTGAAACGACCAACAGCAAAACATGCTCTTACCATGCCAACCTGTAATTGCACCCGAACCAATTTTTTAATTTTACATGTACATAAAAGCTTTGCTAAGAAAAGGTAGAAAGTACCTAAAGCTTCTACGTAATGTTATTTTGGTGTGTGAATGTTCAACAAATTAGCGAGTGTTTCGCCGAATTATTGCAAAGTGTTGAAATTAGCCAGTTTGTGGCTGCGCCATAGGGTCACCATACAATAACACTATTTTGAGATTTTAATTACAAACTTCTATGTTTATTTTAATTCAATGTATTCATGTATTATATCAGCTATCCGGTTCCCATATTACAAGCTCTGCTTAGTTTGGGGCTGGGTAGTGTTGTGTGAAATGTCCACAATATTTATTTATTTATTTATTTTTAGATAAATATATAGATTTACAGCCATACTTATAAACGCTATTTAAATTTAATCATTGCTTAAAGTTAGTCCTGTCACTGTTTATTAGAGATAAGAGATGGCAATAGTTTAAGCACTGTTTATCTTTTGATATATTTTTTATAAGTAAGGCCATAATACTTTATCGTACACAAAAAAAAACATTTAAAATAAATATTCAAAATAAAAGAACAATGGGCGGCCTTATCGCTAACAGTGAACTCTTCCATGCTTATTTATTAGAAAAACAGCTTTCCTTCTGAGAAAACTTTATTCCTTAAATAGCAACTCTCATTACTTAAAGGTTACAGCGCGGCAACGCACCAGTAACGGTATTCTTGTTCTCTTTCCCGCTATGGACCGCACTGGAACTTCATTGATATCACAATTTTTGTTTTGTTAAAGGATTACACAAAAAAACAGTTGGAACACAGCCGTTGTTTATTGCCTGTTCTTTTAGGCTTGGTCGCGTGGAACTGGTACCTAGACTCACCTAGCTTTAAGACGTTTCAAAGTGATCCTTGTGATACTATTTAAAGCATATAAACACTTTTGCAGCACTAAAATACTTTATTATATTTATTACACGATAAAAAGGTTTGCACAACAATGCGGCGAGCGAGTAGCGAGAAAAGACTGGCCTGCCGGCGGTTATTTCTTACTACCCGCACGGCGACGGGCGAGTCCATTATCGGCGCAGTCCATTGCACGTTGTTTGTTTCCATTGTCATCGCACGATAAAAGTTAGAAAACAATAAACTTTGTTGTACATATTAAATTCTTCTACCTACTATACCTATGTAATGTGGGAGAAGCCCACATATTAAATAAAAACATGATTGACTTTGACTCATTTTATTTATACGGAAGTGTGATCCGAGCCACAGGAAGTATCAGAGATTGTCCTCAAGTTCCACACAGCATGGTGTCCGTACTAGTTAGCCGGTGCGCTACACATGTGCCGGGATGCGCCGCGGGATTTAATCAAACATTCTCGCCACCGTGTTTTGCACTGATGATCATCATATTTTAATTAAAATTGTTACTCGGTTGTTGTGTAATGTGTACCCATCAAAATATGAGTTAAACGCAACCGTAGAATCAACCGCTGGGGAATTAAAGTTCTTGAATATTGATTACGAACCGAAAGAGTTTATCGTACGAGACTTACGTTGTAATCCGATTTATTATGTTAAGTGAGTATGCTTCTATTTAGTCTCTCCTCAACGACCTTCCAGAAGCGGTGAGCACGGCGGATGTACTCATGTATGCTGATGATGTAGCTGCAGTAGTGACTGCCGCTTCTTTGGACAGCTTAGAGCAGAAGCTGAATCTTACCGCCTCGCGACTGGCCGGTTGGTTTGGTGACAACGGATTAGCCCTCAACTTGACAAAGTCACACTTTGTCCATGTTTGTTTATCGGGACGTCCGTGTAGGGACTTGATGGTTCTAGCGGGGGGTAACAAACTGGAGCAAGTGGAGAAAACTACGTTTCTCGGCTTCGAACTTGACAGAGTGCTCACCTGGGAGTCCCACATTGATAAAGTGTGTGGAAAGCTAGGTGGTGCATGCTATGCGCTTGGTCGACTGTCCAGATTTTTGCCGGGTCACGTGGTTCGCTCTTGCTACTTCGCCACTGTCCATTCGCTCCTACAATACGGAGCTGAGCTGTGGGGGCGTGCTGCTGACTGGCAGCGGGCCTTCCGCATGCAGAAGCGAGCCGTACGAGCGATGGTGAAGATACCGCAAGATACCTCCTCGAGGCCGTACTTCCAAGAACTGGAAATATTGACACTCCCATGTATCGTCATCTTTCAGGTAGCCGTATACGTCCATAGCAATCCAGGGATGTTCGCGAGGAATAAAGATAGGCATCCATTGAATACCCGTGGAACTAATAGACTCGCTATCGTATCTCGCACTCTAGCCAAATCAGCCAAGCTCACACACATAATGGGGCCGACAGTATACAATAGATTACCGACTACAATTACTGAAGCTGCTAGTATTGGTTCCTTCAAACATAGACTGAAACGCTGGCTCATATGTAACACCTTCTATAGTTACGAGGAATTCATCGACAAGACTTGACTTTGTATTGTACATAGGTACATAATGTACCCGATCATGTATTTATTATTCTTATTTTTATTTAATTAATTTAATTTAATATTATTATTGGATGATTGAATTGAACTATTATGACTATTTGTATTATAAATATATTTTTTTTTTTGTATGTTACTAGGTATATAATGTGTATTAGGCAATACCTATACGTATAGTATTATCTTATCTGTGCCTATACTAAATTCTTTTTGACTTGTAATATGCTTACCAAATAAATGATTATTGATTATTGATTATTGATTATTATTATTTATGGTTACAGAACATAAACGAGTACATGTAACTAAATGTAATAATATGTAATTAATGACATACATATTTATTTACACAACGAAACTAACAATTAAACAAACATTTAAAACATGACTGTACAAAATACACAAGAAACAGTTGAACTATCTGCAGACCGTTCCAAACGATCTAGAGATAAAGTTTTTTATAAAGTCGCAAAAGTTAAGATCTACAGATAGCTTATCTGATCCAAATCAGTACCAGACGCAATTAATTGAGTTGGAGTGTTATGATTAGACATGTTTCTGTAGTACGTGCGTGAAGTTACGAAATCTATAGCAATAGGAAACATTAGTGTCAAAAGCTTGGGTAGGTGTAGGTACCTACAATAATGACTATTCTTGAAAGGCGACAACCTGTAACTTCACGCACATAATAGCGCGTGTACAAATACTACGTGGTGTGTCTATGAGGTAGGTATAGTTAGAACGCAGCTTTTGTATGGCATTTGACCGAGTGTCCAGTGTGCTGAGAGGCAAAAATGATGAGTTTACAATTCAACTCTCCATTTTAATTAAATTGGCGAGTTTCCTAGAAAAGCTTGTATAGCTTTTCCACGTAACTGTATTCAACTCGTTACATTATTAAAGCGTTTTCTGGAATATTCTGCGCAAATGCTGAACCGTATAAAAGTTCCTGACGAATTTCTTCATTTTATTTTACACCTCGCCGACTGTTTACAATTGTACGATACTCATTGCTGTCTAATACAATCCCTTGTTCATTTTTCTCTCACAAATTAATGTCAAATAAATAAAATTAATTACAATAAAAATAATCAATAAGCAAGTTTTATAAAAAAATAAAATTATGATTCTTAAAGGTATTAGTAATTTATTTTTAACGTAATGGGGATAAATGAACTTTTTAGTTCACTAATCCCCATTACGAGTTCGAATCGGCGTGAACGGGGAATAATGAAAAAAAAGTTCACTAATCCCCGTCAACGGGAATTAGTGGAATAAGCCAAACTAATGAACTTATAACACGTTTTCATCAATTGCCTGACTTTTTTCATCAATTGATGTGTAACAAGAGCGTTTTCTTTAAAAGTTGAAGTAAAACAAGTAATGTATTTCGTTCAGTGAGACGTATCTCGGAGTGAAACACCATTTAACGTTTGACGCGTGTTAAATAATTCATGGTTCATATGTATCTCGCTTAGCGCGTCATTTTCCTCGAAAGGGCACGTAATCTCAGATGTGCGATAATGTATGGCGCTTACGGCATGGACTGATCTTGTCTATATAAAACCGATGGTGTTCTGACTGACTGACTCGCAAGCAACGCTAACTAATAATCGAGCTTCGTCGATGAGTGGTTGAACGAAACAATCCTACGACGTTCATGGATGGACTCAAAATTAGAAACAAAATAATGCAATTGAGCCCAGAACAAATTTTCAAAACTTATAGGCCTGCATACATCTAGCACGATGGCGTTGGCAATCAGTGAAACGCCGTCAAATATAGCTGTCATATTTTAAAGCGTTTCACTGATCGCCATCGCGCTAGATGGCTTAAGAGGCCAGCGGAGGGCGAATTTTCATACAAATGTAATACCAAAATTATTACTAGTTTAGGCAGATTTTCACTATATTATTGTAATAACTGTATTCATATAGTATTAATCTAGGTTCCTGAATTGTTTTTATTTTAAATTACTTACCCCAAATGAAATAAACACCAATCGCATTTTACAATTTTTTTTCATTGCAAAATGTGATTGGCTTTAATTTCAATTGTGGTAAGTAATTTAAAATTAAAACTGTTCAGGAACCTAGATAAATACTATACAAATACAATTATTACAATAATATAGTGAAAATCTGCTTAAATTAGTAATCATTTTGTTATTACGTTTGTATGAAAATTCGCCCTCCGCCGGCCCCTTAAGTGAGACATGTAAGCTGATTTCAGTTTATGATCTGTAAACGACACTTTACCATGGAAGCTACGAATTGTATACATGCTAGTGCAGCCAACTCTACTTATAAATCACAAAATGATAAATGATAGACTTAATAAATACCATTCACTATGAAACAACCAAAGCTTCAAGCAGTAGGAACGAAGTCGCGGTGTTTCCCAGTGCTATGCAAATGATAGGGCCAACCTTGAGCCCGGGGACTCGAAACGAAACGACTGGGAATTTTGATGCTCTGAGATTTCTTGCTCATTCTCTGTCGAAAATAAAAGATAAGATGCCTTTAACCCGGTTCAACAACGATGCAGATACACTAGAGGCAAATGACCAAACTACCTTATTTAATTTATTAATAGATACGCTCAATATCAAGTGGACATCTGCTGTTTTCATCACTTTCCTCCATGTAAAAGACTACTTGACTTATTATTTTTTGTTGTTATCCATTTTATTTGTGACTGTTTTTATGATTATTATTAAAAATTAAATTAATTAATTAAATTACTTGAAAATAAATCCTCATTTCCCTTAATTAAAACTATCTTTAATAACCCCTCAGAACAGACATCATTCAAAACTGTGGTCCCTAAAGCGTTGGGGCTAGCAATATCATCCCCCCCGCGCGGGCCACCATACCGCGTGCCCGACGACACACTCAGTTATGATAATAAACTGCCAAAATTGCCCAAATACAGAGTTCTCCACATAATTCGATTAAATCGCAAACAAGTTGCGGACCTAAATTATAATATTCCAAATTTATGATGCCCCAGGCGAAGTCCGAACCCATACTCCACTAAGGCGGGGCTGTGTGTGTGCCCACACAACACTATCTACCACCAAATTCAACATAGTCCAACCAGAGCTTTTGCTATGGGAACCAGATAGCTGTTATAATACTTTTCAACATCATCATTATTAGCCTGAAGAAGTCCACTGCTGGATATAGGCCTCCCCTACATGAGGGGGGAGGGGGGGAGTTGCCATAGTCACCACGCTTGGAAGACGGATTGGTGTCTTATTGGTATTTATTAGTACTTTTAATGACCTATGCATTTTTTTATACACAATACTAATCATACAATATACAAAGAACAAACATCTGTGTTCACCACACAAATATTTGTTCTCGGTGGGGATCGAACCCACGGTCTATAGCGTAGAACACAGAGCTACTGCTAACAGAGCTGAGAGGCAAAAATGTGTTATTTTGTTTCAGAGGGATCGCACAATGTGTGTGCTGACTTTTGCTTTGTGCTATTTCATTTTTCACCATCACCAAGCAAATCACTTTGTTCTTTTGTAAGTTTTTCTGTTTACAAAGTGATCCTTACAAGATTTAAAGTTATGCTCGATACTAAGCTTAGCTTTAAAGATGTATCAGCAGACAGTGGCCGGTAGGTACTTGCCTGTACTGAAGAATATTCTCGAATAAATAGCTTGTCAAGTAGAACAGAGACACTGGCGGTAGGTAGGTAATATAACTTCATCCACTAGAAAACGCACATAAATCACAACTTTTAACCCTAGAGAACGTCACACGCTATTTTAAACTGTGACCTTTATACAGTTAACCAATTCGCTACCTTTTCAATGAAGGTGTTAGTGTCAGGTCACCTGCAGATTATACAGTGTGTTAGGTAAAACGAGGGACTTATTGAGGGAGGGTATTCAGTATTCGATTCTCGTCCCAAATATGTAAAAAACCTATAACCTTAATTTGTGACGTACCTAATTGTCCACTAAAATACATTATTCATGAACACTGAGCGCGCAAGAAGTGAACTTGTAAACAGTAAAATAATCACGTGGCAAAACACGTGCCGATCCTACCGAAAAGGAAGCTTGTGCGCAAACCCCGCCCCTTCCCTTTGTGTTGCACCGACAGGAGGACACACTCCCGCGCTGACCGCAGTCAGTCTATGCGAGTGCGCTGCTATTTCCGCATGTCTAATATTGCGCTTCCGCGTATCGCAAAAACAACCCCGCTTACTTCGGGATAAGTGTGTCCTGTAAACGTGTTCTTTTAATAACCAAAAATGACGTCTTATCGATATTCTAATGAAGAATATTGGGATATGGTTCGTGCCTACGTGTTATCTAATGATAGTGTGCGAGGAGCCATTATTTTGTACCGAGAGATGTTTCCCAACCGCCAGATTCCGTCGTACAATCTTATGCTAGGTGTTAACCAACGATTGCGAACATTCGGTCAGTTCACCGTACCGACGCATGCCCAAGGACGAGGAAGGGAGCCATACCTAGGTAAGCCAGGTTTAAAGTACGAAGGGAAAATGGATTATACCTAAAGGTCATTGACCCGCGCACATGTTCTGCGATAATATTAAATCGCTAGCGCAAGGGTGTACACACGTTGCGAGACTTTAGCGAAATTTTTGGTATGGTTCTGTCTGTTATTTATCAGTGTTTTTTTTTTGTTCATATTTTTATTAGTATCATATAATCATGCACTATTGTGGGTTTCAATATGTCCCTCGTTTAAACTAACATACTGTATATTACGAGCCAGTATGACCGAGCTTCGCTCGGGATTTTATTTTTTTGTAAATCGTATTATTAAAAAAAATTGTATTATTATTTGCCAATAGATGTCCGGAAGAGTCATAATCTTTAGTGGCTTATTTTTACTTAGCAACGCCATCTGCTCGAATAGCTTGCAGTTAGTTGCTCACAATCGCCAATAGATGGCAGGAACAGTCATATATTTAGTTTATGTTAGATTATTGCAAAAACCCATTTCTCGTCATTTTCTGAAAATAAATTCTAGCTAGATCGATTTATCGTCCCCGACAACCCCTGTATACTAAATTTCGTGAAAATCGTTGGTGCCATTTCCGAGATCCTGAATATATATATATATACAAAATTTTCTCGTTTAAAGGTATAAGATTATCGCTCTAGTATAATATTATCGCTTCTAATAATAAAAAAAAACATTTTTCTCGCACCACGATAACAATGTCATGTGACTTAACTTAAAATCCTTTCACCACACTTGGTTCGAAATAATCAGTGACAAGATAAGAAGAAGAATGTAATGTCCGCTATTTTAAAATGCCCACATAATTGATCTTTATTCTCATGACAATATTTCACCTTTAAAGGCCTGCGCACATCTAGGCGAGGGCGATGGCGATCAGCTGGAACGCTGTCAAATATGACAGTGATATTTGACAGCGTTTCAGCCATTTAAGTTAATAATCGTTCGTCGCATTCTAGCTAGAGGGATTGAAATCCGTATCGTAATCAATATGAAGTGAGTATCTGACCCCAAGTGGGATCTTTAATTAGTTTAATTGGAGTTGGAGTTGGCGGAACTCGGCAGTTTCACGGCGGAACTCTGAGGCAGGGCCGTACTCAGGGAGTTAACAGGGGCTGAAGTCCTAAGTGTCTGTATGAGTGGTATTTTTCTTTTTTTAATAAAATCCCTAATGATAATTTGAAACTTCTATCATAATCGGGAAACTATTTAATAAACTGAATGTGAACCTAGGTAAGAACGTGAATCAGCTATAAGCTAATAGGTAGAGCTCTTTGTAAAGGGCTTGTCTGGGTGCATACCACCACCATACTTATTTCTGCCGTGAAGCAGCTATGCTATGTTTCGGTTTGAAGGGTGTGGGTGTCGGTGTAATTACTGGCACGTGAGGCTGAACATCTGTATGCCTCCAGTTGATAGACGCAGGGCAGTGCATCGTAGAGCACGTTCCGACGTGCGTGACCTACGAGGCAATGCTTTGTTATAGGCGATGGCTAGCACATAACATCAGGTGGGCCACATGCTTGTTCCATCAGCTAGTAGTATAAAAAAAAGGTCCACGCAAATCGACATATTCTTATTTTTAACCTCAGACAATCCTTAGTTTAAGATCCATAGTGTCACTTTTTGTTCAAGCTTTATAAAATGGATCTCTTCGAGAGGCGCAACAAAAAAGACAAGCAGTTTAGGAAACAGATTTCGTTTTATGTATTTAAATAACTCGAAATTGTGATTACATTGAAGTATGAATGACCGCCTAGACAAGGATTACAGCAGCAAGTTTATTTTATCATGTTTTTTCTAAGCGAAGTATAAACTAGTTTGCCCCAAAAGCCCCCCCTAGGTCCGCCCCCTCCGAGCTTAGAGCTCCGATGTTTAGAGCGTCTAAATTCATGGTAAACTTCCTTAACGTACTTCATGCTTGCAGTACGAGTTCATGAGAGGGGCTCATAATGGTATTGTTGTTTACTTCACCTTCTGAAATTGACAATATTCATCATTATTGTCAATTTCACGTATATTTGGCATGGTATTCATCTGAAATTGACAATTATTTGCGGTCAGCATCTGTGTAGCAAAAACACAAAAATCACTAACTGAACTAACTTGACTGAAGCTACATATTATGTGCAAGTCAAAGGATCAGTTGAGCTATCTCTAGATCGTTTGTAACGGTCTTCAGATAGCTCAACTGTTTCTTGTGTAATTTGTACATTTTGTAAATATTTGTGATATTATGTAAATACATAACTTAAAGGTATCTTAATGTAATATAATTGTAAAAAGTACATAAATACTTGGACTTGCTTCTGATTACTTTACTTAGACACCCTTCGGAATGATAAAAAGTTCCGGATAATTGTGAGTTCATTTCGTTTCTTATCTAAAAGTTCTGTAGTGTGATATTGCTATTTTATGTTATCTTTATAAGGCTTTAAAACTAGTTAACAATCACTTAATAATACTTAATGAAATTGAATAAAGATTAACCCGTAAACGCTGACGAGAGGTCACAAGTGTCCGCAGATAGTGCGGCCGGTCACAGCGACCATAACTCACGGCCAGATAACCTGCGGGGCAGCCCTAACGACCCCAAGTACGCTTATTTAAACGAAACTTCTGCCTGTGGGGATTATTGTTAGGGATGCTCATAATGTCTGCTAAATATGGTGAATTTACGCGGTGATATTTTTAACTGTACAGTATTATTTTTTTGTTTCGGAGACAACGCGGCAGTTTCATTTCATTCAAATCAAAACAGTTTTTATTCAGTAGAATCACAAAAATCTGTTTCAAACGTCTCATAGACCAGATGAATCTAGCCGATAGTTCCATTCCAGTGAGAATTGAGATCAAAACTATTTATGATTTATAAGTACATATATAACTCTTTGTTAACATTATAACAGGCCCAATCTCAATAAAGTTTATACCTACTTTAAAAAAGCTTACGCCATGTAAGTTTTTTTAAAGTAGGTAGAATGTTTAACATGCATGAAAATTACAGTCGTGAGTACCTAGTCTTTTCTGCCATAATGCCTCTTCAACTTGATTATATCTACGAGAGCATATTATATTTTCCCTCAATCAACAGATACAATATAGCTGGCTTTAGCGGCAACCCTACACTTGTTCCGTACCTCTGTCCTCTCATAGCTTCCCTTCCGGTGGTCAGATTGTACCCGCACCCGCACTAACGGGTTGATAATCCGCTAATTAAGGTACAAGGGTCCAATGGACCGATAGCACAACGACGTGTTACGTACATAATATATTTAAATGACTATCATTTCATTTTGGTTCTTATAACATAGTTATTTCCGTCACTTAGATTCATAGGCTGTCGATGAAGTTATTAGTTTAGATTAACATGTACCATTTTTGGAAGACAGTGGATGAGAGCCGCAAGAGACCGAATAAAGTGGCAGTATATAGGGGAGGCATATACACTGAAATGATGATGATGATGAAAAACTATTAAGAGATCTACCGAATTAAATAATATAATAAGGCTATTCCATAATATTCCTATAGTTTGTAAAAACACTTAACATCTATTGTAATTGATTTAGCGTACATTCGGGCTAACTTTTCACTCATACCCCAATTTACGTGACGCTGAAGTTGTAGTGCCTAGGACATTAGCTATGTGCAGTAGGCTTGCCTAGTACCTATACCATCCTCTCAGTGTACCCGCCTAATCCACAGGAAATAAATGGCCAATGCGAGCGGTGTCCCCAAGGTATCTATCTATTTCAGTGATCTATATTACAGAAGCAAGCATACCAAAATGAAATAATTTGTAAATTCAGTGAAAATTCTTTCTGTAAATCTACCATGAGCTCGGTCTGGTTCTGTCTCTGGTTCTGGTTTTGCGTCTGTTTGAGTGATGACTAAATAAATCTAATATATAAATCTTACGTCAAAACGTCACATACACAGTTTAACTCACCGGTGAACACTCACACAGACTCAAAACCAGAACCAGAGACAGAGCTCATGGTAGGCCTACAGAAAGATTCCACAATCGTGCGAATAAAAAGCAACACTTAGAGCCTGTCCAGATGGGGCGTTTTACGCGCGAGTGCCCTCGCGCGTTCAATTTACATTGCGTCCAGATGCCGCGTTTTACGCGCGCTCCTACGCGCGATGTATTTGGGAGGGACCCAGGGACAGTTGTAAACATGGAGCCAGACAAAGCAGTCGTGTTGTGGCTTGCATACCGCAGATGGAAACGTCGTAAACAAAGAGAAAGTCGACGATTGAATGTGCATCCAATTCTACGTGACAGAATGACACATAGTATGTTTATAACATTATACCCAAAGCTCAGAGAACATAACGAAAAGTTTTTTAACTACTTTCGGATGTCAGTAACATCGTTTGATGATTTACTAGAAATTATCAAAATTATCACTCTCCATTTTCGTTCCAAATACGTCCACTCGCGTCGGACTCGCGCGCACCACTGGACGCAGCAATGGCACCAGAGTATCTCGACTCGCGTGGCGCTCGCGCGTAACACGTGCGAGTCGAGAGTCCGGCGAGTTGCTCGCGTTTTACGCGCGATTGAGGAATCGCACGGCAGCGTCTGGACGGGATGTATAGCGCTCTAGTATCTGGAGAACGCGCGAATGTTTACGCGCGAGTGTCCTCGCGCGTAAACATTCCAACGCCCCATCTGGACAGGCTCATAAAGTTTAAATTAAATAAACAACCACAAAAAGGACGTCATTTATTTTTGTAATTTGTATAATATGACTAGTTTTGTCAATTAGTCTGGTTCCAGCGGCGGTCGAGATCTAGAAAGTAGGTCAGTGCTAAATCACAGTTAAAATGCCGCTAAAACCCGCGATGGGACAAACGGGCCAACCCGCGGCCATCCGCCCTTGCCAACTACGGACCATTTCCGACCAACACCACAATAATGCATCTATTAACTCATATCAGACTGGCTATAATAAAGTTTAACTATGATAATATGGTTTCTTTCAAGTTAAGGAGTTGATTTCCACCAAAATAGTCAGGTAGTCTCTTCTGTCAAAAGGTAAATTAAACTAACAGAAAATATTAATAAAAATGTGAGCAAATAATGATTGTATCTTTTGAAAGCCAGTGAAGCCTGGCTCTATAGATTAAAACCACGTAAAAATTAGAACGCGTTTTCGTTGTGTTTTGGCGCCAAATAGAACCCAAAAAGGGTAAAAGGCAACTGAAACACCACAAACTACTCTGTGACCTCGCTTTAAGACGTTTTTATAGATATTCAATATTTATTTATTTCTATTTATAAATATTTATATTTGGCACCAATAAATGAACTGAACTGAACTTAGTAATGTTAACTGTTATTTGCGAATAACTATTTCGTAGGCGGTTCTTTTATTGCTTGTTTGTTTTTTACAGATAAAATTACAATAAATGGAAACCACTTTTAGACTTTATTAACATCGTAATTACAATAATGTTTGATAACTATCAGTGTGTTGCAATTAGGTTAATTCAGCTCCACACGAGCATTAGGTGGTGTTCAACTCGGCTCCAGTAAGCCTACCTCAAGCTCTATCGGGCTCTGTCTCTGGCTCTGGTTTTGAGTTTGTGTGAGTACTGTCTAAATAAATTCTACGTCGAAACGTCACACACACAGTATAATACACTGGTGAGCACTCACACAGACTCAAAACCAGAGCCAGACAGAGCTTTTGGTAGGCTTACAGCACACGAGTGGGTGGTGAGTGGTACACTAGGTAGGTAGCTCTCTGCACTCATGCATAAGTTCCAACTAATCAACGGAGTTGCATCTTGGAGCCATCCATAACGTCCATTACGAATAATTGGACTTCAACAATCCATCATATTACTGACAAGCTATGCATACCGACTTGATGAGGTGCATACGAGATTGTTTATACTCAAAGTTACGAGGCCTGCGCACACCTAGGTCGCGCAAAATTCGCTGTCAAATATCGCTGTCAAATTTGACAGCGTTTCACTGATCGCCGACGCCAGCGACCTAGGTGTGCGCTGGCCTTTAATTTCACCTAAAAGCCTTAGGTTAAGCTGAGTAGTTTTACTAGAAAATGGGAGGAATAAAGGAAACTTCATATAAGAGAGTTTTCGGAACAAAGAAAATCAAAACCTATTTAAAATGGTTTGTTTTTGAGTAATTCTATACAGGGTGATAGGCATGCTTTAAATAAATAGTGGGCTATTACAGCCTTAAACTAAGCCTTTAAACTGTTCAAATAATGTGCAAGCATTCACCAAAAAAATATCAGAACAAAGTTTTACGAAATAGTAGTTGGCTGTATTGAACCTAAAGTCTGGGTGGTAGAGCTTATTGTGCAGTGTGCGTAGATCCGCAGTAAGAGAGCGCTCGCCCTCGAGTAGCCAGCCGTTTATAACTCGGAACTAGTGCAATAAAACTGGCAGCCAATTTTGTCACAACTCATTGAGCCCTTATCTTGACCACAAATCGCACCACGATGCCGATTCTGATGCGAGTTTTTCACTACGCATTGCAACCATTGCTGGTTCAGTAACATTGTGATTATCGGCACGTGAACAAAAGCAGCCATGGTTGAGAACAAGAGATTTGTGGTGGGTAGGGTAATATGAAAATGTAGTCAGAAGAAAATTGGACAATCGTCGACGTAACTGTATCTTATTTTCATTTCATAATAGCAAGAAAACAAGCAAAGTGGCAGATGATGCGGGTCGTACGATATACGATATTAGACGTACTCGTATCAAGCTTTGCAAATGAACTAGCTAAATAACTTTTTGCAAGATTTGTTTATTTATTTTCTACTTGTAGGGAAAATGTGAATTATTCGAATTGGGATATAGAATAAAGACGAGAGTCCACTAGGCAGAATTTGCCGCTTAGTGGTCTATAACTCTATAGTGACTTTTGCCAATTCGTAACGTGACAACGTCTTATAATTCGATGGAGCCGGCTGCACGCACGAAACAACATGACTCATGCGGCGTTACCTCGTTCTGAGGCGTTCTATTTAAGGCTTGAAGTGCAAGCGAGAGCGCGGAACGAGCGACAAAGAGGCACAATCTGTCCCCGCGTTCAGCAGCGTTCGACATCAGTCTCTCTTACTTGAGTGAGCGATGCGTCCGCGTGGACAGCTGTATGACGTTGTCACGTTCAACTTTCGTCAGTAAACCGACTTTACAGGCAAGGTTTATTAGTGGTTTCTCTTTGGACCGCTGTGAAAACAGTCACAGACTTTCGCATTATTGAATAATTGTAGAACGTGGATGTTGCGTAGCTTTGATGTTCCGTGTGACCCTAAATCGTCCCGCGCCCATCAGCATTTATCAGACGGATAGAGTAGGGTAGCTCACACAATAGACCGCCCCAATGGCGGCAATCAACTCGCTCTGCTTACACGGAGCGCTGACAACGAATTAGTCCACTGATTCAATTCAAATTGAACTAGTTTGAACTAGCATAGACACACAAAAGCTCTTCTTATTAGTTCTCGTAGGATTCCGAGAACAAACATTTGTTTGATGAACGTAAATATTTATATTGTTTCTTGATATCGTATAGTATTTTAAAATATGAACAAAATGCTATTTCGATTGTCAAATATTTCAGCTAGGCAGTTTTCATAGCTTTGTTTAAAAATAAAACAACGCGAATGCGGCCCATATCAAAAACTTAGCTCACGTATAATAAAACTCGTTTTAAATAGTAAACTTTCATAATGAACGTCGTAATGTACGTGTGACATAAAACAGAATAGCTCTTACCGTAATGACACACTCGGGTAAAAGAGTATCTACCTATGTGTATGTACGTACTACGTACCTGTACGTAGGTCGGTCGACAGCGGCGTAGCAGCGGCTAATGTTACAGGAAACTTTTCACTTACAGTTTACGGTGGGAGAAGTGATGCTTCGACCCCTATATACGTGTACGCTAACTTTACGACCAAAACATCCATATTCAAAGATGTCATTTCGGAATATCCTCCTTTACTTGTCGACTAGACCTTCAAAGCGTTGTTATTAGCTTTTTTAGTTGATAAAATTACACCCAATTTGGCTTAATTACGATTCTTCAATATAAGACTTCCCAGTTAGCGTTTAAAAATGCATTAGTACAAACAATTTGACATCTACTTCTTATTATTATTAAATAAATAATTTTGATTATGCATGTGCCTGCATCATGGATTCGATAAATAAAAAAAAAATGTGACTCAAAAATTCACCTCCATGATTGAAATATTTTTATCTGACATTTTAAATTCAGCCAGCATTCTTTTGGACTTTTTCTCAAGTAATTCGCTAAAGGCCTGACACCTAGGCCGCTGCGCTGGCCGAATGCGATCAGTGAAACGCTGTCAAATTTGACAGCGATATTTGACAGCGTTTCATTGATCGCGTTCGCCAGCGGCCTAGGTGTGCGCAGGCCTTAACTAAAGGTGCATTGTGCGATCTCGAAGACATGTTAGAATGGTTAGTCGTCCATGTAAGTGTGCATTATGTGGTGCACAGTGCGGGCGGGCCCTGGAGCCAAGGCTTGCTAATAGACCGCAGTGGCTGCCTCCTTGCAGGTCGAACACGAACACGAACACCGAGTCATCACAAGTAGACTTACCTACTCTATTACTACTTCGTCTTTGTTCTATGAGCAGATATTTGCACCGAAACTTTGATGCTGTTTATTGTAAGCAGGATAAACATCAGTTTTCACCATTTTTCTTAAGTTTTGTCCATTCATAAGTGTGAGATGTACTATGCTATGAAACCTTAGGGCCGGCGCACACCTAGTTCGCTGGTGGTAGCGATCAAATATCGCTGTCAAATTTGACAGCGTTACACTGATCGCTGACGCCAGCGGCCTAGGTGTGCGCAGGCCTTTACGTACATCAAAGTGTTTTGTGGTGGCGATCAGTGAACGCTGTCAAATATTGCCGTCCTATTATTTGACGGCAGTATTTGTTAATTTATTTTTGATACAGTCTTTAAAACTTGCCTACAAAGTGTACGTAAGCGGAATATGAATACATTAATTACATTTTGGTAGCGAGTATAATTATATTATTTGTAGAAATTAACATTGTAAACAAGTCACGTTAAGGCGACACTTTGTTTTAAATAACTTTTTCAATTGAAAAGTGTCAAAAGTGGTGCCAAGTCTCGCGCGAAGCACTACTGAGATCTCATCCGACTTCGCTCTCTATTTCCGAGGATCTCTCTTAAATAACTAGTTTCTAGAATCAGTGAATTAAGCTGTGTTGTTGGAACAGCCTTCACAGTTCAGTTGGTAGTAGCTCTGCCTTCTGCGCTGAAGGGCGTGGGTTCAATCCCTAACGAGAACAAAATATTTGTGTGGTGAACGTGTTTGGTCTCTGTCTGGGTGTAATTGTATTCTAAGTATAAATGTACAGTAATATAAATGTATAATGTAAAGTAATATGAGATCAGCTATTTGGTTCCTATAGTACAAGCTCTGCTCAGTTTGGGGCTAGATAGTGTTGTGTTTTTTATTTAACGTTTTGAACACGATACGATAGAAATAAAAGCACCCTTTGAACATGTACATGTATAAAGGCTCCCTTGCTAGTACGGAACCACAAATAGTGACAATGGTATCCTTTCAAACACATTTTTATTTCCAGATAAAAAGTTTTGTGCCGACCTTTTTACCCGTAATGTAGGTTTATTTCTCGTAAAAATATGAGTGGGGTGGAATCACCATATTCGGGTAATATGTTGATGCGTAAACACAATAAAGGTTTTATCGAAGGCGGTATTGTGCGGAACCCAGGCCGGACTATCGGCGCTCTCCCCACCACACACACACCGGCTAGCTAGCACTATAATATACGCACCGACCCGGTGACCATACTGTATAAACAAAATAGACTTTTTGACGTGACAACGTCTTATAATTCGATGGAGCCGGCTGCACGCACGAAAAAACATGACTCATGCGGCGTTACCTCGCTCTGAGGCGTTCCATTTAAGTCTTGAAGTGAGAGCGCGGAACGAGCGACAAAGAGGCACGCACGGCTTCCGCGTTTGGCAGCGTTCGACATCTGTCTCTCTTCTACTTGAGTGAGCGATGCGTCCGCGTGGACAGCTGTATGACGTTGTCACGTTCAACTATCGTCAGTAAACCGACTTTACAGACAACAGATTTTTAGACAATCTGTTCACAGTGAAGGTTTGCGCACATCTGGGCGATGACGATGAATGTAATGCTGTCAAATATCGCTGTCACTCATCGCCATCGCATATCGCTTAGATTTGCGCAGGCTTGGCGGAAAAACACACCGGTGAACAGAACACACATATAGAAAATTTACGTTTAGTGTAGTATAAATTACAAGGAACACCTCTTTTTATAAGCCAGCTTAAAATATTTACAAATCAAACATTTTTAAGAAACAATTCGAGTTATTGAATTATATTTGTTACTAACAAATTTTAGGCAAAACGTTTATTTAGTTAAAAGGCGAGTGTGTGGTCAACCCAGTAACTCATAGCCCAGTCCGGGTCATGGAGGACGAGCCTAATCTCAGAGATTTATTTCGGTACAAGCTTTTGTATTGACGTTTACAAAATGCAAGTTGATTTATGTATCGAGTGGTCGAATACCGAGCGGGCGCGCGCGTCCCTCAGCGCGGACATGGCGGCCTTACCCTACAGTATTATACATTATGTTTATTTTGGAATGTTTTTTTAGACCACATTTTGTGGGAAAATGATGGAGCAGATAAATTAAATGAAGGAGGCCTATACCCAGCAGTGGGTGATACCGGGCTGAAATGATGATGATGATGAATTCTTCTTGTTTTTGCTCGCGCGACACTTTATTATAGCTGATTCTAAGCGCTTTCAGTCCCCGATTAAAGAGTTTAGTTTTAGACTTGGAAATCGTTAAAATGCTGCACGGGTTATTACGTCAGCAGCTTCTCTAGCGCGCTTATTACGTTGGTCGCGACAGGTCTGCAACCAGCTGAAATACTCGTATACAATCACTGCTGTCAAATTAATCCAATTTTTTTGTCGAAGCAGCTAAGCTATTGCAATGTGACATGCGATAGGTATTGAGAAAGACTTGGGAAATCAAACTATTCAGATGTCGGTCGGTGAAAAATCTAAACGCATCCATTGTCCGACAGAGGGTGAGTTGCTGCTATCTTGCTATTACGTAACACAAAGTGACCTAATAATTCCGACAACAGTAGCCTAATTCTCGGGCCGACCGAGATTTTCTATGTCCCTTAAATACACATTGGCAATGCGCACAACCCCGCACTTTTTCTACATTTTCCGTATATCGTAGCTGTCGAGGCTTCTACGATGAGGTCGTCGATGAATTACTCAAGGAAATCATCCATTCTCTCTTCGAAAACAAGCAATAAAATAAAATTGCAAAATGATCCGAGGTGTGCCGATAATTAGGCTCCTGGTAGCTCACGAACTTGTACACTTTACAGCAACTGTCGCAAGTTACATAGTCCGTGAGCAGCGGGTGGGAAGGGAACAATAACAGCTAAGCAGCAGTTTCTAGTCGGGCCACGTCCGCTTCTGTGGAGATATTAAATCCGATCGGAAGGTCCAATGCCGAATTGAAAACATTATTCTTACAATTTACTGACGACAACACCCGGGCTGCGGGTGATAGATAGATACGAGTATACCTATCACCCGCAGCCCGTACTTAGTACTGTGGTGATGTACTAGTAACTATGTTAGTATCTATGTAAGAGAATGCAATTAGTCAATATACGACGCGCTGCCTGTCAACACGTGTTACTGTATATTGTCTAGCCGCCACGAGCCGCCACGCGACCACGGGGAACAGCGCGGCGAGCGAAGCGAGCCGTGCTGTGACCCCCCCTAAGCCCCCCAGAACCCCCTCCTCCGAAACCCGGGGGGAGCGTCGCGGCGAGCGAAGCGAGCCGCCACGCGATCACGGGGAACAGCGTGGCGAGTGAAGCGAGCCGTGCTGTTACCCCCCTAAGCCCCCCAGAACCCCCTCTTCCTGAACCCGGGGGGAGCGTCGCGGCGAGCGAAGCGAGCCGCCACGCGACCACGGGGAACAGCGCGGCGAGCGAAGCGAGCCTTTCTGTGACCCCCCTTAGCCCCCCAGAACCCCCTCCTCCTATGTCTGCCGTTTTACTTCATTTAGGACCTACTTGTAGGTCGCGCGACAAGGTCCCTTCTAGCGGTTCCGACCCGTTGAAGATTTGGCTTTACGTAAAATTTAGGGTTCCGTATAGGGTTTTGATTGGGGTTATACTATATTGAGGAATTTGATTAAATGGTCGACTTTTAGGGTTCCTTAGGACTTTGATTGGAGTTTCAACTACACTTAGAAGCTTGATAATGTTAAAATTTTTAGGGTTCCTTAGGACTGTAACGTATATTGACTAATTTTAATTAATTAATATTTTTGACAATTATTATTATTCTGACACACAGTTTTTTATTTTTTTATTTAACATAATAATTTATTATGAATTTTGTATGTCGGTCTCCGACGAAGTATGCGAGCCACTTCTTCTTACATGACGATCGAACTGTAACATGCTTCTTGCAAATAAATATTTCATTTCATTTCATTACCTAGATGATATAGTGAAAGTGTTTCATTGGTATACTGATCGTCGTCGGCAGAGTTCCTTCTCATACCTCGGAGCCGCTATCAGAGGAACTTCTAGCAAACACTAACGTTGTTGAATGATCTCCCTGTTGAGGTTTTCATAAGACTACGAGTAGTTGTACCATTTTAAATATAAAAACACGTGATCGCGTTAGGCACCTGTTTAATCCGTATACAAGTAGTAGGTATGGGGTTCTACAAAAAGGGCGTTTTACAATTTTTAAAGGGTCTGCAACGCGCTTGTAATTCTTTTGGTATTGCAAGCATCTGGCTACGGTAACCGCTTGCCATCAGGTCGGACGTTAAATTGCTTGTCTATTGTGGTGTGTTTTTTTCTAGCTTTTAATTTTCCAATTAAATTGAATAAATAAAGTAAGTACTCAAATATTGTTTATTTCTTCAACATAATACAATGCTGTAGGTTATTTTGCGACTTTTTTAGAATATAAAAAATAACGATTCTTATGTTTGGGATCCAAACTTTCAAAATTCCGCATTGCAAGGAATACCCACGAAATTTAAATTAATTATTCAATCTATTCTTTCCTCTTTTTTAAACAAATACATTATCTGTGTATTGGTTGAGTTAAGAGTAACTTTTGACTACAGTTATAGTGTGTAAAGAAAAAAAGTGTAGTGTGTTATAGTAGGTAAAGTACGTAATTAAGTAAGTAAGCAAAAAGCTTCGCTGTGCAAATACAAACCCTTAAGTTGAAACCCCTCGAGCTCACAGCCTACAGCATGAGAACAAGATCCGAGTTTGAGCTCAAGTAATTAATGAACCCAAACTATTTAAGACACTCACTGAGGTTGCAATCTTTGCTCACTTTGTTGCATATCTTACTTTTACCATTGACATTGAGTGCACTGGCCTAGTGATAGTAAACCCCACCCACCAATTCAAAGGTCGCGTGCATCTATAATAGATGCAAAAGTCTGTTACTTACTGGCATTGTGAAGATCGCAGGAATTCAGATGGAGAAGGAAGGCTCAGAATCGTTCGTCCTATATCGAAAACCAATCTATAAATAATACAATCTCGTGTTACATTAAAAAGGTGGTAAATCGAGAAGCATGATCTGAAGGTGCAATTGAGTATTTGAAGGAAGTTGTATTTTTCCACCTTGTATAGGCATTGTGATGTCGTTATCACATTCGTAGGAGCCAGCCTTAGGAGTGCACTATCGCAGCATAAATCCTAAACTAATCCTGCGCTCCCAACTTTATAACCAACTAACATCACATAAATCTTACGTACTCACTTCCAACTCAATAATCCATACACACTCGCGCTCTCTCAAACATGCTAAATGCAACCTTATTACCATCGTACAAAACTCATATTCAAATCATAGCTGAGACTTCAAACTATGACCCATGGATGTAAACTCTCCATCCGAAATCTTACCTTACGTCCTCAGGAATAACCTGCAAATTCCCTAACATAGTTCAGCAGTGTGTTTCAAAATGTGCCGAGCGAAAGGCAACTGTATTACAATACAGTAAGAGCTCAGGGTTCGGAGCGGTCTCAGGAGACGGTCACGTATTGGCTTCAATATCCGGGGTCGTAATGCTGCCCACCGGAAGTGGCCGACGGCTGGAGTGCTGAAAGAACGTGGGAGGGGCAAGCCATATCACCTCGTGGATGCAGGATTTTTTGCAAATCCTATTAGATTTAATTGGATTTAATTAGATTTAATTAGATTTAATTAGGTTTAATTAGATGTAATTAGATTTAATTAGATTTAATTAGATTTAATTAGATTTAATTAGATTTAATTAGATTTAATTAGATTTAATTAGATTTAATTAGATTTAATTAGATTTAATTAGATTTAATTAGATTTAATTAGATTTAATTAGATTTAATTAGATTTAATTAGATTTAATTAGATTTAATTAGATTTAATTAGATTTAATTAGATTTAATTAGTTTAATTAGATTAAATTAGATTATATTATATTAAATTAGGTTAAATTAGATTAAATTAGATTAAATTAGATTAAATTGATTTAATTTCCCTGCTTTATCAGCCTGTGTGTAGTCAGCACTGCACGTAGGTAGACTTGTCTTGATCTAAAAGGATTATTTGACCTTGTGCTGATCAGTGCGATGGAGTGTAGTGTGACCTTAGTTCGTGGGAGGCATTATGGGATTGCTAAAGGTGTAGAAGTATGTTTGCTTTTCCTGATGAGAATTAAGAATCATTTTCACTTACCTATCTCGAAAAGCTTTTCTGTAATCTTTCAGATTTTATAAAGATTTGAAGCGCTAAACAAAACTGAGCTTTGTTTAACTGTACTATACAAACACAACATTTAAGCAAAACTTAAAATGATAACCACTCAGGAAACAAAATAATACATTAACCATGGTTATAGTATACTCTTATTTTGTGCCCTAGCTCACCGACAACCCTAACAATCCCCCCTCCTTTGTCCCTTGTGCGTAACACAGTAAGAGGCACGGTTGACACCAAATAAAAAGAAAATTTCATTATTGCCGTGTGGTCGCGCAATCTGTTCCAAAACGGAGTATTAACACATAGAGCTGTGTTTGCGAATCCTGATTTAAATCCGTACCAAACCCTAGTTGTTATTTTAGATTTGGTTGTGACGATCTGACACCTAAATTCGCCCAGTGACCCTTGTGGGACAACTGAATAAACTGTTTTTTTTATAATAAAACGGACGGATGACGTTTGACGACGTTTGATGACGTTTTGACGGATGACTAATCGACCGATTGATGATTTGACAGTTGTTTAACTAAATTATTGCATGTTTGATTCGTTAATCATCAACTAAACTATTTGATTCGTTAATCAGTCATACGAGACCAGCCCCTAATTTTAAGTATATTATTATTTTTATTGAATACTTGCCTGTTAGTTTAATGCTTTCTACGTTGATGTAGTTCTGCGCGCACAACGTTTTAAATGAGAATTGTGTTTGAGTCGGGACAGAGTCGGACTTATGAATAACAAGCGGAATTACACACTTCTACCTAAGTCTAACTACGTAATTTATTCAAAGTCACAAGTACTTGCTTTTCCCTAAGCTTAATGGTTTACTATGCACTAGTAAAATCCCGCGCGACTTCGTTCGCGTTAAGCTTTTTCCGAACAAACTTCAACCCCTGCTGCACATGCACACCTTTAGAGGTTGAGTTTCAATAATCCCTTTCTTAGTGCACCCTTACGCTACACCAAGAATCCTCTCTTCAAATTTAAGATTCCTAGGACTTTTTGTTTAAGCTGTGCATTGATTGTTATTCAGTCAGTAACGAAAGAGTTTTATGAAGAAGAAGATTCATCATGACCTCACCATGTATTTGCTATAAAAATATACGTTTTTCAATAAGGAAAACTGTTGTAAATGTTTTATTTGTTGTACCTCTGCCGATAGTCATAAAATTTCAGCGAGCATTCTAGACGTGTCCTACGGCGTGGTAAACTTCACTTACATTTTTAAATGCAAATAGATAAACTACAGCTAGCTACTAATCAGGTGGATGCATATAGCCCACCTGATGTTAAGAGGTAGCCATCGCCTATAACAAAGCATTGACTCGCAAAGGATCGGAAAGAGTGGCGCAATAAAGAGAAGGCCTAAGCTTGGCCTCAGCGCATACTCAGAGCAAACAGGCTGAGATGATGATGATGGAACATCACTGCCTGCTAACAAGATATAAGCATAGTTGGCAGCACTTCTCGGACAAACTCTTTCACAAAGAGCTCTCCTCTACTGAAGCAAATTTAATATAATCTCAAGCATCAAAAAGTTAATTTTAGTTACTGGACTAGCTTCCACTTTTAAACTACATAGTTCCACGAAACGAGGCTAATTTAATTGTTCCTCGAAGCCAGTTATGCACCGTTCTGCACACTCGCAATCTGAATTGGTGACCGTTTGAAGCTTACGCGCTTTTGAGCTAGTAAGTAAAGCTGTCGGCCGTGGCACACAGTAGGCCTACTATGAGCTCTGTCTGGCTCTGTCTCTGGTTCTGGTTTTGAGTCTGTGTGAGTGTTGACTAAATAAATCCTACGTCAAAACGTCACACACACAGTATAATGCACTGTTGAGCACTCACACAGACTCAAAACCAGAACCAGAGACAGAGCCAGACAGAGCTCATGGTAGGCCTACAGGCCTCGTCCGGGGAAATACTACCACCTATTTCTGCCGTCAAGTAGCATTGCTGTGCCGGTTTGAAGGGTACGGGTGCTGGTGAAATTACTGGCACGTGAGGCCGAACATTTGCATGCCTCAAGTTGATGGAAGCAGGGCAGTTCATCGTAGGGCACGTTCTCAAAAGTGCGTGTCCTGCGAGGCAATACTTTGCCATGGCTACCATTAAATATTATGCTAGTTTAATATTTAATATTTTAAAATCAGATATTTAAATATGATTTACCATTATGCTAGTTCCATGAACTAGTTGTATAAAAAACACAGTCAGAGTCCTTCAGGGGTCCTTCAGGGGGGGTGGAAACTTTTTTTTTTTACATTAAATAGACGATCCTTTGGCTACAATCTCACCTGATGGTAAGCGACGATGTAGCCGACGATGAAGCAGGATGGTCTAGAAGACACCTATTCACTCTTTCCTTGAAGAGGCCCAGATTGTAGTTGTCAGGAAAAACTGACGGCAATGAGTTCCATTCCCTTGAGGTTCGCATAATGAAGGTGGACTTCTCATACAAATTCATCTTCTTTTAGAATAAAACGTGAAGTAGGTAAGTTAGCATTCATACATTGCTCCCAAATGAACCAATAGGGCACGAATAGTTCATGTGAGGTAAAAGCACGACAATACCGTATTTACGGCCGATAAAATGGTTATTGCAAAATATAAATATCCGAGCGTGCTGGCACAGAAACGATTACTGCACAACCAGTAAACTCTTTTTTTTCTGTATTTAGAGTCCGTTTTTCTAATGAGTTCTATACCTACGATATGCGGCCTTGTCAGGCGTATAGTTTTGAATCAAATTTGGCTTAGTTTGGGGTTTGATGGTACTGTTTTAGTCATGATGGCAACATTACAAAAAAAAATGGAGGAGAAATGGAACAAAGAATCTGCATTCATTGGAAAAGTCTTTATTTTGTAGGCCTACCACAAGCTCTATCTGGCTCAGGCTCTGGCTCTGGTTTTGAGTCTGTATGAGAGTTGGCTAAAAAATGGGCGACGGTGACTATTCTCCATCAAGTGGCCCGTCTGCTTGTCTGCCAGCTATGGCATAAAAAAAAGAAAAAAAATCCTGCTTCGAAACGTCACACACAAAGTATAATACACTGGTGAGCACTCACACAGACTCAACAGACTGACAGAGCTAGACAGAACTTGTGGTAGGTCTACTGTTCCAGATAAAATGTATACTGTGGTTTGGAGAAATCGAAAATAGCACGAAAAGGAACCGTTCGCAATACTTTCCGAGAGTGAATACTTCCTCTTTCATATGGAAAGGCAATGCTCTCAATAAGGAAATCTCACAATTTCCTAATCTTAGAAATGGCCATTCAGATAAAAATTACAGAATCATTATTACCTACTTCAAAGTTTTTAATCGGTATGTGCATTTATTTTTATGTAATTAAAGCCTTGCCATGAAATGTTGTCAATGAAATAACACGTCCTACCTACTAAAAACTAAGCCCAGGGAAAATTAAAACTGTAGAAACTTGGCGAATCAAAATGAAAAACTTAAGATGGGACAGAATGTCTACCGTGCCTAGAGATCAAAGTTCAGTATAGGTACATCTTTATAAATATATTATATGAAATTCAGGAGCTGTTCATCAACTTTTGTACACACTTGTAGTTATTTATCCAAGTTGGCGTCAAAACCCATGAACAATGGAACGTGAGTGAGTGGTCTCCCGATTCCCAGCACGTCCCAGATATATGGAATTATCCAGTCGCGTGACACACTTCGAGCTCACTAGGGGGCGCTTTTGTAGCCCACTAGCTCATAGCCACTCCATTGGGCACATTCAGCGGACGAACTGGCAGAGACACGAGCGGACGAACTTGCAGGGACCGGTAAACTTTGAAGGGCAACAAAATTTTGTACCTATAATTAAATAGTCCTTTCGATTTCATCATCATCATCATCATCATCAGTCTGAAGAAGTTGACTGCTGGATGTGGCCTGCCTATGGGCAGGCCTCCCTTATACATTTCCAGGAAGAACGATTCAGAGCCCTTTCCACCCACAAACTTCTCGCGACCTTAAACATGTCGTTGGTCAATTGGGTGGGTGCATTTTTTGAATGATGCAGATGACTTAGACAGTGTTTTAGCGTATAGGTATACATTTTATATCCTGAATATGCAAATCGTTTCTGAGAGCTTCTTTGAAATGTTAAAAGATACGAAAGTGTAATAGCCCCTTCCCACGGTCTGTGATCGCGCACGGAGGGGCAGATCAGTTGAAATGTCAGCGGACATCATATTATTATCCGCTACCTAAGCATACATCTATATCATACTAACATTGGTACAATAACGCGTAGGCTGGAAGGGCACAGAGACTCAAATTAGGAGAACGTGACATTTTCTATTCCCCGGAAAGAGGGTATAAGCCATCTTGTGCCGGAAATTACAGCCATACGTCGTAACAAGTGCTTGTGTACCGACTGGATTATCCAGAGACTGCTCCCGGAAAGTCTACTACTATTACCACATAAAGCACTGAGACCCACTCACGTGCTACTGAGGAACTAAATCCTATTCTTATAAGAAAGGTCTTTGGATGTTTGTGCCCCTATGACGACGAAACGGCTACACTGATTTAGGATTAAAGATTGGAAACGTACAGTCAGCGGCACTAGAACGTATACAGATCGTAATTTCCATAATAGTCCTACGCTTCGATTTCCTAGTGGTAGCGGCCCGTCTTCTGATCCTAAGGTCGTGGGTTCAAATCCTGTCTAATGAGATTTTCTGTGAAAAAATGTGTGTGCACTATGCCTGTAAGCCTACCATGAGCTCTATCTGGCTCTGTCTCTGGCTCTTTTGAGTCAGTGTGAGTGCTTACCAGTGCATCATACTGTGTGTGTGACGTTTTGACGTAGGATTTATTTAGTCAACACTCACACAGACTCAAAACCAGAACCAGAGACAGAGTCAGACAGAGCTCATAGTAGACCTACAGTACTTTCAAACGGCAAAGGAAAACATCGTGAGGAACCTAGCATGTCGTAGAATCTAAAAAGTCATCACGCTGTTTCGAAGGAACCGGTGACACGATTAGAAGAAGATATCCTAGAAGCCTAGGTCTAGTTGTTATGTAGTACTCACTAGCTACCAGGCAAAGCATTAGCGAAGACAGCCCACAGCGCACTAACAGTTAGTACAGACGCCTCCTGAACGGGTCACAAAGCGACCAGCCGCCATTATTTACTGTTGTTTACTGCCACAGTGTGAGGTATCTGCAGTACAACAAATGTTACTATTAGCAGCTCGGAGAACTCGCACCTAGCCTATCCTAGTTTTAATACGTCTCAAAGTGATCCTTGCAATATAAATGAATAAATATTTTAATGTTGACCATTGAAATCTATAGCGAAGATCTTTAGCAGCCTGAAGATCAATTATTATGTTATACGTTATGTTTCTTATCCTCATAATATACACCTTATATTTATGGCATTTTTTTCTTCGTTTGTATTAAAATTATTTTCATTATTTTATCTTTTTTTTTAAGGTTTTCCGGAAGAGATCGCTCCTAGCGATAAGACCACCCATTGTACTCAATATTTTGTAATAGTTTCTGTATTTATTTTCTTGTGTACAATAAAGAGTTAATCTATCTATCTATCTATTCTTCGTAAGTCTAAGCCAGCTTGCTTGCTAAAAAACATACGTTTTTTTAGGGACTACCTACCTTATAAGCATCCTCAAAGATAGCCAGAACGCTCTTTGCCATTTTTTTGTCCGAAAATTTTTAAGCAGATTTCTACCAGAAAACGAGGGTAGATTTTCGCCGCAAAAAGCTTACTGGTGTTGTATTTGCTGTGGCTCACCTGGGGGCACACCGCGCACTTTGTCTCGGCTATCTCGCGCGGAGAATACTATCTGTGCCGTGTCGCGTCACAGACTATATCGCACCACAGACGCGTTCTATTCTACTCGCCATCTTAGACCGTAGCTTTTTAAACATTTTTGTCGTTGAGAACAAAAAAATAACCCTACCACACAGATGTGCACCTAATCGTGTTTCAGAAGTGTTTTCTTTTCACGGCAAGACATTAAAAAGGCAATAATATTAAATTTGTCACAGAGATAGTTCACTTTTTTTCTATTTTGTTAATTATTAGAGACCTTAGATGCAACAAAAAAATAATCAAATGTCATTACGGCAAACGAATAACTTAATAAAACATGGTTTTCAGTTATATTTAACAAATTTTAGAGAATTTGAATTACGTTGTGCCATTTGGAACCTAGAATCGTATAACATAGGGTTGACAATAGCCTGTAATGTGGATAGCAGTGCCTCGTCGGTCGCAGCCGTGGCGGCGCAAAATTAACACGTTTCACGTTTTAACGAAACAATTACACCTCCCCGTCTCCTGATTGTGTAAATGTGTACCTTTTGCGGTGACACCGCCTCCGCGCTGGCACCGGTTTGACACGGTATCATTATTTGCAAGACTGCAGCTTAGTTTTTTGACGTGACAACGTCTTATAATTCGATGGAGCCGGCTGCACGCACGAAAAAACATGACTCATGCGGCGTTACCTCGTCCTACGTCCTCGTCCTATTCATTTTTTATTGTAATCGAAGCTCATAATAATGTCAAAAATGCGACTAGGTTTTGATAGCGAGAAAAGATACGCAGTCACCACAGTGTTTTTTAAGTAAAACAGGTGGAGATAACAAAAATAAACTAGTCTTTCAGTTCGGCTATTAGTGAATAAGACCCAACAGATCAAATCAGTTGGCAGGTTACGACCTCGCTAGCGATTCGATAGCGTTATAAACTAGTGCTACGAGTACCTTCCGTCCTAAGAGCTTTGCTGATAAGTTTCGCAAACGGAAAGGTATTTTGAGTTTCGTAGAAGGACCTCCTGTTATCTATAACAGTTGTTTTGATCTCGCTCATACAAATAGGCAACTGAAGTTCATGCTGTGCGTATTTTTGTTTGAAAATGTAAGGATTTGACCTGATATTTTTCAGGTAGCCCTGGAGTTTCCGACCAAAAATTTAAGAAAAAAGGTTTTTTTTCACATTTGGAGCTTAAAGCCTGTGGATAGTACATACCAATAGATTACCGTGCCGCCTAAGCTATGTAAATAATGTATATACATGTTTGCAATAAATAAATCTAAAACTAAATGAAAGTGCTTATGCTGCCTTCCTACGGTGCGTGGTTCTGCAGATCATCACGCACAGCGCACGACGACGCACGGCAACGCACACAGACAGGGCTCCTGTGCTACCGCGCACCTCGGCGCACGAGACCGTTCCCATGGTGTGTCGTGCGAGCTGATCCGCATGCGCGATATCACACACCGCGGGAAGGGGCTATTAGATGTAAATATTTCAGCTAGCCACCTACACAGGGACCGTGCACGTGGCCTAACTTACCCGATGGGTTCAGAATGACCAAACGAGCCATGAACTTTCAAACAAATAAATAAAATACGGCTGAAGTGCCGCGAACACGGCCTCGGCATCACGACACAATAAACTTAACATTCCGGAGCCACTTCGTGTTTTACAACCGAACAACCATTGCGTTCTAAGAACAGTATCTCAAGTCTAAGTTATCTGTTTCTATGCTTTTTTTTCTTGCTGGTGGATCAATTTTAAGACTGCCTTACAGAGTTAGGAACGTGTCCTATGATGCATTGTCCTACGTCCATCAACTTGAGGCATGCAGTTTTTTTTTTTTTTTTTTTTTTACAATTTATAGGTTTGCGTTTGACCGCTATTTCACCTGCTGTTAAGTGATGATGCGGTCGACGATGTAGCACGCTTACCTTCTTCTCCTTTCGTGCACTTGACACATATTTTCGAACTTTTTAGGTTCTACGATATGCCGGTTTCCTCACGATGTTTTCCTTCACCGTTTGAGAGCACTGGCATAGTGTACATAAATTTTTACGCTTACCTAGAAGATACCTATTCACTCTTGTCTTGAAAACATCCAAGATGCTGTTGTTTTCTCTGTATTGTGAGCTCGGTGTTTTGTATAGATGCGCGAAAGTTCTCAACGAGTTTCCTAACACGTCTCTATAAAAAAAATCGAAAATTAAAAACGTTCAACGAAAAAACGATGACTTGGACTCAGGGCACAGTAAGTACGGATGGCAGGTTTAACTGCGTGATAGCAGTTGATGTCGGCATTAGTCACGGCTCGATGACACCTCTCTAACGGCTGACGTGACAATGGCTGGCATGCTCAGCGGACTGCGCTCAAGATGACGAGTTGGATCTCTTTCATCAGGGGTCCATCTTCACGATACTATCAAGACAAAACCATCGTTTTTAGACAGCGGCGTACTATCACAGAATAAAAATAATACTAAACACATAGGTACGTTAAAAAACTCCTCAAAGGTAGGCAAAGCAACGACAGCGCCCTTGCTGTTGTTGGTGTCTACGAGCGACGGTGACCACTTACCATCAGGTGAGCCGTAAGCTCGTTTGTCTATCCTATAATCAAAGGTACTTTTAATTCACACTGATAAGAGAGCAAACATTTATGAACGATGATCATTCTTCACTCACAAAATGTTTGGGGATCGAACCCACGGCCTACATTGCAGAAGGCAGAGCTACTAAGCAGTTTGCCAACTTGCTGATGGAAAAAGCATGATCGCCCATCTAATGTTAAGTTGTAATCATCGCCTATAACAACGCATTGCCTCTTAAGTCAGGAACGTGCCCTACAATGCACTGCCCTGCGTCCATCAACTTGAGGCATACGGCTGTTCAGCCTCACGTGCTAATAATTTCACCCACACCCTTCAAACCTAAACACAGCAATGCTGCTTCTCAGTACAAATAGGCATGAAGGTAGTACGCACCCGGACGAGGTCTTCACATAGAGCTTTACTTTTTACTGAAAACTGTGAAGGCAGCGAAATAAAATATAAGCACTTTTTGTTTTAGTGAATAATCCTTTATTCCCCACAATACATCAGTTGATAAATTATAACAAAGGCAATTCCGAGAGACGACTCGCCAACAAGTATTACACAATTAGTCGTTGTTTTAAATTACTTAATAAGCTTAAGAAGATATTACCGGCCAAGCTATTGTCAGCCTTATTTTCTGTGAAACTAAGTTGTGAATTCTTAGTCTTAGTTATCATTAGGAGTTCAAGTGTTATGTATTGAAGTGTCTGATGCAGGCTCCAAAGATGCTCATCTTGGCTCATCAAGGATTCCTAGAAAAAGTTGCAGTTATGTAGCGGTAACGTATTCTTATGTGCAAAAAGTAGACTTAGAAGCTGACGGTCACTCTGATGGAAAGCGGTTACCGTGGCTTTTGAATAATCACTTAAAAAGTTAAAGCTAAGTAAATCTAGGGCCAGAGATCACAAACGCAAATTATAACAAACAAATCAAATTAAAATGTACCTCAATAAAAATTTAGTACAACTCCAAATGCTAAGCACAATACAAAATACTGACAACCAGGCGGAAAAGCCCCATAATTGATTTTCCTGGAACTAGCTTGGGGCTAGTTAGTGTTATGTGGATTGTCAATAATATTTAATGTTTATTATTTATTATATTTATTTATTATTCACAGTATCTCACACATATGAACATTACAATTTGAATGCTGAAAAGCTCACGAAAACGCCATAAAGTTTATTTACTTTTATGGGAGTTGGATCATTTGAAAATGTAAAACATTTTCGCTAGAATAGTCTAATATTTAAAACTAGATCTGGATAGCCCGCTTTAGTGTTGCTATATCAATACCGACCTTACCCACCTTGATATATAATTCAAGATTGCTAACCGCGAGATGAAACGGTACTTCATGCATCCGTTCAATAATACAACACCTATCAAAAGGTCAGGATGCCGTAGAATAAGAATGAAAGTAGAATAGAAATAAAAAATAAAGATGCTGGTTAAAAATACTACTAACGTGGTACATAGTACCTTCTTCTATAGACCAAGAATAAGCTACATGAGCCAAATAAAAGCAAAGATCGCCGTCATGTCGTATAAGGAGGTCAAGGAGGTTGCCCTCAAAAGAAATACCTGGAGAAAAAAGCATACATTACACCGACAAGAGCGTTGCTCTTAAATAAGAAGAAGAAGTACCTAAACAGACATAAAACTATTGTCTTGTGCAGATGTCTCTGGGGTTATTAGGCCTTGCGAACATCTAAACGTACTGCAGGGGCGATCAGTGAATCGCTGATTAATATAACAGCGATATTTATGCAGGTACTTTATTTTAGTTTTTTTGGCATTATTTGCTATACCGTGTAATAGTTTCAATATTATTTGTAGGATTTGAAATATTGATATACTATATTAGAAAGCAATAATATCTGTGTTTTATTAAGAGCGATGCAAACACGATAATGTCACTGCAAATAAAATAATGAGCGCTTGCCTATAAATAGAGTTTGAATACAGATAATTTAAAAGGCTAATTTTATCAACGTTGCTATGCTGGGAGTTTCACTACGTGATAGAATCAGAAATGAAGATATCCTTAGAAGAACCAAGGTTACCGACATAGCTCTTAGAAATAGTAAGTTTAAGTGGCAATGGGCAGGTTATATAGCTCGAAGAACCAACAACCGTTGGGGAATAAAGGTTCTCGAATGGCGACCACGAACCGGAAGACGAAAAGTAGGGCGCCCACCCACCAGATGGATCGACGATATTGTTAAGATCGCAGGAAGTCGGTGGATGGAAAAGGCTCACAAATTGTTCTTTCTGGAAATGTGTAGGGGAGGGCTATGTCCAGCAGTGGACTTCTTCAGGCTGATGATGATGATGATCAACGTTGATGATTTATAAATGAGTACATAGTTTTATTCGAGTCGTTAGTTTTACAAAGAAGTAGCGTTTCTATACCAGTCGTTATTCTTAGCCAGAGGCCGGCCGAGGCTTACATATTTTAGTAGTTTCCGCTAGTTTTGACATCGGCTCTCTCGAAATATCGGGAAGAGGAAAAGCTTTTAAGTTAGTCAACTTTTTCCATCCAGAAAATATATTAAACTGTAGTCTACCTCCTGCCCTCACAAATAGCTAAGAAACATGCGTCTTGGTTCCTGCTGTTTAATATTAATAAAACTCTATTCTTACCAGTTTTGCGTTTATCGGTCACCCATCTACGTGGAACGATTTAGCATGCCTCGGCAGGAGAGCAACTGCAAACCTGAACTTTGGCTTAGTTTGAAACTGCTTCATAAATTGCTTAGCACGTTATGCTAAGCAAGTTTATGACGCTGTCTCACAGCTGTGCTACGCGATAACATATCTGTCAGTATAGCCTTCGTCCAAAACTTTATTTGAAGTCTATCCTAATAAATATTCAAAGGTCAATATGGCCGTAAACCCATATTTTATACCCGTCAGACGCAATTTAGTAGAAAACCGACTGGTTTTACATCAGTGTGAAATGAACGTCTGTTAAAATGCACTAAAAGTCCTTTCACCACACTGCGGTTCGGAAGAATTAGTGAGAAAGAAATGTGAACTAGACATAATCGAATGTTGTAACCTGAACAAATTTGCATGTAACATAGAATAGAACTGTTATTTAAGCAGTTATTTAACCTTTTTGGTTTGTTTTTGACATATATATTAGCACCTTAAAGGCCTGCGCACACCTAGGTCGCTGGCGATGACGATCAGTGAAACGCTGTCAAATATTGCTCTCAAATTTGACAGCGTTTCACAGGGTGTCGATTTCAGCAACACGGCTCGATTGAGTGATCGCTGAATCCGCGTTCCATTTTCATATCTTTCTAACGAAAATTGACAACTCACATCGATTTACGCGATCGCTTGTGTGAATTGTGTCGCTGGAATCGACGCCCTGATCGCCATCGCCAGCGACCTAGATGCGCGAAGGCCTTAATAGTACTCTATCGATGAGAACCCGTTTTCTGTCTAAAGTTATCGGATCAAAAGGTCCGTGTAGAACTACGTGGTAATTATAAAACTATGTAAATTTATGCAAATCTTTTATCTCGGTCTCGTAGTAAATATAAATGAAACAGCGAGTTTCGGCAATCCTGAATATATTGCATTTGTAAACATAAAACACATTTAAATAAAATAGCCATGATTATTTAGTGAGCAAGTTATAAAAAAACTGTGAAAACTGGTCCTACAAGTTTGTAAGTTTGTGTACAACATACATTTGTAGTTTTTAGTGGCGACCCCTGATGTAGGCCAATCCCGTATATTATCTAAGTTAACATACTAGAATGGTCTTATCTCGGAACGAGATATCTTCCAGGTAACCTTAAGGTATGATAGCAGATATTAGCCTTATCTTTCATATTTATTATTCAAAAATTATGCGGGCTTTTTATTATTATCATCTTGTTAAGTTTTGTGTATCTTTTTAATAAAATGAAATACATATAATTCTTGTTTCAAATGCTACATCTTCAATTTCTCTTAATAATTTAATCTTTCTATTTCCTGTTATGGAAATTTAAATCTTGAAGTCTTTAGAACAAGGTGACTTTTCCACATTTTATTAGGTCACTAGTAGCACCACTTGTCAGCCTGGAGGGACATTTTCTACAAAGCTTTAAAAATTCTTATATTCAGCTATAAATGTGACACAGTATCCGATGGTAACTTTCTACAAAGTAAAAGACATGAAAATTGTATCTCTTTGGCAAAACGTTTGGACAAACTAGTGACCATATTTTTTTTTTGAACATGTAAAAAGTTAGTTTTCTCTAGAGCTAACATTATGAAAAAAGCAGCCAAGTGCGAGTCAGACTCGCCCATGAAGGGTTCCGTAGCACGACGAACTACAAGAACCTTTATATTATGTTACTTGATGTAACATAATAAGGTTCTTGTAGTTCGTCGAAAGGTAAATTACGGTTTACGGTTTATGACGTATAAAAAAAAAACTACTGACTAGATCTCGTTCAAACTAAATATTGTTGAAAGTTTGCATAGTAATGCAAATACATTTTTTTTAGTAATATCATTCTCTTACTTTAGAAGTTAGTTTTTTTTTTTTTTTTGGGCGCGGGTAGTCAAAACTGTAACATCATCATTTTTATCTTATCCTTTATTTATTAAAAAACAATAGTATAAAGTTTACTTACATGAGAAATATATGTATCACATGATACTCTGAGTTATATCACCTGCCACCAAGTGTTTTCACTTTAAAATACCAAACATTCACTTCAATCTTTCGCTATCACCAAAACATAACCGCACAAGGCCACAATAATGGAAACTGTCGAGTGGAACTCCTCTGTTCAGCACCTGATTGGAGATTTGAGGAATCGCATGGAGTATTTTGAGGGTGAGTTACGGAAGGACACCACTCATTCACCAACCATCACCACTTTGGCTGCAGAGTATGCAAGCTTTAAAGAGTTCACACTGAACACACTGCGAGCTCTGCAGGGCCAAATCGAAATGACTGCTCGGTCCATTGACCACCTTGAGATGCGTGGGAGGCGTAAGATTTTGCTGCTACACGGTGTCCCAGAAGAGCAGGATGAGAATACTGCTAAGGCAGTTGTAAAGGTGGTAGCGGGCAGCCTCAAGGTTCCTCAATTTTCAAGGGATGACATTAGCCGTTGTCATAGAATGGGCCGCTCTTCATCCAACAGGCCGCGCCCTATTCTCTTCAAGCTTCGAGATGTAGCTGTGCGGGATAAAGTTTGGTTCGCCAAAACAAATCTCAAGAACTCCGGCATCACTTTGTCAGAGTTTCTCACTAAAGCTCGCCATGAAGTCTTTATGAAGGCGAGGCAACATTTCGGCGTGACTAAATGCTGGACCAGGGAGGGAAACGTGTTCGTCATCGGACCTGATGGTGAGAGACATCGCATCAACTGGCTGAGTGACTTTAGCGCGATGGTTGCGCCGCAACTTGACGCGGCGGTATCGGCAGCCGCAGCGGCCGCAGCGGCGCCCTCTCCCAGGCCACCTGTGGCGTCCCCCAAGCAGCCTGCAGCGGTCAAGGATGCAGTGGCCGCGGTGGCGGCGGCAGTGGCCGCGGCGGCGGCGGGACCGGCGCCGAAAGCAAGACGAGCAGCTACGTTGAGGAAGTAGAAGCCCCTAAATTCATTCACTTTTACCCATCCGATGTAACTTGTGCTATGTAGGTATGTACTTTGTTGTGCTATGACTATGTATGAAATGAAAAAGTATTTTTCACGTCATGCTAATGAGAAATCTTTCAAATCCAATAAACAATGATTTTAACAATCACTCACTCACTTGTCATATCACGTCAATCAGTTTTTGCCCTTCAGTTTAGTTAGCTGTCAATGTCAATGTTAAGTTTGTGCATGACGTGCAAGATTTGTATAATTTTGTTCCATTTCCTTAATCGTAGACCATATTTTTAGCATTGGATGGGTTCAAGTTCACACAATAGTTTTTTTTTTTTGGTTTTTAATGTTATATTGTTTTTAACCAAACGTTTGGTTTTCCTTTTTGTTTGTTTTTAACTCACCATACACTTGCAGGTGGACTGGATAGAAACTCAAGTTGAGTAAAAGCTATCTGCTTGCCTAAATATTCATATTTGAGCAGGTGGGTTGGTAGATATACTAGGTACTTGTATTAAATAGTTTTTTAGTTTGTTTCTATTATTATTATTATTATTTTTTTTTTTTAAGTATTTTCTTATTTTTATTATTTTTGTAAGTTTATATAAATTATTTTATATTTATTTCGAACATGGACAGTGATAATGAGCTAGAACTTTATGAAACCTATTCTTGTAATGATTTAAGTAACTCTGATAGTAACAGTAGTATCCCTACACTATCCGAGTCCCTTGGCTATCAGTTCTCTGAAGCCCCTAAGAACTTCAATGTGGTTCACTTCAATGCGCAAAGTATTCCTGCCCATTTCTCAGATATGTTGGCGTCCTTTGATCAACAAAACATACATGCAATTTTAGTCTCCGAATCTTGGCTAAAACCCTGTTTACCTTCTACGTCCTATTCTCTGCCAGGCTTTATTCTTGTACGGAATGATCGCACCGCAAGAGTTGGTGGCGGCGTTGCTATATACCTACGCTCATATATACCGTATACTGTTTTAAGCTTGTCGCCTCAGCCTCCGTTAGCCAGTGAAGGAGAACACTTATTCGTAGAAGTCACGCTATCGCACAGCAAGGTCTTACTCGGAGTCTATTACTGCCCTTCTTCTAATATTAACTTTTTTTCCTCCTTTGAAAAACTCTTAGAAGATCTGACACCTACTTTTAACCACACTATCATTATGGGCGATTTTAACACATGTCTCCTTAAAGATGACCATCGCTCTGCGCATTTTAATACATTAGTAAAGTCCTGTAACCTGAACATCTTGCCACTTAGTGCTACCCATCATTTCCCAAATTGTACTCCCTCTCTTCTAGACCTAATACTAGTTTCATCTTCCAATAATGTGTTCAAGCATGGTCAATGCTCGGCGGACGCTTTTTCATACCATGATTTAATTTTTCTTTCCTATAAAATTCGTCCTCCGAAAGCAAAGCCGAAAGTCATAATGCAGCGTAATTTTGGTGGAATTAATCAGGAAAATTTTCGCGAAGATGTGGCCTTGATAGATTGGTCTGATGTAGCCAATGCAACTACCGTTGATGAGAAACTTAGTTTTTTTAATGATATTATTATTAAACTGTATGACAAGCATGCTCCTTTTAGAAAAGTGAAAATCAAGCAAGTTCCTGCTCCTTGGATAACTTCTGAAATAAAAGGTGTCATGCATAAGAAAAACGTAGCCAAGTTTAAATATAAATGTTGCCCAACTGATTATAACTACAGGGTTTACACTGAGCGTCGGAATCTCTGTAATAAGGTGTGTAGGGATGCTCAACGCCGACATATTCACAAATCTGTTGATAACGATGATCCTTCCAAAGTTTGGAAGTTTCTTCGAACTTTGGGGGTTGGTAAATCTCGTCAAGATAACATTCCCAAAGATCTAGATATTGATCTTTTGAATCAGCACTTCTCCTCATCTTCCAATATTGATGGATTAACCAAGTCTCATACTATTCAACTTCTTTCTTCTATTCCACCCCTTAATATTTCTCCTTTTCTTTTTAGTCAATTTTCCGATTGTGATGTTAAGAGAAGCGTTACATCCATAGCATCCAACGCGGTCGGCAATGACAGCATAAGTCGTAATATGTTAGTGCCCATACTTGACGATGTCATCCATGTCCTAACCCATATCTTTAACTTCTCTATTTCCTCCAGTACGTTCCCTATAGCCTGGAAGCATGCCCAGATCATTCCATTGCCCAAAAAATCTAATCCTATCTTGTTTTCTGAATACAGACCTATTTCCATCCTGCCTTTCCTCTCAAAAGTACTAGAGCGTCTGGTACATCAGCAGTTGAGCTTATTCCTTTCCCAAAACTGCCTGATGAATCCTCTCCAATCCGGGTTTCGCCGTGGACATAGTACCGCGACGGCCTTGACCAAGATCACTGATGACATTCGTCATGGTATGGACAATGGACTTGTAACTGTGATGTCACTGTTAGACTTCAGTAACGCGTTCAACAATGTCGATTTTGATATACTTCTGGCTGTACTTCGCTCTCTTAACGTATCTCCAACGGCCATTGACTGGTTTCACAGTTACCTGTTTGGTCGCCGGCAACGTATACGAATCGATGACGCTTATTCGTCATGGTGTGATTTGACTGCTGGCGTACCTCAGGGCGGCGTTCTATCTCCTCTTCTTTTCGCTATCTTTATTAATTCAATTTCTCACAGTCTCTCTTCTTCCTACCACCTTTATGCAGATGATCTCCAAATATACACGCAAGAATCTGTTGGAAATTTGAATTTAGCCATTGACTCCATAAACTGTGACCTGTTGCGTATCCTTGCTTGGAGTAAATCGTATGGCCTTAAAGTGAATCCTAACAAAACTCAAGTTATTGTGGTAGGTAGCTCAAGAATGATCTCCAGAATTGACTGGTCGGTTCTCCCTTCAATTATCTTTGATGGTGTCCCTATACCTGTAAGTGACACAGTGAGGAACCTGGGTGTTTTGATGGACAAAGATATGTCATGGGGGCCTCATCTTGCTGAACTGAGTCGAAAGATGTTCGCCTCAGCAGCTTCATTGCGCAGATTGCGGAATTTCTTGCCTACATCCACCAAAATTACACTAGCACAGTCCCTTTTACTACCTATCCTTGATTACGCTGACACCTGCTATCCCGATCTCACTGAAAAACACCTCGACAAACTTGAGCGCCTTCAAAATGTATGTATTCGCTTTATATTTGGCTTACGTAAGTATGACCATGTCTCTGAATTTCGTACTAAACTCAAGTGGTTACCCATCCGCCTTCGCAGGAACAGTCATATTCTCACTCTTCTTTACAATATTCTATTTAATCCTTCCACTCCTCTCTATCTCAAGGAACGTTTTGAGTATCTCCATCTGTCAAATCCTCGCTCGCTGCGCTCTTCTAAGACCCTCCAACTGAAAACACCTGTCCATAATTCTACCTTCCTAAAATACTCCTTCACTTTACAAGCTGTCCGTCTCTGGAATTCTCTCCCTTCCCATATCAGATTTGCTAAATCACTCCCTATTTTCAAGAAGCTTTTGTTCAATCACTTTTTACCAGTCTAGTATTTATGTTTATCATTTTATTTATTTTCTGTATGTTATTTATTTATGTAGGTATATTATATTTATATTATATGTATTATATAATTGGTAGGTATGTATATATTAGGGTTAGGTATATTGTGGTATGTATGTATTAGCATTATCTATATTGTGTAAATATAATAATATAATGTAGGTGTGTATGCATTATACTTATTGTTTTTTTCTACACCATCGTCCTCTATCGTTCTTTTCAAGTCCAGTCCATCCCAAGGTTGTCTGGAAGAGATCGCTTTTAGTGATAAGACCGCCCATTGTATTCCACTTTGATGTTTTTCTGTATTCCCTTGTTAGTTTTATGTGGTGTGCAATAAAGTATTTTCTATCTTCTATCTATCTAAGTTAAAGGGGGGGGGGACCAACTTTTTTCCACTTTGGAAGGGTCTCTTGCGCAAACTATTCAGTTTAGAAAAAAACGATATTAGAAACCTCAACATCATTTTTGAAGACCTATTCATAAATACCCCACACGTATGGGTTTGATGAAAAAAAATTTTTTGAGTTTCAGTTTCAAGTACGGGGACCCCCGAAATTTGTAGTTTTTTTTTTATTTTTATGTAAAAATCTTAATGCGGTTTACAGAATACATCTACTTGCCAAGTTTCATCAGTCTAGCTCTTACGGTTTCGGAGAAAAATGGCTGTGACATACGGACGGACAGACAGACAGACATACAGACAGACATGACGAATCTATAAGGGTTCCGTTTTTGCCATTTGGCTACGGACCCCTAAAAAGGGCGAATACACAGTGCACATATAAAAATACGAGGAAAGTCAATAAGCTTAATACCGCTTCCCATCAGGTGGGCCTTATGCTTGTTTGTCAACTTATTTGTATAAAAAAAGAAGAAAAAAGCAAAACCATAGAAACCAGATTATTAAAACATAACAACCTCCAAACAAAGTACCAAATTCTAAGTCCATCGCACAGATTTTTATCCACGAGTCTTCTTCTTGTCATGTCTAAAACAAAACCACTGTGGTGAAAGGCGTTTAAATGCGCCTCAAAAAGTTTCCTTTCTTGCACTTGATACATGCTATCGAACTTTTTTAGAAAATCGTAAGAAACCCCAGAAATTCAAGGTCTATAAATCAAACCCACAACCTAAAGCTACAAGAAGCTACTACCAAGTTCACTGTCAAGCCAGTCGCGTCCTTAAATGAACACAAAGGACCAAAATATGAATTGCTGAGGTTGTTGTGAGGAGACCTCGAAACGTCTGAACCGTACATTGTAGCGCTGACAGTGTTCTTAGAACGTTCGGTTTGAATAGAACCGAGAATACAAGCTTATGGAGCCACAAAGAGGCAGATTGTCTACTTCCAGAATCGGTATCTGTGCGGTTTGAATGTTTCTAAGGAATTGGACATGTTTATAGTATGATCGAACAATATTTATTGTATAAATAAACTTATTTGCTTAGTGACAAATCATAGAAGGTCAAAGTAGCTAAATGTCCAACAGAGCAAAAGGTCGATTGAGCAGTAAGGCTGAGATTCATAGACCGAACTTTGTCTTTACTTTGATGGAAAGTTCAACTTTCAACCAAAATTGTATTTCATAGTTCTGTCAAGCTCTTCTTTATTCAAAATATTGATAGGAAACTTCGATAAACAAAGCTTACTTTGCGAAGACTGCTTTGCTGTAAATCAAAGTGCGGTCTATGAATCTCAGCCTAAGTCTAATTAGCAAAATGTCCATGAAGCAAAACGTCTAACTATCAGATGGTCTGTATAGCAGAACGAAAAGTACAGATAAGCCGCGTAGAAGATTCGTAGCACCTACGTAGCGGCTTCGTAGCTCATACGTAGCACTATCACTACGAGTCTTTTCATGGTCATCATCCTATTTATCAGTCCACTGCTGGACGTAGGTCTCTCCCAAGAAGCGCCACTGAGCCTTGGTATTCGGCTCTTCTCCTGCAGTGCTTGCTACATTTTGCAAGTCGTCGACCTTGCCGGAGGGCATAAATGACGACGAGTATTTTAATTTTAATTTATTTACTGTAAGGAAGTTTGCGCTACTTAATATTGAGTCAGCTTTGACTGCGGTAACAATTAGTTTTACTTCGGCTCCATTTGAAAGGACGATAGCGCCAGGTGAGTGGCCTCGGGCTAAGACCCGATACCAAGTTTTTTGACAGAATTATGTTCAATTTTGTGTCGCGATAGAATCTAACTATTTTTGTATATGAGCAGCGATCTTTATACTGCTGTGTTTTAATTTAACTCATACTTAAATGAGTGCCGGTACGAATTTTCGGAATTTGAGGGAGCCGAAAAAAAATCTTGACCTATAATTTTTTCTCATAAAATATCATAAGTTTCCATGTTTCGGAGAACACGATAAAACTTCCATTTTTCGTTGAACTATTTATTTGTTTACAAAAAACATGAACTCCAATACCCAGAACTAAAATATTGGAAACATTCTACAAAGGACAATTTTGCTTACAAATAAACGGCATTTCTTAGAGATTGACAAAAACATAGACAGATTTATTTTACGAATCCAATCTTTAGAATGATCCTTTGCTCCAGAGGATCAGTGGCATGGCGAGCTCTTCAATCCAATGTGTATATTACGAGTTGGGCTTTATTTATATTCTTATATAGAACAGCATTTAGGGAATTCTATTTTTTCATATAAAAGAGAAGGCTGAGGGCCGTGATGGTAGTGGTCACCATCACCATCGGGTGGGAAGGAAAGTCAGACGCGTCGTCACTACATCGCTTACCCTTTAGAATCATTTAAAAGCCACAGCAATGATACACGTTCTGTGTACGTTCCATGCACGAAACAGAATTATTTATATAATTTTTGAAATTATCATGGTTTTTAACACTATTTTTATGAAACAACGGGATATTTACCATGATTAAATTTTGTTGTGTTGACCTTGATCATGGTGCATGCATAAAATTTAATCATGGTAAATATCCCGTTGTTTCATAAAAATAGAATTATTTATTCATGCAGCATCGAACATTGTTTAACTTTTGAATAACCTTTTCAATAAAAAATGTATTTTAAACGGCTTTATTTTAGCATTTAGTTTGCTTGTGTGCTGCGCAAATTTTGTTAGTGCAATTAATATTTTTTTATGCATCAAACTTCGTTACTGACTGGCTGACTGATAATTAACGCACAGCCTAAACCAGAATATGAAATATGGAAATATTTTGGATATTTTTCTGCCGAGTGTGCACAAACAATCATAATTATTATCGTAAACACGCCGTTTTTAAGGTAAATAAACAAGTACGCTGACCGCAGTATTAAAAATAAAGCTATCTTAAATCGCCATTAAAACTATTCGATTACTTCGCCTTTCTTGCACAAAGCCTAGGCTGCGGTTTGCATTGATAAAAGAGATACTTACTGACCCCATTTTTCTTCGTTAGGTTTGTGCGGAACCCGTGCGCTGCGGCCCATTGTTGGGAACCACTGAACTGGCTCAACTGCTGAGATCAGTAATACTTGCCTCAATTTTTGTTGGTTCAGGACGGCCTCAAATATTAGCGCTCCCGAGTTTGGCGTGTTTCCGCAGATATGATACCTAAATCAACGGAGCGACGCTTGTTTTAGTGGAATATTTTATTCACGACCTTTTTAGTCGACACTTTGCGTTTTATTCCAAATCGAATAGAGTATCTTTTTACAGCATGTTTCATATTATTAAAAAGGTTAGGTATCCGTTTTCCTTGATGTATCGGTGACATTTTGTGAAGGTCACGGCTCGATGGATAGAAAATGCCCAATTCTCTATGGGAAACCCCAAAATGAAAATTATCGAGCCACTAGGTTTTTCTAAGGGCAGTTTTTCCATCTACAGAATATTGCTTCTTCTTCTTCTTAATGAATGGCATCTGTCTTTTTCCGATCAATTTTGCCAGTGTCGAGAAGTTTAATGAGTATAATGATGATAAATTACATAGATAAAATACTTTTTCGTCAAGTCGATTCATCGAATAAGAAATGTCAGTCCTTGTTTTGACAAGCTTAAAAAAGAGATGGATTGGTATATTTTTAGTTATCAGTTGTTGCAGTTTACTGCAGTAAACTGCATGTAGTATAAGTAACATGTAACTTATAACATAGCCTGCGGTCGGTGATCATCATACTCTGTTTGTCGTCTTGTTTCCTGTAAAATGAAATGTGTTTTCATTCATTATTTATTTAATCGCACAGCAAGTAAAATAGGCGGTACAAGAAAACAATATAATCTTGACTGGAAAAAAGAAAACAAAACTAAATTATACACTTCTGAAAATGGAATAAAATTTAATAAAAAAATAAAACTTATATCACTAACAAAACTAATTACAAATCAATATCCAGGTCCCTAAGTCAGGTTACCGCTTCTGAAGGAAGGTCCACGAGGTGGCTCAAAGATCCTGAGTACGAGTGGATGGTTTCATTAAACACTGGTCTTTGCCTGAACATCATTTACTTTTGTCGTTGACCGTACAGACCTGTAAGTCCTGTAAAGTGGTATTTTTCCGGCGGCAAGTGGCTCTTACCGTGAAATATTTAGCGAGCGCATCTGGCGCGTGCAGTTCCAACAGTACTTACACTCACGCGGTTCTATTATTGTACATTCTGCTTCGGCTCCGCGAAACGACACTAATTAAGAGTACATTAAGGTAGAATACGTTTAAATAGTTTGAATTTCTGACTACTACAAAAATGAGTACGTGCCGAACGTAAAGTTGAACTAGTTCGGACTCTGGATTATTTATTCTTATAACTAATAATAATAATGCATTAGTTTTGTAAGTCGCACTGAGTCGAAATAAGTGGATATCTGCTTTAGAAGAGCCAACGTCGCTGATTTTACAAATTTGAAATGGCTATGGACAAATCTCAGAATCGTTCTCTTGGATATTAGATAAGGAAGGTCTATACCCATCGGACTTCTTCAGGCTGATGATGAAGAGTTGACGTCAAAATTTGACGATAATCAATAGTTCTTCATCTTATTATCGTGTCACCGTAAACCTACCACAAGCTCTGTTTGGCTCTGTCTCTGGTTTTGAGTTTGTGTGAGTGCTACCCGGTGTATTATAGTGTGTGTGTGACGTTGCGACGTAAGATTTTTTTATTCAACACTCACACAGACTCAAAACCGGAGCCAGAGACAAAGCCAGAAAGAGCTTGAGGTAGGCCTTCTGATTCTTTCTAGCCAAGTGTGGTGAAAGGATTTTAAATGCGCCTCAAAGAGGCTCCTTCCGTGCACTTGCCACATATTTTAAACTATTAATAGTAATAAATAAATGTACTTCAGCATTGAGTGTATAATTCATGAGCATTTTTCATGTCACGCGGAAAACTTTTGAATCATTCGGAAACTCTGTGATTTATGTACATTGGAACAGCTGCTTCTGAAAGGTTTACTATTATTGTCTGTGAAACTTTCACTAAAAAATATAATAATTATACTCGATTATAAACGGTTGGCACAACCTGATTTGCTCCTTTGTCATGTAATCGAGCAACTGCTGTAATTATAAGTGTATCTTGATATTTTTCATTACTCATACTCTGAAAGTAGGTCTGAAGTTGCCTGAGGGGCCTAATTGAAAGTAAATCTTTCAGCCCTAGGGAGAATCGCTTTCTACTGACAGCTGTCAAATTATAAAAAAAAACAAGTTCTATTTTATTCAACCATGTTCCAACTTTCTAAAGTCTTTCTAACTGCAAGGAGGTCGTTGAACCAAATTCCAACTTTTTATTCAGCAAGTAGGTTGGAAACCCATTACAACAGTAAGAAGTTTAAAAAGTCTAATAAGATAGCGCAATGTAAAATTTAAATTTAAATAACATAAAGATAGTATTAAATAAATAATATATCTTCTAAATTACTTGATTAATATATAGCTTCAACTATTTATTTAAAATAACATAGATTTGACATTTACCATTTTTTAAATTATGAGAATGAAAATAATGGCTGAATAATGCTGGCGAGCCGAAGCCGAAGGCCCGCCAGAGAAAAAGAAAAAAAAAACCGGGAAGGCGGCAATTCAATCTTCATTTTCACAAATTTTTCTTTCATGTTTTTATTTTTACTTTCCTTGTATTCGTAATGAAAAGCACAGTGTTTACCTCGGGTGAAAGTCTTTTATGTCCCTCAAGCTACAATGGCACCCTCGCTAACGCTCTGGCGCCAAACCCGTCTCGGGACTCAAAAAACGTGACTTTCAACACTCAGGTAACAATGTACTATTGATATTCAGCCCCGCAATTGGTCTCTATAAATCTGTTGGCCTACCACAAGCTCTGTCTGGCTCGGTTTTGAGTCTGTGTGAGTGTTGACTAAATATATCCTACGTCGAAACGTCACACATACAGTATAATACACTGGTGAGCACTCACACAGACTCAAAACCAGAGCCAGATCTGTCTGGCTCTGGCTTGTGGTAGGCCTACAAGCTCTGTCTAGCTGAGCAAACTACCGTATTGTTTTAGTTTGTCCTTGTAGGCTTGGCCACGTGGAACTGCCGTCAACATTCACTACTTTGTAAGACTCCTAAGTTAATTGTACTAAAGAGTATTTTGACCTAGACTCGGTAGTCAAAGTCACAAACTTATACCTTTAAACGAGAAAAGCTTGCTTATCTCACCAGCTCGGTCACACCAGGAGACGAATTCTCGACTCATCTCGGATCATTTTGCAATTTTATTATATTGCTTTTTTTTTGAAGAGAGAATGAATGATTTTCTTGAGTAATTCATCAACGACCTCGTCGTAGAAGCCTCGACACCTACGATATGCCAATGTGTATTTAAGGGACATTGAAAATCTCGGTCGGCCCGAGAATTAGGTCCCTAAGTCAGGTTACCGCTTTTGAAGGAATGTCCACGAGGTCGCTCATTAAACACTGGTCATCGCCTGGTCATCATTTACTTTTGTCGCTGACCGTACAGACCTGTAAGTAAATAATAGACAAATTAATTGAAGATCAGACTTTTGTCTTTACCTGACAAATTCAATTAACTTTATTACAGACCCTTGTATTCCACTGAATACATCTAGGGTATCAGTAGTATTCAATGAATTTGTACCCGAAATATCAAAGGTTCTCAGATGTAAACTTGGTTTTACAAATCTGTACTCTCTATGTCAACCTCTCCGAATATTCCTAACTAACCGCAAATTGATTAATTCCTGCATTAATTTGAACACAATAAAGAAGGTAGAAGCAGTAGAAACACTACAGCTTTGGAAATATACGTTTAAAAAGATTTAATAAATGACTACATGGCCTAACTGCTGAACCAATTTTGATCTTTCATCTACAAATCAGCTCTTAAATTACTAATAAAAATCTTATACCTTTAAACGAGAAAATCTTGTATATATATATATATATATTTAGGATCTCGAAAACTGAGCCAACGATTTTCATGAAATTAAGTATACAGAGGGTTTCGGGGGCGATAAATCGATCTAGCTAGGTTTCATTTTCAGGAAAGACTCGGGTTAAAAGTTATTTAATTTAATAATAAAAAAATTAGCGCCATCTCTTGCCGAGTAGTCGAAATCACGAATTAGTGTCACGGAGAACGCCATCTATTCAGCTTATACGTAATCACTCGAGACAAAGGTTCCGGAGATTTTCATGAAAATTAGTAAATAAAAATACCGAGCAAAGCTCGGTCAGACCGGGTCGTCTTATCTTATACCTTTAAACGAGAAGATCTTGTATATATATATATATATATTTAGGATCTCGGAAATGGCACCAACGATTTTCATGAAATTTAGTATACAGGGGTTTTCGGGGACGATAAATCGATCTAGCTAGGATTTATTTTTAGAAAATATCAGCGTTCGGAGTTAGGAACAAACAACTTTTTCATAATATCATTACTCCTAGCGCCATCTGTTGCTCAGAAGCAAAAACTAAGCTCTGTGAGAACCTGAGAACTCAAGGGTTATGTTTCACAGAGAACGCCATCTATTGTCGAGTTTTGGAACTATAGGACTACGTAAACACTCTGTAGAAAAGTTCCGGAAGTTTCTATCTCATTGCACTCGTGATTTTTTTTTAAATAACCAGTTCTTATTTTTTATTATTGTGTAGTATGTTATTAAGATCGAAATATATGATTTCATCATTCATAAGTCGTTATCAAAAAAATACCGAGCGAAGCTCGGTCACTTACTGCTAGTAAAAATAATACATCGAATTGAGATCCTCCGTGAGTCGGTAAAAAATATTTGAACTTTGGTTTTTAACATAACTTTTAATACAAACAATAGGGAATGAACAGTTTCAGACGAAAATAAAGTAATGCACTGGTTCTGAGCATCTATCTTAAATGTTAATCAACCTATGTTGCTGACTTTACAATATTTTCAAATTACATACCTAGCTTAAAAAAAATTATTTTTTTAAGTCTGCTTTGTGGTAAAGTTGGATTTCCAACTTTTCTGTTTCATGTCTGTTGTTTGCGGCGTAGCGGCTTGATTATTCTCAGGACTCAACAGAAGTTCACAATACGACTTGCTTCAATATTGACCTAGGGTTTGTTGCCACTCGATAAGGAACCCTTGTGTTTCGAGATTTGTCTTAAGATGAGCGATGGCTTTCCATCCCCTTATTCTCAAAGTCGTGACGTCATAGCAGGGTATAAACTGTGACATTTATAGCAGGCCTTTTTTAGGGTTCTGTAGCCAAATGGCAAAAACGGAACCCTTATAGATTCGTCATGTCTGTCTGTCTGTCTGTATGTCACAGCCATTTTTCTCTGAAACTAGACTAAGAGCTAGACTGATGAAACTTGGCGAGTAGATGTATTCTGTAAACCGCATTAAGATTTTTACGAGGCATATATACAGGGTTTTTCATTATTAGCTGCAAATACTCAGGAATTAGGTTCAACAAATAGAATAAAAAATATTTATGAAATTATTTTTTTTAAATTTGATCAAAAAATTTTTCAAGTTTTTGTATCAAAATTTTATTTTTATTAAATTCTTTACGGCTATTGCATAATGATTGCCATGGAGAACAGGACGATGACCCACCCAGGCGGTGACTGAACGCAGAGTGTCACTCACGGCGCGCGGGCGCGGATCAAAGGTCAAAATAGGTCAGGCGCCAATGATTCCTTTATCGATTTTCTCGGGATTTTCATAGCAAAACTTAAAAAAAATCATTTCATAAATATTTTTTATTTTATTTGTTGAACCTAATTCCTGAGTATTTGCAGCTAATAATGAATAACCCTGTATAGTGCTTTTCTTAAAAAAATGCAAGGAAATAAAAAAGGGTCTTTTACATATAAATTATTTTTTTATTAACCAAATAACAACGAACTCCGCTTTACCGCCAATTTTTTTTTTTTTTTACAGTTTGTGCCGAAAGGTAAACGCATCTGTGACTATACAGCCACGAGAACGCAATGTGTACGATAGATGAAAGAGTTCTAAATTCAAACAGCACACCGTTTCATACAACATTGCCGGAGCGAGAACGCGCCGGGAAGTGATTTTGGTTTTTCAGTCTACGTAAATATGATACTTCGCGTGTTCTATATTCAAAAGTAATGACAATATTTCCGCGCACGTTTAAGAAAAAACAGATGCGTAGTCAGCAAAACTAAGCTCCACCTCAAGCCTTGCTCAAATCTAAGCGTTCTGCGGTGGCAATCAGTGAAACGCTTTTAAATATGACAGTGTTAAACTGATCCACCGCAAAATGTTTAGATGTGTTAGACAAGGCTTTGCAATAGCAACTCGAAACATTGAAAACGGATCCTCAATTCACCGCAAGTACGCGACAGTTACAAAATAGATTAATCATTACATTGGGGGATGCTACTACCCTTAGATAAGGGTAATAGCCGGATAGCAGTTACTTGGGGATGGTTTTCAAGTGCCTTCGGGTGAGAGGCTAAATGGTTTATAGTTTATCAGGATTTGAGTAAATAATGACAAAGCTGTGGGCTAAAAAGTAGCAGAGTTCCAAGTCAAAGAGTATTTTTATAATCAAATGTCAAGGGTCACTTTGAAGGTCAAAGTTTTGCAGTAGAATACCAGCAGTAAACGAAGGCGTGAAAGGCAGAAGCTCTCACATCTCAATTGGCAGTACCTCTGCCTTTTGCGTTTTACCCCCACCGAGAACAAGCAGTTTGTTTTGTGGTTTGTTTGCGTGAAAGGCAGAAGCCCTAACACCTGGTAGTAGCTCTGCCTTCTGCGTTTTATCCCCACCAAGAAATAGTACATTATTGCAAAGGCAGCGAAATAGGCAATTGCAGGTCGAGTATGAGTTTGAAGGCCGAGCCGAAGGCGAGGACTTCAATGATACGAGACAGGCAATTGCCATTTCGGCCGAGGCATATATAGTGCTTTTCTTAAAAAAATGCAAGGAAATAAAAAAAAAATAGTGCACAATAAATTTATTTTTTATTAACCAATTATCAACGAACTCCGCTTTACCGCCAATTTGTTTTTTATTTTAAATTTTTGCTGATAGGTAAACGCATCTGTGACTATACAGCCACGAGAACGCAATGTGTACGATAGATGAAAGAGTTCTAAATTCAAACAGCACACCGTTTCATACAACATTGCTGGAGCGAGAACGCGCCGGGAAGTGATTTTGGTTTTTCAGTCTACGTAAATATGATACTTCGCGTGTTCTATATTCAAAAGTAATGACAATATTTCCGCGCATGTTTAAGAAAAAGTATTTTGTGTTGTGAATAGAGGCGAGTCTTAAAAAGCAGACTTTGAAAGCGTGCGTTTGTCGCAAACCAATCGGAGTTACTTAATAAGGTGGTAGACATTAGACCTGCTGGACTACCATGAGCTTCATATGGTTATGGTTATGGCTGTCAAAATTGTGTCAACAGCGTCAACACATTACAACCCAAGAAGAAAATGAATGTGTGGGTCAGCCAATCTATACACAATTTGACAGCCATAGCCATAACCATATGGAGCTCGTGGTAGCCCTGCTGAAAATAAGAGGCAAGATTGCTACTAACAAGACTTACTACAAAAGCAATATTTATTTTGAGCTTAAAATACATTTAGAAAGGTCTTTACCTGCAATCGATTTCCACTTACTCCGGACTCTGTTTATTCTAGAAAGTGTTCAAGTATTTAGAGGCCGGGAACTCAAAACTTGTGAAGTTAGCAAAGCGAGGCATTTGCGGGTCCGGGGCGTTTACAAAGGAGGCTTGTTACGACTTGCTTAAGCAGGAGCCAATCGATCTTTGACGATTAGTAGTAGCTGGCCAGGTTTTTTTAATATAAATAGTGATTGAATCACGCTTTATATTATTTATTTTATTTATATGAAACATCTTAATTGTATAAGCTTAAAGTGCGCTAAGCTAGGTCACAAACTGAGAAAGAAAATTCCGTAATGTTTTTTTAGAATAACTTCTTAGCCCTTGGTAAGCCTATAGGCTTGCGCACATCTAGTTCGCTGGCGGTAGCGATCAGTGAAACGCTGTCAAATATCACTGTCAAATCTCAAATCTGACAGCGATATTTGACAGCGTTTCACTGATCGCTACCGCCAGCGAACTATCGAGCCTTATTCCATCTACAAACGTGTACCAGTTTTTATTATAACGTCAAGTGAATAGAGACATAATAATATATAAAAATGAAAATAAAATATAAAAAAAAATATTTAAATGTCATGGATCCATAGGTAAGTACTTACAGCTAACACATACAAAATAATAAAATACACAGCAATCAGTAGCAATAGGTATACAGAGCAAACTGAGAAGCTGACTGAATAGGTATAAAATCATCTACAGTGGACACAATATGCTGACTCCAGATAAATGCAAATTCAACTGAAAAACCGTGACTATCAAAAAACATAAAAAGATAGAACAATATTTTCTACATTTCGGTGGTCGAGATATCATTGCTCGCTCTGTGGATGAAAATGCAGAGTAACTTTGCAGCAGTCCCACAACAATATGTATCACTTGAAATAATTGGTATGCGCACAACCATTCCCAAAATGGGAATAAACTAATAAAAAGTGCTTCACGATACAAGCCGCTACATTTTATTCCCACGAGAGTTCTGCTATTACACATTTTGCGCAGAATGGTATGAGGCCTATAATATGTATAATAAAAAGATGCTAAAAAACGACGAGGAAACCAACTTTAGAGGAAATAACTTGTCGCGTTTGGACCACTAACTAAAGAGCAAGATAGATGATTTAATTTTATAAAACTGGTATATGTATCACCTACAATATGGCAACTGGTGTTTACTCATGCCCCTACTTACGGGACGCTATGCCATACCAGCCCAGCACCTATACCATCCTCGCAGCTCAGTCGACCTCATCATCATCAGCCTGAAGAAGTCCACTGCTGGACATAGGCCTCCCCTACACATTTCCAGGAAGAACGATTCTAAGCCCTTTCCATCCATCGAATTCCCGCGATCTTAGCAATGTCGTCGGTCCATCTGGTGGGTGGGCGCCCTACGCTTCGTCTTCCGGTTCGTGGTCGCCATTCGAGAACCTTTATTCCCCAACGGTTGTCGGTTCTTCGAGCTATATGGCCTGCCCATTGCCACTTCAACTTACTAACTCTACGAGCAAATCACAGGTCAGTCGACCTAATCCACAGGAAATACATGGTCATACGGTTGTAAGCAATAAATATTGCACATCGGATCTTCGGCTTTGTAGAGCGCTATCTCTTTCTGACGCACTCTACGCCCTATTATGAAGCCGAAATTAGCCGATGTGCAATACTTGTTACCTACTACTATACGTGTGCAGCTGATTAAGCCGTGATGTTTTCCTTCACCGCTACTTGCCATGTACTACAGACACACAGAGCGCTGGTGGCCTAGCGGTAGTGGCCCCACCTTTCGATCCTAAGGTCGTGGGTTCAAATCCAGTCGTGTACGAACGAGTTTTTCTGCCCAAAAACTTATGTATACTTTACCAGCGCTTTCAAATGGTGAAGGAAAACATCGTGAGGAAGCCGGCAAGTCGAAGACCCTAAAAAGTTCTAAAATATGTGTCAAGTGCACGAAAGGAGCCTCGTTGGGCGCCCTTAAAATCCTTTCACCACGCTTGGTTCGAAATAATCAGTGACACGAAAAGAAGAAGAAGAACCATGTACTACTTTTATATTAGTGTATCTGTTTTTCTCTTTCACTATTAATTTATTTTCATGAGGAACTTTTGCAAATAAATTTTAACTTAAATCACTTAGAACTACAGTTATGCCTGAACTACGGTTACACGCTACCTATATAACTATCCTGTTCTATGCATTCTGTGTACGCATGTTTTGGGGTACTGTCTAGCTCATAATTAATAATATTTAGGCTTGAAAATTATCGATTGTACTCTGTTTTGTGTATCCTAATAAACAAATAAAAAACGTACATACATACATAAAATCACGCCTTTTTCCCATGGGGGTAGTCAGAGATCACGGATTTCCACTTGCTACGATCCTGACACACCTCTTTCGCTTCATTCACTCTCATAACATTCTTCATACATGCTCGTCGGTTTAGGGTACTTCTAACCTGGCCTTTCTCTGAAACGTCTGCGATTTTATCGAGAATAAAAAAATTGATCCATACTTTAAAAGTAAAGAAAGTGTTGACATAAAATGATGATAGTTGAGTGTCTGAGCCTGGCTTAAGAGTTTCTTCAGAATGTTTCCACTATTGTCTGTTGCGTGCGATGCCGAAATGAAAATTCTTATGTAACTCGCCGGCGATGGGGCTACAGGGACTGCTACAGGGTGTTTCATTACAAAGCTTTTCTTATTCGCATTTCGCCTTTCTCCGATTCTAGGAACTGCGTCAAATGACGGACTCTACTCAAAGGGTGTTTGTTGATTTGATAAGTCCCAAGGATTACTCTAAAACACTTTGATTAAAATATCACTTCACTTATATTGCATTTGTAAACTCATTGACTATAGAAAATACCCCGTTTAATGAAAATAACAACCTCTTTATAGATTTGTCATTATTGTTCATGTATTTGGTCATGCCTATGTAAATATTTACGGCTTTTCTAGCTCAATTAGTGTGAGATATTCAAGTATTTGCCGTTTGAAATCTGCTGGGCGTATTAAAATTGTAATCTAGTTTGTAGTGCACCCTGTACGAGCATTTAATTTTATTTGTTCTCCGTCTGTATTTCGGTTATTCGGTAAATAGCGCTGAAGTATTTCTGATAAGGATTCCTGAAAGAATTTCATTGAAACGCAAATAACTTTGAAAGCCTTGAATACGATTTATCAGATTACAAAACTTTTTACGAATAACAAAACAATATGAAAATCGTACAAAAGCATAAAAATCATTGGCGGTGAGTTTTAACAATGTGTATGTGTTTGGCCAGTTTTTTAAATGCAAAAATAGCGAACAGATTCTTAGTAGTCCTATTATAGTTTTTATAAAATAAAAACTAAATGGATTATACCTACATGTGTCATATTGGTATTTACGCACTGGCAGGGCAAGAGTTTGCAATAGATTTTTTACATTTTCATAATTTTGGATTGAATGATCAGGTTGGTCTACGGATCACGATATCAGCTTGAATAGGGATCCACCTGGACCTATTACTGTTGGGAAACCTTCTTTCTGATCCTTCTTTTTGATATTCAGAAATAGAAGCAATGAATAGTTCCATCTTATTGGTCGCTGACTCCACTTAGTTGATTATTTGAGCTATCAAAGAATTGCCTCTCAATAGTTATAGAAAGTTACAAAAAGATCTCTACTAATTTTTTAACTTCATTCATTTGAATGAAAATAAACATGGGGAAGAACGAGTTGGATTCACACATAGTGAGTTTGGCGCTATATACAAAATAAATATGTATTGATCATAGAGCTTTTCACACTCACGAGTTCACGACCAATGATGCCAGCATAGTTTTGACGTGACAACATTTTATAATTCGATGGAGCCGGCTGCACGCACAAAAAAAATGACTCATGCAGCGTTACCTCGCTCTGAGGAGGCTTGAAGTGCAAGCGAGAGCGTGGAACGTGCGACAAAGAGGCACAATCGGCCCCCGCGTTCGGCAGCGTTCGACATCTGTCTCTCTCCTACTTGAGTGAGCGATGCGTCCGCGTATGACAGCTGTATGACGCTGTCACGTTCAACTATCGTCAGTAAACCGACTTTACAGACAACAGATTTTTTTTACAAATCGACAAAGACAGAGCCGAAATTGTTCAATAAAATTAAAGTAACTGTAAAAATGTAAATCCTATGGTAAATCAATGCGCCAGTTCCCCGCAACTAACCGAACCCTACAGACATCAGACCGGTCATCAAAAGGGTTCATTATTACCATAACAGGACTCTAAAAAGTCCTTCATAGCTCTATTCAAAGCTAATTTAAGTAGTTGAGGGATCAGAGATGAGCTCAAATTGTAATTTCCATCGGGACAAAGCACCGCGGACAATGGACCACTCAAGTACCCGCGGACAAACGGGAAGTGCTCTTAGGGAACTTTTTAATCTACGACCTTGGACTTATTATCCATGGACCGACACTAAACAACATTATTTAACATAAAATCAAGGCAATTTTCTCTGAAAAGTGTTTTTTGAATTTTTACCAGTTTTACGTTAAGTTTGTGTTCGTTCATTCAAGGTTGCTTAGAGACCAAAAGGTAGTACATATTAGGTACACGTCTATGTAGACGTGTGCCAAAATACTTACTATGTTTTGGTTATATGCATTAAAATATATGTATATTTTATTTCATAATTAGTAGTATACACATGGTTTTAAAGAAATATTTTTTTTTTTAACTCCATTTTCTGGAATTATCCACAAACTTCTAAATGTGTTGTCACGATTAGAACAATAATTTGAACAGCATAATGAGTAGGGTGTCCACGAGCCCCGGTACATTGCCGTTCGTTGCTTCGCATAAATCGACTGTTATCGGTGTCCGCAAACTACACAATTTATGGGCACTGCACAAAATTGAACGCAAGTTAATAACATGGAGCTTGGTTTATAAAGATAAGGTATTTCAATAATTTGAAAAATGAATATTATTGTGCAAACTTGAAGAATCTTTAGAACTAAATTTAAATACTTAATACAATACTCAATCCATTTATTGCATAACCATGGTTTAGTTTAGGTACATACATAGTTCTTCTTCTTATCGTGTCACTGATTCTTTCGAACCAAGTGTGGTGAAAGGATTTTAAGTGCGCCTCAAAGAGGCTCCTTTCGTGCACATACGTAGTAATAATAATAATTAGTTAATTTGAGAATGCCAATGGTTACCGGTTTGTATGGTTAGTGCACTGAACGTTGATTATACCTCAGCTTATTTTAGGTAAAAGGGTTATCCATACATTATAGCTCCATGGCATATAACTCCATAACGCAATATGAAAGGTCTCTTATGCTAATATACGGTGACAATATCTTAAAAACATATTTCCGTAATGGAAAATATAAGCGCTCCATTATTACAAGCGGCTAACCTTTATATTGTTCACGCTACGTTTTGAATATTGTGAGAACCTTTTTAGGGTTCCGCACGCAAAGAATAAAACCGGACCCTATTACTGCTGTCCTTCCGTCTGTCTGTCCGTCCGTCTGTCATCAAGCTGACAACTAAACAGTTGAAAATTAAACAGATGATTTCTGTTGCCGCTATAACAACAAGTACTAAAAGTTAAAATATTAATAAGCTCTCATACCATTAAAGTGATTCTTTTGTTATTTTATAGACAATGGTACGGAATTCTTCGTGCGCGAGTCCAACCCGCACTTGGGCGGTTTTTTGTCATTATGCATTGGTACGGACACATGAGACTCTCAGAATAATGAACGTAGTGTAAAGCCATTTAGGGCACGTTTTCGGTAGACGTGCTCTATCAGACAATGCACTTGTCATAGACAAAGGTAACCACTTAACATCGGGTGGATCATTTGCTAGTGCCATCTTTATTTGGATCTATATTTGAATCTATATTTGTATCTGTATTATCTATATTTTTTACCGTTGGGGAATAAAGGTTCTCGAATGGCGACCACGAACCGGAAGACGGAGCGTAAGGCGCCCACCCACCAGATGGACCGACGACTTTGTTAAGATCGTGGGAAGTCGATGGATGGAAAGGGCTCAGAATCGTTCTTCCTGGAAATGTGTAGGGGAGGCCTATGTCCAGCAGTGGACTTGTTCAGGATGATGATGATGATGATATATATTTTGTCATACAAAAGTGCAGAATCCAATAAACAAACCAAGCATACCTTGGTTCATGTATTCCCTTGGCATCCGACACCCCATCCCGCGAAGGCCTATCTCCCCTGAGTTATGGTTCCCCATGAATATGCGACTCGTTTTTGTCGACTTATCGCACTATCTTTCAAGCTCGATCTGTTATTAATTTTATGGCCACCTGAGGTCGCCCTTTATTTGTGTGAAAGTGATAAGTTTTATGATAGTTTTACCTTTGATATAGGAGTAATCTCCAAATATAAAAGAATAATATAGATTTTTCTACACAAAAAAATGCGCAATGCTAACTCATCGTTTAGTCAGGTCAAGTAGGCTTACCAGAGCTCTGTCTGGCGCTGTCTCTGGTTCTGGTTTCGAGTCTGTGTGAGTGATGTGAAATCCTACGTCAAAACGTCACACACACAGTACAACGCACTGGTGAGGTGAGCACTCACACAGACTCAAAACCAGAGCCAGAGACAGAGCCAAACAAAGCTCATGGTAAGCCTACTGGATTAGGCCGATTAAGCTCTAGGAATGGTACTCAAGCCTAGTCCATCTAAAACCCTTTCCCACACACTAGAATCTCCAAAATAGCGGAACTAGCAATAAAGTTTCCACTGACACTGTAAACATCTAATAGATGTAGAAGTTAAAGTTATTTCAGTAATTGTATTGAACACTCACCTGAAATGAGAGTTTGGGATATGACGTCACGTCCGGCCAACGCGACGCGCTCACACCTCATTTGAGCGGGAACTATTAGGTGTGGGAGTGGGTAGCCGGCGCACTGATCCGTCTCCAATATTCAGCTCAATTGAATCTCATTTCGTCCCGTCTCATCCATTTGCCATTGGCCTCCAGTCGCATGGAGAGGTCAGGCATTGGACTTTGACTTAATGCTGAGAAGTCTGGATGTGGCTTGAGGTCTTATTACACGTACAAGCCGCCTGCTTTACTCTTGAAACCATAGTCTCTTGTCTTTTTACTCAATTCCCTATTGCACCACAAATAAAATACATAGTAAGCCGCGATGGGGGGTTTCCTGAATAAATCTATAAAAAAACCTATAAAAGTAAAATATTATAGCTTCCAAAACTAATACTTGCTCTTGTTTTTGTAAATGAAATTGTTATAACACCCATAAACAGAAAAAATATCATTCAATTGTCAATACACAAAAGTATGTCTACCGTAGAGATCAAACCCAGAACTTACAGCACATAAGGTGGTCTGGAAGAGATCGCACTTAACGATAAGGCCGCCCTTTGTTCCTATATTTGTATTTTTTCTTTTACATTATGTTTATTTTGTGTACAATAAAGTATTAATCTATCCATCTACCTATAAGGTAGAAATCAAGCTTACTGAGCTTTGAGGCCTGTCTAAAGTAAAAATGTAAAACTTGTGTCCAGGAGGTATACGTCACCGTCGTATCATAATACAATTATGCACTCTAATAACAGTATCCATCCAGTTGGTAATTAGGTCAGAATTTAGGCTATACGAGCCATATAATGCACTATGCTCTAGATAATGTTAGCTATAGAATGCAAACTAGTTTGTTTTAAGCCTAGCCATTATTGGTATGGCGTTGGCTCTAAAATTGGTTAAATTGTTGTGATGAGAAGTTGACGCTGGAAACGTTGACTTTGTTTTTTGAACTATGTTTAATTCATGTTTGAACCGTGGAGGACGAATTTTCATACAAACGTAATACCAAAATTATTACTAATTTAAGCAGATTTTCACTATATTATTGTTACAATTGTATTTGTATAGTATTTATCTAGGTTCCTGAACAGTTTTTATTTTAAAATACTCACCTGAAATAAAATAAACCCCAATCGCATTTTGCACACGTTTTTTCATTGCTTAATGTAAATAATGTGATTGTGGTGTTTAAGTAAGAAATTTGAAATAAAAACTGTTCAGGACTAGATAAATACTATACAAATACAATTATTACAATAATATAGTGAAAATCTGCCTAAATTAGTAATACTTTTGGTATTACGTTTTTATGAAAATTCGGCCTCGGCCGGCCGGCCCCTCCCGTCTCATACATATTTTGGCAAAGAACCTTTTAGTCTTGTTCTTATGTTTTTACGTGAGTCAGTTCCTTTGAAGTCAAAAAATAAATTACTTATACGTGTAACTTATTCAATCGTGCTTAGTCCTTTGATAAACAAAGAACTAAGCACGTCTCTAGTGAAATTACTTTCTTAAGTATTGAATTTTTCTGTGCCAGGTACAACCCACGCAATGTTTGGAGGGTAATACAGTATACCAAAATGAATAATGGTTCTCATCTTGACATCAAAAGGTGCTATAATGTCTATTGAGACCTACATATTAGGTTCTTCTGAGATCTTCGGCCGAAAAACGTTTGATTCGATTCGAAAAAATAGAGAAAAATAAGTATTGAACTTGACTTGTTCGAGATTAACAATCGCCGTAACCGAGCCTTGATATATTGCCTTTGTTCAGTGAATCGTGGCGAAGGATTGTGAGTATATAAATAACACGGGACCAGTAGGCCTACCACAAGCTCTGTCTAGCTCAGTTTCTGGTCCAATAAAATAAAATAAATATAGGTAGTTGAACGTGACATTGTCATACAGCTGTTCACGTGGACGCATTGCTCACTCAAGTAGGAGAGAGACAGATGTCGAACGCTGCCGAACGAGGAGGCCGTGCGTGCCTCTTTGTCGCTCGTTCCGCGCTCTCGCTTGCACTTCAAGCTTTAAATGGAACGCCTCAGAGCGAGGTAACGCTGCATGAGTCATGTTTTTTCGTGCGTGCAGCCGGCTCCATCGAATTATAAGACGTCGTCACGTCAAAAAACCCTACGTCGAAACGTCACACACACAGTATAAAACACTGGTGAGCACTCACTCAAACTCAAAACCAGAACCAGAGACAGAGCCAGACAGAGCTCATGGTAGGCCTACTGCTCTTTTTTAGGATCTTGTTACCTTGAGGAAATAAAACCTTATATTCTGTATTGGGGTTGCGTTTATACTATTCTATTAGCCAAAGTAAAAGTCAAATACTTCTTTATACAGTGACATCACAAGGATCACTTTGAAACGTCTTAAAGCTAGATGAGTCTAGGTGTCACAAGATCACGTGACTAAGTCTAAAAGAAAGAATTTTTGAAATCGACACAGTAGTTTTTGAGTTTATTCATTAAAAAGGTACACACAAAAATACAAAACTTTCCTCTTTAAAATATTACTGTAGAAAATAAGAACACTTTTTCATTTTGTGCTGGTATAGGGTACCTACTCAACAAAATATTATGAAATTTAATTTATCTAGTTACTTTGCGATAGGCGAATTAACTTTAAAGAGAAAGGCCTTTTAGTACTGTTTTAGCTAAGATATTTTCGATGAATCTTTAACTAATCCTAAGATAGTTTGACAGCCCAAAGTTTTCAACTTCTTTGTTTTAAATTCACTTCAAAAGGCATTAATGAACAGTGTTTCCATTAAATAAATAGACAAGACCTGTCGCTTTACTATTAAAAACCAGGAATTAATCTAAGTAAAATAGGGACATAATTGTAATCCGCGGCACGGTAGACGTTTCTTCAGATCTTAAGGAACTTCTTCGGTAAAATCTGTACGAAATTGTCATTTTGTTATGGGGCCTCTACACATTTGCCCATGCTGGGCCAGGCTCCGCCAATGCACAATTGTAGACCACGATCACTTGGTGTTCACACATTGGCGCATGGCTCATTGCTGCCTGGCAAACCAATTGCGACGGACGTCGAAGTAATTACGGCTGCGGCTATTTACTTTGAACGATCAGATTTGATTCAAACTTTGCACACCTGTCAAAGGTCGATGACAATGCAATAATATGAAAAAAAAAAAAATATGAAAAAAAAAAAAAAATATATAGTTTAAAAAACTAAAAAAAACGCTTTTATAACTAATTGAACTAAAAAGTTATTATAAAAAGCACCCTACGCTTTTTTGTACAATAATATAAATTTTTCAATTGATTATTACAGTTTTATTTTTAACTTTTTAGTTCAATTAGTTATAAAAGCGTTTTATTTTAGTTTTTAAACTATAATTTATTCTATACTGTTTACAAGTATTACAGAACGCAACACAAAAGTGTTCTATCCCGGTCAGCGGCCGGTGACGAACTGAACATTGGCCGATTGTGTAAACACCACAGGCCAGGCTACGCCACGATTCCTTTGAAGTGTGCCCAAAAAACCGACAACTCCCCGATTGCGCGCCATGCTTGCCGCCAACATACACCAATACCCGCCAATGTCCGCCAACATACACCAATATCCCCTGTACACATTGGCGTTGGCCTGTAGTGGGCCAGCATGGGCAAATGTGTAGAGGCCCCTTTAGAAATAAGCGCTTCAAACAGCTTACAATGAAATTCAGCTTCTTTCAAGCGGCTTTAGCGAAAGTGTCTAAAGCGTGGCGTCGCCGATCGCGTGCCGAGGTACCTAAGCGTCTCTACAAAACGCTTACAAAGTACCTCCCAGTAATCACCCTGTCTTCAACTCGTATCTCTAGTCATTCGTGGAACTTTTCTTTTATTCATTACACCTTTAGATTTCGTATTTTAAAAGCACAAAATCTGGGCACATTTGGATGAACTGTGTGAAAAATGACATGGGAGAGGAGTGAATGCAGAGATGACGGCTGACAGAGGGAAGTGGAGGAAGAAGACATGTTGTGCCGACCCCACATAAGGTATAAGGGCAAAAAAAAAATCTGGGCCACATTTCTGTATATTGTTGATAAATCAATCTTTAGCCTCACCCGTCTTATTTTTCGGCAGAAACTGCAAATAGTTTCTTGCCGTTCTTCTAGGTTTTAATCGTAAGGAACTGGCACCTAGATTTACTTAGTTTTTATGTAGTTTTGATGTGATCATCGTTTATAATCAACTGAAGAAGATGTTTATGCTTACCAAGGAGAAAATGGAAGACGCAAAAAAGAAAATTTGGCGTAAAAAATAGCGTAATTTTCCCGCGACACGAGACAAAGACGAAGAACGAACGAAAAGATTTACTAATAAGGAAAAATTATAGCGCCTTCTATTGTGCGGATCAAATGTTGGTACAGTTCATAAGTACTCACAAAACAACGGACTGAGTTATACCGTTGCAAAATAAAATGTTTCTCAGAACAGGGTTATTTGTCAGATTATCCGTGTGTACCCTACACCCTCATATCTAAACCAATTCTTATATTATTCAAAAACAGTGTATTTGTAATCGTTTTCGCCTCGCTTTTACTCGCAACTTCGTCCCCATGAGTTTTGTTGTTTTGGTACACTTTTGAGACATTTTCCTTGGATTGGGTTTAATCTTACGGCGTGTGCTTACTAAGATTATTTCTAAACCTTTTGTCTTCTTTCTTTGCGTCACTAGTTCTTTCGAACCAGTAGTGCAGTGTGGTGAAGGGATTTTAAATGCGCCGCAAAGAGATCTCTTACCAGAAATGTGCTATTATTTCACGTTCGGTGCCAAAAGGCAGTGAAAACAGAGACAGGGCACGTTTTTCGTAATGTTTTTGTGTAGATAGTATTTAGTTTTGGTATTAAGCCTTGTGTGCATCTAAGCATTCTGCAGTGGCGATCAGTGAAACGCTGCCAAATTTGACATTGGCATTTGACAGCGTTTCACATATCGCCACCGCAGAGCGCTTAGGTGTGCTAAGAGATCTGAGAGCATGCCTTTTGTCTCTGAGAAACGTCTCCCACCATATTTATAGGCTCCATATTATAAACGAAACATTTGATACTCGGTTCAAATCGTAAGGTTTTATTTGATAAAAAAAGCGACCGGAGTAAAATAGAAAACGATGGCATGTTGCGATAGCTCGCTTAAATATTCAGGTGCACTTTTTGCTTTCCTACTCGAGAGCAGTCGACTGTGCTGTGCTGTAGAGACACAGTGCACTTACAGCAGTAAGTTATCATAGTTCGTTTTAACTTTCTAATAGCAGGGAGCACTGGTGGTCTAGTGGTCCTCGCCTTCCGTTCCAAAGGTCATATTTCAGAACACTTTAGGTTGGAATGTAATATAACGAATATAATATTATACGTAAGTATAAGAGCTAATTCCTTGTACTTTTTTAGCTTGTCAAAAACAAGTGCTTGTATTTTTTATTACGTAGATGGAAAAATCTGCCCGAAAATAAATAAATAAGTATAATCCTTGAATAAGAAATGCATTTTGACTTTAATTTACTTTCTATTGAATAGTTACACTCAGTGTTGATTGAACGTCGACTGATTTAGTTTACATAGTCCTTCTGACTATTCTCATACTGTGTTGTATTTTATTGTGTTCTCTCTTCCACGGACGTGATTATAGGGCAGCGGTCTTTTAACGTTACGTTGGTTGTTTTGTGCAACGTTCCATAAGTCCTGGATTTATCAATGCGACCACCGCAATACAGCGACCGCTAAAACTAAATTAAAAGATAAAATAGGACCGTTACAATACTAGCTGGTAAAGATGGGACCGTATCAAACACCAATCACTAAAATATTATCATTACTGTTTTTAAATCAAAATCTGACCCAAATCTATCAGTAGCCTCGATTTCATTCTACACTATGTTTTGGATGTGCCACTGCCTAACATATAAGGCTTAATTCTCTATAGCTGGAAACATTGTAAGGAAATCATCAAGCATCGTCGTGGTAACCCACCACCACCTCTCAATTTTTTACCATCGTCATAATGCCGTCGTCGTTTTTAAATAAACCATTCTAAAGCAAAGGAATCCTATTTCTGTAGGTTTTTTGTTCTTCTTAGACGTCTGCCCACACACCATCACTCATTATCCTCATACGCCACAGCGCGGAATCATTACAACGAAATGTGATGAGTTCAAGGCCTTTTCTGACACTTTGTGTTTCTCATGCTGCCTTCCTACAGTGCGTGGTTCTGTAGATCACGCACAGCCGACGACGACGCACGGCAACACACACAGAAAGGGCTCCTGTGCTACCGCGCACCTCGGCGCACGAGACCGTTCCCATGGTGTGTCGTGCGAGCTGATCCGCCTCCATGCGCGACATCACACACCGGTGGGAAGGGGCTATCACGTGTATTTTCGTATGAGTACTTTTATTAACTACCCTCTACTACTTCTTCCTGCCCTTAAGCCACTTTATGTGGGGTCGGCACAACATGTCTTTCTCCTCCATTCCCTTCTGTCAGCCGTCATCTCTGCATTCACTCCTCTTATTTAATTTTTTTTATTAACTACCCAAAGTTAGATAACTATCGGAGATTAGAGTCGTAGAAAACATTTTTGTGCCTTTGGTTTTATAATCTTTAAATTGAAATAAAAATAACATGCACACATACAAAAAAAATATCAGCACTAAGTAGGACTTCTGTGAAAAGTTTTTGAGATTTGTCTATGCATTGTTTACGTAGGCCCCATTAAATTGGATTTATTGACCTTCTTGGAAGTCAATTCAGTTATATCAAAAGGATTACGTTGGAAGAAGGTGAATAAAAAATGAAAACAGTTGGCCTACCATGAGCTTCATATGGTTATGGTTATGGCTGTCAAAATTGTGTCAACAGTGTCGACACATTCAAACCCAAGAAGAAAATGAATGTGTGGGTCAGCCTATCTATACAAAATTTGACAGCCATAGCCATAACCATATGGAGCTTGTGGTAGCCCTGCAGTAGACCTACCACAAGCTCTGTCTGGCTCTGTCTCTGGCTCTGGTTTTGAGTCTGTTCGTGTGCTAACCAGTGTACTACACTGTGTGTGTGACGTTTCGACGTAGGATTTATTTAGTCAACTTTCACACAGACTTTAAACCAGAACCAGAGACAAAGCCAGACAGAGCTTGTGGTAGGCCAACAGGATCCAACTGCATTCTCAAAGATAAGGAAGTATAAAATTGAACATTTGACTCACGTACACTTTGATTTGTAAGTCCGCAATCCCATTCATGCAATCTACTTTGCATGTAGGATAGTTTTCAACTTGCAAAAAGTCTTTTAGTCTCGTGTCTAAGAATTCCACTAAATAGACATAGACACTCATTTATTTGCTTCTTAGCACACAACATACAATACACAAATAGATGAAAAAAAATATAAGTTTACATAAGTAATAACATGATAACAAGTAGAGGGCAGAAATTATAAAAACTAACAGAACATGGTTACATTAAAAAAGAATACATTAGATATTTATAAATTTACAAATACAATATGCCGTATGCCATAGAAGCAAATGGGTCTTTAGCTCAGCATATTGTCCACCATTCAGCAGACGCTGTTATTCTGCTAAGACCCTTAGCTGCCACAAGACCTTGTGAGAACGTGTTCTAAGTAGAGTATAATAAAATAAATTAACAATTAAAATATATAAAAGACTAAAAGGAAACAGTGTGGTAAGTTTATAATAATTTAAGATAAATATATAAATAATATACAATCATACAATATTGAAAATAGAAAAGAGATGTGTGGTATTGACCGTGTGTGCGAGTGCTCAATAAAACATCTATGTATAGCATGCCTCCAGTGAACGAATTCAGCATACAATTTATTCATGTTACGCCTCAAACGATACGTACTCGTAGTTTCAAATATCGTATTAGAGAGATTCAAAGAGATTTTTTTTATTAAATTCTTAAATTTTTTATTGTGCACGCATATAAAATTTACAAAGTTGTGTATACAAAAGACATATAGATATTATTATATCGTATCTCCCCACATACGCTGAATGCCTATTCCTCGTAACCAATTCATTGCGTGTCACGAATTCATAGATGCAATGGGATTTGAAACCTATTCATTTTAATCTGCGTATTATCTTGTATGCGGTACAATAAGTTGTAGCTACGAGTAAAATAAGAATATTGAACTCTGTTTCTCACCTGTAGGTATTATAATCCTTGATCTATATACATACCTATCTACTAAAGCTGTCTTTGTTGTGTTGCTTTTATATACCCCATTCACTGTGGCCCCTCAATTCCAGAACATGACCCTTACCATCTCTACGAGCATTGGGATCCTGGGTATGGACATCTCCAGTGACGTTCAGTTCCGCAATCATCTATTAGACAAGGTAAAGCTGGCGTCCAAAAAGCTCGGGGTGCTTAACAGAGCGAAGTCGTACTTCAGTGCAAGTCACCGACTGCTTCTTTATAAGTCGCAAGTCCGACCGCACATGGAGTACTGCTGTCACCTCTGGGCAGGAGCACCTGGATACCAGCTTGGTCCTTTTGATTCGGTGCAAAGACGTGCTGTGAGAATAGTTGATGATCCCATGCTCACAAGCGGTATTGAACCCTTAAGTCTGAGGAGAGACTTTTCCTCCCTGTGTGTGTTCTACCGCTTGTACAACGGGTTGTGTTCTGAAGAACTGTTCGAAATGATGCCCACATCTTCATTTTATCATCGGACGGCTCGCCATAGGGAGAGGGCTCATCCACATACCTTGGAGCCGGCATGGTCGCGTACCGTCCGGTTCCAGAGGAACTTCCTTCCGCGCACTCTAAGGTTGTGGAATACTCTTCCTGCCGAGACTTTCCCTATTAATTACAGCATGGGGCTTTTCAAGAAGGGCGTTTTAAAATATTTAAAGGGTCGGCAACGCGCGAGTGATGCCTCTGGTGTTGCAAGCGTCTATAGGCTACGGTAACCACTTTCCATCAGGTGGGCCGTATGCTTGTTTGCTAACTTTGTTGTCTATAAAAAAAAAAAAAAAAATACCTACTTAGCTTAAGATAGCCTGTATAAGTTTTACTAACACAAATGGGCCACAAAGATGTCTGATTAATAAATCATAATAATGTTACAGAGTTCAGATCACCGACCGCAGGCAAAAGGTGTGCCCAAAAGGCTGACTACGTTACTTCTTTGAATAGCTAGTTAATTCCTTGCCTTAGGTAAGCGCCAGCCCTTTGGTCACCAGTCTCAACCACCAGCTTCTTGGATAATTCTTCGAATAGAAGCCGAATAAGAGTATTAAAATAACGAAAACAACAAACCTTTGAGAATTATTTTTTAATTTGATCGAGCGAGTTGACCGAACATAGCACAGCGCAATACAGCGCAGCATAGCTCGATGTTGATTTGTCACCCTAATGCACTGGTGAGGACTCAAAACCAGAGCCAGAAACAGAACCAGACAAAGCTCATGGTAGTCCTACAGGTTTGTACAAATCTCTGCTACATATTGGTCGTTCATCTCCTAACATTATGATGTAAATGTACTTTCCACGAGGAAAACTATCGGAAATAGGACTTTTAAGATTTGTGTGAGGGGACGATGCTCGTGTGTTTTAGGGCGAACATCCGGGGTGCTCCCTACTTCCTGTTTGGTAAAGCCTTTTCGGATATAAACATTTAGGGCCTTATTAATAATCCTAGCGTAGCATTGGACTAGTTAATCCGTGTTTTGTCTCTTGCATTGACATGCAATTGTCAACTCGAACAAATGTGACAAAATACGGATTAACTGGTCCAACGCTACGCCAGGATTATTCATAAGGCCCTTATAGTTCCACTAGTCACTTGTTATCATCAGCCTGTAGAAGTCCACTCGTCGTCGTCGTTGCCGGCGTCTATTTTTCCGAATACCTATAATTTGGGAGTTTTCAAAAAAGAGTGAATAGGTAGTTCTAGGTGAGCGCGCTACACCGTCGATCGCATCATCACTTAACATCAGGTGAGATTGCGGTCAAGCGTAATCCTATAAATTGTAAAAAAAAAACTGCAAGATATAGGCCTCTCTTTACATTTCCTGGAAAAACGATTCTGAGCCCTTTCCATCCACCAACATCCTTCCTCGACTTCCTGTTTTGGTAGTAATGATTGCTAAAAGCAATAAATGTTTTTTTCCTACTAATTAAAAGTAAAACAAATACAATCAGTGATTTAAAAGTAAACCGGGATATAAAATAAACAGCTTGTTGACATTCAGATATTTCAATTTATTCTATACAAAATATTATTATTATAATTATTTATTTCCATGAATCAATTACAAAACAATATTATTATATTATTAATTGAATCAACGATATTATTAAACCGTTTGCAGAAACTATTTACAATAGGTTGTTCAAGATAATTTATTTAAATATATTTATACCTACTAAATATTTAATTTTATATTCAAACTTAATATAACTAAGAACTAGATCATAGCGTGCATTTATACATACAGTAAATGGTGTAGGTTTGAACTCCACTCGTTTCATATTCTTAGGATATTATTATTTCAAGTGAGTTAGTAAGTCAGTTAGCAAAATATGTGCTAGTGGACACCCACCCAAATCATAACCGTGCTGAACGTGGCTTAACCCTTCATTTGGCTGAGACAGACTAGATTTTAGAGACAGTCTAGAAGTTAAAACAGGTGATATTCTGTGAGTTTACACCAAAATTTATTTGTAAATTTATTTACTAGCCATTACATTAGTAGTGTTAATTAATGTTAATATATTCTGCAATGCTGGTTAAAGGTGGCCACTCACCACATGACACATTTACTCAAATTACTCGTACCGCACTAGTGTATAATAAAACTAAACATTCATGTTAAATTACAATGCCAATAATATCTGTGTATTCAGAGCCGACGTAAAAAACGATAAGTTTTGTATTTATGTTTTGAGTTACACTGCGGTCTTACTCAATAAATATGCTATTTTTGAGTTGTGTTGCCTCACATGCCATGCATGCATGTGACTCAAAGCGGTACCTAGTTTGTATAATTGGGTTCTTTTAAATAGCAGTCCCCGACTAGGTAAAGTTGCCCATGAATAGCTTTAAAAATAAAATCCAAAAAATCCTTCAAGGTAGGCAAACGCAAAGACATCGTTCTTGGTGTTGTCGATACCTATGGGTGACGGTGACTATTTACCATCAGTTGGGACATGAACCAGTTTGTCTGTTAAGCATGTTTTACATATTTTATAAGTTGATGAAAGAAAGAGAGAAAGCCTTAAAATACATCTGAGACTAGAAGTGCAATAAATTGACAACATTCATGTGAACTAGTAACTATTATTCATGTAATCATTTACAAATACATTGGCACGTACATTTTAACTATATTTACATATGGAAATACATTTATTTATCACATTTGTTTCAAACACTCACTCCACGAAATTTTAATCAAAATAAGCTGAAACACTCAACATTTTATTCATTTATTACAGTACATTTATAACAGCAATGTTTTTGTGAAAAATATGGCGTGGTTTAATTGTTTTTCCTTATATTATAAATGTAAGGAAAATAAATTTTATAATGAAATTTTCACAGAACACAAAAATATACTTCTCTGTACGTTCTTGTACGTAATGTTAATGGAAATGAGTATGTATTTGATATATCAAATGTTGATTACTATAATAAATAAATAAAAGTATGACTATAAACTAATGTCGTAGCGCTATGCTACGAGATCTCGTAGCACGTAGCTACGCCTGCGTGGTGATTCGTAATCAGTTAACGTGAGGAAGTATTGACAATGAATTTGCGTTATTATTTTGAAGATCTATTCGTATGTTTCTATTGAAATATACATGTCTTTGTAGATTTTGAAATAACTCAATTGAACACCACTTTTCTTGGGTTCAATAAAAATATGTGTTGGTGGACATTTCACACAACACTATTTAGCCCCAAACTAACCATAGCTAGCAGACGGTTTTTTGAATACCATGGAAATATGAAAATAAATCCCCAGCATTTTTGTCGCATCGTTGTCATACAATCGATTATTTAATTAAATTCTATACGTTTTAAGAATTCATAACTAATATTTTGTCTATCATAATTAGATATTATCTGAATTTTATTATTTACAATAAACTATGTTCCACTAAATATATAATCTCATTTAATTTAAAAAGCATTAACGCAGTTATATTATTTTATTTACACATGTTGAGCAAAAAAATATTTTTATTCATGAATCTCTGTTTTTATTTTTTAAATAAAATAATTGGAAAATGTATTTTTAAGCAGAACCAATATTAAATTCTTATCAATGTTCAAATATAAAAGTTGACGTCATTATTGTTATTCGTTTTTCTTTGATCGTTCTTCTATTATTCAAATAATATAGACTAAAAACTATTTTTGAAGTACTTCTGTGCATTAGTAAAAACACTATTCACAATAATATTCTATAAGTAATGAATTTGATACTAAATAACGAATTATGAATGTGTTATATAAATAGTCAGCTTGTACATTACTTGTTTAAATATTATAATAAATTGATGTTTAAATAATCAATGAAAACCCCGATGATATTGATAACTGAAACGAATATTTGAGTAATTCGTATATTTTCCAATTTAAAAATTACTTGCCGTGGCTTGCAGGTCACTCAACCTTGTTATGTATTTTGTTAACGAGATTGGTTATATTTTTGTTTAAATATTGTTGTAATTTAAAAGGTTTTTTGTCCATTCCACGGCAATTTTTTTTGGTCTTAGGCTACGGGACTCTTAAATTGAGTTTATCAAACACTATAACCCAAGTGTTAGGCACTAAATTTACAAATAAACATCGTACCTTTGTTAGTAATGAACTCAGCTCCAGGGCTACACATATATACTGAACTGAAAACTGAAGCAAATCGCTCACTTAACGATAGTGCCAGAACAAATAAACAGAATTTAGGTCACTGTAAATTACGTGGTACTACACTTACAGTTCGTACGTCACGATCTATTGAGTAGTTGCAACTTAAACCGTTCATTTTTAAATTTAAAACTATTTCAATATATCGTGATCAGTAGACCTACCATGAGCTCTGTCTGGTTCTGGTTTTGCGTCTGTGTGATTGTTGACTAAATAAATCTTACGTCAAAACGTCACATACACAGTATAATGCACTGGTGAGCACTCACTCAAAACCAGAACCAAAGACAGAGATAGAGCCAGACAGATCTCAGGGTAGGCCTACAGAACTTTGTATGTTGAAACAAAATAATATAATTTAAATAAAATGTAAAAAAATTCTCCAGAGTCATGATGATTTTTTAAACATAAATAGTTTTAGCGCGTCTCCATGTCACAGACACTAGAACGTCCCGTAAATAGGGGCATGACACGTTGAGACTGTATTTATTCACGAGGACGAAACTTCAGGACCTGTTTACTGAACTGTTTTGAAGCAGGTGAACCAAAACCCTGGGCATGGAGTACTGGATCCAGAGTAGCCGGTCTACTTGAGTAAAGGCACTTGTCTTGCGAGGAGAAGCAGGGTCCACATCATTGGATCTGCGCAGAAACGGCACGCGAAGCTACTGGGAACTGCATCTGAAAGAAAAGTTACTTTTAAACGCACTTTTACTCGTATTATATTTGTTAAAGTTCCAACAAGTTCGGTAAAGTAACTAAGTATAATGTTGTTGGACCACTTTTGAATTCTTTCATCCAAAATGCAAGGGGTCAGAAAACAGCTGAGACAATTTATTTATTCTATTTATTAAATTGCACAAACAAAGTGAACACCAAAAGTATATCTTAAGGGCTAAAAACAATACCTGGTATGATAAATGTTACCTCAATTATAACAGGAGCAAACGACATTTAAATTATCAATGATATTAACAACTAAAGTATTTAAAACGAGAGAAACTAACATTAAGAAACAACAAAAAATCTAATTGTTTCGTTTAGCATACCATTGGTCTATCACTCTGAAGGTTTGCGCACATCTAGGCGATGGCTATGGCGATCAGTGAAGCGTTATCCAATATCACTGTCATATTTAACAGCATTTCACTAATTGCCATCGCAGATCGCTTAGATGTGCGCAAGGCTTCACTCTGAAGCGGTAACCGATCCAATTCCAAATAATCAATTTCCAAATACATAGAATCCATCAAACTGTTGACAAAAACTACGATTAAAATTGTATTAGACAGCAAGTACACTTGACAGATGTTTCAATTAGCTAACACTAAAGACAGATTTTCAAAATGTTTTTTATCATTTTCCAAGAACAAAGAGGGGCTGAAGTAATTTCTGAAAACCCCTAATTTCCGCCAGTACAGTCGGCTGCACTAGAATGTATACAATTCGTAACTTTCAGGATAGTGTCGTAGCATAGCGATGGACATTGACAGGGCGAATTTTGAGTTTATGCTCTGTAAAAGTGCAAATTCAAATTTAAAATTTATTCATTTAGCTGTACCATAAAGATCTCTTTAAAACATCTTAAAGCTAAGTGAGTCTAGGTGCCAGTTCCACGCGACCCTGTTCAATGCAATGCTACACTGCCTTTAAAGTAAGGAGTTAATTATTAATTTTTATTTACATTCTAGTGCAGCCGACTGTACATTACTACGAAATACAAATTCCTATAAAATGACGTAATTCTAAAAAGGTAAGAAGATACTTCACATCAGGTATATTTAAGGACAAATGCCAACATGCAAACTCTTAACAAATGCTACGTAGGTAGCAACAGTTGAAGGAGTTAAGACAGTGAATAAATTAAGTCATTTGCATTGCAAAGTGTTTGATAATTTCGTCGTGTACCTTCTTAGTGCGATCTCGCTTCGTTAACGCTGTGCCCTGAGCACTAGTTACTGGCACAATCGAGTTGAGAACAAGTGTTTTACAACGATGTTTGTTTATCAAAACAATAAAACCAACTTGGATAATAAACAAAATTAGAGAAAACAAGGTAATGTCCAAGATAATAATCTCTTAATAATCTCTTGATGTTTACAAAAAAATATTTAACGAAAATTGCACGTTGTCTTAAAGGCCTGCGCACACCTAGTTCGCTGGCGGTAGCGATCAGTGAAACGCTGTCAAATATCGCTGTCAGATTTGAGATTTGACAGCGATATTTGACAGCGTTTCACTGATCGCTACCGCCAGCGAACTAGGTGTGCGCAGGCCTTAACTGGTTTTTGTGCTTAGGTAAACGTGTTAGAATCAAAATAATTATTTTGCTAAACGGTGTGCAATTGAATTGCATACAAAATATTTGCTCGCTTTTTTCTATAAAATCAGTGCTTAAAAAAATTGTAAAACAGTGTCATCTTTCAAGGGGTGTGTGAGGAGTGTAAAGTTATTTTATTTTTTATTTTATTTTATTTTTATTATTAAAAAAATATATAATATAATATATACATTTATTTGATGGCTTTAAGAGCTTACCCTTAGAAAATGTATGGAAATAACGAGAACTCAATCGTTACTAAGTATCGTAAGTGGAAGGCTTCTAGAATTCTGTAGAAGGAGTCTATAAACAGATACAGGTTACACAACATCCAAGTGATATACCTACATTATTATTTGACTAGGGCATGGTCGCCTTCGAAGCCTTGACAGTAATTTAATAAGGACGAGCCAATATTCTATTCCATCGAAGCAACCAACAATAATTCCATGATAGTATCTACTAATAAAAAATGCAATATTACTTGACACCGACCACACTGTAGAGTACTCATCCACGTTTATTGGCTGTCGAAGTTCAAGTCAAAATGCATTTAATTTTGGTGTTTTTGTGGTTCAATTTCAATTCGAATTCAGTACGAGGCTGTTATTCTAAATTTGAAAAGTAGTGGATTGAAAACATAATAAATGGAATAAATAATGTGGTCATTCGACAAAGCACTATCTAGCCCCAAACTAAGCAGATCTTGTACTATGTTTTGTTTCTTTTTTATTTTCATACTTTTAAAATATTTCTTCAGTTAATTCAATCATCCACTGTTGTGCAAAGGTTCCAATATCACTAATTTAAAGCTATTAATTTTATTTGTTCGAGTCAAAGAAGATTCGTTGATAAACCAAAAAGTTTGTCGTACATGGTTGAAAAATCAAATGATTGCTAAAAAGCAGTCTCTTTCAATTAACCTGTGTAGTTACGAGACACAGAAGAGCAAAAACCGGGAATAGGGGTTTCTGGAATAAAACTACGGAACCTGCTTAATGAGTTAAATGTAAGCAATTTGTTTCCTTTGTATCTTTGCTTTTGCATTGAGCATACACATGTTACTTCAAAAAAAAACTACACTATTATTAAGTCAGCTAAAGGCGATTTTTACCAGCTCAAATTATAGCTAATCGTTAATTAAAAATATTTCAAATTTTTTTGGTCATTCTAAAGTACGAGAAATATTTTTTTTGACGAACAGCGTTACTCTGAGATGGTTAAATCCACCCCAAGCTAAGCTCCGTTCAGAGTAGTCACCATTTTGTTTAGATTGAGGAGCGTCTTAAAGTTTGGAGGGCGCATTAAAATGTCGCTTCCAGCATTTGTTTGTGAAAACGGAAAACTTCGGGCGCCATAAAAACTCTGTTGACGGAATGGAACAACTTTTTTATTATTAGGGTACGTATTACACCTATACTACACCCCGGACATTCGACCAAATATCATGCAAAAGCATTGTTTTATCTACTTATTGCACACACATATACAAGTGGTGTCGTTTTGTACACGCGTGTCTGTGTGCATGTGGCGTATTTTTTACTAAAATCAAATTAGCGGGAAGATTGGAAAGGGCGGTCTATAATATTAATTCTATGCTTAGTATTAATATAATGCTTTGTGGCTTATCCATACTATGGATTTTTCCAGCGGCTTTGCTTTCTTGTGTGGGTGCTTATATGATTATTACAGATATCTTTAGATTTATCTAGGTACTGTTTCTCATCATAATATAAAAAATACTAGTTTTTGTTAATAAACCTCTCAGATTTATATCGCCATTTTATCATCTATCTAGTTTTTTATCACAAGGTTTGTTTAATTTGAGACTAATAACGCCGTGTTAAATCTCCAGCATTTTTTTTCTCACAAAAGGTGATTGCTTGCGTGCATATGGAGTTGCGTTACCGCGCAATATGCTACAATATTCCACCTCCTCGGGAGGCCGTCAATGTTGTCAAGTTACCCGCAATAAAAGTCATCATAAAAATATACTATCCAACTCCTGTAGGCCTACCACAAGCTCTGTCTGGCTCTGTCTCTGGCTCTGGTTTTGAGTCTGTGTGAGTGCTCACCAGTGAACTGTGTGTAACGTTTTGACGTAGGATTTATTTAGTGAACACTCACGTAGACTCAAAACGAGAGCCAGAGACAGAGCCAGACAGAGCTTGTGGTAGGTACTGACGTGTCCATTTTGTAGCACAAAGTGTAGGTTGTAACAAAGTTTGCGATAAGGTATAAACTCTGGTGAAGAAGTTTTAAAGCCTTAAGGCTAACGTCTGTTACAGCTGGAACCGTCACCTTAAAGTGACCCCAAAAGCTTGGAAGTGCCTTTAGCGGTCACCCATCCAAATAGTAGCGGCGCAGAACGTTGCTTATTTTTATCCTAATGTATTCAATGAAAAAAATTGTTGACTATAATTTAGTTATCTAACGTGCTTGTGATACTTCTGGTAGAGCTAACGTCCATAAGTCTACAGTAACCGCTTTGCATCAGGTGGGCCACGATTATTTACTTAAATGTACTAAAACAACATCATAACATAACTTAAAAGCAGCAACTAGTAACTCCCCCCTACCTGCTATAGCTAGTAGGGGGGGTGGTTATCTCCAGCGGTATAAATTCAAGCATTATCCCGTGAGCCTTCACAGAGCCTTCAAAGATACCGTTATTTAGCTTATTATAACGAAAGAAAACATTTTCCCAACAAAAATATTATTTCGGAGCTCCGACTCGGGGCGCGTCTATATTCGAGGGCATGCGTCAGCACCGCGTCATGATCTTTGAAAGCATGTGCCATGACGCTGTGTTTTTGGGCTGCATATGTTCTCGCGCAAGATTTTTGAAGGCATGTCTGTTAGCGCTGTTAGAATCGTCAGATGATCACCAGCATTAAGTCATACGAAAAAAATTTTTTTAAGTCATTCGTGTACATGATAAGTCATAATAGAAATATGTGCCTCAAAATAGGTTCTGAAGTTTGCTCCTATGCCTTTGCGTACTTAGTTTACTTACTGATTTAGTATAATTCAGTCAATTGGTCTTGGTCGCAATGGAACTGACTCACCTAGCTTTAAGACGTTTCAAAGTGATCCTTGCAATCCTACTGAATAAATACACTTTTGAATTTGATTTTGAATTCTATAGATAAGTTAAGCTAGATATGCATAATATTAATTAAATTAACCGTAATGTGATGGATAAATTTTTCTTTTTGATGTGCTATGCTGATGCGTGCTTGTACGTGGTCCAACCCTCACGGCAATGCTATTTAAGATATTGAAACACGCTGCCGTCGTGTAAAATCTTAAAGAAATGCTTTGAAATTCTAACAGAATTTTATCTTAAGAGATTATTAGATGGAGCTTAAAACAACTTTTAAGAAAATTACTTTTACGAGGACTTATCATCTTAGATTTAATAAATGAAAGCCTACTGCCTAATATTTACAAGTAAAAAAAGTAAACAGACCTTTGCATCTATTGTAGATGATTTATAAAGCCTCAAGGGTGACTGGTGATTACACAATCCCTACTTGCGGGACGTTATAGTGTCTAGGACAGCATTTCAGATGGAATTACCATTCTGACAGCTTAGTTGGCCTAATCCACAGTAGACACATGGTCAATATGTGCTGAACTAAGCCATAGGTTTCCTCACGATGTTTTCCTTCACCATTTGAGAGCAATAGCAAGAAAAACGGGCAAGAACATGCCTCAGACCTTAGTTAGTAGTAACTGGCTTCTGCGCTGTAAGTTGTGAGTTCGATCCCCACCAAGAGCAAACAATGTTGTGTGATGAACATTATGTGTTCTCTGTGATGTACCATTCTTCACAATGTCGTCGGTCCTTTGGGACGTTGTCGGGGTGATGTTTGTTGTCACCATTCCAGAATAATCCCTAGTGGAAAACTCCAAACGATACTCACTATTATTGCTAAGCATGTAGGAGGATATGTGCGGACGCGCCGCGACATAAAGTCGCACGGACATACTGCGCTCGTGCGGCGGTCGCGTGGCGAGAGTCGCGCTACACCGCAGCGACAGGTAGCCGCGGTGCGTCGGGTAGTCGTCCGGGAACACGTGGAGGGTCCTCCAGGAGGCGCGGAGACCGTCGGCGTCTGCTCCGGAGATGTGGGTCTCTTCTGTTATTAGTGGGTCCTGGGGAAGAGAACACAGCTTGTAGATACTACTCGCATATAATCGTAATATTATAAAATCATCATCATCATTATCATTTCAGGCCGGTATCACCCACTGCTGGTTATAGGCCTCCTTTATATTTTTCCAGCCTCCCCTGTCCTGCGTGTCTCTTGTCCAGGTGTTTCCTGCGACCTTTACGACATCATAAAGAAAAAAAAAATCATAAGTCTCATCAAAGAAAAAGTCAATCGTTTTTAATAACTTCCAAGGATGAACATGTTTACGGTTTCCTCTTTTTTACACAAATCAGACTTGCAGCCTTACAAATTTGCGACTATAAGTCGCGTCCGATTTATTCCCAGTATGGTGTCACTGTACAAAAATGTCCGTACAAAAACAGCAACGCCAAACCACTGGCTGTGGCAGCCAAATCCCTGTCAAGCCGAAGTGGTTGGTGGTCTGCGGTGCTTGATTTATTTCTATAAAAATGGCGGAAATAACCATTCGATGGAATGGCAGACTACTTTAAACTCCGTATTTAATTTGGTGCGCGCTTATTATCTGGGCTTGAAACGTTTTTTTTTTAATTATTTGCTAAACATAATTACACAGTTATTTACGCCGCCGGTTGCAAACCTGTTGCGAATAAACTAATAGCCCTCAAAAATTACTATTCGTGAACACCTTTTCACTACGAGAATAGAACATTTCGCATCTGTGCCAGCCATCCACTACGCCTCAGAGGTCATCTAATACCATCATTGGTTCCTGTTGGGCTGTCCCGATGAATGCAAGCGTCTCACTCGCCGACACCAGCGGTGGTCATTAGTTTCCCAACACGGATTAAGATGACGAATGCGTTGCTCATGTGATATCACGGTGGCATAGTACACCCCAATGTAGTAATCTATCTTTTTAGAATTGCCAATCGCAACGTATTAGGCAGAACACGCAGGCGATGGCGGGACGAGTTGGTCACCTTTGAGAGGAACTGGCAACTGGTGGTGTAAAATCATGTAGCGATCAGTCATCCGAAAAGAACCGAAAAGGCCTTTGCCCAACAATAGGATCATTCAGGCTAATAGTAACATAATTACGAATTTCACAATAAAAAGTCAAAAATCAACGCGTAAACTCCTCCAATTGGCTACGTTTAACCGCGAAAAAATAAAGAAACTGGAAGCTTTTTCTGCTTAATTGCCAAACGGAAACAGAAAGTACTCTACCCGCCTAAATTGCTAAACCATTTTCTTAATGAACTCCACGCGGACGAAGTTGTGGGTAACAATTAGTATACTAACGACAAAATGGGCATTTAAATAAAATTTAAGTTAAACCCTTTTCTTTATTGTCTTTTTATGATGGTCATCGTCATTAGAAGCGATTTCCCTCTGTGAAAAAGAATATCGAAGTTTTTATTATTCAACAGTATCCTAAAGAATTTTACTGCAGGACATTATGCCAATAATTTTGGGCCTTCTTAATCCACCGACTTCCATCACAGACATCGATATTTACTACAAATCAAACATGCTGCCTTCCTACGGTGCGTGGTTCTGCAGATCATCACAGACATCGATATTTACTACAAATCAAACATGCTGCCTTCCTACGGTGCGTGGTTCTGCAGATCATCACGCACATCCGACGACGACGCACGGCAACGCACACAGACAGGGCTCCTGTGCTACCGCGCACCTCGGCGCACGAGACCGTTCCCATGGTGTGTCGTGCGAGCTGATCTGCCCCTCCGTGCGCGATATCACAGACCGTGGGAAGGGGCTAGAAGCGTTTTGCGGTAGCGATCAGCGAAACGCTGTCAAACATGACAGCTTATTTGACAGCGTTTCACTGATGCCACCATAGCGCTTAAATGTGGACAAGGCTTAAAGAATAAAGATCTATTTCTGTAAACTCCACGTTCGTCCACGTTTCGTCGTCAGCTGTTTGCGTTACGGCTTTGTATTTACAATGTCAGAGTCCGGGGCTATCTGCATAGACCGCACGCGGCGGATAGCCCGCGGGAGACTAATGGCCGGTGTAGCGACCGTCGCCCTGTTAGCTTAGGGCCTTAACCCACTAGGATACCATGGTTGTGCCACCAGTGATTCGTATGCCACTGTTAAATTAGTTGCTTAACCAAACGGATACCATGTTACAGTTACGGTGCCCGGGTGAAATAGGACCCATAGAGCGCGGTCCCAAAGCAGCGTCTTCTTCTTATCGTGTCACTGATTCTTTCAAACCAAGTGTGGTGAAAGGATTATAAGTACGCCTAAAAAGGCTATGTTCTACGATATGCCGGTTTCCTCACGATGTTTCCCTTCACCGTTTGAGAGCACTGGCATAGTGTACATACATTTTTGGGCTGAAAAACTCATTGGTACACGACTGGATTTGAACCCACGACCTTAGAATCGGAAGGCGAGGCCGCTGCCACTAGGCCACCAGCAAAGCAGCGTCGAAGAGCATGTATTGTGTATTAAGTTCGTTTTGCAAGAAATCGGAAATGATTGTCTTCTGTAAACTACAGACAGGCTACGCATCAGTTGACGTCATTGATCGATGCGTGGTTTGCTCAAATAGACGGTTAAACTACGTCAGATACGTGTGCAGTTTGTGGGTAGTTTCATGCAAAATGTCAATGAACTGTAAAAAAAAAGCAGCCAAGTGCGAGTCGGACTCGCCCATGAAGGGTTCCGTAGCATCAAATAACATAATATAAAGGTTTTAGTAGTTCGTCGAAAGGTAAATAGCGGTTTACGATTTATGACGTATAAAAAAAAAACTACTGACTAGATCTCGTTCAAACCAAATATCGTTGGAAGTTTGCATAGTAATGTACAACATATATTTTTTTTTGTTTTATCATTCTCTTATTTTAGAAGTTAGAGGGGGAGGGACCAACTTTTTTCCACTTTGGAAGTGTCTCTCGCGCAAACTATTCAGTTTAGAAAAAAACGATGTTAGAAACCTCAACATCATTTTTGAAGACCTATCCATAAATACCCCACACGTATGGGTTCAATGAAAAAAATTTTTTGAGTTTCAGTTTCAAGTATGGGGACCCCCAAAATTTATAGTTTTTTTTCTATTTTTGTGTAAAAACCTTAATGCGGTTTACAGAATACATCTACTCACCAAGTTTCATCAGTCTAGCTTTTATGGTTTCGGAGAAAAATGGTTGTGACACGGTCGGACAGACAGACAGACAGACAGACAGACAGACAGACATGACGAATCTATAAGGGTTCCGTTTTTGCCATTTGGCTACGGAACCCTAAAAAAGCTAAATATTTTATGCCCATTCCTTTGGCTATAGTCTCACCTAAGCGACGATGTAGCCGACGATAAAACAGGATGGTCTAGAAGACACCTATTCACTCTTGCCCTGAAGAGGCCCAGATTGTAGTGGTCAGGAAAAACTGCCGACGGCAATGAGTTCCATGGCTTGTTGCATATTTTGTTTTTTTCCACTACCATGTTGGCATCTGTTTTTAATAGCCAATCACAGTGCACAAAAGAACGCCTTAACGACCTCTTCAGACTTGAGTCGATAAGTACCTCCACAGTGGATGGTCCCTTATTACTCTGAACTCTGAACTGCAGTCTGCGTCTCTTCAATCATTGCAAATCCAATTTGACTGAGTTCCATTTCTATTCATTTATTACTTGCGAATCTAAGTATGGTCTGATTTTAATAAAATGCTTGAATTCTGAAATCGCTATTTTACGTGAACTATCAAAGATGGCGTAAATAATGATGAAATAAAACTTGGTAATAACTACGTTAATAATCTCATTCTTTATTGTTGTCTGAGTGTCTCAATAACGGTTGGGTCATTACAAACAAAAATATTTAAAAAAAAAACAAAAATATAAAACATCTAATAATATTGTTGTATAGGCTTGTTTACTTACTTCTTCTCCTTCTTCTTATCGTGTCACTAATTCTTATGAACCAAGTGTAATGAAAGGATTTTAAGTGCGCCTCAAAGAGGCTCTTTTCGAGCACTTGACATATATTTTCGAACTTTTTAGGTTCTACGATATGCCGGTTTCCTCACGATGTTTTCCTTCACCGTTTGAGAGCACTGGCCTAGTGTACATAATTTTTTGGGCAGAAAAACTCATTAGTACACGACTGGAACCCACGACCTTAGGGTTGGAATCCGGGGCCGCTACCACTACGCCACCAGCGCTCTAAGCTAATCAGGCATCGGCCTGCTAAGCTGCTAAATGACTGCTATAGGACCATTATGAAAGTGGCCTAAAAATTACGTTATTCTAATATCAGCATTAGAATTGCTAACTCAAAACATTTTTAATGTTAGTTGGTATGTAGACTCATTTTTTAAACATTTTTGGCCTGTTATCACAAGCTCTGTCTGGCTCTGTCTTTAGCTCTGGTTTTGAGTCTGTGTGAATGCTGTCTAAATAAATGCAACGTCAAAACGTCACACACACAGTATATAATACACTAGTGAGCACTTACACAGACTCAAAACCAGCGATAGACAGAGCTTGTGGTAGGCCTACAGTACTGCTTATAAGATTACCTAAACTATACAAAGTCAAAGTCAATAATTTTTTATTCAGTACGATGCAAGAATCACTTTGAAACGTCTTAAAGCTAGGTGAGTCTAGGTGCCAGCTCCACGCGACCAGCAATCTAAGTAAACTACAACAATCTTAGTCCACGTTGATACGCAAACAGTATTATAACAGACCGAATAACATTCCTGCTCAAATATAATATAGCAAAGGACATGACATCCGTTGCTCAGGGCTCTATCTGATCAGATAACGTCACGGTAGGCTCGAGCTGGTCTGCAGGCCTACCACAAGCTCTGTCTGGCTCTGTCTCTGGTTCCTGTTCTGAGTCTGTGTGAGTAAAAAAAAGAAGTAAACAGGCCTTTGCATCTATTGTAGATGATATAAATAGCGTCAGGGGCAACTGGTGATCACTCATGCCCCTACTTACGGGACGCTATAGTGCCTGGGACAGGATTTTAGATGGAATAGGCTTGCCCAGCACCTATACCATCCTGACAGCTCAGTCGGCCTAATCCACAGGAAAGACAAGGTCAATACGTGCGGAGCTGACTAAGCCGCGGGTTTCCTCACGATGTTTTCCTTCACCGTTTGAGATCACTAGCATTGTGTAATTTTTTTTTTTGTACTGTGTGAGTAGTGTTTATATTTCCTCAAATGTCGTCAAATTGTCGAAACGTTACACGCACAGTATAATACACTGGTGAGCACTCACACAGACTCAAAACCAGAACCAGAGACAGAGCCAGACAGAGCTCGTGGTAGGCCTACTGAACTATACGGTGGAGATTCCTGTGAATATGCTCGACAATGCTTTTGTATACGTAACGTTGGACAATTTTCATAAAATATTTTAACCGCCTTTGAAACATTAAAACGCTGACTAATGCTCATGGTTTTGCTTGCAAGGGGCGTGGCATTAAAAGCTAACATAAATATTTAAGAAAAAATTTAGCTCGTTTGTTATTTCTACTTATTCTGGTGTTTTGCCTCTTCATTGTAAATGGAACATATTTATCATATTCGCATAATAAGTTATATTAACCTAATATAGAAAACATGGCTGCCATATCACAGACTACAGTACACACACACACAGAGTATCTACAGTTTACAATAGGGTTTTTCAAAAGGGCGTTTTCAAATATTTAAAGGACCAGCAACGCACGAGAGATGCTTCTAGTGTTGCAAGCGTCCATAGACTACGGTAACCGCTTTCCATCAGGTGGGCCGTATGCCTGTTTGCTAACTTAATTGTATAAAAAAACAAAGCAAAAATTGCGAGCAACATTCGAAAATAAAATTCATTCAAACTTAAAATCCGTTGCTAGAAAAGCATTCATGTGAAAAGCAAGATCTAATTTCAAGCGCGGCATAGAAAAATAAAGTCAGGTTCCAAGAGGGCAACTATGATCCGCGACAAACCAAATTAAATTAAGATCAGTAGACCTACCATGAGCTCTGTCTGGCTCTGTCTCTGGTTCTGGTTTTGAGTCTGCGTGAGTGTTGACTAAATAAATCCTACGTCAAAACGTCACACATACAGTAAAATGCACTGGTGAGCACTCACACAGACTCGAAACCAGAAACAGAGACAGAGCCAGAGACCGAGCTAGACAGAGCTTGTGGTAAGCCTACTGGTATGCCTCTAGTTGATAGTCTGTGGTGTGCTGGGATCATTGACTTCGTTGTTGTTTCGTACTAGTGCATCTCTCAATTGACAGCTAATTATAGGTTCAATCATTCCATCGCATATATAACTTTTAGCACGCTTGTCGCGTGTCTCCTATATCCGAATCAAACCTTTTGTAAATTCCAAATTGCTTTGCGATTTTATTTGTTACTAGTATTCCCCTTGACTTCGTTCGGGTAGAATCCAATTTAAACCTTAAGGTATTTTCTAAAATAGGGGTGGAATTGTGCGATCAAGAAAATAGGTGCTAGGTGTTCATTTTATGATAATTTAAGAGTTACTCGTGGCTAAAAGGTGATTTCAAATAGTTTATTTAAATTAAAACCTCAATCAATAAATATTAAATTGCTTATTATAACACAATTCGTTACTTAGCATGAACTAGTACAATTTTTTTTTTTATTTTTCTCTAACGTATATCGTCCCACTGCTGGGCAAAGGTCACCCCAAATACTTCCAACTGTCTCTATCCTTCGCTTCATCCAATATTAATATTAATAAACTAGTACTGATATTATCATTTAAGTCGATCTCTAGGCGCACTAAAAATCCTTTCACCACACTAGGACTGAAAGAGCCATTGACACGATTAGAAGAATACTCTCTAAATTTTTTAGTAAAAATACTTTATGTTTGATCTGCCATTACCAAAACGCTATTAAAATGTAAATTAACTTACTAAACAATCTAGTAAACAATCAAATTACAATAATTGAGAACGAAAACAATTTTCGCTTAATATCATAAGGACAATGGTTCGAAGTAAGGAAGATCTTTCACCCGTATCTTTAGCCTTTCTTTAGATCGCACTCATTAAAAAAATCGGTTGTCTGTAAAGTCGGTTTACTGACAAATAGCTGAACGTGCCAACGCAACGTCATACAGCTGTCCACGCGGACGCATCGCTCACTCAAGTAGGAGAGAGACAGATGTCGAACGCTGCCGAACGCGGAGGCCGTGCGTGTCTCTTTGTCGCTCGTTCCGCGTTCTCGCTTGCACTTCAAGCCTTAAATGGAACGCCTCAGAGTGTGGTAACGCCGCATGAGTCATGTTTTTTCGTGAGTGCAGCCGGTTCCATCGAATTATAAGACATTGTCACGTCGAAAATTACATCCTAAGTCATCATCATCATTTTCCTGCCCTCATCTTCGCTACAAGGTTTCCTATTCTACTCTCTTTTAAGCTCGGTATTCGATGTTCACAGGAATGACTGATATAAATGAGTCAAAACACCTATTATGCATGGAATATTTTAAGTTTATAATTTAAAATATTCCATGCAAGATTTTATTTAAGTGCACGTTTCTGGGCAGGGAGCCAAATACGCTGATTTTAAACGATAGAGTCAAAACAAAACTTCATATTCGTTAGGTCATATCGTACTATGCATAATGGGGGTGATACTATCTCAGGGATTATTCTGAGTTTTTAGCATCATTTTTCATGATTGTTATGTTATAACACAGAATAATCTTTGCAATGCTTTGTTATAAGCGATGGTTACCGCTTAACATCAGGTGGGCCATATGCTTGTTCCATCAGCTAGTATACAAAAAAAAACCTCTGGACTTTATTCGTTTGAAATTATCACCATTCCGTGTTGTACTGAGGCTTCCCCTAGTTGGACTGGTGACGCAGCTTTGGTACTATAAGTAGGTACACAGGCAATGATGTTGGCTATCTTTGTTCTTCTCTGCGTTCTTTTAGTCACCTCCTAATAATATAACATTCACTGAAAGCGATAGAAGAATCCTGTGTTATGTACGTATCACCGCAGCCTTTCTTACTTCTTTAAAATGACGGAGTAAAGCTCAAAACTAGATTTGTTTCAAAGATAAGACTTCAAGTCGACGCAATGTTTCCTCACCTCAAATTCAATAGGAAATTGAGAAATTGAAAAATACCAGTTGCCAATTCCCTTGACTTATAAGTAAAATACCGGGAGTAATTTCCTGCTGGGCGGGCGGCACCCTGAAAAGGTTGAAATTAATGGGATTTTTTGATGATTAGCTGTTTCATGTTATGGTTCGTTAAGTCGCCAGATTGAAGTGGGTTCGATTCTTGGGTCGGGTTTACCAAATTATATCGTTAAATTTTAATTAGGGGCTTAAGGTTACTTTATTTATAATAATGTACCTGCCTGCCTGCCATGAGCTCTGTCTGGCTCTGTCTCTGGCTCTGGTTTTAAGTCTATGTATGTGCTCACCAGTGCATTATACTGTGTGTGAGACGTTTTGACGTAGGATTTATTAAGTCAACACTCACACAGACTCAAAACCAGAACCAGAGACAGAGCCAGACAGAGTTCATGGTAGGCCTACTGAGGTATGCTTCATAACTTGTATTTACCTCACTTATAATTTATTTGGCTAACCTTTGAATATTGAAGATGTTGGAATTAAAAAATAATTATGAATATTATTTTCATCACATGTTCAAAAAACGCTATCTACAGATTGCTTGAAACGGTCTGCAGATCGTATAAGTGTTACTTCTAAAAAACCATAAGGGATATCTACCGTGCCTGGGGAATAAAGTTCCATTTATTATCTCGGTATTTTATTTTCGTAACCTACTAATTTAGCATTATTTTATAAAAACACGAAATGTATTAATCACACATCCTTTCAATCAAAAAACACTCGTGTAATCTAGTCCCACAGTAATCCATTTCGATCATAAACTGTTTGTTGTACAAAAGGTCCAATCCACAATAGGATTAATGGATGTCGACACGAGTAATAACTGTCAACACAATACCCCAATCAGACTTCCCTGTAGCCAGGACCTTCCCAGCTGATGTACAGACACCTAGGTTACTTATACGGCCTTTAAAGACTGTGAAAAAACCGAAATATTTCAGAATTTACCACTTCTTTTTTGAAATAATTAAATATTTATCAATATTTCACAACAACATAGTTTTTTTTTTATGTAACTAGCCGATGGAACAAGCATATGACCCACCTGATGTTATGTGGTAACCATCGCCTACAAAGCAATGCCTCGTAGGTCACGCACATCAGGAACGAACAGGAGGATCAGGAGGAGAAGATTTTAACTTTTTATTGATTGTATAGTGTTTACTACACTTAAGCAGATGAAAGCAGATGAGATGGCGCAGCCCCGTACCAATGGGAAGGTCGCGGGTTCAAATCCCGCTCGGCTCTTAACTTTTGGGGCATTATAAAAACAGATTTTATTGACAAATCGCAGCATTTTACTTCTAATGCAATATTTTTGCCTCCTGGTCAAAAGCTCCAAGTAGCTAAATGTCCAACAAAGCAAAAGGTCTAATGAGCAAAATGTCCATGTAGCATTTTTCTGAATTAACATTAGATTTTAAAACTAAGGCCGAAATGACGTTGGCGAGACGATCTTGTAGATTGGTGGGAACTCGCCAAAGATCGTGTTAATTGAAAGATTCTAAAGAAGACCTTTGCCCAGCATATGTCAGTGCAAGTTAACATAAAAAAAAATATATAAAATACACCATTTCATTACAAACTCCTAGAATGCGTAAGTATTTTTTTTTATTGCTATCGGTGTTAAAATAATCTAGCTATTTAGCTAAAGCTGTGATTGGAAGCTAGCTGAAATTACAGGGGTAAGACCGACTATGCCGGGGCTGTGGCGTGAAAAATAGTCCCCATCCGGTCACGGGGTCCATGTGCTGTAGGAAAACTGTTGCGATTGTGTATGCATGTGGTCAACCTCTGTGTTTCTATTTGATATACTAAGGTTAAGAACAATGCTGGTTTAGCAGACCATGCAAGTTAAATTTGACTGTGCGTAAATAAATAAATAAAAAGCTACATGGGGCAGGATAGTAAATGATTTATTTAAAATTTAAAAACCCTCCGACTGAATAGACGTAATCCGCCATTTTGTGGCGGCAAGGTATCTTGGATCGATTTTCATCAGATAACATAGCTAAGAACACTCCCGAATTATTTCATCTTTGAAAACAAAAAAAAACACTGTCAAAATTGGTTCATCCGTTTGGGAGCTACGATGCCACAAAAACCCTTGTCGTTGTTGCGCCGGGGGCTAAAAAGAAAACCAAGAAAACCCCTATCTTTCCAACCAGCAAATATTTAAGCTAGTTGCAGTAGAGTTTTGATACTACCTCTAGTTAATACAAAAAAAAATGACCGGGTATATGCTTTTTTTTCTTATGCAAATGATAGACAAACGGGCTTACGGCCCACCTGATGGTAAGCGGTCACGTCGCTCATAGACACCAACAACACCAAGGATGCTGTCTTTGCGTTGCCTACCCTGAAGGAACTTTTTAAAATTTTTCTTGAACCTATTCATATTATAGCTGAGGGGAAAGACCTCTGGCGGTAGATCATTCCACAATTTCTGAATGAAAATAAAAAAAGATTCTAAATTAATCTCCTATCTAAATATCTGATTAATAAATAAAGTTATAGCTGATGTGTTTAAACATTTGTGTAAATTAAACTACTATTGTATTCTAAGTATATTATTTACAAAAAAAATGCATTTATGTATTATATCAGCTATCTAGTTCCCATAGTACAAGCTCTGCTTAATTTGGGGCTAAATAGTGTTGTGTGAATTGTCCACAATATTTATTTATTTAAACAGTCCTGAATGGTCGGTAATGAGTCTGTAAACTCGTTCGATCCCCACGAGTTCTAATTAGCGAACAGTATTTAACTAGGATTTCTACGTATTATTTACACGAGGGTTAACAAAAACGAAGCCCCAAATATGAGAGTTCTCCCCCTCGTAATGTAAGTAATATAATAATGTTATGTAAATGAATCCTATTTTCCGCATTTGGGCTCAAAGGTCGTACTTTATGCGTGAGGGTGCATTATGATTTGAAAATCAGTCCCTCCTCTTAGAAGAACAAAAACCCCGAGGAGTTGAATTCCTTCCTCTTTTTCTACTAGATTTTTTTAAGTTTGGGACACTGAACTCCGTAAAACCCATTCTCGTCCGCACACTTTGACCTTTTCAAAGATATTAAACCACTGGAAACACATGGTAGGCCTACAGAGCAACTGTAGGCCTACCATGAGCTCTGTCTGGCTCTGGCTCTGGTTTTGAGTCTGTGTGAGTGCTCACCAGTGCGTTATACTGTGTGTGTAACGTTTTGACGTTGGATTTATTTAGTCAACAACCACACAGACTCAAAATTAGAACCAGAGACAGAGCCAGACAGGCCACATGGTATGCCTAATGCTTTGTGTGCTGCTAGTTGCACATAGTTTAGGTTAAATAATTATAAGTTTAAAAATCTTGAGAAACCGACTTCATTGCCAAAAGGCTAAACCGATTTTAATGGAATTTGTTTGATACAATCTGGACGTAAGAATAAAATAAAAAAATAATTCCCTTCCAAATAAAAAAATAATTTTCTAAATCGGTTCATAAATAAATGACGGAGGCATGCAGTTACAAACATTAAAAAAAATATTTAAAAAAAATGGCAACCCCGATTTTCATCAAATTAAAATGGGGCCAATCTGGAAGCAGTACCTTTCAGATAAAAAAATATTTTTTCTAATCGGCTCTCAAATGACGAAGTTATGTGGTAACAAACAAAAAAAAACAACCGTATTGAGAACCTCCTCCTTTTTGATTGGAAGTCGGTTAAAAAGGTGAAAAAGTGCGAAAAAGAAGGCCTTTCTTATACATTGCATTTTCAAAGTAAAAAAATTATTGCTAACGCGTTGCTCCAAAACCTCATAATATAGATCCAGCTCCTCATCCGAGCCACAGGGGTGTTCCATCAGGAGTCGGTACCTACCCCCTAAATAATAAATGAACGCCCTAATAAACGACACAATCTTCTCTTCCACAGCGTCATTTTAATTATTCTCCTTGTAAATAATTCAAAATAATTAAAAACATCCATTATAAAATCCAATTTTGGGACTCCCACTGTTTAAATCGCTTACGAGCCCCCGGGTGAATATTCAGGGGTTGAAAATGACCTGATTTTAAAGGAAATTGCCGAAATGATGTGTGGCTTAGAGGTTCAGGAGTAGTAGAATCCAGGGGCCTACGACCTTAAAACAAGCGATAACGACTTTAATAGCAGCATAATTATTTGTTGCTTGTTAGTTATACTTACAAGTAAATAAAAAAAAATCGCTTGTCTGTAAAGTCGGTTTACTGACGATAGTTGAACGTGACAACGTCATACAGCTATCCACGCGGACGCATCGCTCACTCGCGTAGGAGAGAGACAGATGTCGAACGCTGCCGAACGCGGAGGCCGATTATGCCTCTTTGTCGCTCGTTCCGCGCTCTCACTTGCCCTGCAAGCCTTAAATGGAACGCCTCAGAGCGAGGTAACGCCGCATGAGTCATGTTTTTCGAGCGTGCAGCCGGTTTCATTTAATTATAAGACGTTGTCACGTCAATAATAACTCACATTACTAGTATACTTTTATGTTTCAGGTAATAACAGCCCTGACGGTCGTGCAACAATGTTCTTCCATTAATAAAATTGATTCCATGTTTGGTCACAACTAGCGTGATATTGACACAACTAGCTTTTAAAACATTGCCCAACATAGCTTGAACTCATCATCATCGAAATTCCTACGAATGAGAGCTCATGTTACATTGGTTTATTATGCTGAAAGCATTTACAATGCGAATTGATAACCTCACATATTTTATTTATTTTATTTATCGACTATTTAGTTTGATTATTGACATCATTTTGTAAAATTGTCAGTCACATAAATAACGAATAACGATATGAATCAAGTCAGGCGATTGTTTTAGGCAAAAGGAACCACTCAACATCAGGTTAGCAGCCTGCTTGTCCCATTATTAGTCACATAAAATCAATGTGTACATACACAGTATAAAAAAGTTATACCATATAGGTAGACTAAATGGTGACCCCATTTTGTAAATGTGACCTATTTAAGTAAATATAAGGTGCAAATTAGGATGACAAGAGATTATAGTACAATGGTGCCAGTGATCGGCGCCGGCACAAAGGGACGTTTTGCATTTTTAACGATATTGGCGTTCATTCTTCCACCTTTTGATGATATTCATATTAAATAGAAATTGCTGTTCATATTATCTAGCTATTGTGTGGATAGTAAGGTCGAAATAATACTACGTAGTTATTTATTTTACTTTCAATGTTTCTCATTGCTCATAGCAATAATAATTAGCTTGGCTTTTAGACAAATTTTTATAGAATAGTTTGACAGTAATGACTTAGAATCAAGTGCTAACTTAAAACCTGCGCACACCTAGGTCGCTGGCGATTGCGATCAGTGGAACGCTGTCAATTTTGACAGCGATATTTGACAGTGTTTCATTGATCGCCATCGCCAGCGACCTAGGTGTGCGCAGGCCTTTATATTACACAGATCAGTAACATTTCCCGTTTTTAATAACCTTGTTTAAATTCAGCTGAATTGAATACTGAATGAGATCTGTCACGCCGAACTTCTACTGCGGCACAAAACAATACAATAGCAGCGTAATACTGGGTCATTTTGACACATAATCTAGCCCCAAATTAAGCTAATCTTGTACCGTAGGTATTTGGTGATAGAAAAACCAACTATCCAAACCTGAGGATAACAGACGTAAGGCTACTGCAGTAGCCTTTCCCAGGCTCCAGAAAACTTGTGCCTACCATCCCAAAGATGGGAAAACTAGCACCTGTTTGTCACACTGGACCATTAATGGTACAGCTGGCATATCTCACTAGTACTATTACGAACAGTTTAAAAAACTTGGCCTCAATACAATTATCCTTATGCAAGTATTTTGACGTGACAACGTCTTATAATTCGATTGAGCCGGCTGTACGCACGAAAAAACATGACGTCATGCGGCGTTACCTCGCTCTGAGGCGTTTTGAGAGCGCGGAACGAGCGACAAAGAGGCACAATCGCCCAGTATTTTCTTATGACGTTGTCACGTTCAACTATCGTCAGTAAACCGACTTTACAGACAACCAATTTTTTAATTAATTGAGAACCACGTTGATTGAATAAAGCACATAGCGCTCAAATTGCTGAGCGAGTATGTCTGGTTTTAAATGGGTTTTTGTGTTTGAATGATGGAGTGGTGTTGCATACAGGACATTAACGGGATTGAGCTATCACGTGTCTGAGTACAGAGGTACTCATAGCTGGCGTTTCAAACTGTTTAATGTTTAATAAACATGGCTGGTTCCATAGCAAAATAAAAACCATTAATCTTTGCCTGTAGTAAACTAACCTTACCAGTTCGGTCTTATGGTAAGGGTATTTGTTTTTATTTATGCAACTTGCTGCTTTCCTACGGTGCGTGGTTCTGCAGATCATCACGCACAGCGCACGACGACGCACGGCAACGCACACAGAAAGGGCTCCTGTGCTACCGCGCACCTCGGCGCACGAGACCGTTCCCATGGTGTGTCGTGCGAGCTGATCCGCCTCCGTGCGCGATATCACACACCGGTGGGAAGGGGCTGTAAACAAGCATACGGCCCACCTGATGGAGAACGGTTACCGAAGCCTATGGACGCTTGTAACATCAGAGGCATAACCCACGCGTTGCTGACCCTTTTAATATTTTAAAACGCCCTTTATGAAGAACCCCATTCTGTAGTCTCTAGGGTTTTACGAGCCAATCGTATTTTTCTGTTTTATAGGGGGGGAGAGGGGTAAGAGCGTTGGGGAATGGTTGTGCTGTTGTACCCTGGAACTCACCTCCTGAGGCTCTCCATCCACGAACCAGTCGATGGTGGCGGCGGGCAGCGAGTAGTCGGACGTGCAGTTGACCATCGCCTGCTCGCCGACCTGCACCAGCGTCGGCAGACCCGTGATCAGCGGGTCGTACTCCGGCAGCACTGGGGGACAACCACTGAAGCGTTTAGCATAGATAGTTCGGCAAGTTTATCATGCGCACTTGATGTGCGGGCAGGTTTTTCCGCAAGTAGGTCGCTGGTGGGCCCTTTATGCGTGACCCTTGTGTTGCTCGAACTTTTTTAAGTTCTACAACACGCCGGTTTCCTCACGATGTTTTCCTTCACCGTTTTGAGAGTACTGGCATAGAGCACATACATTTTTTGACAGAAAAACTCACAAATACACAAGTGGATTTGAACCCATGACCTTCGGATCGGAAGGCGGGCCCACTACCACTAGACCACCAGTGTTCTCTAACCAGTGCTTTAGCATAGATAAGTAAGGACACTCAAGGCGTAGTGAGAACCGGCTACAGAAGTGTAGGATGCCCTACACCTAGATGAGTGGACGATATCGTCAAAAGCGTGAGCTGGTATTGGATGAGACTGGCACATGATTGCCGCAGATGGCACAAGCTAAGGGGGGCTTATGCCCAGTAGTGGGTGAAGTCGGGCTGTAGATGATGATGAAGTTAGTCAAAGTCAAGGGGTTGTGGACGAACACAAGCAGCAGTAGGGCAAAGCGTAGGATGCCTTCCTATCCTTTGGACTGGCTCGCTTTAACAAAGTTGACGATCACGATGCCGACTGTGGCACAGCAGCCGACTATTCAAAACGCTCACAGTGCACTTGACACATATTTTCAAACTTTTTAGGTTCTACGATATGCCGGTTACCTCACGATGTTTTCTTTCACTGTTTGAGAGCACTGGCATAGTGCACATACATTTTTGGGCAGAAAACATCATTGATACACGACTGGTTTTGTATATACCCACGACCTTAAGATCGGGAGGCGGGCCCGCTACCACTTAGCCACCAGTGCTCTATGTCTCTAGAATAGGGACGGCAAGTCGGCAAGTTTTGATTCGCACTTGATGTGCGGGCAGGTTTTTCCGCAAGTAGGCCGCTGATGGGCCCTTTTTGCGTGACCCTTGACACGTGTTGCTCGAACTTTTTTAGGTTCTACAACACGCCGGTTTCCTCACGATGTTTTCCTTCACCGTTTTGAGAGTACTGGCACATAAATTTTTCGACAGAAAAACTCATTGGTACACGAGTGGATTTGAACCCACGACCTTCGGATCGGAAGGCGGGGCCACTACCACTAGACCACCAGTGCTCACAATAGGAATCCTGTACTCACCAGCTAGCGTCATATTGGCGGACTTCCTGTTGACGGCGAAGCGCGGGCCCTCGCTAGAGACCTCGCAGGTGTACTTGGCCGTGCCTCGCTCGGCGCGCACGGTGATGGCACACACCGACGCGTTGCACGAGCTGTTGGCTATCGTCACTCCGCTGCTGTTGAACGCTCGGCTTTCAAACTGTGGACGAAATGTGGTGAACTTAGTGAGCAGCATACAATACCAAATCAAATCAAAATTGTCTTTATTCAGTTCAATTACAAGAATCACTTTAAAACGTCTTTAAGCTAGGTGAGTCTAGGTGCCAGTTCCACGTGACCAAGCCTAAAAGAAAATACCGCTACCAAGCCGTAAGTTCGCTTAGCTAACCTTGCTGCGTTATCATCACCATTATAAAGAAATCCACTGCTGGACATAGGCCTTCCCTACACATTTCCGGGAAGAACGATTCGTAGCCCTTTCCATCCACCAACTTCCCGCGATCTTAAATATATCGTCGGTCCATCTGGTGTTTCGTCTTCCGGTTCGTGGTCGACATTTGAGAACCTTTATTTTAGAACCCACAACCGTTGTGTATCAGTTCTTTGAGCTAATTATGACTTGCTCATGGCCACTTCAACTTACTACGAGCTCTGTTCTACGAGTGTATTCTACGAGCTATGTCGGCGACCTTGGTTTGTTTACGGATATATTCATTTCTGATTCAATCACGAATATAGTGAAACTCCCAGCATAGCTCTCTCCATAGTGACTTTGAGCTTGTGTATAAGGCCAATAGCTACCAATGCACAATAATTAATTATGATTGATTGAAGTCCCCCTCCTCCAAAATAAATCAGGCTGAGAAACATTCGAGAGCGCGTTCTAAAAGTTAATATAATTTAACATACTCAATTATTTCCGTCCGTAAAATATAATTTGATGAACTTGGTGGTAAATTAATGCTGAATTTGGAGTTCGGCAAGAGAAAGTTACCCGTATGGCAATGTTTGACTGAAATGAGGCCACGAGACACGCGAATTCTATTAAGCGATGTTACTTTTAAGCCATCTGGTTTTGAAAGAAAGAAAGAAAGAAAAGCATTTTATTGACCTATATACAGTACACAAGAATACCTACCTACTTAAAAAAAAAAACACATAAAAAATTATAAAAAGCAAATAGTCATTATAGGCAGGTAGGCAGCTGTCATACCATGTATTACTTAGAAATGGGTAACAATATTATAGGTCAATTAGGCCCCGGCTCAGTATTTGCTTATATTAGCAGACACTACATCATCCCGTTGATGTGCTGTAGACATATTATCAACGGGACATGGACAAAAAAGAAAGAAAGAAAATCATTTATTTATGAAAACTGTAAACGACAAGAAATAAAACAGTAAAAAAGTAAAAATGACAATGTAAATAACACAATACGCAGCGTTCAGATGTGTGTGGGTGTGTGTGTGTGTGTGGAATGCTGCCATGTACGGTCTGCATAAAAAGCACTCAGCGCCTTCAGGCCACTTATAAAACCAGTCTTCAGCGCTGGTTTTCTAAGTGGACAACTAGTTGACATGGTCTCATGTTTGAGAGATGATATCAAAAACTACTAAATATTATTTTACAGCTCAAACAGATGGAGAGGTTTGGTGATGTTTGTAAACATGGAGGTTCATCATCATCATCATCAACCTATATCAGTCCACTGCTGGACGTAGGTCTCTCCCAAGACGTGCCACTGAGCCCGGTCTTCGGCTCTTCTCCTCCAGTGCTTCCGGCGCTACATTTCTCAGCTCGTCGCCCCACCTTGCCGGAGGGCGTCCTACACTACGCTTACCTAATGCGGTCTCCACTCTAGTATTCGTTTGCTACAATGATTGTCTACGAGAAGATCGTCGACGAGGGAGGTTGGCGTTCCCAATAATATAGGGGAGAGAACAATTTAGTATTTCATACCTACACGCTATAAGATGATGATGATGATTGTCACCGTCCTCGGATGTATTTCTGTTTCTGTTTTTTTGTGTTGTATTGGAATGTATGTATTGAATGTTTCCGGGTTTAACCCATTGCTGAGGGAGCACATAAATTTATCGTTAATTTAATGGCCCGACACTGTCATCAAATATTTAAGCTCAATTACATGGCGTACATTTTCACGTTTTTCCGTAGCCTATTTGGAATCGGTGTTTACTGAATTTTGTGAAACACACGTACGAGTACGAGACGATTCCGTATCATATTACAAAAAAAATGATTTTACACGGTTTTGGCACACAAGAAAGAACAGAAAAGAGATGCGTGGAAAAAAGGGGAGCCTTTGCCCAACAGCGGTATAGACCAGGCTGGAAAAAACAAGAGTCCTTCGATCAGTCCATCGATGATGGTGTGGGTTTCCAGTCCTTTCAAACGATGCCAAAAAACGTTGCTAAAAACTCAGCATCTAGTCAGTCCATAAAAAAACTAAAAACAAAGTCTTCTTAGTAACAAAGCACACGATTATTTGAGGAAGTCTTACAAATACGAGTTAGTAGCACTCAGAACGCGAAGAAAGTATTAAAAATCAATTTGAAAAACTCAATATTTTATCTAAGTTGGTTTGGTATACCGCTTAATAATTCATTTATATTCGACGACCGCAAGAACCAAGTTTTATAAAGTTTCTAAAATATCCATCGAAGTTCAGCTTGCCCTTATTATCTGCAGGAAAACCAACAAGTTGGGCAACTCAGTCGGCGGACACTTCCAGAACATTCTCAGACGCGTCGAACTTCACGTGAAGTTATAAAGTCAGAAAAAATCGGGGTCGTAAGTGTAGCATATACCAGATCGTTGGGATTTTTAACCGACTTCCAATCAAAAAGGAGGAGGTTTTTACCATAGAAGAATGGTCCGGGAAGCGATAGAAATAAAAAAGTACCCCAATTTCAATCGTGAAGACGGCTATAAACTTTCTTCGTCTTGGAATCCTGTTTTTGTTAAGTGTATCCGTCGCGAAAGATCAGCGCAGTGTGTAGATACAGAATCCCCTCGTCTGCGCAGCACGATTCGCGAAAAATGGCGGATGTGCACACTACCTTCGTTAGATGTCAGCGCGCACATGCCGCTTTGTAAATTGTAAATGAATGATGATTCTCTTTTATTTTTCTACTATCACTTCGTAGTAATTATACCTCTTTGAAATCAGCTTCAAATATTCTAACTAATTGAATAATAATTATTACTTGTTTACAAATGTACACTTCGCTACTCGAAGTCAAAGATTTAGAAAACGGATGGAAATACACACTTGGAATTTATGTGATGTAGTACAAAGTAGGTTCAATGAGTTAGACAAAAACATTGATATCCAAAAACATGAATATATTTATAAAAGATTCATGATAAAAAAATAACCTATTACCATACAAAAACATTTAGAAATTCAACAATAAAAAACTTGCAATTTTCTATGATAACGACGGCCCGCTCCTGGCTCATGTATGGAATGCTAGTATTTATTTCACTATTTTGAAGAAACCTAATTACATTCTAACAATATAACACTTAAATAACATAAAAATATGTATTGTTGACCTATTCCACTGCTTTTTTAGTAAGGACAGTTAGATTTTAAGTCTAAACAAAGAGATTTTCTATGATAACAGTGCCAAGGATTTCTCGGACTGCGGAACGGCCCACTCCTGGCTCATGTATAGAATGCTAGTATTTATTTCACTATTTTGAAGAAACCTAATTACATTCTAACAATATAACACTTAAATAACATAAAAATATGTATTGTTGACCTATTCCACTGGTTTTTTAGTAAGGACAGTTAGATTTTAAGTCTAAACAAAGAGATTTTGGTGAACTTTGTCTCCGTTGGCCGTATTTTTATGAACATTTGCTACCTGTCTCTATTCTTCAACGAAGCCAGTGACTAGGTTAGAGAAGTGCAGCTATAGGTTAATGCCGTTAATTTCGTACAAATACTGAGGACGGTGGAGGACGGTGCGATCGGCCAAGAGCCGGCCGATGCGCAGATGTGATGATTTTGAAGAAAGCCAGGGCCTCACCAGCTGCCAGTCGAAGGGCGTGTGGTGTGTCGTAATATGAACGCGGACATTTCTAATTCTGAAGACCAAGTGAGGGTAGTTGCAAATGAAACTGCCACCGCTTCTCGACAGTAACTCCAATGAACTCCAGTCAACTCGTGACCACGGCTGTTGCAACACAGCCGAAACGTCGGGAATTAATAAAGGTAATCGCGATTAAAAACCCGTTTGTTCCATATAATTATGCATAACGATCGCGTTAATTTAAAAAGTACTAAAAAGGAGGAGGTTCTCAATTCGGTTGTATTTTTTTTTTGTACTTCAATCGATATTTTCGACAGGCTTAGTAAAAGAGCTTATTGTGAAAGAGTTCTGCCTGGGAAGTACAACACTGTACCTACCTATTTCAGCTAAGACCACTAAGCCACAAAAATCTAAGCTCTTGTTTTAAAACCAGACATAATAGACACGCAAACATATATTTTCTAAAGAAAAATATAAAAACCCTCACAAAATCTTTGAAAAGAGCCTCCCATAAATATTGGCAAATCTTTGAAAGAACCGCAAAGATCTAGCTCAAGTTCTTCACGGAAAAGCATTTTCAAATTAAAACTTTATCCCGTATAGTCTATGCCTTACAGGTAACTCATTTCACAGCTCGCCTCCTGTTGGCGGCACGCTTCGAATTAGTTCCCGAGTGAAAATCACGGCAAAGCTCGAGGAGACCAACTCTTATTATTTTAGTTTTAGGAACGAAGGTATAATGGAACTTTGCTCATGTGTTGGTAATTACTACTCATAGTGCATCATACCCATGGTAGAAGCTATTTTTTATTTCGATAACTAGTGGTTCTTTGATTTCAATGTTATCCGAGTTATTAAATAAATTAAACTAGAAAAGCTAAGCTTGGGTTGCGCTAGTTTCTCAAATTTGTCTCTTTTTGGTGAATCTCAGAATAATATAAAGAAACTTACAATTAAACAAAATAATTACAAAATGTACAAAATATACAAGAAACAGTTGAGCTATCTGCAGATCGTTACAAACGATCTAGAGATAGCTCAACTGATCCAAATCAGTGCCAGACTGAATAATAAAATAAAATAAATAATAATAAGAATAATATTAATTATTGTACATAGGTAGTTATTTTGGGATTAGATCACTTGTAGTACTCGTACTTTCGTGCATAATACGAGTATCGCTCTACGTCTAATAAATACTTCTAGGCTTGGTCGCGTGGAACTGGCACTTAGATTTACCTAGATTTAAGACGTTTCAAAGTGATTCTTGCAATTTAAATGAATAAAGACAATTTTGATTGAATAATTAGGATAGAACATCACTCAGATGAGTTCGTTTTATCCTGTAATTAAAATGTTACAAATATATTCGCTCGGAATATGCATAACGAACAGTTGTAGCACAGAAAGTCTTTCATAATAATAAGGCGCTCTACTTCACAAAGTAACCACTACTTTTTGATTGATCCTAACCTTTATAAACTTTTGCCAGCAAAGTTTGTAAGTTGAATCTATCGATCTACTTTTCATGGAGGTGGGATCAAAAGTTTGTAAGTTATGCACGAACACACCTTTTTTTATATACAACTGGCTGATGGAACAAGCATATGGCCCACCTGATGTGAAGTGGTAACCATCGCCTTTAACAAAGTATTGCCTCGTAGGTCACGCACGTCAGGAAATTGCCCTATAATGCACCGCCCTGCGTCCATCAACTTAAGGCATACAGATATTCAGCCTCACGTGCCAGTAATTTTACCGGCACCCACACCCTTCAAACCGAAACACAGCAATGCTTCTTCACGGCAGAAATAGGCGTGGTGGTAGTACTTCCTCGGACGAGCCACACACAAAGAGCTCTACTACTACCTACATGTAATGACGTTAAATCGACCGAGTTGCCGCTGATAGTTTTAGATACCTACCTACCATGTATGGCATACCATGTGTATGTGTAGGCCTACCATGAGCTCTGTCTGGCTCTGTCTCTGGTTCTGGTTTTGAGTCTGTGTGAGCGTTGACTAAATAAATCCTACTTCAAAACGACAGATGAGTCCCAGAACGACGACAGAACGACGATGTGTGTGACACACAGTATAATGCACTGGTGAGCACTCACACAGACTCAAAACCAGAACCAGAGACAAAGCCAGACAGAGCTCATAGTAGGTCTACTGGATCAATAAGAAATAGATACAAAGTAGGTGTCATACAGCGCACAGAAGGCCTTGGAATAAAATTACGTACAATCGTGAAGTTCGCTCGTTACCGCGCAAATGGATTCTTTATGTGCCTGTACTTATAACTTCCTCAATAGAATCCCACATTGTCTTTGTGGCTCGTAATTTTTTAACACTTCTGTAATGATATCTATTCGTTTCTTTTACTGGTACTGCAGGTACCGTGAGGAAACATAGCATGTCGAGAACCCAATAAGTTCAAAAAACATTGTGACGAGTGCACAAAAGGAGCCTCTCTGAGGTGCATTTAAAATCCTTTCATCACACTGGTAAAAAAAGAATCAGTGACACGATAAGAAGAACTGTAAATTGTAAAGAAAATTTACTTACTTTTGAATTTGGCCTGAAATCAGTAATTTAACATTAATCAGTAGGTAATGCATTAGGGAAACTATAAAATATTTTTTATTAAAAAAGTACCTAAAAATCGCATTACACTATAGTATATTATTATAAATTAAGAAATATTGCCGTCCAAAAGATATTTATCCCTTATTTTTAAATAAAGTAATCATAATTTAGTGACTTCAAATATAACCCTCGTAACCTTGACTTTATTTAATATTCTTTAAGCCTACAGTCAAACTACCTATCTACATTATAAAATAAGTAACATAGAGTTGAAACCTGTTATTGGCTATCATTATTTCACTAGGATTTTTGTAATGTACCTAATGTGTGTGTATAATTTATAATTGATTGACTGGCCTCTCAGCTCAGTTGGCAGTAGCTCTGCCTTCTGCGCCGTAGGTCGTGGGTTCGATCCCCACCGAGAAAAATATTTGTGTGGTGAACGATGGATGTTTGTTCTCTGACTGGGTGTTATATTATATTCTAAGTACGTAACTACAAAAAAAGTATCTAAGTATCATATCAGATATCTGGTTCTCATAGTACAAACTCTGTTTGGTTTGGGGCTGATAGTGTTGTGTGAATTGTCGGCATTATTTATTTTTGACGTGACAACGCCTTATAATTCGATGGAGCCGGCTGCACGCACGATAAAACATGACTCATGCGGCGTTACCTCGCTCTGAGGCGTTCCATTTAAGGCTTGAAGTCAAGCTTGAAGTGCAAGCAAGAGCGCGGAACGAGCGACAAAGAGGCACGCACGGCCTCCGCGTTCGGCAGCGTTCGACATCTGTCTCTCTCCTACTTGAGTGAGCGATGCGTCCGCGTGGACAGCTATATGACGTTGTCACGTTCAACTATCGACAGTAAACCGACTTTACAGACAAACGATTTTTTATTATCCTGAGACATTAATGCGATGTGAAAACAGTTTCACATCTATGCGCTAGTATTTAGTCGTTAGCTATAAAAGCTAGCCGCAGTCTCTCGGTCTAAATAAATTATTGAAGACGGATAGAGGTCTGGTCTACTTTACAGGGAATTTGGGTTCGGGGTAGTTAATCAGGGACCTTGAAATAGTTTAGGGTGGTGAGTTATCGGGGGTTTAATTAAAGACGAACCTTTAGCACTCATTTAAATTGCTAGCAAGTCTAACAACATTGTTATCCACACTCTACTTGGTCAGGGCTATTTTGAGTTGAGTATTAACTAATTCACTTAGCAACGTCCTGTAGGCCTACCATGATCTCTGTCTTTCTCTGCCTCTGGCTCTGGTTTTGAGTCTGTGTGAGTGCTCAGCTGCATTATACTGTGTGTGTGAAGTTTTGACATAGGAGTTATTTAGTCAACACTCACACAGACAGAGCCAGACAGAGCTCATGGTAGGCCTACTGAACGGTCACCATTTAGACGGGTTACCTGCGAGTAACCTGGATGTAGAGGCATTCACATTATTACCTATATGAGTTGTGCATTGCCACAAGGTAGGCTGTCTATAGGGTGTCCTAGTTCTAGATTTTGGCATGGCGGCCTTAAGCTTTGCTCACATCAAAGCGTTCTGCGGTGGCGGTCAGTGAAACTTGACTGAGAGCGATTTTCGACAGCGTTTAATCATTTTTGACAACGTTACTCTGATCGCCACCCCAGAACGCTTAGATGAGCGTGAGGCTTTAGGGCGGTCTACAAACACCGTCATCAAATCTAACCTCTTTTAACCGACTTTCAAAATGGGAAGAGGATCTCAATTCAGTTGTTATTTTATTATACACACCGTTACTTATGAACCAATTTGTAAAATGTTTTTTATATGAAAGATTATAAGGTTATAATTTGAAATTAGTCCCATAGAAATTTTATTAAAATCGGTTCCGTTGTATATAATGAAGACGATTTTTCTAGACTTTTCTAGATTTTTCTTTCTGTTTACACTGATTTTCTAATGATATGATTATGATTGAATTAGAATAAGTGCCGTCTAGAACGTACGTAACGTACTAGTGCTTCCCCAGCGCGTTCGGAACACGTTGTGTAAACAGCTCAGTTTGAGCTCGGAGCAAGTTTAAGCTTTGCATAAGCTGGATTATGCTATCAGCTCTAGTGTCCACTGCGATGCGATGTCGTACTCACCATCATTGAATACGACCGGACTGTGGTTTTCTACATAAAAGGGCGGGTTATTTGGTGCCAGAAAAGCGCAGGGAACTTATTCTTCATTGATTGGCAAAAATATAATCAGACCTATGATTTGTAAGAAATATTGATGCACATTTCACACAGATATGTATTTAACTATCCTGCACAATGAGCATAAGGGGTTATTTTTTTATAGTGTCTCCGTCATGCACGTGACACCATATTTTCGAACTTTTTGGGTTCTATGACATGCCGGTTCCCTCACAATATTTCTCTTCACCGTTTGAGAGTACTGTCATACTTTACACACATTTTTGGGCAGAAAAACTTATTGGTTTGCGACTGGATTTGAACCCTCGTCCTTAGGATTTAGATAGGGCGGGGACGCTACCAATAGGCCACCGGCGCTCTCTGGCATTAAGGGTAAGTCAAAGGGACGTCTTAACAATATATTTAGCACTAACAGAATAACTCATATTGTGCAGTAGAGAAAAAGATACCATCGCGATAATAGTTATTTGTTATACAAGAGTGCAAAGCTGCTTTTTAACCGCGTGCTCCATTTTGATGACCGAGCAAGCGAAGGATTCTAAAATTTAACAACGAGCGTATAGCGAGTTGTATTATAAATTCGGCACCATGGAGGTAGAAGTAAATAGGTTGTGTATTCACAAACTTAGTGAACACGATATTCTTAATTCAAATTTACTTTATCCTCTAGAGGATAAAAACGGCTTTTGCAGTCAGATATTGAACAGCAAAAACACACTTTCTGAGCTGGTGGGATGAAAAACTCTTTATTTCCTCGCAAAATTGTTCATATCAACGGAATAGTAAGACATAACCCTATATAGGAGGTACTAGACGCACGTGCGATGCTAATATAACAGGCCTACTCTCACACCACAGCATAAGTATAGGAATAAAACAGTAGAAACACTAAGATTCGCTATTCAGAACTAAATATCTTAATGATTTTAGAAGTAAAAGAATTATGTTTTTACTTTGTTCCAGTAACAAAGTAAACAACAAAGCAAAGATATATAATTAGGTATTAGTTAAATATAGTGGTTCAATGCCTACCGTAGAATCAAATTAGGTTGTCACGCTACAACTAGGGTATTGCTAGGTTTTTAATAGGCTTTCTAATTCGTTTATCATAGAGTGCCTAAAGGGTGGCAGATGCAAGTACAGGAGACCGAGATATTATATCTTGTTTTAGTAGTAGTAGAGCTCTTTGTGAAGGGCTCGTCCAGGTGCGTACTACCACCATGCCTATTTCTGCCGTGAACTTGGAGGAATTAGAAATGGAGATGTCAAGTCAAGGCTTTCCCCTCTGCCGGTCATATACCGACCTCGATCATATCCTTTAAATAAAAGTGTTTTACTCGCAACTGCAGCCATTGTGTGTCGTTTCCTGTCGCGAAGTGGAGCTCCGCGAAAATGGTGAATTGCATGGTAGTTTCTTGTAAAAGACGATCAGAGACATCAAACTTCCGGGAACATGGTATTTCCTACCACAAGGGAGTATTATTTTGTCAATTGTGTTTGTAATTTTGTAGAATTTTAGTTCAAAAGAAATACCGGTTGCGACAGATTAGCGACAGTATTACGACAGTATTGTCAAAGATTATACCTTGGTAGAAGGCATAGTGTTGGGAAAAGTTGAATGAAATTGATGAATGAATGAATGATAAAATAAACGTTAAATTATTATCACATAATGTGTTGTCTAATTACGTATTTGGTGCTTTTTCAACCCCGACGTAAAAACTACGGGATGTTATGAGTTTGCGGTGTCTGTGTGTGTGTGTGTGTGTCTGTCTGTCCCATAGTAGTTCCCGAACGAATCAACCGATTTTAATATAGTTTTTTGTTTGTTTGAAAGGTGAATAGTCGGGAGTGTTCTTAGCTATTTTTGATGAAAATCGGTCCAAGATGGCTGCCACCACGAAATATCGGATTACATTTATTCACAAATCCCACAATATGGGTATCCTAGGTACCAGTCATCAAACCCTCTACTCATCAATGTATGAAATAGGACATGACATAATGCTCAAAAATAAAGTCGTGGGCGTAGTGAAAACATTTTTTTGCCTATTTTATATTTCTTTTACGTCCTGTGCAGGTTTCCAAAAAACCCTGTTGCTTGAAGAGTGGACAAAATTTTTTGGCCAAAAAACAACTTGGCATGCAACAAGAACGAGTGTGATTTGCTCGGAACATTTTACAGAAAGTTCTGAAACTCGGGCAAACAAACATCTGCGTTCACCACACAAATATTTGTTCTCGGTGGGAATCGAACCAACGCCTCCGGCGCAGAAGGTAGAACTACAAACTTCGCTGTGGTGTGAAGGCTGACGATGTAATGTGATTTCACTTGTATTCAAGTATTATATCAGCCATCTGGTTCCCATATTACAAGCTCTGCTTAGTTTAGGGCTGGGTAGTGTTGTGTGAATTGTCCACAATATTTATTTTTTTACTTTATATGTATATATTTTTCAATTATTCAGTAAAAGACTAAGCTTATGTGTACTATGCTATAACATGTTAATATCGTTTAAGAACTATTGATTCAAACTTATAACCATTACAAACTGTGAAACTGTTACAAAATGTGAAACCTGTTGTGCATAACTTATTCACAACACTCACTATTACCTGTACCTAAAAACCCATTTCATTCATTATTTTATTCATCGTTCAATTTACCGGTCTTACTGAATGCCCATCACTAGATATTATCCTAGTGTGAGTCTCGACACTGCGTAACTACGTTATATTTTTTATCTGTGTGCAAATTTTAAGATCGTGTGCGGGATTGTCAATGTGTGTGTTTACATGAATAGGATTTTGCTATGCGCGTGTGCCATGCGTGTTTACCTCGTCCCCCGTCAATTTTGGCAGAAAATATTGTTCGTGGATTTAAACGTTGACGCCTCCATTTCTAATTCCTCTAAGGCCATGAAGCAGCATTGCTGTGTTTGAGTTTGAAGGGTGTGGGTGCCGGTTTAATTACTGGCACGTGAGGCTGAATATCTGTATGCCTCCAGTTGATGGACGCAGGGCTGTGCATCGTAGGGCACGTTCTTGACGTGCGTGATCTACGAGGCATCTTTGTTATAGGCGATGGTTACCACTTAACACCAGGTGGGCCATATGCTTTTTCCAACAGCAAGTTACATAGAAAAAAAAAAAAACTCGGTCTCTCTCTTCTATACAATGGTACCTTGTATACGAGTTTATGGGTAAGTCCTTCTGTCGCATCACCCTGTATATTTAAGTACTATTTAAACATTCGCGATCATAACACATACTGAATCATCCTGACTTGCTCCTGTATATTTTTTTAGCCAGAATAAAGGTCAAAATCAAGGACTGACATTTTTTATTTGAAGAATAGCGTTATTCCGAAAATAGAATCAACAGCCCTTACAAAATAAAATGTTTAATGCTTCTAACATAAAATAAAATGAATAGATATAAATATTTGACTGGCCTCTCGCTCAGTTGGAAGTAGCTCTGCCTTCTGCGCCGTAGGTTGTGGGTTCGATCCCCACCGAGAACAAATATTTGTGTGGTGAACATAAATGTTAGTTCTCTGTCTGGGTGTTATATTGTATTCTAAGTATGCATTTACAAAAAAAAAGTAGTTAAGTATTATATCAGCTATCTGATTCCCATAGTACAAGCTCTGCTTAGTTCGGGGCTAGATAGTGTTGTGTGGATTGTCAGCATTATTTATTTATATATATAAGATTAACAAATCTCTACCCACGCAAGAAATTTTGCCGTAGCATTTTTCATTGTCTATAGTCAAATACATTCTGGTACCTACACCTTGTTACTGTGTGGGTTGTTAGCGTTCCATAAAATCTTTTCTCCGAATGCGTGCAAACACGCCAGCGCTGTAGTAACTGATATCTAATCTGTACTAAGGCTGTGTTGCCTCAAACGACCATTTCGTGGAGAGAAGCGAGGGATTTTGGATTTATAGGTGTTTATAGACAGATTTGACACCCACTAGGAACCAATCTCGCTATTTGCTAACGGCTTTTCACTAAGGGGTAGGGGGTAGCATTTTCTCTGAATAAGGGAGGGATGTTTAAGGGGGTTCGTTTAAGCATCCTCACCCTGTCAAGATGGTATAGGGGCTGGGTAAGCCTATTCCATCTACAATCACTATAGCGTCCCGCAAGTAAGGCTTGAGTAAACACAAGTTGCCTTTGACGCTATATTATAATAGATGCACAGTAGGCCTACCATGAGCTCTGTCTAGTTCTGTCTCTGGTTCTGGTTTTGAGTCTGTGTGAATGTTGACTAAATAAATCCTTCGTCAAAACGTCACACACACAGTATAATGCACTGGTGAGCACTCACACAGACTCAAAACCAGAACCAGAGACACAGCCAGACAGAGCTCATGGTAGGCCTACAGGTCCTGTTTTTTTTTACGCATCTACTCAACTTACTTTGAGACGTTTTTAAGTGATATAAATATGCATATGCATATGAAATAAATATGCACGATCCATGCAATAAAAAAAATTACTTTTAATACAGTTGCTCACAAAGTGGCGTATTGCAGGGACGTAGGTATAGCGTTCGGGATGTGGGCTATTACACACGCGTGCTTTTTTTTTACCTTTCCCGCACTCGTGCTTTTTCTTTCCCAACTGTCAAAATAATGTCTATTAAAAAGAAAAACCAACCATGAAGTTTTTACTAAAAAAATTCATAGAAGTTTTTATGATTCTTGCAAATACGTATATTTCTAAAAAGAAGCTACTAATTTGTTTTAATAACAGATTTAATGATTTGACTGAATGAGTTAGGTTAGGTTTCATTTCAATCTTATTAAATTTCATTTTCATTTCATATCAATAAAAAAAATCTACTAAAGACTTGGCTGTATGGGTATAGTTCCCTTTGCCTTCCAGAATGGGTGAAGAAAAAAAAACCCTGCTTATATTCTACGGTTGGCGCCATTTTTCAGAAATTTTCTTTGCGAGTTTAGTAACAATTGTTTGTTGCACAAAATGAGTAATTCGACCCTAGTTTTTTTGAATTATTACCACCGGAACTCAGTATAATTGCACAAAATGTTTCGGAGAACATCTTACCGGAAAAGTCAAAAAGTAGCTACATATCTACATCCGACGAATTTATTGCGTGGAGAGAAGAGAAAAAAGCAAATCGTTTTTCAGAAAATGTTATGTTGGCATACTTCTCCGAACTCTCAGCAAAATTAAAACCTTCTACGTTATGGTCGAGGTTTTCAATGATAAAAAGTATGCTGAAAATAAGGAACAACGTGGATATAAGTGAATACCCAAAATTAAATGCTTTCTTAAAACGACAATCAGACGGTTTTACAAGTAAAAAGTTGAAAATATTAACATCGAATGAAGGGGAAAGGTTTTTGAACGAAGCTCCCGATGATCGTTGTTTAGCCACAATGGTAATTTATTAATAAGTACATATTATAAGAAATAAATTAACTAATCATTTATTTCTGAGTTTATTGTGTTTTTATTATTTTATTAAATTGCTTCATTTTTTCGCAACTGTATTAAAAATAGTCGTTCAGTACACGTGCGGAACCGTCATTGCAACTTGTTCCGACTGTCAACCCTCGCCTTCGGCTCGGGTATAGACATTTGTCGGAACTCTTTGCAATGACAGCCTTTCCGCACTTGTAATGAAATATACTATTTTATATGTTTTCCAGCCTTTATCCAGCATCCGACATATTAAGGCTGATGATAATGATGTACTTAATTGAAGCATTACCATGTAATTAACAAACGCTGATTACAGCGTAGCAATTATGCAAATACATTTAATACGAGATGACAATTTAGATTTGGTTTGGGTGTTTAAATTGAACCCTTTGATTTATTTGCAACCAGCAACCGCCCACGGCTTTACGTGATAACCTAAATAGTTGTAAGTAGCTAGAATTTTAATTATGTATGGATAAAAAAATCGAGTGTAACACGATGACCCTATGCAAAGCAATCTATATAAATAGGTTTCGTCTTCTTAAGGCCTGTGCACATCTAGGCGGTGGTGATGGCGATCAGCTGAAGCAATGTCATATTTGCCAGCATGTCACGTGATCGCCATCGCCACCGTCTAGATGTGCGCTGGCTTTTATAAAACTAGAAACGCAATTCTAATAACATAAAACTTCATAGCTCTAACAACGTAATTACAGCCATTTCATTTCAGATAAAATCGTGTTAAAATGTTGAAAACTAATTCTTAATTTAATTAAATATAAACTCTGGCCGTAAATTTAATTTCAAAGAAAGAAAAGAAAGAAAGAAAAGTTATTTAATTATGACAGCACACGGTAGACATGAGAAACATGAACATTTTAGATACAAGATTAATTTACATAATACAAGATAATTCACGAACATTTTAGATACAAAAACAATTTACATAATACAAAATAATACACGAACATTTTAGATACAAGAACACATTTACATAATACAAGAAGTGGAGTGATAGAAGAAGAACACAGATATATTAAGGCGAGGTTATCCAAGAACTTTAGGCATTTAGCGCTACCTCAGCCCCCGCCATGATAAGCGCGCGACGTAATTATTTACGCGCCCGGCAGGCCGTGCGCCACTTGACCATACATGACCGCGTACGATAACTTAGTGCCACAGTATAGAAAACCAAGCAGTAGTTAGGTATGATATTTACTTACTAACTTCAGTTAGGTAGTATTGTAGATAGTATTGATAACATATTACCAGTATTTTTGTTACATATTGTGTGTAGATATAGGTGCAGTCACAAAGCTAAGCTAAAAAAATTAGAATTAGTCCAACTAAAAAGTACTTTGGTTTCGTGTGGCACATACAACTATTCGATCCAGCAACGAGAACATAGAGGTAAAAAATACAACTAGTACAAGTAACAATTATATTTATTTTGTAAAACGACACATACTTCTGCCTACAATACGTAAATTTTGAAAATGTTATTTTTATACTATATTATATAAAAAATATTTTTATTTCGTATGGCACATATCACTTTTTCATTGCACATACTCGGAAAGTAGGTCTGAAGTTGCCTGAGGGGCCTAATTGAAAGTAATACTTTCAGCCCTAGAGAGAATCGCTTTCTACTGACAGCTGTCAAATTATAAAAAAACAAGTTCTATTTTATTCAACCATGTTCCAACTTTCTAAAGCTATTTCTAACTGCAAGGAGGTTATTGAACTAAATTCCAACGTTTTTTTCAGCAAGGAGGTTGGAAACCCATTACAACGATTAGAAGTTTAAAAGTTCTAATTAGTCCGCGATGTAAAATTTAAATTTAAATAACATAAAGATAGTGGGTATTAAATAAAGAATATATTTTCTAAATGACTTTATTATTATTTAGCTTCAACTATTTCTTTGAAATAACATAGATTTGCGAAAAAAAATAACCATTTTTTTAATTATGAAAATTAAAATAATGGTTGAATAATGCTGGCCAGCGAAGGCCCGCCAGAAGTCTCGGGACTCAAAAATGTGATTTTCTATCCTCAGGTAACAATGTACTATTTTATTCAGCAACGTGAATAATATACAATTTGATGAATTTTAGTAGGTAGGTAGGTATACCTACCTACTAAAATTCATCAAATTGTAGCTGCCTAGGTTTGCATGGACCAAACTGACCACGAGGTTGGATTGGACTTTGAATTATATCCAATTGCTTACTTGGACCTGGCTGCATAGGTACGTCATTATTTTCGTCATTTTCTTTTAAAATTATATCACGTATTGGCATACCGCGAATTTGTCGCGGGTCTACAATCTCTGGCAAAAGGCATTTCATGTAAAAATCAATAACTTTTTTTTCTATTTCCACCTTCCAAAATTCGTCATCTCTAGGAATGTATTCGATTATGAGTGGATGATTTTCGCCGGACCAAATTCCAAAAATGCATTGGTTTCTCTCGGTAACATGGAGTTGACCCTGCACTTGGTAATACCAATTGCTCCTTTTATTAATGATTCGCGTACTGTTTTTTTTGTCATATTTATATATTTGTATTTTGTTTTCTTTTATAGCAGTTTCTATTCCGGTCTTAAATGCCGTTATTGGACACTTTACTTCTATAATTTTATCGTGGTCAACTAAACCGTCGGGTGTAGCCCCAATAAATGGGTATTGTTTATCTATGAAAAGTCCACATGCTTCGATGACAATGTTTTCTTGTCTCTCCATTTGTTGTAGCGCTTGCTTTTCATTTTCTACACCATGAGCTACTGACATTACGTGGCCTATATTTTTTTTATACAGTAAATTTTTTACTGTATTCGCTGTGCTTTTGGACAATTTCCTTTTACAGATTGCGCCAAAATTTGAGGCCGTTATAAGGCTTTTTCTAATTTCCATCCACTCACTGCAATCCCTTTGTAAAACAGTGCTTCTTTCAATGTTCTGTCTATCATTTGTCATGTTCTTTAAACTTTGTAGGAAATCTGCCTTTGCCTTTTCTAATTGTACCTCACTCATATCTGGAGCCGAACTTGTAGGTCCATAGTTGTGCTGTACAGAAGTTCCTTCAAACCTTCTTATCTTTTTTGTGGGATGTTCTCTGTTAAATTTCCTCTTTAGTGACCTCCTTTTTTCAATTTCTTTCACTTTTCCTGTTGGAGTTCTCCCTGAAATAGCTTTCTGGACAGATGATACAGCAGATTCCCGGTTAAATGAAACTACAGCAGCCGAACATCTTGATTGATAGCCTCGTCTCAGCGAAAAATTTACTCTTTTGCCACCAATAAACTTAGCAATGACACTATTAAAACGTTCGACTGTATTTGTGTCCACATCTTCTATGAGACTGCGAGCTTTACTTGCAACAGTTGAAATGATAGCATTAATCCGAAACAAGAAAGAAGAATTCTGTATTTCATTCATTTTACTATCATTAGGGTTTTTTTCTTTTGAGCAGTTATAGTCATGACAAAGTGTATGATCCCCATAAGCATGTGCCAGCGAATTGGTGATGCCTTTGTGGAGTAAATTTATGCATACGTTTTTAGAAACTTCTGAGCTCTTGTGAAATTTAATTGACTTGACAATGACTTTTCGCATACTCATTACTTTTTCATTCGTTAGCGTTTTTCTATGTTTGATTAGATATTTTGTCTCCTTTACCAATGCACGCAACTTGTTACAAAAATTGCGTAGGATATGGTTCCTGCATTCAATTTTTTCAACAGTATGGTTGAGATGGTCATACGGTTTTGCTTCTAATACTTTGTTGTAGGTGGATGAGTCTCCATCTCCAATCATTCTGGCGTAAATTATGCCGTACATTTCAACGGACGATTTGAAACCCTCAGAAATTATGTCAGCTTCCATGGCACTAGAGGCACCGTTATAGTTTTTAAAACGTGTATGATCTTTGGGAGTAAGCTCTTGTTTTTTGGCTCGGGCACAAACAAGACAGTATTTGTTTTTTACTCCTATGTATAGTACTTCTCCGAATCGTTTGCCTATGATTGCTGCTGTCCCTGACATTGCTCTATAATTATTGCCATAAGACCTTGAACCCCAAGCACCATCAACATATACATCTACGAGAGCCATTCCTTTTTTTAATCGACCTTCGGCAATAGCCGCTTCTTTTTCACGTTTGCCAGCATCTTCCATAGATTTTGCAGCGACTTTCTCCCAACTTTCATAAACAACGTCTTGTAAACGCGAGTAATACTTTTGGGAAAAAACAGGCACATCCATAGCTGAAAGTATTTCTTCAAATTGAGAAAATCCAATACCAGCGGCTATAATTCCTGTGGTTGCAGCAATATTTGCATTGACGTACTCTCTCTCTTCCGCCCTGTTACGTTTTTCTGAGTCAATGGTTATTACTTTATGGCATACATTGCATTCAAATTTAAATGTCGATATTAACCCTGTCCTTTTTTCTCCAATTAAATTGAAATATCCGACTTTGCAATCAAATAAATTATTATGATGCGCTTTTTCTTGCAGCTGAGACATAAGGTAATTTAAATCTACAATTCTCCTTCCACTAATAGATTTGTATTCGTTTTCGTTGTTTTTTTCTATGTGAAGAGAGTAGTGATCGATTTCGTCCAATCTAAAAAAAATACAATTGAAAAGTTAATTTACGTAGGTTAGGATTATACAAGATTATACAAGAATATACACGAATGTACAAGAATGTACAAGAATATACAAGAATATACAAGAATAGACAAGAATATACAAGAATATACACGAATATACAAGATTATACAAGAACATACAAGGAAATACAAGAATATACAAGAATAGACAAAAAAAGACACAAATAGACAATAAAAGACAATAATAGACACAAATAGACAATAATAGAATATAATAGACAATATTAGACAATAATAAACAACAATAGACAAGAATAGACAATAATAAACATAGACATAGACATGCGCCTAAAGTAGTTACTTTAGGCGCACTTTTTAGGGAACCAATCGCCTCTTTTTGAATAGATGGGATGAAAAGATTACAACTTACTCATTATTGTCCTTTTCGGCTGATTTATCATCATGTTCGTTTAGCATTTCAGGGAGTGGTACATTGACATTGTGTAGAGTAATTCTGTAACAGTAAAATACTCGTCGCTTAGATAATTATGTACGTACTAAATACCTACCTACCCTTTATAATGGTAGGTAGGTATTTAGTTAGGTAAGTAGCTATTTAGGTAGATATGTGTGTAGATAGAGGTATTGATTCTACAGGTTGGTAAATTACTGGAAAATCGGAACAGAACAACGTCTCGGTCGGGTCAGTTAGTAAGTGTATCGAATAAAATGGTACTTACGGGGAACTATGGATAGAAGAATCAGAGTTGCTTGGGGCCTGAGTAACACCAATGGCTTTGTTTCTTCTCATGGAAGCGCTGCAAAATAATTGTACATATTCTACGTTTACATTCGTTGATTTATTTACAGTGACATCCTATACGTATAGGATAAAAATAACTACTATAAAAATAACTACATTTTACAAGAACTCTTTGTTCTTCTCTCAATAGTTGATAATTTTAGTGAGTACCTACAGGATATTGATCTATGTATATTGGATATTTATTTATATTGTTATCGACATAGCTCTAAGAATTAGCAATCTGAAGTAGCAGTAGGCCACTTCAGATTGTTATTTACTTTACACACCTACATGCATGTGTGACAAAGAAACTATTTATTTGTGTACCTATCTACAAAATGTAACTTTATTACAAAGTAGATGTACAAACATTTGTTCCAAGGCGGGTATCGGTAAGGTACATGTTTTATACTGTGGCGCGTCAAGACTATAAAATTGTAGGTAGGTACATAGGTAGGTATCCACATGCCAAAAAGGTGATAAAATAATGAGAATTATGTTTCTACGTACCATTTTTCGAGTAACAATTTTCTATGCTGTGTTTTAGGTTTCAATTTTCTTCTAGTCTTCTTATTACCCATATTATTTATGTGCACTGAACCAAATCACCGATATAAAACGCTGAGGGGAATGTTTGGGAGACAAATGGCGTGCGTCCGACCTCGAAGACGTCTCGACGGGCACTGGCCGCCCGGCGTGAGCGCCTGAACGAGTAGAATTTGATAGTTTTCTTTCACAGAGATTAATAATAACCGAATTAAAAAATGTTTTTTCACAATTCCCTAGTAAATAATAAGCTCTATCTTTTCATATAAATTTGACATGATATCAAGAAGAAACCTCTTAGTATCGACTGTTTAAAAATCAATTTCGTGTCAACTTCACGATTTTTTTTTACCGAGAAAATTATTATTATTCACGTTTCTATCTTCACAAAGCTCTAGATTATGCGTTCAATTTTAATGAAATATATTTTTTTCGTGCAAATTTTACATTTCAGTGGAGATACAGTTGTTTAAAAATTATGAAGCTCGAACTTCATCGCCTTAAAATGGTGTCTCTCAGTCTCACGTGAAGACGTCACAAAATGGTATCCAACTCAGCTTGATGTTACTCAGCTTTATTAACTATAGACTGTAACTTAACGTTGGAACTAATTAAAAAAACCTGTACCGAGTGTGTCAGATGTTTCCCAACTCAAAAACTTTCCTCACACAAACCTTCTGCTGTCGTGAACTAGTCCATGTGCCCCTAAGGGCCTGTCTACATACGCCGACCTTATAAACTTACACGGTAAAATTGTCCTTTTACTTTACGTGTTTTTAGGGCTCTTCTTTTACAGATACGAGTGGTAAACGCACACCCACGTCACACGCTGTGTGCTTTTGACGTGACAATGTCTTATAATTCGATGGAGCCGGCTGCACGCACGAAAAAACAAGACTCATGCGGCTTTACCTTGCTCTGAGGCGTTTAGGCTTGAAGTGCAAGCGAGAGCGCGGAACGAGCGACAAAGAGGCACAATCGGCCTCCGCGTTCGGCAGCGTTCAACATCTGTCTCTCTCCTACTTGAGTGAGCGATGCGTCCGCGTGGACAGCTGTATGACGTTGTCACGTTCAACTATCGTCAGTAAACCGACTTTACAGACGCTATATAGTTCATGCAATTCACGAGTCCAGTGATATTTATCTGGTTGTAATAAGAGCCAAAATGCTCTAATTGACGCGTCTTCGTGAAATGCATGAACTATAATTTGGGAATATTCAAGAGAAGAGTGAACAGGTGGATTATGGCTAAGCATGCTCCATCGTAGGCTACATTCTCACTTTCCATCAGGTGTGATGGCAGCCAAATGCTCTATCAGTTATAAAAAAAAACGTTGTTTTTGCAGAAAGAATTAATCTTGGCGGTGATTCTGGTCTGAGAGATTTAGGTGCCAATGTAAAGGTACATGACACTTTATTCCCCCAGTAAGCATCAGCTTACTGGGGGAAACTAATCTTAAGATGCATGGTTCCACTTTATGTACCTCAATTTGGTCAAAAGAGCCACCAAATTGAGGTATATAAAGTGGAACCATCATTACTTGAAAAGTGTGTCGTGTGTCTGTGTGTAGCAAAAAGCCTCGATGCAGCATAATAGTAAAACAAAAACCAAAGAAAAATGTATTCATTCAGTATTCATGTTGTATCATAAGGATCACTTTGTAACGTCTTAAGTTAGGTGAGTCTAGGTGGCAGTTCCACGCGTCTAAGCTTAGAATATCAGGCAACAAACTACGGCTTGGTTCCTACAGAATTTTTGTATGATACTTTCACAAAACAAAAACAAAAATAGCGTTTTAGTTCCAGTGTGGTGCCACAGCAACTTATTGTAAAAAACTCAACTAAAATGTTGTGTACTGACCTTAAGTGAGATGTTTCATTAGGCTTAGTTTTGGTCCCGAAGTGAGGTTTAAAAAGCTTTCAGATTTTACAACAGCTAGATGCTAATTTAAGCTCATAATTAGGCTTCAGGATAAAACGGGACTTACCTGCGCTGAAATATGGGAGCTGCGGGTACAATTTAATTATGTTATAGACATTATTATTATTCTCATAAACTAGGGTGGGGGTTGAGACAAATAAGATTATAACAAGGTACATAGAAGAGATGAACATATTGACCAATTTTATAGCGGCGATGGCCTTATTTATCAATTAAAAGCGGGTCGTGCGAAAATTTGAGATGCGTTTTTAAAAAATTCATAACTAAATAACTAAGTGACATTTTATGTGTGTGTTATGTTTTTTTATGTGATGTGTGGTTTGTCCACAATGTTTTTTTAAATTCTAAACGCGCCCACGAAGCCTTTTTAATAAAGGCGTAAAATATTGAATTCCTGTGTTTATTAATATTGCATATGAGCGCGGCGTTCTCGGGTAATTTCCTTACCATGAATACGAATGAAGGCACTTGTTCACGCGTCGGTACGTACTCTATATACCAGCATCATTATAGCTCAACTTAAATTAATGTGGCTGGTTTACTCCGTCATAAAAAAGAATCGGCTGTGTGTAAAGTCAGTTTACTGACGATAGTTGAACGTGACAGCGTCATACAGCTGTCCACGCGGAGAGAGACAGATGTTGAACGGTGCCGAACGCGGAGGCCGATTGTGCCTCTTTGTCGCTCGTTCCACGCTCTCGCTTGCACTTCAAGCCTTAAATGGAATGCCTCAGAGCGAGGTAACGCCGCATGAGTCATGTTTTTTCGGGCGTGCAGCCGGCTCCATCGAATTATAAGACGATGTCACGTTAAAAGCGGTAGGAAGCAAACCGTAAGTTTGTTGCCTGTTCTTCTAGCGTTGGTCGCACGGTACGGCTTTGAGACCTTTGAAAGGGATCCACATAATATTATTGGCTATCTTTTTAACTAATTCTTATGCTATGTGAGAGACACTCGTAAGAACAGCATAAATGTTGGTGCAATTCTCGATGGCAGACAACAAGGGTCAGCTTTATCAAGATGCAAGATTTTTTTTTTACAATTGTTTTAAGACTAGTTATTAAGCTTAGGCATATTTTTGCCTAACATTTGTGCCTGTTTTCAAGGCAGTTTAATAAAGCCACTGGTTCAGTCCACAAAATTAAGAACTAATTAAATTTTGTTGACTGAACCAGCTGATATTATTTTTTCCTATTTCAATAGTTATTTCGCTGCATGACAGCATAATATGCATTTTTTGTTATGAACATATTTATATCCAACGTTATTACGAAATGTTCCAATATTATTACATTTTCGGTATGCTAAAATGCTATACACGATGTAATTAATTTAGACATTTTTAATGTACATTTACATTACAGACAAAAAAAAACGGTTGTCTGTAAAGTCGGTTTACTGACGACAGTTGAACGTGACAACGTTAAATGGCCTCAGAGCGAGGTAACGCTGCATGACCCGGCTCCATCGAATTATAAGACGTTGTCACGTCAATATGTATTGTATGTACCCATGAGTGTGTAACCTCTATTGCGTTGAAATAAAATGAAATAAGGTTAATGCTTTCGCACCATGAAGTATATGTATCTTCGTAAACATACTTTGTAGACTTGATAATAACATAATAATGAAATAAACGTTATACTCAACACACGCATAATTTGTGCGTGTGTGTGTAGCGGTGCGGTGTCACATGTGTGAGTGACATAAAGGCTGTTACCATTTAGTTTTGTGGTAGTCCTAACATTCAAGTTACTTTCGTAATTAAACCACGAGCAACTAATAAAATAAAATAAAATAAAAAATAAAAAAGCCCATTTATTCCATAGCTACATTAAATTACATTTCATGCATATTATTATATTGAAATTATTAAATTAAAATTATTATTACATTATTATTATTTACATTCATATCATACACCATTTAATTTTTAATTTTTCTTCATAAGTTTTCGTTTTCGGCCTATACCCGAGAGGGATCCGAGCACTTAATAGTATAAATGAATAATTATTGTAATAAAATTAAGAAAATTACGATGAGATAATTTCGAGCCTTAATAATTGAAAAGAACAATTTACGTCACTTCCACTGGGAACTGATAATTAAAACAAAATTAATTTGCACTCAAAGTCAAGTGTAAGGCCCTTTTTACTTAACAAAGAAAGCTGTAATTTTTAATTTGTACTGAATAGCGCCCTTGATATCTGAGCATCTTGGGTGATCAAATATAACTACGCTAAGCCTCTCAAAAGACTTAGCGTTAATGTTATTTTTTGGTTTTTATATAGGAACCACAGTCTTACAAAATAATGAATCTTCGTTCATAACTTTTATATCTATTCGTTCCTTGTCACTTTTCAGAGACTCGCTCTAATACTGTCACTGTCACTTTCATATTGGCAAATAGAGATGGCATCATAACTCTTCTTTTTGCTTTGACGTAGTCACGTAAAACAAGCTAAGCTAGTTAATTAGACCTACACTGTCTCTGGCTCTGAGTCTTTGTGAGTGCTCACCAGTGTGTGTGTGACGTTTCGACGTAGGATTTATTTAGTCAACACTCACACAGGCTCAAAACCAGAGTCAGACAGAGCTTGTGGTAGGCCAACAGTGAGTGCTGCGGATCAATAATCAATAAGAATAAAGCCCAAAATGAAAGGAAAAAAATGTTCAGCTACTTTTGCCCTTTTCAAATAAAATACTGTAGAATTGAGTTGTATAGCAAGTTATGACGATGCCTGGACCAACTTTTATTTAATTAAAACCTATTAATTGCCGAGTCTGTCCGAGTTCTGGTAACGGACGTTTTTTTACCTTTACGACTTGATAAAAGAAGTACTCAAGGGTCTAAAAAGTTTTTTAAAGTCTTTAAAAAGTCCGAGTTTTTAGTGTCGGTTGGAAAATAAGCGGCTTCCTTGGTTATTTTTTAATAACTTCCACTTACAGCAAAGGAATTCGTTTATGAGTTTATTTGTTTTAATCAGAGTTTTGCTAGTATATAACACCAACTTTTCTGTCCGAGCTCTTATCATCGTTGACTGGAAGAAAATGCTGTTCTGTATTCAGCACGCTTTATATACAAAGTTTAATTACATGACTTAAAATCGTAGGCAAATAATCATTTAAGCATTATTGGTCTAGAGGATTTAATACAACGTTGGAGTCAGTTTAACACCTATTTACGAAATCTGGTGTTTTTAATTGGGAAAAGCTTGCCCAGTACCTCTCAGCCTATAGAATGTTTTTTTTTTAAACTTACTTTGTCCCACTTCTGGGCAAAGGTCTCCCCCAAAGACTTCTACTTATCTCTGTCTCGAGCCTCCTCCCTCCCAAAAAAAAACGGTTATCTGTAATGTCAGTCTATTAACGATAGTTGAACGTGACAACGTTGAAATGGAACGCCTCAGAGCGAGGTAACGTCGCATGAGTCATGTATTTCGTGCGTGCAGCCGGCTCCATCGAATTATAAGAAGTTGTCACGTCAAAAAAGATTATATTATGTACCTAAACACGATCTTATTACTTTCACGGAGTTGCCTCAACCATAATAAAGTCGTCGATCCATCTGGTGAGCGCCCATATGTAGAAAGTTTTGTTTAATTTGTTCAAACGTAACGTATTATTTGTAAAACTGTTAAAAACAACACACATTTGAATGAAATCCTCAAACTATTTTATGTTTGTAGTCGGCGCTAACCCTAATTTATTCGCATAGCCTTTAACAATGGAGAGCCGGGGTGCCTGAACTAAGTTTCAGGCCAAATATTTGTAAAAACAATAAAAATAAACTACAATAAAGTTTTCAGGTTCAAACACGGCCGCGGTGTGAAGTTTTAATTATAAATGCTTTAATTTTGTATTAGGGCTGCCAATGTTTCCACAGTAAATAGAAATAAATAATAAACAAATAATTTACACAAAGAAACTTATAATTAAACAAATATTTACAAAATGTAAAAATTACACAAGAAACAGTTGAACTATCTGCAGACCGTTACAAACGATCTAGAGATAGCTCAAAACATTTTAAAATAAGTAACATAATTATGTTTTTGGAAGATTCAGCCCATGATTATCTCTAAAGATTCAAAAAGCATGTCCGTTTGTAACTATGTCAAACGCATGATGAAAATGAAAATTTGGCGCAAGAACTTTGGCTATAACTGTTATATCTTGCAAAATGTATCACGGTCAAAGCCACGGGCAACTCTTAGCATGGGGTCAAAGTTGCAAATCAGTCTTCTTCTTATCGTGTCACTGATTCTTTTGAACCAAGTGTGGTGAAAGGGTTTGGAGTGCGCCTCAACGAGGCTCCTTCAAATCAGTGATTCACCCGTAAGGATCACTGTAATTTATTAAACCTAGGCAAGTGATAGGTGTCAGTTCAAAGCGACCAAGCCTGTTGGCCTACCACAAGCTTTGTTCGACTCTGTCTCTGGTTCTGGTTTTGAGTCTGTGTGAGTGTTGACTAAATAAATCCTATGTAGAAACGTCACACACACACAGTATAGTACACCGGTGAGCACTTACACAGACTCAAAACCAGAGCCAGACAGAGCTTTTGGCAGGCTTACTAGTATACATATACAGGGTTATTCATTATTAGCTGCAAATACTCAGGAATTAGGTTCAACAAATAAAATAAAAAATATATATGAATTTTTTTTTGATTTTTTTGATTTAAGTTTTTGTATCAAAATTTTATTTTTATTAATTTCTTTACGGCTATTGCATAATGATTGCCACGGAGAACAGGACGATGACCCACCCAGGCGATGACTGAACGCAGAGTGTCGCTCACGGCGCGCGGGCGCGGATCAAAGGTCAAAATAGGTCAGGTGCCAATGATTCCTTTATCGATTTTCTCGGGATTTTCATAACAAAACTTAAAAAAATCATTTCATAAATATTTATTATTTTATTTGTTGAACCTAATTCCTGAGTATTTGCAGTTAATAATGAATAACCCTGTATTATAAAAAAAGCATGGTACTTTCCACTTGATTCCTATCTCTGTCATTACGATCCTTTTACAACATAAGTGACGTTCCTAAGAATAACTTATTTGAGCCCGATTCCCTTTACATAAGACTCGGGGGAAGAAATGAACAATCCTGTGACGTCATAAATTCCAAGTAGGGTACATACACTATACACATAAATAATAGAGACGACAGTGTGTTTGACTGGCATTCTTGCGTGGTGCTTAATCACATTTAGGGGGGAAGGGGAAAATATTTTTTCATTACTCATACTCTGAAAGTAGGTCTGAAGTTGCCTGAGGGGCCTAATAGAAAGTAAAACTTTCAGCCCTAGGGAGAATCGCTTTCTACTGACAGCTGTCAAATTATTAAAAAAAACAAGTTCTATTTTATTCAACCATGTTCCAACTTTCTAAAGTCTTTCTAACTGCAAGGAGGTCGTTGAACCGAATTCCAACTTTTTATTCAGCAAGTAGGTTGGAAACCCATTACAACGGTAAGAAGTTTAAAAAGTCAAATTAGAGCGCAATGTAATATTTAAATTTAAATAACATAAAGATAGTATTAAATAAATAATATATCTTCTAAATTACTTGATTAATATATAGCTTCAACTATTTATTTAAAATAACATAAATTTGAGCAAACAATTTACCATTTTTTAAATTATGAAAATGAAAATAATGGCTGAATAATTCTGGTGAGCCGTAGCCGAAGGCCCGCCAGAGAAAAATAAAAAAAAAACCGGGAAGGCGGCAATTCAATCTTCATTTTCACAAATTTTTCTTTCATGTTTTTATTTTTACTTTCCTTGTATTCGTAATGAAAAGCACAGTGTTTACCTCGGATGAAAGTCTTTTAAGTCCCTCAAGCTCCATTGGCGCCCTCGCTACGCTCTGGCGCCAAACCCGTCTCGGGACTCAAAAAACGTGACTTTCAACACTCAGGTAACAATGTACTATTACAACATCTTTGAGGGAAATGCCGTTTAGAGTATAGTCTAAGGATATGCGACTGGACAAAGAAAGCGAAGGGGAGGAAAGAATGGAGACTTTTGGAGGAGGCTTATACCCGTCGAGGTGTCCTAAGTTAGTTTTTATAAAAATACAGATATAAGTTATTTAGAAATTAAGTATGTTATTTACGGAATAATAAAGGTTTTTTTTCTGTTTTATTTATAAGGATAAGCGTTAAAAAGTTGACCATGACGCCGTATAAATTATATACAATACGTAGTTATAAAGGCCTGTTTTTTTTATATACAAGTACATTTTTTTTGTTCTGAAATAAATTAATCAAATTCAACACCATTTTTATTTCTAGTTTTTAATATTTTCTAAACCAGTCAGGGCTTGTGTTTTTTTAACAGTTCTGGGACTATACCAGCGGGATTTAGAGTATTTTGGATTTCGATAGCGCGTTTTATTTATAAAGCACTCCGTAAGCTTTCGATTCGCAATTTGCGTGACACATTTACGTGACAATCGAGTCACATCGGAATCGAGAGAAGCGTGTTTTCGAAAAAACTCTGAGCCCTTGGGATTAAGGAATGCGAAACTCAGGTTATTAAGTATTACTAGGCTAAAATTGCCTACCAAATTTTAGTTGGAAAACAAACTTCATAGCTACTCGTAATTCAGAAGTTCTCAACATTATTAGGATAACAAATTCTAGTTTTAATCAGAAATCCAATAAATTGTTCGTTTGATAGGTTCTAATTCTAAATAAAATACTAGTAGGTATCTTCTTCTTAAGTTTAAGAGCTCTTGGCTCTTGACGGAGTTTCGATGAGAGACGGGGATTTGGAAATACAAGTATTCGAAAATATTCTAAAACAGCCTTCACAGCCATGTTGGTCGCTGGAGGGCATGGGTGCAATCCCACCAAGAATAAATATTTGTGTGGCGAAAACAGATGTTTGTTCTCTGTGTGGGTGTTACATTGTATTCCAAGAATGTATTTACATAAAAAAAAATAGAAATTTACATATCAGTTATCTGGTTCCCATGGTACAAGCTCTGCTTAGTTTGGAGCTAGATAGTGTTGTGTGGACTTTTTACAATTATTACTGATTTATATATTTTGCTGGTAAAAAATCGAGCTTTAAATTTTCAAAGATAACAATTTAACAAAAACTCTCTAGTGTCTAATAACGATGTTTTCAGGCTGTATACGGTCAAAGGTTTGTGTTTGCTACCGTTCAGTATTCGGGTAACATTATTATGCGAGTTCTAAGCATTTGCCTACACACATATACGTAGTTTCCTAACGTATGAGTATTGGCATTACATTTTAATGTTATGTTTTAAAAAAAATACTATTGCTTCTATTTATTTATTTTTGTAAAAATAATACTATTATTTGTATTATAAAAATCTTACTAAGTAATGTATTCAAATGCAGGAATATTTCAAAGCAATCACGAGTCTCCAAAGTATTTCCGTTTGACCCGGATTCCGGCTTGTCACGCTGCGTGTCAAACGCACGTCAGCCGCCGTCACAACGCCGACGTGACGGGTTGTAGCGTGCGGGCGTGCGGGTGTGCGGGTGTGAGGGTGTGCGGGTGTGTGCGGGTTCTAACGAAACGTCGATAACGATTCACTGAATCAATTTTTCATCAATTTTGCTACTTTTGCCGCAGCTGACGATGGTTATTGATTTTACAGAGAACCAGCTAGGTTGCCATTGACTTTGTACGCTTACGTACTGCCAGTAGGCCTACCACAAGCTCTGTCTGTCTCTGTTTTTGGCTGTGGTTTGGAGTCTGTGTGAGTGCTCACCAGTATTTTATACTGTGTGTGTGACGTGTCGACGTAGGATTTATTAAGTCAGCACTCACACAGGCTCAATACCAGAAGACAGAGACAGAGCCAGACAAAGCTTGTGGTAGACCTACAGTTCAACATTGGGTTGATAACATAATTTATAAGTAAAAAAAAACTATATCACAATAGTTGGGACGGGGTGCCAGTTATGTTAATATTTTGTATGACAGCTTAGGCAGCTATGCCGTACTAAAAACCCCGGATTTACCACACAATTTGTCCATTTAGGGGGAAGATGGAAGGTACAGTACAAGTGCTCTCACCGGCGATACAAAACGAAAACATGTTCAAATATGTGCCATCTGGGCGCGACATGTTTGGCGAGATTGTTGGTTCTAGAAATATAACATCTTTTGGATTGAATACTACGCTTATTCCTTGCAGATAACTAGCGTTAGATAACCAGTGATCTGCGAAGAATTTATTCCTCAAAGATAACTGGTTATTTCGAAGAAGCACTGGTGACCTAGTGGTAGCGAAGCCTTCGAAGGTTATGGGTTCAAATCCAGTCGTGTACTAATGAGTTTTCTGTCGAGAAATGTACGTGCACTATATACCAGCACTCTGTGGGTGAAGGAAAACATCGTGAGGAAACCGGCATGTCTTAGAACCTATAAAGTTCGAAAACATGTGTCAAGTGCACGAATGGAGCCCGGTGTGAATATGAGGCCGGTATCCTCATAAACACTTAGCACAATTCACTCCTTTACAAACTTACTTCGCTTTCATAATAACACTTTACTTACCGACACATTTATATTGTTCCTATTACATTTTTAATTACAATTTTTTTTTTATTTTACTGTCACAGCACTACGTACAAATACATACTCCTAGGTAGTTCCTGTTGCCCGGACTCTCAAGAGGCCGGTGTCTTCATGAATACCTACACAAACACTCACACATACATAATATATCTACTTACAAAAATATTTATTTATTTAATGTGTCTCACAAGGTCTATTGGCTTACGGTCTTGACAGAATACCAGCGCATAGCTTCCTTACAGAAGCTAGGCATTATGCTGAGTCAAGGCCCTTTTTGCTGCTGTAGCACACAGAAACACAACGCACTTCTCCAGTATCAATGTTTTGTTTGTATCTTTCTTCTGTTAGTGTCCTTGTATTTTACTGGTTTTTGTGTGCTTATGTAGTAAATAAATAAATGTCTATGTCTAAATAAATGTCTATGTCTATGTCTATGGAGCCTCTCTGTCTCCTGTGACCTGTCACGAACTTTACAATGTCATCGATCCATCGGGAAACAAAGCTTTATAATAATTGGTGCTATGTTACACCAATTATTATAAAGCTTTACGAGTTACGAGCGTTACGAGTTATAGTTTTAATTGCAGTTATTATGAAAATTTTATTTGTCACGATATGGTACGGAATACAAGCTATGCTAAATAAATGTAGGCGCATTATGATTAAAATAAATATCAGGACGTGCCCTTAGCTACGCAATAGATACAAAATATTTATTTATTTAATGGAAAACCAACGGCTAATAATAACTTAATAATATTAATAATCTAGAAGAAACTAGTGAGCCAATTACAGGTTTTCACGGATACAAAACAATCTAGAAACGAATACTGTGATCGCCGTAAGTCGACATAATATTGAAGAAGATCTGTAGGTAATATTATATGTAAAGTGAGTAGAGATTTCCATGAAAGATCCTGAAAGAAGTCTACAGTGCTTGGAGGCTTCCAATCTTTCAGGACTGTAGCTATGTCGTCAGCTTTTTTGTCGTTTTTAGGGTTCCGTAGCCAAATGGCAAAAACGGAACCCTTATAGATTCGTCATGTCTGTCTGTCTGTCCAGCCATGTCACAGCGGTTCACATGTATTTTGTGAACCACATTAAGGTTTTTACACGAAAATAGAAAAAAAAATAGAAATTTTGGGGGTCCCCATACTTGAAACTGAAACTCAAAAATTATTTTTTCCTCGAACCCATACGTGTGGGGTATTTATGGATAGGTTTTCAAAAATTATGTTGAGGTTTCTAATATCGTTTTTTTCTAAAACTATAAATTTTGGGGGTTCCCATACTTGAAACTGAAACTCAATTTTTTTTTTCCATCGAACCCATACGTGTGGGGTATTTATGGATAGGTCTTCAAAAATGATGTTGAGGTTTCTAATATAGTTTTTTTCTAAACTGAATAGTTTGCGCGAGAGACACTTCCAAAGTGGAAAAAAGTTGGTCCCCCCCTCTCTAACTTCTAAAATAAAAGAATGATGAAACTAAAAAAAATATATGTTGTACATTACTATGCAAACTTCCAACGATATTCGGTTGAACGAGATCTAGTCAGTAGTTTTTTTTATTTATTTATTTATTTATTTATTGGAAAACCAACAGCAAGAAATAACTAGTTACATACATAGTATAGAAACGAGAGAGCCAATTAAAGGTTTTCACGGATACAAAACATATTAAAAACAAAAACTGTGAACGCCGTAAGTCGACATTAACATCAAAGAGCTTAGATAATACATAATACAGTGCATGCATATACGCTTTACTCGTTACCAAAGAACTCCCCGTTCAGCCGCTGCCTGGCTGAACCGACACTCGTACAAAATAGGTCAAAATCATGATGTTTGCTCAGCTTATTGTAATTCGCGCTTGCTCGCCACATAAATGTGTTCTGTCTATAGTTGGTGCCAACTACAGGAACATGAATAGAGGGATTATATCTTTTAGGTTTAGAAGGGACATATAATTTGATTTTATTTAATAAGTCAGGACAATTTATATCATTAGAGGTAATTTTTAATAAGAAACATAGATCAGCGATTTCACGCCGCTTAGCTAAAGGAAGAAAATGAAATTTTTTACACAAATTAAGGTAATCAGAGGAGCTATAGGGAATGCTTAAACGAAAACAAAGATATTTGATAAATTTAATTTGGATGCGCTCGATTCTATGTATGTATTTCTCATAGCGAGGATTCCAGATTTGAGACGCATATTCAAGGATGCTTCTTACGAAGGTACAGTAAAGAATCTTGAAAGTTTTAGCACGATGGAAGTTAGTTGCACTCCTCATGACAAAACCCAGGGCTTTGGACGCCTTAGAAACGATGGATTCAACATGATCATTAAACTGAAGCTTTGAATCGTGTAGCACACCGAGGTCTCTAACTACGCTGCATTTAAGTAAAGTATGGTTTTTAAGCAAGTAACTAGACTGAAGTTCTAATTTCTTACGTGTAAAGGTGACAACGGAGCACTTGGATGGATTTAAATCTAATTTATTAGTAGTACAGTAAGAGTCTAATCTCGATAGATCATCTTGTAGGTGTGATGAGTCCACTTGGGTATTAATAATTTTAAAGATCTTCATGTCATCAGCGAAACATAGTAAGTGACTATTTTGAAAACAGCTAGAGATGTCATTGATAAAAATTAGGAAAAGCAGAGGCCCTAAGAGGGAACCCTGCGGTACACCACTAGGAATAGAAACCCAGCTAGATATGTAGTTATTGATGACGATAGCTTGGGACCGATTATCAATATAAGAAGAAAACCATCGAAGCAAGTCACCTCTAATTCCGATGAGGTGCAGTTTCGACAAGAGCAACCTGTGGTCAATCATATCAAAGGCCTTGCTGTAGTCGGTGTAGACTACATCGACTTGGTGGCCATTATCCATTGCTTCAGTCAGGAAGTCATTGAAGAGGACAAGATTTGACACAGTCGAGCGACCTTTAAGGAAACCATGCTGCGATGGATTGAAAGAATGTTTTAAAGCTGCATAGACTTGATTGTATATGACTCGTTCAAATATTTTAGCAATAATACATAAAAATTTTTTTATACGTCATAAATCGTAAACCGCAATTTACCTTTCGACGAACTACAAAAACCTTTATATTATGTTAATTGATGCTACGGAACCCTTCATGGGCGAGTCCGTCTTGGCTGCTTTTTTATTTTAGCTTTTAATAAGAAACAAGCAATAACTTTAGAAGTGGTTGTAGAGTTACTACCGTTATTTCCGCAACAGATGCCACTTAAAACAATTAAACTGAAATGTTCTTGTAAAAAAGCTTAGTTAGATTACGGCACGCTGTTAAAACATGAGTTTTTAAAAAAACGGCATCTGGTTTTCTACATCATGTTAATGAGACGATAAGTAATACATAAATAAATTTAGAAAAAAGTATTTACCTTACCCTTACTTACCTTAGATCTTGACGTACATCCTATTTGATACTTATTGTTAAGATGCTGAATACAACAAAGTTGTTGTCAGCGTCTTAAAGACAACATTTTATTTTGTAACAATGGCAGAAAAACAAACGAGCCTAAAGGGAGTGCGGTTATTGATGTACTTCATACTTATATTATTTATCAATCATGTAAATAACATACAAGATGAGGTCTTAAATTAAAAAATTGAAAGTACCATTATTAGTCTATAGATAAAAAGCTACCTGTTACTGTTTTACTGCGAAATTACCGCTGATTTTAAAGGAAAACCGCAAGCTGTAGCCTAACATAGTCCTGACATCATTCATTAAAATAATGACTGCAGTGAAAATACGGACAAAGATTTCTAAAGAGAGAAAAGACTAACCTAAGGCCTGCGCACGGCAATAGTGTTGGCGATCAGCTGAAACGCTGTCAATTATGACAGCAATATTTGACAGCGTTTCAGCTGATCGCCATCGCTATTGCCCAGTTGTGCGCAGTCCTTAAAAAATGTAACACAAACTGTATCTTATTAAACTTCTGCGAATAGCCACAACTCGCTTTATTTGTCGCGTAGCTTTATTTATTTCCTGAGGCCTCGGTCATCTGACAGCGCCTTGTTGAGTCGTAACTTTGGACTTTATTGCTCTGGTTATAAAGGTCACAGTCATTTTGATCGTAAATCTTTTTTATATGAGAAATAGTGACACAGAAACAGATGGCTTACCTACATAATATACCGTTATCCTTGCTTATAAAGATTACTTACCGAGTCATGGTCGCTACGAGGTATTGATTTGATTTCCTTTAATACTAATAAAATAAATAATAAGTCTTATGGTCAATTCACACAAAACTATCTACCCCAAACTAAGCAGAGCTTTTGTACGATAGGAACGAGATGGCTGATATAATATAACACTTGCATATTGATTTTTTGTGAATACATACTTTGAATATCATATAACACCCAGACAGAGAGCAAACATCTGTGTTCAAGACACAAATATTTGCTCTCGGTGGGGATCGAACCCACGGCCTATGGCGCAGAAGGCACGGCTTGACTACCAACTGAGCCGTTACGCATGCTGTGTGAATAAGCGGTTCAAATGTTAGTTATTTGCGAAGAAAATAAATTCCTTTAAGATAACCAGTTATCTCTAGGGAAGAAACTTCTTCGCAGATCACTGGTTATCTGACGACAGTAATCTGCAAGGAATAAGCGGGGATTTCAAGCTCTCTTCAATCTAAAATCGGTTGGCTGTAAAGTCGGTTTACTGACGATAGTTGAACGTGACAACGTCATACAGCTGTCCACGCGGACGCATCACTCACTCAAGTAGGAGAGAGACAGATGTCGAACGCTGCCGAACGCGGAGGCCGTGCGTGCCTCTTTGTCGCTCGTTCCGCGCTCTCGCTTGCACTTCAAGCCTTAAATGGAACGCCTCAGAGCGAGGTAACACCGCATGAGTAATGTTTTTTCGTGCGTGCAGCCGGCTGCATTGAATTATAAGACGTTGTCACGTCAAAATCTTAGTCTAACTTTCTTAATATCATGGTATCTCAAATATTACAAGCGTTAATTACGTATACCCATGTTATTTACCATGTCGAACCCCAGATTACAACAATACAGGGTTACTTTGTTGAGTAATTATTGAACTAGTTAATTCCCTTGCTACTTCATTCTAGGGAAGCTATTTCCATGCAAAACATCTCTTTTCAGCCCTCTCTGAAACATTCCTTATTGAGCATTCCAAGAGAGCCTTATTTTTGATCTGGAGATTTAATATTTTTTCTTGCTTTTTGCTTTCCAAGATTTTGCGATGAGCTCTGTGTAAATAGAAGGAAGATCTTTTCAATTTTATAACTTCAACTGAGTGAAGAGTAACTTAACTTTCCTTCAACAATAACTTGACCATTATCCACTCACCCTCCCTCAGACGGCACCACCTCGAGTGGTTAAGTCGAGGGCGTCTACGCGCGATGTCATTAAAACCCCATGCTCAGCCACCCCCTTTCTTCCCCAAGCTTTTATTTATTTTCTCTCTGTGCACCCCACCGTGCGCAGTACTAACTAGACGCTATTGTGAAAAAAAGAGCTGAAAAACCTGAATTTTCGCTGTAAAAAACATAATAGATGAGATACGATCTTTTTGGGTAGTAAGTGAAGATAATTTTGTAAGGAGAGCGTTCTAAAGGTGAGGTTCTGAATAAAATTAATAGGTGTCTCGAATGTTTGGGCATTACAATAAAGATAGCGTGTTCTGTTATATAGCACTTGTCGCGCCCTGTGTTGCCGTTGGGAAGTTTCGTTTATGCGCTTTGTAAAAGCATTTTATAAAACAGCTGTACCGTTGTAAGCCCATTCGAAATAATAATCGATGTTTGCTTTTTAGGGTTTCCATTTTTCACCATCATATCGTGTTATATTGTATGCTATGTATGTACAAAAAAAAAGTATTTAAGTATTATATCAGCTATCTGGTTTCCATAGTACAAGCTCTGCTTAGTTTGGGGCTAGATAGTGTTGAGTGGATTGTCCGCATTTTTTATTTATTTATTATCTTCTTCTACTATATAAAAATAAGTCGGGTTTTCCTTCCTGACGTTATAACTCCAGAACGCATGAACCGATTTCCACGGTTTTGCATTCGTTGGAAAGGTCTCGGGCTCCATGAGGTTTATAGCAATGAAAATTCAGGAAAAAATTAAGACAAACCAACATCTGGTGGCGAAACGGAGTTCGCCGGGTTTGCTAGTTTATTATAAAAGTCAACGTGTATAAGCGTACCTCTTGCGGCGTGTAGCGGAATATCTCGTGCATGGCGCGATACCACTTGACGGAGTGCAGCGCGGGGTCGCGCGCCTGCCGCGCGTAGGCGCAACGCAGCTCCGCGTCACGCCGCGGGTCCACCCAGCGCGGGACGTCCAGAGACGTTATGGTGTGCGACACTGTGCGTGCTGGAACAAATTAAATAACTTAATTAAATGTAGGTATGTCATGTATGTGACATCTGACAAAAAAAGCGGCCAAGTGTGAGTTGGACTCGCCCATGAAGGGTTCCGTTGCAACAAGTAACATAATATTATAAAGGTTCTTGTAGTTCGTCGAAAGGTAAATTGCGGTTTACAATTTATGACGTATAAAAAAAAACTAAGTACCGACTAGATCTCGTTCAAACCAAATATCGTTGGAAGTTTGCATAGTAATGTACTGCATATTAAATATTTTTTTTTTTAATCGGTTGTCTGTGAAGTCGGTTAACTGACGATAGTTGAACGTGACAACGTCATGCAGCTGTCCACGCGGACGCATCGCTCACTCATGTAGGAGAGAGACAGATGTCGAACGCTGAGCAACGCGGAGGCCGATTAAGCCTCTTTGTCGCTCGTTCCGCGTTCTCGCTTGCACTTCAAGCTTTAAATGAAACGCCTCAGAGCGAGGTAACGCCGCATGCGTCATGTTTTTTCGTGCGTGCAGCTCCATCGAATTATAAGACGTTGTCACGTCATAAAATAAACCGAATAAATGAAATTGCGACCACCCTACAACCTTATTATGACGTAACCCATAAACCAAGTAACACCACCTAGTAACCAACCATCTAACCAATATTGTAAAATCAACAGATTAATCAAGTCCAAGCCGTACATCGATCAAACCACCAACTTTAGATTACGCCGATCGACGTATCCAGTGTGGACCGACGTTCTATGTCCACGTACTAACTGTTACACCCTCTGTGGCGGCGCTCCGTACTAACTGCTAGGTAAGCTGCGTTGGCGATTACACGCCGTGAATGAGATTATTCGTTCGCTTTGTGGCGTAAGCTCGATTTAATTTAAAATCCTATACAGAAGCGTAACTAGTTTGTTACTCATCATGCTAGGTGAAAAGTATTAAATACTAGTATTCTCAGTTCAAAAAGTTTTGATCATTTTGTTTTGAAAATTATTGTATCATACTTCGGGCAAATAAAGTTATTTCATTTCATTAAAGCTAAGGCTAAACTGGCCGCCAACCGGCAATCAGTAGGCCTACCATGAGCTCTGTCTGGCTCTGTCTCTGGTTCTGGTTTTGAGTCTGTGTGAGTGCTCACCCAGTGCATTATACTGTGTGTGTGACGTTTTGACGTGGGATTTATTTAGTCAACACTCACACAGACTCAAAACCAGAACCAGAGACAGAGCCAGACAGAGCTCATGGTAGGCCTGCAGGTGTTTGTAACCGTAGGATAAATAATCACTTACAAATCATACTACAAGTAAAAAACTAAAGCCTTCAATAAATACTTTAATCATTTAGAGATAATTTTCATTAAAACACTTTTTTTTCTTAGCTTAGTTTTTAATAAGTATCAACAATCACTTTTTATTTCCTGTTAGTTTGATAAAGAAGAGGAAAAGTTGAGTGACCGACTTAGGGTACTGGAGTAAATTAATTATTCGTTTAATTTCTGAAAACACAAAGCCGCTTTCAGACGAGTCGCTTTGAGACGCTCTGAAAATATTACACAGAAGAAGAACAAAGATCTGCGCATTTGCAAAAATGACGAAATAAGCTTCAAGCCTAGGATGAGCTTATTATTCTGCATAAAACAATTTCATTAACTCACAGGGCACGTCCACCCATGCACTGTTCGGCATAACATTACCCCTTGAGATGTCAGAGAATTCCTTCGCTAACGCTTAGGATTCTAATATTTAAACCACAACGCTTCGCTCGTGGTTAAATTTTAGAATCCTTCGCTTGCTCGGTCATCAAAATTGAGCAAGCGGTTAAAAAGCAACATTGCACTCTTGTACAACAAATAACTATCAAAGGTATTTTTTGTTTGTTTGTTAGCAAATAAAGATTGAAGCGTTCGGTAAAATAGAAAAAGCATCGTCATTTAGTGAATGAGCACCGAAGCGCTTTTTGCTAGTTCACCTAATCCGCAACACATGCCACGCCTCGGAATCTATCCCGTGATTTTCCATTACTCTTATATTCTGAAAGTCACGTAAAAAATTGAACTCTATCCCCGATAGATTTACCTAGAGGGCGCTGGCTCTTACTACACAGCATCTTTTGAGCAAACACTATTACTACTCGTCTCGTCATAGAAAGATGAAAGCTGGTGGTTTAGTGGTAGCGACCCGCCTTCCGATTCTAAGCTCTTGGGTTCAAATCCAGTCGTGTTCCAATGAGTTTTCTGTCCAAAAATTTATGTACACTATGCCAGTGCTCTCAAACGGTGAGGAAAACTGGCATATTGTAGAACCTACAAAATTTGAAAATATGTGTCAAGTGCATGAAAGGAGCCTCTTTGAGGCACACATAAAATCCTTTCACCACACTTATTATACAATTTAGTCATCTGTAATAAAAGAACTTGGCAATAGCGGAACTAATGATGTCATTTCATTTCCTAACAATAAGAATCGGTTGTCTGTAAAGTCGGTTTACTGACGATGGTTGAACATGACAACGTCATACAGCTGTCCACGCGGACGCATCGCTCACTCAAGTAGGAGAGAGACAGATGTCGAACGCTGTCGAACGCGGAGGCCGTGCGTGCCTCTTTGTCGCTCGTTCCGTGCTCTCGCTTGCACTTAAATAGCCTTAAGCTTTGGTCTCGCGATCGTAACGCACAACGCTGCGGTATGCGGCTTGACGCAGCGTCACGACGCAGCTATTACCGTCCCTGCGGAGAGGTGGTCAGTTGATTTTGCCGCAGCTACCAAAATCCATATTGTCAACCTTGACGCATACCCGCACACCGCAGCGTTCAAACGAGATTGACGCCGTGCTGTGCGGCAGTACACCTCCCCACTTCACCGCGCTTGCCCCTCGCCGCTGACGCATACTGCGACGGAACAAGAGACCATTCTAGACGTATTTCATAAGATTTTGTGTCCGCCGCCGCAAGCCGCATACTGCAGCGTTGTGCGTTACGATCGCGAGACCAAAGCTTTAGATGGAACGCCTGAGCGAGGTAACGCCGCATGAGTCATGTTTTTTCGTGCGTGCAGCCAGCTCCATCGAATTATAAGACGTTGTCATGTCAAAAATTGCTGTAAAATAAAAACCAGAACAAAAGCTTGGAACTTTTTACTTATTTGTGTTAGTACAGAATCAGAACTTAATGAAGGTAGCCGGCACCAATCCCTATCGCCTGCTGACGGTAAACCCACAAGCTCACCGGACACGGACCCTCAACCCTTTCCCGTTTGTTTCGAACCGAAACATTGTTTGTTCGAGTCGGTATCTTCAAATTAAACCTTTGAGAATTGGAATATTTCGAAGGATCGGTATATTCTTTCTCTTTTTATTTTTGTTTAAAAAACAATCATGACCGCCGGGCTGCGGGCTGTTCTCCATAGCCCGGCGGCCATGGATGGTTACACTGGATTTGATTGTTTGTTAAATATTACTAAAACCATAGACAAAACTCAGAAATTCATAAAAGAGTTCATGTCAATAGCTCTGAATCAGTAAAGGCCTGCGCACACATAAGTCTCTGGAGATGGCGATCAGTGAAATGCTGACATATTTGACAGCGATATTAGACAGCGTTTCAGTGATCGCTAGTATAGTTGGGATGGGGAATATAAAAAAACAAACCAAAAACTTTTAATACAAATAGTTGATGGAACAACCGTACGACCCACCTGATCTTGGTGAACATTGCATAAATAAAAGCATTGCCTTGCAGGTCACGCACCTCAGGAACGTGCCCTACGATGCACTTCGTTTCACGGTAGATAACGATGCATAAAGATAGGTACATATTATCCAATTTATAAGTTTAAGAGGTAAACGTGGACTTTGTTAGTTTAAAATACACCGTATAGAAATAAAAAAGTCTTACAGTACACCCTTTTTTTTTTTTTTTTTTTCTAACCTATATCCCACTGCTGGGCAAAGGTCTCCCCCAAATCCTTCAAACAAAAAATAGTATTTATTATTATTGTTAATTCATTTATTTCGGTAAACAGATGATCATTTTGTTTGTAAAACTTACAACTTAGTTATTTATGCTCGTACGAAAAAAACCAAGAAAAGTTTCTAAATTATTTCAAATTTCCATAAAGTGTCCGTTGTCTTCATGAAAATATTTACAGTGAGTTTCAGCAACGTTGCCCAAAGCCTAACTTTTAATACATGGTGAAACTTACGACAAGGCTTATGTTTGGGGTATAATGGTCGACCCCTTCAAACTATAATCCATTATTTCCAACTAGTTCCTGTCTGCGGTGTCACTTACATAACATTACTAACTTTATATACCTAGTTACGTATCCTATAATAGAACTCTGACACCGGGAAAATGAAAACTATTATTCATTTAGATTTATTTGAAAGCTAACTATTTTTTTTACCAAAGCCTCACATCTAAGCGATCTGCGATGTCAATCAGTGACACGCTGTCAAATATGACAGCTATATTTGACAGCGTTTTACTGATCGCTATCGCCATTGCGCAGGCCTTAAAATATGTTATTTCTATCATTGTTTTAGGTTTTTGATTTAAAGATTGTCTGTAATTTAAACAACACTATGAATTGACTGGCCTCTCATCTCAGTTGGTAGTAGCTCTGCCTTCTGAGCCGTAGGTCGTGGGTTCGATCCCCACCAAGAACAAATATTTGTGTGCTGAACACAGGTGTTTGTTCTCTGTCTGGGTGTTATAGTATTCAAAGAATGTATTTACAAAAAAAAATATACAAGTATCAGCTACCTAGTTCCCATAGTACTATCTCTGCTTAGTTTGGGGCTAGATAGTGTTGTGTGGATTGTCTATTATATTTATTAATTCCTGCCAAGTATTTATTACTTAGTACATTTCTTCAGATAAAATAAAGTCGGAAAAACGGTCGGTTTACGTACCTACGTATACGATTACCCTGTCCCTAATATGTTTATTTTAAGTTAATTATTTGTCTAGTTTATTTCCCGTCCTCTGGTGGGTTAATAATGTCGCCGCATTTATTAGCAGTCGAGGCCTAAAGTTAGCCGAAACGTCGAATTCAGTAGGCCTACCATGAGCTCTGTCTGTCTCTGGCTCTGGTTTTGAGTCTGTGTGTGCATTATACTGTGTGTTTGACGTTTCGACGTAGGATTTATTTAGTAGACACTCACACAGACTCAAAACTAGAACCAGAGACAGAGCCAGACAGAGCTCATGGTAGGCCGGTCATGTTGACCGGAAGTTTTGAAACAAACATGTTATTTTCGTGTTACGTTGTTCACGAATAGGTATATTGTGAAAGATTGCGTAGATTGTACTTTTATGTTTTGTTAGTTGATTGTATGTATTTACTTTAGCCGTGTCTTTAAACAAACTTACTGAATGTGGGTTTGTAACAAATTTTAAAAGGTTAGGAGGGATAGAGGAAGGAAAAGATAGGGGGAAGGATAGAAAATACCACTGACCCTTAAACAACACCACAAGTTAGATGTGAGAAGCTACCGTGCGAAGTCGTGAAGCTACCTAGTTCCCATAATACAATCTCTGCTTAGTTTGGGGCTAGATAGTATTGTGTGGATTGTCTATAATATTAGCATTTAGCTTGGTAACTTCTTAGATTATAGGTATAGAACTAGAGAAGAAGAAGAACTAGGCAGCTTAAACTATTTACAAAGTAATCTTGATTTTTGAACAGCAGTTTGAATTTAATAATGTTCTCACTTAATAGCAGCTGGAACAATTTAAATGAAACTTGAAAATATGTTCACAATTTAAATTAAACTTGAAGTTTATATACATAGTTTGTAACTTTGTTGTAAATTTCAATAATTAGTAAGGTGAAGTCACATTGAGCAGGTCATATAGCTCGAAAAACCAAAAACCGCTGGGGAATAGAGAGGTTTAGATACTTATGACGTCCACCCACCAGATAGACCGACGACATTGGTAAGATCGCGAGAAGTAGGTGGATGGAGAGAACTCAGAATCGTTCATTTGGAAATTCATAAATAAATAATAAATAAATAATAATAAATAATGCGGACAATTTTAGCCCCAAACTAAGCAGAGCTTGTACTATGGGAACCAGATAGCTGATAAAATACTAAAATACTTTTTTTTGTACATACATACATAGAATACAATATAACACCCAGACAGAGAACAAACATCTGTGTTCACCACACAAATATTTGTTCTCGGTGGGGATCGAACCCTTGCTCTCCAGCGCAGAAGGCAGAGCTACTACCAACTGAGCTGTGAAGGCAGTCATAGAAGAGGCCTATGTCGAGCAGTGGACTTCTTCAGACTGATGAAATGAACTTTTCCATCTTCCTGCTTATATTGGGCAGTTGGTTTTAAGATATAAGAGGATTTAGCAGTAGTGATGTGCTTCCAATATTCGAAGAACCTTAGCACATTATAAGTAACTGTAGCATTCAGTATGACAAATTCTAAATATTATTTCAATAACTGTTTACAAAACTTTGTTCAGATTTTTTCAAGGCTTCGTTAAAAACAACAACATTCTAAATAGTCTAGTCAAAAAAATCAGGACAGTCAATTATTCAAAACTGCTATAAAAAAGCAGCCAAGTGCGAGTCGGACTCGCCCATGAAGGGTTCCGTAGCATCAATTAACATAATATAAAGGTTTTTGTAGTTCGTCGAAAGGTAAATTGCGGTTTACGATTTATGACGTATAAAAAAAAAACTGCTGAGTAGATCTCGTTCAAACCAAATATCGTTGGAAGTTTGCATAGTAATGTACAACATATATTTTTTTTGGATTTATCATTCTCTTATTTTAGAAGTTAGAGGGGGGGGGACCAACTTTTTTCCACTTTGGAAGTGTCTCTCGCGCAAACTATTCAGTTTAGAAAAAAACTATATTAGAAACCTCAACATCATTTTTGAAGACCTATCCATAGATACCCCACACGTATGGGTTCGATGAAAAAAACATTTTTGAGTTTCAGTTTCAAGTATGGGGACCCCCAAAATTTATAGTTTTAGAAAAAAACTATATTAAAAATCTCAACATAACTTTTAAAGACCTATCCATAGATACCCCACACGTATGGGTTCGATGAAAAAAACATTTTTGAGTTTCAGTTTCAAGTATGGGGACCCCCAAAATTTATAGTTTTAGAAAAAAACTATATTAAAAATCTCAACATAACTTTTAAAGACCTATCCATAGATACCCCACACGTATGGGTTCGATGAAAAAAACATTTTTGAGTTTCAGTTTCAAGTATGGTGATCCCCAAAATCTATAGTTTTTTTCTATTTTTGTGTAAAAACCTAAATGCGGTTCACAGAATACATCTACTCACCAAGTTTATCAGTTTAGCTCTTATGGTTTCGGAGAAAAATGGCTGTGACTCGGCCGGACAGACAGACAGACAGACAGACAGACATGACGAATCTATAAGGGTTCCGTTTTTGCCATTTGGCTACGGAACCCTAAAAATTGTTGTATCTTTTTGTAATTTATAATAAACTCTTGACATTGCACGAATTTCTTAACGAAACTAATAAACAAAACTGGACTATCCCATTCATTTTCAAAAGGAATAGTTGTAACAACATAGCGTACAGAAATATAAGTTAGTATAGTCACTGTCAGCAAATGTACCTATACTGTGTCTATGACCAATGTGCTCCGATGGGTGATCAAAATTGATCGTTACAGCGACCTGATCAATTGTTACCGCCCAATGCCACTTATAGCGCATGGATTCAGGAAGATTGGGATACTGACTATCATGAAGCAAAAAGGGATCAGTAAGTTTTATTTCTGTCCTAACAATTTATATATTTAGAATATCCACTTACGAAATATTTAAAACTACGGCTCAGAAATCTGAAAGTTCGTTCGTAGTTCGTACACTTGGAAGCTTTTTTTTAGACAAGAATAGCTTTACGTGAACAATTATTCTTAATTCTATATTGCACACAATACAAAACTTTGGAAAAGGACAAAAATAGAGGACATGTATAGTGGCGGTATGAAAATGTTCGTCAATTTTCAACTTGATTTGTTTAACATATCACGATCACATACTACCTTTTGAAACTGAACGTCTCAAATTATTAAAATGTGTTCATGATCAAGGCACTGCACTGGCGCAAGCGAAAACCGACTCCAAGGTGACGAACATTTTCATACCGTGACTGTACAAAGGCGAGCTTAACCCTGAACAAAGTTTAGGTTAATTATGTTTCACTAGTAAAGCCTTGTGCACATCTAAGCGTTCGTCGGTGGCGATCAGTTTCCCTGATCGCCACCGCAGAACTCTTTATACATGTGTGGGTGTGTGTGTGCAGTGTGTTAAAGCTTTATTTACAAGCACATTTTGTTTGGGCTGTCAAACGTGGATTTATTGAAACATACAATATATAAATAAAACTCTTTTACCTGAATCATTTCAATATTACATACGAGTATCATAATGGAAGGCTTAATTTCAGAAAACTTTTGCAGGTCCATTACTGTAATTAATATGACAAACAAACCAAAATCCATTTTAACCATGGCGGTAATTAATCCAGCTACTAAAATAACAAACATTATTATCACAGATTTGTGTCCGATACCCGACTTTAGCCCCATGCATAAAATTAGTTAAGAATTCTCCGCCTACAAACCTTACCTGAGCAACCCCTTAATAAAACATTCGATCCACCCTTCTTAGGGGCAACCCCAACTATCAAGTAATCATTCACATTTTGTAAAATGTAATTCATTTGTAAATGTCAATGTCACTTCTCACAGTATCATGGTTTTGTCTCAATCTTGTAATATTCTATCACCAATCTGGTTTCCAGCTAATTTCGGCTTCTTATAGCGTAGTCAGAAAGAGATAGCGCTAGAGGTATATGTGCAATATTTTTTGCATACAACCGTACAAACTTTGCTTTATTGTTTGAGGCTACATAGCGCTGTATGAAATGTCTGCCATCAGCCTAAAGAAGTTCATTACTAGATTATCCTATACATTTCCATGAAGAACTATTCTGGGCCCTCTTCTTCCACTGACTTCCTGTGACCATCACAATGTCGTCGCTCCATCAGAGGACGTCTGCCAATACAAAAAATAAATCGTACCAAAGTTTTTCAAGTTTACAAGTTTTTCTGTCCTTCTTTGTACAAAGTTTAAACATAAACATAACATTTCTTTCTTATTATGTCATGACGGAAATAAAGTTATACAGGATGGTATCCAACTTTTAAAAGGTGATTGCATGTGGTCGTATGTAATCGAAACCCACACGCGGTATCAATTTTAATGCGAAGCCGGTATTGTGAAAAAACATACTGTTGTGTTAGTTGATACACATATATCTTACTTACCTTGTGTGTCATTCTAATCAATAAAGAATTATATATCTATCTATATACAATACATGACGTCACAAGTCTTCGGCATGAGATTGCTTAAAAAATAATTCATTCATTTATATAAAAAAGTACTGAAAACTTAACTTTCAAAGTTTCAGTTGAAAAGATTAATAAAAAATTATTTAACTTGATTTCTGATGTAAAAGCTTCAGGCCAATTATGTTTCATTTTGATAAAATGTTACGCAAACTAAATATTAAAATACATTATTCAAGATACTTTAACATTAAAACTGAGTTTACGTAAAAACTTTCACCGTAATATGACGGTTATAGGATGCGGCACAATGAACGACGGTACCGTTTAAACCGCGGATACTGCGGGTTTGATTTTCTTGAAAAAAATTATTTAATCATCTGTTTCTCTGCCTACCCTGCAAAGCTCGCAAAGAGTTTTGGCAAGGTACTGCAGACATTGATTTGCGTATCTGTTAGCACACATATTGATTGAAAAAAAAATCTTTATTGCAATCCTAAATATGCAGACGAGAAATATGTATTTACTGAATATTTATCTACAAGGCTAGAAAACGAGTTTGAAAACCATGTAATAAAAAAAAAACTATTGATACTGGCTTTTTCAATTTATTAAAGCAAAGATCATGTCAACATTGTTTTAAAATTTAACAATTTATACTGCTCCAGCTACACGTTTTGAAGACGTTTCAAAGAGATCCTTGCGATTCTTATAAATAAATACTCTTCTGATTTTGATTTTTTACACATTGTACTCTGGCTTAAGTATTATTGATGAAGTACATGAATACTGATCAATTTCCTAAATACTTAATCGTTGATGAAAGAGATGGGCCACACTCCATACATATTTGGACAATGTCCTTTAGGAAATATTAGGAAGCTTTTTTAATTTTTTTACTACATGCCTATAGAACAAGTAATAGTTAATCATAATCACAATTCAGTTATTGGTAACTATCACTTTGTAATCACCCATTCAATGGACCGACGACATTGTTAAGATCGCGGTATAAGTTGTTGAACCACTGAAAGCATTGCCTTGCAAGTCACGCAATAGGATAGGGTTTACCTTCATCTTTAAACTTCATAGTGATTGGATAGGAAAGTCCCAACTATATGCAAAGAACCTGCGATATCAGGGTAGCTGGATAAAGAAGTCCAACTTTCTTTATTGCTTTTGCTTTCAACAGATTGAGTCCCCAATAATAATGACCCAAACATTTTCGACGAAGGAAATATTTTGAAGACGCGACTTATAGTCGCGTTGTCAAACACAATATTTTTCTATAAACATTAATAATAATTGGTGTAATACAATAGATTTGTATTGTGATTGCTAGTTTTTTATCAGCAAGTAAGTACTTGACATTTTTGCGCAGTGAAATACCAGCTAAGCACAGTTAGTACATACTTGAACTGTCTAAAAACATGCGCACGCGATGGCGATCACTGAAACGCTGTCAAATATAAGCGTTTCACTGATCGCCATCGCATTACGCTTAGATGTGCGTAATGTGCTTACGTTTTAGTTCAAATAAATAATAAAACTTTCCATCTCTTATCAACTGTAAACTGTAACTGTAAAACTGTCCTTAAAACTAACTCTTTATATTGATAAAGAGTTAGTTTTAAGGACAGTTTTACAAGGGAGCGCACGTAACGTCAAAATAAACTTATCAGTGACACGCTGTCAAGTATATTTGACAGCATCAGAGCCGCAGATTGCCACCGCAGATCGCCTAATGTGCGGACGGCTTTAAGTACTACGTGTGACTAAAAAACCTTATTTGACGCGACTCAAAAAAGAACAATGCTACCAAAAAAGTCACGTCCGTGATTTCCAGTTCAATAACATGTTCCCAGCTCCGTGCGCCTTATCTCAGTTCGGAACTGTCCAAGCGAGTTGCGAGTATAATCCGACTTGGCTCGGATTAGCGCGATACCACCTCGTATCGTACTTTTATATCTGATGCGGGCAATAACCAAGGTTATGTAGTAATGATTCATTCGAAAAATAAAAATATTGTAAGAAAACTCGGTGAATAGAAATGGCTCAAAGTTGTTTTCTCTGAAGACCTGTGCACATCTAGGCAATGGCGATGGCAATCAGCTGTCATATTTGATAGCAAGGCTTGAAAATGGGGGAAGGGCTGCCCAGTAGTGGACTGATGCTTCAAGCTTCAGTCAGTTCTGTTTTTTTTAGAAATTAACAAATAGGACTCTCGCTTTACTTTTATTGTATACAAGTAATATAATCAGCTATCTGACTCTCATAACTTTGGGGCTAGATAGTGTTTGTGTGGATTTTCCACGGTATTTATTTTATTTTATTGCCGCTGAGTAGCCTCTAACAGTGTACATAATATTATACGTACAAAATGATTTCATCTTTTCCCCTACTGGTTTGTCAGTCGACTACTACGTAGATAAACCTTTTCTCCAATATCCCCCCTTCCCCCCAAAGTAAGTACCAAGTACCTCCAGTGCTGTTTACCACTCATTTCATCTGACCTGATAATATAACTCCCCGAATCTGTTTTCGAGAAGGTTTTTCATGTTTTCACAAAAATATATCTTGGTTTTTTAGAAGTAGAGTAAAACAAAGGCTGTATAAAATGGAACTCCTCAGTACAAGTTTATATGCCGTCGTAAACATCGTTTTACGGTATAGCGTTCATCTGTTTTCGATTCAGAGATCAGAGAGGATGCTGAGCTTTTTATGGAGCTTTGTTTTAAGATGTGATCGTCACTTAACCCCATCCGATGGACCGATGATATTGGGAACATATGGGAAGAGAATAATTCTTCTTAGAAATGTTTAGGGAACGATTATGTTCAGCAGAGGTCTTCGGGATGATGCTTATATAGCATCTTCATCCTCCTTTAATATTATCAAAGTAATTCTTGTGTTTCTATTATATAATTTTACCTTTACTGACCTTTTCATTTTGACTGTGATTTGAATCTTGTATGTCGATAGTATAAGGTTCAAAGTCCTTTATTTTGCAAAGATGGGGCTAATGATAAATACTGGAGCACTTCATGGTGTTTTTATGGTTATTTGAGCGAGGAAAAGTGTTTATTAATCTAAAACGACCTCTTTCACAATAGACCGGCGTCATTTTAATGGTAACAGGAAGACAGATAGGTGTTCAAAGCTGTTCCTTGTGACGTGACTTTTTATGAGATGGCTTCCGGAAGACACCTTCGTAATATGACAGGTTCCGATGCCTGATTACGTATTTTGCAACAGGTTCGCGACTTGAAAAAAAAAACAATCGCTGCCGTTAAATGTCAAAATTTTGACAATATTCAATAGAATCATTGGCTACAATCTCACCTAACTAAGTGATAATGAAGCTTAAAATTAGGTAAGACGGCCAAGTTTCAGAAAGACACTTATTCACTTTTGCTTTGTTATAGGTCTAGGTTATAATTATGTCTAGATGTCAGGAAAAACAGACGACGGCTATAAGTTTCACTTATAGTTTATAGACATAGCCCTTTAGGTAATCGTATATCTGTCGCGAGATACGTAATCAGGGTTCAAATTACTACAGCCGCTTAGAGACCTCAAATTTCCTAAAACCAGTGAACTTAATTACTAATAGACATTAAACCGCTAATGATGACTTTGAGTTTCCCGCCCTAAGCGTAAAATGAAGGTAATTTCCATAAAAAAATATTTATTTTCATGAGGAAGTTGTTTACGCAATAATCGTTGGTTGTTTGTGAACGGACGAACAAAAACCCTTGTAAATAGAATACGCTGATCACGCTCTCCTACACAAACGTAATTTTGAAGGTATTTTTATAAAACAGCGCGGAGATTACGCGCCAGCTACGGAGGAGATAAATAGATTGCTCTGTATAACATCAGTGTAAAGCGTTACTTACCTAGTGATGGTATTCCCGTTTTATTACTGGTGAGATTTACAAAATAATTCAAATATTATCCTTTCACTTTTGCGAGGTAGATAAGGAAATGTTTTTAAACTCAAAACAATTTATGTTGTTACATTTTTTATTTACAAATACAATGGAAAAAAAATCTGCAGATGAATAACATTGTCAAATATCTTATTTGAAAATGTTATCTGCAGATTTTTTCTAATAATTTTTATCTAAATCAGATTGTGCACGGTCGGATTCAAACCTATAACTCAGAGTCAGAAAAAAAGGCCACCAGTAGACTAAGCAGCGTAGGCACTAAACTTTATTCGTTGCTATTGAAAAGGAAAAAGGCTACACAAAAGGGGTTTTAAGCATTTTTCCGGGCGCAGACATTACCATCCCTTTTACATTACAGCAAATTAGCTGATATCTACGATCTACGGGGATTCCCCGAATGAAATTTACCATTATCTCTTGGTGCTGCTGATTTGTGTAAAAATGAATACAAAGTTGGAGAAATCGGCGAATATGGAAGCATTATGTCCCACCTGATGTCAATTGGTGTCGCCTTTATCAAAGTATTGCCTGGTAAGTTGCGTACGTTAGAATTGTGCCCTACGATGCACTGCCCTTGTCCATCAAATTGAGGCATACCGTTATTACTAAAATTAATCATTTATTAATCTGTATAGCATTTATATTAAAAAGGATCATTTGAAAACGAGTCTTAGTTCCATTTCCACGTACTAGCTTTTCTTTCCTTACCCCGTTTTCAAGAATGAGGTTAAAGTCTCGTGTTCCCACAAACTTATTTTTGTATTTTAGCTGCAATAAAAGTTTTATGAAACCAGAAAATTGTACAAAGTTTGTAAAATAACGAAGCTATCACAGACGTAACTCGAACAAGATACCGCAAGGGATCACATTATTTGTTTTTTACTCGTGGTACCAGCTGGACTACTAGTAGTACCACGGTAAAACAAAATACCGCAGTAGGTACTATTGACAGTACCGTAGCACATTAAAGCGAAGAAAACCGTCGATGTACTTCTCGCTCTTACTTTGTGACCCCCGGATAGATATAAAATCACTGAATTTTATCAAAAGTCACGAGCAACTACGTATCTTGCATGCATTCCCATTGCAAAGAAAGATTCTAACACGTTTTTCTTCTTAAAAAATTACTTATCTGGTTTTCGTACTTGGATTGCTTGGGTTTTGACTGCTGAAGACTGATCCCATTTCTCATACTTAGGGGTATGAGTGACACACAAAGAAAGCAATTTGCCCTAGTCAAAGCCGCAAATAATTAATTCAATGAAATCATAAGGAGCACTTTGAATCGTCCTAAGTCTTTATGAATCACTTAGAACTGGCAGCTATTGGTTAAACGTGACCAAGTCTAAACAAGGCCTCTCTGTCTTCCTACAGTTGTTAGAGCGAAACAAAAACCGCTTGTGCCCCAAGGCGAGAAAACTTCTTAGAAGCTGACGGTATCCAGTTCACTGTATGTCTGTAGCAGCTATCCAAGTCTTCCTCCGTCGTGAACCCGAACAGAACTCAATACGCTTCTATTGATAATATCCAAGGTATTGGGAAAATGCAGTGAAGTTTCTACGCCGACTCTAGGCAACTTAACAGACTTTCACACGTGACTGGAGAAGTACTATGTTTTGTCTAAAAGAAAAAGAAAGAAAGAATAGTAAAAAAGAAATATTTTATTGCAGGCGCTTAGCAATTTAAAGTATACGATTAACATGTATACAAGAGAGATAGAGAGCCAGGACCTGCAAAACGGTCCCTGACTCAGTGTGAAGTTAGTTGCCTCGCAACTATTATCGCTGGCTTTCCGTCAGGGTCGCATTGTAATGGCACGGACAATCTAAACCACATCATAGCGGGAAGTCAGTGGATGGAAAGGGCTCAGAATCAATCTTCCTGAAAAATTATGAAGAGGCCTATGCTCTTCATAGGCCTCTTCATAATTTTTCAGGATGCATATCGATGATGCCTACAGCAATGGATTTATTCTTTATGTTTTATCACAGATTTTGGAGATCACTTCTTGTTTTTTTTGTATAACTACCATGCAACCGACCTCTACGACGCGCAATGCCCCTATTTACAATATAATTATTGTGTTTTCTTAGAGCATCCTATGGATGGCGGTAGGGGTTCAAATAGGAAATGCGTTGAGTAAGTCGATGGATAATTTCTACTATGAATATTCTTCATTGATTTGTCTAAATGTATTGGTCTGCCAGCAATGTAGATGCCCTTAAACTTGGTAGCAGTAACTGGGGCACCTACGGTATCGTAAAATAACATTGAATTTGACTAGGAAACAAGTTTTGCACCATTTTCCGTATAATCAATGCATTTTGAACATGTAGGTTGTACGAATCATGCATTCTTATTCCTACTTAGTAACGATATTTGCGGGAACTTAGTAAGAGGTTTCGATTTATAGTATAGGTATGACTATTTATTTGATATTATTATTTCCACAAATAATGGCTCTATCGTTTTCAGTGAAACTTGAAAACTCGTTCTACTTTTAATACCACCCAAGATAACCGCTCAACATCAGCCTGATAAAAAAAAACCATATTTTTTTCTCATAAAAATATAGTTCATTTAGATACCTTTCACATTTAAACCTTAGCGATGCAGTGGGACAATCAGACAAATAAAACAACAGTTTATTCATTCAATTGTATCACAAAGATCACCTTGAAACGTCTTAAAGCTAGGTGAGTCTAGGTGCCAGTTCCACGCGACCAAGCGTAGAAGAACAGGGCCACTAATTACGGCTTGGTTTCTACCGTTTCTTTTGTATGATCCATTTACAAAATAAAAATAGTAGTGAAGTTCCAGTGTGGTGCCAACTTAGTATATTCAGATACAACACGAGCAACGTCGCAAGTTAAAGCTAGTATGTAACTTTATTTACCTTGAGGCAGTACCTTTGTGGTGTACGACTGAGTTCAAGCATTTGAGGCAGAAGTCCATTCCAATATTGAGTATGGAATGTTTGGTTGCACTGAACTTCAGCTTGCTGTATCAAAGGTTTCGTAGTCAAAGCTTTCTGTTCACATATATGCAAGAATTTTAGACCAGTAGGCCTACTACAAGCTCAGTCTGGCTCTGGTTTTGAGTCTGTGTGAGTGTTGACTAAATAAATCAAACGTTGAAACGCACACAGTATATCACACTGGTGAGCACTCACACCAACGAAATCAGAGCCAGAGACAAAGCCAGACAGAGCTTGTGGTAGGCCTACAGTAGTGTAACGATACGTGAAATCTTAGATTTGAAATAGTACAAAAAAATAAAATAATTATTGTGGACAACTCTATCTAACCCCAAATTAAGCAGAGGTTGTTAGTATATAACACCCAGACTGAGAACAAACTTCTGCGTTCACCGCACGAATATTTGTTCTCGATGGAGATCGCGAACCCACGACCTACGGCGCAAAAGGCAGAGCTACTACCAACTTAGCTGAGAGGCCAGTCAAAAAGTAATTAATTATTTGTAAATGCAAACTTTATTTGTAGTTTATTTTAAATTGTTTCAATATAATATTAATAATCATTAGGTATTTTAATAAAATTCGATAATTTTCTTCTTAACTCTCTTTGATCGGCCATTAAAATCTAGAAAAAGCATTAGAACTGACCTCAAACGAATTCGAAATCACAAAAGGTAGGTACGAGTACTTCACAACTTTGTTCAATCCCTAATAATATTATAAATGCGTTTGTAACTCTGTCTGTCTGTCGTCCTGTCTGGCTTTCACGCCAAAACTACTGAACCGATTGAAATGAAATTTGGTACACAGATAGTTGAGGGCCTGAGGAAGGACATAGGCTACTTTTTATTGCGAAAAAAGGGTTGTAAGGGGTTGAAAATAGGGGTTGAAAGTTGTATGGAAGTATCGTCATTTTTAGAGCTAGAAACTTATAACTTATTTTTTAGTCTGTTGATTTGATATAAAAAAATATGACATTCAAAGTTTGTGTGGTAGAGGGAGGGGAGTACAGGGGGGTGTGGAGGGGAGTACAGGGGGGAGTGTGGAGGGGAGTACAGGGGGAGTGTGGAGGGGAGTACAGGGGGAGTGTGAAGGGGAGGTGCGGGAGGAGTGTGGAGGGGAGTACAGGGAGTAGTGTGGAGGGGAGTACAGGGGGGAGTTAGAGGGGAGGTGCGGGGGGAGTGTGGAGGGGAGTATAGGGGGAGTGTGGAGGGGAGGTGCGGGGGGAGTGTGAAAGGGGAGGACAGGGGGGTGTGTGGAGGGGTGGTGCGGGGGGAGTGTGGAGGGAAGGTGCGGGGGGAGTGTGGAGGGCAGTACAGAGGGGAGTGTGGAGGGGAGGAGCGAGGGGGGATGCGGGGGGAGTACAGGAGGAGTGTCGAGGGGAGATGCGGGGGGAGTGTGGAGGGGAGTACAGGGGGGAGTGTGGAGGGGAGGTGCGGGGGGAGTACAGGGGGATTGTGGAGGGGAGTCTGGGGGGAGTGCGGGGGGAATGTGGGGGGTGTTGAGGAGAGTGGGGGGAGTGTGGGTGGAGTTCGGAGAGGAATGCGGGGGGGATCAAAGTGTGGCGTAGTACGACGCCATATGTCGTAAGTTTAGTAAGAGGGCAGACGACTGTGTCACGTGCACGCGAATATGACGTTGTTATTTAATTACTGTTTTCTTCCGCTGCAAATTAAAAATGCTACCCATAGACACTATACCACGCGGACGAAGTCGCGGGCACAGCTAGTACCAGTATAAATTCTTAAATGCATTAGGCGACCAGCCAGCCTGACAAGCTACTTGATTCCAATCTCAAGTCTTGATGTAATTTTAACAAAAACCTTGGACAGAAGTCCTAGATTCTTAAAAGCTTTTATTGATAATTAAAATGAAAGTGCGAATCGGGAATGGGATTCGAAGCTACTTTCAGTTGTAGCCACTCAATTAACTATGAATTGGGTAGTTTGAATCAAATAATAGTGTGCCAAACGGATTCTTAGTTACATGGAAGTGCGTTCCTCTGTGGAGGAGACAACATCACGCGTGATGTCGTATTCTTTCCGATATTTTACCAACTTATACCGTGAGCAATAATTTCTACGCCTACAACTCCTGGTCGCTGGGTAGTCTAATGCGTCTGCGTCCTAAGTATGGAATCACTCCTCCCCTCAGGCCGTTGTGTTTGCTCAAACCTCAATCGAGTTTCAAGTCTAATTGAATAACGTAGAGATTCCACTGAGTGTGAAAGTTTACCGACTCCACAGCCTATTTCTCTTCTTTTATTTAACTTCTTGACTGTGATTCTAGACACAATAGAAAGTTTGTTATGATTAATCTATTTTAGTTTCGATAGATCAGGGGGCTAATTCTCGGGCCGATCTCGATCATTTTGCAATTTTATTTTATTGCTTCTTTTCACAACCCCGCAATTTTTCTACGTTTTCCGTATATCGTAGCTGTCGACAGTGAAACTATTACCATCTCATCTCTTACCAATGGGTCATAAGTGACAAAAAGTGACAAAAAGTGATAGAGCTAACTTAAGCAATTATTAAATTTAAATTGCATTATAATAATACAATTTTATAACGTTATAAAAATATACGTTATAAGTATGGCTGAAATTTATGGGACAACTGCGTTGCCTCAGCTTGGTTTAATCAAATGACCTCTTCTTGCCTTGAAGAGATTCAGATAATAGTGTTCAGAAAAATCGAACGGCAATCATGAGAAGTACTGATGTGTGCTTGTACATGTGTTTCGACCGCCACGAGCAATCCCAAAGCAGGTACAAAATAAAAGGGAATAATCAAAAGTTTTACAAAGTTTAGTGAATTTTAATGACACGTGTAGGGTTGACGAGGATTAGACGTTTTTGGGAAATTATTGGTACATAGTGGAATTCAATTAGGTTTCAAAAGCGTTAGGGGTTGGTTTCGACCTTAGGGTGGAAAAGTTGTAATGGAAATAATGTTTTAAATTGATATTGATTTCAATTGGATTAAAACAAGGAGCTTTTGAGAAAGGTTTAGTTTAACTTTTATAATTACTTTAAGTCAAAAACCTGAATTGATGATAAACTGTTTATTATTTAAATAATTATAATTATATTATTGAAATAAACAACAAAAGAGGAGGTTTATGCCCAATAGTGAGAAAATATCTAGCACTCATGCGTATCGCTCAACAACTACAATACTTTTTTATACAACTTGATGGCAGTACAAGCAGATGACCCACCAGATGTTAAGTGGTAACCATTGGCTATAAAACAGCTAGTATCTCGATAAAAAGATGGCGACTAAGACTCATGATAAATTATGAGTCGTAAGAGCATATATAATATTAATTTAATTTTTATTAGAAATGGCAAACCTTTAATAAACGAAGTCACGTGCATTGCACGAGTAGCGTATTACAGTTGAATATGCAAAACTGACGTAATTCTGTTAAAATTATCATAATACCCGCATAGAAAAGGCCAGACGCGCACCAAACGACTAAATTATGAGGAATGTGTCTGAATTCAGTTAACGAAACATTGTTGAAAGATACCTCTAATGCTTGTACGTAACCGTGTTTCGTAACTATCTACGTAGAAATAGTGTCAACTGTTAAATTTGATAAATGTTATGTAAATAGTAGATAGAATAGTAATTATCCAATGAACCCTATAGGGTTGATGTGAATCTAAAACTAACATGGAGCCTTTCAAAATACTGGTTTACATTTTCCTAAAAGGCTGGCAGCTCATCAGCAGTGCCTCTTTTTTTCTTTTTTCAGCACTTTCCGTCAGGTGGCCAGTCTGTTCATCTGTCAGTAATGGAAAAAAAAACTGAATACCAAATTTCATGCTTAGCTAGTCAGTTACCAAACTTATTTTTTCTATTCTCATTAGTCATTCAGTAAATCCATTTTATCTTCTAAACAAGATCATGTAACTTTTGTACATCTACTAGTATTCAATCATGATCGATAACCACTAGGAAAAACTTGAGTGAAAGGCTTGCCATTGGAAGTGCTAATGTAGATGGTCTACGAGAACCGTAGCAATTATGGTATTGCTACGGCTCTCGTAGACCATCTACGATAAAATAAATAGCTCGTCAATTCTGAAGCAACTTTTAGTTCCCCACTGTGCGGCCGTACTAACAGCGATACACTCTCAGCTTTTATTATCGCCAACGCTTGCGTTCCGCCCTCATTGCAATGTACTTCTAATATTACGGCGGGAGTGTTTCCTTTGCATTATGATATACGAGCCAAGAGAATGGGGATAATGTACTACATTGTGTTCTTAGTTATCAAATAGCTAGTCTGAAAAATACAGGTTACATTACTCTATTTTTCTTTAGCATCGTTGGGTTAGGCTAGGACCTAGATTTATTCACTGGCACCTAGACTTTCGAGGGTGGTAATAAAAACAGAAGTTTGCGATGTTTATAAGAAACGTAGTTAGGTTGTAAGTATTTCGATTTTATAATATTTGCAGCAAATGATTTTATGCGTAATTATCCTTTTCTAATGATGGTAGGGACAGAGAACAGTGGAAGAAGATGGAGGAGGCCTTTGCCCAAAAAGGGGTCCACTTCTCATAGATTTAAGAAAACTAACATTAAAACTAACAACTAGGATAAAAATAAACACTAACACTTTACTAACACACAAACTGTAAAACCTAACATTAAGAGATTTTGCAAATAAAAGGCTAAATTATTATTAATTATTAATGATGGTAGGCAGTGACTGACAAAGCCTTTATTCGGTATTCAGTTTACTTAAAATTAACTTGCAGTTCAATAATAAATACGTAAATTTCCTTACTAATATCTAGTCAATAATTTGCATTATAATTATAAGTAGATTTTATTTACTCTGTGAGAATATCTTTAGTGGGAAGGTATATCTTGGTGTTACCACTCTCAGGTACAACATGTTTTGCTTATTAGTTGGCAACATTAACACGGAACTTTCACAATAATTGTGTTTGTTTGTTCCTCGTTGTAATTGGGTTGCAAGAAGTGTATGCGCAAGTTTTGTTATAAAATACACGTTCATTTTGCTATCTCTATTGTGCCTACAGTTCGCAACAAAAGTTGATTAACAATTGGAGTTTTATTATAATACTTTTATTTCTTGTGAACAACTTTTAATTCTTGCTCTTTATTGCCTAGTTAAATCTAGATAGTATAACCAATGGTACCACGTAGTAAGTTACTGACCCGTAGTCCATGAAAAAAATTTGTCCTCGATAGTCACAGCTAAGAAAACAGCTCCACCACTGCTTTTTAGGAATCAGTTTAGGATACTGATACCATGCAGATCTTGACTTCATAAATAGTTTAATTTCATAATGCCTGTCAATGGAACCTTCAAACTTTTCAAATCCAACCACAAAAAGCCGAGCATCAAGAAACAGCGAGTTTTCTTGTATTTTGCGTGGTACTCAATCTGTCTCTCTTAGTAGGTAAAGCTTTGCGCACGTCGAAAGCCTAGATTTGTAGGTGAGGGACATTATTCGCTTCCCACGAATACAAAATATAAAACTGGCCGCCGAAGTAATGACACGAACAGTTCATTTTCCAAATTACAATGGTTTTCACAATAGCCAAAACAAGATAGTTTGCAAATCGTTCAATTTGTGTGCAAACCTGAAAATGTTATGCCTGCCATCCCCGTGCGATAGAGATGTGCTCCTCAGGCCTACTATGAGCTCTGTCTGGCTCTGTCTCTGGTTTTGGTTTTGAGTCTGTGTGAGTGCTCACCAGTGCATTATACTGTGTGTGTGACGTTTTGACGTAGGATTTATTTAGTCAACACTCACACAGACTCAAAGCCAGAATCAGAGACAGAGCCCATGGTAGACCTACAGACGGGAAAAGCAAGAAAAAAGATAATTGGGCGATGCAATCGCCACATAGGTACAATTAATATCCCACATATAGAGCGTAAATACAGAGTCACCCAGCTGATTATTGTATTTGCGTCGAGATCAACCGTACGATTTGACCGTAAATCGGAGCCAAAGGGCCGATTGCCATCAATTCGGCCGTTTTTATAGCGGGCTCGATTACACTCGGGTCATATCGCCGTGATCTCTCGATGTGTGTATTGCCTGATGGATTGCTGGATTCCTTTTTATGGATGAGTGAAGACTCTTTGGAATCCTTTTTGATCCGCGTCAGAACGCGGATTGCTGGCTGACTTTGAAAGCTGTATATAATCGATTTATGGAATAGAGTGGCTGGTCTACGGTGATAAGGGGAAAATAAATATAGCCAAAGTCAGAAGGTAAAAAAATCGGCAAATTTTTATCATCCGCACTTGATGTGCGAGCAGGTTTTTCCGCAAGTAGGCCGCTGGCGGGCCCTTTTTGCGTGACGCTTGAAACGTGTTGCTCGAACTTTTTTAGGTTCTACGACACGCCGGTTTCTCACGATGTTTTCCTTCACCGTTTGAGAGTACTGGCATAGTGCACATACATTTTTCGTCAGAAAAACTCATTGGTACACGACTGGATTTGAACCCACGACGTTCGGATGGGAAGGTGGGGCCGCTACCACTAGACCACCAGTGCTCTTCAGAAGGTATTTTATTCAATTGAATTATAAACGTCTTAGTGCCAGTTCCACGCGACCAAATCTAGAGATATATTACCTTTTATTTATAGAATAATTTATGGTACAAGCAGGAGTCTCACCGGATGTTGAGCGGCTACCTCTACTTTTAATCATCGTGTTCATGGGGCATGCTAACACGCGTTCTAGGCAGTCGGGTTACAATCACTACGGGTTTTTTACTTGCTACAACCTTTACATACCCCTTGTGCCTGTCATGCTCATCAAGAGTGACCTGGCTTTTCGCTTAAAAGTAAAATGCCACGCAATTATGTGTGCGAAATCTTTTCCAACAGCCTTATGTACGCTTGCCTGATGAACCTTTTTATAGAATAGAGAAGAAGAATAGTAGGTATACAACTTTTTTGTACTATGTATTTTCTACGGACCCTGTTAAAGAAAACAAAGATCTACTCCTCAAATTCACCTATAATTGAACATTTGCCTTGGCTCATAACTATTTACAAGGGACAAAACTACTCAACAGAAAGAAAAAGTGCGAAAAAGGGGCCTGCGCACACCTATTATAGGTCGCTGGCGTCGGCGTTGGCCTTTACAAAAGTCTCAGCTGTCAAATCAATTTTAGTGGCTGATGGTTCAAGGCCTGCGCAGTGCGCACACCTAGTTCGCTGGCGGTAGCGATCAGTGAAACGCTGTCAAATATCGCTGTCAGATTTGAGATTTGACAGCGATATTTGACAGCGTTTCACTGATCGCTACCGCCAGCGAACTAGGTACCGCCAGCGAACTAGGTACCGCCAGCGAACTAGGTGTGCGCAGGCCTTCAGTCTAAAATCTAGATATAAAATCATTGAAAGGACGGATGCTTTTTAAAACACACTTTACTTTATCAAAATTATGAGCGTGCATAGAAAAATAGCTATGATATTATAACCTCCATCTTACGTCGACGTTTTAGAAAATTCTCAGTAAGCTTGTTTTGAAAGTGCAAAACTTCATGTATTATTTTCCAACATTGCATCGCTCGCGAAGCGTTGAAAAGTAGCAATTTAGCAAAGCGAAGCGAAGCGCTGTATAACATGCGAAGAAAATGTTGAAAGACGATGTGATTTTTAAAACTATAGGTAGCGAAATTTTGCTTGGGGGCTATTTTGTACGGTCCTTGTAGAAACGTAAATGTTGGCTTTGAAATTCCAGTTTAAAAACGCTTAAAAATATAGAGAAACGAGAAATTTTAAATTCGACATAAATTAAAGCGTGGTAGAAAATTAACCACGTAAATCCCGTGGTATCTTTTCTATCGCAACAAAATGATATCGCAACCCAAATTATTTGGTAAGCATTTGCAAAATTATCAAAAGAACTTCATCGTTTTTTGCAAAACATCAAAAACAATTTACCAAGACGGTAGAGGCAACACGAGCGGAAAACTAAATTTCTTTTCAATTCGTTCGACTATGTCAATACGTGCCCTTCTTAACACCACAGTGTGAGCAAGCCCTACAGTAAACCAAAAAATACAAAATAGGTTCGCGACTACGAACACCACAGTTAAAACTAGTAAAAAAGTTAAAAATTCAAAGGATACAAGCAAATAGCAAATGATGATGCCCACATCATCATTTTATCATCGGACGGCTCGCCATAGGGAGAGGGCTCATCCACATACCTTGGAGCCGGCATGGTCGCGTACCGTCCGGTTCCAGAGGAACTTCCTCCCGCGCACTCTAAGGTTGTGGAATACTCTTCCTGCCGAGACTTTCCCTATTAATTAGAGCATGGGGCTTTTCAAGAGGGCGTTTTAAAATATTTATAGGGTCAGCAACGCGCGAGTGATGCCTCTGGTGTTGCAAGCGTCCATAGGCTACGGTAACCGCTTTCCATCAGGTGGGCCGTATGCTTGTTTGCTAGCTTTGTTGTATAAAAATAAAAATAAAAAAATTGAAAAATTGCTTGCATCCTTTGAATATAAAAAATAAAAGCAAATAAAAAAAAACGATGAAGCCGGCTGCATGCACGAAAAAAAATGACTCATGCGGCGTTACCTCGCTCTGAGACGTTCCATTTAAGGCTTGAAGTGCAAGCGAGAGTGCGGAACGAGCGACAAAGAGGCACAATCGGTCTCCGCGTTCGGCAGCGTTCGACATCTGTCTCTCTCCTACTTGAGTGAGCGATGCGTCCGCGTGGACAGCTGTATGACGTTGTCACGTTCAATTATCGTCAGTAAACCGACTTTACAGACAGTCGATTTTTGTTATCAAATTCTGCTTAATTTCATCAAATAACTCATTGTGTTGTTCTACTGTATAATGTATAACTACACTGTGGTTTTCTTAGCATCACATCGTGCCCCTATTTCGCATTAAATATAAATTATGTTATTTCCTTTATCGGAACATCACATTCGAATTAGGCCCCTCGCCCCTGTTGTCGGCTCTTTATCATATTTACTGGAGTTTTATTCTTCGTATGACAGCTGTTTTATTTGCACAGACGACTTTTCAAAGACTGGGTATTAGGGGTCCTATGAAAGTTTCTACATCATAATTTATTTGTACGCCGCATCCGATATCGCAGCCGTAAGTCAAATAAATAAGTTTTCTTTCTTTCTTTTTTTCTTACGCCTGAATAAGGCAGTGTCTGCGTTACCTATTGAACCGAAAACCGCGATAAAGGTCTCGTTTGGGGCCGCGAAAAAGAAAACAATAGTACATTGTTACCTGAGTGTTGAAAGTCACGTTTTTTGAGTCCCGAGACGGGTTTGGCGCCAGAGCGTTAGCGAGGGCGCCAATGGAGCTTGAGGGACTTAAAAGACTTTCACCCGAGGTAAACACTGTGCTTTTCATTACGAATACAAGGAAAGTAAAAATAAAAACATGAAAGAAAAATTTGTGAAAATGAAGATTGAATTGCCGCGTTCCCGGTTTTTTTTTTTCTTTTTCTCTGGCGGGCCTTCGGCTTCGGCTCGCCAGCATTATTCAGCCATTATTTTCATTCTCATAATTTAAAAAATGGTAAATGTCAAATCTATGTTATTTTAAATAAATAGTTGAAGCTATATATTAATCAAGTAATTTAGAAGATATATTATTTATTTCATACTATCTTTATGTTATTTAAATTTAAATTTTACATTGCGCTATCTTATTAGACTTTTTAAACTTCTTACCGTTGTAATGGGTTTCCAAACTACTTGCTGAATAAAAAGTTGGAATTTGGTTCAACGACCTCCTTGCAGTTAGAAAGACTTTAGAAAGTTGGAACATGGTTGAATAAAATAGAACTTGTTTTTTTTATAATTTGACAGCTGTCAGTAGAAAGCGATTCGCCCTAGGGCTGAAAGTTTTACTTTCAATTAGGCCCCTCAGACAACTTCAGACCTACTTTCAGAGTATGAGTAATGAAAAGTATATGACACCCCTCTACCCGATCATACAAAAATAACGACGACATTATGATCACCTGAAAATGGAGAGAGATAAATAAATCTATTAATTAACTTAAATATGGATCTTATGAAATAATGCTTTCATCGTATCAGTTTTTTTTGTACAACTAACTGATAGAACCAGCATATGGGCCCACCTGATGTCAAGTAGTACTCACCTTAGTGGTGGTCACGCACATCAAGAACGTGCCTTACAATGCACTGCCACGCGTCCATCAACTTGAGGTTTAGCCTCACGTAAGAACGTAAGTACGCCAGTAATTATAGATAATATGTAACTGTGTATAGTAATTACATATTATCTACATATTAAATTATTACATTACATATTACATGTATAGTAATTATGGAAGAATTTTTGTTAACACTGAAACACAAGTTCAACCGAAAAATAATGTTTATTTTGACTAATCGAGCTTATCAAAAATGACAGCATAAACTGATGGTTTAAGGTCCCGCTTTTGTCTTCAACACCCCCACCACACCCACACCCTGTACTCGTACTCGTATAATAGATCAATGGATTTGGGAATGAGACGCAATATTGGTACACCTGTCCTTGTCAGTTTCATCACACGTCCTTTATAACGCGGAGGTGAGGTAAAGCTTTTCGATAGGCTGTGTCACTCTCCAATATCGCACTTCTCGCTATTCCACTACTCGCTATTTTGAACCGACTTCGAAGAGCACTGTCTAGTGGTAGTGGCCCCGCCTTCCAATCAGGAGGTCGTGGGTTCAAATCCACTCGTGTACCAATGAGTTTTTCTGTCGAAAAATGTATGTTCACTATGCCAGTACTCTCAAAACGGTGAAGGAAAACATCGTGAGGAACCTAAAAAAGTTCGAGCAACACGTGTCAAGGGTCACGCAAAAAGAGCCCACCAGCAGCCTATACTTGCGGAAAAACCTGCCCGCACATGAAGTGTGCATGATAAACTTGCTATCGTATAACTCTGTCATTAGAAAAAATATTTTTTTATCTGGAAGTTAATACTTTCAGATTGATCCCATAGAAATTTCATCAAAATCGGTTCAGTAGTTTGGCCATGAAGTCGTTTTCTCAACTTGCACTCTTCGCCACTGCACTGTTCATCATTGCACTGCTCGTCATTTCACAGCTGGCCTTTGCACTGCTTGTCATTGAATTCTTCACCGTTACGCTGCTCGTCTTTGCAATGCTAAAATTATAGTAGGAAGTTTTTTTTTAAAACAGACAGTTGCGACCAGCATATCCAATTCTCAGTCCCATACTTACGGACACTTATCGCTTCTCGATACAAAACTCTCTAGAAAACGGTTTTATAGGAACCATAAAGTCTCGGTTTGTACTTTAGACTTATCGAAACAAAAATGGTTTTTTTTTTATTTGCACGTGTACCTCTGAGATCGTCACTATAAAAAGAGCGAACCCACTAGAGTCTGTTCAGAAAGAGAGCCGTCGTGGCCAAATTGTGAACTAACGTTTCGATTTTTATATGGCAGCTCATCCCTTTCTTTCCGTAAGCATTTTGCATCTTATAAATTAAATAAAGGAATAGTACACTAGTTGTGATACGATCAAAACGCAGCAGACGCGCTATTATCAATATAATAGCGGCAATCCCACTAAACAAAAAAGGTAATTAAGCACAGCAGCGCCCTCCAATCCCACGACGGCTCTCTTTCTGAACAGACTCTAGTAGTGAATCTTATACATATGTAGATACTGTGGCAGGCTCCATGACGCAGTTCCATTATTGACACATACGTTCAGGTTGGTATCGCATATTTTGGATCTCTTCATTTATATTCGGAAGAGGTTTTACACATGTTGCGAGCCAATATTCCAATGTGTTCTATTTTTATTGTTTCTGATTATGCTCTGTTGAAATATTGGCTTCACAGTTCTGTTGGTAATACTCGTAGTTCTGCATTCTGCGCTATAGTTTTATGGTTTAATTTCGACTGAGAGAGAAATTTACTCCTATAATAATAAGAGGAACCAATTACATGGCGCAGCGTATAAGCATTGCTATTCAGCGTGGCAATGACGCCAGCGTCTTGAGGACGCTTCCGTCTGGCACTGATTTGGATCAGTTGAGCTATCTCTAGATCGTTTGTAACGATCTGCAGATAGCTCAACTGTTTCTTGTGTGTTTTGTACAATTTGTAAATATTTTGTTTATTGTAAGTTTCTTTGTGTAAATAAATATTTAACCTTAAAAAAAAAATTACATGATAGAATACTGATTTAATTTTGGTTTTGTGGCTGTTCGGCATATTTATCACTAGGTCATCACTAGGTTTATTGTTGGACAAAGACTTCCTCTATATTCCAGAAAGAACGATATTAATAGTTTGTTCCATCCACTTTCCCAATCTTAGCAATGTCATCGGGCCATCGTTTGGGAGGGCCTCCTACTCATCGTCTTCATGATAGTAGATATTCCACTGTAGACAATCATATAACGAAACTGATTTTTCTGTCTATCATCATCATCATCAGCCTGAAGAAGTCCACTGCTGGGCATAGGCCTCCCTTATACACATTTTCATGAAAAACAATTCTTAGCCCTTTCCATCCACCGACTTCCCGCGATCTTAACAATGCCGTCGGTCCATCTATTTATAAATAATTATATTTACTAGGAAATCCATTTGCTATGAGTAAGCTTGGACATAACGTAGTTCTTAGAATAATTATTGATATCAATAACTCCCTTCCGAAAATAACGAACCCATCAAATACAGTGATCAAACAATGTCTGTTGTGAGTATGTACCGATGGTGTTTCTATGATGTGTGATTTAGGCAAGAATAATGTGAATAAGATAAACAAAAGTTACATCAGTTAGTAAACTGAGATAGTAATTATTTTAATAAAATGTATGTATAATGCCCACTAAATACGCACTTAGGCTTACGAATAAAACTATGGAGATGATAAAAAATGTGGTTTCTACTATTAATCTTCTTTTTAGTTAGCGTTCAAAATCCTGTAGTCCTGTAGTTTTAAAAGGGTAGGAAGTATAAAAACAACTCCATTATCTAGACTAGACAAAAAACATAGCATTCATCTTCATTCTCTAGTGAATACATCAGCATTATTCTCCATAAAAAACTCTTTTTCCGCACAAAATGTTCAATCCTCGGTACGTTTACCCTTTATTTAGATATATATATTAGTGCGACCATCTATTACGTCCTGAGAAGTGATATTTACGCGGGTACATACGTCACCAGACGTGCTCATTACGTGGAGATGGAAGTTAGTGGCCCCGCGGGGTACTGGCGATGCTGAGGACAAAGTTCGCGAAAGGTCGTCCTGAAGCGTGAAATATATTATATTCTAGTTTAGTTGTGAATGGAGAAAATTATGGAGAAGATTAGTTGGAAGCAAGAGCACTGGTGGTCTAGTGGTAGTGGCTCCGCCTTCCGATCCGATGGTCGTGGGTTCAAATCCACTCGTGTACATGAGTTTTTCTGTCAAAAAATTTATGTGCACTATGCCAGTACTCTCAAAACGGTGAAGGAAAACATCGTGAGGAAACCGGAGTGTTGTAGAACCTAAAAAAGTTCGAGCAACACGTGTCAATGGTCACGCAAAATGGGCCCACCAGCAGCCTACTTGCGGAAAAACCTGCCCGCACATCAAGTGCGCATGATAAACTTGCCGAACTAGTTGGACGCAAAAAGTTACGAACGAAGAGGTTTTAGAGCGTGTAAAGGAGATGAGGATGATATAAAATAGAAGAGGGAAAATGTTTGGACATCTTCTACGACATGTCAGCTACGTAAAGAACATCATTGAAGGAAAGGTTGAAGAAAAACGGGGAAGAGGAAGGCCAAGAATACGTGAGCCAGATAAAAGAAAAGGTAGCTGTCATGTATAAGGAAGTCAAGGAGGCCGCATTCGAAAGAGTTAATTGGAGAAAAATGCATCGACATCCCAGCAAGAGCTAAGCTCCTAAATTTAAGCAGAAGAGAGAGAGCTTAGCTGTAGGGTTTATTGTGAATGTGTTACCCGGGGACTGATGGTAACCATGCCTTTGTTTATTTACTAGCTGTGTTGCTGTTGAAGAGTGATGGTACCAGTAAAATTGCCAGCTGGCAATTTACAGGGTTATTCATTATTAGCTGCAAATACTCAGGAATTAGGTTCAACAAATAAAATAAAAAATATTTATGAAATGATTTTTTTAAGTTTTGTTATGAAAATCCCGATAAAATCGATAAAGAATATCCTTTGGAATCATTGGCGCCTGACCTATTTTGACCTTTGATCCACGTCCGCGCGCCGTGAGCGACACTCTGCGTTCAGTCACCGCCTGGGTGGGTCATCGTCCTGTTCTCCATGGCAATCATTATGCAATAGCCGTAAAGAAATTAATAAAAATAAAATTTTGTTACAAAAACTTAAATCAGTTTAGGAATTAAATTGATTCGGCTAAACAAATATTCACGACCCAAAAATTAGGCCCTGTCAGTTTGTGTAGCTAATAATGAATAACCCTGTATAAATAGTGGGATTTACGTCCATCGGAACAACGAACGCGATATGTGAGCGGAGCCTCTCGCGTCGTTACTACGGCCGGCGCCCATTTATCGGCGCGCGCGCTGTAGTCTCGCGCCAGCACCGAGTCGCCGGGCGCGGCGCTGCGCTCGGTGCCGGGAGCGGCGCGCGCGGCGCGGGCGACGGCCGCCTCGCTGGCGCGCTCGGCGCTCGGCCGCAGCACGTCCAGCCGACCGCGCAGCCGTCTGCCGAGCATTGCCTCGGCCGGTGCCACGCCGGTTGTAGCGTGCGGACAGTTTCTATATTGAAATAAAAATTTGGTGACCGCCGTGTCGACGTCGACCACTTCATGCGCGGCCTTCTTCATGGCGCGCTTAACCGACTTCACCGCGTTCTCGGCCGCTCCGTTACCCGCCGGTCGGTACGGGCTCGTTATGGTATGAGTTATAAAATTTTTCTTCATGAAATTAGCGAACTCACCAGAACCGAACGGCGGGCCACCGTCGCTGACGACCTGTGAGGGGAGACCGAAACGTGCGAACAGTTCCCGAAGCTTGCCTATGGTCGACGCGGCGTTAGTGCTCGACATTTTCTGCACCTCGATCCACTTACTATGTGCGTCAACGGAGACCAAGTAGTGTTTACCCTGAAACTCGCCGAAATCTATATGAATTCTTTGCCACGGCCGCGCGGGGAACTCCCACGGGTGTAACAAGGACCGTGGAGGCGCGTCGCGCTGCTGTCGGCAAGCACTGCATTCTCTAGCAATCGATTCGATTTGAGCATCTAAAGAAGGCCAATAAACATAACTTCTAGCAATATTTTTCATTTTTACGACGCCTAAATGTCCTTCATGCAACTCAGCTAGGACCTGTTTCCTTAGATATTCTGGCACGATAACCCGATGGTTATATAAAATACAACCCTGTTCTAAACTTAAACTATCTTTACGATGGAGATAGGGTTTTTCTAACTCTGAGGTAACTTTCGAAGGCCAACCGTTAACTATGTATGTTTTAACCTTATTTAAAACCATATCTTTCTGCGTCCACAAGTCCATCTCTTTAGCGCTGATTGGAAAAGATTCTTCAACATAATTAATGTACGACACCGAATCCGATTCATTACAAATATATCGTTTATTGGGTAGTGGCAGTCGCGATAAGGCATCGACATTACTGTTGTCGTTCGATTTAACGAACTCAATATCAAAATCATAAGACGCGAGTCTCGTGCCGTATCTTTGCAGCCTACTAGCCGCCGTTACCGGTAACCCGAACTTTGGTCCAAATATAAACGTAAGCGGCTTATGATCAGTTTTAATAATAAAATGACGGCCGTAAATATACTGATGGTGTTTGATGACCCCAGCTATAATAGCCAGCGCTTCCTTGTCCAGTTGACTGTAGGATCTTTCGGCCGCGTTAAGGGTGCGCGATGCGAAACATATGGGACGCTCGTCCCCGTTCGGGAATCGATGCGACAACACACTGCCGATGCCGTATGAACTGCTATCCACCGCTAGTACTAACGGAAGATCCGGATTATAATGCACCAACACTTTACTACTCAATATAACAGATTTTATCTCATCGAAAGCGTTTTGACATTCTGCTGACCAAACCCAACCAATATCTTTGCGCAATAAACTATGCAATGGATGTAAAATAGTACTCAGTCGGGGTATAAATTTCGAGTAATAATTAATCAGACCTAGAAAAGACCTCAACTGAGTAACATCCTCTGGTGCTGGTGCATCAACAATAGCTCTTATCTTATTTTGATCAGGGTGCAAACCTTGCTTGTCAATGACAAAACCTACGTAGGTGATACAATTTTGCATAAAACTACATTTCTCTAGTTTTATTCTTAAGCCGACCTAACGCAACCGACACAAAACAGCTCTTAAATTGGCTAAATGTTCCGATCTGTTGGCCCCGGTGACCGCTATATCATCTAAAAACACCGTTGTGCCCTTCAAACCTCTGAGCGTTTCTTCCATAAATTTTTGAAATTTTTCAGGAATGCAGGTCAATCCAAAAGGTGTCCGATCATAGATATATGTACCTACATGAGTCGTGATCGCACTGCACGCCCGCGAACTTTCATCCAAAAATAATTGTTGGTATGCGTTGGTGAGGTCAATTTTAGAATATTGTTCGCCACCGCTTAAAGCGGCAAACAATTCCTCGATTCGTGGCATAGGGTACGGATCACGGATCAACTTCGGATTTATAGTCACTTTATAATGCGTATGTCACCCGATTTCTTAATAACTGGAACAATCGGTGTTCCGTAATCAGAATAATCTACCTTGTGAATGGTACCCTCTGCCTCGAGTCGCTGCAGTTCCAATTCAACAGGCTTGCGTAAAGCTAACGGCATCTGTCTCGCCTTAATAAAAATAGGAGTCGTATCTCGCAATCTTAACGACAGCTGCTTAGTACAAGTACCGAGACCAGGAGCGAACACGGTGGGAAATTCTTTTCTTAAATTTTCAACTAAATTTACATCCGATATATTGAAAATCATTTCATTAATCTTAATTTTATCAATATTCAGCTGACTTAGCCAAGACCTGCCCAGTAACGGCGGTCCGCCGTTTTTAATTACAAAGAGTTTTAAATTTCTTGCCGTGCGCGTCCCTATCTGTACATCAACCATGATATAACCGGCTACTTCGATCGTAGTACCGTTATACGAATGTAAACAAAGGTCATTAGCGATAAGCGGTTTCTGCTTGAAATGTTCATCATAAAAATTAGTATTAATTGTAGATAACTTACTGCCAGTGTCCAGCTCAAACATTATCACTTTACCGTTAACACTTGCCTGCACATTATATGGTCGGTCACTATTATTGCAAACATTGAGATTGTAAATCTCGCACTCCGAATCGTTGTCACTATTGATGTAGTTCTGCCCTCGCCCCGAGGACGATGCATCTCCTTGCCGGGAGAAACGCCTGCACATCACTTTTAGGGCGCTTGTACACGCTAAGAAAAAATGCCGGGTCTACCCAAGAATTCTTGTCGTAACTAGAAAATAACTGTGTACACTGCTCGCAGCGGTGCACGAAAAAAATCTTATCTGCGCAAGACACGACGCGGCGAACGTTGTTGCGTTTTCGTGTGTGGAAAAGACAAAATTCTTGTCTTGCGCAGATAAGATTTTTTTCGTGCACCGCTGCGAGCCGTGTACACAGTAATTTTCTTGTTACGACACGAATTCTTGGGTAGGCCCGGCGTTTTTTCTTAGCGTGTACAAGCGCCCTTAGATGGCCCTTTTGGCCACACGCGTCACACGAATAATTTTTAAAACGGCACCCGATGGGCCGGTGCCCCTTCCCGCACCGCCAGCAAGGCTGCTGCGCGTCGCTTGCGGCCGCTGGCGAGGCGCGCGCTCTCGCTGCGCCGCCGCCGCTGCCACCGTTGTAGCCAGGCGCGGCGCGCGCGCCGCCGCCGCCGCCACCGCCGCCGCCGCCACGTCCTGTCGCCAGCCGGTGCACGGGCTCGGCGGTGCCAGAGCCCGCGGTCGCCGCCGTGCTGCCCGTCCCGGTCCCGCTCGCATGCGCGTGCCGGTCGGCTGCCTCGAGCGCAAAAGCCAGCTCCACCGCCCTCTTGTACGTCAGTGTAGGCTCGGCGAAAAGTCGCGATCTCATATCATCGCTTGCAAGTCCAGACACGAATTGGTCCCTCAGGTTCTCTTCAAGCGTGGTCTTAAAACTACACGTAGTTGCTAGATGCTTGAGAACTTGCAAGTAATCGCCAAGACTTTCGCCACCATTTTGACGTCGTTGTCTAAATATGTGCCGCTCGGCTATGTCCGAGCGCTTTGGTTCGAGATGGTCGCCGACTGTCTTTACCAATTCTTCAAATGTTTTGGCTTCCGGGTTATCAGGCGCGCACAAATCACACATTAAATCATATGTAGCTTCGCCAACTAATGTCACTAGCGTAGCTACTTGTAATTCTGATTTGATTCCATTGAGCGCCATGAACTGTTCCACGCGTCGAATATATGCCAACCACTTTTTGCTTGAAATATCGAATTGTTCGATTTTACCGATCGGCATTTTAGTGCCACTTGATAAAAACACATAAACACAAACACTAGTGGTGATATAACGCGGTTTATCTCGTCGCCAGTGGGATTTAAATAGTAATTTAGGGAGCTCGTGAGTAAAAGGCGCAAGTCAACGAACCAACTGTTTATTGCGGCTTACCCGCACACAATATTAATCTAGGTAAGGTAGGATAGCACATAAATAATAAGCCAGCTGTATAAATAATAGCAGGAAACCGTCACCAGTAGCTACTGGTGACGGTTTCCTATTTATCAGTTGGGGCCTCTATTTGTTTCATTTACAAGAGATATACATAAATAAAAGCTTCACGGGATCGCGTGCCTTCGATTCCGTGAAGCTATTTTCAGTTTCAACCCTCCGCTACTCCCCTTTATTCCTTAATAATAGGTACTAGGGGAAATAATGGGTACAGTCTTAGAATACCAGGAGTATTCTCGTATTCTTAGCTCCACGGTGCGACTATTCCCCGTGCCTCTTTACGCCTTGTTCTGGAGTCCTGTTTAAACAAGAGCGCTAGTTCCCGAGGGAACTCGGCGTGCCAACACGCTGGATTGCTTGAATGCTCTCTGAATACGGAAAGCTACAAATATTATTTGAAATTATTGTAGGTATAGTCATAGTGCTGCTGTTCTACCATGAGCTTCATATGGTTATGGTTATGGCTGTCAAAATTGTGTCAACAGTGTCAACACATTAAAACACAAGAAGAAAATTAATGTGTGGGTCAGCCTATCTATACACAATTTGACAGCCATAGCCATAACCATATGGAGCTCGTGGTAGACCTGCTGAAATGTACTTTGCTTTCGAAACCATTTTGTGTTAGCCTTGCATAATTTTAGCAAAATCGGACTTTTGTACACCACCGTTTTTCTGTTTTCGTACAATCTCTTCATCCAAAGGTTATCTGGAAGATATCGCTTTCAGCGATAAGGCTACCCATTGTACCTATATTTGTAATGTTTATTTTATATTATGTGTCTTATGTGTACAATAAAGTATTAGTCTATCTATCTTCCGCAAATCTAAGCGTTCTGTAGTGGCGATCAGTGAAAGGCAGTCAAATATCGCTATCATTTTGACAGCGTTTCACTGATCACCACTGCAAAGCACTTAGATGTGCTGTAGCGTGTGTTTTATTCGTCATCATAAGTGCTGTCGAATTGAGGTTCTATTTGCCGTTGTACGTTTGAAATTATAATAATCTAGATCAAATAGAGGGGTATCAACCAAAAACATTCCGTTCAAACATTTCATCTACGATAGGTCTATCACTCAACTATATAACTTAGTGAATATCAGTTTCTACAAAAGTTAAAAAGCAGGTCAATAAAACATTCTGCAATCAAGCTTTGTAATATCAATATTTAACTGCAGCTAATTATCGAAAAAAAAATTGATTACTGTAGGTCTTCCACAAGCTCTGTCTCTGGCTCTGGTTTGAGTCTGTGTGAGTGTTGCCTGAATAAACCCTACGTCAAAACGCCACATAATACACTCACATACAGACTCACAATCAGGTCAGAGACAGAGCCAGACAGAGCTTGTGGTAAGTCTACTGGTCTACCACGAAAATACAATTAGAAGTATTGTATTGACGTTTGCAAGTTACGCCACGCGGTATACAATACTTATTAGGTTAGTGTACTTTACAACGATGGAACTTGTAACTTTTCATGATGAAATAGCAAATTGCAATGATGGCAATTGAAACTGTGAATCATCCTATCATTTCAAATGCGGAACCCTAGAGAATGTAGAGTTCCGCATTGTACATTCAGCGTTGTATGTCAGCTAGTATTCAGTGGGGAACCCCCGCCCCGTGCGATGTGATTTATAGCGGGGATGTCCGTCCGACGAGGAATGAGGTTTTTGTTCAGAAAGCTAATTTATACTTTTATTAAGTTTCTGCAAAAAATGGCGATGCTTTGAAAATTTATAATTTTTTTAAAGTTTGTGGCAGAGTCATTTTGTCACACACTTAAGCACATCTAGATTGCCCACGGTGGCAATCAGATATCGCTGTCAAATAGTGTCAAAGGGGCAGTTTGCGCGGATTCAAGGAAAGGAAAAGCTAATCATGAATTAATAATAAATAAATAATAAATAAATATTATAGACAACTATGGGAACCAACAACAAGAGTGAACAGGTGAATTATGGCTAAGCATGCTCCATCTTAGGCTGCATCCTCACTTTCCATCAGGTGTGATGGCAGCCAAATGCTTAGCTATCGATTATAAAAAAAAAAACCAGATAGCTGATATAATACTTATATACATTTTTTTTTTAAATACATACTAAGAATACAATATAACACTCAGACAGAGAACATACATTTATGTTCACCCCACAAATATAATTATGTTCTCGGTGGGGATCGAACCCACGACCTACGGCTCAGAAGGCAGAGCTACTACCAACTGAGCTGAGAGGTCAGCCAGTTAAAAGATCTATGGGTGTCTAACGTGCCTGAGGATACAATTGTGAGTTTTTACTGTGGTAATTCTCTAACCAGCCTGCAACATTTTTTATCAAGTTATTTTATTAACTTGCCTTGAGTAAGAATAGCCTGATAAAAATGTTTTCCCTGCTCTTGTTTCATTACTGTTTAGATGAGAGCTGTCCCATGGGCGGGCGGGCCTTGCAAACAGGGCGGCATGCCTGGGCGGACGGACCTATTTAGCGGAAAACTTATTTACATGTGGATAAAAATAGCTGGCTTTATTTTATTTATGGTATGCACGACCTTATATTTCAATAGCCTTAAATGCTGTCAAGCAATTTCTTACCAATGGTTAATTGCCATTATGCACAATAACCACGCAAACTTAAAAACCACTCTTAAGTCCTTTTTTTTATTTTTTTATTATTCATACCTATATCGTCCCACTGCTGGGCAAAGGTCTCCCCCAAATCCTTCCAACTGTCTCTATCCATCGCTTTATCCCACCATCCTCGCTCGAAAGCGTCGAGATCGTCCCTCCAACGCTTTCTTGGCCGACCCCGACCTCGCCTTCCCTCTGGTTGCCACGGTGTTATCTGGTTCGTCCATTTATCGGGATGCATTCTAAAGTCTAAAGTTTATAAAGTCACTTTCGGTTTCATCTGAAAACCAGCGTCACTCACTACGCCTGTAGTGGGTGGCAATAGCTGAGATGGGACCGGTTTTGGCTCACGCGCATAGGGACACGCGCACAGACGGATTTGTGCTCCACATAAATATTTGTATTTACTCTTTGTTCTGTTTACTATTCTGTTTTCTTTCTTTTTGTGTTATGTGCTCTGATTGTGCTGTGTTTATGTGTGTTGTGTGTCCAAAATAAATGTACATATTTTCTTTCTTTCTTTTTCTTTAATAATGAAATAAGAAAATGCTTTGCATTTCAACCCAAACAACATCTGACACACACACAGTGACACACTGGATGAACGATGCCCAGCACAACTAGACCTGACATGATAATGTCAGTTTGTTTTAGCAACTTTATGATAATGACTCTTACAGCATTCAATTCTCGACGCAACAAATGAACTGAAACAATGAAAAAAGTACTCATAGTGCTTTAGAAATTTATAATTAAAAAGATTAAAAAGATTTACTCTTTCGCACTCTTTTATTGGTTTTGGAACCAATAGTAGTTTCGAAACCATTATAAGAGTGCGAAAGAGGGTAAATCGATTTGTCTGCCAATAACATTTATTTTACTCGTGGACTTCAGTTCAACCGTGATCATGGTGCATGCAACTGTGCCGAAATATCGGAAGTCAACTCAAAAATTAAATCATGGCAAATATCCTGTTGTTTTAAAAAATAGTGTTAAAAACCATGATAGTTTCAAAAGTTATACCTGACTTATATTCATAGGGGATCCACTATAAGGTATTTACAAATTTTCAGACGCAACACCACGAGTTGTAGACTATTTTAATTTAATATAATATGAATGCAAATAAAGTAGACGTTCCACTAGTTGATCAAACAAACAAAATACAAGTGATAAAGTTACGAAACTAAATTGGCGCCCCAACGTGGGGCTGCGTTCGGCGTCAAATTAGTGAAGTTTCTTTCTGCTCAACAGTTTTTCTACCAGAACTAATCTTTTTTATCTCCAATCCATTCACAATTCAACCTCATTACTTAGCTTAGCGAGAAGTTCAAAGGCGACCTGACCTACCCTCTGATCCGTAAAAGTCGACTCAACTGAACGCTTATAACGTTTTCACAGCCTACGTGTTTATTTGGTCTAATCAACTGTGAATCTTTGATTGATTAAGCTTGAGTTTCTCTTGACTAGTCTTTGAGACCAAGCTTTTAGTTTCAGACACTTATTCACAGACAGATCTATTTTAATTTACTACAGGAATACCATTTAACTAACTAACACTATTTAATTCAGGCACTACAATTTCAATTATTGACCAATCAAATTAGAGATAGAGCACGGAACCGCTTCAAGTCATGACACAACAGTCAATATTTATTCACCCAGCCTTCGATGACTGTAAACATTTGACAGTAACCAACCCGTCATTACTTGTGAATGTCAAAAACTAATGCTAAAGTCCCAGTATACTTAAGTAATTACGTCACAACTTCCAAAACGATAGCTAAAAACGCAAACAAAATTGCTCGCTTTTAACTAAAATGCAATTTTAACGAAGCACGAGTTAAGGCAAAGACCTCAGCTAAAACCAAGGACATTTATAGTAGTTTGCACAGTAAAACCACAAAAATAACATCAGATCATATTAAAAACAAAAGTGAATCTGAGTAGTTTTCCAACGGTATCAAAACAAGTTTTTCTTTTCTGATATTGGTTTTTCAGCGTTTTTTGTTATGATAAAAAATCTGATAATAGTATACTCGTATAAAGCTCAGACTTACTCAAAGTCTATGTTCATAAAATATGCATAATATTTTGACTTTTTAGGGGGTTCAATTAAGGCCTGCGCACATCAAGGTGACGGCAATGGCGATCAGTGAAAGCTGTCAAATTTCACTGTCATATTTAACAGCGTTTCGCTGATCGCCATCACAATACGCTTAAATTTGCACAAAGCTTTAGTAGGTATGTTAAATGCAGATGCGCGTTAGTGTTTAAAACACATTAATTCTGGCTTTGTCAGCGCCAAAACTGTCGCCGCTGTAATTGGTGAGCGATTTAGACAATTGAATAGGAAAAGCTGGGATTTTCCAACAATTTTAAATTAGTTTTCTAGCAATGCTATTGTAGTGTCTTTTTAAATTTATTGGTTTATTTTTCCTGTCACCAGACAGTTTTAACTTTTACTAAAGAAATACAGAAGGCTAGTTTATTGCATTCCTAATTTAATTTAAAAAATCTAAATTATATGTATTCTGTGTTGGTATTGTACTTCCAAATTAATATTGACTCGCTATTCGAAGTTTCGATTTTAAAACCACTGCTTTATAAAAGTTTGAAAGGTGACGCCATCGAAACAAATAACTTCTGCCAAAGAAGTTCAAGTTACAAAGAACCCAGACGATTCGATTTGAAGTATTTGTTCTCTCTGTCGTGGTATTCCTTTGGTAAGGGGAGTTGCTCCTTTACTCTTAGCAAGTTCGCTTTCATTGCACTGTGCACGCTACCGTCAGTCAGTAAAGTTCGGGAAGTAACTTCATACAGTGAACAGACATGCAACACAGCAAAGTCGCATTTCAGTCAGTTGCATGTATCTCTGTCTTTTGCTCTGTAAGAACATGGTTTGTTCTACTACTCGCCTAAAGTGACTCACTATGTGATCTCTCTCGTATACTTATGAAAAAGATAGATAGATAGATTGATACTTTATTGTACACAAAAGAATACATTACAAATAAAGGTACAATGGGCGGCCTTATCGCTAAGAGCGATGTCTTTCAGACAACCTTTGAATGGAGAGGATTAACGGAAATTGAAGAACAGCGGTGTACAAAAGTAAAACCTGATGTTCCTAAAATTTAAGCTAACTAACATAGCATGTAAAAAATATTAATATATCAATATTTACAAAAAAGATTGTAAACATTCTGAATACTATGCGAGTTATTGTTCGCACCTAGATGGCGCTGTTTGATTGCTGCGCAAATATTATGTATGTATGTAATTCCATTAACTTTTATTTATTAACAGAATATTTCTATCATCATATCTTTTCATATTTTGCAATTCATGTTTTGTAAGGAAATTACATTGGCACAAAGAATGGTTATTAAAGTGATATTGATTGAAAAGAAAACTTTACCCATAGGTTTTGAAAAATCAACCCACAATGTAATATCAAACGTATTTGTCTGACTTTTTTTTATTTATTTTTTACAATTTATAGGATAACGCTTGACCGCAATCTCACCTGATGTTGAGTGATGATGCAATCGGTGTAGCGTGTAGCGCCCTCACCTATAAAATACCTATTCACTCTTTTTTTAAAAACTCCCAAATTACAGGTATTCGGAAAAATAGACGCCGGCAACGAGACCGGTGACTTGAATAAAAACAAAAAAATCATAAGTATAGATGCAGAGACAAACACTTAAATCCTTTCACCACACTTGGTTCGAAAGAATCAGTTCCTTCCTACTGTTTTAAGTAAAGGCCAGGAGTCACAGATGAGTGAGAAGAGAAGGGAGTGTGTGAATACTGAAGCATTGGACTTTAGCACTCATTAGCAACATCAAACACGTTTATAGAAGTTGGGAAGTGGTTGCGAAGGCGAAATTACATTTATCTCTCGCCTAATAAATATCTAAGTTTCACAAAGTTGTGACAGGGACGATCAACATGGAGCATATTACGTGTAGTCCCTAGGCACGGTAGATATCTCTCGATAATCAATAAGATTGAGAATTCTACTAAAACACAGTAAAGAAAAGAGAGCTTCACGGTAAACATGTATAGTCCAAGTTTCAACATAATAGCCCCTTCCCACCGGTGTGTGATATCGCGCACGGAGGCGGATCAACTCGCACGACTCACCATGGGAACGGTCTCGTGCGCCGAGGTGCGCGGTAGCACAGGAGCCCTTTCTGTGTGCGTTGCCGTGCGTCGTCGTCCGCAGTGCGTGATGATCTGCAGAACCACGCACCGTAGGAAGGCAGCATAAGATTCTTTAAGTAGGCGTACCACAAGCTCTGTCTTGTTCTGGTTCTGGCTCTGGTTTTGAGTCCGTGTAAGTGTTGACTAAATAAATCCTACGTTGAAACGACACACACACAGTATAATACACTGGTGAGCACTCACACAGACTCAAAACCAGAGCCAGAGACAGAGCCAGACAGAGCTTGTGGTAGGCCTAAAGGTTGTGAAAGCGTAGTCAGAGACATCGTCCTCATATTATAAAGTAAACGTTTTGTGGTTTAGATCTTTGTATGGAAGCTGTAATGGTTTAACAAATTTAAATGCAACTTGACCTTTTCAGTATAGTTTGTTATTTAGAATCTAGTTACTAAATGTAATGAAATCGATTCCCTCGAATATTTCCATCACGAAAATTCCTTTTGATTAAAACATTAAACTGGGGTGTCCCGATGACTGATCCGACCAATCCCCAGGAACAACTGAAGATATCTTTCAGGACAATAATTCCCTGGATTACAGGCTGGCGGGATTACATGCTAATCTATTGTTTTGTAACTTCAGGGTTTTAGGATGTATTTTTCACAGATTTTTCGGAGCGCGGGGATTGCTGGTTTAGAAAAAGATTTCATTTTCTTTATTAAATCAGTGTTCGATCGGTGAAGGAAAACATCGTAAAGAAACTGGTTATTATTATAACAGCTTCGCAGGCTCAGTTCCGTGTCTTGAAGTTGAGAGAGACTTAAGTATTAGGTAAATAATGATGATGATGTTAGCATCGGCGATAGACTTGCGATCTGTCGATATCAATAGCAATACTCAAATTAATAAACGTTATATTTGAACGCACCTACATCTGACTACCCACTTAGAAATCCTCAGAGAACCTTGAGTAAGTATTTGGTACTAAGATTTGAAATGATGAGACGTGTCTGGGAATCAAAGTCTTGAGGTAGCTTTTTCTGTTTTTTTTTGTCCTCCTCGATTCTAGTACCATTTCGGTACAACTCTTAATTATATTTGAGAATATTGATTTAGAAAATCAAGGGTAGCTAATGTTGGCCTAACGATGCCAAGCGAAAACCAGATCAATGTGTTGTTGGTAAGATTCGAAGTCGCCTGACAAAAATTCAAAGATGGGATACGATTGCTTTGAAAGTAAATCGGTTTTATGGGAAATCTGTTTGACATTTCGTAAATAGAATTACAGATTGACAGAATCATCATAACTTTCCAGCTTTGGCGTCCTCGTTCAATAACGGAGGGTTAAATACATTTAATAGAAAACTATTCAATAATATTGTGAATTAGGTTTTGTGAGAAAATGTTGATTTTTGTCTTGAACTCCCCTCTTAGAACTCTTACAACCATATTCCAAACTTACGAGAAGCAATCACCACGCGAAGCGGTACTTGCGAATAATTCAGTGACACTCGCTGGCTTAGCTTCAGTGTGTGCTGTTTTATGCATACTCGCGAAGCAATGGGTTTTATCCAACGCTTTAGCGTCGTCAGCAATAAAATTTAAGATTGTACGAGAGCGAAGGATTTAGGGTACTTTACCGCGGCGGAAAAAAAGATGATCCAGGCGTTGAAAAGAAAATAGGGAATTTTCCTAATGCTATGACAATGTTCTGTATGAATTTAAATTAGTTTTTGTTATTTTTTTTATTGGTTTATCATATTTTTTTTATTACTTTTGTTTTTTTTTTTTTTTTTTTATTGTGGACAATTCACACAACACTACCCAGCCCCAAACTAAGCAGAGCTTGTAATATGGGAACCGGATAGCTGATATAATACTTGAATACATTTTTTTTTTTGTAAATACATACTTAGAATACAATATATTCATATTCATATTCATATTCATTTATTCATTGTTTCATGTGTATTATAGGTCTTAGGGGGTAATAACGTCCAGAACATGAGCCCCGCTGGGGCATTACAATGGCCTTACGGCAAAATTAAATTAAATTATGTAAATCTAGGTAACACTTCTGTAGAGAATCTAGCTTAACAATAAAATCTTAAATCTATGTATGACTATTTGACTTGGACGGCTTGGTAATATTTAGAGGTAGGTAAGGTGTAGTTTTTAAATCTCGTCTTCCATAAATTCCTTAATGCTGTAGTATGATTTATTGATGAGTAGTTTTTTAAATTTTCTTTTAAAAGTGATATTTTCAGCTTCGTTTTTAATTTTATCTGGGATTTTATTAAATATTACTATTGATCTATAGTAGGGACTGTTTTTATACATTTCTAATTTGGGTGCAGGGAGGACAAGCTTGTTTTTCCGGCGAGGGTTTTTATTGAATTCAAAATAGTTTATATGTTTTCTTACAAATTGTGCAATTTCTAATATATATATGGAGGGGAGAGTAAGGATATTTTTTTGGACAAAGTAAGATCTACAACTTTCGGGTTGGTGAATATTAACTAATATGCGCAAACATTTTTTTTGCAGAATGAAAAGATCATGTGCATCAGTACTATGTCCCCATAATATGATGCCGTATTTTAGCCAAGAGTGAGCATAAGCATAGTATGCAGATAAAGCGGTATCGTAGTGTGTATTTGTTTTAAGTATGCCCAGAGCATATATAAATTGTGATAGCTTAGATTTTATTTTTGCAACATGTTCTTTCCAGTTTAAGTGTGTATCTATTGATATTCCTAGCAATTTAAATTCTTTTACTTCTTCAATGTTAAATTTACTTTTGATTGCACTAAGATTTAAAATATTTTTTTGATATGGTCTAAATTGAATAAATTTTGTTTTCTTTGTGTTAACTTCTAAGTTGTGATCTTGTAGCCATTTACTAACAGTTTTAATTGTATCTCCAATTTCATCATTTAAGTCTTGATTATTTGGATATTTAAATAATATCGATATATCATCAGCGAATAAGACACACATGGGGTTCAGCGTTTTCGGTAGGTCGTTTATGTAGACTATAAATAGTACACATCCTAGCACGCTGCCTTGAGGAATAGAACAGTTCGAAATAAGAGTCTCTGATTTTATTTGTTGAAGTTCAAACGTGGTGTTATTAAAGTTTTCAATTTGTACATATTGTTTCCTATCTGCTAAATAAGATTGTAGCCATTTATGCGCTTGGCCGCGTATCCCTATTCCATTAAGTTTAGTTAGTAATATATTGTGTAGAACTCTATCATATGCTTTGGACATATCCAATAACAGACCAACTGCGTAGTGATTATCTCGAATGTAGCTCAATATTTCTTGGATATAGTGGTAAACTGCAAGGGTAGTTGAACGTCTTTCTCGAAAACCGTATTGGTGTTTGTCAAGGAGCTGATATTTTTCGAGAAATTTATTAATGCGGATGGACATGGGTTTTTCAAAGATTTTAGAAACTGTAGGGAGAAGTGCTATAGGTCTATATTGACCAGGATCGTCTGGCTTTCCTCCTCTTTTTAGAATATAACACCCAGACAGAGAACAAACATTTATGTTAACCACACAAATATTTGTTCTCGGTGGGGATCGAACCCACGACCTACGGTGCAGAAGGCAGAGCTACTACCAACTGAGCTAGAGGCCAGTCAATGTTTGAGCACCTTTACAATCTTGTGGGTCTTCAAAATGTTGTCTAGGAGACTGATCTATGAGACGCGTGACCCAAGGGCTGGTGGTTATATGACGCAGTGCATTGGCATTGCTATTCAAAGTGGCAATGCCTCCAGCGTCTAGGGGATGCTTCTGCATGGATTTGGATCAGTTGAACTATCTCTATAGATTGTTTGTAACGGTGGTGACTTGTGTAATAGTAAACATTTGTATTCATTGTAAGTTAATTTACTTTGATTATAGTAAAGTTATAGTACACTGGAGAGCAATAAAAAGGTTAGTTTGTTTAATAAAGTTTTTCTCGTGAGGTTGTTGTTTACCCAGTTAACAAAATGTTATTCGAATGTTAAAGAGAACTTCTTTATCGATTTGTTTAGGTTGTGGCTCGCTGTGTTTATAGTGAATCAATAATATTGTTTTAGGCCTTTTTCGCTTTATATATACGCATTTTACTATTGCCCATTTACTCGGTATTTTCACGCATCTTTGGGACGTGGTAGAGTAGGCTAACATTCAGTTATAATTTTTGAACTGGAGGTCACTGAAAATCACGAGGCTTTGTTCGACTTTTATGGGACATATTCAGAAAGAGAATAAAAGAAAGAAGAAAAAAAAACAGAAATTGAGAAAGAAAAAAAGAAAAAAACTTTTACGTAAGAACAAAAGAAAAGTTTTTACGTAAAATTTTACTTTTACTTTGCAATCAAAGTACCTATTTCTTTTCACTTACATTTTGAGTTTAGCTTGCAGTTTGAGTGTGGTCTGCACCACGCTGTGGTTATTTGGACTGAGTGAATGGGAGAAATACAAAACCCCACTGTTAAAACTCGAATAAAACTAGTGTTTTTGTTTCTTGTACAAAAATTCTATTACTACGTGCCGCCAATACAATAATATTATTTATATTGCCTTTCTCGTACACTTAATGGAATGACATTGTTTTACAAAAACATTGCTTGTAACAGTATGCGAGTAATGTTTTTGTCACACTCACAAAGGTATTACAAAAACATATCAACAATGAAGTATCATACAATACGTACATTACATGTATTCCCCAACGAATACTTTTTTTGTCCCTAAGTGTACGTGCGAGATCAAAGAAACTTTCCGAAAATGTTCACTAAAATATAAAGGTAGTGTAGTTTTCTTTTATGTGTAGGAGGTGACAGTTTGACACTTTTTAATACCAGTTGTTCCACAGAACATAAAATAATACCTACGAACGTTAAAAGTGAAAAAACTTTCAGTTTTGAGCATAAGCACGAATTTTCACGTCATCTATGAGCGCGTAGAGTGATAATTCTTTTTTATAGGCGATAGTTACCACTTAGCATCAGGTGGGCCATATGTTGTTCCATCAGTGAGAAGTATTAAAAAAAGTGTTATATTCGTAAAAACATGATCTTTACTAGTGCTAGGTTCTTTTCATGGCGTCTGTAATCTCTAGGCATGGTAGGCATCCTCTATATATAACTAGTAATTTTACTAAGGATCCTTTGAGAACTAAGGATCCTCGCGTGGAACTGGCACCTAGACTCACCTAGCTTTAAGACGTTTCATAGTGATTCTTGTAATTGTAATAAAATTTAATTGAGTTTGAGATTGTATAATGTACAAGAGGTTAGTCAGCAAACAAACATTGGGAATTTAGAAAATAAGTATATAGTCAAAGTTTTGATTAAGGCAATCTGCTGGCCTACCATGAGCTTCATAAAATATGGTTATGGTTATGGCTGTCAAAATTGTGTCAACAGTGTCAACACATTCATACACAAGAAGAAAATGAATGTGTGGGTCAGCTTATCTATACACAATTTGACAGCCATAGCCATAACCATATGGAGCTCGTGGTAGCCTTTGTTTGTTTAGAGAACATTATACTTATGGATGAAAAAGGTTCAATAGGTAGGTACATGTAACTAAGCCTTGTGAATCAACCCGTCAAACCTCCCGGGCCACCGCTCTCATTCAGTATTCATCCATTAAACTTTATGACATCAAAAACATTTTACCGTTCCAAATAAGCAAATTAAATTAAACAGCAATAAAACAACGTAACGTCTGTCAGGGGGACCTAAAGGGCCCTAAGGGAGTCGTAAGGAGCCCGTACAATCCAACAATTAAGGCCTGCGCACATCTAGCGCAATGGCGATGGCGATCAGTGAAACCCTGCCAAATGTCACTGTCATTATTTGACAACGTTTCACTGTTCGCTATCGCCATTGCCTAGATGTGCGCTGGCCTTTAGGAACTTCTCGAAAACAGGTGGGCGAATATTAGAAAACATTCACAGTTGCTGGACGTATTTTTGTACTCATAGGCCAGTCATCTAAGCTTAATTTAGGTAAAAATCTCGGACCCATAGGAAATGAGATATTTACAAAAAAAGTTTTTTGACCTTGAAATTTAATAGTTGCGCACACCCTACCATATGCAGGTTTTGAGACAACTGTTAGGGTGTCAATATACAAGTATTTACAGACTTACAGCTGGGTATCTCGAATTCCGAGATTCTTACCTAATTTAACTGGCCTATCAAGTCTAGAGGTATATAAGTCGCGATGTATTTTTATATATCACTAGCGGCCTGTCCCGGCTTCGCACGGGTGAACATTTATTTGTTTAACACATAAATTTAGTATGTTACTCAGGGTGAATGTAGTTTTTCAATTGTGAAATAATAATAATTTTTGCAATAGGAACAGTAGTTTTTGAGTTTATTCATTAGAAACATACGTACACAAAAAAATACAAATCTTTCCTCTTTATAATATTAGTATAGATATAGACCGTCTTTTTCTAAGCTTTTCTGAGCAATTAAGTATTTTCTATCTATTTATTCAATTGAATTCTAGAATCTTTGAAACGTTACAAAAACGTCTTACAAACGTATTGAAACGTCGTGACAAGAAACTGAAAACGCTATGTGACTTCCCAAAATGACAGAAAACGAATCGTCGTGTAATGTTTTCAAATCTAGTGAAAGCTATTTAGAGCTGGTTGTAAACCATTTCTCAAGTGCAAAAAATGAGCTTCTTTGAGGCACAATAAAAATCCCTTCACCACACTATTCGATATAACTAGTGACATCCTAACGACCAACTTCTAACTTTCACAATAATACCTCATTACCAGACTACTGTTATGTACTGTATGATCCCGAGTATGGAGGGGGAAGCGGAATATTCCCGAACATCGTGAACACAAACAGAAGTTATCGGCTATAACTAACGTGGGAATTCCCCAAGTAGGGTGACAACAAATCAAGCAACTTCTGAATAATGTTTGTGTAACTAAGGGTGGGTTTTAACAACTTAGAGTAATGCTATCCATCAGATAAAAAAAATCGTCTTTACTTTAAAAATGTCAATTAAAGAGGAAATAATGTATATTGCCTTTAGTTGGTTAGTTTACAATACACCCCAACTCGGATGAGCGACATTAAGTAAATCACGAGATCTCTTCTTCTGCCTGCCTTTATCCCACTCTATGCGGAGTCGGCACAATGTTCTCTTTCATTCTCCTCTATGCCGTCATCTCTGTATCCACTTCTTTCCTAGCCATGTCATCCTTCACACTGTCCATCCATCACAAAAATGAAGTAAATCACGAGACATTGTTAGAAAATAAATTATAGTTTAAAAAACTAAAAAAAACGCTTTATAACTAATTGAACTAAAAAGCTAAAAATAAAACTGTAATAATCAATTGAAAAATTTGTCTGTACACTAATATAAATTTTTCAATTGATTATTTTTAACTATATATATATCTATTTTTTCATATTATTGCATTGTCATCGACCTTTGACAGGTGTGCAAAGTTTGAATCAAATCTGATCGTTCAAAGTAGGACAAAATCGAGCTCAAAGGGGTCGGTTACATACAAGCTTACATACAAACATACAGGTGAAGCTAATAAAAACGTTATAAAAAGACTCAAACACGATACCGATGTCCATACGTGTCATGTATAAAATCTGACCTAAATAGTTATTTGAGAGTGCGTACTTGCAATTTGCAAGTAATTTAATACCTATAATATTGGCAGACCACACTAATAAAACTTAAATTACTTGGCAGTGGAGGGGAATCCTTAGCACTAGCTTGGACTTTTCTGAACTGGTAGCGAGAACGTAGCAATAAATGAAATACTATCAAATGTAAGCCAACAGATGTATTCTGTGAACCTCATTAAGATTTTTACACAAAAGAAAAAAAAACAAATTGGCCATACTTGAATGAAACTGCAACTCAAAATTTTTTTTTCATCAAACCCATACGTGTGGGGTATCTATGAATAGGTCTTCAAAAATAATGTTGAGGTTTCTAATATTATTTTTTTATAAACTGAATAGTTTGCGCGAGAGACACTTCCAAAGTGGTAAAATGTTGGTCCCCCCCTCTACCTTCTAAAATAAGAGAATGATAAAAGTAAACAAATATATTTAGGTCCAGTAAAAACCGTGTTAAACTACTTTCTTATCCCATAGGATAGAGAAATAGATGGTCACCATATCTGGGCTATAACTATAAATTTTATTATGATAGTAGAAGGAATTGAGTTGCCACACCCGACTGCGCACCTAAAACATGATAATGCGATATCGTTTTTCATGGACTTTCTCGATTGCTGCGTTCCGTTGATAGTTATACTACCTACTTATTTACTTTGAAGATATTGAATTGCGGATCGGGGATTTTTCGCATTCTACTCACTAATACGATCAGAGAAGGGGAGGAGAGTAGGCCTACCATGAGCTCTGTCTGGCTCTGTCTCTGGCTCTGGTTTTGAATGTGTGTGAGTGCTCACCAGTGCATTATACTGTGTGTGTGACGTTTTGACGTAGGATTTATTAAGTCAACACTCACACAGACGCAAAACCAAAACCAGAGACAGAACCAGACAGAGCTCATGATATGGATAAAATATTGATTTTTTTTGTATACAATTAGCTAATGGAACAAGCATATGGACCACTTGATGTTAAGTGGAAACCATCACCTGTAACAAAATATTGCCTCGCAGGTCACGCACGGTTACGATGTTAGGCCTCACGTGCCAGTAACTGTATCTGTTATACCGTAATTTAAGTCCAGACAGATATACTACCTAACTCTACTTTTGTATTAATAAGAAAAGCGAGCAAAGCCGTAGGCAGAAGCTTATCGTATGCAAAATAAAACTCATAGTAAATGCAATAAAAACACAAAACTCGCTGCAAATAGGTCAATGGACCCTAACTACGGCAAACGAGGCACTCTCTGGAATGTAGGTAAGAAGCATCAGTAGAAACTCTTCAGAGGAGGACGTATCTACGGAAGAGCACAGGGGCTAGAGTTTGTCTTCAATTAGCCTTCTTTTTGTTCAAGGAGGACGTAGCAAGGGAAGAACAGAGGGGCTCTAGTTTGCCTTGAATTACCTTTCTCTTGCAAAAGCCCAGTTTAAATAGCATGCCAGATTCAAAGGAGCGCACTCCGTTTCTACAAGCGACAATAAATTATGGTGGATTGTAAAATCATATAGTCTAATTGACACTCCTTTTCAACCCCATTGGGAGTGGAAATTATCAAAAATTGTTTATAATTGAGTGCCTTACTTGCGTACACACGCCCTTCAAAGAGTTTCGGTGTGAAATTTCAAATCTCTAAGCCTGTGTAGCGTAGGAAATTTCATGATGTATGGACGTCCCCTAAATAATTATAGATGAATTAATTCATCATTGTAAGGTTCCAAGTGTTTTAGTAATAAAAGAAATGCTTTAGTCTCTTAGTTTGAAAGCCTGTGGTTTTAAAATAATATCCCATATCCAATTCTTTTTCTTCCTGCCTTTATCCCACTAGGTTTGCATATTATGTTTTTTTCTTCTATTCTCCTCTATTATTCGTTATTGTAATTGTAAGTAATCGTGTTTGAAATAATTAATCTTAAAACAAACACAAAAATAACATTAAATAAAAAATCTGCAAAACAAGAAAAAAGGATGAAAAAATAATAATAATTAAAAATAATAATAATAACATGTTAATTAACCTATCTGCTAATAAAATTATTCACAATTATCACAATATGTCAAAAATTAATCCGTCGTATAGAAGCACCCTTTCAGCAAAAGTGTAACTAGTCTAGATTTAAACTTACGGGGACTATCCATGACCTATCTCTACCAACATTCATGCCTAACACTCTTTTCGTCACATGACATTATTTTCTCTTCATAACATGTCCATACCACGCTAACCGATTACTCCTCCCCATCTATCGTTCATTCTCCATCCCTTATGTCAGTATAAAACCCTTTATTATTCATTTGTATTGATTTATAGTGTTTACTTATAGAACTTTACTTTCTTTCGTTCAAGTTGTAGGTAAGAGAGAGTTGTTTGAAGTTAACAGTTATGAACAAGACGTAAACAGTTCGTAATAAGTTGGAGTTGGTAAGTGCCTGCGAGGTTGTTAGATAGCTATGAGAGAAGTTGCGAGATTTGGAGACGCGAGTACCTTTGAAGATTTCGGGTTTGATCGTACATGATCGTAAGCAATAACCTTTAAAAATTGTACCTTATTATACAACGTGATATTTTTGATATCCCATAACTCTAGGGTATGATTGAGGCCATATCAAAGAATCAACTGGCATATGAGTTATGTTCCAATCCTTCGTTATTTTTTTTTGATGATATCTCCGAAACGATGCATTTTTGGACCACCTATTCTAGGAGTTTTAGTATTATTTTTACCTACAGAATATAACCCTAGAGTTATGGGATATCAAAAAAAACAGGTTGTATAATGCACTATATCCTACTATAGTATATGTATGGATGGATAGATGGATGTCTGTTACTCTTTCACGTAAAAACTACTGAATGGATTTTAATCAAACTTTACGATAACATAACATCAGAATAGCACATAGGCTACAATTTATAAAGATATTGTAATGGAGAACGGATGTGAGGCGACGGGAACGGGGCGAGCGAAGCCGTGGGCGGCCGCTAGTATTCTTTATAAGTTTTAAAGATCGTGTAAAAGGTAGTGTGTTGGCAGTAGACCTTTTTGTGAGGAGTGCGTACTACCACCATGCATATTTCTGCCGTGAAGCCGCATCGCTGTGTTTCGGTTTGAAGGGTGTGGGTGCCGGTGTAATTACGTGCATTAGCACGTGAGGCTGAACATCTGTATGCCTCAAGTTGATGGACGAAAGGCAGTGCATCGTAGGGCACGCTACTGAAGCGCGTGACCTACGAGACAATGGTTTATTGTTCTAGGTGATGGTTACCATTTAATATTAGATGAGCCCATGCTTCTTCCAAAAAACCTATACCTACTAATTTGACCTAATATTACGAGATCTTCCTCGATACGATTATTTTAAAAGTGTTCTCTGAGGAATATCAAAATTCTTCAATTGTATAAGTTACTTATAAACACGATACATATTTATGTACCGGTATTCTTTGCTTCATGGTTTTACTTTAGAAAATAATTATAGATTTTAAAGCCTATGGTAGTAAAGACGTCCTACACGTAAAAAAGTATGCCCAATTAGTCTGCTAGATCTCTTAATAAATAAATCATAACAATTAGGAAAACAGCTCGTCTTGTATATAAACCGACTTTATTAAAGCTCCTTCCTCGCGTCTTCAATGCGGTGTACCACTCCGCTCAGTTGGAGCCTCTGATATTGCTAACTTTCAACGTAATAATACACCTTATTTATATTCTGAAGGGTTTATTCCTCTTAAAACCTGCGCATAGGCGATGGCGATAGCTAAAACACTGTCAAATATCGCTGTCATATTAGACAGCGTTTTATATACTGATCACCACCGTTACAAATTAAAATATTTTACGTTATAGAATTTATTCCGATTAAACTTTTCTAAATAACAATCACAACATAATTATATTCAAAATATTACAAGAAACCAAAAACTTCTTAACAATGGAAAACTTTAAATTATTTATTTTAGTGTTTTCCAATATCTGTATATTTTAAAGTAGTAATAGTAGTAATAGGATGTAAGAATCCTATTTTATAAATTCAAAATGTCTCTCAAAAACAAAAACAGTCAACTGAACAGATTTTAGAAACGGATAGGTTCATAATAGTACATTGTTACCTGAGTTTTGAAAGTCACGTTTTTTGAGTCCCGAGACGGGTTTGGCGCCGGAGCGTAGCGAGGGCGCCAATGGAGCTTGAGGGACTTAAAAGACTTTCACCCGAGGTAAACACTGTGCTTTTCATTACGAATACAAGTAAAGTAAAAATAAAAACATGAAAGAAAAATTAGTGAAAATGAAGATTGAATTGCCGCCTTCCCGGTTTTTTTTTTCTTTTTCTCTGGCGGGCCTTCGGCTTCGGCTCGCCAGCATTATTCAGCCATTATTTTCATTCTCATAATTTAAAAAATGGTAAATTGTTTGCTCAAATCTATGTTATTTTAAATAAATAGTTGAAGCTATATATTAATCAAGTAATTTAGAAGATCTTTATGTTATTTAAATTTAAATTTTACATTGCGCTCTAATTAGACTTTATAAACTTCTTACCGTTGTAATGGGTTTCCAACCTACTTGCTGAATACAAAGTTGGAATTTGGTTCAACGACCTCCTTGCAGTTAGAAAGACTTTAGGAAGTTGGAACATGGTTGAATAAAATAGAACTTGTTTTTTTTTATAATTTGACAGCTGTCAGTAGAAAGCGATTCTCCCTAGGGCTGAAAGTTTTACTTTCTATTAGGCCCCTCAGGCAACTTCAGACCTACTTTCAGAGTATGAGTAATGAAAATTGTATTTTAATACAACTAGCCGATGGAACAAGCATATGGCTCACCTGATGTTGAGGGGTAACCATCGACTATAACAATACATTGCCTCGTAGGTCACACACGTGAGGAACGTTCCCCACGATGCACTGTGCCCTGCGTCCATTAACTTGAGGCATCCGGGGATTGTAGCCAGGAATAAACCGACTTTTTTTCTGGGTAGGTACCACCCGTCGTATGCCAGTGTAAAATACAAAATAATACACACGTAAACGAAGGATACGCATAAGTAGGGGCTGCTAACTCAGCGGTATAACGCTGTAAGGTGTGACTCACCCCTGTCTATAATTACCGCAATCCCTTGGTGAGACTTATTACGGACAAGTAGACAAGACGAGCTAATTAGTGATAGTCCAATTAGGACTGTGCCTATAGCACGAGTTTTGACGACGGCTATCGCTTACGAGCTCGATGTGTGAGCAGGCTAGTAAACCCGGTTATGAACTAAGAACTGAATGACAGAACTTTTTTATTAGTCGGTAAACCCGTTATGCACTAAGAAAAAAATCCTTCTGTGTAACTGGTTACGAAGCCCGGTTACGTGCAAGCACTACAGGATCAAATTACCATGCAGGGTGGGGTAAAATTAATAAACACATTAACACCCAGATATACCCATGTAAACCATACTTAACCATGTGTATGCAATAAATATATTGAGTATTGTGTAAGTATATAATTTTCACGTACCTGATAAACAAATATTTTTATTTTTATTGATAATAATTTACTACAACATTAATCTTGTAATAAACATTCATACAGTTTATTTATGGAAAGTTTTTCTTTAAAGAGTTTAAAAATACCCAAAATAAATAAATATGCTAAGTTACTCTATTCTTTAAATAGGAATGACGAAAAAATATCACGATAAAAATGTAATAATTCAAACTAGATTCAAACCTACGTTTCATAATAACTTAAACACTGCCCTCCCACTGGGCCACTGAAGCACTTTAAGGAGTTAAATACTAATATCAATAGCTGTCTATTATTCGTGGTAAGGTCTAACTACCCACACGCACGTTTCAGCATTGTCACAAACCACCATGTTTATCTACTGACTTTAAAGCAGATTTTGTAATAAAAATAAAAACCTAACTGAATAAAGACAGTAACAAAGACGCCAACCACAGTTAATTCAGTGTACTACTATGCTCCAATCGCCCATAAATGGTAACACTCAATTTGTATGGAAATCGAAACACCTTGGAATTCAGTTGATAAGTGAGGTCACGACCCCATTGATCATGATAAAATTAGAATATAAATTAATTGTTCTGATTCCAGTTATTTATGAGTTCCAATTCAGCCTGATTTGTACAAGGGCGCTGGTGGCCTATTGATAGCAGGCCGGCCTTCCAATCCTAAGGTTTTAGGTTCAAATTCAGTCGTGTCCCAATGAGTTTTTCTGTCGAAAATGTATGTGCACTCACGACTGACACAAGTGAGGAGTCTTTTTAGGCACACTTAAAATCCTCTCACCACACTGCACTGGTTTGAAAGAACCAGTATTACGATGAGAAGATCGTTGTACACGTTTCATGGTAGTATCGCATCATAATATTGGACTAATAACCTGCCAAATAGTTTGATAAGGTTTATTTATTTAAAACTATCAACTAATACAAATATACAAAAAAATACTATGGTACACCCAGACAGAGAAAAAACAAATGTATTCACCTCAAAAATATTTGTTATCAAGTGATAGAACCCACAACCTACGGCGCAGAAGGCAGAGCTACTACCAACTGAGCTTAGACGTCAGTTAAAAGAATACTCTTCGTACAATTCAAGCTCCTTATATCGCGTTGCCACTCTTCCCAAAAACTACGCAGTACTGAAGCGCCCTTCGAGCGTTGCCGCTCTTCTCAAAAGCTCCGCGATACTGAAGCGTGCCGCTATATGTGGTGCGTCTGTAAGTCTCCTGAGAAGCGTGGCTTACAATTATTAATTAACACGCTATAATTAATGCGCCAGTAATCATCTGAAATGGCGGTTTGTATACACTATTCTGTTGAAGATTAATTTCAATAGAGGAGGAAGTGACAGTGATATCTCAGCCTTCTTCTTCTTATCGATCGGCTTCTTATCGTAGTGAAAGGATTTTAAGTGCGCTCAAAGAGGCTAAGTTCGTGCACTTGAAACATGTATTCAAACATTTTAGGTTCTACGACATGCCGGTTCCCTCACCATATTTTTAATTTGTAAAAGGATCATACCGTAACCAAGCCGTAGTTTGTTGCCTGTTCTTCTAGGCTTGGTCACGTGGACCTAGACTACCTAGATTTAAGACATTTCAAAGTGATCCTTGTGCTACAACTAAATAAATACATTTTTCACCTTGATGTTTTCCTTCACCGTTTGATAGTACTGCCGTAATAGTGCACATACAGTTTTGGTCAGAAAAACTCATTGATACACGACTGTATTTGAACACACGACCTTAGGATCTGAAAGCTAGGCCTCTACCACTACACCACCAGTGCTTACAGTGAAATTCCATAAGAAAAATAATTTTTATTTGACTTGTTTAAAAAAGCTCAGTTTCTGCCTGTGCCGAGTTTAGGACCCTTGAGCCCTTTAGTTTCGGAAATTTAATAATGAGGAGACAGTGAGTATATTATCTATTTATCGTACTTAACAACTTTAGCAATAGAAATCCCTACCCTTGAGGCTTGTACCCTTGGGGTAGTGGGGATTTATGTATACATTTGTGGCAATTACGTCTATCAAATCTATCTAGGACCTAGACAAAGTATTCAAGTACACAAATAAGTGTACCTACTTAATTCTGTTCAAGTTACCTATGAGCATTTTAGTTTACGAAATAATACTTAATTCACCTAGGTGAACTAAGTCTACGCGCCTTTATTCAATTAAATCACAAAGATCACTTTGAGACGTCTGTCGTAAAGCTAGGTGAAACTAGGTCCCAGTTCGACGCAACAACGCGAAATGTAGGCCTGCTACAAGCTCTGTCTAGCTCTGTCTCTGGTTTTGAGTCTGTGTGAGTGTTGATTAAATAAATCCTACGTCAATACGTCACACACGCAGTATAATACACTGGTGAGCATTCACCCAGACTCAAAACAAGCCAGAGACAGAGCCAGATAGAGCTTGTGGTAGGCCTACTGTTCGTTATAAAATACAATTGAAGTCGTAAAAACCTTATTCTAATAAAATACACGCCAGAGATAGGAAAAGATGGAAATAAAATGAAAGTACAACGCAATAGCGAAGCAAAGCTTATGAATACGAAACGACCCTAAATAAATAGTGTAAAAGATCCACGTTTACAAACGAATACCGGTATCTATTATACCGGTTATTATGGTACCGGTTTTTATAACACAAATAGTATTATGCAAATAGTACTCTTCTTCTGCGCATAGCTTCCTTACAGAAGCTAGGCATTATGCTGAGTCAAGGCCCTTTTGCTGCTGTAGCACACAGAAACACGACGCACTTCTCCAGTATCAATGTATTGTTTGTATCTTTCTTGGACTGCCTTCACAGCTCAGTTGGTAGTAGCTCTGCCTTCTGCGCAGGAGGGCGTGGGTTCGATCCGCACCGAGAACAAATATTTGTGTGGTGAACACAGATGTTTGTTCTCTGTCTGGGTGTTATATTGTATTCTATGTATGTATTTACAAAAAAAAAAAAGTATTATATCAGTTACCTGGTTCCCATAGTACAAGCTCTGCTTAGTTTGGGGCTAGATAGTGTAGTGTGGGTTGTCCGCATTATTTATTTATTTTTATTCTTCTTTTAGTGTCCTTGTATTTTACTGGTTTTTGTGTGCTTATGTAGTAAATAAATAAATGTCTATATCTATGTCTTCCTGCCCTTATCTCACTAGGTACTACTAAAATCGAAAATTTTAAATAAAAAGCGTATTTATTCAGTAGAATCGCAAGGATCACTTTGAAACGTCTGCACCGGGTGGTTCCCCGCCCTCGATAGGTGAGGCCGTGGGTTCGTATCCGGACCAGATATTTCTGTTAAGAAAATGTAGGTGAAAAGCCCTGAATTTTGCTCCAAAAGATACTTACCTATGCATAATGCAAATGCTCGCAATCAGTGAAGGAAAACATCGTGAGGAAACCAGTTAGTATTCTGGCAGCGGCGAAGATTGATGGATTGCAAACTGTCATGTATGGAATACCAACTAAGTACGGTGAAATGTTCCATATCTCGTAGAGCACGTTTCTGACGTGCGTGACCTACGAAGCATTGGTTTGATATAGGATGGTTAAATTCTGCTGGCCTACCACGAGCTCCATATGGTAATGGCTATGGCTGTCAAATTGTGTACCTACAGATAGGCTGACCCACACATTCATTTTATTCTGGATTTGAATGTGTTGACACAATTTTGACAGCCATAACCATAACCATATGGAGCTCGTGGTAGGTCTGCTGTTCCATCAGCTAGTTGTTTAAATAAAATTAGAATATTTGACAAAATGAAATCAAATCAAATCAAAAGTGTGTTAATTATTCAGTAGGATTGCAAGAATCACTTTAAAACGTCTTAAAGTTAGGTGAGTCTAGGTGCCAGTTCTACGCGACCAAGCCGACGCAAGAACAGGCAACAAACTTCATTTTGAATTAGCACTTGGAACTAACAGAACTCAAAGGATATCGACCGTGCCTAGGAATCAAGTTTTTTTTTGTTTTTTTTTTTATGTAACTAGCTGATGGAAGAAGCATATGACCCACCTGATGCTAAGTGGTAACCATCGCCTATAACAAAGCAATGCCTCGTAGATGCACTGCCCTGCGTCCATCAACTGGAGGCATACAGATATTCAGCCTCTCGTGCCAGTAATTACACCGGCACCCACACCCTTCAAACCGAAACACAGCAATGCTGCTTCACGGCAGAAATAGGCATGGTGGTAGTACGCACCCGGACGAGCCCTTCACAAAGAGCTCTACTAAACTATTGACTGATTTAGCGATGTTCCGTGTTTCTTGGTAATTTTTAACCAAATTTTTGTATAGGAGTTTACGTCTGAACGTTTCCATGGTTAGGAGGGCACGTTAAGCCTTTCGGTCCTGGCTCTAGTGGCCTTAAGTCATTTCGGAGGCTAAGGCGGCCTTAAAGTTTGGAACAAAGGTGACCCCAGCTCTTAAGAACGACTTAATACCAGTAATAATGAATAGTACGGGTATTACCTCAGTAAGGCTTCACGTACTTGTGAATGCATGAAGTATTTCTTAGCTATAAGCCTATTACAATTTTATTCGTAATCTTATTGAGGTCATTTTGTTATCGTATCACTGGTTCCTTTGTACCAAGTGTGGTGAAAGGATCTAAATCCGCCTCAAAGAGGCTCCTGTCGTCCATTTGACACACATGATCATTTTTGGGTTCTACGACATGCGGGTTTCCTAATTTTTTTTCCTGCACCGTTTGAGATTACCTACCAGCATAGTCCAAAGACATTTTTGGACAGAAAAACTCATTGGTACACTACTGGATTTGAACTCATGACCTTAAGATTATTTTAATGGGTAGTAGTAAAGCTCTTTATTAGAGAGCTTAATTTATCATAAAAATTGGTAGTAAAACTTTAATGTTAGTACTTATTAATATGGCCTACTTATTAATACCAAAAATTACACATAAGTACCTAGATATTTTTATATACTGTGAAATTATTAGAAATGTATAATGTAATTCGTAAAATTACGAATTATTATGCGCCGTGTAAAAGTACGATAAATTACACGTATACGTACGTTTATAATGTGATTGCTTGTATATTTTTTTTACTTAAATCATCAACAACGAATACCTCGTCCTATTATTTACTTACAAACTCTCAAAGCACCTATAAATAAAACAAACACCTAAACCACAATCCATCAAAATCATTCCACTCGAGTTGTTTTAAAAAACTTTCTACTTAACTGAACTTACCGATGAGCATTCCTATCAGTAGCACCAACATTTTCGTTTCACTGCACCATCACATCACAACACACATCACTTCCCGCGTCTCGCATTATCGCTGACTCAGCGACGTGCGTCCTCCACCGCGGTCGGAGAGCGACTGACTGATAACGACTCATTTTCACCGGCACCATTGATATTTTAAGGCTGTTCTAAGTTTGCTGAAAGGTGAACGAAATAGGGAAATATGTTTTCGTTCTGTTTAAAAAAAGAATAAAAATTGGGACCCGTTTACCCTACGCGTTCTCGCGAGGAGTCAAAGAGAAGGTCCAAAAGCAATGTTGCTTTACCCTATTCACAGGGTCCATGTGATACTGACTTACACCTAAGAACTATGTATGTACCTAAACTAAACCATGTTTATGCAATAAATGTATTGAGTATTGAGTATTGCAATGTTGCATTTACTGAGCAGTCCTACCAAAAGCTCTGTATGCCTATACAGGGTGTAATCGTTAAGTGTGCACAGGCGATTATTCCGTAACTATTGCAGATATCAAAAAACTTTAAACTGATATCGAAAGTACTTTACCTAATGAGTAAAATGACATTAATAACTTTTTAAAAATAAAACGAGAAATATCCAAAAAAATTACATTAATCACTCCCATACATTTTATTTCTTAGTAAGTACAAAATTTTGTGTTCAAAGCATATGTTCGAAGTGACGTCCTCCTTGTGCAATACAATGACGAGCTCTATTTACAGTTTTTAAATGAACTTTCCTTAACATTTGCGGAGTAATTAAAGCAATTGCACGACGTACACGATTCTGTAACTCTTCTAGGCTGTGTACTCTCTCAGCGTACACGTGGTCTTTGACAAATCCCCATAGTATTAGTATTATTAATCTACACGTGTATCTACTTGAAATTCATTAATACCTTCATATCGTACATAATTATAAAATGACAAGGGTAAAATGAGTAGGTACTATTTCACTTAAAATAAGGAAACTAAAACCTTTCTACTATCTCATACTAAATGTATGGGAGTGATTAATGTAATTTTTTTTGATATTTCTCGTTTTATTTTTAAAAAGTTATTAATGTCATTTTACTCATTAGGTAAAGTACTTTCGATATCAGTTTAAAGTTTTTTGATATCTGCAATAGTTACGGAATAATCACCTGTGCACACTTAACGATTACACCCTGTATATACACGTAAAAACAGAGCCAGAGACAGATCCAGACAGAGCTTGTAGTAGGCCTATAGTTCTATTGACCAGCTTTTGCTAACTCAATTATATTGACGTAATGAGTAAAAATCAAAAACTATTGTGTTAAAAAAGCTCCAAAAGAACTTGATTTTCTTCAGTCTTGTATTATCTTGAAGGTAAGTTGGAGATGACAATGTAGATTATATTTTTTTGAATTTTGAAGTTGACTGCTTAGGCAATCCTTATTTTTGCAAAGGTTTCTTTTTTCATCAAAATAGAGAGAATTCACGTAAAAAGTAAATAAATCTTGAAAAGTATTTGCTGCCATTTTGCTTCGTCACCCAAATGAATCACAAGTCACTCAATGTTATTAGGTGACTTGATTTTTTGTATCACAATACACATTTTATAAATGAATATCCCTTGACATTTTCAACAGCGTTGTCTAGCTTCTAACTGAGCAAAGCGAGTGTTATGAAAACCAGATTGCTGATAAATAAATAAATGCAGATATCTAACTGAAAGATGGCTTTAGGAAGAGCTCTGACCAAAATGAATTAAAGGGAATGACGACCAAGAGCTCATTAAAGAAAATTCATTGGTGCACCCAAATTCATTGGACCGGATGACCGGATTCAAACCCAGGACCGTATAATCAGAAAGTAGGGTCACTCCCACCATCACCGATGCTTTTAATCAAAGAGACCAACATTTTTAGGGTCGTTTTTCTTAATTAAATAAATCTCCATTATCTTTTATTTTACTAAACACTTCTTCTCGTCGTGTCACCAGTTCTTTTGAACCAGTGTGATGAAAGGATTCAAAGACGTTCATTTCGTGCACCACACGAGCGACGTGTCAAAGTATAAGGTTTCTTTCTAGATATTTCACATATTTATAATCTTCATCGATCGAGTAGCGGCTATGCTCGTGTGAAATTCGATTTGGAATTCCCGCCGGAAGTCCCGGATGGGATAAAGTATCCCATTTCCGAGTCCTCAACCACGCTATGATTTTACAAAGTCAATAAACTGCCTCGGCTATGCCTCGTACATACGAACCTATTGTTATATTCTACAGCTTAACAGTCACTTTTGGCTAGACAAAGTATTTATAACTGACTTCGAAAACTGAGCAGAGTTGGCACTGATTCTAAAATTGGTAAGGTTGTTCTGAGCTGAAGACTAAGTTAGGACTGGAAAGGATTACTTTATTTTATTCATAAAGTTCGTTGAATATTTTGAGTAAAAGTTTTTATTGTTGTTTTCATAGTCTAAAGATTTCGTAATATTACACTCGAAAAGGTTCAAAAACTTTGAAGTTTTATCTATTTTATTGTTTTTCTAGTATTATTTATAGTTTGGTTTCACAATTTCATATTTTTAACCGACTTCCAATCAAAAAGGAGGAGGTTCTCAATTCGGTTGTATGTTTTTTTTTTTTTTTTTTAATGTTTGTTACCGCATAACTTCGTCATTTGTGAGCCGATTTGAAAAAATATTTTTTTATCTGAAAGGTACTGCTTCCAGATTGGTCCCATTTTAATTTTATTAAAATCAGTGTTGCTATTTTTTTTTAAATAATTTTTTTAATGTTTGTAACTGCATGCCTCCGTCATTTATGAACCGATTTAGAATTTTTTTTTTTATTTGGAAGGTTATTCTTACGTCCAGATTGTCCCAAACAAATTTGATTAAAATCGGTTTAGCCGTTTGACAATGAAGTCGGTTTCTCAAGTTTTTTAAACTTATAATTATTAAGCTCAAAAACAAGAACTGACATTTTTAATTCGACGGATAGAGTTAATCCATAAATGAAAAAATCAGCTCTAATGTACAAGTCTCGCGAAAACGCCAACATAACGGTACTTTTGTATTATACCCGCGTATATATAGAACTATTTGAATTATTAACTTGACACTGGTAAAGTTGTCTGTCAAAATACCAGACAGGCGTCTTAAATAAGGAAAGAAGAATTACATTATTCCACTCGGTTCATAGCTTTTAAAAATATCATACTCTTTGGTTCAGCAACGTTTTGAATGGTCCAAATATTACCTATTGATGGTAGTACTTTTTAAACTTTCGCGATCATAACACATGGAACTATTACACGGGTATTTATCGCGTATTATCACCTTATTTTACTGATGGTAATAGCTATTTAAATCAATATCAATATCACTATGACATGACCCTGACATTAATCGCAAACCAAAAAAATCTAGCAAATATCTACGGACTTATTCGTTATTTACAGCCCGATCAGTCTCTTGCCATCTCTATTTCTTGTCATTTTAGAGAAAATTCAGAAAACATAGTCAGGATAGGTCAGGAGTATATTATACCCTAAACCGACGAGCATGAAGAATGTTATGCGAGTGAAACTGAATGAAGCGAAAGAGGTGGGTCAGGATCGTAGTAAGTGGAAATCCGTGATCTCTGCCTACCCCAATGGGAAAGAGGCATTATTTTATGTGTGTAGATATGTATGAAAGCGCAGAGCCCTGAGTTTTATTTTATTTTATTTATTAACAAAATCCACAGCTCTTAAGGTTTAAATAACATATATTATCTTACAATATAACTTACAGCCAATAATGGATTTACATTTTTCGTGCAAAACAGATACCTATGAGAAAACGACTATCACTAAACAGAAATAGGTAAATTGCTTACTAAAAAAGAACAAAGTAGGTAGGTAAGTGTTGGTTGGTTGTAAGTTTTACTAAATTGGACGTTTAATCGTTCGCTATAGGCCTCACATCTCATACTGTTCAAAAAAAAAAAACTGTTCAAACCCTAATTATTAATTCAAGCATAAAAGTGCCGACACCATAAAATACCTTGGTGACCGAGCCCAAGCATAGCAAAAATTCTGGCATAAATTTATGACGCCATAAAATTTAATTAGGATAAATTATTGCACATTTCCTTGTAAAATGTTATGTAAATTAAAAAATGGGACGAATACACATTATATAATAGTAAGTAATAGTAGTAGGAAAGTTAGAATAGGATTTACAGGGTAGAAAAACTAACTGAGATGAAAATTTAACCATGTGTTTCTTTGACATTATTATTGTGACACGCGCAAGCTTGCCAAATTGATGTTTTTGACACTTGACGGACGTAAGTCACAGATAATTTGACAGGTGCCGGACGCGGAAGTGGAGAATCAGTTTTGACGAATTCGATCTCTCAAACGGTGAAGGAAAACATCGTGAACCGGCGAACTTTTTAGGTTCTACGATACTTAAAAAGTTCGAAAATATGTGTCAAGAACCTCTTTCACCTCACTTGGTTCAAAAGAATCAATGACACCATAAGTAAAATTAGACGAATTTGATGAATTACCTACTACTAAGCTTAAGTGGTTTAGGCACAAGATTGCACGAGTAAGTTGTGGAATGAACTGCCCTCTGCAGTTTTCCCTCAGAGCTACGACATGGGGTCCTTCAAAAGGCGGGTCTATCTGTATTTAAAAGGCCGGCAGCGCATCAGCACCACCTCAGGTGTTGCAGGTGTCTATGCGCGACGGTGACTGCTCTCCATCAGGTGGCGCGTATGCTCGTCTGCCAGCATGGCATAAAAAAAACTACGTTCTCATGTTTTTCCATGACATTTAATTTGACCTTTTACCAGTAAAATGTTAATTCCTGAAGAGCGAAGTATTTGTATGCCCAGTAGATGTTTTACTTCAAAGGTTCATTTCAAACTTTTATCACCTGCAAATATTAGTCCCGGGTCTGTGTTTGTACAAAAGCTTGACTTTAAGCTTTAAACTTTACTCCAACGCAAGCTCTAAGCGTTCTGCAGTGGCGATCAGTGAAAGCGTTTCCCTGATCGCCATCCCAGAATGCTTAGGTGTGCGCAAGGCTTAACAATAGAGCTTCAGAAAGACTCTTTACTGTGTTCCTTAGCCTATTAGGTTCACTGTCTTAGGCCTCTTAGGCTTAGGGAGACCTCTTTCTAAGATCTTTAATACTGACTTAATATCCTACTCAAATTATTAGCAAATAAATCCTTTCAGCACACTGGTTTTAAAGAATTGGTGACACGAAAAGAAGAAGATTAGTCAGTAAAAGAGTGTTTCAACAGAACAGTAGGCTTACCACAAGCTCTGTCTGGCTCTGTCTCTGGCTCTGGTTTTAAGTATGTGTAGTGTTGACTAAATAAATACTACGTCGAAACGTAGTATCATACACTGGTAAGCACGCACACAGACTCAAAACCAGATCCAGAGAGAGAGCCAGACAGAGCTTGTGGTTGGTAAACAGAAAAGAAACAAATAATAATAAAAAAAAAAAAAATACGGGTTGCACTCCGGGAGTGCCGGCAGAAGTGAAAACTTGATTATTAACGTAGGAACCCTAAAAGTTGTTTATTTTATCAAGTTCCTCAATGTAGTAAAACCCCAATCAAAGTCCTAAGGAACCCTAAAAATTTTAGCATTATCAAGCTCCTAAGTGTAGTTGAAATTCCAATCAAAGTGCTAAGGAACCCTAAAATTGTTTACATAATCAAGGTCCTAAGTGTAGTTGAAAGTCCAATTAAAGGCCTAAGGAACCCTAAAAGTTGTTTATTTTATCAAGTTCCTCAATGTAGTAAAACCCCAATCAAAGTCCTAAGGAACCCTAAAAATTTTAGCATTATCAAGCTCCTAAGTGTAGTTGAAATTCCAATCAAAGTCCTAAGGAACCCTAAAAATGTTAACATTATCAAGCTCCTAAGTGTAGTTGAAACTCCAATCAAAGTCCTAAGGAACCCTAAAAGTTGACCACTTAATCAAATTCCTCAATGTAGTAAAACCCCAATCAAAGTCCTAAGGAACCCTAAAAATTTTAACATTATCAAGCTTCTAAGTGTAGTTGAAACTCCAATCAAAGTCCTAAGGAACCCTAAAAGTCGACCATTTAATCAAATTCCTCAATATAGTATAACCCCAATCAAAACCCTATACGGAACCCTAAATTTTACGTAAAGCCAAATCCTCAACGGGTCGGAACCGCTAGAAGGGACCTTGTCGCGCGACCTACAAGTAGGTCCTAAATGAAGTAAAACGGCAGACATAGGAGGAGGGGGTTCTGGGGGGCTAAGGGGGGTCACAGCACGGCTCGCTTCGCTCGCCGCGCTGTTCCCCGTGGTCGCGTGGCGGCTCGCTTCGCTCGCCGCGACGCTCCCCCCGGGTTCAGGAAGAGGGGGTTCTGGGAGGCTTAGGGGGGTAACAGCACGGCTCGCTTCACTCGCCACGCTGTTCCCCGTGATCGCGTGGCGGCTCGCTTCGCTCGCCGCGACGCTCCCCCCGGGTTTCGGAGGAGGGGGTTCTGGGGGGCTTAGGGGGGGTCACAGCACGGCTCGCTTCGCTCGCCGCGCTGTTCCCCGTGGTCACGTGGCGGCTCGCTTCGCTCGCCGCAATGCTCCACTCGAAAAATAAATACAGTAGATCTATAAAATCATGTACCAATGACCACTACTACCTGCCGCGGGCGGCCGCTAGTTCATAAAATCTATAATAGGTATGTACCTATACCTACTACAGTCACGAAAAACGCCTTGGTATGCTTGCTACTAACTATTATCTATTCTGTGACGTTACCGTGTCATAGTAACTACTAGCGTATCTGTAGCGTCGCTTTTTCGATTTTTATTATGAACTCTACGTTGTAGTCTTAGGGTACATTTCTGCAAAAAATCCGTCCTACGCTTTTTCGATCAGGGTCACGTGATCCTGACGCGAGTTTAAGATTTTATCCCCATTCAGAAAGTGCTCAACGCCGCTAAAGAAGTTTTCACTTCAAAAAAAATATTATAGACAATCCACACAACACTATCTAGCCCCAAACTAAGCAGAGCTTGTACTATGGGAATCATATAGCTGATATAATTCTTAAATACATTTTTTGTAAATACATACTTAGAATACAATTTAATATAACACACCTAGACAGAGAACAAACATCTGTGTTCACCACACAAATATTTGTTCTCGGTGGGGATCGAACCCACGACCTACGCTAAATGTTTGGTTGCTGTTTTCTGTATGATTCTTTGACAAAATAAACATTTTGTTTATGCAACCCTTTACCCAGTAAACATAATGTCCACGCACCGATGGTCGCACCCATTTCATTATCCCGTACGCAACTGAACATTTCCACAAAAGAGGCCAAGTGCGAGTCGGACTTGCCCATGAAGGGTTCTGTAGCAGTAATAATATATATATAGAAGTTCTAGTAGTTCGTGGAAAGGTACATAGCAGTTTACGATTCATGACGTATTAAAAAAAACTACTTACTAGATTTCGTTCAAACCAAATATCGTTGGAAGATTACATAGTTAAATGTACATCATATTATATATTTTTTAGTTTTATCATTCTCTTATTTTAGAAGTTAGAGGGGACCAACATTTTACCACTTTGGAAGTGTCTCTCGCAAAAACTATATACATTTACTTACCATGTTTCATCAGTGTAGCTTCTATAGTTTTGGAGAAAAGTGGCTGTGACATACGGACGGACAGACCGACAGACTGACATGACGAATCTATAAGGGTTCCGTTTTTGCCATTTGGCTACGGAACCCTAAAAATGAAAACAGCCTCCTAACTTACAATAATTTATAGCCCTTACAGCTTTGGGGGTAATTCTCATATTCCTGCTACACAGTTATTTCAGAATGACCCAACTCATCGCATGCGCGGCTGTGACCTGTAGGCCTACCACAAGCTCTGTCTGGCTCTGTCTCTGGCACTGGTAAATTTGTGTGAGTGTTCACTCACCATTGTATTATACTGTGTGTGTGGCGTTTTGACGTAGTATTTATATTTATTGTCTGGCTCTGTCTCTGGCAAATCTCTGGTAAATCTGTGTGAGTGTTCACCAGTGCATTATACTGTGTGTGTGACGTTTCAAAGTAGGATTTATTTAGGCAGCACTCACACTGACTCAAAACCTGAGCCAGAGACAGAGCCAGACAGAGCTTGTTGTAGGCCTATTGACTGATAAAAATAAACAGGCATTTATTTTGCAAGTTGAATTTGGTATCCGTACCACAAAAATAAACTAGCTAAGTAAAAAAACATTGCATCAATCCACAGTTTAGTGTCTGAAACAATAACTGTATTTTTGGTTGCAAGGTGTACACAAATCTTGATTTTTTTAAACCCAACAGGCTAACAAGATTTTAGCCGGTTTTTTGACATGAAAACACAGTCACTTAAAGCCTAGTCCTGGTATTCTAAGCATATTGACAATAAAATTCTAAGCAAATATTCACAGTATTAAAGATTTTGTATTTTGTATTTGTTTTATAATTATTCTGAAACCGGGAAATTTGCCACGAAAATCGCCAAAGTAGCTACTTTTTTGGCACAGATAAAAATGTATTGTGTCCTTCTCTAAAATAAGAAAATATGATATCAAACAGAGATGGTGGATTACTATTTGCACGTTTATTAGTTACTTTTTACGTACTTGTATTACGTATTGGCATCGTCATGTTTCTATATTGGTCCATAAATAAGTTTTTCAGAGTGTTTATTTAAGCAAGAGCTAAAAATACAGGCGCAGGTCCCCAAAGCCGACACGAAGCGTTGCGATTGAACATTTCCGAGTTTCCTTTGGCTGGATGTCGGCTAAAAAAGCTGTATTTTCCTTTGGAAGTCGTCAGGCAAATGTAGCGCACTGAGAATGTATAACACGAGCACTGCATGTCAATGTATGCACGGGCAGTAAAACAACTCTGTTTAAATTTAAGTTTATTTGGGTTTTTACTCCATAACTAAAAAAAAAGTCGCTTGGTAATCAGTAATTTTAACCGACTTCAAATAAAACGGAAGGAGGTTCACAATTCGGTAGTATTTTTTTATGTTTGTTATCGCATACCTTTTTCATTTATGAATTATGAAAAATTCTTATTTTATTTTCAAATCAGATTTTTTCTTCAGATCTTCGCTAAGAAATGTAATGAAAATCGGTCTAGCCGTTTTGTTTAATTGTTTCTTGTTTATGTTTGTTTCAACTGTGTTTTTTTAATGTTTGTTACTGCATAACTCCGCCATTTACGAACCAATTTACTAAAATATTTTTGACGTGATAACGTCTTATAAATCGATGGAGCCGGCTGCACGCACGAAAAAACATGACTCATGCGTCGTTACGTTAGGGTAAATGAGGGTAAGGGTAAGGGTTTGGTCGGGTTCCGAGTCCGAGTCCGAGTCCGAGTCCGAGTCCGAGTCCGAGTCCGAGTCCGAGTCCGAGTCCGAGTCCGAGTCCGAGTCCGAGTCCGAGTCCGAGTCCGAGTCCGAGTCCGAGTCCGAGTCCGAGTCCGAGTCCGAGTCCGAGTCCGAGTCCGAGTCCGAGTCCGAGTCCGAGTCCGAGTCCGAGTCCGAGTCCGAGTCCGAGTCCGAGTCCGAGTCCGAGTCCGAGTCCGAGTCCGAGTCCGAGTCCGAGTCCGAGTCCGAGTCCGAGTCCGAGTCCGAGTCCGAGTCCGAGTCCGAGTCCGAGTCCGAGTCCGAGTCCGAGTCCGAGTCCGAGTCCGAGTCCGAGTCCGAGTCCGAGTCCGAGTCCGAGTCCGAGTCCGAGTCCGAGTCCGAGTCCGAGTCCGAGTCCGAGTCCGTTCAGCAGCGTTCGACATCTGTCTCTCGCCTACTACAACACACACAACACACTAACAACTAGCTTTTAATTAATCTACTTTTTCAGACTTCGGCCCGCTTCCACTCCAAATATTGCTATGCCCTGAGCATTAGGGCCTATTATGTATTTACCATTTTTTACTTTAAGACCTCACCATGTAACATAATAATTGCAATAAATAATATGAGTATGAGTATGAGTACTTGAGTGAGCGATGCGTCCGCGTGGACAGCTGTATGACGTTGTCACGTTCAACTATCGTCAGTAAACCGACTTTACAGACAAGCGATTTTTTTATCTTCCAGATTGGTCCCATATAAATTTCATCCAAATGGTTTCAGCAGTTTGGCGATGAAGTCAGTTCCTCATGTTTTTAAACTTATTTTATACCATGACTAAATTTATTTACACAAAGAAACTTACAATTAAACAAATATTTACAAAATGTACAAAATACTCAAGAAACAGTTGAGCTATCTGCAGATCGTTACAAACGATCTAGAGATAGCTCAACTGATCCAAATCAGTGCCAGACGGAAGCGTCCCCAAGACGCTGGCGGCATTGCCACGCTGAATAGCAATGCTTATACGCTGCGACAGATACCCACCAGCTCTTGGGTCACGCGTCGCCTCGATCAGTCGCCTAGACAACATTTTGAAGACCCACGAGGCCTCGGTTCCCCACGGACCCAGAGTAGTAGTACCATGGCTTAATGTAATGTGCATGATTTTTAATTTAATATTTCGAGTATAAATTTACCTACTGTACATTATACACTGTGTCCACCACGGCATCACAAGATGCATTTTTGAAGCTGCTGGCAATACCAGAGGGACTTGTTGAGTATTGCCGCGCGGCTCTGCCAAATGCAATTCCAGGCAGTAGACGTGACGCAATGTCCTCTGTGCAACGCAATGCTACCGCTGAAACTACGCCCAATTTACAATTTTTATGATTTTATTTTTTGTACTAGAAAAATTGTTGTTGAGAATACCTAGTTCAGTAGGCCTACCCTGAGCTCTGTCTGGCTCTGCAATTATTGGCAATTGGCAATTATCATCATCCGCACTTGATGTGCGGGCTGGTTTTTCCGCAAGTAGGCTGCTGGTGGGCCCTTTTTGCGTGATCCTTGACACGTGTTGCTCGAACTTTTCTACGACACGCCGGTTTCTCACGATGTCTTCCTTCACCGTTTGAGAGTACTGGCATAGTGCACATAAATTTATCGACGGAAAAACTCATTGGCACACGACTGGATTTGAACCCACGATGTTCGAATCGGAAGGCGGGGCCGCTACCACTAGACCACCAGTGCTCTCTAGTGTCTGATTCTGTCTCTGGTTCTGGTTTTGAGTCTGTGTGAGTGTTGACTAAATCAATCCTACGTCAAAACGTCACACACTGATGAGCACTCACACAGACTCAAAACTAGAAATCAAGTAATGCACTGATGAGCACTCACACAGACTCAAAACCAGAGCCAACGACAGACCCAGACAGAGCTCATGGTAGGCCTACTGCTGTCTTGTTCCATAGTACAAGCTCTGCTAAATTTGGGGCTAGATAGTGTTGTGGTGATTATAATTACGTAATATTTATTAATTTCTTTATAATGCTGTAAAGCTAACTTGAACGAACAATATACATTCTACTAGTACTGTTGATTAAAAATAAACTGTAAATTATGGTTTGTATCTTCGCTTTTAGAGCTAAGCAAGTCTAGTCGGGATATAAATAGGAAGTAGCTTTCACCATTATGGTCAGCCCTTACTGTCAGGCACTCCTCCGCAGTTGTCCATGGTCAATGTGCGTGAAAAAGCAGTTTTAATCATTGTTGTTGTATTACTTAAGTCTTACTTAATTGGAATAGCATGACACAGGAACTGACCTGTTATTTTTATTTTGTAAGAAAAACATAGGTAACTAGCGGCCGCCCACGGCTTCGCTCGCCCCGCAGCCGTTACGCCCTGTTGATTTTTCTTTTAAAAGTTTTTCCTCTTTTTCTCCGCTTAGGGAAATAATTTTCCAATTTTCTTTCGTAGTGCACCCCTATGCTATAAAACGAACATACTCTCCAAGTTTCATGCTTCTAGGACTTACGGTTTAGGCTGTGCGTTGATTGTCAGTCAGTCAGTCAGTAACGTAAGAGTTTTATATATTTAGATTAAAAAAAAACAAAGTGATTGAAGTGAAAAAAAAATCAAGTGGATGAAATATATTTGACACTAGCAGCCACCTGGGGCTTCCCCTGTTTGGGAGTTTTTTCCACGTATTCTTGTTATTTGAGCAAGATTTTTTTTATACTTAGCTGATGGAACATGCATATGGCCCACTTGATGTTCAGTGGCTACTATCGCCTAGAACAAACATTTCATTCACGTTAGGAACGTCTTAAAAGTATGATAGAAATTTGTAGTTTAAAAAACTAAAGAATCACGCTTTTATGACTAATTGAACTTTTTATTGAATTGATTTAAAAAAAAAACTGTAATAATCAATTGAAAAATGTATATTATTGTACAAAAAACTATAATTTATTATTTACTTTTTAGTTTTTTCATATTATTGCATTGTCCTTTGACAGGTGTACAAAGTTTGAATCAAATCTGATCGTTCAAAGTAGGACAAAATCGAGCTCAAAGGGGTCGGTACATACAAGCAAGCAAACAAACTTACATACAGGTGAATCTAATAAAAGCGTTATAAAAAGACGAATCCACGTGTGCATGTATGGCTGCAGTCAGCACTCCCAGCAGATAGTAGATCCCGATCTATCAGCAGCACCGGGAGACTCCATCCATCTCCATTTGAGCGCGGTCTTAGCGCGGGAACTCCTTATTTAGCTCACTTTTATACATGTAGCACAATTTCAGTTATTTTGACAGAAAGGAGCCTCTTTGAGGTGCACTTAAAATCCTTTCACCACACTTTCGGTTCGAAAGAATCGGTGCCACGATGAGAAGAGAAGAAGTTGTTTTGACTGAAAGTCTTGGAAATGATGACATCGTGACGATCGAGGAAGGTAGATAGAGAGGACTCTCATCTTTCATTCTAGAAATATATAAGGAAGGCTATGTCCATGGACTTCAATAATTATGGATTCTTTAAACACAACTGTCTGATTCAAAACAGAGCTAAAATACCAAGACAGGCAAACAAACAAGAAGACAAAGATTAACTTACTAACACCTCAAACTTACACCCACTTTTTGGTGAAACACGCATTGTCCCAACTATTACAAATTTCTCATTACTATTTCTAAGATGAATACTGCTACGCGATATTGAATTTAAATATGTTTTATTAAGGTTTATTTTACATTGCAGGATAGCGCGAAGTGCCCGTACCTTCAGACAGTTTAATTAAAGTAACCACAGCAGGTAAACAAAGCCGGTAGTACTCTACTTTGCTGATATCAATTTACTGGAGGTGTACGGTTATCGCTGAACTGAGCTAGACCACTCAAATAGATTCCAATTTCTAGCCCAAACTTTTTAAATACTTTCTGTTTTTTTTTATACAGCTAGTTGATGGAGCAAACATCTAGCCCACCTGATGTAATGGTAGTGGTAAACATAGCCTTTAACAAAGCATTAATTGCCTCGTAGGTCACGCACGTCCGGAACGTGCCCTACCATGTACTGCCCTGCGTCTACATAGCTACAAACATGTTTTGGTGCCCCACCTAAAATAGGATAAAATCAGGAAGATGAAGAAGACTTCTACGCAGCTGGTTACGAAACATGGTTACAAAGAAGCACTAAAAGCTATTTTTTTAGCTCGCTAGGCTAAGAAATTGCGATTTAAGTGCCACGAACAAAAGTTCGTAGCAATGTGCTACGAAATGGCATCAGTCGTAGAGCAGCTACAACGTAGCATCGTGTCGTAAGCTACTACCCTCATATCATATTCCCTACGCTGCTGCTACTAAAATGATCTTGTCTCTCTCGCTCTCATACAGCAAAAAAGAGATGAAAACATACTTCGGTAATTTTAGCCAATTAAATCTTGGCTATTGCTTGGCTGGGCGTAGATTTTACTAAACTTTCCTCTTCATTCGGATATGTCTTAGGAATAAAATGAAAGTGCACAAGCTGAATAAAATAAGCTGATCGATTCGCTGAGGAAGCTGAGCGTTTCGATTCGAGTTTGAAATGAATTTAATTTCTAAACAATGGTCAGGTTCTTCTTACAGCTTGTAAAGGCTTCCCCGATATTCCCGTAAAGGATATTACAGTATCGATTTCGACTGAACTTATTTTGTTACCGGGAAACCCAGAGGTCAGTGGTTTGAACGGTATGAAAAGCTGTTAGTTTGTTTGCTGTTCTAGGCTGGGTTGTATGGAACTGCCACTTAAACTCTCCTGACTATAAGATGTTTACAACTGATCCTTCTTCTTCTTTGCGATCTAACTGAGAGTGAGTAGTAGTAGAGCTCTTTATGAAGAGGAAGTACTACCACCATGCCTATTTCTTTCGTGAAGCAGCGAGCCTGTGTTTGGTCTTGAAGGGTGTAGGTGCCGGTGAAATTACTGGCACGTGAGGCTGAACATCTGTATGCCTCAAGTTGATCGACGCAGATCATAGGGCACGTTTCTGAGGCACGATTATATATAATGTGGCTCTTAGTGATTTGTTTACTTTAGATTGAAGTTCTGAACTTTATTTGAAGATCCACTTTGAGTCACAACTATTTGCAAACCGAAGTTAGGTATGGCAACTTTGGTTTGCAAATAGCTGTGGCTTCAATCTAGAGTGAGCTAGTATATGACATGTGTGAACTTTAAAAACCAGAAATACCAATCTACTTTTGATGCTGAGTGTACTAGACTTGTGACAAACATCCTCAAAAAATCCGGGTTGATGTCGAAAATATGACGTCTGTAGCAAATGTACAATCGAGCACAAAAGTTAATTCAATGACAAGGGGCAGTCAAAGGATCTACTTGAACAGACAAAGGTATTGAGTACAGCCGTGCACAAAGGGGTTCAGTTCTTTGTGCGATGCGAATATTCAGATTTAGAATCTAGAACTAGAGTGGTGTAGTCTTTGCTTTATTTTGTTAAGGTGCCTCGTAGTTATTTTGCTTTGAACTGAACATTATCATAGGTTTGTTTGGTTATTTTAAACTAGGAGGAACTAAGTCTATGAAGCCGTTATTTTGGTTTCTAGCGTTTTTAATTGTGAAGTCACAAAATTACCTTATTATCCATTTGATGTTGAACGTATATCTATGTATGATTATAAAGATTGCACAGAGCACAGAGTACAAAAGAGAACAATTAAGGGGATTAACCTACGTTGTATCATAATTTATGAAAATAGACTTTCCTTGCCAAAGTTTTTTTTTTTAAGTTTGTAGTATAGTATTTGTGATAATGGGTATGTATGGGTAGGTGCAGCTGAACATCTGTATGCCTCAAGTTGATGAACACAGGGCAGGGCACGTTCCTCTCTTGCGTTACCTAAGAGGCAACGCTTTGTTATAGATGATAGTTACCATTTCACATCAGGTGGGCCATATATCAGGATGGCACTCACATAATATGCGAGTACCATCCGCGCTGGTTGTATAAAAAAAAATTGGTTGTCTGTAAAGTCGGTTTACTGACGATAGTTGAACGTGACAACGTCATACAGCTGTCCACGCGGACGCATCGCTCACTCAAGTAGGAGAGAGACAGATGTCGAACGCTGCCGTGCGTGCCTCTTTGTAGCTCGTCCCGCGCTCTCGCTTGCCCTTCAAGCCTTAAATGGAACGCCTCAGAGCGAGGTAACGCCGCATGAGTCATGTTTTTTCGTGCGTGCAGCCGGCTCCATCGAATTATAATTATGTTGTCACGTCAAAAAAATACTTATATATTAAATAACCTCTTAGTAATGTCGTAAAAATAACAACAAACGAGTACTTATTGATTATTTGAGCGCCACGAGGGAATTGAAAGTCAGCCCAAAAATTCTTGGTGACATATTTTTTGGGCGAACGAGAGCTGGGGTCACTCAATATCGCTTTTAAAATGTATTATGAGCCTTAATGCTTATACTGTTTAAGTTCAATATTGCTTAAACTAGCGCCAAAATATTGGAGATTTTGTAAAATTTCCATCTTGGATACTCATATTTTTATGCGACGATAAAATGTATAGATTAAAAAACTAGCCGTTAGTTGAATAAAATACAGTCTGGAAGATATTTGTGTCTGGAAGATATTACTCAAGGCTATAAGATCGCTCGTTGTTCACTGTAGCTGTTAACTTTGTAATTTGAATCCTTGCGATGTACAGTACAATAAAAAGTTTTTACTTTATATATTTGCACGAAATTAACCAATTATCCTCAACGTTAATTTGAAGTAATATTTCAAAGGTGTAAATTGCTTGCCAGTGCTTAGCTTTATAGCATACTCTTAGACGAATGTATAATTACATAGGGCGATATCACACTTGCGTTTGGTAAACGTGTTTCTATTCGTCGATAGACTTGCACGCAAGCGTAGCGAGCTATCAAACTATTTATAACTTTAAGTAGTCGTAATTCTCGAAGAAGGCACTGTAGGCTGTTTTTGAGCTAACATAATAAATAAATAAAAATCATGTCATAGAGACTCCGTCAGTTTCTTTCAGTGCTTCTAGCTCAATATAATTTTATTTCAGTGTTATACGCATGCGATGAGAACTGTACCGGCAGCAAGCCCGTTGAATATTCCCCTCACTAAATAAATCGGTTGTCTGTAAAGTCGGTTTTCTGATGATACTTGAACGTGACAATGTCATACAGCTGTCCACGCGGACGCATCGCTCACTCAAGTAGGAGAGATACAGAAGTCGAACGCTGCCGAACGCGGAGGCCGATCGTGCCTCTTTGTCGCTCGTTCCGCGCTCTCGCTTGCCCTTCAAGCCTTAAATGGAACACCTCAGAGCGTGGTAACAACGCATGAGTCATGTTTTTTTGTGCGTGCAGTAGGCTCCATCGAATTATAAGACATTGTCAAGTCAAAAATAAGCGCGCGGAACGAGCGCGGAACGAGTTCCATTTAAGGCTTTAAGTCCTTGGACTTGAAGCCTTAAATGGAACGCCTCAGAGCGAGGTAACGCAGTATGAGTCATGTTTTTTCGTGCGTGCAGCCGGCTCCATCGAATCATAAGACGTTTTCACGTCAAAAACGTTTGCAAAGCGCAAGTGTAATCGCGCCCTAACACTGGTATTCTTATGAGTTCAAGAGCTTAGCTTTTCCATTAAATATCACGTTTCTGTAGAAGCTTTAATAAAATTGCTGTATCAAGCTAAATTATACATTCACAAAGTATATTCATTTATTTACAGATAAAATTACAACTCATAAAAGTATTTACAAGATTAACAAATCAGGAATGAAACAGTTGAGTTATCTGCAGACCGTTATAAACAATCTAGAGATAGATAAACCGATCGAAGCGACACTTGACCCAAGAGCTGGTGGGTATCTGGCGCGCGTATAAGCATTGCTATTCAGCGTGGCAATGCCGCCAGCATCTTAGGGACGCTTCCGTCTGGCACTGATTTGGATCAATTGAGCTATCTCTAGATCGTTTGTAACGATCTGCAGATAGCTCAACTGTTTCTTGTGTATTTTGTACATTTTGTAAATATTTGTTTAATTGTAAGTTTATTTGTGTAAATAAATTACTTCTAAACCGATCATATTCGGTGTCAATCAGAAGTGTCCCCATCACGATGAATAAGAAAATTGCTGATACCAAGATAATTCAATTTAATACATATTTCAATGTGGAAATCAAAACTGTTTCAACCAAAAGTCAAAACCGTTACAGAATATCACGCTAGGGCTCACTCAGGCAGATTATTTCAAGTATTATCGAAGTGAATCTTCAGCGACGCGTTAGAGATACTACTACAGCTACTGTCGGGAAAGAGGGAAAGAGGGCGGATTGGAAATATTCAAGGATAAGATTGATGGAGGCCCTGACAGCCTGGAGACGAGTGCTGGAGGGTTGGGATGATGATACGAAAATACTCGTTTTTATCTAGCCCGTGGAGGAATGTCGCGAATAGATCCAATTTTAAAATCGATTTGCATGATGTTGACCCTTTTACTGGGTTTAATTGAGTGGCGCAAGCACGCAAGCAGACGTCTAAACTTCTTCTTCTTCTTAATGAATGGCATCTGTCCATTTTGGATAAATTTTGTCAGTGTCGAGTAATGAGGATATATTACATAACATAAAATACTTTTTCGTCAGTCATAGACAAAGTCGGCTCTGCTTGGCTTTGAAAACAAAATGATGGTCGTTTGTTTTCATAACCATCAGAAACCTTTTCGATCATATCAGGATATCACATTTCATTCCAACTGCTAAAACTTTGAGCTAAGACCTCAAGTAATATTGGTTTCGAAGATATTTCAGAGATCGTAAAAAAGAGGAAAGTCTGGGGGCCTTAGTCAACTCGTCCTCGACATCGGCTTCATTTTTGATGTTTGAAACTTAGCCTAGACTTCAACTGTTACTTTTGTATTGTATAACTATCTGACATAGGCAACACCACCACCACCGAAAATAAAACCTTGTGAATGAATGGAAATTGATGAAAATTCGTATTTTGGTATTGCGTAACGCCAAAATGAACTTCAATTGGATACCTTTCATAATAATACCAAAATAAAATTGTGACTGGGTCGACTGATTTCAAGTTAGACAATAATGCTGCAGACCCATTCTTCCGGAAATAAATAAGGAACGGCCTAAGTCTAGCAGTAGACTTCTCAAGCTGATTATGAAATGATTGAGCTCGTCTTTTTGAAGATTTTTTTTAATAACTTGGATGATTTGTTTATTTATTTATTAGGATCACCAAGAAATAATACACATAAATTAAAATTAGGTCGAGCAAAAAAATATCCTTCCCCGTGTTTATCCACTGAAGGCTGATTCGACGCTGTTTGTTTGTCCGAGCGAAGAACAACTCCGAACTTTTACATAAAGTAAAGAAAAATACCTAAGTAATGTGCTAACAGGAACAGATTTTTTCATGGAATTTATATTGAAAATGACTCCTCTATCTGTTGAAGTTCAAACAAAATTTTCTACAGCAAAATTCAAATATTTTATCGCAGCCTTCTTGGGATTCCGCATTTTTGTTGTAATCTGGAGGCTCGGAACATAAGTTAAAATACCGCGAATATCGTCTTTGAACCTTTATCAAATGGTAACGCGGGAATAATGGGTTCGGAGACATGCGGGAGCACCCGGGCACAGTTGCAAGCTTACAGAAGTGTTGATTTTTGTATTATTATTGACGGACGTTTCTAAAACGCTAAGCTTGACAAAAACTAGCTAGCTGATAGAATACTGACTTAAATACTTACTTAAAAAACTTTTCAAATTCATATTTATTATTATGTTACATGGTGGAGGTCTTTAAAAATGGTGAATACATAATAGGCTCTTAAGTTATGGGCATAGCAATATTTGGAGTGGAAGCGGGCCGAAGTTTAAAAAATAAATGAAAAGCTAGCTGTTAGTGTTGTTTTGTGAGTCAAATTAAGTTATAACGCAGTAATAATATATTTCAGTTATAACACGCCTGAAATAGACACGACTGAAGAGAAAAAAAATTGTCTTTAGCTTGCAGTGAGACACTACAGGTTCTTTCTTATTATAACATGCATAGGAATACAATATTTACTTGCTTATAAACTCAAACAAAGGAAAAATAAATACCCCTTGTCGCACGCACGCAAATGTTTGCCCCTTGGTAGGAATTGAACTCCTAAGCTACGAGTACAACTTATGAGGCAGAGCGACTAACAAATGAACTGTGAGAGTTATGAACAAAGACTTACATTTTCTTTGATAGGACCAAAGGGTTAATGATGTTAATGTCGATGATTCGTTACTTCTGTTTCAAATCTTTGTTTTTTTTCGCTTAACTTGTCAACTTACTAATTTAATTTTTGTTGAGTGTATTTTGTCCTGAGTGTTTCCGTCAGCTTTATTAAAAATGTCATTGAAGAAAATGTAGATTCCTTCTACATTTTCTTCTTTTCGAAGAGAAGGGACCAGCTATGGAAGAGGAGCTTAAGCTCCTCTTCCATAGCTGGTCCCTCATTGTTAAGGCATCGTGACTCCTTCTCATTTTGTGGAAATCTCTCTAAATAATAAAACTTTATGCCAACCGATTGGTAGTCGACAAGTAATGGCACCAAGTTACGTGATCACTGTTCCTTGTTCATCATCATCATCATCAGCCTGAAGAAGTCCACTGCTGGACATAATGCTGTTCCTTGTTAGTATCATTTATGGTTGTTGGCATCAAATTATTGATAGCAACAGAATTACACAATCATCCGGCTCCCTGTCTTCAGCTGTCCGTTGTGTGTGTTTTAATGTCCGTTGTGTGTGTTTGTCTTGCGTGTGCGCCTTTATGTCAAATAAATGTATTTTCTTTCTTTTCTTCTTTTTTTCTTCATTTATTCTGTAAGGTTATGAAGTTTAGTATCTGATGTCAATACTGTGCACTCCCGGTAGAACACCCGCGGGCTGCCAGTTCTTCCTGAAAGTCATCTGTTATCCTGTCCAAAGCGGAGCGTGCCGCGCCCATCATTTCACGAAAAACTCAGCTATTTTCAATTTTTCAATTTATTTATTCAGAAACAATAACTTATCGTATTCGAATGTCTACTTAAAAATACACTGACAAATAATAATATAACAAACACAATATGATAACAAACAAATTAATTAAAATTAAAATACTTAGACACTCATTAATAATAATAATAATAATAATAATAATAATAAAAATGTCAGGCTGATTGGTGATTGTGGAGTTTACTATCATAAAACTCTTCAATAGAGTAGAAACATTTCTCCAACAAAAGCTTCTTCAACTGTCTTTTAAAAGCATTAGGGTTGCCGACAGACTTCAACTCAGCAGGCAGAGCATTAAATAATTTGATAGCCTGGTACCGACAGCCGTGCATTGCCACATTTAACCGCGGACACTTAGGGGCTTCAAGGTTCTTTCTTCTCGTATCCAACCTTAGCAATCTATCTTCTACTGATTCATATCTATATGAATGTCGAGCAATGTCCATGAGAACCACTAATATATAAAGGCTGGGAAGGGTCAATATCCTAAGATTTTTAAAATGATCTTTGCACGACTCCCATGGAGGTATTCGCACGATCGTTCTAATAGCACGTTTTTGTAGCACAAAAGCTCTATTCCGGTTGTATTTGTAACTGTTTCCCCAAAATTTCACACTGTACCTGAACTTTGATTCTACTAAAGCGTAGTAAACAGATATTAATTGCTCACGACTGACCTCATCTCTTAAGCTCCTTAAAGCGTAACAAGCAGAGCTAATCGCGTTTTCTAGGGCTTCTAATTCAGTTTTCCAGTTTAATGCCTGATCAATATGCACGCCAAGAAATTTAACGCTATTTGCAAATTCGATTTTTACTCCGCTATTAATAATGTCTACGGTATCATGACTATGTGCTGTAGTTTTGAAAAGAATTGCTTGTGTCTTACTTATATTAAGTTTTAGGTTGTTTGCATAAAACCATTTATTGAAAGTGTCTAGTGCCATGCCAATTTTATGTTCGAGTTCTTGAGCAGATGTGCCTGGGATAATTGCATTCGTATCATCTGCATATATGACTACCCTAATCCCTGGAACAGAATCACTAATGAAGTTAATGAGGTCATTAAGAAATATTACAAAGAATATAGGCCCTAAAATGGACCCCTGGGGGACCCCGCGTTTTATAGTCAGTACCTTGGATTTTGTCACGACTTCTTGTCGGTCCAAAACATTTTTAATTTCAATGAATTGTTTTCTGTCGCTTAGATAAGATCTGACAAGACTAAGAGAATTTCCCCTTACTCCGTAGTACTCCAGCTTGGCAATTAATATCTCATGATCCACGGTATCAAAGGCAGAGGAAAGATCTAAGAAAAGACCCGCTACCTTCATTTTACTTTCTAGGTATCCTATCGATTCACTAATTAACAAGTCAACCGCGTCGAGAGTGCCCACTCCCATCTGGTAGCCGAATTGGCGTTGATTTAATATTTTATTTAAATTTAGGTGCGACACAATTCGATCCTTGATAAGTTTTTCAAATAGCTTCGAAAAGATCGGCAGTAACGAAATAGGCCTAAAGTTTCTTGGATCAGACTTTTTACCTTTTTTATGGACCGGCAAAACCCTAGCAATCTTCAACTGGTCAGGAAATATTCCTAAGTTTATGCATTTATTAAATGCATTTGCTAATGGCTCAGCTACAACATCAATGTTTTCTTTGATTACTGCAATAGGTATTTCGTCAAATCCGTAGGAGCGTTTATTTTCCATCCTTTTCACTATAAATTTAATCTCATTTCTGTTTGTTTCCTCAAATTCCATGTCAATCTGAACTTTATTAGAGTGTTCTGTCATATAATTTAGTGCTAGTTTTTTTTTCTCATTATTATTAGGGTCATCAGAACTATAATCAAATTGATTGACAAATATGTCTACTATGTCTGGGCTATTCTCAATAATTTTATCATTTATTTTAAGTTTATAATTGTCATATGTTCTAATATTATTTTTATTTCTATGTCTATTAACAATATTCCAAATTTGTTTCGTGCTATTTTTTGCTGCAGCCACTTCATTAATAACCGCCATTTTCTTTGATGCAGCTATAACCTTTTTGTATAGTTTTATATAATTTTTTTGGTAGGTAACTATAGTGTGATGACTATTTATCTTACTACCAGAATTTAAAAATCTTTTCATTTTACTAGCGGTCCTGATTCCCTTAGACACCCAGTTGTTTTGTTTTAGGTTATTTACCTTTATCATAATGTCTTTCTCTTTAAAAGAAGCAGTAAAAAGATTATGAAAGCAGCTAAAGAAATCATTACAGTTCACAAAATCATACTCTAACAAGCTTTGCCTAAAATGATCCCTATTACGATCAGAGAAAATTCTTTGTTTTGACCTATATGATTCCGTTTCTTGCCTGCAATTTGTGGTTTCCATATTCAAACTACATAACAGAGCAGCATGGCCATCTCCTATTCCATTATGATCAACAGTAGTGCCAGCTATATTACCGTCTGGAAGATTAGTGAGAATGTTATCAATGCACGACTCGTGCTCGTTTCGAGAAAAAGTTATCGATTCCACCAGATGCTTGAAGTTGAAGCAATTGAGAAGGGTTACCAATGCATTTTTATTATCACTATCCTTTAAAAAATCAACATTAAAATCTCCAAAGACAATGCACTTTTTGTTGAAGAAATGCTCCAATAGAGCTTCGAGTCTAATAATAAAGTCACTGAAGTTCTTATCATCAGGGATTCTATAAATACAACAAATATTCAAATTCAGGATTGTGTCTCTTACTCCACATATCTCAAAACTGTCAATTTTATACAACTTTTTACAGATTTTTAGTTCTTCAGTGATAGTATTACTGCTACATAAAATTAAAGAACCACCCCTCTTCTTATTTACTCTAAAGTTAAAGGAGGCCATTTTATAGTTGTCAAAATTAAAAACACATACATTTTGTTTGTTAAGAAAATGCTCCGCAATACAAATATAGTCAATACCAGGTTTTATGTCACTTAAATATATTTTTAAAAAGTCTTTTTTATTAGCTAAGTGTGAGTTTGGGATTCTGCACCTAGTGTTCTGTATCAACAGGCAATAATATCACGTGTATGTCAGCTACTTGGGCAATCATTTCTTGGACATAAGTAAACGCCATAGCAAATTGTTATAATTAACAAAAAACAATCAGAAGGTCATATCGTTCTTCCTCGAAATGTGTAGGGGAGGCCTATGTCCAGCAGTGGACTTCTTCAGGCTGATGATGATTATGAATAAGAAGTTTCTTGCAGGGGAATGGGAACTTTCTTTTAGTTTGACCTTGATGTTTTTTTTATTATTTGCCACGATAGAGTCGTCTCTACATGTTTTATAATAGTCACTTATTTTGTGCATAATGTCAACTGCCTCTGTTACATACTACCTACAAACAGACAAAGTAAAACTATTAATATGATCCCGTTAACATCCCATGGGTACGGAACTCTTAAACGAGATACAAGGCGGTTATTTGCATAAATAAAGTGTTAGAACAAGTTCTTATAAATAGGTAGTTAAATTTTATTAAATTTCCTAGTGATATCTATGTCCGTTTTCTGTGGTTCTAGGCTACCTCCCCACTAATTTTCATCCAAATTGGTTTAGCTGTTCTTGAATTATAAATATTGTAACTAACAGTAGGCCTACCTCAAGCTCTGTCTGGCTCTGGCTTTGAGTCTGTGTGCGTCCTCATGTGCGTCCTCCTGCGTTGAAACGTCACACAAACAGTATAATACTGGATTATACTGTTTGTGTGACGTTTCAACACAGGATTTATTTAGTCAACACTCACACAGACTCAATACCAGAGCCAGAGACAGCGCCAGACAGAGCTTGTGGTAGGCCTATTAGACTTATTAGATAATATTATATTTAATAAGAATAAAGATAATAATATTTTTTAGATAATGTAAATTTATTTAGTGTTTCGACTTGTTAGCTACAAGAAATCAGAATAAGATTATGAAATAAATCTCATAAAAATTCTAGACAATGCATTGTTTTTCTACGAATCGTTGACAAAGCAGACAAAAGGTGAACTGTCGATATGATACAATGTTAGTAATATAACTTTTTGATAGTTTCACAAAGTATAAAACTTGTAAAATTGTCTTCAGTTGAAAAGTCTCATCTATTACTTTGCTTTCCTGGCAGCGTCTCTTGTGGTTTAGCATAACTCGTGTGGGAGCGCTCACAAGTGCCTTAACAAATTGAGTAATAAAATACATGAACACATCACTTTCAACGACAAACACGCCTATTGTTGCTTAGCTTTGTCCAAAAAGTGTATCAAAAGACGATGAACACCGTGAAAAAAAATCTGGCTCGCCCACTTAATATAATGCTATGTTTCCATGCGTGCCGGGCAGCCCGGCAGGTTGCCTGGCAGGCTGCCTGGCGGGCTGCGTGGCATGCAGCCCGTCCCGGGCCAGCGAACATTCAAGCTTGAACAACATGCTTGCCGTGCAGCCCGGCGAGCTGCCTGGCGAGCTGCGCGGCATGCAACCAGTGTTACCAGGTACACGGTAATTACCGTAGATGCACGGTATTTTTGGCTTAAACACGGTATACGGTAATGTTTCACTACCGTGTCATTTTCTAGGGTATTTTTAATTATGAATTACCTTGACAGTCAATATGTAAATAATTACGAAGTATTCCCCGATCATCAAAATACGTCTAAATGTAAAAGTATGCCCTTTGCCCTGCCCACTAGTTAAACAATCAGTGTATATGAAAATTGGTTGTAGGTATAATATATGAATGAATGAATCGCTTTCTCGCAACTCGCACCGTACTCTTTTTTTCTTTGATAGTTTTGTTGGTGTTTGATGTTTGGCAAGTGCGCAGTGCATTATTCAGCGAAACAATACTTTTAATTTCGACCATGTTGTAATTATTACGATACTCTGTGATTACGACTTTGTTACCTAACTAAACATGAAGACATTTGTTAAACAATAATTGACTCGTTGTCTTAGCAACAGTCACAGAGGTTTTATTCTAACTGATGCAACCTCAACAGTAATCTCCGATCGTAGCGACTTTTTTTAGCAACGTCCACTCGTCACGAAAGCGCGAGAGAGACTGACTGCCCACTAGTGTTGCCACGTGCCAAAGCAAAATATCTGGTGACAGACGGACAGATAGACAGACAGACAGTCAGACGGACTGACAGTGAAGTCTTAGTAACCATATTAACTATACTAATAGTATTATCGATTCTTTTTCTGTCATTTCGGGAAGGAACATAGCTTTTTGATTTTAATTGTTTTTCTGGTGTTATTTTGAGTTCTGTTGTGTAATTTTGGTGGTATTTTAACACAACTTGAGTATTTTAACATTACTTGAGGTCTTAGCTCAAAGTGTTAGCAATTAGAATTAAAGTGTATTATGTGATATTCTGATTTGATCGAAAATGTTTCAGATGGTTTTGGAATAAACGGCCATCTTTCTTCCAAAGCCAATTATGTAGGGCTGACTATGACAGAAGACTGACGATTTGACGGAAAAGTATTTTATCTATGTAATATATTATCATCATTCTCAAACTACTCGACACTGGCAAAATTGATCCGAAAAGGGCAGATGCCATTCATTAAGAAGAAGAAGAATAGTATTATCAAAAGTGGATCTAAATTAATATTTTTAGCCTTTATTATGTCTAAAGATGTTCATCTTAACATAGACTAAATCAGATTCCAAAAATCTGTATAAAAGTAGGGTAAAATCTGTAATCTGTAATACTACCCTAAATTCTGTATAAATACAGATAAATCTGTATGATTGGCAACACCAATTTGGCCCGCGCGCGTGTACACAGTCACCGGGCGCCCGCACATTCATCAAAAAACCGACACTCGCCCGGTTCGCGGCATTCACGTTCAGCGGGCGCGTTTACGGGCTCGGGCGTACCGTTTCCACGCGCGTGAATGTGAATGTGCACGTTGAATGTCGAGTTGAACGCACGCGTGGAAACGAGGCAGTACATAGGCGTTACAAAAATACAAAATCATAATGGGAAACTAAAATAGAGAAAACAAAACTAAACACTTCTAAAAATCAAATGAAATTGTCATAAAAATAAAACTTAAAATCTAAGTGACTTTTAGTGATCTAAGTTTAAGATCACTAAAAGTGATTACAAGTCAAAGTACAGGTTCCTAAGCCAAGCTACCGCTTCTGAAAGAAGGTTCACGAAGATTCAGCGTATTTTAATTGATTCCAATTTCAAAAGTTAGAATTGTTTTGATTTATAATTTTCTTGAAGGAACAACTTTTTAAAGACTAAAAGACTAGGTTCCAGTCACAATAGATTTAGTTGTTCTTGACTTCCTGTTGTGTTTTCAAAGCATTGAACGGTTAAGTTTTAAAAGGCTCGCAAACTCAACTCCAAATGATATTAGACCAGCGTTATCGAAGTGCTCGTTACTATGCTTTGAGTGGCGGCCAACTTGTTTTTTCAACGGTCAATTCTATTTTTATTCTCTTGCATTAATTATTCCGTGTAAATATTCCGATTGGAAAAACATTTTATTATTAAAAATATAAAGGTTTTTTTTTAATTTAGCTTTGTACTTTAATAAGGATTAAACATTTGTGTTATATTTTCTTTTTAAGGTTTAACCTATTTAATGAACTATAACTTAAGCAACAAAAAAAAATCATAATATTAAAAAAAACTAAAACTAATTAAAACTAAACCTTAAATATCTAAATTAACCTTAAATAGAAAATAATACGCAAATGTTTAATCCTTATTAAAATATGAAGTAGGAATTTATTAAAATTTTGAACTTTCTAAATTTTTTCAATCATTTAAAAAAGATGTGCAGAAACTTTACCTGTGCAGGTATTTTTGTTCACTGTTTGCCCAGGTACTTCTGATTATCACAAGGCATCACCCGACTTGCATCGCTGCCAACTTAACCGCTGTTTAAGTTTAAATAAGGTATGTTGCTGTCGAGAGTTCACTCACTGAAGTGGAATCGATCTGTGGTTTGGAACTGAATGGTCACATCACTATATGAATATTCTTTGCTACAAGCAATTGCTACCACTTGACATCAGGTGGACCATAATACTTGTGCCACCAGCATTATATTTTTTTGGATACCCCGCACTTCGCGTTTGAAGTTGCTGTGTCAACGAGTGAGCATAAAAAAGTTAGTTTCAATAATAATCAATAATCATTTATTTGGTAAGAATTATAGGTCAAGTATATTCATAGGTTTTGGCTAATATAAAATACAATTAAATTAGAAAAAAAAATATAAAAATCAAATGGTCAAAATATTAATAATAAAAATATATAACAAATTAATACATCATTAAGGCGTAGGTACATTATGTAAAACATTTAAATACTTTCTATTAAGTCAAGTTTTTTCAATGAACTCCTCATAACTCAGGTTCTACAGGTTGAACCACTAGTATTTTTTAAACGTAGTTATCTAGCCATGAATATTGGTTAATTGTGTGGAGATGTCATCCCAAATTGTACATGATTCTATTATTAAGGGATCATTTAGCGCGGGAATGAAGGGTCGAAGCCAAAGTGGGTCTCTTGGCCCTAAGCATCAGTATCAGTCACTGATGGCAATATCCACTCAGTCTTTAGAGACTACATTATATTCAGGGACGTAGACAAATGAATTGGTGGCGAAAACGCTATAAAATTCTATTAAGGCCAAAATAAAGTTTTCTAACTAGTGACCTGCAGGTAAATGGTGTCCTCTCCCTAACACGTCCACTAAGAACGTGCCCTATATGGCATCACACTGCGTCCATCACACTGACACGTACTACTGAATGACTAGAATGCAACACTAAAACACATACCTAGCTAAAAAAAAAAGATTTAATAATGTCTGGTTTGTAATTCAAATATTACTTTAGCAAACTGAGCCGGGCTTTTGATCAAAGTTTTTAACTTTATTGAAGATCCGTCTTGACCCGTAAACTCTATGCCAGAAGCCGGAAATTACCATTTTTTGCTTAATCGAAAGAAAAAGTATTAATTAACATAATTTTTTTCGCTGACTGACACGGAAGTTTTTTATAAATAAATCCACCAGTTCTTCTAGTTTATATAACGCTTCAAAATAATCCTAGTGATTTTAATTATTATAGAATTAGTCCTAATAAGCCTAAAATAAGAACAACTGTCGTGAAAAAGGGTGGTGGGTAGCGCACTAAAAAGCAAACAGGTCTCTATTGTAGATGATATAAAAGTGTCAGGGCAAGTTTTCACTCTTATACGGGGTGCAGACCAAGAGCTAAGCTAAGTTAGTTTAGCTCGCATAGCTGACGCAATTTTCCATACTTGTGTGCAGACCGCAAACTATGCGAACTAAGCTATGTGAGCTAACTAAAATATGCGAAGCTAAGTTATTTGTGTATGCCGATGCGCAGCTACACGAGCTAAGCTAAGCCCCTCCCGCTACCCCGCACACCCTGTGCCGTCCGTCTAATTGAACTAAGTACGCAACACTGACTGAGTTTTGGCTTAGCTGTTGGTGTGCACGCTATTTATTTCTAGCTTACCTTAGCTTAGCCTAGCTTGCTTGGCATAGCTTAGTTTAGCCTTGGCATAGCTTAGTTTTTGGTCTGCAACCGGCTATATGACAGGATTTTAAAGTTGTGGAAACGTGTCCCGCAGTTTAGTTGTATTGGACAAGCCGTCCAACACAACTAAACTGTGGGACACGTTTGGGAATTTTACCCTACTTGAACAGTGGCCTAGAATTTCCTACAACGTTGAAGCTACGACAGCCAATTGTCTAGAACTAGAGCTTGGAGTCTAATCGGTTCAAGTCGCATTGTCCTGCTACGAAGCTCAACAATTCGATTGGGGCCCTCAGGGGTCGCTCCGGCCACTTGAAGGGGCTTGGATGACTTACTACACTACATTATGAAGGAGGTTGTGGTTTTTGTCGTGCGACCCTCAGGATTCCGAAACTTAATTTGTAAATAATAAGCTTTGCTGCAAAAAGAACTATGGAAACCAGATAGCTGATGATGTACCTCTACTCGAAGACTGTATCTTCATCGTCGTCATGGGTTTATGCCTATGCATTTTTGCTGTATGGTTCTCATACCATGACATGGTCATGTGGCCTAAATTCACCTAGTTTATAAAGCTGTTACAAAGCCTAGTAATGCTTCTTCTTCTTAATGAATGGCATCTGTTCTTTTCGGATCAGTTTTGCCAATGTCGAGTAGTTTAATGAGTTTAAATGATGATAAATTACATGGATAAAATACTTTTTCGTCAAGTCGTCAGTCATAAGTCAGCCCTATCCGGCTATCCGGCTATATTATATCCTATCAGGCTTTGGAAAAAAAATGGCTGTTTTTTCCAAAGTCATCTGAAACATTTTCGATCAAATCAGAATATCACACACTTTCATTCCAACTGCTTACACTTTGAGCTAAGACCTCAAGTAATGTTGGTTAAAATACCACCGAAATTACACAGCAGAACTCAAAATAACACCAAGAAAACAATTAAAATCAAAAAGCTATGTGACTTTCCGAAATGACAGAAAACGAATCTTCCCTGGTAATATTACTAAACGTTACGATTTTGGACACTGTCAAAGTGATAAATCTGTATCCAACTATTCCATACGCTGTGTGGCTCTGTGGTTCAGCCAATCACGTGAAATTGAGTGCTAAATAGCGGCCGGCCATCCATCACGGCCCGTCCTCGTAAAACGCGACCCGCTCTGCTACGGACCAATTAATTACGGTTCAGCTCATTAAACATTTTACAAACGATATTGGCGGCACTAATTGGTACTTTACGCTGAAACCTGTTCAATGAAAAATATAATTACACGGATATTGTTTCTATGCAACAACTTGAAACATAGAGTCGGCTATGAAATTCATTTAAAGCGAATTGGAGTGATGAATGCTTCAGGCACGGTGCATTTAAGGCACGGTAGACATCTCGTCAGATCTCTAGGTACGAATATCACATTTATCTAATGTCGCCATTTCGTTAAAGTGGTTTTTTACACCACAATAACTACAAATGCTTGACTGCAACTTCATCGATGTACTCGTAAGTTATGCAAAGGTTTTCTATCAAAAATCTCTAGATTTACAATTACTTTAAATATAAAATTTGATCAAAAAGGGTTAGTCAAAGTATTTTTAAGAACTTAAGATATCGATAAAGACGTTACTTTAAAACACCCAAAGAAAATCTTTCTCCTCAGGTGATTCCATTCCGATACGTTATTTTAAATCGATATTAGAAATGCTAGGATTTTGATCAGTTTTGAGCAGTCTTGCCAATTTGCGTGTTTCTGATTCAACTCCGCGCGCGGTGGGAGCAACATTGGCAACATTTACACAGAAAGCTGGCTTAAAACCTACGACCATTCGTTGATATGCATGGATTTATCAACTGTAGGAGTATGAACTGTAGGCCTACCATGAGCTATGTCTGGCTCTGTCTCTGGCTCTGGTTTTGAGTCTGTGTGAGTGTTGACTAAATAAATCTTACGTCAAAACGTCACACACACAGTATAATGTACTGGTGAGCACTCACACAGACTCTAAACCAGAATCAGAGACAGAGCCAGACAGAGCTCATGGTAGGTCTACTGGTGGACTAGGAGAAGACGATGGGTTACATTGTAGATTAGACTCTGCACTACAGTGTAGACTTAGGTCAAAATTATAGACTAGAGCTAGAGAATGCACTAGATAGCTGCGGGCAGCCATTTTGTTCACGACGGAACAAATTTCCGCGTTTTAATCTGTCAAACACTTTTTTATTTATTTCTTCTTTTTTTAGGCAAAGCCAACAGTTAACATTATTTTAAGTCACTAAACTTACAGTTAAATTGTATCTATTACACCTTTAATATAACGTAATATATAGCTTATAGAGCTTTATTTTTTAAGATCCGTTCAAACTTAGTATACCTACTTAGTCATAATAGAATGTACTACGGAAGAGCGAGACTCTCTAACACAGGTATTTCCATACTTAAAAGAGAGTCTCAAACCCATGAAATGTATCATAGATTAAGTTTACTGAAATTAATTATTTGTATTTGTATTTGTAATGGCTCGCTTCTGGTTGTTGTGTAAATGCGTCCGTCCGCTCCGAGTGGCATTAGAGTGGAGCCACCGATAATCCGCTCACAGGACGGATGCCCGCCTGCAAATTACATTGACGCCGCTCTCGAGATAAGTACACAGTGTAGGAAAGATATAATTTTTCATTACATAGTCTTTGAATGTGGAACATTCTTTATAAAAATATTTATTACCTTTAAATATTGAACAATTCCAGAAGAACCGTGATCATGGTGCATGCAACTGTGCAGAAATATCGGAAGTCAAAACTCAAAATTTAATCATGGTAAATATCCCGTTGTTTTCGAAAATAATTCCAGAAGAATAAGAAACAATTGAAATCAAATATTTATTGGTAATACATAACCTGCAATCAGCTTTCGACTTCAGCAGCGCGCATTTTTAAAGTTGTTCTTACTTGTAATGCTAAAGAATATTTTGGATTTCGGCTTCGTCCAGGTCACTGCTAGTCTTACTGTTCTTTATTTCCCTGTACTGTGTAGATAGCCAGCTTTTTGAGTGCTCTCCAAATTTCGTGCCCCCGGTCTCTCATTACGCGTCTTCTCATTCAAATGAAGTCGACGTGTCTTCGGTTAGGGCTCATTACATACTGTCGGACTGACCTTTTGTGGTAAGTGGTCTGTTGTAACGGCTAACGACATTTTCGAGGATTGATTTTTGTCTTAGTGGATCTTTGAAGCGCTTTTATGAGATTTCTTTTTCAGGATCTGTGATTATTTAATAAAGGTAATTTATGTTTTTCGTAAGTTTGAAATAACTCCTAATTTTATAAATATAACAATAAGTAGGACAAGAAATGTTCATAAAATAAACAGATTATTTAAAATCAAAACAAACAAATATTCTAAATTCGTTTATTCTAAAATCAGTCCGTCATTTCCTTAAAGCAAATCGCACCCAGTGACCACCGTGGATCTGTAGGAAGAAGGTGTCCTTAGACAGCTTCGCGTGGATCGAGGTCCTGGCGCACGGAGATATCTCGAAGTGCTGCAGCAGCTGATACAGCATTACCTTCACCTCGCAGAGCGCAAAGCGAGACCCTGGAATACGAAAAGCAAGGATATGAAGAATAGGCATGAAGACAGTAATCAAGTATCGCCAAAATATTTATCTGATCTAATGAAAAAGAATTCAAAGATTTTGAAATATGTATTTATTCTCTTATTAATGTCGAGATTAATAATTTATTTGTTAAAATAAATCTACAAAATACAACAATCCGCCATGATGGCTCAAACACCAGTCAGAACGAATTACGTCACGTTTAGGTAAACGTCATTCCGATTTAGTACAAAAGCTGTTGATATACATACCCGTGACGTAATAACAGACGCCATGACACTAGCGAGCGTTTTGGCGTGAATTTGAAAATTTAAATTTAAATGTACTTTTATCGCACAAAAACCTTAATTTTCTACAGAAATATGATATATTTTAGACATAATAGATACTTCTGAATATGATAGAAGAGATTTTGAAAATTAGTCGTCATGCCTATTGGCTGAAACTTCTTTACTCAATAAAACCACAAAGATCACACTGAGTGGGTTCCTAGACATCTGTAGAGTACAGAAACTGACCTATGCAGTTTCTTGGGCCATATCCAAACGGCAGGTAAGTACACGCTTTTATATTCATCTTGTTTGCTTCGGAGAAGCGCTCTGGGTCAAACTTCTCTGGATCCGGGTAGTAGGCGGGGTCATGGTGGATGGCCCACGTGGGGATTCCAATCGACTCTCCTTTCCGTATCTGAAATCATCATTTATTTTACTGATATTACATGTTAGACATGATGTCAGTTTGGATGATAGTGGCTCAATCACGCTTCATCCAAGACAGATTTTGGTGAAATTTGGTAGTGGTTTTAGTTTATACTCTACTCTAAAAAGTTGAAAAGGGTTGAAAAGTGAGCAGCGTGAGAATGTACACTTTTCTTTGCCCCTACCACTGGTAGTATCGAGTGTTTAAGGCTGAACGTGAACACTTGATACTGCCGCAGTCATATTTTGGAAAATAAGTCCGTGAACGAGAAAAGCAAGAGCAGGTTCGTTCCCTATTCTGTTCTACCAACTACCAAAAAAGCGTATACAATGAAACCATTTTAAATAAGCGACCAACTTTTTAGCTCAGCATAATATATAGCACTGCTACCTGTCTATTGTATTACTCACAATGTAATCTTGCGACGCCTTCTCATTGGGTTTCCCTAAGTTGTACTCCTTGATGCATTCCCTGTCCAGGCCAACTATAGGTGGCCACTTTCTTAGGACCTCTAGGAGAAAGAGCAGAAATTAATGCACATTACTAGCGTAGAAAGACTAGATGATTTCTGATGACTTCCAGTGACACCCTTATTGAAAATGCTGAATAAAGTAGGGATGTAGTAATTATAGGCATTCATTGATATACTTCTTAGATTAATTCTGTTCACCATGCCTCTACTTCTCTCTTGGTAGGTTCGGTATTTCAGGAGCTCTCTATACCTTGGCTCAAATTCAAATAAAAATTTTAATTAAAAAAAAAATAGTAATTTTTGAACCGCTGACTTGTTATCTAAAATCTTACCAGACATAACCATGTCCAAGTAATTCAAGTTTTGTATGCAGGTGTAGTCTAGCTTTCCCCCGTTCTTCCGGATGTCTTCCTGGATCTCCCGCACCAGTCTGTCCTGAATGTCAGGGTTGATAGCCAGCTCGTGGAGAACGAATGACATGGTTGAGGAGACAGTTTCAAAGCCAGCCATAAAGAACAGGAATGCTTGTGCGACCAACTCGTCGTCATTCCAGACTGGAAAAGGTTAAATTGGTTTAAAGTATGCACTGAAAGTCGTCATAGTTTACTGATTCAGGGCCAAGTTGATTTGTGCTGATGCTTGATTATCAGACCTTTCTTTCCTCCACTATATATAGAGCTATTATTAATATTGAAGGCATTCAGAGTTATTTTATGGTTTCTGAAGATTGTGCATAAAAAAATATCCGAGATGCTATTCTACGTCACGGACTAATTATTATACGGGATATTCAGACAGATCCGATTTTTTCATCCAGTCCTACTAGTACTTCCCTCATCTAAATTTCGTTATCTTAGCTTTCGAATTAGTAGGATTATCATAGGTTAACGTACTTCTGTTGACAGTTTTCTTCCCGAAATCAGATTCTTCTACCGTTGAAAAACCTGCGCCAGTGTCCTGAGTCTTCTCATCGTTTGACATAGTCAGCACTCCTGCAATCAAAAAATGTATTATGTAGTGATCCCTCTCATTTTTCCATCATTAAACTCAGCTGATTTACAGTCGTATAAATCTAAAGAATATGATTGTGCTATTTGTAGTTACAAAGTTACCTACCATAATTTTAGTGTTAAGGTAGTTATCATTAGTTGTTTATTATTTATAAATAATATATTAATGTTGTTTGAGCTGCATGTTTTTATATTATAAGTTTGTATCTAGAGGTTTGTTAAATGATTTAAAAAAAAATTGAGAAAGCAGCAGAAAAATGATGATACATCATTTTTCTGCTCTTATGCTAATTACCCATGCTGGTAGCCATCATCATCATCCGCAGCCTAACTTTCTTTGCTTTTGCCATTCACCACCATCGTGATTTTGGAATCAGCATAACCATGTTTTACTGTTCTATTTCCCGCTGTCAACTGTCAATTCTGCTTTTGAAAAATGTATGTCAGCATGCTTTTTTCGGTCATTCTTCATCAGTTTTAAATTACCTTTCTTGACTTCCATGAGCAAATGAATCATATCAGGGCGATGAATGTTGTGTGTCTCTCGTTCCTTCATGGTATTCAACATCAGGCCTTTGAAGAAATTGTTTGTATCGTCCCCGAAGAGCTTTTGATTTAATTTCTGGAATAATTTGAATTTACTTACTAGTTTCCTAATCATTGCTTACCCATCACATTCTGTCAGCTGTTATAAACAGAAGAAACAAGAGAAACTACCTTCATCACACCAGGAATCACGCTGTACCCAAGGAAGACCATAATTCTTCTAAATCCGAAGTAGGTGGAAGACTTTCCCATGAGGTAAAATTCATTTCTCTCATCTGCATGTGAGTCCACTTTCAGTCCAAAAGCGCAAGAGGCAATGACGTCATTGGCGTAGCGGCTGGTTAAGTCTTTGCATTCCAAATCGATGTAACCGGCTAGGGAAAAGTAAAATAAACTCTTAAATGTTTTTGACAGTGTAGCACGTTTACCAAACGATACCTATTCACTGTTATCTAAAAACATTCAAGTTATCAGTGTTCGGAAAAACAAACGCCTACAAGGAATTCCATTCCCTGGCTGTCTAGTAGTAGCAACATAAAAGTTGAAGCAAAGTGCTTGGTGCGGACCGTTGGAACATCAACCATGCATAATTTCTAAAGACTGATAAATGCGCTGATAACTGAAAAAACTCTCTTATGATTTAAGTTGAAAAGGCTAGGATTTACTTCATTCCTTCCATGACGCTAGTTATAAAGGTGAGACAATATTTAAAGCTGCATAATATTACTTCTGATGATGATGATGAAGTGGTTCTTACTCTCAGAATCCTGTATCTTCTTCTTAAGCATGCTGACGATCTGCTTGTTGACGTCAACCATGAAAGGAATCATGTTTCGCATCTTGGAGCTGGTGAAGGCAGGTGACAGAGTTGAACGCATATCCTTCCATTCCTGGCCTAGGCAATCCAAAAATATAGTTGTATCACAAGGATCACTTTGAAATGACTTATAATCATAATCATTTATTTGCCTCTATGGAGTTATACAATGACATGAAAGATCTTAAAAATAATAAATAAGTCTCACTCATTCCCCATAGCTGGGATGCAAATTTTGGGTTCATGCCATATAAGTTTAGAAACAACATAAAATTAAATTAAATGGGTAGGTACCTAGTAAAATTAAAATTCCATTCTACTAACTTAAAGCTAAGCATGTTGCTAATTTTGGACTGGCTTCGAGGGAATCTGATATTAGATCGTGGTTCAAACTTCTAACACATCAAATACATTTACGATCTGAACCGCAAGCCGAGTATTTTGATTGAGCTCCGCCACTTTTGGTTTTTCTTCAACTCAATGTCCTAAGGACACATTCAGCACACATAATGTACCTCTCAATGCAAACAAGGATTTTCCAAACAGAGTGTCGACACTCCCGTCCACAACCATGCGGTGGTCGAGGAAGTGCTCAAAGTCCTTGACAGTGACCTGCTTGATCAGTTCCAGATCCCGGATCACCACCAGCGGACGCGTCATCTCGAAGTGGCCCACGAACCTTCGTAAAAAATGGCATATTAAAAGCTCGTTGAAGAAGGCTAAAGTGGGTGATCCATTGGCGAGCTAAAGCCGACAAGCCTGTGGGCCAAAAGTATAAACCGCCAATGAAGCACCTACAAAACCGCGGTCTTTTACGTGTTCCATTCGCGGTTTATACCTTTGGCTCACAAGCTTGTCGATTTTAGCTCCCCAATGGATAAACCACTTTAAGCCTCCGCTATACTCTGGTCTAAAAACAAAACACGACCGGAAAGTTGGAAAAATTTAAAATAAAGATGGCGTTGCCTGACCTGAGCTGTGAATTCATGTATTTGATACCAACTATTACTTATTCTGTGCTTGGGTCTGACATTTGTCACGACATTACAATGTGTTGACTAGAATACGCTTCGTTAGACAAAAACAAAGACAGATATTCAGTAAATAAATATAACCCAATTGTTATGTTAGCTGATTCCCGTCGCAGAGTTTCCATTGCATATTTTTCATCCAGGATTGGTGATAACAATGGCAAGCTGTGCGGATTTTTTAAACTACCACGAACGCTACATTTTAAATCTAACTTATATAGTAGTGTAGTAGTAGTAGTCTAATTTATATAGTATAACAAGCAAATAGCCCCAGATTTAATAAAAGAAACCTTCCACCAAGAAGAGATTTTCCTCATATTATGCAAAACCAGAGTGAGTTGCAAGTTCATAAATGTCGGTAGTCGGTGAATGAACACTTGTATTTTTTAAAGGTAAAAAACGGAACCCTTATAAATTCGTCATGTCTGTCTGTCTGTCCATCCGTATGTCACAGTCACTTTTTTTCAAAAAAATGAAATGAAATGAAAAGAAATAATTTATTTGCTTGAAGTATGGTACTTACAAAACTGTAAAAGCTATATGTACTGATGAAACTTGGTAAATAAATGTATTCTGTAAACCGCATTAAGATTTTTATACTTAGAACTGACACTCAAAAAATATTTTTTCATAAAACTTATGAGTTTTCTTAACATTAAGTAAAAGATTATTAAACCAGTTAAGTATTTACGACAGAGATGCGTTAACGTCATCGTAATTAGCCTTCTATCTATCGACTTTAAAAATTAATGAGGTATCGTCAGCAAATAGTACTGTTTCACATAGTTTTTTAACCAAAAAAGGAAGGTTATTTATTATTTATTTATTTATCGAACCTTGTGGCACCCCTATGTCAATAACTGACCCAAAAGATCTCTCACCGCCCACATCAACTTTAAGGATTCTATCAGTCAAGTACGATTGTAATAAGTCAATGGAGCGATTTAGAATACCGTAATGTTTAAGTTTAGATATTAACGGGCCGACGTACACAGCTCGCAACTTCAATTCGAGGCGTGAGCAAAAACTGCTCCGAATATAGCTATCTCTATTCATTTGATGCGGGCGCCACGGAATATATAATAGTAGTATACACACACAGGCGCTCGTGTGACGCGCTACTTCTATACGTGAATCCAACCATAGTGCCGCGCTTGTGCGTGTGCGTCAGCCACTGATAACGATTTTTATGCATTGCCTAATTTTGTCAACGTTACTAACACCCGTTTTCACTAAACCTAGGCGACGCCTAAATCGGATGCCTAAATATTAACGGGCCGACGTACACAGCTCGCAACTTCAATTCGAGGCGTGAGCAAAAACTGCTCCGAATATAGCTATCTCTATTCATTTGATGCGGGCGCCACGGAATATATAATAGTAGTATACACACACAGGCGCTCGTGTGACGCGCTACTTCTATACGTGAATCCAACCATAGTGCCGCGCTTGTGCGTGTGCGTCAGCCACTGATAACGATTTTTATGCATTGCCTAATTTCGTCAACGTTACTAAGCGTCAGATAGGCTAGTGGCTAGGGCGTGCGGATTCACACTGGGAGGACGAGGTGGGCGGGAGTTGACTTTTTGCACCCTACAATTTTATGTTTTTATTTTTTGTGGCTGCATTACCTGACTAACCCTCTAAGCTTATTGCTTGCTTGTTTCGCTTTTCTAGTATTCAATAAGCAAGGATTGGTCATGCTCTGAATGCAAGAATAAAGTGAAAAAAAAAACAACATTCCTGAACCGATAAAGAACCTTCAGAGTAGCTATTTACGCACTTAGAAAAGACACCAGGAAATTCTCTAACATGATACGAGTGAGTTTATTCATCAGGTAGGGTTTGTGCGGGTTCTGGACCAAATTGAAGAAGAGTAAAGAGAACCATTGACTCCGAGTTGAGTTGAGAGAGCCATTGACCCCGGCGCGGAGCGATGGAGTTGTGGTTGATGACGTTCCAGTAGAGGATGATGGGTGGGAGTCCGCTCAACATCAGGTGTGGTGTGGTTTGCTTGACCTCATTGACCTAGTGGTTGGAGGGTGCGGGTTCAAAATCAGTGATAACGTTACAGTAATAGATGATGGGTGGGGTCCGCTCTACGTCAGGTGGGGTGTGGTTCGCCAGACCTCATCGGCCTAGCGGTTGGGGGGCGTGGGTTCAAAACCAGTCATGACGTTACAGTTGAAGATCATGGGTGGAGGTCCGCTCAACATCAGGTGGGGTGTGGTTCGCCAGACCTCATCGATCACACACACACAGCAATAAAAAACACGCAAAGCGGCTCACTTACCAAAGTACAGAAAGTCTAATAATGTGACTGCATTTAAAAATATACTTTATTCGTTGAGCAATTAGGTTGCTTTTATTCTGCTTATTTACATTCGCAAAACCAACGATTGCGAACATCGACCTACAATTACATGGACCTCGGCTTTCGCACAAAACTCGCGAAAAAAGTGTACCAAGCTAACCTACTATAGGTGGATACTTATACAGGGTTATTCATTATTAACTGCAAATACTCAGGAATTAGGTTCAACAAATAGAATAAAAAATATTTGTGAAATTATTTTTTTTAAATTTGATCAAAAATTTTTTCAAGTTTTTGTATCAAAATTTTATTTTTATTAATTTCTTTACGGCTATTGCATAATGATTGCCATGGAGAACAGGACGATGACCCACCCAGGCGGTGACTGAACGCAGAGTGTCGCTCACGGCGCGCGGGCGCGGATCAAAGGTCAAAATAGGTCAGGCGCCAATGATTCCAAAGGATATTCTTTGTCGATTTTCTCGGGATTTTCATAACAAAACTTAAAAAAAATCATTTCATAAATATTTTTTATTTTATTTGTTGAACCTAATTCCTGAGTATTTGCAGCTAATAATGAATAACCCTGTATAATGATTATAAACAAACTGAAAAAAAAATTATTTATGTCTTATCACAATTACTATATAGAACTCAATTTTGATTGCATGAAGCAACTTCTAGTGAACGTTACAGAAATTTTTCCAAGTCTTTTTATCAATGTTTCCACCAGACGTTGAGCAGTACTCTGTTTATTGAGCTCCAGTTATATAAAGAAAAACTATTTTGTTAAAGTATTTCTCAGTCTTTTTATCAATATTTCCACCGGACGTTGAGTGGTAGTTTATTTCTTGAGCTCCAGAAAAATAAAACAGAAATATGTTGTTCAAATTTTTACAAGTCTTTTTATCAATATTTCTACCTGACGTTGAGTGGTATCAGTTTTTTTAAGCCCCAGATAAATAAAGAATAAAAATATTTTGTAGCCATTTTTCTTAGTCCTTTTTTCAATATTATAACCTGACGTTGAGCGGTAGTCGGTTGTTTGAGATTCAGATAAATAAAGAAAAAAATATTTTGCTGAAATTTTTCCAAGTCTTTTTATCAATATTTCCACCTGACGTTGAGTGGTAGCAGTTTTTTTAAGCCCCAGATAAATAAAGACTAAAAATATTTTGTGGCAATTTTTCTTAGTCCTTTCATCAATCTTTCCACCTGACGTTGAGCGGTAGTCGGTTTTTTGAGATCCAGATAAATAAAGAAAAAAAATATTTTGCTGAAATTTTTCCAAGTCTTTTTATCAATATTTCCACCAGACGTTGAGCGGTACTCTGTTTATTGAGCTCCAGTTATATAAAAAAAAAACTATTTTGTTCAAGTATTTCTCAGTCCTTTTATCAATATTTCCACCGGACGTTGAGTGGTAGCAGTTTTTTGAACTACAAATAAATAAAGAAAAAAAATAATTTGTTGTAATTTTTCTTAGACCTTTTATCAATACTTCATATACAGGGTGGAATTTTGTAATGCCACCTGGAGGGAAAGTACTCTTAATACTGCAGATAGAAAATTTTACTCACAGGAAACATTCCTTTATTTTTGAATAGAAAGCAAACTGCATTCAAAGTTTTTCGAAAATTCTCTCACACCCGGGAATTGAACCGGCTAAAATCAGAAAAATTATACCTTGTACTTTTATTGCATCGATCGTTAGTCAATTATAAGGATGAAATCTCTCTAACAAACATGATAAATTAAATGAAAGAAAAACCAGGAAATCTTAAATTAATTTAATTATTTACAAAAAATGGTTAACTAACTAGTTACTTGAAATCAGTTGCTTGAAATGGGCTCCATTCTCTTGGATACACAAATTTATTCTTTTAACGAATTCATTTCTTTAAAAGAATAAATTTATTCCTTTAAAAAAAAAAAAAAATTTAAAAATTATTTTTTTTAATTTTAGAAATTGCTTTCTATCCAAAAATAAAGGAATGTTTCCTTTGAGTAAAATTTTCTATCTGCAGTATTAAGAGTACTTTCCCTCCAGGTGGCATTACAAAATTCCACCCTGTATAGAAATTAATGGTTCATAATTTGTTTTAGTCGAAATGTTGGCTTTTTTCGAAATTTCGGCAGACTTTTTGACCTAGTGCTGCACCTTGATTTCGTTTACCCAACCTACAACCTACCTAGGTACTTAGTATTTCCCATCTTCACTTAGTACCCTTCCTAAACTAACAATTATCAAATATCTAAGCATTATGTTTTATGCCAGTGTAGGTATTTAACTAGTCCGAAGTCCGAGCGATTCACACACACAACCGAAGTGTCCCGTGTGCTTCAAGCGTTTCCTCCCCCTGCACCCCGCCACCCGCACCGTGCGTGCGCGATAGCAATAGTAGCCGTTCGAAAATGCCATGAATTTGATCTTGTTCCGTAATACCAAAAATGATGACTGAAAACTTTTTGTATTCTTCACATAGTATTGTTATTCTGTAACTAGACAATATAAACTAGGTTCCTTAACAAAAAACACGTAAGATATTGTTGTTTTTAGTACGAAACCAGTAGGTAGAAAACTTGATAAGTTTAGCATAAAAATGTGCAAAATGCGATTGGTGTTTATTTCATTTTAGGTAAGTATTTATTATTATTTATTAGGTAAGTAATTTGAAATAAAAACTGTTGAGGAAACTAGATAAATACTATTTAAATACAATTATTACAATAATATAGTGTAAATCTGTCTAAATTAGAAATCAGTTTGGTATTCCGTTTGTATGAAAATTTTCCATACGTCAGCCCCTTAACTAGTTTTTTCGTGTGCGCGAGCTGCAAGCAGCTCGCGTGTCGGTGTGCTACTCCCAGTTTTACATTACACTTGCACTTGTAAAACCCCAAAAAGTAGTAAAGAAAGTCCTAAGTAACCCTAAAAGTCGATCAGTGAATCAAGTTCCTCAGTGTAGTAAAACCCCAATCAAAGTCCTAAAGAACCCTAAAATTGTTTACATAATCAAGGTCCTAAGTGAAGTAAAATTCCAATTAAAGGCCTAAGGAACCCTAAAAGTTGTTTATTTTATCAAGTTCCTCAATGTAGTAAAACCCCAATCAAAGTCCTAAGGAACCCTAAAAATGTTAACATTATCAAGCTCCTAAGTGTAGTTGAAACTCCAATCAAAGTCCTAAGGAACCCTAAAAGTCGAACACTTAATCAAATTGCTCAATGTAGTAAGACCCCAATCAAAACCTTATACGGAACCCTAAATTGTATGTCAAGCCAAAACCCTTAACGGGTCGAAACCGCTGGAAGGAACCCAAACGTTGACTACCGGGTCGCGTGCATCGCGAGCTGCAAGCAGCTCGCGTCCTCAATGCGTTCCCACAGGGGCAGAACCCTAAACCAAGTGAAGATCCAATCAAACACCTTAAAAAACCTAAAATTCAATCTCCAATCATAGTCCTCAGTCGAATGAACCGTTTGAACGACCTTAATCGGACGATTTTTGCAAAACCGGAAGTGGCACAGCCGCCATTTTGAATTTTGAACTGTCAGTCTTGTGAACATTTTTTCACACCCCTAAGACACCCTAAATTTCAGTAGGAGGGGGTTCTAAATTTCCCTAAATTTCAGTAGGGTGGGCGTGGTCACGTGGCGGCTCGCTTCGCTCGCCGCGACCCTCCCCCCGGGTTCAGGAGGAGGGGGTTCTGGGGGGCTTAGGGGGGGGGGGTCACAGCAGGCTCGCTTTGCTCGCCGCACTGTTCCCCATGGTTGCATGGCGGCTCGCTTCGCTCGCCGCAATGCTCCACTCGAAAAAAAGGGTCAAAAATAATAAAGGGGTCTAGAGGGGGGAGGGGGGCAAAATTTATTTTGCTTTCAAAATAATCTCACCTTCCCTACATGACCCAAAAAAAAAAGTCTTGCAAGTCACTCCGCTTGGAAGATACGAAAGGGGGGGGGGTGAAAAAAGGGGCAAGAGGGGGGTGTTTTTTTTGTTTTTTCAATTCAGGAAGAAACCCTCTATACGAAACCCCAATCGAAAACCCTATCTCGACGGCATCCGGTAGCACTCACAAAAGGGGGGGTCCTGGGGGGCAAGAGGGGCAATTTTTTTTGTACAATAACATTCTTATCTTTTTTCTTCTCTTTCGTCTTCTCCCTTTTAATCTTTTTTTTTCTGAAAAGTAATATTTCATCAAAATCGGCTTAGCCGTTTTGTTTTATTGTTTGTTACTGCATACCTTCGTCATTTAATTTTATGATCCAATTTAGTAATTTTTTCTTTTATCTAAAAGGTTATACTTCCAGATCTGTATGTAAATCTAGTAAGTATAACTTAGTGCATAGAATTCATGCCTATGGAAATAAATAATAATAATAATGCTGGACAATTCACACAACATGATCTAGCCCCAAGCTAAGCAAAGCTTGTGTTATGGGTGCTAGATAACTGATATACATAATACAATACATTACATGCATAGATAATTTTCATTTCAATTCATAAATGAATTGAAATGGAAATTATTTATGGGTGGCTTTAAGCTTTGCACTCATTTAGGCCTTCGGTGCTCATTGCGGTGGAGATCAGTGAAGCATTGTGAAATAACACTGTCTATTCGACTTATATTATTGTATTTTATCGGCATTTAAAAATATTAGGTATACCAAAGAGTTTCGACAACCCCAACTGACTCTTCAAAGTTCTGTCAAACGCAAAATCTTGGGAAACTCCTTGCTGCGTGTATAGAAATAGGCACATGTATTTTGGTATTTGGGTATTTGAGCGCACCGTGCATGAAGCCTTTGACAGAAAGTTCCAGAATTCGGGACATTACAGACACCTCCAGATTTAAAAGACGGCAATCAAAAATACTCAAAACCCATGATATTATTGTTATGACTGGGCTCTCAGCTCATTTATTAGTAGCTCTGCCTTCTGCGCCATAGGTCGTGGGTTCGATCCCCACCGAGAACAAATATTTGTGTGGTGATCATAGATATTTGTTCTCCATCTGGATGTTATATTGTTTTCCAAGTACCTATGTATTTACAAACAAAATGTATTTAAGTATTACATCAGCTATCTGGTTCCCATAATACTAACTCTGCTTAGTTTAGGGCTAGATAGTGTAGTGTAGATTGTCCATAATATATATATATATACTTCCTTTTCATTGTAATGGGCTCCCAAACTCTTTGCAAAATCGACACTATTTTTATAGAGGCCTAAAATCGGCTACTAGTTTTTGAGTCTTCTTCTTGTCATGTCGATAGAAAATTAAAGCTGGTGTGGTGGATTATGAATGTGCCTCAAAAGTTTTGCTACTTCACGTTGGTTTCATTTATTGTTTTCCTTCACCGTTAGAGTGTACTGACATAGTGCACATAGGTTTTTTGGCAGATAAACTAATTTGTGCATGACGGGGTTTGAACACACGCCTTTAGAATCAAAAAGCGGGTCGCTACGACAATATAACCGGTGCTAAGCAACCAGAGCGCCCCTCCACCTAATGGACCGATGACATTCTAAAGATCATGGGAAATCGGCAAATTGTTTTTTCATGGAAATGTATAAAGGAGGTCTACATAATTATATCTAGCAGTGGACTTCTACTTACTGATGATGATGACGGAAAGCACTGGGTAGATAGGAAGATAGCTACTTATGCAACTACAAAAATGGAGGTATTTAACAAAAGCATTGCGCTTCGCTGGTCACGCACGATAGGAACGTGCCCTAGAATGTACTAGATAAGTTATATGCTACATAAAATATATACTTCTACAGGCTGATGATGATGTGAATACAGGTTATCGATCATAATGTATGATGAAGATGGTATTATGTCATTTCGTTATACTGTGACAATTTGTTTTATGTTACACTGTGGCAAATTTATAGTACCAGTAGTAGCTATGATTTAATCTAGGGTATATTTTACGTAGTCAGAGATGAAATGTCATGTCGCGAAATTTGACATAGACCTCTCCTCGTCGGCCGCGCGGGCTGAACTGAAAAGTAACTAGGAAATCCTACCTATATATATTTTTGAAAATTTTATTTTTTTATAAAAACTACGGCAACTAAGAAAAGTGCAATCACATACGGTTTTTACGTATTTATTTAGGTATACGGGAACAAAACTTTCATTGCAATGGCTCTAACAGCAACGGAAAAAAACCATTTCAAATCCAAAAAAAATTGAGAGTTTTTGGCAAACTTTGCGTTCAATTTTATCGAACCCAGTGAGTTTAAGAGAATTTCTAGCCGGATCATAATTTTTTTACACCATTTAATTGTTATATTTTACAAAAAAATTAAATGGATTCGTCCATACAACGAAAAAAAATGCTACTTTACATTTTCGGTTTCACCTCATGTAGGCCCTTAAGGGGGAATGACACATGCCAACATTTTGCAGTATTGTTTGAAATAGGTACAAGAGATAACATATAAAAGTAGTGGTACTATAAAAAAAGTAAAAAGTAAAAGTAGTGGTGAAGTATGTGGTACTACATAGTTTTTCAAAATTTACCAAGCGAATATTACATTTCATTTCATTTCAACCTACCTCTCATCCGGAAACGCATCGTAGAGCATCTGAAAATCTTTAGATATGTGACGCTTCTTCAGGGCTAATCCAGCAGCATTGCCCAGCAGTGGGACTGGCTTCAAGGTCTTCACACCATAGTCACTGAACCTCGAATATACCTTCCGCAGGTACAACACCAATGCAACGACAAAAACTGCCAACCAAAGGAGCGTCAACATTTTATATCACAGCTGTTGTTTTATTTCCACGAAAATCGCTGAACCTTTGCTGCATTCATGAAACAATATGGTTATAGGTGATGCGTATTCCCCTCCGTTGCTCGTGCCACAGTAAATTACCACCAGAGGGTTATTTATAATAAAACATATTATTTATCTTGATCATAATAATACGATATGATAAAAAAGGTATGGCTTTCGCTTATTTAGCGAATTTAGAAGATTGCTCAAGACTTGTTTGATAGTATGAGCCTGTGGGTTACACGTAGTCACACGCTTGGTAAGCGAATTACTGAATTTGTCTTCATTGATTAATTTTATTTTGTGGGAGTTCCTAAGGTTCAAAATTAAAAACACTCCTGGGGCTATGCATAATATTCCGCTAGCAATTGGGCCAGCACTCATATTTTCAACTATGATGGCACTATCCGATTATAAATACTAATCAGAGTCACAAAATTGATAAAATTAAATGTCGTCTGAATTTCCCACACAGGTACCTTGTCAAATGTTTAATTATCAAAAAAAGTTTCTTCGATAACATCTGAAATAAGTAAAAAGAATTATTATTTATTATTATTATGTAGTCTGTAGATATTCCTTTTATATCCCTTTAAACCTGGACAAGGTATGGCATCAACATCAACGGCGAATTCATCACTCACCTTCGATTTGCCGACGACATAGTCATAATGGCGGAGTCGCTGGAAGACTTAGGCACAATGCTCAGAGACCTCAATATTGTCTCCCAACAGGTGGGTCTAAACATGAACATGAGCAAGACAAAAATCATGTCACACCCATGCCGGTACATGTTGGGAGCGATATCATCGAAGTTGTGGACCACTATGTTTTTTTGGGTCAGACGATCCAATTAGGTAGAGCCAACTTCGACAAAGAGGTCATCCGACGAATCCAACTCGGATGGGCAGCGTTCGGGAAATTGCGCCACATCTTCTCGTCGCAGATACCGCAGAGCCTCTAGATAAAAGTATATAATCTTCTTCAGGCTTATAATGATGATGATGATGATGATCCCTTTAAATGTCTATAGAAAGTCATTAGTTTATCCGTCCGCCCGTCTTCGTGATCGACACGTATTCCAGGCAATCGAAACTAATCCGTCGCACCTTTCTGAAATAATCAGTATCCCGAACGAAATGAATCGAGAAGCTTCCAGAATGAGGAAGGTGAATTATCACGACGACGCGACTGAGCCCGGGATTACTGCTGGATTTAGATCTGCCCTCACTGTAGAGTATCCATTCACCTTTTGATAACCCAGGTAATATTAAATTACAGCAGAGTATCCTTCTGCCCTTTAAAAACTTGTCGTCAGCAGAAAGAATGGGAATCAAAACGTTGATTTGAAAAAAAAATATCATTTTTACTGGCCAATACCTAAATCCTTGAAGAAAGTAAGGACAAAATACCGGCTTAGGTATGTTGGTACCCCTTTTGCACTTGCCTTGAACTTGAGAGTGTATACTCCAAACTAAAGTTTCGTGGTAAGACATCATGTAGGTAGGTATAGAATTTAAGTAGAATACGGATTTCTATAAAGGCAATCTTTGACAAATATTGGATAGAAAATGAATAGACCTATCGTATTTTTGTTAGAACTTTAGTAATATAAAACATTTTTTTTTAGGACAAAAACCAACTTCCATAATTTTAATAGTAGTGAACTTACTTGCTGCGCCCTACAAGGTGTATGTACTCGCTTATTAGCTACAATGGACCCAAGATTACTATTACTACAAGCCTGTAGTGTCCCACTGTTGGGCAAAGGCCTCCCCCCATTTACGCCAGTCACTACGATCTTCTGCTTTAACCAAGATATAATTAATAATTAAACATTGATTAAACGGGTATTTATCGTCATTGCCATTTTTTACCCGTTTAATCCATAATTATGCATGACGATCGCGTTCATTTAAAAAGAACCATAAAGCACTTTTTAATATAAAAGAGAAGTAAGTAGTACATAGTATAGTGTATGTTGGCAATAAATAAATCTAAATCCTTCTAAATCTATTAATTGAGTGTAAATAGTGATTGCATGCTTGCAAGTGGAGTCGAAGTGGCAGAACCTCGTTTATCAAGTTAGTAAGACCTAAGGCTAAGGGAGTGCGAAGCGAGAAGCATAGATAGCGATGTCTCAGTCTATAATATAATAAAACTAAATATAAATAAATATTTTGTGTATCCCTATCTAAAAGTTTATACAATGGAAACCAGATAGCTGATACAATACTTACATGTACACACGTTTTTTTTTGTAAATACATGCAAAGAATACAATAGAGAGGTAAATACATGCATAGAATACAATAGAACACCCAGAAAGAGAACAAATGTCGGTGTTCATCTGAGAAATATCTATTTTTGATGGGGATCAAACCCACGATCTACGGCACAGAAAGCAGAGCTACTACCAACTGAGCTCAGAGGCCGCCGTATTGTGACTGATAGAAATGATTTAAGTTTGTATTGGTCATCTATAGTGAATAGCAAAGCATAACAATAAAAAGCAGCCAAGTGCGAGTCGGACTCGCCCATGAAGGGTTCCGTAGCAGTAAGTAATATAATAATAGAAGTTCTAGTAGTTCGTCGAAAGGTACATTGCGGTTTACGATTAATAACGTATTAAAAAAAACTACTTGCTAGATTTCGTTCAAACCAAATATCGTTCGAAGTTTACATATTAAGAGAATGATAAAATTAAAAAATATATTTGATGTACAATATATGTTTATTTTTTAGTTTTATAACTCCCTTATTTTAGAAGATAGAGGAGGGGGGGGGGGGCAACTTTTTACCACTTTGGAAGTGTCTATCACAAAAACTTATAAGTTTAGAAAAAAACGATATAAGAAACCTCAACATCATTTTTGAAGACCTATTCATAAATACCCCACACTGTGGGTTTGATGAAAAAAAGTTTTTTGAATTTTAGTTCTAAGTATGGGGACCCCCAAAATTTATTCGAATATCTTTATAAGAAAATCTTAATGCGGTTCACAGAATACATCTACTTACCAAGTTTCATCAGTGTAGCTCCTATAGTTTCGGAGAAAAGTGGCTGTGACATACGGACGGACCGACAGACAGACAGACATGACGAATCTATAAGGGTTCCGTTTTTGCCATTTGGCTACGGAACCCTAAAAAACTCAAGTATATGCTGTTTGAGCCAATATTGTATTACAGCAGAACAATCTAAGTTGTGAAGCGTCCATGATAGGTTTCATTTTATTGCATTAGTTTTGTTAAGTTTATCAGGTTTCACGACCATGGAATTGGTTTTATTTTAAACATTTTAATGGAACCTGAAAGCCCCTGGGGGCTACTTTTATTTGTAAAAACACTATGTAGATACCTTATTAATAAAATATTAAATTCAAAGTGTGTCAGTGCTTTTATTGTTACGTGAAGTAGAAGAACAATATGAATAATGTTTACTAGGACACAAATTGTAGGTACACGTAAGTTTTAAAAATATAAACTACATAATGGAAAAAAGCGGACAAGTGAAGGTCGGACTCGCCCATGAAAGGTTCCGTAGAAGTTGATTGAATGAAACTGAAAAATTGAATAAAAAAAAAACTACCCGCTAGATCTCGTTCAATCGAATTTTTGGCGATAGTTTGCATCAAATATTTTTTAGTTTTATCATTCTCGGTAGGAAGCTATGCATGGGGAACCCCCAAAATTCATTGTTTTTTTTTCAATGTTTGAGGCGATGTAGGCATCACCACGAGCTCATACAAACTTACATACTTAGCAATTCCCCGGACATACATTTCCACGGGTCAGACTCTACAAAATATAATAGAAAGTATCATCTTCTTCAAGCTGACGCTGAAGACGTCACCAGTTCCCCAGCCCCTGGCTTATCCCAAGCACTTCACACAAGCGGCACTTCAGTAGGCTCTATTCAGTATCAAGTTCGGAGCCTCCTCCAAACTTGAATCGGCATCGAACGTGCTCCTTTGAAGTTCGCGCAAATTACAAGTAAGTTGATCTACCAATTTGGAGAACGGATTCTTGGCAGACATTATTATTTACTATAGTAAACAGCAATTAATTAATAGAAAATTGGAATGGTAGCACCGCCCTACTAATTCGTTTGAACTCAGCACGTTATAGCTGGGTATCATCATCATCAGCCTGAAGAAGTCCAATGCTGGACATAGGCCTCCCCTACACATTTCCAGGAAGAACGGTTCTGAGCCCTTTCCAACCATCGACTTCCGACGATCTTAACAATGTTGTCGGTCCATCTGGTGAGTAGGCGCCCTACTTTTCGTCTTCCGGTTCGTGGTCGTTATTCGAGAACCTTTTTTCCCCAACAGTTGTCGGTTCTTCGAGCTATATGACCTGCCCATTGCCACTTCAACTTACTAATTCTAAGAGCTACATATGTCGGTGACTTTGGTTCTTCTACGGATATCCTCATTTCTGATTCTATCACGTAGTGAAACTCCCAGCATAGCTCTCTCCATAGCTCGTTGCGCGACTTTGAGCTTGTGCACGAGGCCAATAGTTAGCGACCACGTTTCAGATCCGTACGTCATCACTGGCAACACGCACTGATTAAGACTATCTGGGTACTCAATACTCAATAGATTTATTGTAAACACATGGTAAGTGAGGTGTTAATTTTACAAACAGTGGTAAGTAGCACATGTGAGCCCCTTTAGGACACTACAATAGTAAGAGGTTGGCAGACCGAGGTTTTTTTTTTTTTTTTTTTTTGTGTAATATTTATACTAGTTTTAATTACGTGTCGTTTTATTAATAGTAATAGGTAGTAGGGATACATTGGATTTAATTAATTTGGTAAGTTAAGTATATGTACGAGTGGGTATAAAATTATTATTTATGTCAAAAATTCATTTAATTCGTAATAGGGTATATTCGTTCATAATTCTTTATTGCACACAGAGACATTTACAAATAAGTGATAGTGATAACACAGGACATGTACTATATAGGCGAGCTTAACCTTAAAAAGAGTTTTTTTCAGCAACACTTTGGGGCTAAGAGATATCTCAAAGTAAAATGGTAGTAATGTGTACCAAATGTGTAAACCACTATTCATTTAAGTTTAGCTGAATCTTTTTAGGGTTCCGTAGCCACATGGCAAAAACGGAACCCTTATAGATTCGTCATTGTTGTCTGTCTGTCTGTCTGTCCGTCCGTATGTCACAGCCATTTTTCTCCGAAACTATAAGAGCTAGACTGATGAAACTTGGCAAGTAGCTGTATTTTGTGAACCGCATTAAAAAAACACAAAAATAGAAAAAAAAAAATTGTGAGACACTTCCAAAGTGGTAAAATGTGTGTTCCCCCCTTCTACCTTTGACGTAGCTTAGTCAAAAAAAGTCAAAAGTCAATAGTTTTTTATTCAGTACGATGCAAGAATCACTTTGAAACGTCTTAAAGCTAGGTGAGTCTAGGTGCCAGTTCCACGCGACCAAGCGTAGAAGAACAGGCAACAAACTACGTCTCGGTTCCTACCGTTTTTTTATATGATCCTTTTACAAATCAAAAATAGTCTAAAATAATAGCAGTGAAGTTCCAGTGTGGTGCCACTTCACTTAGTCAGACGTTAATGCAATAATACAAAAGCAAAAGTTTCAGTAGGTACAGACATTGCAAATTGACATGTTAGCTTCCTATGGGTAGAGTGACCGGGACATCGGGCCACGCAGTTTTATCATTCATATAGCTATCTAGAGTATAGTACGCTTTCTTTATTAAATTATTCTTAATATAGGCTTTAAACTTCCGAATAGGAAGCTTAGTTGCATTTTCCGGAAGTTTATTATAGAAGCGTACAGTTTTCCCCATAAAAGACCCATTTACCTTCTGCAGACGAAATTTGGGAGTATAAAGTTTATTTTTATTTCTAGTGTTAATATTATGCGAATCACAATTTTTCTGAAAGCTACAGATGTGTTTGCGAGTGTACAATAAGTTTTCATATATATATTGTGAAATTACTATGAGGATATTAATTTCCTTAAATCGCTCCCTCAATGAGTCTCGTGATTTCATTTTATATATGGCACGTATGGCCCTTTTTTGTTAAACAAATATAGTTTGAATATCAGCTGCTTTCCCCCAGAGAAGGATACCGTAAGACATAACACTATGGAAGTAGCTGAAATAAACTAGCCTAGCTGTAGCTTCATCAGTAAGCCATCTTATAGTCCGAACTGCATATGCAGCCGAACTTAGTCTAGCTGCAAGTGCTTTGATTTGTGGCCCCCACTGCAATTTTTTGTCAATATTAAGTCCTAAGAAAATAGTAGAATCTACAAGGTTAAGTGACTCTCCATTAAGTATAATATTAGTTGGCCGGAGAGTCACATTTGGTAAGATAAATTTAATACACTTGGTTTTCTTAGCATTCAGTAAAAGATTATTAACGTTAAACCAGTTAAGTATTTGCGACAGAGATGCGTTAACGTCATCGTAATTAGTCTTCAATCTATCGACTTTAAAAATTAATGAGGTATGTCAGCAAATAGTACTATTTCACATAGTTTTTTAACCAAAAAAGGGAGGTCATTTACGTACACTAGAAACAAGAAAGGACCTTAGTGTTCCTGAAGTCCGTATGGTTTTAATACATGTGTTACGGAAGTGGGTACAGGGATTGGAAGGAAACGAACGTTTACCGAAAGTAGCGATTTATTCGCACTACGAACACGTAACTACTGCACTGAACGCGTAGCACTGCACGAAACGCGTAGCACTGTCCGACACTGTCCCCGCACACTGTGCGTTACACGGTTCAACGCTGTGCTCCGAACACTGACAGTCCACTAGGAGCACTTCACCACTTTGCACTTCACTTCACTGTTTTCTGTTCACTTTACTATTCACTTTCACTGTTCACTTTTCCACTTTTTCACTTTTTCTTCTTGTTCCTTTCTTCAGATCACTTTCCACTGAACTGCCCGTAGACGCGCCTGCAGCTCCTTATATACCCGGAATTTCGATTGTCCTTTATTGAATTTCGATCGTCATTTATTGAATTTCGATAGTCATTTCGTTTTCTTCTGTTGGATTCCGATCGTCTTTCCCTACCTGTATCATTTCTTGTTTTAGTCCAGAACTTTCGGTTCTTTATTTGAATTCCTTAAAGAAGGCACTCGCCGCTACTAGAATTTTCTGGTAACATTTAAATGTCGAACAAAAATCTTCACGTAGTTACGTCAGCACGGCGTCACACTACCCCCTCCTTAGACGTGCTCGTCCCGAGCATCGTTAGAGCCGTAGTACCGTGCCAACCTGTCCACATGAACCACTTTCGCTGGACTTCTTGGCGTTTTTCGAATTCTATATGTGACATCATTGATCCTCGTAATTACTTGAAAAGGGCCTTCCCAACTCGGTTGTAGTTTTGGAGATTTTCCTTTCCTTCTAACGGGGTTGTGAAGCCAAACAGCGGAACCTTCTTCAAAGGACTTGGAGTTGACGCTTCTGTCGTATCGCGTTTTCATTCGCTCACTAGCACGCAGATTCTCTTCCCTCATATGCCCGTGAACTTCCTCCATTTTCTTTCTCAAATCTTCCGCGTATTCCGAAATACAGCTAGGCGTATCTGGAGGACAACCCGCGAGTAGATCCGCTGGAAGTCGAAGCTCTCTACCAAAGTTCGCTCGGGCCGGAGTAGTAGAGGTACTCTCATGAACTGCCGTTCTATACGACAGAAGAAACAGAGAAATGTACTCATCCCAATTGTTCTGATGACTTTCAACAACTTTTGCCAGATGCCGCTCCAGAGTTTGGTTAAACCTCTCTACCATTCCATCAGATTGCGGATGATACGGCGTAGTCCGAGTTTTGTGTATCCCCATAATTTTGCATGTTTCCTGAAAGACTTGCGACTCGAAATTCCTGCCTTGGTCACTATGGATTTCAAGGGGTAGTCCAAATCGGCAGAAAACTTCATTCACCAGTTTGTTAGCGACAGTAACAGCTTCTTGATTTGGTAATGCGAACGCTTCTGGCCACTTTGTGAAGTAATCCATTATTACCAAAATGTAACGATTTCCACTATTCGTCATTGGAAACGGCCCGGCCACATCCAAAGCTATTCGTTCCCAAGGAGCACCCACGTTGTATAACTTCAACGCTCCCCGACTTCTTGTTTGTGGACCTTTGACAGAGGAACAACTCGTACATTTCTTGCACCAGTCTTCAACATCTTCCTTGCAGTGCAACCAGTAATAACGTTGACGAATTTTCACCAAAGTTCTCTTCACACCGAGATGACCACCTGATGTTCCGTCGTGATACGCTCGCAGTATATCAGAAATCTTTGACTTCGGCACTACTGTCTGAAGATGACTATCTTGTCCTGATGCACTCTCCCATTTTCGACATAAAAGACCATTGTGTAAGAGCAGACTATTCCATTGTGCCCAATAGCTCTTAGTTACTGCACTCATTCCAGCAATTTCACTCCATCCCGGGCGTGCGGATCCATCTCTCACCCAACTGAGTATTGGTCTTAAGTCTTCATCTTCTTCTTGTAGTTTACGCATGGCATCGCTGCTCCATTCTTCATTTACTGTATCGGTTCTTATGATTCGGACGATAGATTTTTCTTTATATTCCTGTTTCACGCAGTGCTTGCAGTCTTCAGAACACGGCCGCCTTGATAAAGCATCAGCATTCCCATGAGACTTTCCGCTGCGATGTTCTACTTGAAAGTCATACTCCTGAAGCTGTTCAATCCATCGCGCAACTTGTCCCTCCGGATTCTTGAACTGCAGTAGCCACTTCAAGGCTGCATGATCTGTTCTGACTAGAAATTTCCGTCCCAACAAATACTTCTTAAAATGCTGAAGCGTTTTGACAACTGCAAGTAGCTCCCTTCGAGTGACACAATAATTCCGCTCTGGTTTTGACAGGGATTTACTGTAATAAGCTATCACAACTTCTTGATCTCCTTTTCTTTGTGAGAGTGTTCCTCCTATCCCTGTATTACTTGCATCTGTGTCAACTAAAAATTCATTGCACTGATCCGGATACCCGAGTACTGGTGTTTCACATAACCGGCTCTTAAGTTCCTCGAAAGCCACCTGACATTGTTGGTCCCAAATGAAAGGTCGTTTTTCTTCCGTGAGTCTATGCAATGGCTTCGCTATATCCGAAAAACTCTTGACAAAACGACGGTAATAAGAGCAAAGTCCCATAAACGCTCGTACGTGTGTTTTGTCAGCAGGCACAGGCCAATCTTTAACTGCCGAAATTTTCGATGGATCCGTTTCGACGCCGCTTTCCGAAATAACGTGTCCCAAATAATTCACCTGCCTTTTAAAGAATGAGCACTTCTTCTGGCTTAGTTTCAGATTTGCACTTCTCAACTTGTTGAATACGGATTCCAGCTTCTTCAAATGGTCATCGAATTCCCGCCCCACTATTATAATGTCGTCGAGATACACCAGGCAGGTTTCCCCCAGCAGCCCAGCAAGGACACGTTCCATTAATCTCTCAAAAGTAGCTGGGGCGTTGCACAGCCCAAACGGCATCACTTTAAATTGCCAGAGGCCCTTTCCTGTGGAAAACGCGGTCTTCTCCTTATCCTTACGATCCAACTCCACTTGCCAATAGCCACTTTTTAGGTCTAGCGTAGAAAACCATTTCATGCCGTCGAGAGTATTCAAGGTGTCGTCTATCCTTGGTAATGGATAACTGTCCTTTTTAGTCACGTCGTTTAGTCGGCGATAGTCAATGCAAAATCTTGTTGATCCATCCTTCTTCTTTACCAAAACCACCGGTGAGCACCACGGGCTAGACGATGGTTCAATTACTTCATTATTTCTCATGTCTTGAATCATGTCGTCCACCTCCTTTTCTCTGGCAAAAGGGATTCGGCGAGGTCGTTGTCGTATAGGTTGTTCATTTCCAGTATTGATTTTATGTTGTACCATGCTTGTCCTACCGATATCACCATCATTCTGCGAAAATATATCGGAGAACCGACGTAGCAAATTTTTCGCCTTGATCAATTCAATAGTCGTCAAGTCCTGCTTACATTCTTCCAGTATACTGTTAACGTCGATTGAACTTCCATCCGTCTTTTTGGTTTCTTGACAACTCCGCAGCCACACGATTTCTTCGCTCCGACCTATCAGGGTACCCTTCTTTAACACCTGCTCTTCATTGCTCAAATTCAACACAGGTACCAGTGTTTCTGCAGATGAATTGACGACTGTACGTGCCGGCAACCACGGTGACTCATTATCCGCTTTTTCTAGTATTGTCCACCGTCGCTGTTTCAAACTTCCATTTCCGGGAAAAAATACTGGAACTAGCGTTTGTGATCTTGGCAACAGTTTAGTGTTCTTTATGCAGTACACCTTGCCTTCGCCTCCGCCTTTCATCGGTATTTCGTCTTCTCGACACTTCAGAACGCCAGAGTGAATGTCGAGCTTGCACCGATGGTCCTTCAAGAAATCCAGGCCAATGATGCAGTCATCCACAATGTCAGCTATTACTGCTTGTTGCCAGTAAAGTTTATCACCAATCTTGATAGCCACTTTCTGTTCACCTGATACTGGTATGCGCTGGCCGGTAGCCGTTGTTAGCTGGTAGGCTCTCTTCTGAACGTTGATTTTTCCGTTTCTTCTTATCAGCTGTGTCCCAATTACCGTACGTGACGCTCCAGTATCCAAAGTCAATGAGCACGGAATTCCATTTACCGATCCATTAACAGTTAAGCTGTTGCCATCCGTGCTCTGATGAATCTTGATTTTCGGGGCTTCATGTCTACCGGCCAGCGCCCACCCCTCAGCCCTGGCTGGAATTAGTTTTCCTGGTTCTCCGACGCTTGTACACAAGCATCGGTCCCTCGTCTCTCTGCGATTCGATTCGGGCAGCCGCTTCTTAGATGTCCTCGTTCCCCACAGTTGTAGCATCTAGGGACGAAAGCTCTGCGTTGGTTTACCCGCTCCACTTCCGTCGAATTAATCTCCCTCAGACGTCCACTCCTCGGATCTCGTCGGACGGCTTCTACTTCGAGCGCATGCGCGACGGCTTCCTTGATGTGACCATGATGACCCAAGCGCACGGCAGCTCTTACTTTCGCGTCGAGAATACCGTCGACAAACGACTGCAAAAGCATGCTGTCAATGACCGATGCCGGCGATGTTTGGTACGCCTTCCGGACCAACTTTTCTACCTCCAGGGACCACTGTTGCAATGACTCGTTTGCTCGTTGGCATCGATCACGAAGTTGAGCGCGGAAAACATGCTCCAGGTGTGAGTCCCCGTAGCGCGATTCTAAGGCTTCCAGCAATTGCTCGTAGGTTGCATCACTCCCCAAGGCCTCCAGCACGGTCAAAGCCTTGTCTCGTAGTCCCAAAGTAATCGCGGTTTTAGCCTGGCTCTTGGTCCACCCATTCAGGTTCATCACAGCCTCAAACTGTAGCTTGTAAGCCGCCCAGGAAGAGGTTCCATCGAAAGGCGGGACTTTGAAATTTCCGCCTGAGGTTGTTGCACTTACTATGGTCGCTGAGGCCGGGATTCCATTTGTTTTGAGCTTCTTGACGTCTTCCTCGATGGAGGAGAGGCGGTTTCCGTGTTGTTGTACAGTTTCCTCCACCGCTTCTACCCTCCGCATGCTGTCGGTGATAGCGGTCAAAAGATTTTTCTGCATTGCGCACAACTGCTCCTCTTGCCGGTGAGTTTGCTCCTCCTGGCGGCGGGCATCTTCTTCCTGGCGGCGAGCTTGCTCCTCCTGAATAGCGCGCAGCTGCTCCTCCTGGATGGCACGCAGCTGCCCCTCCTGGCGGCGAGCCTGCTCCTCCTGGATGGCACGCAGCTGCTCCTCCTGCCGGCGGGCTTGCTCCTCCTGCCGGCGGGCTTGTTCCTCCTCCCGGCGAGCCTGCTCCTCCTGGATGGCGAGCAGCTGCTCCTCCTGCCAGCGGGCTCGCTCCTCCTGCCGGCGGGCTTGTTCCTCCTCCCGGCGAGCCTGCTCCTCCTGGATGGCACGCAGCTGCTCCTCCTGCCGGCGGGCTTGCTCTTCCTGCATGGCGCGCAGTTGCTCAAACAAGGCGCCCAGGTCTGGTCCAACCTGGGTCCTCGTCGACGCACTTGCAGTAGTTGCCCCTCCAGAGTTGTCTTGGCGTCCAGTAGGCCTAAGATGACCGCCACGAGAGTCGATTTATCTCGTCAAAAGTAGAGATATGTCTATATCTCTACACGAGCTAAGATGACCGCCTAAATATGTCGTCATCATCTGTCAAATGAAGACTTACTCGGAATTCGAATTTTGATTTTTGAATTTTGTCGTCAAATGGTAAGATGACCGCCATATTTTCTCGTCTTTTGACGTGTCTGCGCGGTAAATTTTCTCGTCGACAGTTTTTGAAAACGAGATAAGTCTTCCGCTTGTCTTTTAGATTTTGTTTAGCTAACTTTTCAAAGGGTGGCGATACCTTACTATAATCATCTTATTGCGATGTACGCCGATAAGCAAAACAGAAAGATTCAACGGAAAATAATCTGAGACGTATGTGGTATGTGATCTTTTTGACGTTGTTCGAATTCGAAGGTGAGTACCTAGTTCATTTGAGGTTAACTACCCATAGATTTCTATGTGCTATCCTGCTTATAATGTTATTGTAAAGGTCTAAAATTAATAATAACAAATTAGGTTAGTGTGAGTCAACACTTCTCATACATTTACCCAATTCACTCAATGTTTCAATAGTGAAGACGTGTCATTGGATCCCAGTTTACCAACTACGAACTACCTACTAGTACACTACGAATTTATGCAAAGTAAAAACTGAGTATAGTTACCTACCTATCTAATACTTTAGTAAAAATATTTTAATAACAGGGTGACATTGGACGAAGATGTACGAGTCGAAAACGAAGAAGTTATCAACGGAGATTTGGCTGCAGAGGACCCATCACCTGCGGGTCTGCTTCGGCAAGGCCAAAGACGCGCAGAACTTTTACGTTATGTTAATGAATAGAATATTACAAAAGCCTTAAAAATATTTATCTCTATTGGTAGCTTGATTTTTTAATAACCTTATCAACCATATAAGCACCTACAAAGAAAGCCCTCTTCATTAGTTCAACATTATTTAGTTAAAAAGACAATTTTCTGTGTGTAAATAAATTTAATTGTCATAAATTAAAATAGGTATATTATTTACAAGATATGCTAATACCTATGTAAGGTGGAATGTTTGGTTTGTGGATGGCCCGTGGAATCTGAAAAGAAACAAATGCATTAATATACGGACATGCTCATAAAGGTATTTCTGTATTCTCTATCCTGCATCCTGCAATCATCCTTTAGTGCAAACTGCTTAGTCTACGCACATAAATACATATGTAGTTCTATGAGTTAGTTTAGTTAGGTACGGCTCAATGGACACTGAAAACAAAACTTGGTAGTTATGTACTACGGAGTATATTAAAGTAACTAATACTTACATATCGAGGGTTTTAACACTGCACCCTCGATATATATTTTTTTTTACCTACTTTAAAAATCCTCATTGATAAATAGCAAAAGGTCAAAACAGGTATGGTTGCTATCAAAACGTACAATTTTCCACTGGTCACCGTCTTACCTAGGCTCAACTCGTCGGTCTTGAGGCGGTTCCACCCCGCTGTTATTTGTTGGACACTTTGCAGTGAGCTATATTCACCTGCCGCAAATTCATAGTGTTCGGACATATTATACCGGCAAAGAAACTCTATTTGGATTCTGTTACTTCTTACCCTGAAATAATAAGACAAACAAGTATAGCTAGCAGCATAAGTTTGACCGATTTTGAGAATACAATGAATCTATTTTGCTAGTCCTATCGGTTTTTAACAATAAATAGAGGTACCATAGGTATTTACTTACATTTTCATTCCGTTTGCTTCCTTATTATTTTATTTTAGTTTTGGCGGGGTTTTTTTTTCAGTCACAGGTACCAAATTGAATGAACGAAACCATTAAAAAATAAAAATACAATGGTAGATTATGGTAGAATATGGAAGAAATGATCACTGGTTTGTCTTCACGACATAGGCGAGTCGTCGACGACAGCTGTCTCTCTCGTGATGCTCATCTTACCGTAATCGACAAACGAATCGATGTCGACAAAATTTTCTCTTCTCGCGAAGACATATGTCACGTCGGTCATCTTAAGCCTACAGGGGTTTCTTCTTCAGGAGCCTCGGCGCCAGAGCCACTGGCTTGCTGCGAGCCAGTCTTAGCGCGAGTGCTCACGCCTTCCCTCGGCATGACAGGCATTTTACCTTCCAATCCCACTTCTGACACCAAATGTTACGGAAGTGGGTACAGGGATTGGAAGGAAACGAACGTTTACCGAAAGTAGCGATTTATTCGCACTACGAACACGTAACACTGCACTGAACGCGTAGCACTGCACGAAACGCGTAGCACTGTCCGACACTGTCCCCGCACACTGTGCGTTACACGGTTCAACGCTGTGCTCCGAACACTGACAGTCCACTGGGAGCACTTCACCACTTTGCACTTCACTTCACTGTTTTCTGTTCACTTTACTATTCACTTTCACTGTTCACTTTTCCACTTTTTCACTTTTTCTTCTTGTTCCTTTCTTCAGATCACTTTCCACTGAACTGCCCGTAGACGCGCCTGCAGCTCCTTATATACCCGGAATTTCGATTGTCCTTTATTGAATTTCGATCGTCATTTATTGAATTTCGATAGTCATTTCGTTTTCTTCTGTTGGATTCCGATCGTCTTTCCCTACCTGTATCATTTCTTGTTTTAGTCCAGAACTTTCGGTTCTTTATTTGAATTCCTTAAAGAAGGCACTCGCCGCTACTAGAACTTTCTGGTAACATTTAAATGTCGAACAAAAATCTTCACGTAGTTACGTCAGCACGGCGTCACACATGAATTGAATTGAATTGGTTCAAACCCAGTACAAAGACTAATGGGTAAAGTGACTACTTTAGTTATTAGTCAACCACCTAGGCCCTTTGATTAAAGCTTAATAAACCCATAAAGCCTTATTTGAAAAATAATTACAATATACTTGCTTTCAAATAAAAATTCACTACAGTTTTTTTTCAAAAAGTATCATAATTTATGTGCAAAGGTATTTGAAGTGGTTCAACTCTTCATTAATTTTATTTATTTCAACTCTGTCTCGGTGCTCGTGTACCGTTAGAAAAACAAAAACGTCATACAGATAAGGTATTAGGATAAGATAGCCGTATGGAAATATTTACAAATTTGCGTATAACCACAATCACAAACTAATTACCTACCCGACTTAGATACCAAAATCAAAATCTACAATCTGTTATCGAAATTGTAGCGTTACCATTGTACACATACCTAGCTACATGCATATTGTTTATGTTATAATAAAGCATAAAAAAGCTTGACCGAGTGACAGATTCGGGACTCTATCGTAAGACGTTCTATCGGAACACTCGATCGTAACACTCTCGCCTAGTTCAGTCACGCTAACTAACTGTAATAATAATTTGTTTTATGTTTAATTAAAAGAACACATTCAAAAATAAATCTTATTATTTAGCAAACATCTTCCACACAAAATATACGGAGATTAAAAAGCTAAATTGGTGACCCCGACGTGATCATCTTTTCTGGTTTAAATTCACGTATTATGTGATAACCAGTAAAAGTGTACTAATTAAACGTGAAAGTGCAAGTGACTTTTTTTAAATTAAATTCAGTGGTTTGTGCCAAGTGGTAGTTTTACAATGACTACCACCTCCGATCACACCGAGCTTAACATGGAGCCTGGACCGGAGGGCGCGGCGTACGCAGCACAGGCGCAGCCATCCACCGACAGCCTCATCACTGCTGTCACCATCAGCTCCAGGATATCCACCTTCTGGACCAACCAGCCGCGACTCTGGTTCCACCAATTCGATGCCATTGTCGCGCCACAGAAAGCAGGTGACTTGCACAAGTTTCAGTTAGTTATAGCTAAGCTGGGTAGGGACGAGTTAGCGCAAGTAAGCGACATTTTAGAGAACCCACCCACAGACCATAAGTATGACTGTATAAAGGCCCGCCTCATATCAGCTTACGAAGAGTCGGAGACCAAGCAGCTCCAAAATCTGCTCACGGAAATTGAACTCGGCGACCAAAAACCGTCGCAACTACTGCGGCGGATGCGCGAGTTAGGTCGCAATAGAGTACCAGAATCTACTCTCAAAATATTATGGATGAACAGACTACCACAAAGTGTACGGCCCGTAATTACTGCATGCGACACGGTTGACCTTGAGCAGGCGGCCAATATTGCCGATAAAATTATAGAAACTATGAGACCTGCGGATGTGTTCCAACTCCAAACACCATCATCATCATCATCATCATCGACGTCTGTAACAGAGCAGCTAAAAAAATTAACGCTCGAATTAACCGCTTTGAAAAATAAATTCAACCAAATAGATAACGAGCGGCGAGAAGGCGGTCGATCAAAGGAGCGTAATACTCGTAGCACCAGCAGATCACATTCACGTGGTAGAGGTAATTTCATCAAATATCAGAATCAAACTGCTGTTCCTGGTGACAGCGACTTCAAGTGCTACTACCATTTCATATATGAAGATAAAGCCACCAAATGTGGTCACGACCAATGTTGCAAGAAAAGGTCGTTAAACTAAAACAGGCCACTAATGCGGCGAGTTTAGTTGCCGATCACACATATCGCCTCAGTGTTACGGATTATAAGTACGGCTACCGTTTTTTAATTGATACCGGTGCCGACGTATCCGTACTTGCGTGCAAAAAACGCCCAAAACAACAACCAGACGACTATACACTATATGCTGCGAATGGAACACCAATATCAACATATGGAGTGAAAACATTAACTCTAGATCTTGGCCTCCGGCGCCCAATGCGTTGGACATTCATTCTAGCAGACGTACAACGGTCAATCATCGGAGCAGATTTCCTAGCCAAAAATCAACTATTAGTTGACCTACACGGCAGAAAACTAATAGATAAGCTGACCAACATTTCCAAGAATATACAAGCTATTTCGGATAATTTCCCTACCATAAAAGTTGTCAATACCACAGACAAATACCATACACTACTATTGCGGTATCCCGATATAACTAAACTAGAATCATTCAAATCGATTCCCAAACACAATGTGCAACACTATATTTGCATAAAGGGCGCACCCGTATATGAGAAAGCGCGACCCTTAAATCCAGCCAAATACAAATTAGTAAAAGAAGAGTTTGAACGAATGATGGAGTTGGGTATATGTAGACCATCTACTAGCCCGTGGGCAAATGCACTACACGTCGTCAATAAAAAAAACGGAGAATTACGTCCGTGCGGCGATTATCGTCGATTAAATGCAATAACAGAACCCGATAGATATCCAATACCAAGATTAATGGATTTCACATACATTTTAAGGGATAAAACAATCATGTCTAAAATTGACATACGACGCGCATACCACCACATACCCATCGCACCGGAGGACATTCCTAAATCAGCAGTAATAACCCCCTTCGGATTATTTGAATTCTTAAAAATGAATTATGGTTTACGCAATGGGGCGCAAAGCTTTCAACGCTTAACGCATAAACAACGTCATGAAAGACACAAGAAATACTTTCTGCTATTTAGACGATATATTAGTCGCTTCCGAAAATGAGGAAACGCATTTGAAAGATCTTGATGAAATATTCAAACGACTAAATCAATTCGGCATAACAATAAACAGCGGAAAATGTGAGTTTGGCAAAAAGGAACTACTATTCCTCGGCTACCACGTCAGCTGCAATGGTATCAAACCGAACCAAGAAAAGGTAAATGCCATAACAGACTATTTGCAACCCGAAACTATCCAGGAACTAAGACGATTTCTTGGACTCATCAACTTTTACAGAAGCAGTATTCCTAAAGCAGCCGAAGTACAATCTGTGTTAGAAAAATACTTACACAATTCTAAGAAGAACGATAAAACTAAAATCGTGTGGACACCAGAAGCCACAGACGCGTTTAACAAATGTAAACAATTAGTAAGCGAAGCGGTACTACTAGCCCATCCAGATTCAACAGCAAGTTTAGTGCTAATGACTGATGCTTCAGACAGCTGCATGGGAGCCGCACTACACCAATCAATCAACGGCGAACTTCAACCACTAAGTTTTTATTCAAAAAAACTCACTACAGCTCAAACTAAATACAGTACCTACGACAGAGAACTTTTAGCGATCTTCATGGGTATTAAACATTTTCGTTATATCATAGAAGGACGAAATGTTACAGTAGTGACCGACCATAAACCTCTTACTTTCGCCTTAACAAAAAAAGAGTCGAAATCCGATTCACCAAGACGCTTACGTCAACTTGATTTTATCGCGCAATTTTGTAATGAAATAAAGTACATAAAAGGAGAAATGAATGCTGCTGCGGATTTCTTATCAAGAATAGAGGAAATCCATTTACCTGATATCTTCGATTATGAGCTGCTGTACCAGAGCCAGATCGAAGATGCAGAGTTACAGGAGTTAAGAAATGAAAATAATTTACAATTTAAATCGATTATCATGCCATACTCGGAACGCGAACTAATATTTGAAATATCAACATCGCAAGCTCGTTTATACCTACCTACAACATTCCGAGAACAAGCTCTCTTATGTACTCATGGACTAAGCCACGCAGGAGTAACTGCAACAAGACGCCTTATTACACAACGTTATTTTTGGCCCGGCATGAACCACGATGTCGCTAAATTTGTACAAAAATGCATAAAGTGTCAAAAATGTAAAGTCCAAAGACACACAATTACACCACTTGGAGAGTTTGAAAATTCAAATCGATTTACCCATGTTCATATTGATATTATTGGACCATTGATACCCTCAGAAGACTTCACATATTGCCTCACTATCATAGATCGTTTCACTAAATGGCCTGAAGTCATACCCATTAAGGATATCACAGCCGAAACAATAGCAAATAAATTTGTAGAGCATTGGATTTCAAGATTTGGCTGTCCAGTAAAAATAACCACTGATCAAGGTAGACAGTTCGAATCTCAACTTTTTACACAATTAACTAAAAGACTAGGCATAGAAAAAATCCATACTACAGCATATAACCCTAAGGCAAACGGACAAGTAGAGCGCATGCATCGCACACTTAAAGCATCCATCATGTCACGCTGCGACAACTCTAATAAATGGGTGAGAGAGCTACCTATGGTACTTTTAGGTCTTAGATCAACTATAAAAGAGGACATAGGATTTAGCCCAGCGCAAATGACCTTTGGAATGCCTATCCGTCTACCAGGAGATTTTTTTGTACCATCAGAATCACATATTAATGATGCTGAGTATACACGTAATTTAATGGAAACATTGGCTACAATACAATCAAGTGCAAGAAAGCAATGGGATAATAGAAAAACTTTTATACATAAGGATCTCGCAACTACGGACTACGTCTTTGTTAGAAGAGAAGTGAAAAAATCACTAACTCCACCGTATGAGGGACCCTTTAAAGTAATAGAACGGAACCCTAAATTCTATACAGTTCAAATAGGTTCTCGAAAAGTCGTTATTTCGCTAGATAGGCTCAAACCAGCTTACGCTATTAACTACACACCTAGCAACGCGACCCCAGAAACAACAGTTTCTCAGAGTCCGACACTTGTTGAAACAACAATGCCACTAAGTAACCCAAATAAAACACTTCGGCAACCTGATGAAATGGGTCCGCCGAAATCTGATGTGAGAACAAAAGCTCCAGTCATAACGAGATCCGGTCGAACGGTTAAGAAGACTGTACGGTTTGATATTTGACTCTAGCAAGTGCTCACTATTACCAACAGCGAACAATATAGCGATCATAAACAAAGATCATTCAGGACTACTCATTCACGCACTTGGGAACAAAGGGACTGGCCTATTTACAGCTACTGTACACTTCAACTGTCAGCATCTTGCGCCAGCCGCGTAGCGCACTCAGCAGGGGTGCCATGTAACCACTTGACATCGGCGGCGGTCAACAAAAAGTGTTCAAGTATAGTATAAACAGTGATTAACAATAACAAAAGTGCAGTGTGCGTTTAAGTATCTTTGTTCTAAAAAGAGACCTTTTGTTTATCAAAACATTAGCCACAGTGTACGCTATAATTACCATGAACTCTATATCACTTTAAGTATTAATATTTTTAGTAGGAATATTTTTATGAGATATGTTTAAGTCGAACAATGTTTAACTATAATCAAGTTAGTTTGTATTTGTAACAAACTTTAAATTTTTATTTTATATACCTACTTGTAAAATTATGTTATAATTTTTTTTTTATGTGGGATGTAGATGTAGCGTTACCATTGTACACATACCTAGCTACATGCATATTGTTTATGTTATAATAAAGCATAAAAAAGCTTGACCGAGTGACAGATTCGGGACTCTATCGTAAGACGGTCTATCGGAACACTCGATCGTAACACTCTCGCCTAGTTCAGTCACGCTAACTAACTGTAATAATAATTTGTTTTATGTTTAATTAAAAGAACACATTCAAAAATAAATCTTATTATTTAGCAAACATCTTCCACACAAAATATACGGAGATTAAAAAGCTAAAAAATCTTTATAACAATCTTTGGCAAGTGGCTTGCAATGATTGGTACAAAATGGAGAAAGCTTGTACCTATCAGCATCAGGTGGTAAGGCTCATGTGCCTGTAAATTTTCGTCCACTGGTAGAAGTCAAAGTTAAATTCTAATATGTATTTATTCAATAGTATCACAAGAATCACTTTGAAACGTCTTTAAGCTGACGTACTTCTCTGAAGCTCCTTCCTAATGCTGCCTTCCTACGGTGCGTGGTTCTGCAGATCATCACGCACAGCTGACGACGACGCACGGCAACGCACACAGACAGGTATCCTGTGCTACCGCTCACCTCGGTGCACGAGACCGTTCCCATGGTGTGTCGTGCGAGCTGATCCGCCCCTCCGTGCGCAATATCACGGACCGTGGGAATGGGCTATTAGAAGTCCTTCCCTAGACGAGTCCTGAACAGAGATCTACTATTACTTCTTCAAATTGATGACAATTGTTCTGCTTCTTTTTCTTTTTGTGTCACCAATACTTTGTACCCAGTGTGGTGAAAGGATGATGTAAGAACTGTTCTGCAATCGCTATGCAATGCAGCTTGCATCAGCAAAATAGAGATCTCTTCAATTACACGGAACACACAAGCGCCTCGTTATTTCGATATTTTTAGTTTTATTTGATTTTCCTCTAATGACTTCGCTTCAATTCAATTCAAAAATCTTTTTTCAATAAAACCACAAGTATTACTTTGAAATACCATAAAAAAATATTCAGCCAAGCGCGGAGTAGTGGTCTTAGGTGACCGGAGTTTTTAAGCCTCCTCAAGGCTTAACAACTGCTAGTACCGGGAACAGCCTAACATGCTCCGAAGCATGAAAGCGCTCAGATTTAAGCCGGTTCCCTATACAAATAGTGACCTCGCAGAACATTGTATAGTCTAACAGCCAATCAAAAAAAAAATATTAATTAGCAATGACCTTACTCAAACAGCTTTAGGGTAAGAACTTAAGATGCTAAGAATGTCAAGGTCTAATTAACAAAACAGATGCTAAGACGTCAATAACTAATAATCTAAAGCCAATAAACCGCACCCCTATCATCCAATACCCCTAAATAAGTTCTGATCCTTTCTGCAGACCAATCAACACGGCCACCAATAAGACGATAAAGCTAACTTCCCATAAAAGTAGCGGCAATATTATAACAGCCGTATTCAATTCAACCTGAATCCTGAAGCCTTTTTGACGTGACAACGTCTTTTAATTCGATGAAGCCGGCTGCACGCACGAAAAAACATGACTCATGCGGCGTTACCCCGCTCTGAGGCGTTCCATTTAAGGCTTGAAGTGCAAGCGAGAGCGCGGAACGAGCGACAAAGAGGCACAATCGGCCTCCGAGTTCGGCAACGTTTGACATCTGTCTCTCTCCTACTTGAGTGAGCGATGTGTCCGCGTGGACAGCTGTATGACGTTGTCACGTTCAACTATCGTCAGTAAACCGACTTTACTGACGACCAACCAACCAGCAACCAAGAAAAAATCGGTTGTTTAACCGATTTTTTCTTGGTTGCTTGGAACTCACCCTGCTTTATGACGTTTCAAAGTAATCCTTAAAATACAAATAAATAAAAGATTTGTTACTTTAAATCATGATGATTCGAACCTACACACCATTTAGATATCTTGTACCAAAAATTAGGTTGTTTACAGATTGGTTAATAATGCACAATTTAGATTTTACTTTGATTAATCGGCTATTTATTTTATTATGAGAAAGGTTACGGAACATACAGATAGCAACCATTGAGGACGTGTGCACTCAGTTTAAACTCAGTGCACACGAAAGATATGACGTATCTTAATCTATAATTGTTGTTGTTATTGAGCCTCTTTGATTGATTTCACCACGGTCAAAAGGACTAGTGATACGACGAGATTGACAAGATATTTATAATTACAAATCTGAAAAAAACAACACAAGTAGTCGGAAAAACGGTGGTAGTACTTATTGAAAGCAGCAGCTTAAGGCGCTAAGCTTAATCGCGCCAATTCATGGCTACCCTAATAAACATCGCTCAGCGGGTTAGCGCCGGCGGATAAACTTCGGCTACTGCGGCTCTAATTAAATTTGGTGCTGTTTCGTTGAGTGGTATCCTTTTTGAGCCTTATTACTTTTTTGGCGATATCGAAAAAAGGGTTTTATTTAAAACTGTAGTCAACATTCGACAGCCCCTACAGCTTAGTCGGAAGTAGCTCTGCCTTTTCACGCTGGAGGGCATGGGATCGATCCCCTGAGAACAAATATTTATGTGGGTAAACATAGAGGGCGTTATATTGTATTAAAAAGTATTAGTAATTATCCAAGTATTATATCAGGATTCTCATTGCTCTGCTTATAGTTTCAGGCTAGATAGTATTGTGTGATGTAATGTGCGTCTTAAAGGTCTAAGGCACAAACGATTGACGTTGAAGAAAAACACCACGTTAATATTACTGACACATGAGGCTGATCATAATGTATGCCTCGATGGACGCAGAGCAGTGCGTCGTAGCGCAAGTTCCTGACGTGCGTGTCTTATTAGGCAATGCTCTGTTATAGGCGATGGTTACCACTTAACATCAGGCGAGCTATATGCTTGTTTCATCAGCTAGGAACATAAAAAAAGTTGTGAAGTGCACATTTCAATTTGTTCTTCAACAAAGAGTTCTTCAAAAATTTCATCAGCGCAAGTTAAACTTGTGCAAAAGATCCGTGAGAGAAGTTCCGAAGCACTTAACAATAGCACTACAAACGTAAAAGTCGACCCAGCACAACCTTTATCCAAGTTCCAACATGAGCCCCTTATTTATAAAATAATACCGCAAGCTTTTGCTCTCTTTTCAACCGCCGAACGAAGAAAGGGATGCTAGAGTAGAGTTTTAAGCCCTAGCGTGTACTTTGTCTGTCTTTTGTTTGGCTGCTTGTAGTCTTCTATATTTTTCTGTTAGAAAGGTTACTGTTCTGATGTGGTTATTAGCCTGGTGATGTAAATCCGTGCAGGTGTTTTCTTGTTAAGAGAATATTTATTTTGTAAAATTACTTAACTACTTAACTTGTTTCATTGGCACTATATGTAGAAAGTTTATGTTAATTAATTTGTTGTTTTGACACAAGGAAATGTATTATTTTTTTTGGCAAAATTTTATATTCGTGAACTATAACTTATTTATTTATTATTCATGAGCGATGCTAGAGTTTGGCATAACTTCATATCGGTATCAGTACAGATAGTGTGTGGTTTTTATAAATAGGCGAGTGTTTCACTCGCGTCATTTCTCAAGGAATTCAGCAGTTTAGAACTACAGCGAGGGAAACTTCCGAACTCAATTACGTAGTTCATTTAATTATAAGCAAATTAATGAGAAAGCTGGCCTATTTATTATTAGTTTTGCTTTTGGCTAAACCAAATAATATGAACTATGCAAAGGTACTTACTAACTTACGTTCTACGTAAGTTAGTAAGTACCACTAAAACGTGTTTGTGGGTCAAATAAATAAGTTTTCTTCTTTCTTTCTTTCTTTCTTTCACTACACTTACGGCCTTAAATTTATTAAATCTATTATTAATGTAAATTCCAGTGAATTTCAACATATCCGCTGTATATTACTGTGATTATTTTTATTATTATTTTTTCATCATCATCATCATCATCAGCATGAAGAAGTCCACTGCTGGACATAGGCCTCCCCTACACATTGCCAGGAAGAACAATTCTGAGCCCTTCCCATCCATCGACTTCCCGCGATCAATTATTTTTTAATTGGTTGTAATTTGCACTGTGATTAGTTTTATTATTGATTAGTTAGTGGTAATTGATAATTATATAATCTTAAATTTGTATGAGAAAGGCTGCGTTATTGTATTAGGGTACACCTGATAAGATAGGACAATAGTTATAAATAAATCAAATAAATAATAAAATATTTTTTTACCAATATACCTAAAGACAAACCAATAAAAACAGAAATACTTGCATCGCAAGATGAGATCATGAAATACAGTGTACTGATGAAGGAATACTGCGTTAAGACTACAGAGTGGCAAACATGTTGGATCTTTAGTAAACACTCATTATGTATTGTATGTCACTGTCATTGTGACAAGCACTGCCGGTAGGCTGTCTCGCTCTCGGGTTGTGCCCCGTCTCTTTCTCTGATCTAACCTCTACTGTACGGTGTGTGCGATTCTTTATTCTTTAATGTACACACATACAAATGATAGATAAACATTAAAAAGCGGGCATATAAAGAGGCGAGCTTAACCCTAAATAGAGTTTTCTACCAGCAAACCTGTGAGGTATATATCGATTCCAAATATATTACGAGTTTATTTTATTACAACTCTTTCATTGCCAAAACCCATCAAAACATTGTGATCCCATGGTCTCAACACGTCATTCTTGACACAACAAAGAATGCACAACATAACAAAATAAAATATGAATGAAAGTGGCGGGTACAAGCAACAGCTAGTGCGTAATAAAAGAATAGTATTTTGTTGGAGCAGCCGCCGTCTCTAGTAGGCACCTTGCGGTGTGAAAACCAAAACCTGTAACACGAGCTATTATTTCACAGAACTCAGTTTTTGAACCAACATTTATAAATGACTTGCAGCCTTTCCCGCCTTTGCGCGGGTGGACATTTATTTTTTAAACACATAAATATAGCCTATGTTATTTAAGGTAAATGTACCTTTCTAATGGTGAAAAAAAAAATGATATCGGAACAGAAGTTTTTGAGTTTATTCATTACAAACATACAAAAATACAAATCTTTCCTCTTTATAATATTAGTATAGTATAGAAGTATAGACAAGACATTTTGACTTGACAACGTCTTATAATTCGATGGAGTCGGCTGCACGCATGAAAAAACATTACTCATGCGGCGTTACTTCGATCTGAGGCGTTCCATTTAAGGCTTAAAGTGCAAGCGAGAGCGCGGAACGAGCGACAATGAGGCACGTACGGCCTCCGCGTTCGGCAGCGTTCGACATCATCTGTCTCTCTCCTACTTGAGTGAGCGATGCGTCCGCGTGGACAGCTGTATGATGTTGTCACGTTCAACTATCGTCAGTAAACAGACTTTACAGACAACCGATTTTTTTTAATAAAAAATTGAGGTTGCTCACTTTGTATCTCACGAGCTAACTGAATATTACTCAGATAGCGTCTAAAGCTTTTGTTTACTTTGGCAGTCAATTTTACAAAACTATATTCAATATTATTATATCTAACGTGGTAGGTATCTGTATTTATTCTATCACCTATCCAGCCTATTTCTGCCTTGAAATCATGATAGAATACGACTTACCATAACATCTACCTACATAATGTTCATACTTATGTTTTCTGAACAAGTCATCTGTGTGTCACCACCAGCTAAGTCGGGAGCGTAGTTGATGGGAACTAATGTAGGAAAGCTTTTAGCCCCCCACCTGTCTCCCCCCTCATTATACGTCGAATTACTGCCAGGCAGGGGGGGAAATATTATACAATTATTGTGTTAGCTGCTATATACTAATGTCATCTAAGCCTTTCTTGGCTTTTGTAGCCCCAACGAGTGCTTAGAGATGTAGGAGGTGTAGGTTAGATTCCTACAGGGATTTTTCTTAGACCATGGTCTACGTTGTACCTTTGTTTTAAATGATTGTTGTGGCCCCTCTGAATTTTCTGTTTATTTCCTAGGCTATATCGTCCCACTTCTGGGCAAAGACCTCCTCAAAGATTTCCAGTTCTCTCTATCCCAAGCCAAAGCCAAGTTCTATCTACCAAAAGAGAACCTTACGAAAAATAACGGTTTACTTAGGTACTCCCGTATGCCTACCACAAGCTCTGTCTGGCTCTGGTTTTGAGTGTGTGTGAGTGTTTACTAAATAAATCCTAGTTCGAAACGTCACACACACAGTAAAATACACTGGTGAGAACTCCTCATCACCTTCATCATCATCAGCCTGAAGAAGTCCACTGCTGGACATAGGCCTCCCCTTCACATTTCCAGGAAGAACGATTCTGAGCCCTTTCCATTCACCGACTTCCTGCAATCTTAACAATGTCGTCAGTCCATCTGGTGAGTGGGCGCCCTACTTTTCGTCTTCCGGTTCGTGGTCGCCATTCGAGAACCTTATTCCCCAACTGTTGTCAGTTCTTCGAGCTATATAACCTGCCCATTGCCATTTCAACTTACTAATTCTAAGAGCTATGTCGGTGACCTTGGTTCTTCTACGGATATCCTCATTTCTGATTCTATCACTCACACAAACTCAACACACAGGTGAGTACTCACGCAGACTCAAAACCAGAGCTAGATTGTAATTATTTAGTTAGCCAGAGTGTAACCAACCAACACACGTGTCCCAGCTTCAATTGTTTGCAACAATGCCTTATTCAAAGCCTATTATTAATTGAATGGCCTCTCAGCTCAGTTGGTAGTAGCTCTGCATTCTACGCCGTGGGTCGTGGGTTCGATCCCAAACGATAACAAATATTTCTGAGGTGAACGCAAAGATTCAATATTCAATATTCAATCAAATAAAAGATTCAATGTATTTCAGTATTATATCAGCTATCTGGTTTTAATAGTGCAAGCTGTGCTTAATTTGGGGCTAGATAGTTTATTGTGGATGCTTTACTCTCACAAATTATCTAATTTAGTTCCTTAAAAGCCATTAAATGAACAGTAAAGCCTTCCAGTAATTCCTTTAATTTAGTGTAAATTGCATTGCCTAGTCGCGACAGTGCAACACAGCAAAACAGGCTTCCGTGCCAAATAGGACGTAATGAGGGCATAGCAATGACGTCAAAGAACCAATGGTTTTCAGAGTATTGGATCTATAAAAGTTTTTTTTTAATGCAAATGATCGACAAACGGGCTTACGGCCCACCCGATGGTAAGCGGTCACCGTCGCCCACCAACATCAAGGGTGCTGTCGTTGCGTTGCCTACCCTGAAGGTCCTTTTTTACATTTTCTTGAACCTATTCATGTTATAGCTGAGGGGAAAGACCTCTGGCGATAGCTCATTCCACAATTTCTGGGTATGGGGGAGAAAAAGAATTAGGAATTGCATCACCATCATGATTATCAGCCCGAAAAAATCCAGTTCTAGACATAGGCCTCCCCTATAGAGCCCTATCATGCAAATTACTCTCCAGAAAAACTAAGTTTATGACTTATATCTAGAGGCACAGTAGATAACCACCCAGATCTAATCCAAATTTACCCATCCGAGGATTGCATTTGTTGCTCCCTCCAGGGGGTCGAACGCACGTTATAAAACACTGGTCTATATTATCATCAATATAAATACATTTCTCGTGTATTTACGATTAAATAAAATCTGTATGCGATAACTCATAATAAATAAACACAATGCTTATGTTTATCTCACAAGGGTTATCTTTATTGCATAAACATATTAAATAAGCACAAAAAACAGTCCTTACTAGCGACAAAGCGCCGACAGAACTACTTCTGCGATTGGTCGTGATCCCTCAATCAGCCAGGCAGTTCCACTATCACCCTTCTCGAAGACATCCACAGCAGCCTTCCCAACTACCACTACTTTCTGCCAGGAGTTACCATCTAAGAAGTCCTTGAAGTCGCTCACAGCTAAGTCGTCCCAACCAGCAGGTTCTGATGTCAGTTTCGTCTCTGTAAATCCAGGACAGATAGCCAGTACTCTCACTTGTGTTTTCTTGTAGTTGTATTCGTGGCCAAGTGATTTGGTGAATCCCATGACTGCAAATTTTGAAGCTTGGTACGCTGGTAGAAACTGGTCGACTCTGTATCCATAAATCGATGCTAGGTTGATGATCGTACCACCGTTTCCTTCCTTGTCCTTTCTCATGTGCTCCCAGAACTTACGCGACCACTCGATTACCGCAGTGACATTGATATCGATGGTTTTCTTGATCGCCTGATCGTTGAGAATCCCTGCGTTGTTGATGAGAACGTCCACTTGCTTGAAGGAGTCGATTATCTTGGCGAAAACCACCTCCAGGTCTTTAGTAACATCGCATTTTATGAAAGCAGCTTTTCCAGTTCCATATTTTGCAGTGAGCTTCTTCACAGCATCGGCGCCTGCTTTTTCATTGATGTCTAAAAGAATCACAGTCTTTGCTCTCTTCTTCAGATAGTTGTCAGCTATTTCGCACCCTATACCTTCAGCCCCTCCGGTTATCACTACGATTTTGTTATGCAAGTCCTTAGCCATTGTAGTGTTGACTTGAAAGTGGTTGTTGGAAAACTGACTGTTATTTATACAAATCTTTGTAGGGGAGTTTATTCTTATCGAGAGTCAGGACATCAAAGGTTATAAGACAAGTCTAGGTCATCTATCAATAGTTATCATATCTTAGTTGTTACGTAAATATTACGGTAAACATCATCATAGAACTACTTAATCTGTAAGTATTACTTTCTTTTTTCTTTTTTCATGTATCTGTTCCAATATCTCTGTAACTTCGTCGATCGAAGTAGATCAAAGAAATACAGATCTTAGAAAATTTTGGAGATCCAGCAGATCTAAGAGATCCAACATATCCAAGAGTTCTGACAGTAATAATAGGCTCGAGGCTGAGGTAAAGAAGCAAAAGCCCCAATTGCATAAGAAAGAGAAAAGACGACCAGAGTATTCGTTCAACAGGACCCGCATGGTGTGATGACGGTCATGCTTCGATAGTTTGAATACATGCATGTACAATGTCCTATTTTTTATTTTGGTTACTTACCGAGTCAAAAATTTTCCAGCAGCAATAACGATATAATCTTGAAAAATGCAAATGCCTTACAAGATCAACGGATTAGCATATTTTTCCTATTTCCCTTTATTAGTCATGGCAACTTTTCAAGTCTAAATAAAATTTACAGAACAAAGCTTAAAAAGCTGACATCAACGAGTCTTTATACAAATAGACTAAGAGCTTAATAGTGCGTTCTTACGTCAAGTTCTTAATTATTGTTCAAGGAAAAAATCATCAAAGCTGTGTGTAAAATGCTTTGATATTTTTCTGATTATTCTCTTACCACTTAGGCGTGATTTGGTTTTATTTGTACACTGAAATAGCTGGGATTGACTGTCATAAATTGGTCTATATTATATGTTGAAGAAAACACTAGAATGATAAAAAAAAACTAAACAATGTCACCAGTTACTTTTTATTATCTATACACTAGTTAATAAGCACTACGTTGGATCGGATACAGTAACTAATTGGCTAGGTGTGCGTTACAATATTCACTGTTTTCAAACATTTTGTGCGATGTATGCAAATGACGTAGTTAAACCAGTTTCGGCTCCCGGTCTAGCGTAAATAAAATGAATTATGCAGGAAAAGGAAATCCAGCAAGATTAACTGCAGTGGACGACGCCATTTGCGTACATAATAAATACGATTTTACTCCTTCACTGGCTCGACTTGATGTTTTTCTAATTAAGTTTTTGTATTGTTTTTCAGACAATACCTATTGGCTATGACTTAACTACCTATTAGTCAAACTATCAATCTTTATACCCCGCACCCCACCAACCCATCTGGGGTCACTTCTAGTTTATCGAAAACAGTGGCGAATCATCGATCAACCGTGAAAATAACGTTGTTTTCTACTATCTAAAGTTGTGAAGTCAGAGTGTAATTGTATGACCGACCAGCAATCTTTAGTTTCATATTTTTTTCTATACTTATATTTTTTAAGTATAGTGGCGGAATGAAAATGTTCGTCGATTTTCAACTTGATTTGTTCATCGTATCACGATCACATACTATTTTTGAAACTGAATAGACAATACACCGACAAGTTAACGTCACAAATTATGTCAAAATGTGTTCATGATCAAGGCACTGGTGCAAGCGAAAACCGACTCAAAGGTGACGAACATTTTCATACCGCGACTGTACATTATATTCAAAATAACAAAATGTGTTACGTTTTCCTTCTACTTCACTGCTCTGTTTTACTCATTCAATGTAATTACTTAATTAGCCTTAAGTATTCATTTCCTATTTTGTAACCAATTTATAGCTGTAAGTATTCCTAAGAAAAAACATATAAAAAAAATAAAAAACCATATTTGTAATTCTCAAATGCGCCATCTATGTTTTATTAGTCGAACAACATCGCAAATCATATCAGCGCTACTTGACGTCTGCGACAGTTTTAATTTAGTTCTGAATCTTCTCGCAAGATGTCTCTGTTTCAAATCACAGATTTCAGTGTATTTTGTGTGCGTGATATTTACTAAGGGATGCCCCGAAGTTAAATTAAATATAATGCGTGGTAAGGTAAATATACAATTAAACAAGAAACAGTTTATAATACTTAAATACAATTTAAAATCAATAACCTGCGTACGTTTCAACATTTCAGACCACAAGATTTATAATGGTTGAGCTACAGAGTCTAGAATACTCTTGTTTTCTGTATTTTACTTAAATGACCTAGTTTCTAAATTATTTACAAAGGTATCACTTTGGTTCCTTCCCTATAAGTATTATAATTTCAATTCCCTACATTCTCAAGAAATCATATAAAATACATATTTGGACTAATAGATCTGAGACGATATCTAACGTACCTGGAAAATATAGCCTTTTTTCTTGTGCTTCGTTTTAATTCCTAAGCTCTAGGCTTCATCCTAAGCCAGTGGCCGCCTTCGAGTTTAAGCTGGAAGGTGTCCTTGGTCAGTTTAGCAGGAATACAGGTCTTCTCGCAAACTGATAACTCCATGTTCTGTAATAGCTGGTACACCATCACTTTTACCTCGCAGAGGGCAAAGCGAGACCCTGGGAAACAAAAGAACCAAAGGTCATTGATAGCTGTCTTATTTAGCTATAGAATACTGTTCGCAAACGCAAAACGAAGGTAACCGCATCAAGTGGACCATCGTATTAGGCAACCAATTTTTCCCATATCCCTAAAACGACCTCTCACAAATGGGTGGAGCCATGGTATGAGCCCTGCACAATCAGTTAGTAAAGCACTTAGATACAAATAGGATAGATCTAATAGCAGGTTCTTTGGTGACCAAATCAGCTTAACTCAGTGATTCTTAAAGAAAGGGGTTGTCTTCTTCAAGTCATAGGCCTTACCAATGCAATTTCTTGGTCCAAGTCCAAAAGGAGCGTAGGAGAAAGGTTTGATGTTGTGCTTGTTCTCCTCGGAGAAACGTTCAGGGTTGAACTTCAGAGGGTCCGGGAAGTACTGAGGGTCTCTGTGTAAAGCCCACACTGGGATAGCGATACTATCTCCTTTACGAACCTAAAATTTAATTGGAACACAGTGAGAGTAAGGTCCCTGCATAGAACATTAAGGCTCCTTCATAACCCCCAGTGTCGAAATAGGTTACTAAGGTGTCAGGATTATTAGCAGCATCTATTTAGTTCTCAACACCAATACTGCAGTCACCTAATTGCCAGGCATGGTGACTACAGCAAATCTTTTGTCCAGTATTAGACTTATTTGGGCTGATCTTAAAGTAACAAGAAATGAAGCGATAAGAATCGTGTCTAGGCAGTTTAAGTACAGTTGACAGCTCATTGAGAGACTGACAGTAAAATAACATTATATTCATAGCAAAGGGTTGATACGACTTATCATGTTTAAAATGGGCTAATAGGTTCCACTAAACCTTATTACTCTCTAGGAACTTACAATATAGTCTTCAGTAGACTTGCTGTTAGGCTTCCCAATATTGTAATCCTTGATGCAGACTCGGTCCGTAGCTACTGCTGGAGCCCATAGTCTCAGCGTTTCTGAAAATAGGAGTTGGATAAAAAAAGATAAAACGCCTTCCGGTTAGAAAAGAGTTTTCCACAAAAGTTTCGGGCATATTTGTCCGTCTCAATAAACAAACAAACACCTGGGCATGAAACTATCCAGTGACCTTGTTCGGCCAAGTTAACATCTTCATTACAATTTGTTGACCTTAAACTTTGCCAATCACAAAATTGGGCTTTAGATAGATGACCGCGATGCCAAGTTCAATTCAATTGAATTTCATGATCACGCACCAGAACAAAGTGGGTGATAAGTCCGGTATTCAGGACGTGAGTAAAGGTCATCCTTGTGATTTAGCTGACTAGTCTCGGTATTCTGTCTTGACTTCGCTTTTCTGCGTGACTATTTTTCATTTTCTTACCAAAAACTATGGTATGTTCCAGCGTGTGCCCAACTCTAGTGAAAAAGTTTTAGGCCAGGGCATTATGGCTTAGTTACTGCTTATTAGTGATTGCTTAGTGATTGCTTAGCCGTCATTTCTTACCTGACACCACCATATCCATATACACCATGCTCTGAACCGAGTTGTAGTCGAACTTCCCTTCATTCTTGGCTTCATTCTCCCTGATCTCCTGCAACAGCCGCTCCTGACACTCAGGATTCACGGCCAGCTCATGAAGAAGGAAGGACATGGCAGAGGCTACCGTCTCAAAGCCGGCGATAAAGAAAAGGATGGCTTGGGCTACGAGGTCGTCATCAGACCACACTGGAAGAGAAGAAGGCTGATTGTAATTGTTATGCATGGAATTCTATGGGGAGGTTTTTTTTTCGAAAATACATTCTGAGTTCCAATAAATGTCTATAAAATTAAATAATGATGATGAACAAGTGATTGGTTATCCTCAATGTTTTTCTTTATCATGTTTGAATTGAAACCCCTATTGGCACGCGACTGCAATCCCCTCCAAGACTTCAAGATCAAATGGCAATAAATCATTACCACCCGAACTACATCATGCAGTCATTCGCCCCGGCACAGAGGTCAATTAATTATGTACGGCCGTCAGGGAGGATACAAAACGACCAGAGTTTGTTTTATTACTAATTTAATAAAAATAAGAATTACAAATTAATTATAATTATGACCAATGCTCGATATTAGAGACAGAGGTAGAATGAGGTGATTCACTGGGATTGTCACACGCTTATGGTGGGATCTGCCGAGGCAGCAGTTTACCCGCGGTAGGTGTCGCGTTGCGAAACGCGACGGAATTCACAGAAAACACTTGCACTGGTGTCTGATAACATGACATCTCCCTCCGAAAGATCTGCATCTATTTTGGGGTCATAGCTGAGAATAGTGCAGATGGGGGAACTGGAACTGGTTCTCTGGAGAGGGGTCCATCTGTGGTTTATCATACTTGAATGTAGGTTGTTCTAATCAAATAATGTTCTTGACTGGTGCTTTATACGCCTTCTTCATTGAATGGTATAGGTTGAAGTGTGAAGTGCGCATCCTTTGGGCACGATGGCTATATGACTGCCCTGCAACATCTTATACTGGTCTTGAAAACATGTATGGCGAACTTTCATGAGGTTAGGAAAGCTCATCACGTAGTGGTGATCATCCAACTGCTCCATGACTTCCGAAGATAGGATAACCGAAGTAAAATGGCAAGATCCGTGGATATGCTGCCAAAGTAAAAGCTCTTGGTCCTTGGTCCTCGTTGTGGTAGCTTGGATCGTATTCGCAAAGGTGACCGTTACTGTACTTCGGACATTCAGGCTCTATAGACAAAAGATCTCTCTCGTGGATTGCCACAAATGGGTAGGTAGGTGATAGGATTTTGTTATAATGCTTTGGGTCTAAGGATATATAATCTTTAAAGGATATGTTAGTATTACGAACAATTGAAAACTTCATAATCTATATAAAAACTACTAACTAACTATATAATAGTACCCTAATTGAATTAAATCAAAATAAACCTTAAAATAATTTCGTAAGATAAAATCATGACAGTCAAACTATACGAGACCCACTGCTTGCTTAAACTTATTTAGTTACAAAAGTCCAAATTTCCAGAAATGCTTTTTATAACATAACCTAGGCCCGTCTATGAGACCTCTTATTTAAACTCTCAAGTATTATCTCGTCCACTTGTACCAGCTGGAGGCATTGGATGAATGTCAAGGTCAGAACGAGGAGCCGTTTCCTGCGATAAGCGAGCACTATTAGGCACTCGTTTTAGACGTGACTTAGGTATACGCCTAGCTTTTTTCTTAGTATAGATGTGAATAGGCAAATTTTCTATGACCGTGTCGTGTATATAGCGGGGTGCTAATTTTTGCCTGCTAGCCATAGGGTTTCTAATAAACACTTCTTGTTCAGCAGTATAATTGCGTTCGGGTTCTCGATCCCTATTAATTTTCTCAGTTATTTCAGTTCGACGTGAAGGAGTGCATTCGTTAATAATTGCATAGACCCTGAGCATGCGCTCCTTATGATCTTGTATATATTCTTGCATTAGGTGTTGAGTTACATTCATATCTACGGGATCACGAGGATCGAGGTGACCGGTTATAATATCAATAGGTCTACATTTTGTGAAGCTGTGAATAGAGCTATTATATGCTAAAATAGCGTAAGTCATAAGTGCTGAAATTTGTTAATCTCGATGTTCTAATTTTAAGATTCGCAAGTGCTCAAGAAGAGTAGAATGTAGTCGTTCTACCATTCCATTTTCATTGGGCGTATTTGGGCAAGTTTTATGATGTTCAATTTTGTGCAACCTAGTGAATTCTAAAAACAGCTGGTTAGTAAATTCGGGGCCATTGTCAGTGGTGATGGAAAGAGCAATGCCGTGATGAGAAGAGAACTTAAATAAAGCCTGAACAACGCTAACAGCGGTAGCATCTCTCAGAAAATATGCTTGAGCATATTTCGAGAAAGCATCGATTATGGTGAGAAACTTCTGGGATTATACACTAAGTAAATCTAAACGTAGTACTTGAAAAAGTTTTGTTGATGGTGGTACCGAGGTCTAACTGGGTTACGATCATATTTGGCTTGTCCGCATATGTGTCTCGTTTATAAATTTAGTTACATGTTCTTTCATTTTAGGCCAATAGTACCTTCGTGAGAGGGCTAGGTAGCTTTCATTAATTTAATGATTCGTTTTTCCCTCGTTATAGTTTTTGCCAACTCGTCACATATTTGTATGAACCTAGTTAATACGTTCGGGTTCCTGTCCAACTCCGGAACTAATCTCAATGATTTATAGATGGTATCTACTTCTGAAACAGCCATGATTTTTTATCCTTCCTCTAATATATTTTCTAAATTAATAATTCGCCTATTATCTATGAATCTATTTCTACTACTACTATTTAACCTAGAATCAATTGATTTTCTTGAATGAAAAATCTTGATTTATTTTATTTGCCTAGTCCAGCAGTGGACTTCTGTCGGCTGATGATGATGGTGTTAGTTGGTAAGGATTACAGTCTAGGAAATGAGCAACCACTAAAAAGAATCTAATGTACTCACATGATTTTATTTCCGGTCCCTTTGCACTATCGATTTCTGGATACCTCCTGGAGCAGCACGCACTGTAGATCCGTTTGATACTCAGCAGCTTTTGATGGCCACACGGGCGGCGTTTCAGCGGAAATTTTCGTGAAACCGACCGCGAGTATCCCTTATCGCCTGCGCCAATTATGTACGGCCGTCAGGGAGGATACAAAACGACCAGAGTTTGTTTTATTACTAATTTAATAAAAATAAGAATTACAAATTAATTATAATTATGACCAATGCTCGATATTAGAGACAGAGGTAGAATGAGGTGATTCACTGGGATTGTCACACGCTTATGGTGGGATCTGCCGAGGCAGCAGTTTACCCGCGGTAGGTGTCGCGTTGCGAAACGCGACGGAATTCACAGAAAACACTTGCACTGGTGTCTGATAACATGACAAATTGATAAACAGTGTTCTTTCTTACTGATGATTGGTGGGCTGTTGTTGTTGTGGATTTATTTTGTAATCAACCTGGTAGTTTTTGCACACTATAGATAGTAGATGCTGGTCTGTAGTTTGAATAACTCTATTCCCAATTAATTCGGTCGTGCTTTTTACACACGATTTTACATAATATACACATGACAGCTTGTTACCTTATTTTCGCTATACTTGGTTTTTTGAACTTACCTCTGCTGTTATTGTTTTTGCCGACCGACGACTCTTCAACGGTAGCGAATCCAGCATCCACGTCTTTAGTGGTTTTGTCTTCGTGAGATAGTTTTCCTAAAACACAAAGTTGCTATAAAAAAAAACTAAATGTCATAGTTTCATCAGTCATCATCATCATCCACAGCCCGACTTCACCCTCTGCTGGGTAGGCCTCCCTTAGTTAGTGCCTAGATAATATTCCTAGATTATCCATTTCTGTTTATATTTATTTTATTAAATATCTTAGGAACCCTTGCTTGGTAACTTTTTTGATCTCGTAATTTTCTTCACCTTAGCCTTTTTTAGGCAAAATTATTCTGACTGTGGTTGTGAGTGGTTTGGAGCTCTCACCACCTTGATCTCTACAATGTCATTGATCCATTCTCCAGCAACCGTTAAAAGCCTTTACCTTTCTTGGCTTCCATAAGCAGATGTATCATGTCAGGTCGGATGATGTTCCTGTCTTCTCGATCTTGCATTGTGGTCGTCACCAGGTTCCTAAAGAAGCCTTTTGATGCGCTGGAGAATAGTGTGATCTTCAGCAACTGGGAAAAACATTATCAGTAAAAAACATGTTTGTCATCATCATCATCATCATCAGCCTGAAGAAGACCACTGCTGGACATAGGCCTCCCCTACACATTTCCATGAAGAACGATTCTGAGCCCTTTCCATCCACCGACTTCCTGCGATCTTAACAATGTCGTCAGTCCATCTGGTGGGTGGGCGCCCTACTTTTCGTCTTCCGGCTCGTGGTCGCCATTCGAGAACCTTTATTCCCCAACGGTTGTCAGTTTTTCCAGCTTTATGACCTGCCCACTGCCCATTGCTATTTCAACTTACTAATTCTAAGAGCTATGTCGGTGACCTTGGTTCTTCTACGGATATCCTCATTTCTGATTCTATCACGTAGTGAAACTCCCAGCATAGCTCTCTCGAAAGCTCGCATCAAGCATCGCTGCATAGCAAAAAACATGTAGTATCTGCTAATAGGCAAAAATAGTTATTTGTTATACAGGAGTGCAAAGCTGCTTTTTAACCGCGTGCTCAATTTTGATGACTGAGCAAGCGCAGGATTCTAAAGTTTAACCAAATCTTTGCACTCGAGTGCAACACGTAACTTTTCATCCCACCTCAGCGAGGAAATGACTAAATGCAAAAAAGAACATGGCGCGACTAAAAGTAACACACCAAGAAGGTTCCGAGTATGAGTTTTTAACAAATTTAAAAAGGTTGTATGTTAAATTCGGCTCCATGCAGGTATAAGTAAATAGGTTTAGTGATGTTTTGAATTCACAAATACACCAAGAAGGTTACGAGTGCGAGTTTTTAACAAATTAAAAAAGGTTGTATGATAAATTCGGCACCATGGAGGTAAAAGTAAATAGGTTGTGTATTCACAAACTTAGTGAACACGATATTCTAAATTCAAATTTACTTTATCCTCTAGCGGATAAAAACGGCTTTTCCAGTCAGATATCGAACAGCAAAAACAGACTTTCCGAGCTGGTGGGATGAAAAATAATTATGTTGATATTATGAGGCCTAACTCCATAAATCTTTAGGAATGGTCAACCCTATCGCTCTGATTGTCATTATTGTTCAATCATCTCATTCACGGCCGGCCAGTGGCAGTTGACCTTGACAGTGACCTCTAGCAAGTGCGTTGTGCTCACCAGACATAGATAATACTACTCGTAGATACTGGATATCGCAAGAGCGTATCTTTTCCAGACACCCTTGGCTTGGCTTGAAACTAAAGACTATCTTTAGCTTCAAGCCAAGCCAAGGGTGTCTGGAAAAGATCGCTCTTAGCGATATAAGGCCCATTATATTTTTTCTTTTAATTACTTATATTATTTTGTGTAGTACAGTCGCGGTATGAAAATGTGCCTTGATCATGAACACATTTTGACATAATTTGTGACGTTAACTTATCGGTGTATTCTGTCTATTCAGTTTCAAAAGGTAGTATGTAGTATGTGATCGTGATACGTTGAACAAATCAATTTGAAAATCGACGAACATTTTCATTCCGCCACTACAGGGTTATTCATTATTAGCTGCAAATACTCAGGAATTAGGTTCAACAAATAAAATAAAAAATATTTATGAAATGATTTTTTTTAAGTTTTGTTATAAAAATCCCGAGAAAATCGATAAAGAAATCATTGACACCTGACCTATTTTGACCTTTGATCCGCGCCCGCGCGCCGTGAGTGACACTCTGCGTTCAGTCACCGCCTGGCTGGGTCATCGTCCTGTTCTCCGTGGCAATGATTATGCAATAGCCGTAAAGAAATTAATAAAAATAAAATTTTGATACAAAAACTTGAAAAAATTTTTGATCAAATTTAAAAAAAATAATTTCATAAATATTTTTTATTCTATTTGTTGAACCTAATTCCTGAGTATTTGCAGTTAATAATGAATAACCCTGTATACAATAAAGTATTAATCTATCTTTTCTGCTATTATCCCTACCGGCGATAAAACCACCTGCTGAATTCCAGTAGCATGCGAATGAGTGTATTGCATTGAATTTATGTAAATTCGTGCTTAAGAATTCTAAAGATAGATAGACTAGAAGCTTAGATATAATAGACCTCATGAGCAGCGCAGAACGAGCATTGATGCAAGTGAAGTTCAACAAACTTAAGAAATCGTCTTCATGACCAAACTGCTGAACCGATTTTGATGAAATTTCTATAGGACCAATCTGGAAGTATTACCTTCAATTCGGTTCATAAATGACGAAGTTATGCGATAGCAACCATAAAAAAAACAACCGAATTGAGTAGCTCCTATTTTATTTGAATTCATTTAAAAGAAACGTTTTCTGCGCAGTTAAGTCACGTGGATCGTCTGAGAGCTATATCACACACAATACCTAGCTACCACTCTAAACTGAAGTCTTACACTTGAGACGTGTTTGCTCGCTAAGAGTCATTAGCGGTATCTAGTTCAATCTATGTCCGTGTTGTTTACTATAGTTGAAAACATTGGTTATGCAGTACAGCGATAATATAGGTACCTAACCTGTTTTTTTATAATGAGTGTATTTTTTATAAGAACAATAATCATGGGTCGGCAAAAAAGATCGCATGGTTGGTTTGGGCGGTTTGTAAATACATAGTACAGGTAGGTTTGATGCAAAAAAGACGCAATCTTTGCTGGAAATCTTGAGAGAGGAGACCTTTATTGCATTTGTAAATAAATAAGTTTTATTTATGCTGTTATGAATGTTGATTCTTGAGCTGATCAAAAACTCTTAGACTACCCACCCGCACCACCTTCTAGAGCCTCAATTGAGATTGAGAGCACTAGTGGCCTAGTGGTAGGAGCCGCACCTTCCTAATCTAAAGTTGTGGGTTCAAATCAACCAATGAATTTTTCTGACAAAATATTTATGTGCACTGTGCTAGTACTCTTAAACGGTGAAGGGAAACATCGTAAAGAAACCGGCATGTCGTAGAACCTAAAATATCACACCTAAAATCCTATCACCACACTGGCACTGGTTTGAAAAATTAGTGACACTATAAGAAGAGAAGAAGAGCCTCAATTACCAAGAGATCAAGAGTAGGTACACTTCCATGGAACTACATTCATGTACCCTCACATACATACTACACACATACATTCATTCATACTACATACATGTTATGTATTCAGACCTCACCTTCATGAGCTTAGGACAAGACAAAAATCCGAAGAACTTAAGCAACTGCCAGAAGCTGAAAGTGGATGCCTCCTTGCCCCTCACGTAGAACTGGTTGTCCTCATGCTGGTGAGAGTCTACCTTCAGTCCGAAGGCGCAGGAAGCCACCACGTCGTTGGCGTAGCGGGTGGTCATGTCTTTGATGTCCACGTCGATGTAGCCAGCTGGAAAATTGATTCTACAGCCTATAGTGCGCCTGCAACTTGCATGGCAGCAACGAAAAAGTTTTGCTAATCATATTCAAAAGGCATGATGCGGTGTGAAATGAAACAAGAATTGGCTAATGGTAAAGTAAGATGGTTGATTTAGAAATAGTAAAGAACAAAGCGGGATTTGAACAATGCTGACTCTTAGGCTGTGAACACTACAAAATCAATAAAAAAAATCCACCGATGTAAAAAAATTTTCATCAATTTACGACGCAAAAACTATCCTAAATTTTTAGCCACGCTTCAAACTCTTCTTTGACATGTTCTAAGTAACCTAAGTCTGTTCTGGTTTTAGTAAAAGTTACCTCCAGAAGCATTGATTTTCTTTTTCAAAGTCGTCATCATCTGGTCTCCCACTTCCACCATGAAGGGCACCATCACGCGTATCTTGGAGCTAGTGAAGGCAGGGCTCAGGGTAGACCGCATGTCCTTCCATTCTTGACCTGTGACAGTTTAGTAATATCATATTTCACAGCTTCGAAACGTGCCCTACGATATACTGGTCTGCGTTTATCAACTTGAGTCATAAAGCCTCATGCACCTGTAATTTTACCGAAACCATTGCCTTAATATTAGAGCACAGTGACGCTGCTTGGCGGCAAAAATAGATATGGTGGTAGTATAAGAATTTCTTAGATGAGCCCTTCACAAAGGCCCATAATACTAATAACTATGATAATATTACACTGTCTTTTTACTAAAAGTTAAAACATATCGAAATTCTCTTGCCTTTCAAGGAGAAAAGATTCCTCCCGAACAAAGGGTCCGTGGTCTGATCAATAACAGAGCGATGATCGAGGAAGTAATCGAAGTCCTTCACGGTGATCCTCTTCAGCAGCTCCAGGTCTCGGATCATGATCGTCGGATTCATAAACTCGAATTTGCCGACAAACCTGAAGAATAACACACCAGGTTCATTCAGACCTCCCTGTACATTACCTGGAGATGATTCAGAGTCCTCTCTCCATCGTCTCCCATCTTTGCGAGTTATCTCATTGATCAAGTAACATTCTGCGCAACCACCATTTAGATGGATGACTAGAAGATACCCATGACATCTTAACGGTTCCATGCTTCGATTTTTTTAAATTCTACAACATGCCGGTTTCTTCGCGATGTTTTCATTCACCGTTTGAGGGTACTGGCATAGTACAATGTATTTTTCGATAGAAAAACTCATTGTTACACGAGTGGATTTGATCCCACGGACTTAAGATCGGAAGGCGAGGCTGGGCCGCTACTACTAAACCACCAGTAATCTTCAAACTCATCATACCAACTTACTTAAACCCATCAGTGTCTAAGCATGATGATTATGCTGGGGTGAAATCAGGAGCTATCATGATGACTCACCTTTCCTCAGGGAAAGAAAAGTAATATCTTTCCACATCATCAGTGAAGTGGTCCATCTTCAGCAAGATCCGTGCCATGTTACCCACCAGTGGGATTGGTGGGAAATACTTGACGCCTGCACGTTCGAACACAGAGAAGGCTTGGCGGCAGTATAAGTAAATGGCGGCAAGTACCACCACAACCCATAGTAGAACTATCATGATCTGGATAAAAATAATAACTAAATGATTTTATTACGGGACATGGAGGAAGAAGACACATAAAGTGGGACAAGGGCAGGAAGAAGAAGAATAATTTTATTACGGGACAATCTTTTTCCACACGTTTGAACAGAACAGCTAGAAAAGAATTGAGGTACAAGAAACGAAGAAGACCAAAAAAATTTATAGAATAGAGATAGATAGATAGATAGATAACACTTAATTGTACACCACAAGAATAGCACATTACACATTTAACGAAAATACTTAAACTAAAGCGAAGTACAATGGGTGGAGCTCCTAAAGAAATCAAAGCATTTGCATAATATCTTCAACGCTTTTTTATAGATAGAAAATGGAATTGCATTAAAACAAAAATTTCATCTTACTTATGCGAACTTAATGCTAGAAAGCATTATCTTCCATTTAAATTTTGTCTAATTTTGTAATTTATAATGACTATAAGTAAGTTTATGAGTAGGTACCTTGGTATCATAGTTGGCCACTAAAAGCTCAAAAACTTAGTTTTTCATACCTAAGTAATGATTACGTCACTTGACCAGTTCTAAGTGTTTATTTATTGCTAAGTGTCTATTCAAAAACTCCGGTGGTATTCTAGCGCCGCTAAACCAAAAACATGAACAAAAAACTTACTTGTTTTGCCGCAAAAAAACAAGGGGACACTGACACAAAAACAAAACAAGGTATTGCGTAGTACGAAACTGGTTGTGGATACGTCTGGCTTGTTCGACGACCATGTAGTCATTAAAGAAAAGTACCTACGTATCTACTGTAGCTTGTTGAAAACTCGCCTTTATTACTAGAAATATACTACCTACTTAATATATACGGATAAGGATATTTTTTGATTCAAAGATTCATATCTCTAGCTCTCAAACGTTGAAAGTGAGGGAGCCACAGCTCTGCGTGGAATGACCATGACCATGTATTTCTGATACTGAGAAGAACTTTTCTGATTACTCCAGTTTGTTATGTTATGATTGTTGATAAAGTAAACAGGTCTTTGCATCTATTGTAGATGATTTATATAGCGTCAGGGGCAACTGGTGATTACTCATGCCCCTATTTACGGGACGCTACAGTGCCTGGGACTGGATTTTAGATGGAATAGGCTTGCCCAGCACTAATACCATCCTGACAGCTTAGTCGGCCTAATCCACAGGAAAGAAAGATATATGGTCAATACGTGCGGAGCTAACTAAGCCGCGGTTTCCTCACGATGTTTTCCTTCACCGTTTGAGAGCAATAGCATTGTGTACATACATTTTTTGCCAGAAAAACTCAATGGTACACGACTGGACTTGAACCCTCGACTTTAGTATCGGAAGGCGGGGCCACTACCACTAGACCACCAGTTCTCTCTAGGAATTTATACGTTTATAATAAACAAAGGCAATAGATACATTAAAAAAATAAATTTGTAACATTCAGAACACTACTTACACAAGTTTTATAATAGTATCTATAGATAATTCTAAAAATAAACTAATAACAATTTATTTAATTATCATGAATTTAGTAGGTACATTATTTCATTACCTACATATCGCTTAAAATCCGTTTCTCTTATTGTAGAAATATAAATAGTAAAATATTGTGATATGTACTGACAAAATATGATGTAGAGAAGCCTATACCTAACAGCTAACTGCTGCAAGCTGATGATGATGATGAGTCTACCATGCATGGGCTTGAAATAGCTGTTCTTTTTTTAGTGGTGCTTCTTGGTAGATGCCTACGTCCATAGACTCTTTTTGTGATAGACCAAAGAAAAGATGGATGAACAGTGTGAAAAGTGACATGGAAAAGGAAGGAACGGAAACTCAGAGATGATGGTTGACCGAGAAGAATGAAAGAGGAGTAAGGATAAGAAGGAGAGATGATCATGACTCTTTTTTTAAATGCCAGTGATCGCAGAATCAGACTCGAGCACGCATCCTCAGCCAATGCCCTCCTTTAAGCCTCAGTTGAACAGTGTCCGTGGCCAGCCTGCTGGGAATGCAGGTCTTCTCGCATGGAGCCAGTTCAATCTCGAGAAGCAGCTGGTAGACCATCACCTTGATCTCGCATAGAGCGAATCTGGACCCTGGAATGAGAACATTATTACTTATTAGCAGGATTATTATAAAATGCTGGAAGTGAGGCCAAGTCGACCGTCGTAACACGTCTGGGACAAGATTGAGTACTTCATCTCAATCTTGTCCCAGGCTCTACGGTGACCGGTGTTAGATTAAATTTGCAACTTCTCGTAGGGAATTACTCGTATTATGCTGGTTCAAACGAATCCCAAAAAATGGGATACTGAGCTATTCGAGCCAGGTATTCTGTTTTATATTGTTTCTAGCTCTCAGACTATTGAGCTAAAGTATGTGTCATCATCATCATCATCATCAGCCTGAAGAAGTCCACTGCTGGACATAGGCCTCCCCTACACATTTTCAGGAAGAACGATTCTGAGCCCTTTCCATCCACCGACTTCCTGCAATCTTAACAATGTCGTCAGCCATTCTGGTGGGTGGGCGCCCTACTTTTCGTCTTCCGGTTTATAGTATGTGCGATCATACCATATTCAATCATGGTAACCCAGTTTTAATTAGCTCACCAATACAATTCCTGGGCCCGAGTCCAAATGGCATGTAAGTGAACGGCTTGATGTTATGCTTGTTCTGCTCGGAAAAGCGTTCAGGATCAAACTTCTCTGGGTTCGGGAAGTACTGGGGATCATGATGGAAGCCCCATGTTGCGATACTGATGCCAGTTCCCTTGCGAATCTGGAGTTTTACAAAGGGTTTAAAGGAGGAGTCCAAAAGCCGCTGAAGATATTCAGAGCCAGTAAATCTGGATATCTGTAATTATGTAGATGAACAGATAAACTTTGAGTACTATAGTAAGACTAGTAGACTGATCAGGTATTCTACGACCGTTACATAAAAAATGATAAAAGATATGATTGGATTGCATATTGTAGAGGTAAATAAATGTATTTATTGCATTGTGCTCACAATAAAATCTTCCGTGGCATTGGCGTTCGGTCTTCCGCAGTTATAGTCTTTGATGCATATTCTGTCCAAAGCGACACCGGGGGGCCAGCGCCTTAGCAGTTCTGCAAAAATATAAGAATACACTTATTTTTCATCTCTGGTAATCGCAACTCGGCTTTATTTTTATTTATCATCATCAGCCTAAAAAGGCCACTGCTTGGACACTTCTATAGTTATCACGCAGAACTAATTTTCAGCCCTTTCCATCCATCACCATCTCGATATTTCTCTTTACCTGGTTAGCACTCTTCATTTTGTCGTTTTTGTTATAATTCCTGTGACTTAATATCTTAAGCTTTGTTTCAAAACACAAATGCATAGATGCGTCCCATATTTAGATTTCGTAACTGTATCGGTGTGCAACGAATGGCAAAAGACAGGTTGTCCAAAACGGTAACGAATTGGCACCCCTTTGATAAAAGCGTAGACCAGGCAGACCCCGGAAACGATGGAGTGACGACATCGTAAAAATAGCAGGTAGCGCCTGGAGTAGAGAAGCTAGGGACAGAACGAGATGGAGGCAAATGGAGGAGGCTTTTACCGCTCTAGGCGGTCCTTATTTACAAATTGATTAGTTTAGCTATAACTAAAGTAAAAAGGAATTTAAATATAAGTTATTAATCTAGGAATGTAAATTAATTAGAATAAGGGAAATAAAGCTTTTTATCTTCATCTTTATCTAACTATATAGGTGTTTAAAAATCATACCTGAAACAACCATATCCAAATAGGTCATGTTTTGTATAGAGATGTAGTCAAACTTCCCCCCGGTCTTCTCCTCATTCTCTTTGATCTCCTGCACCAGGCGCTCTTGGATGTCAGGGTTGAGAGCCAACTCGTGGAGGAGGAAAGACATGGATGAGGACACCGTCTCAAAGCCAGCGATGAAGAAAAGCACGGCTTGAGCAGTAAGGTCATCATCGGTCCATACTGTAAGTGACGGGGGCGTTAGAGAATGTGTCATTCAAATTCAAAATCTCTTCTATGATATTCTGAAGTATCTATTATGCCTAAAAACCATATATCTGTAGCAAATTAAGGTTATTGTGCAATAAAAGTACATTTAAATTTAAATTTTCAAATTCACGCCAAAACGCTCGCTGGTGTCATGGCGTCTGTTATTACGTCACGGCTCAGTATATCAACAGTAAACATTGGTGCTTTTGTACTAAATCAGAATGACGTTTACTGAAACGTGACGTAATTCGCTCTTACTGGTGTTTAAGCTATCATGGCGGATTGTTGTATTTTGTAGATTTATTTTCACAAATAAATTATTAATCTTGACATTTATAGGAGAATAAATACATTTTTCAAAATCTTTGAATCCTATTTCATTAGATCACATAAATATTTTGGCGATACTTGATTACTGTCATCATGCCTATTCTAACTTTTGCTGAAGTAAAGCAATCACATCTTAGCTTGCTTTGAAACTCACTCAAATTGCAATACTAGCCTCTGTTGACATTTTTCTTCCCAACAGACGACTCTTCAACTGTAGCGAACCCGGCATCAACGTCCTTATCCTTATCGTCATGTGTCAATTGCCCTATAACAGAAACAATACACTTAGTATTATACCAGATAGTAGCTCATCACTTTGTTTTGGTTTAATGACTTGATAGCACATCCACATCACTATCATCATCGTGTCTGTCATACATAGGTTTGTCACATAGAATGAAAAAAAATATCTTTTCATTACTCATACTCTGAAAGTAGGTCTGAAGTTGCCTGAGGGGCCTAATAGAAAGTAAAACTTTCAGCCCTAGGGAGAATCGCTTTCTACTGACAGCTGTCAAATTATAAAAAAAAACAAGTTCTATTTTATTCAACCATGTTCCAACTTTCTAAACTGCAAGGAGGTTGAACCAAATTCCAACTTTTTATTCAGCAAGTAGGTTGGAATCCCATTACAACGGTAAGAAGTTTAAAAAGTCTAATTAGAGCGCAATGTAAAATTTAAATTTAAATAACATAATGATAGCATTAAATAAATAATATAACCTGTCGTTTGTCAGTCGGCCAGGCCCTGGCTACCTTCAAAATCGAACCTTACCTTCAAGTAATAACATTTGCGCACCGGCGAGCTCCTGGCCGATCGCATGCCTCTCAGGGCTCTCAGTATTTGTACGAAATTAACGGCATTAACCTATAGCTGCACTTCTCTAACCTAGTCACTGGCTTCGTTGAAGAATAGAGACAGGTAGCAAATGTTCGTTAAAATACGGCCAACCGAGACAACGTTCCAAAGTTCATTTTATTTATGCGCACTTTCGCGGCCGGTCATCGTGTAACAAGTTTGTGTTTTGTTGCTGGTTTACAGGGTAAAAAGTGAATTATTTTGTTGTTGGTGCTATTGTAACGATGAACAGGTAAGTTTTTAATGTTTTTACATTCAATTGGTTTCGGTTTTGATAAGTTTTCATTCAAAACCTTGCTAATTTCATCAGCCACCTAATTTTTTTCTGCGAAGTTCTCCAACAAAATCTCTTTGTTTAGACTTAAAATCTAACTGTCCTTACTAAAAAACCAGTGGAATAGGTCAACAATACATATTTTTATGTTATTTAAGTGTTATATTGTTAGAATGTAATTAGGTTTCTTCAAAATAGTGAAATAAATACTAGCATTCCATACATGAGCCAGGAGCGGGCCGTTCCGCTGTCATTTTTTTTCTGCGAAGTTCTCCAACAAAATCTCTTTGTTTAGACTTAAAATCTAACTGTCCTTACTAAAAAATCAGTGGAATAGGTCAACAATACATATTTTTATGTTATTTAAGTGTTATATTGTTAGAATGTAATTAGGTTTCTTCAAAACAGTGAAATAAATACTAGCATTCCATACATGAGCCAGGAGCTGGCCGTTCGAGAAATCCTTTGCACTGTTATCATAGAAAATTGCAAGTTTTTGATTGTTGAATTTCTAAATGTTTTTGTATGGTAATAGGTTATTTTTTTATCATGAATCTTTTGTAAATATATTCATGTTTTTGGATATCAATGTTTTTGTCTAACTCATTGAACCTACTTTGTACTACATCACATAAATGTGTGTATTTCCATCCGTTTTCTAAATCTTTGACTTCGAGTAGCGAAGTGTACATTTGTAAACAAGTAATAATTATTATTCAATTAGTTAGAATATTTCAAGCTGATTTCAAAGAGGTATAATTACTACAGAGTGATAGTAGAAAAATAAAAGAGAATCATCATTCATTTACAAAGCGGCATGCGCGGCCGACCTCTAACGAAAGTAGTGCGCACATCCGCCATTTTTCGCAAATCGTGGTGCGCAGATGAGGGGACTTCTAAATTACTTGATTTATTTATTAGCTTCAACTATTTCTTTAAAATAATATAGATTTGAGCAAACAATTTACCATTTTTTAAATTATGAAAATGAAAATAATGGCTGAATAATGCTGGCGAACCGAAGCTGAATCCCGCCAGAGAAAAAGAAAAAAAAACCGGGAAGGCGGCAATTCAATCTTCATTTTCACTAATTTTTCTTTCATGTTTTTATTTTTACTTTCCTTGTATTCGTAATGAAAAGCACAGTGTTTACCTCGGATGAAAGTCTTTTAAGTCCCTCAAGCTCCATTGGCGCCCTCGCTAACGCTCTGGCGCCAAACCCGTCTCGGGACTCAAAAAACGTGACTTTCAACACTCGGGTAACAATGTACTATTTTGTATAAACACAAAAACAAAGAATTAATATTTGTTATTACTTCTTGACTGGCCTCTCACCTCAGTTTGTAGTAGCTCTGCCTTCTGCGCCGCAGGTCGCGGGTTCGATCCCCACCGAGAACAAATATTTGTGTGGTGAACACAGATGTTTGTTGTCTGTCTGGGTGTTATATCGTATTCTAAGTATGTATTTACAAAAAAATGTATTTATGTATTATATCAGCAATTTGGTCCTTATAATACAAGCTCTGCTTAATTTGGGGCTAGATAGTGTTGCGTGGATTGTCTACAATACTTATTCATTTTGTTATTTATTTTTTAATTACATGGTGTTTTTTGTTTGAGACGGTTAGATCCTGTTATACAGTTTGCTTACCTTTTTTAGCCTCCATGAGAAGGTGGATCATATCAGGACGGAAGATGTTCTTCGTCTCCCTCTCCTGCATGGTGGAACTCACCAGTTCCCGAAAGAATCCTTGTGATTCATTGCTAAAAAGAGATATGCCCAATGCCTGTAACAATTTTTTTGCATGTGTAAAATGTATTTTTACTAAAAGTTTGCTCTCAGTGGGAATTGAACCCACAACCTAAAGCACTTAGGAAGTATCGCCAATGGAGTTATTTACTACTCCTTATATTTATCTAATACCGAATTATTCTACCAGCAGCAGGCTTCCCTTTTTAGGGGACATACCAATGCCAAAAAAAAAAAAAGAGAACCGAGTTTTAAAAAATTGATACGTATATACGCGAGTACTTACAAACACACACATAAACAAACAGATGAAAGCAAGCCAGTTGTTTATCAGAAGAGGATTTGTCGCTCGGTCAAATTATGAATTACCTATGCACTGTACTTATTCATTTTAATGTTTACAATATTTTTTACATGTCATCATTACTCATCACATCTATTTGATTTTAGGATTCAGAAGTCTGGCATTTAGCAATTCATTGTTCAACTGGTTTTGATCAGAATAATAATAAATATGTTATGGTTAGGGTTACCACCCATACTTTATACTATAGGATTGTACTATAAATCAGTAATCATGGGAAATAGACGTGATTTTATGTATGTGTGTATTTATTTGGACCAATCGTACTTTATACTGTATGGGTGTTATTAATAATCCTGGCGTAGCGTTGGACTAGTTAATCCGTGTTTTGTCTCTTGCATTGACATGCAATTGCCAACTCGAACAAATGTGACAAAACACGGATTAACTAGTCCAACGCTACGCCAGAATTATTAATAATGTCTTATGAGGGCAATAAAGCAAGTTAAAAATATTTTATTTTATTCGTGAAGATTTTTTTAAATGGTCTGCTATTTATACTTATAATGGATCGGGCCACTTTGGAACGGCTTTGAAACTTGTCAGGATATCGATTGTCTTGGATGTTGCTAGAAACAAACAAAATATATGGAAGAAAAATAAATATTACTTTGTTTTCAGATGTTGTACTTTTTTATTAGCCTCAAAATGATGACATTTGTGCGGGTGGCATCCCTAGTTATAGTTGCCCGAATTTGTATCACTATATTTTTTTGCCCTATATAATGATGCCAAGTATTAATAGTTCTATAGAATAAGTAGGCCATTTTTCATTTTCATAATTTTTCCATGCAACTAAAAAATAAAAAGTTTTAAGAGTTCTATGACGTGACGTCATAGAACAAAGGAAGTTACCAAAGTTTTCTATTTAGAAGACAAGATGGGTGGTACTTAAAAGCCTACTTCAAGAAGTATGGTTATTATTATTCATTATGTTAATTCAAGGTTGTGAGTAACCGTTCTAGTCAAACATCAAACACCTATGTAGAATCATGTTTAACAACAGCATGTCACCTTATAAATGATTTATGTTATTCATCCAGCGAGTAAAGTGAGTATGGATATCTTACATGTTCAATGTTGACCAGTGCCTTTATTCTCCGCGGCTTTATTTTTTTAATACAACTAGCTGACGGAACAAGCATAATGGCCAACCTGATGTTGAGTGGTAGCCATGGCCCTCGTAGGTCACGCATGTCAGGAACGTGCCCTACGATGTACTGTCATGCATCCATTAACTTGAATCATACAGATGTTGAGCCTCACGCGTTATTTCACCGGCACCCACACCCTTGAAACCGTAAGGGCGCTTGTACACGCTAAGAAAAAACGCCGGGTCTACCCAAGAATTCGTGTCGTAACTAGAAAATAACTGTGTACACTGTTCGCAGCGGTGCACGAAAAAAATCTTATCTGCGCAAGACACGACGCGGCGAACGTTGTTGCGTTTTCGTGTGTGGAAAAGACAAAATTCTTGTCTTGCGCAGATAAGATTTTTTTCGTGCACCGCTGCGAGCTGTGTACACAGTAATTTTCTTGTTACGACACGAATTCTTGGGTAGGCCCGGCGTTTTTTCTTAGCGTATACAAGCGCCCTAACACAGCAATGCTGTTTCACGGCAGAAATAGGCATGGTTACATTTGCACCATTGATTTGTCTCATTAATGGTGCAGACGTTACTGTTTAGTTGCATTTGCACCATCATACCTAAGAATGAAACTTCCTTCATGAATAGATTTTCATGAAGGAAGTTACATTTACGAAATCTATCGATCGACCAATCACTCTTGAATCATCTAAACACATAAAAACTCCTCCTGATCAAAACGTGTAAGTAACTAAACGTCCAACAGAGCAAAAGGCCTAATGAGCAGTTAGTCTAACTAGCAAAACTTCCATGTAGCAAAACGTCCAACGTTAAATAATTATATTTTCTTTCTTTCTTTCTTCTTTCAACTATCAGATAGTCTGTATAGCAGAACGTCTAAACGTCCACCAGAGCGTCCACTAAAACAACTGATCTTTACTCGGACCTTAAGGCTGATGATGATCATTATGATAAGAAAGATCAAGTAGTTTTTCAGGGTCAAAGTTTTATATACCTAGTAAAAAAATATTCCAGAAATAGAACTCATACAATCTGGGCCTCTTCAAGGCAAGAGTGAATAGATGTATTTTAGACCATATCCTGCTCAATCGGCTACATCATCGCTTAGCATCAGGTGAGATTGTAGCCGAAAGGTGATAATGTTAAAAAAACTGCTAAATACTTAAAGTAATTCTGTAAATACCCTCATAATCCTCGGAAATGATGTGTATCCAAAAAAGACGATGAGTTGCCGGAAGGTGGACTCGGAAGCCTCTCTCCCCTGCAAGAAGAACTGGTTGTCCAGCTCTAGATGAGAGTCAACCTTCAGCCCGAAGGCGCAGGAAGCCACCACGTCGTTGGCGAAGCGGGAAGTCATGTCCTTGATGTCTACATCGATGTAACCCACTGGAAGAACAAGGTTTTCCATGCTGGTGGAATCAAATGAAGTTGGAAGTTCTTTTAGGTTTGGTCACGAGACACTGGCTTACTCTGCACTGCAAGTCAGCAAGCTAGGTACTTTACCTTAGCGAATACACTCTAATATCTATCTACACTAGCTACAGAGTCATAAAACAAATAATAAATACCTACTAAGAATGCATGTAACAAAGGAAATCTTCGTGTAAACACTACTTTGCACGCAAAGTGTGTAGACAAGTGGCTTCGACTGTAATAACACTTCAAATCGTCTCGTGCCAAGAGGAAAATTACGTGCCGATTGTTCACAATAATATGTAGATGTAGATAAGTGGTTTTTATATTATGCCACGAAATCGAACTGAACGAACTATGGGCTAGATTCCATAGCCACAAGGCTGAGAAAAGTGGAAGGGGAGTAGGAAAGCCTTTATCCTGTAAGGGACTTTACATGCTGAAAGCCATTATCGTCACTAGTAGTCGCCTTTTGTTTGAGCCCTAGCGTTTGTCGGTTCTTCAGGCTGAAATTAATCATCATATTTTCAGCCTGTATCGTCTCACTGAATGTCTGAAGAATCCTTACCTCCAGAGTCCTGGATGTTCTTCTTCAGAGCCTTGTTCATCTGTTTCCCAACATCCACCATGAACGGTAGCATCACCTTCATCTTGGAGCTGGTGAAGGCAGGACTCAGGGTTGACCGCATATCCTTCCAAGTTTGACCTGGGGGGTAAATGGGGTAATCCACGTATTTATCAGACAATCAATTTTGGAATTCACCGAATCGAGTCATTTCAAAGTCAAAGAATAAAAAACTATCATTCAGTTGTTATCACAATAAGGATAATTTTGAAACGTCTTAAAGCTAGGTGAGTTTAAGTGCCAGTTCCAAGCGACCAAGCCTAAAAGAATAGGGAACAAACTACGGCTTGGTTCGAACCGATTTTTTGTATGTCCTTTTAAAAAACAAAAATTGAAGCCTAGTAGACAGCTGTTGTTTTTTTATACAGACAGCTGTTTTTATTTCGCGGCCACATTTTTGGATCCAAAGAAAAAGTTGTAAATATTGATATAGAATTTAGCACAGTAAATCCACATCACCTTTCATAGAGAAGAGATTTCTTCCGAAAAGAGGGTCGTTGACCTCATCGATAAAAGCGCGGTGGTCGAGGAAGTGCTCAAAGTCTTTGACGGTGATTTTCTTCACCAGCTCCAAGTCGCGTATCACAACCACTGGATTCATGAACTCGTATTTTCCCACGAATCTAGAAAAAATATGATTAACTAGGTACTAATGTTTTTAAACGGGATTAAAGAATAAGGACTCATCTTTGCCGCGGGCGACTAACCTTTCGTTCGGGAAATCAAAGTAATAACGATAGATGTCATCACTGAAGTGATCCAACTTTGCCACGATCCGCGCCATGTTGCCCAGCAGTGGGATAGGAGGGTAGCTCTTCACGCCATACCGCGTGAAGAATGAGTAGCGTTGCTTGAAGTATAAATAGAGTGCCACAGTAATCACCACAAACCATATTAGAACTAACATTTTCTGAAAAAATAAAGGTAATTTTATGCGACAAAGAGGAGATTTAGGAGTTATTTTATCTGGAATGAGAAGTATTTTTAAGAATAAAAATACTCAAAAATCGTGGCTTTATTAATTAATTTGGCGAAACATGTTTTTCAGGTCAGCGTCATCATAAATAGACTAGCGATCTGCCCCAACTTCACACGGGTGGAATAATTCAAAGGCGTACACATTTTTTTTTCTAAATTACATCCGTGTAACAGTCAACATAATAATCACAATATTTTTTGAAATGAAAGAAGTTTTGAGTTTATTCGTTTCATACAAAACACATCTATCCTTTTTATAATATTTGAATATTAGCCAAAAGTAAAAGATAGTATTGAAGTATAGAAAAAAAGATAAAGCTCTCATTAAACAAAAAACACATACTATTTATAACACATTCGAAGCTACTTACAACAATAAACAGTACTGATCACCACAAAAGATAAACAAAACTGGTTAACTATGCATAAAACTGATTTCCCACGAAACCAATACGTGTTGTCCAGTAGACTGGCAGCTAAAAGACTGACTTTAATTTAAACGGCTGCTCAACTCGTTATTAGTTATTTATATTCAAATAATAAGAACCTGTTTCCTACCTATATTTATTATCAATAAAATAGATACTTTCTTGACTAATCAACCGTTTTTAGGGTTCCGTAGCCAAATGGCAAAAACGGAACCCTTATAGATTCGTCATGTCTGTCTGTCTGTCTGTCTGTCTGTCCGACCGTGTCACAGCCATTTTTCTCCGAAACCATAAGAGCTAGACTGATGAAACTTGGTGAGTAGATGTATTCTGTGAACCGCATTAAGGTTTTTACACAAAAATAGAAAAAAAAACTATAAATTTTGGGGGTCCCCATACTTGAAACTGAGACTCAAATTTTTTTTTTTCATCGAACTCATTTGTGTGTGGTATCTATAGATAGGTCTTCAAAAATGATGTTGATGTTTCTAATATCGTTTTTTTCTAAACTGAATAGTTTGCGCGAGAGACACTTCCAAAGAGGAAAAAAGTTGGTCCCCCCCCTCTAACTTCTAAAATAAGAGAATGATAAAACTTAAAAAAATATATGTTGTACATTACTATGCAAACTTCCAACGATATTTAGTTTGAACGAGATCTAGTCAGTAGTTTTTTTTTTATACGTCATAAACCGTAAACTGCAATTTACCTTTCGACGAACTACAAGAACCTTATTATGTTACATCAAGTAACATAATATAAAGGTTCTTGTAGTTCGTCGTGCTACGGAACCCTTCATGGGCGAGTCCAACTCGCACTTGGCTGCTTTTTTTATTATTAAACATCATATAAATACTAATTTAATACAATAAATACATAATACAAAAAAAAACATTAACAATACGAGGCTATAAATATTTATAACTAGCAAACCCGGCGAACTCCGTTTCGCCACCAGATGTTGGTTTGTCCTGAATTTTTCCTGAATTGTCTTTGCTATAAACCTCACGGAGCCCGAGACCTTTCCAACGAATGCAAAACCGTGGAAATCGGTTCGTGCGTTCTGGAGTTATAGCGTCAGGAAGGAAAACCCGACTTATTTTTATATAGTAGATTATACCTACTATTAAATGGAGGCACTGCTTTGTGATGGTCACTTGTTGCATCAGCTGGTTGTATATAATTATTATAAGTTTAAAAAACTTGAGAAACCGACTTCATTGTAAAAACGGCTAAACCGATTTTAATCAAATTTGTTTGGGACAATCTGGACGTAAGAATAACCTTCCAAATAAAAAAATAATTTTCTTAATCGGTTCATAAATGACGGAGGCATGCAGTTACAAACATTAAAAATATTATTTAAAAAAAAATGTTAACACCGATTTTTATAAAATTAAAATGGGACCAATCTGAAAGCAGTACCTTTCAGATAAAAAAATATTTTTTCAAATCGGCTCACAAATGACGAAGTTATGCGGTAACAAACATAAAAAAAAAAAAAAATACAACCGAATTGAGAACCTCCTCCTTTTTGATTGGAAGTCGGTTAAAAAGAAAAGTAAATAAAGATGGGTTGATAACTGTGCCTCAGTTGATCAACTGGGTACATGTAATTAGTTAATTTTCTTTATTAATTCAATTTTCAATTCATTTTATATCTAATTAAGTTTGTGTTATCCAATTATGTAATTTATAATAATTAATTTTTATAATTTTTACACTACGTATTAAATAATAATACAAATTTTGTGACCTATAATTGTAAATAATTATCAATAAAATGTTTATATCTGTTTATATCTGTTTAATCCCTTAATTGAATCCTGAAATACTCGTCGCCTGTCGTAGACATTTTTTACTGTTACAGCAAAATAATTACTAACTCAGGTGATTTTGCTAATAAGTTTAGGATACGGGCATCGGTTAAAGCAAGTCACTCTTGCTAAACGAATCATAATACTTTAAGCTAATAGCTTTTATCGATGCTTATAATATACCAACACAGTTGTTTTTTTAAAGTCAGTTATCCGTTGCGCGTCTTTGAGTGAGGTTGTGCGACGAAATATCGAACCGTTTCTAAAGAGCGTAAAAATATTTGCTAAATATTTTATCGTTTGTGTGTTATATTTTAGTAGGCTTCGTTAACGTAAGTTGTTTTGCAATTATTTAACTTTTGCACGATTAGGTAGCCTACCTGAAAGGCCTCAAAGCTCTAAGCAATTTATTTAATATTAGTTTTTTTTTTAATACAGTAAGGTCTTTTATTTATTATTAGGTGCTATATTATAAGAATCCAAAGGTTCCATCTGAAATTGTCTGCTAAACAAATTAATACCAACAGTTTAAACAAATTTATTTTGCAAAAATTTGAAAACCCCATGTGTGCTGATAAATATCTTCAGAACATCGAAACAGCGGCATGTATTCTACCAAATAAGGCTTATAATCATTTCAGGCCTATCTACTTTGTAATCAAAAAAACTGTTTTCAAGTTGCAGTGTTTCATTTAGAAGCAACGAGACCACATCTAATTACATATTTTATACCTACATTCTATTTTTTGTTAAAAATCATTAATTTATTCTTCCCATTGCCGTTTTCGAAATAAAAGCCTCAAACACCCCTTATTATTGGTTATTTTTCTTGTTTTTTATTTATCTACCATTGTTTCATTGTCTGGTGCTCAGCGCTGACGTAGAATACAGTGACCTCAAGGTCAGATGAGATCTTTGTGTTTACAAACGAACTAGTGGTGTAGTGGCCGGTCATTCTGCCTTCTGATGTAAATGTCGAGGGTTCAAACCTCGAACTCACCTAATTAGGTAGCATACTGGTTTTTACGTAAACATTTTAAAGAAACAGGTTGGACGCAATTATGACAATCGTTATTTGTTAGACAAGATGCATAGTTGCTTTTTAACCGCGTGCCCAATTTTGATGACCGAGCAAGCGAAGGGTTCCTTAATTAGAATCCTGAACGTTAGCGAGGAAATCAAAAGAGCACGGGGTGAAAAACCCTTCACAAATACACCAAGAAGGTTACGAGTGCGAGTTTTTAACAAATTAAAAAAGGTTGTATGATAAATTGGGCACCATGGAGGTAGAAGTAAATAGGTTGTGTATTCATAAACTTAGTGAACACGATATTCCAAACTTAATTTACTTTATCCTCTAGTCTAGCGGATAAAAACGGCTTTTGGAGTCAGATATTGAACAGCAAAAACACACTTTTCGAGCTGGTGGGATGAAAAGGAAATTTACAAGTTTATTGTTTTTTTTTCAGGATGATTTTACTCATAATATGGGGGCTTGTGATAGCAGTCACAGCATACCTGTACCTCAACCAGATATACTCAAAGTTCAGTCGGCATGGAGTCAAGAATATACCTGTTATCCCACTGTTGGGCAATATAGGAGGCCAAGTCCTCAAAAAGGAGCATTTTGCTGAGTCTGTGAATAGGACTTATACGGCATTCCCTGGCGAAAGGTAATTTGTCTGTCTGAACTTTTTTCTACAGCTGTTGTCATGATGGTAACAGCTGAGCATCAGGTGGGAGTTCTGCTGATTCTTCTACATTTTGTTATGAAAAACCTATGTGGTCCGGCGGCAGAAATAAGAATCTCCGTGCTCAGCTCTGCTGCTGCTTCTACGAGTACACACATCAACATTGTTTATGGATATTTAACACTGTTGGCTCTTACAAAATGTAAAATAATTTCTTTAGAAACTAGGTATGGCAAGAATCTTTATTTTGTGTTGTTTATTAATAATAATAAAATAAAACTGTTTCATTATTTATTAATAAAAATTAAAGTAGGAACAAAATCTCGAAAAATTTGAAAATCAATTCGAAATGGAATATTCTCAGACAATGTTGATGAGTGTATATTATTAAGTACAACAGCCAAATTTTTCAGATTCGTCGGCCGGTTTGAGTTCTTGGCTCCCACGCTGATGCTGCGAGACCTAGAGCTGGTCAAACAAATCGCAGTCAAGGACTTTGAGTATTTCGTGGACCGGCGAAACCTCGTCGATGAGACGACAGACCCTCTGTTTGGCAGAAACCTGTTCTCTTTGAAAGGTTATTATTAAATTTATCAAAAGCAATTTAAATGAATATGCATACACTGGACAAATACTTACTGGATTTGAAAACATTTGATAGGAGTTGGTTTTGTACCTTAGTACTTTTAGTTTATTATACAAACCAAGGCACAATGGCACTTTGCGTGAAATCAGTAGATAATTCATCAAAACACCACTCTATGATAAATCCACTCATGATAATACTGAAGCACCTGGAGGTAATGAGCCATGTTATAAACACAGGTCAGGAATGGAAGGACATGCGATCGACCCTGAGTCCTGCCTTCACCAGCTCCAAGATGAAGCTGATGCTGCCCCTTATAGTAGAAGTCGGTGAACAGATGAACAAGGCTCTGAAGACTAAGATCGAAGAGTCTGGAGGTAAATTATATTTGCCAATTTGTATGTTTTTTATGTGCTTTTTAAATTCTTGATAGAATATCATAATTTGTCATGACTTGGTGACGAGCAGTAGACATACAACAAGCTCTATCTAGCTCTGTCTCTGGCTCTGGTTTTGAGTCTGGGTGAGTGCTCACCAGTGTATTACACTGTGTGTTTCGACGTATGATTTATTTAATCAGCAATCACACAGACTCAAAACCAGAGCTAGAGACAGAGCGAAACAGAGCTGGTGGTAAACCTACTGGGCAGAATTTTATTCAGTTAGTGTATATCTAGGTCATTCATATAATTCCACTGCTGTAAAATATGTAAAAGACAATTTTACGACCTTAAAAGTTGAGGTTTGGTGAGGTTGATAATATTGCAACTTTTTCCACAGATGGCTACATCGATGTAGAAGCAAAAGACCTGACTACTCGCTACGCCAATGACGTCATCGCATCCTGCGCTTTTGGCCTGAAAATAGATTCCCAGGCTGACCTGGACAACGCTTTCTATACAACAGGAAAGTCAACCTTTAATTTCGGCTTCAGAACGTTGATATTGCTCTTTGGATATTTGACATTTCCTCAAATAATGAAGGTGCGTTTAACTGTGGCAGAACGAACTAAATCAACATGGTTTTTTGCGTTAGAAGCAATGATTGAGGTGTTAACCATGTGGTGCAAAGCTTAGAACGCCCACCCGATGGACCGATGACGTTATTAAGATTGCGGGATGTCGGTGGAAGGAGAAAGCTCAGAATCGTTCATAAGTAAGGCCTACGTGAGCAGAACTGGACTGGTAGACTTCTTCCGGCTAATAATGATGACAATCCATGTGCTATAAAGCCTCTGCTTAGCTGATCACTACACTCTTAATTTCTCCAAGACAAGAGTAACCTCCAATCCTCCAGCCTAAATGTCACTTGAGAGGTTTTTGGTCACATTTTGCATATTTTTACCGACTTGTAAGCTCATCGCCGCTAGAATATAAATGCTGTCGAATTCGATATTCGACAGCGTTTGACAGCGTTTCACTGATCGTCATCGCAGATTGCTTAGATGTGGTTGTACCCTTACACAGTTCTTCTTCTCTTAGCTTTTTAGAATCACCCTGTTCTCGGAAGCATCGAAAAAGTTCTTCAGGCATTTGGTGAACTCTACGATGAAAGACCGAGAAGAGAGAAATTTCGTTCGTCCCGACATGATTCATTTACTCATGGAAGCTAAGAAAGGTAAGGAGTTAGAAGGAATTCAGGGTGTGACCCCATTATGCAATCTTTCACCTCTAGTAGGTGCTCGAACCTTTTGAGTGTCACGATGTTATAGAGGACGTGAAGTTAGTTTTGATTTAATTTCTATAGGACCAAAATGGAAGTATTACACCTTCAGATAAAAAAAATATTTTTTGAATCGGTTCATAAATACGATAGCAAACATAAAAAAATACAGCTGAATTGAGAATCCCTTTCTTTATTTGAAGTCAGTTAGAAAGGAAACTAATATCTTCGTCAAATATCAACATATTTTTTTTCTAATGGACTAAATACTGGTGATCGTCAGACGATTCTTACAGCGCTACCGGACAATAAATATCAACATGTTCATATGGATTTCGTAAGATAAAAAAAAACAGTAGGTATAGTAATGACAAATTTGCTTCATCATGATGATACACACAAGTATCACTAGGAATGTTTTTGTTAGATTATAAAAAAGTAAACAGGCCTTTCTATCAACTGTAGAGGATTTATAAAGAGTCAGGGGCAACTGGTGATTACTCATGCTTCTACTTACGGGACGCTATAGTGCCTGGAACAGGATTTAAGTTGGTTGGTTTCAAATTCAGTCTGTACCAAGCAGCAACAGTCAGCTCCGCACCTATTGACCGTGTCTTTCTTGTGGATTAGACCGACTGAGCTGTCAGGATGGTAGTACGCCTATTCCATCTTAAATCCTGCCCAGGCACTGTTATATTAGAACACCGCAATGAACAGTACATAAGTAAATCTTTCATTTTGTTTCAGGAAAACTGTCTCATGATAAGAAGGGACCTAAAGACATCGACGCTGGGTTTGCCACGGTCGAAGAATCATCTTTCGGCAAGACAGACATAACCAGAGGTGAATAAACTGAATCAATCATCTCATCATTTCTATCATCAGTTATCGATATTGAAATATCATTTCCAGACTAAGGCCAGGTTCATAGACTTCCAAGGACCATTTGAAGAACAAACCAATTCTGTTCATCTGATTCACCGCTAAATCATCATCTCCCTGCCTTTATCCCACTTTATATGGGGTAATCATAATCATTATATACCATAAAAAAACAAATTGAAAATTAAAAAAAAAAACAGGTGCACCACAATGATCACTTTGAAAGGTTTTAAAGCTAGGTGAGTCTAGGTGCCAGTTCTAGCCATGCACCCATAAATGTAACACAAGAATATCACTGAAACTATTTTGTGCAGCCACATGACTCTGTGACTCTGATTCTTTCCAGTGTGGTCTCAGGACGATCTGGTAGCACAAGCCTTACTCTTCTTCCTGGCTGGCTTCGAAACGACTTCCACCACCATGTCTTTCCTTGTCCATGAGCTGGCTTTACACCCTGAGGTCCAGGAGCGGCTGGCTGAAGAGATCAGGGAGAACGAGGCTAAGAACGGGGGAAAGTTTGACTACAACTCCATTATCAACATGACCTATCTGGATATGGTGGTTTCAGGTGAGATAAGAAAAAACCGCGTCTTGACTTATACACGCACAATAAGCCTCTTTGCTGAAGTAAACGCATATAATATCGTCAATTTGTAGTCTGTATCTTTCATTTGTATTTTTTTATATTTTCAATTTGCAGAAACATTGCGGCTCTGGCCCCCAGTCGCTGCTCTGGACAGAATCTGTCTCAAAGACTATAACATTGGAAGACCTAACGAGGCAGCTACAAAGGATTATATTGTGAGTCGATTTTCTTCTTTCATCTATTGATCGACTTTGGACTGATGATGAGCTTTTTGACTCCACTATATACGGTAGATTTCTGCCGTGAAGCATTGCTGGGTTTTGGTTTGAAAGGTGTGGGTGCCAGTGAAACACAGGCACGTGGGGATGAACATCTGTACGCCTCGAGTTGATGGACGCAGGGCAGTGCATCATAGGGCATGTTCCTTGTTCGTCCGATGTTAAGTGGTGTCCATAAGCGATGGTTACCACTTAACATCAGGCGGCCATAATATGCTTGTTCCATTAGCAAGTTGTATAAAAAAAGTCCATTTTGAGACAGGCGCAATTATTATAACATGCATTTGTATGTATAACCTACAGATCCGTAGAGGCGACCACGTCGCCATCCCAGCATGGGGCTTCCATCGTGACCCCCAGTACTTCCCGGATCCCTTGAAGTTTGACCCTGAACGCTTCTCCGATGAAAACAAACATAAAATCAACCCCATATCGTACATGCCATTTGGGGTTGGACCTAGAAACTGTATTGGTAAGGTTATTCACAAATATTAGGATTTTTATTTTGAAATTAATTTATTTAACTGTATCGTTGTCATGACTTCGGGCAATTATATACTTTGATAGCTTTTGATTACCTTATGTGTATACATTGCTGAGCAAATCTTTCCACATTCTTTCATTTCTAATGGGGTTCTGGGTTTTTTTAAATAAACATAAGTCACAGCAACTTACTTCTTTATTTTTACAGGGTCCAGACTAGCTCTGTGTGAAGTGAAAGTGCTGGCGTACCTGTTGCTCCAGCAGATGTTGATATCACCCAGTGAGAAGACCTGCGTCGAATCGAAAGTGGCGACAGGAACCTTCCAACTCAAACTCAAGGGAGGACATTGGGTGCGGATGAAGAAACGAGTCTCATCATAATAATTAATTATATTAATAATTATTTTAGCAAATAAATACCCATTACAAAATCATTTTCTTTGAGATCAAAGTTTGAAGTGAACCAGTAGCAAGTGATTATAAAATAAACGAATATAAAAAATGGCTTGTTGCATCAAAAGCGCCATCTAGCTTTTAGTAGCGTTACTAATACAAGAACAGATCAGGTTTGTATTTCCATAAGCTCGTCCCATAGTTTTGTTGTCTGTCGATAGATGTCAGCTCAAAAAAAATTCAACAACGCAGCTTAGCAGAAAAAACGCGCCACCAAGCGTGTAGTAGCGTAACTAAAATAACAGTTACTAGAATATACTTTATTTGCACTTTTAGTTACACTATTCTGACGCTAGGAGGCAGCTCTAAAAAAATTGTATCCAAACTTTAGTTCAAACACCGAAACAAATTCATGAGGCCCAATTACCACGAACCGTCTGCTCAAATCAAGCCTATTCACGAAAATAGTTTTAACTATCACTGGTAAATAAACGAACATCATTCAAGTTTTTTTTTTATAATTTTGACAATTCACATACCACTATCAGCCCCAAACTAAGCAGAGCTTGTATGATGGGAACCTGATATAATACTTGAATACATTTTTTTTGTAATTATATTAGTCCTTTTTATGAAAGACTACAATTAGGCCGATCAATTTGTACCTTAAGGAAGTAAGGGACCATAATTTTTAACAGGTGATGGTTTTCAAGAAAAAACAAGGTTTCTCACATTCATAAATCGTATAATTCTCTTCAATGAATCACAAAATGTGAAATAAAACATAAAAATTGTCTTTCGATTGCACAACACACAACAACAGATCCATTAAGGATACCTATTCTATTAAAATTAATTTAAGAAAATTCGTACTTAACACAATTATTATTAATATCTAAAATACTATTTGAGTCTATTATGCACCTGTGACGTCACAGTTTCTTCAGACATTTTAATGAAAACTATTTTAAAGAAAACAATATAGTTTTACAATAAAATTATGTACATTAATGTGTAAAATTTATGAAAATAATCAGATTATTTGAGTGATGACAATTTTTTATGATTTTGGACATTGTTATAAATATACAATAAATATTATTTTATCTATAACTTCGGTAGATATTACACAATAATGGACTCGAATACACTCGTTGTTTTTAAGACACGATATTTGTACTGAAGTTCTAAAATATAACTATTTGCTAATATTTATTTTATTATTAAAATGTATAGAAAAATCTGTGTTACCATTAAAATTTGATAAATTAGGTGTCATGTTCAAAAGCTATGTTAACGTACTAATTAACACTGTTATAAATAAACTGTTAATATCATTTGAACTTATATAAGATAATATACGAGTTGGTACTATTCATTAACCGGTTAATTAAACGGAAAAACATTGACATAAATAGAATATACTAAAAAAATTAGATAAAATGCTTTCAGACTTAAGTTATCCCTATTTAATGTGAAATTGAAAGTGAAAGAAGTTATTTTGTAAAAGAAACTATTTACAGAAAACAAAATTCAATATCTTACATCACAGCAAACGCCTGAGAGTCAATAACTTAAAACTAAATATTGTATTGTCAAAATATATCATTTCATCAATTTAGATCATCTTAATTATTATAGAAAAAAACATCGAACTTCGAAACTAATCTTTGGGCAGCAGATCTTCTTTTGTTAACTTTTGTTCATATTGCACGCGCGACATTTATGAAAACCTTACAGCTACATTTAAAATCTAACACTGAGACTGGAGAATAATTATTTATGTAAATCAAAATATCTTTATAACCTTAAATACAATTTGTGAAGGATGATTTGTGAGATGAACTTTAAGTACATTTAACAATTTATTCAATACGTATGGCAACTCAAAATACTCTTATAGTTACTTTTAAAACTAACACTAATTAACATAAATTTATAAATAAAATCGGAATGTATCAAATTTTATCTAAATAACTATAAGTTTAATAATGGTAACAACGATTAAAAATATTATATCAAAAATTCGTAAGTAGTTTCTAAACAACCATCAAAATCGACTGAACAGTCGGGGGTTTTCCGACACTCATGAAACTCTTCAATAACGCATATACATAACTGTACTTACATTTCAAGAAACATGGACATGCCAACAAGTTACATATAATTGACGGGACAAACCGACACACCGATCTGACATCCAACATCCAGAACAACCGTCGTCCGACGGAGCCGCAATCTAAATATTGAGCTATCTTATCATTCACATCGAAACTTGGAACACCTATCTAATCCTTATCCTTCGCATAACTTCCTATACTTGATGACAAAATGACCCTCTGATCATGACAAATTACAATTTACTATCTTCAAAAGTTATTATACATTTCTTAGTCTACAAACAAAATGCCATATTTTATTACAGATTCGACTGTATCGAAATAATATAACTTATAATTGACGTTTTGATTACGTTTTGGTTTTAGTACAGTTATTTTATTACCTGTATAGTATGAGTTTCTAATTCGCAATCAGTTTTTGATTCATCTTCTTTCTAAGGATCATCGTTTTCATCGATTTTGGATAAATTTCATGAATAGGTTTTTGTAATTTGAGATTTCCAACAATTCCTCTAACAGCTTTATCGTCTACAATGAGCATCAACATTACTATCCATTTCTGACTTTATCTTCACAAAGTTCGGGTTGTCGGTTTTGAAGTCTGGCCCTTTGTGTCCGAACTGGTAGACCAGACGGGCTGTGGGGACGGAGACCAGGACTGCTTGCCGGTAGTGGTACCTCATGGCGCGACTGAACTTCTCAAACGTCATGTTGTCGTTCTGCTTCATCTTGCCCCAAAGCTTGGCCACTTCATCTGGTTTGACAAATCTGGAAAAAAGAGACGAGGTTGATTCGTTTATTTTACATTCTTTAATCACTTTTTGACAGTTCGTGTGTTCAGCGACACAATTGAGAGTGTATCTGACATTGGAAAGAATCTCGGATCTAAACGATGACGTTATTAATAATTTATTTATTATGATTATATCACTACTTAGTAGCTACTAGTGGGTAGGTACTGCAAAATGAAATGACTAGGTACCAATGTCATCTATTTACATTCGGGAAAATTGCGAAAATAATACTCTATAGATAGGTAGATATAAATTGAATTTTGGATCACATAATATATTGTGCTATGTTATTATCTGCCATAAATATTAACAACACCAATGCACAATTCCGTCATCCTGCTACCTACCGACACATATCACCTAATAAATGATATCACTATAAATTATCGACGATACAAAACATTTTCACAAGATGATATTTATATAAAAATATATAAAATGTGCACAGCACAAGGTAGGTAAATATATATCAATAAATAATTGTGAGTCAAGTTCAACCTGTGAAGTTAATAACATGCAGTATATAATTTAATGGTCATTAAACGGATTCTCAGGCTCTATTGCTCTTTTATAGCGCATATACCTACTATGTATATTGTTTATACACAGTATACTATAATACTATGCTGATGACCAGATAGGGGTGGGACAAATATAGCATTTCAATTTGTTCAAACTCCGCATTACTTATGCGTGCATAACGTATTTAAAAGTAGAAAAATAGTATTAGATAAATAGTCTTGATACTTTAAGAATTCAAAATTCATTACTGTCAAGTACTCAACAATAAGTTCCTTCGATTTAAACCAATATTAACATTATGAAAATTTTATATTATATAACTTGTTCCATCTCATGAGTTGTGTAACTTGTCAGTACAACACTACATGCAGTGTCCAGATAATTATGCCACAGATAAAACAACACATGCTAAGCAAATTGTTGGCAGAGTCAAGGATATCTTGTTGTCGATCGTTAGCTGAATGGCGTCGCGTCGTGATGATCCAATAAGCAAGCAAGTATCAACTATACATAGTTGCACAGATTAAGCTTCAAAATATGATGCTAATAAAAATAAGGTGGGTTTGAAACTAGTAACACGTTTATAAACGACACGTAAAGACGAGTATTAACAGGCTGTTTTTCATATGGCATGGTACACATAGGTAAGGTAATATTTTTTGCAATCAAAAATGCAATTTAAAAAAAAAAATGTTTTTTTAATCTTTCGCATTATCAGGGAATTCATGATTAATTGTCAAACTGTTTGATAAATATTTTAATTCGAACACTGTTCCAGAACATGAAATAAGCCAAAAAATGTTAGAAAAACTACAAATGATCAAAGGATCATTTATAGTTTTTCTATCATCCAAGCCATTAAATCGCATTATTGTATCCCAGTACATACACACTTCATAGAATCGAGGAGTTTGTTTACTGGTTGATAAAGTGTAGGAGGCTTTCCAAGAAGTTTTATATAAAGTTGTGGAATACTCCAATAACGGAATACATTGGCAATACAATAAAACCTTTGTTTTTCTTCCTCGACAATTCAATCAATAATTTTGGCCGACTTGAAGTTTTTTCCACACGAACTTCAGTAATTCTATATTGTTGTGATACAATATACACCCACGGCTGTAGTCAGTCATACTTTCATATTTGTAAGGCTTAAATCGGATGTTCTACTGGTATTTCGTTCGACTGATTATTTTTGTACTCTACTTTTTTGTAGCAGCGTATTAGAAAAAATGATGAATTGAAAAAAACTTGCGCACATCTAGGCATCTAGGCCTTCTGCGAGGAGAATATAGCCATTCATAAAAACAAATATTTGTGTGGTGAACGCAGATGTTTGTTCTCTGTCTGGGTGTTATATTGTATTCTATGTATTGACAAAAAAAAACTATACAAGTATTGTATCAGCTATAGGGTTACCATAGTACAAGCTCTGCTTAATTTGTGGCTAGATAGTGTTGTGTGGATTGTCCAGAATATTTGTTTATTGTTTGTTTGTTTATAAATATTACTGAGAGAGTATTGTGGGTGTTTTTGTAGATGTTACAATACTTCTACTGTCTCTTTCTCTTATAGCCTGCAACTGTACAGCCAGCATTTCTCCTTGTCGTGTCACTATTTATAGTTATTGAACCAGTAGGGTGAGAGTATTTTAAATAAGTCTCTGAGCCTCGCTTCTTTACTGCATTAGACACAATTTTTGCGACCATTTTTTTAGGCAGATTCTTTAGAGCACTTGAATGTTTTCCTTTTTTAGGCAGACCCTATTAGCCTAGTAGATTAACTACCGGAATCTTGTCAACAAACTTATCTCCATCTCAGCAAGAACCATTAACCTTGCGTACGCACTGGTTTGAACTGTCGTGAATCATCGAATTTGGATGCTCAGTGCGTGCGGGCGAGGTCACAGCCTTCTGGTGCACCGGGCCAAGGGGAGAACTCTACGTGACACGCATCATAGCTCGTTTGGCTTTTTGAAAACCTTTTTGAAAAATGTGATCATCTTTTTGGTAAAAAGGTCCTTGTAGAACAAAAGGACTCTAGTCCTTTTGTTCTACAAGGATCATATAAAAAAACGTTAGGAACCGAGCCGTAGTTTGTTGCCTATTCTTCTAGGCTTGGTCGCGTGGAACTGGCGCCTAGACTCACCTAGCTTTAAACGTTTCAAAGTGATTCTTGTAATTGAACTGAATAAAATTTTATTGAGTTTGAGTTCATCCTATTTTAAGGGTTTCCTACATCGCAATGCGTAGAATTACAACAACAATTTGATTCCATAGAGATGCCGCTATATGATTTATGTTTTCAATTCTAACTTGATTATCAATGCTTGTAACCAAGATACAATGTAACTGGACAGCGATTTATTTCAAGATGACAAGACAACCACAATCACAAGACCCCAGAGCGAATCTAAGCAAAAAACTAATTGCTATAAAAACACGCCAACACAATCCTATTACGACACTATGGTAAGATACTCTAGCTAAGTGAATGTAATAAATAAACTAAGTATAACATGCTCTGAAGAACGGTTTGACCAACAGCCTCATTCTACCATCACACTGCTCGCTATAGGCAGAGAGTTCATCCTCACACCTTAGAGCCTGGGTGGTCGCGAACCGTTCGGTTTCAGAGGAACTTCCTCCCGCAAACACTCAGGCTGTGGAATGATCTCCCTGCTGAGGATTTCCCTAAGGACTATAGCATGGGGGTCTTCAAAAAGGACGTTTAAATAGTTTTAAAGGGTTGGCAACGCGCTTGTGTTTCCTCTGGTATTGTAGGCGTCGTATGCTTGTTTGTCTACTTTGTTGTATAAAAAAAAGACTTATGATAGGATATTTAAAAAGAAAATAACCAAATAACTGAGAATTTCAATGTTCAAAATATCAATTATTGAATAGCTATACGTAGACTTACGACGATCTAAAGATAGCTCTGCTAATCCTTTAAAACACAAAGTAAAAGAAGATTTGCTTGAAACTATCCAGTTATTGTGGTTGCCTTCGATCTTCAACAATTTCCATTTAAAGTGCGTTGTAAGTACTAATTATCTATCAGTTAGCATTGAGTGTAGGTCGAATGCTAATTCTGAAATGATGTGAATACCTAGTTTATCGTTTATAGTCGCACTTATAGGCTGCATTTTCATGATTGTCATTATTTTATTTACCGACAACCGGGAATATAGGTTCTCGAATGGCGACCACGAACTGGAAGAATAAACGTAAGGGTGCCTACCTACCAGATGGACCGACGACATTGTTAAGATCACGGGTTAAGATAAGACCGCGGCGGCGGTATATAAGATTACTCTTTCATGGACTCGGCACATATTCTTACAATGTTTTCCTTCACCGTTTGAGAGTACTGGTTCAGTGCAAATATATTGGATAGTTAAGAAGTAAAACTCATTGGTACACGATTGAATTTGAGCACACGACCTTATGATCAGAAGGTGGGGGCGCTACCACTAGGCCAATGCTCAAGTGAGTGAAAGAGAAATGAATGAAACGCAAGCAGTAGTCCATCTTCCCCTATATGAAAACCTCTGTATGTGTTTTCTCAAAGTCCCTGAATAGATCCCATTTATTTCAATAAGTACCAAAGGTACCTACTCAAATTGTGTGAACTGAGAAAATAAATGAAATATGAACAAAATCAGTTTTTGCACATTCGCCTCGCTGGTACCGAAGTTATGCGCAAAAGTTGTTTGACCCTCAAAAATGACGAGCACAACCGTATTATTATTTTTATGCGCTGTATAGGAAACCTGTTAAAGCCCAAAACTTGAAAAACGTGAGTTGGGACTTTCGTAAACACGATCTTTTTGTTGTCAAAAAGTTTGACGTCACGTTTTTCGTTTGATTTTTTGACTCCTTTCAAAGTGTGTTTGAACTTTTTACTTGTTTGGTCACGTGTCACGTGACTCTAGGGCTTGTAACATGCTGTCGATGACGTAGCTACGAGTTTTGCGTTCAGTTGGTCGATAACTAAAAGTTTATTATGTAATTACTGGTGCACGAAAGGTGCTTTTCTTAATCCTATCACCACACTGATCCGAATTGGCAAGTAGCACGACCAGAAAAAGAAGAAGGTAGAAGAAGGTTTCCTTGCTTCGTTCACTGGCGTATATGACCATTAAAACGTGCCGAAAAGCGTGCTGTTTTATTACCAACTTAGTAGAAAGTAAGGTATTTATGCGGGACCTCCCCGTGTCGCGGGAATATTGTAATTCAATGATAACAGCTAATATCCGGTTTTCATTAGCATATAAATAGGTTTACTAGGAATCCTCATTACTATACACATCACCTATGCATCCATTACATAATAAATTATGAATCCACTTAAAAAACTTGACAAAGAATCTTTGCAAGAAACATTAGGAATTTTAGTGGCTTTTTTATTAGATTGGAAACCGGTACGTAATCCTAGTTGTATAAAAACTAACAACTTTAAAAAAAACCTTAAATAAAACATATAAAACCATTTATTTTATGATATTCACGAGTGCCATGTCATCGAAATACTGTGATTTAATGCTTTAAAAATTCTTTAATGTTGTTATTTATTTTTAGTAATAAGATTAAATTTATATTTTATTTCAATAAATTCATGGCTCTACAATTCTACATACAAGCCTAGATCTATGCAGTATACATATATTGGTCATTATTCATAATTTATTCTTTTCATAACGTAGTATACCAATAAATAAAGTTCGACTGAACTAAAAGAATAATTTTAATCAGCATATTTTTTGCTTCATTCTTTATCAACCCACATCCGCTGAGAACCATTTCTTAGAAGTTGGCACGCCAATTGGAAGTCTACAACGAAATAAACGATGAAATCTCTATGGGTTCGACTTCATAAAGTGGGGTGACCTATAAGCGTGCCCTAGCCATTGATAGCCTTATCGCCTCCTTACGCCTAATGATTTGAATAATTAGGGTTATCGCGTCACCATTCTGTTAATTAATAAGGTTTCGGCACCAGATAACTGCTTTCGTCAAAAATAATAATTTTAACAGCTTGTTATAACGACCATGTATTATCGATACAATACTAAAGTTTATGTTTATCAATTTATTTTTATGGAAGACTTATTATCGTAGCACGTGCTTGCGTACTACATAATATATAGTTTGGAGCTAGATTGTGTGAAAATATCCAACACCAAAATTATTTATTTTATTATTTCCATGTTCATGACATTGACAGCGTTGGGTTTATGTACTTTTTGTATTTTTTAAGTAGGTACCTTATTTTGACATCCCTAAATACTATACCTAGAAGACTCACACACACACATGCATCTTGATCCTAACTAATGGGATACACCCATGTGTGGGTGAAGCAACGTCATCGACTTGAAGTCTAGTAACTTGACAATCTGGTAAAATTTACAAGAAATACTTGTTTCTGAATTAAATAATAAAACTATATTACCTATTAATTAATTTCAAGGCTGCTACTTTATCGCTTTTGCACAAAAGTTTGTTATCATACACTTGATGCGTAATATTATAATTATGATGTTTTTCAAGTAAGTTTAGTTTGATAAAGGATTTCTTGAAAAAAATACCGAGCTTTTTGTAATTTATGTGTGCTTATTCCTTAATAAATTATTTATTTAAATATATTTATTTAGATTAACTAGTCAGTGTTTTATAGCCTATTAGTTGACTTAATCATCTACATTATATAAAATAAAATCGTTTTAGTTACACTATTTGCAACTCAAGAACGGCTAAACCGATTTGGCTGATATAATTGACGGACATAAGAATATACTTTTTATCCCGAAAAAAATAACGGGTCGAGGCGAGCGAAGCCGCGAGCAACCACTAGTAATTTATAAATGAAATAAAACCGTTTCCTAATCTTTTTCTTATGGTGTCACTGGTTCTATTGAACCAAGTGTGGTGATAGGATTTTAAGTGCGTAGTTTCGCCTCAAAGAGGCTCCTTTCGTGCACTAGAAAGATTACACATACAGTAGGGTACAGCTCAAGTTACCTATAAACAAAGAAAAATGACGCTTAATGCAAAGTCATAAGAGCTAGCAGTGTATAGTTTGATGCGTATCCCTGTACAACATAGTTTTGTACATTGTTGAAAATTAAAATCTTTATTATTGACAGTTAATATGAATAAGGCCGTCAATATTTTACACATCAACACGATGGTGTGGGTAATGTCCAAATTGACGAAGAAATTTTCTCAGAATTAAATTGGCAAAGAGCACTGGTCTCATCGAGGTCAGAATTCTTGCCACGCTATTATATACTCTATTTTAATGGTGGTAGAGTCGTAAACGACTATGGTGATGATTTGCGGTAGCAAGTCATTTAAATTCACAAGTTGTCCAATTTGATGCGTTCCAGGTATTGTGTGAAACTCGGGAATAAACAAAGAAACCGTTATTTGTTGTAAACAATGTAATTTATACAAACTTCATCAAAGTTTTCTCGTTCTGTTTTTTTCTTTTCGTGCCACTAATTCTTTCGAACCAGTGGTGTGGTGAAAGGATTTTAAAAATCACCTCAAAGAGGTGCCTTGCATGCACTTGACACATTCTTTTCATATAAGATTTTCATTATTTTAGGATAAATACCTAGCACGAACTAATGAAAGATAGTATTGGAAAATTGGTGCAACAAAAATAACTTTTCTTAGTTTGGAGCTAGAAGGCGCTATGGGATTAAATCTGTCATTGTTATTTAAAAATGTACCGTAAACAGAAATATCGAATGTCAATCAATTGATATTTGATACAATAATTTAATTACCCAAAGGTTTTAACGACTTATACAAATACTTTAGAAAATTGACTTTAAATACATGAGAATGTTTAAATAATGAGAATCTAATGCACATAATAATATAATCAAATTCAGAATGAATTTAGTCAATGATCAAATTTATGATTCACCAAATCTTTACCAAAATTGTTCTTTAATATTCGTAGAAAAGATAAAAGTGTTGCATTATTGATAAAGCAATTTGCAATAACATTATGTACATAACAAAAACAATTAAAGACCTTGAACGACTGTTAAGTATAGCGGACAACGACTTAATAAAAAAAAACCAACCGAGTGTGATCATTGTCTGACTGGAATATTATCTTTGTGCGATCGAATTATGATTCTTGGCGAATATAAATGTATTTACTCTATCAAATTACAACTATTACCTTATGAGATAGTTATTTAGATTATACATAGCATTGTGTACAAAAAAATAACAATATTATATTCTCTTATCAGTAGATAACGATTTTTTTCATCATTGATAAAAAAGTTTCTCGCTATCGTAATGTTTACTATTTTATTTCACGTTGTCCTCAAGCTATCTCGCTCGCACGATCGTCAGACAACCGTGTAGATATCTCCAGTAGGTATGCGCGCATAATTGGCTGAACGGTATTAGTGTCTTGGCCTTTATCTGTTCAGCAATAGAGCTCTGTTTACATTTGTACATGGCTTTAAAAACACTTTTTAGAAACTGATTCATGTCTGAAAATTTTGGTAAAGAAGTTTTTGTCTATGGAATTTGACAGAACTCTGAAAATAAATATTGAATGAAAATATTTTATGTTTTCCATTTCATATAAAAACAATAAAGAAAACATCAAGATGTAAATGCAGTGTTATTACAATAACTTGGTTACTTTAATAGTACTTATCTAGATATATTGACCTAGAGAATATAGCCAAGGCAGGCGTTAACAAAGGAGAGGTCATAGAAAAATGTACAATTATCCATTTCGCGTGACGATCTTGTCCAAAGAGTTCCGTCAATTTAACTGTATAAAAAAAACTGTTTATAGTCACGTGACTATTCAACTGTCAGAAAAGCACGATAACTAGTTTAATCTATGATCAATTATTAGTAATTTTATTAATCGATCTCTCTGCTTCCTCAAAAATTCGTAGAATACAGTCGGCTGCAGTGATCAGCAATTAAAATTACGGTGGAAAAATTTAAAGGCTTCACATTTTTTATCTATTTTTTGAACTGCACTGACACGCGAAGCAGGGGCGGGACGCAGAATTCAAATGATGAAATAATTTTTGAAATCGGCTTAGTAATTGTGAATTTATTCGTTAAAAGCATACAAAAACACAAATCTATATAATATTAATAGAGATATTAAAATGAATGTAGGTAGATAACGATTTTCCCCACTTTTTTCAGTGTATTTCTCAATTTACCGATTCTATTTTTTTTATGTTAATTATCTCATAACTTCGTTGTTTATTAACTGATTTGAACATTTTGTTTTTTAGAGGCCTTTTCCCAACAATGGGATGATTCGGGCAAATAGTAAGTAATAAAATGTCCTGATGTTTCCATATAAATTTATCAAAATCGGTTCAACAGTTTGGCCATGAAGTCCGTTTTTCGAGTTTTTTGAACTTCTCTTTGTAAGAATAGCAAATGGTGTCAATATTTTGCTCGCAGTGTATCAGTATGAGACTCATTAATTCGTGCGCACACGTCGATGACTCCTCACGCCTTGCGTCACCATGTCGCGTGTATGGTTCAACTTATGACATTACAGAACACGTCTCGCTTACCAAATAAATTGCTATCAAATCATTAATCTAGATAGTTATAATTATTACATACATACAATTCCCCAAGTTTGTCTGTACGGCTTTATTAGCTATTGAACAGATTGAAGTGTGATTTTCACTATAAAGTAACTAGATAACTTGATTTTTGAAGGCAGTTTAGTGTTTACATTAACGTGCGCATAACCGGACTGGTAAAAATGTAAGTTCTATAAATAAAAAAAGTAGCATTCAAATTCTAAAAACCTGATTAAATTTTTCGAAAACTGATTCGTTTGACATGTCATGTCAATGGTAAAAATTAAATACCATAAAGCGTGCACAATACAATTTCAATTTCAAAGGCACATCACGCTTTAAAAATATGACGTATGTAACTGTTATGTAGATGAAATATAAATAACTAGGGATATGTTTATATTCCTCACAATCCTAGTTATTTATCACACCATAAAAAAATATTATCAATTTAACTAACATTCACACTTGCGTAAAAACTAATTAATTAGGCACTTTAAGTCAAGGTCGTAAATTCCGAGCCCACCTGTTTTCCCGGTAAACTGAATCGTGACGTCAGGAGCACCGTTATTGAAACTAGACATTTGTAATTGTACTGATTAGCATAACTACCTGCGACGTAGCGTGCGCGTGTGAGTCTCTCACACTCACACATGTACGTTTTATACATCGACTGGTCGCGGGGAATCCCAACGAGCAAATACTGCTTTAGTTTTTCCAGAGAAATTAGGTTGATGAATGCAAGTTCAAGTATTCAAATACATCTTATTGTGCCACTTATTCTTACGAATCTGTGTGGTGAAAGTATTTTAAAGTGGGCCTCTATGCGACTTTTTGATTTTGGTTCCGTCTACACATATTTAAACTTTTTAGGATCAACGACGTGTCGGTTTCCTCACGATGTTTTCCTTCACCATCTGTATAGCCATAGTGCACATACATTTTTGGACAGAAAAAACGAATTGATTTGAGCCCACGACCTTATAGGATCGGAAGGCGGGCCGCTACTAATAGACCACCAGTTTCTCCTACCTCTGGTTGCAATGCTGTATTGGTGTGCCATAGGTCATTGCACTGCGTACATCACTCTGTGACGTAATTAAAAGTGTTGTCTCATGTGCCTTTAAGTGCACCGACATCCATACTCATACCTTGCTATACTGACGCTTTGTTGCAAATACAGAAAAGGAACGGTACTTAGTACTTCCCTAGACAAACTCTTTTACTACGAGCTCTAATTGATGAGACTTTGATCCCTGAGACTTTTACTTCAACCAACAAAGGTTTAAACTGATAATTTTCAAACATGAAGGCTCGACCGGGGAAGTACTACCACCATGCATATTTCAACCGTGAAGCAAAATCGCTGTGTTTCGCGGTTTGACGGGTGTGGGTGTCGGGGATTACTGGCACGTGAGGCTGAACATCTGTGTGCCTCAAGTGAATGGACAGTGGATCGTAATCGTAGGACAAGTTCCTGAAGTGCGTCACCTGCGAGGCAATGCCGAGGTGGGCCATTATGATAGTTCATCAGCTAAGTGTTATTAAAAAATATATGATTCTTGGTTCTTCTATTTTTTTTTTTTTTTTCTTAGGAAAACTTACAGCTAAAAATTGGATACAAAGAAGAGGATAGATACTTAAGGTTCTAGAATATATAAATCTAAGAGACCATTGTTTTTCACTTTGTTACTCTGTGTTATAAATAAGGTTCGCAATAAATGAGTTTTAGCGAAGCATATAATCAACATAATTAATATTTTGAGTTGGTGAAGCTTTGAGGTACCCAATACTTTTTTCAAACCAATTTACTTTCGGAACCTAAGAAGCTTTTTCCAGGCTTTTCCACCCGATAAAGTAACTCGCAGCAAAAAGAAAACTTCAAGATTTTTTGAAGCGAATAAACGAAGCTCCTTCAATTCAGGGACCGTCCTAATTACGAGAACCAACTAGAACTACGCAAAACAAAGAAAAAATAAGAAAAATCTTCACAAAGACGCCACCCGGAAGGAGGGAGTCTTACTAATCAATATAATAGAGCCACTACGAAAAAATATACGTACCTACGTACACGCAATGGTTAGCGCAAAAACAACCTTATATTCGCAGAAATAAGGTCGAATTCAGCAAAAAGGGCCGCGAGCCTGCCCTAGTTATAAATAGATTTTCACGAAAAAGAAATGTTACAGAGAATTTGGTGCAAGGCCCCGCGCAGGGTAATGATCGGGACAGAGACAACGCCACTTTTATACGTTTTTGATTCTGTTTTGTTATTTTTTTCTAGAAACTAAATAAAAGAAAAGCACGCACATTAATGATGGATTATTATAAAATGGTTAATGAAATTGAAAATTATGAAATTGGTTTTATGCATTTTTTAAATTTTTCTTATCTGTAAATCTTTTTTTTTATGAGTGGTTTCTTTGAGCGAGTAATAAAAAAAAGTTTAATATGATAATAAAAAATGTTATTGCAATATTTATGCTGGGCAAGTTACGGAAAATAATGTTTTTAAATAAATACATATAATACTGTACTGTACTGTGTTTATTTTGAAAAATAGTACGTCATTGCTAGTACTTATTCACATTCTGAGTTTATTGAATACAAGAGTATTACCTATTAAAACAATGCCACAGTAAATGATAACGGTAGCCAGCCCATACATAGTAGAGTTTATTCTGTGACCCACTGAGATACAAATAATTATTGTAATGTTATAATAATATCATTTTAGTTGTTAATTAACGTGAACAATAACCAATTAGCGCAGTACCCCGTAAACAACTGTTTTAGAACAAGGTCAATTATGGTGCCTTATCAGAAGGTATAATGTCAATATACTCTGTTTTATAAAAATCCTTGTTTATAATGTAGTGCTGTGGACTTGTCTCGGCTGCGTACATAATGAACTGTCACTGTCAAATAAAAAAAAAATGGTGGTGGCAACGGATGATGTAGATTTTAAAGGTTAATGAAAGAAATAGGCAGTCGTCGTGTCATATTAAAAGTAGTATATTTCTTTCTTCAGAATACAAGTTAAGGTTACCTTGAAGATATCGCTTTCGATAAGGCTTCCAATTGTACTTTAAATTTTAACGTTTAGTTTTAATAATGTATCCTTGTGTACAAAATAGTGTTATACCCGCCGTAGGCGCTGGGCTTGGTCGCGTGGACTCACCTAGCTTTATGACGTTTCAAAGTGATCCTTGTCATACAACTGACTACAGATTTATTTTTATTTAAGTTATCTATCTCTCTATCTGTCCATCACTATTATAAATGTTATCATTATCGGTAAAATAACATCATACAAAACCCACTTTCGCAATTCCAAATCGGTGGATACCTATACAAATGTTATGGTGGTTTTGGTTTTACCAAAATAACAATGGTGACGACCGTCATAAATTAGGTGCTACCTAGATACCTATATTACACACATTTTAATTATTTATCATATTCTGCTAGGTATATAAAACTCCACTTTTCCTCGTGTCGATTAGGTAATTATTTATAAATGCAATTTAATATCGATCATAGTCAAAAATAAGTTGGGTTTTTACATAACAAAATACGCATCCAAATTAATCCGTCAATCGCAAATATTTAATACATTAAACAAAACAACACAAAAGTATACTTACCTATACATTTTGAAAGTGAATAAGAACTTTAAACTAGATAAATATTGTATTAAACAAAACATGTACATTTTAAAGTACCTAATTAGATTATCACGACTGATTCCAAAGTGGTTTAACTAGTTTTACCGGGAAAATTTCTTAAAAAAACAATCGTTTTCTCTGTCCTCAACTAACCTCGCTCTAATTTTTCTGGACCACACTCACAGACGCAATTAAGTCGCGTACACGAGCTGTCGAGGGGGGCTTCACCCGCCCCCGCCCCCCTAACTAGAGGGGGGGCGGCGAGGGGCGAGGGACGGGGAAAAAAACGGGAGAAAAAGAAAGACGCGGAAACAAGTTCGCTACGACACGTGACTGGAAGCTTCCCGGGCGCGTTGCCATGGCAACCGCAGGGCTGCCCAGAATAACAGCTTTGCAATTTTTTCGGGAATCTACATAATGATGTGCCTTTAGCACTGATTCCCGGTACTGAAGCTTCCCTCTGGCATTTGACGAAATATCTTGAAAAGAAGTCAAAACGAAAATTTAAATTTTCGTATCTTATTCAATAGGGAATGCTGGTGGTTTTGTAAACAAGATACAGTGCGCTCGCCCGATCTATATCTCTTTGAAATTAAGCACTAGAAATACGATGGAAAAATGACTGCGGTTGTCCGAACCAAAAATAGGTAGGTACCTACTACGCAGCTAACTTCAAGATACGTTGCGCGTACTGTAAATGTTTTCGTTCAAATATCACAGAGGAGTGTCAGAAAATATAGTTATTATTCGTTGTTTTCAAACTACTTGACATTACCGGCAAAATCGCAAGAGACTTGATGGCGTCAAAAACTTTTGCTAAGGCTATTATTGTTGGATAGATGGAATTAAATAACACTTTCGTGTAGATGGGATTTTGATTAGGGCTGAGACAAATATTATTTGTAACTGAAACACGACCAAAGTTGGAAATGGCATCAAGAAATGGCCAAGTGTGAATCAGGCTCGAGCACAAAGGGTTCCGTACCGCGGCGTATTTTATTTATGCCCATAATTTACTACGCATGGTACAATTTAAAGAGCGATGAAAAAAACACAAAGAGATGATGTGCCTTTAATACCCAGCGATAGGCTTAATTGGGATACAGCTGATGATTATGATGATGATGACGATTTTAAGTTTTTAAATGTATTTTTATATTTGTACAATAATGAATAAAGAAGGGACGATTAACATATTTTATTAATTATTTAAACCTACATACCAAAGCTAAAAAATAATCGGTTATCATTGTAACAAGGTGTTTAATTTAATACAAATATTCTCCACAAAAATTTCATATTCAAGGTTCTCGACTGGCGAACAAGAACCGGCAGAGAAAACGGAGAGCGCCCACCCACCAAATGGACCGACGTCATCGTTAAGATCGCGGGAAGTTGGAAAGGACTCAGAACTGTTCTTCCTGGAAATGTGTAGGGGAAGTATTATGTCCAGCAGTGGACTTCTTCAAGCTGATGATATGATGAACAACCACCAATTTTAAGTCACTTGCTTGTATTCAATAGTTCAGAATCTTGAATTTGTACATAAATGTTTTCAAGAGAACAGTAAGTAAGTGTTCTATTTTTATAAAATAAGTAGTAGAACCCTGATTTTTTATGTCATAATTTTTCATATTCACTGTCTTATGACAGTGAATGGGGGATTGTGTCATTGTTATACACACAAATTAAATAAAAGTGTTTCTGTTTTCCTCAATATTCAAGCATAATATTATCTTACTGTGACCTAGTGTCATCTTAAGAGGTACAAAACAAACCATAGGTTTGCTGGAAGAAAACTCTAATAAGTTTAGGTTCCCTTTTGTAGAAGAATAAATGTTATATTATTCCAAATACAGCAAAAATCACTAGCAAGCTTAAAAAAATATTTTTGAATTGAAGCCTACACATAACTAGAAACAAACCTCGATTTTCATTTTGAGTTACATTGCGCGGTTGCTTTGTTGCCGCTCCAATGTCGAGTTTTTGCTTCCGAACATACCGCGCAGTGTAACGTTAAACATCAAAACAAACCTTTACCGTTTCCAGTAGATCCCCAGAGGTGTAAACACATTATTGGTGCGCTGTAACGCCCGTAAACCTTCAAAACAGAAGGTCAGCTTTTATCACCCACTTAAGTTCAGTCACTTCATTGTAACTCAATTTCGAAGTAGTTAGGATGTTTGAAATGCGCTGAAACTTAAGGCTTAACCTTAAGGCTTTATAAAAACAGTAAACAATATTTATATTTATATTTAGGTAAAAAAACAGCATAATCTGTAGTCCATTGTCTGTTGCCCAATTTCATTTATGTTTTTTTTTATCCACTGGTTTTTTTTTAATTTGTATTCTTGGTGACGATGATTTTTGTTTGTCATTCTTTTATGAACTTATTGAAAATTTAAATTTACCCGCTTATCAAAGGGAGATCAAAGGATTTTTTTAAAAATTGATAAATATTAGCGCAATATTTAATCTGTTCTAAAATATAGACTTGAAAAAAAAATATTAAACCTCGCTAATATATTTACGCAATCCAGACTCAAAGCGGTACGTTAATACAAATATAAAATGTACAGCACGTGTAGTCTGAAACCGGAAGCGACGTCCTTGGCTCCCTGGCAACCCCGGAAGAAAAAAAATCTATAGTAGTAGATGCAGGGAGGCACCCCCACTACGACGAAAAGAGAGGCTGTCTATGTCACTACTCTACGTTTTTTCGCCATGTTTAGTTGTTTTTAGGGATTATTGGATTAAGAAAACTGGTTACAGAGTTTTCTAATTAACAAAATATTTATTGGGGAATCAACACAGAACAGAAACAACAATGAAAACTAGTAGATATGCTGTGCTTTTACAGTATTTTCTAAATTTAAGACTTTGAAGTTACGAAATATTTTTTCAAACGAATTAAAGTCATAACTCAAAACTCAATAAACTTCTAGATTCAGACTCTGCTCTTTTCCTTGAAATTTAAACTAAGATTGATAGTCCTAAGCAATAACTCGTTTAACGATAATTATATAAAAAAAAACGTTAATATTTTAAAAGGTCAGTGGTCGGGTGTCTAGAATAAAGATATAATGCACGTCAAAGCTTACGTCACATACCCAGCCGATACAACACCAACCTTCATTATAACATACCTACATAGACCACATTGAATTGATAACTTGTCGGATAAAAAACACGAAAATTTATAACACAAGTGAAGTTTAAAATCTTAAGTACCTAACTGACTTTATTTTTTCTATGCGACTAATCTGAAAGTACCTAGATTAGATAGACTTTTTCAAATCGGTTCATAAATGATGAAATTATGCGATAACAAACATAAAAAAATATACAAATGAATTGAGAACCTCCTGCTTTTTTATCTGTAGTAGGTTAAAGATATTTGAAAGATTTATTTATTTAACTAGCGCCGCCCGTGGCTTCCCTCGCCCTGTTCCCGTTACGCCCCGTTACCGTTACTTTTTACATCAGTTCTCCGTTACAATATTTTTATAAATTGTCATCCATCCATCCATCCATCCATACTTACAAACTTTCGCGTTTATAGTTTTAGCTAGGATGTATTATTTAGGGGTCATCAAAACATTCAATTCTGTTAGCAAACTATACACGTGTTTTAGTTTTTCTACGTGTTATGGTGTTACAAAAACCGAGGTCGTTTGATAAGCAAAAACAATAATAATAAATAATCAAACATCGCAGGTATCGCAGGCTTATATTGACAATAAAACAACAAAATTAAGCTTAAGAGCATTTTAATACCTGGAAATCGCATTACTGGTTTAATTATTTCCAAGTATTCATGAATTTAATTCAGCCTGATTCATTTTTCTACCGAATTCTTTGAAATAAATCGATATTAATATAAAAATAAATAAAAAAGTTGCAAAAACATGTTTACAAATCTTTTTTTCATTACTCATACTCTGAAAGTAGGTCTGAAGTTGCCTTAGGGGCCTAATTGAAAGTAAAACTTTCAGCCCTAGGGAGAATCGCTTTCTACTGACAGCTGTCAAATTATAAAAAAAAACAAGTTCTATTTTATTCAACCATGTTCCAACTTTCTAAAGTCTTTCTAACTGCAAGGAGGTCGTTGAACTAAATTCCAACTTTTTATTCAGCAAATACCTAGGTTGGAAACCCATTACAACGGTAAGAAGTTTTTATAGTCTAATTAGAGCGCAATGTAAAATTTAAATTTAAATAACATAAAGATAGTATTAAATAAATAATATATCTTCTAAATTACTTGATTATAATATATGTATAGCTACAACTATTTATTTAAAATAACATAGATTTGAGCAAACAATTTACCATTTTTTTATTTATGAGAATGAAAATAATGGCTGAATAATGCTGGCGAGCCGTAGCCGAAGGCCCGCCAGAGAAAAAGAAAAAAAAACCGGGAAGGCGGCAATTCAAACTTCATTTTCACTAATTTTTCTTTCATGTTTTTATTTTTACTTTCCTTGTATTCGTAATGAAAAGCACAGTGTTTACCTCGGGTGAAAGTCTTTTAAGTCCCTCAAGCTCCATTGGCGCCCTCGCTACGCTCTGGCGCCAAACCCGTCTCGGGACTCAAAAAACGTGACTTTCAACACTCAGGTAACAATGTACTATTTTATCGTCTGATCTCTAGTATATAGGTGTCAATCTTCTCAGAATGACTTACAATAATTGTTTTTAGGCTATCGCTTTTGACCTCAGGGTTATAGTTCATCAATAAAACGATACTTTGATTAAACTATTTTTGTGACATTACATGCTTGTTTATGCAATGATTCTAGTAATCGTTTGTTTATCTTCGTTAGTTTGATAGACTTTAACAAAGTTTTTTAACATCGGGTGAGGATTTTCCTGATTCAGATTTCTACAGGTACTTATAGTATTTTTTTCTTCGCGTTATATGTAAATAATTGATTTCTGAGCCTTGATTTTTTGATTAACCTATTAAAACAACAAACATTAGCCAAAATTTACATTATAATGAAACGGGTGCTGAAGTTTCGATCATAGATTTTCAAACATTCAAAATGATATTGAATTTTCATACAATTATCACCAGCATTTTAGAGCCGAAACAAGAGAGCGCGTCGAAAGAGCTAAAGACATAAAAGCAAACTAGGTACCATTTGTAATGTGTATTAAAAGTAACTATAACTTATATAATATAGTAAGTAGCAATATGGATTTGTAGACAAGGTGAGTAGAAAACCGGTTTTTAATAAATTGATGTTAGTACCTACACTTGCTTTAAGTAAAATCTTCTGACGAGTGCGATTTAGTCTAGGCATGTGCAAAGGTATTAAAAAAATTGAAACAACATTTAAGAGACATTTAAACTGTTACACGGGTTTATCGCGTATATTACCTTATTTTATTTATTTTCCCGACGTTTCGGCTGTGTTGCAATAGTTAAAATAAATATGTTTTATGATCGCTAAAGTTTAAAAAGTAACATTTAAGAGAGTCATATGTATTTGTATTTGGTTATTCAGAAAAAATAAACTTTAAAACCTTAGGTTGCCAATTTAAATTTGTAAAGGTACGAGTATAAAATCAGTCACATGTTATGTTTGCCTTTTTACCACACAAATCATGCAATCATTCACAATAAGGGCTCAATCTTTGTCCAAGTTCATTAACCCCTGGTCAATGGTCCCTGGTCCTTTTCAAGTGGTCCTTTGGCTGCCAAATATTTAGCACCACTTTTGAGCATTTAGCCGCCTTCAAACGGGGTGCTTAAGATTGTGTTATAGCTCACTTTGGAATAATACCTGATTTTTGACCTCTTGTAAGGACTTTATTTACCCCAAGTAATGGCAATACTTCAATCATATAAAATTGAAGAACAAAGAGGACTTGGCGGAAAGACTTTGTATCAAAGCCAGTACAAATTAAAAAAAAATGTAATATGGAGGAATATGATCGTTCTATTGACAATTCGATAGGTTTTTTTTTCATTGCCAATTTAAGAGCTGTTTTTTTTTAAATTCATTTAGCTGATGGAACAAGCATATGGCCCATCCAATTCCTCAACAAAGCATTGTCTCGTAGGTCACGCACGGCAGGAACGTGTCCTAAAATGCACTGCCCTGCGTCCATTAACTTGAAGCATACAGATGTTCAGCCTCACGTGCCAGTAATTTCACCGGCACCCACACCCTTCAAACTGAAACACAGCAATGCTACTTCACGGCAGAAATAGGCATGGTGGTAGTACGCACCCGGACGAGCTCTACTACTACAAGTAGATGATATGAAGAATGCTTGCTTCGTTTGAAGGCAGCTTAAGTTGTACTTGCTCTGTTTGTTTTTTATCTCCCCATACCTTGCAGCCGGTTTGACTCCAACCTTGTTCGTCATTATCGAATTTTAACCTTATTCTTACAGGTATAAGGTTTAAATCATCGTTTTCTACGTCCACGGCTGTAGCATCATAATCTGCAGTAGTTACACCGGTGGTTATGTGGTTGTGATCTTTATTATTATTGCAATTAGTATCAATTTTAATTGCGAGTACCAGAAGCATGATGATTTCAGCTGTTCGGTGCGCCTTGACGAGTTACTGGCTACTTAAAAACTTAAAATATAAATGTTTATGTTTTTATGTATTTTATTTGTTTTACAGTAGGTATTGCTTGCACTTATGAAAATAACAAAGCCTTTTCGACACTTATTTGTTTTTTATGTCTTGATTTTAACAGTACATATTTTAAAATAAATCTTGCAAAACCATTTTCCGCATTATTCATTCGATTTTCCAATTGTCCGATTTATTCATTTAATTAGGTTTTTTTGCATTCATCTAGCACTTAATATATGTACTGGAAAAGATGCATTTTTTTAATGTAACATATTCTTTAACGACTAATGATGCACAATGAAATAAATAGGGATATAAAGGTATTCATTTGCTTATTTGTAAAATCCACGAATATCTTTAATAAAAAAGAACGGCTTGCCTTTTCACAAAAAAGCACTGGTTTTGATTGGTATTGATTTGATCCTTTGCTCTTGAGTCTAGTCCTGACTTAAATAAGATATTGATTTTTTTTTATGTAAAAGATAGACAAACGAGCTTACGGCCCACCTGGTAATGGTAAGCGGTCACCGTCGCCCATAGACACCAACAACACCAAGGGTGCTGTCGTTGCGTTGCCTACCCTGAAGGAATTTTTAAACGTTTTTCTTGAAGCTATTCATGTTCTAATTAAGAGGGAACACCTCTGGTGGTAGCTCATTCCACAGTTTATGGGTATGAGGAAGAAACGATCTCGAGAAGCGAGCTGTACGAGAAACCCATGGATCCAGAACGTGTGGATGAGCACGGTCTCTATGTCGAGAAGAGCGGTGGTAGAATCTCGACGCGGGGATGATTATTGAAATTCACGTTTTTTTTAATAGGTTAATTATTGCATTTTGATATTGCATTTATTATATATTCTGTCCGAATACACGACCACTTTTTAACACTGAAAAATACATTTTTTTGAAATATTTTTTTATAATTTTCGTGACCGCTTATAACCCGCCTGTGTCAAAATTTGCCAGTTGTCAATTTTGTATACAAACAAAATATACTCATCATAGGCCATAACTACTATTGTTTTTATAACATGTCTTTACGCTCAGAGTTTTATTTGAGATATTTTAAGTCACATGCGGTATAAAAAAACAAAATAAAAGTGAACAAAAATAAAATTAGTTGCGACTGATTTATAAAGTAAAATTTTTGCACCATAAGTACAACGGCAAAGTGACCATGAAACAACAAATGAAAATAAACTAAGCTACTAATAAACTACTTTTGTATCTTATTAATTGCTTAGAAACTTAGTTATACCGGTTAGAACTAATGATGGCTAACTAGACGACCTTAGATGATATTATGTACACAATATCTGTGTAGATGTTATATTATATTATAAAGCATCCCGTAAGTAGGGGCATGCGTAACACCAGTTGCCCCTGACGTTATAAAACCATTACAAGATATGCAAAGGCATGTTATTATATATTTTCTGTGTAGACGTAATATAAGTGCTCTATGATTTTTGTTATCATAATTAAGAAATCCTGTAAAAATCACTTTCTAACTTTACAGTACACCAGTTTTACAATAATTGTACGTACGGGACTTACATAAAAACAGTGCGTAGTACATGTATGTATAACGTCGTAAAACATAGAAGCAATAATTAATCACAGTCAAAGGGTATTTGTTAGAACAAGGTCATTTGGCTAGGTTAGCTCTGCTGAGTATGGGGCTAGATAGCTGTGTGGATTGTCCATAATATTAATTTATTTTTGAATAACTACAATATCTTTTAGATATATATATAATTAATATTGTAATCTGTATTACAGTCATTTTATCATGTATGTTTGTATTTTAAAAGTTCCATTCATATTGGTGTAGTAAAATTTTTACAAAGCTTTCGCTTATATAACTGAAGGAATACTTTATTGACGTCACATAGTCTAGCCTCGTTAGTTTAGGCCAAAATTCAAACACTGTCAAGGATCACTTTGAAACGTCTTAAAGCTAGGCGAGTCTAAGTGCCAGGTCCACGCGACCAAGCCCAGAAGAACAGGCAACAAACTACGGCTCGGATCCTGTTGTTTTTTCCAATGATTTTGCAAAACAAAAATAATCAGCAGTGAAGTTCCAGTGTGATGGCACTCCAACGTAGTGAATCTATCTGCACCTAGGTCAAATAAAAAATCTAGAAATCTGTAAATTGTCTATGCTTTGGTATAAATCGCGTGTCAATTAATATTGCTCTGGTTTCTGTGACCTTTCTGCAAATACCACTTACAGATAATCTAACTGGTAATTTTTTACCTAAGAGGGTACTTTTTGTTGCACACGCAATGTTAGTGAAAAAAGTTTTAATTCATTGAAAATAAGATAGATTATAAAAACTGAAGTGGATTTTGTATAGGATTAATTGTTATTACAAATACTATGCACAATATATACAATATACTATTTAACATGACATTCTATTTAACGCTGACATACGATTTTCGTTAGCGTTAAATAGAATGTCATGTTAAATAGTATATTTTTTTAACACACTTAAATTCGAATAAATCTCAAATGTATAGTCTACAATTAGTCCTTTTGCCATTTTTAAAATGTCACTTAGTTATTTAGTTATGAATTTTTAAAAACGCATCTCAAATTTTCGCACGACCCGCTCTTAAGTTATGTTAATGTTGCTATGGTAACTAGCGAAGAAAAACACATGCACAATAAACACATGGGTAGCACACCTAGTAAAACAATGAAACTGCTACGTGATCTTAGCACTAGTAGGTGTAAACATAAACTCGTGCGCAAAGACAAACGTCAATAATCTTAGAAACTGCATCTTGAATGGTCTATATAAAAATGTACCAACGAGTGTCACCCACGTGCCTGGGACGTGGTAAATAATGCATGAACATGCACTAAGTCACGACTTCACTCCTATTAGCAACACCATGGGAAGCACCAAATAACTTTGCGGTTGGAAATACTGAAAAATGGCACATCTTAAATTATTTCTGAAGAGTTTTATCATATCAAAAGTGATGGAATAATCATAAGACCTACCGAAACTTGTGTTGGTTTAGATATGGATGTATTTGAACTGGCACACTGGAACACACCACCAGCACCATTGCGTGGCGGCAGTAAAAACCGTGGTGGCCGTGAACCATCTCATTCACAAGGAACTCAACTAGTAAATATTTAGTAATGTAAACATACCTGAATTTTCCCAGCGTGTGGTCCTCCCATTTGATGATGGACGGGCAGAACTTCGGATCAAACAGCAAATTTCGCAGGAACTCTGGAACGGACACGCTACGCGGCCGCTTCACCATCTTCCGTCCGCTCCCTTTCGGCCTCCCCGGCGGCCGCTTGGGCATCTTCCGGTCCTCATCCCCAGACTTGCTGCCGTCGCTGCCGTACGAGCACTCCGGGGATGCATTCTCTGAGCGGGAGCGGAACACGTCCTCCTGATCATCGCTCGAATCGCAACCCAGTAACCGGGTGTCGTTCGGCGTGTAGTTGGAGTATCTGTTCTTGTGATCTATCGAGTCCAGGTCCAGCACCGTCTGCGCCGGCTCCTGCTGGTACAGGTCCATGGTGTCACCGTATCTGAACATGGGCCTGTCGTAGGCCGCGTTCGCCACCGCATCGTCATGCAGCCGGATGTGGAGCTTCTCGAATATGTTATCGGCGATCCGTCTGGACACGGACGGCTCTATGCTCAAGTGCATCATTCTCTGCTGCACGTCCTCGCGCTTCAAGCCTCGCAACTGAACCCCAGAGATGCGAAAGTTGTGGTACGGCACCTCGAACTCACTGATGCCCATGCACTGGATGGTGTCGATGATCCAAGCCACGGAATCCTCCTCGGTCCAGTCCACGATGTACTTCTTCTTCCAATCGTCACGGGGGTAGTCCCGGCAGGCCATCATGGTGTGGTAGACATTGACGGTGCTCTCGATGTCGGGGTCGGCGTAGGCCTCGTAGGGCTGGATGGCGTAGTAGTCCGCGTAAGCGTGGGAGGCGGCGCCCTTCCTGAATACTTGGAAGTCATCCAGGCGCGCGGGCGCGGGCGGCGTGATGGGGTAGTACAACTCGCACATGTTTTGCTCGTAGGGGCGCGCGCACTCGATCATGTTTGCTGCGAACGTCTGACGCGGCCGGCGTCTCGCGGCGGAATGGTTTGGTTGGCGGCCCCTCGAGCGCGGTTATACTACTCGCGATTTTCTGTTTTGTTTACATGACGCCGCGCGCCGTGCGTGGGCTTGCGATTTGGCTTGCGATCTCTGCAAAGATAGGACGCGACGGTGCAATTTTTTCAACTGCGATTTATTAGGCCATATTTACATAATCGTCGCTCATGCTACCGTGAGAGATCAAGGCGAGCGTCTAGATGCGAACTGTAGTTCATGCAATTTGTACGCAGGACACAATGTAATGAAAATACAAGAGTGGATCGTCTTTGGAGCGTTGTCTGATGTAGCCGTGACCTAATTACGCTCTAGATAACTATTGTATAAGGAAAACGTCACAGTTTTCTGCCGACTTCCGTTTTTCTCAAACTTGTTCGGTGAATAATAATTTGACTCTTGTTCGCTCTGTGGATCGATTTGATATTCACATGTAAAAATGTTATTTCAAAGAGCCAAATAATCATAAAATGGTTCAAATAAAAACATTACAGAAATAACAAATAATAGCAATCAATAACAATAAGCTTGTGACAATAAGCTTGTGTAACCTATACCCAGTAGTGGGTGGAAACAGGCTAATTCTTAATTCTTTATTGCACACAATACAAAACATAGGAAAAGAACAGAAATAGAGGACATGTACAAAGGCGAGCTTAACCCCGAGTAGAGTTTTCTTACAGCAAACCTTTGAGGCTAGGGAGAGGTGACTATATAGGCAGGTTTGTGTACATTAAAACAAAAGTAAAAAATAATAAAAATACATAAATGAATAAATTTACTAATATGCAAAATAAATATAGGCATATAATACTTATTATTATTATTATGAGCCTACTATGTCCCACTGCTGGGCAAAGGCCTCCCCTAATCCCCTCCACTCTGTGCGGTCCTGTGCTGAGATGTTCCACTGACTTAAATAATAATAATAAAATACAATACATAAAATACATAAAAAATACAAACATAACAATACGTATCACAGTTCAGAGAGAGAGGGAGAGACAGGCTAAGAATGATGATGATGATAAAAATGGTATGCTTACCTATTTTTTTCAGATAGTTAACCACACCTGAAAATTTGTGATACCTACGAGTACCACACACAAAATTAAATGTATTTTGTTTTATTTAGGAAAAAATGAATATGATTTATTATGAAATGATACCTAGTCCCAAGTTATGTAAAAATAGATGAGTTTTTGATTTTTCCTCGTTTTTATCTTCTTGTCTATGTAAATACGTGGTATAAACGTTATTTTAAATGTTTTTCATTCCAAATGAGAAAGATTAGTTCTGGTAATTGTTTTTTAATGATTGTAGAACCTTATGGCTAAACGTAAATTTCTTCTTACAAACTATCTTAGATAGAAAATAATAAAAGCCCAGGCTAAAGTAGCTATAAATAAATATTGTGGACAATCCAAACATCTTGCCCCAAACTAAGCTGAGCTTGTACTTTGGGAACCAGATAGCTGATATAATACTTATACACATTTTTTTTGTAAATACATACTTAGAATACAATATAACACCCAGACAGAGAACAAACATTTATGTTCACCACACAAATATTTGTTCTCGGTGGGGATCGAACCCACGACCTACGGCGCAGAAGGCAGAGCAACTGAGCTAGAGGCCAGTCATAATGTACTTAGTATGTTTGTGTTTGTAATTAAGGAATAAAGGGTGATCTATTTTCTTCAACGCAATAATAATTCACACCCTGTATGTAGAGATCCATTAGGCTATATTATGTAACGCTGTGTTTAAATTTAGTCAGTACACTACTAATAAAGGCCAATTAGTTCAACTAATAAAGGCCTGCGCACACCTAGATCGCTGGTGATGGCGATCAGTGAAACGCTGTCAAATTTGACAGCGATATTTGACGTTTCATTGATCGCCATTGCCTAGGCGTAGGCCTAGGCGTGCGCAGGCTTTGAAACAATGAATCAAAGAGTGAATCAATTTGTGGTCTCTTGCGCAGTGAAATTTCTGGAACTAAACAATATGGTTTTCCAACGCACTATGCCTAAAGATAGGCAGGTTTAGTGGCTATTACTCGAGAGGACTGGTGGCTCAGCAGCAGCCTTCCAATCCTAAAGTCTTGGTTCAAATCCAGTCGTGTACCAATTAGTTTTTCTGTTCAGAAAATGTATTTGCACTATGCTTATGCATAGTAATTTCAAATGGCGAAAAAAAAACAGTTTTATGGTCACTGGTTTTTTTAAACTGTTCACGGGTGTTTCCAAGCCAAGTATGGTAAAAGGATTTTGAAGTGCGCCTCAAAGAGGCTGCTTTCGAGCACTTGACACATGTTTTTAACACGAACATTACTACAATATGCCAGTTTCCTCACGATGTTTTCGTTCACTGTTTGACAGTACCGGCTGTACACGACTGGATTTGAACCTACGACCTTAGGATCGGAAGGCGGGTCATTACCACTAGGCCAGCAATGCACTTTGATAATTAAGAAAGACGTGTTTAGCCCCTGATTGTTTTATTGAATGTCTCTTTAAGGGACATAGAAAAACATTAGGTCACGGCATAGTGGACGTGTGCCACAGGGCACGTGCTCTGTGAATAAATAAATAAATAAATAAATATTGTGGGCAATTCACACAACACTACCCAGCCCCAAACTAAGCAGAGCTTGTAATATGGGAACCGGATAGCTGATATAATACTTGAATACATTTTTTTTTTTTGTAAAAACATACTTAGAATACAATTTAACACCCAGACAGAGAACAAACATTTATGTTAACCACACAAATATTTGTTCTCGGTGAGGATCGAACCCACGACCTACGACGCAGAAGGCAGAGCTACTACCAACTGAGCTAGAGGCCAGTCAAAATGTACGAGTAATCGGATTTTTATAGGCTAAAGTAACCGTTTATCATCAGGTGGCTCATTTTTTTTTATCTATGAACTGATGGAACAAGTAAATGGCCCACCTGATTTTAAGTGGTAAGATAGATAGATAGATAGAAAATACTTTATTGTACACCACATAAAATTAACAAAGGTATACAGAAAAATATCAAAGTGTAATACAATGGGTCTTATCACTAAAAGCGATCTCTTCCAGACAACTTTGCATACCTTGCTTGTAAACATTGCCTCGTTGGTCACGGACGTCAGGAACTTGCCCTACTATGCACTTCCCTGCGTCCATCAACTTGAGGCATACAGATTATGTTCAGTCAAAAAGTTTGTACTGTCAAAAAATCTAGCACCATCATCATCCGCCTGCCAAATCCATTGAAAATAGGCTATTTATGTCCAGGAAAACTATTCTTAGCTCATCCGCCAACTTCCTGCAATCTTTACAATGTCGTCGGTCCATTGAGCAGGTCTTCGCCTTCCTTAATCGTAGTCTAGCGTAACCTCATTGAAATAAAGTTTAAGTACGTACCCATTCTCTTTGGAAGGCAAATTAACGGGAAGGAAAAGTATGGTTCGAATTTTACAGCTATAAAATAATTATACGGTTTATTTGAACCGTTAATGGATATAAGTAGGTAATTTTTCCTTGTTTTACAATCGGAACAAATGCTACTAAAAGGGTATTTAATTTAGTCAGGAATGTTTGATTCGGGTAGTCAAACTTTAAGGCCCCTCGCCCACGGCGACTTTTTGCGATGCGACTAACGCGTGTTAGTCGCATTTGCAACGCGCTACTGCATCGCGATTGTATCGATACAAACGCGCGACTGCGTCGCGTTACTAACGATCTACGTCAACTCAACGGAAAGCAATTCACAAAACGTCGAATATGACATTCTAAAACAAGTTGTTTGAATGTTGTTACATGATGTAAACAAAGTAATCTCTGGGTATTAAATGGATCCATCCAATATTGACGCTGCTTCCGTTGCCTACGCTTCGGCTGCTTACGTAAAAGCAGCACCAAAGACAACGTGACTAATGTTGCCTCAACGGAGTCCATCTTGCAACTGTACTGATCCAAGGTATTTTTATATCGTAACTGCATCGCGACCGAATCGCGTTTGCATCGCGACCGAATCGCGTTTGCATCGCGACTGAATCGCGTTTACATCGCGACTGAAATGCGTTTGCATCGCGACTGAATCTGGTCCCGTGGGCGCGGGCACACAGCTAGCGACTGCTTCGCGTCTGTATCGATGCTACGCGCGAGAGCATCGCGACTGCATCGCTACAAAAAGTCGCCCGTGGGCGAGGGCCCTAAACGAAGGTTCATATTAAAACATTAGCATACACTACACGGAAACTTAGTAAGGATTCCGCATTCCGCAGTCGAGTTGTCGTTTCCCCACAAACCACGCAGTGTAACTAAAAATGGCGATATCAACGTTTGATTACGGACGATTATTTTTGATTTGTAAAAGGATCACATATAAAACACGGTAGGAACCAGCCTTAGCTTGTTGCCTGTTCTTGCGTCGGCTTGGTCGCGTGGAACTGGCACCTAGACTCACCTAGCTTTAAGACGTTTCAATGTGATCCTTGCAATCCCAATGAATAAAATTTTTTATTTTGATTTTTTAAATATCGTTTCGTGAGTAAAACCCTAGGTTCATTATAATTGGCTTCCAGCTTAATATGTAGTAGTTATGCCTTCTGCACCGTAGATCCCTACCGATCCCTACCGATAACAAATATTTGTGTGGTTAACGCAGATGTTTGTTCTCTGTCTAGGTGTTATATTGTATTCTAAGTATGTATTTAGAAAAAAAGGCATATAAATAGTATATCTGGTTTCCATAGTACAAGCTCTGCTTAATTTGGGGCTCAATAGTGTTGTGTGGATTGTCCACAATATTTTTTTATATTTGTAAGCGTGTCACTGATCGCCATCGCCATCGCCTAGATGTGCGTGGGCCTTAAAACCCAACGCTCATTATATTATTTTTAACTGGAAAAATCCTTTTTTAATTGACAGCTAATACCTTTAAATTGTTTGATACCTTCGCTAGAGATATAATACAATACAGCACACAATGGAATGTATTTCCAGACTACATTGTGTTAGTGGTAATATTAAAATAAGGAAAAGTGAATTTTTCCCTCTGACATAACTCTAAATTTAATAATAGATGATGATCATCACTAAACATCAGTACCTACCACAGGCTCTGTCTGGCTCTGGTTGAGTCTGTGTGAGGGTTGACTGAATAAATCCTATGTCGAAACGTCACACACGCAGTATAATACACTGGTGAGCACTCACACAGACTCATAACCAGGGCTAGAGACAGAGCCAGACAGAGTTTTTGGTAGACCCAGACAGAGAACAAACATCTGTGTTCACCACACAAATATTTGTTCTCGGTGGGGATCGAACCCACGACCTACAAGGCAGATCTACTACCAACTGAACCGAGAGGCCATGTCATTTAACGTTACTATGTGTAATACACACTGCCAAATGAATCACTTTACTATAGGCTAGATGAGTCTAGGTACCAATTCTACGCAACCAAGTGTAGAAAGGCTTTGCAATAGTTCAGCGACCTTTCCACCAACGACTACCAGGCTGCCAGCAATGTTATCTCTTCAGCGGGAAACACATGCGTAGTGGGAAACACTGGTATGGGAATTACCGCCCGCCTGCTATTTTGCGGTGCTAAAATGCCGCTGGTGAAATAGATGAAATAGAAAAACTTTAGCACAAAAATAACAATTTCTCACAAAATTATAATTATGCCTAATTACTAATTACAATTTAATAATTTCTAGATTAGGTGAGCAATTATGTTTCTTTTTGTACAATTTCTCAAAAAAAAAGAATTATTGCGTTTTGCTACGGAACGAGTAGAGCCGCCTAAAAAAACAAAATATTTTTCATTGCTCATACTCTGAAAGTAGGTCTGAAGTTGCCTGAGGGGCCTAATTGAAAGTAATACTTTCAGCCCTAGGGAGAATCGCTTTCTACTGACAGCTGTCAAATTATAAAAAAAACAAGTTCTATTTTATTCAACCATGTTCCAACTTTCTAAAATCTTTCAACTGCAAGGAGGGTGTTAAACCAAATTCCAACTTTTTACTCAGCAAGTAGGTTGGAAACCCATTACAACGGTAAGAAGTTTAAAAAGTCTAATTAGAGCGCAATGTAAAATTTAAATTTAAATAACATAAAGATAGTATTAAATAAATAATATATCTTCTAAATTACTTTATTAATATATCATCGATGTCAACAATATTTATAAAAAATATGATAAAAATTAGCACTGCCTAATCCTCGTGTGTTGATCCCTTATACGGCATAATTATTATATTCGTACTCGTACGTTCAACTATTTCTTTAGAATAACATAGATTTGAGCAATCAATTTACCATTTTTTAAATTATGAAAATGAAAATAATGGCTGAATAATGTTGGCGAACCGAAGCCGAAGGCCCGCCAGAGAAAAAGAAAAAAAAAACCGGGAAGGCGGCAATTCAATCTTCATTTTCACTATTTTTTCTTTCATGTTTTTATTTTTACTTTCCTTGTATTCGTAATGAAAAGCACAGTGTTTACCTCGGATGAAAGTCTTTTAAGTCCCTCAAGCTCCATTGGCGCCCTCGCTACGCTCTGGCGTCAAACCCGTCTCGGGACTCAAAAAACGTGACTTTCAACACTCAGGTAACAATGTACTATTGTGAAATTTTTGTAAAATTGGTTGATGATCTGGCACGGTGTAACTTTTATTTTTAACCTAGGTTTCGTAACCTCCTTCTAAAGAGCACTGATGTGGTAAAAATCAGTATTTTTCAACATCGATCGGCAGCTAGAGCACTGGTAGTATACTGGTAGCGACCCTGCCTTCCGACCTTAGGTGGTGGGTTCAAATGTATAGTCATACACCAATGTTTTTTTCTGTCAGAAAATGAAGTGCATTATGCCAGTACTCTCAAACGATGAAGGGAAACATCGTGAGGAAACCGGTATGTTGTAGAACCTAAAAAGTTCTACACATGTGGCAAGCGTCACGCAAAAATGGCCTGTCAGCGGCCTATTAGTAGGCCAGTAGGCTTACCACAAGCTCTACCTGGCTCTATCTCTGGCTCTGGTTTTGAGTCTGTGTGAGTGTTGACTAAATAAATCCTATGTTTACACCACACACACAGTATAATACACTGGTCGTCGCTGGCGCACTTGTGTTAAGGGCTGCGCACACCTAGTTCGCTGGCGGTAGCGATCAGTGAAACGCTGTCAAATTTGACAGCTATATTTGGCAGCGTTTCACTGATCGCTACCGCCAGCAAACTAGGTGTACGCAGGCCTTTAAGTAGTATTTTAGCGGCCCAAACGGCACGCGACAGCATTCTGTATGCAAATCTGACGAGCTAACCTGAATCGGGGTTGAATCCACTCTTCGCTAACATTTCCTGTGTTTAAACAAGTTTCGCAATACCTAAACCGCAAGGTGAAATCTTAGAAATGTGCATGGCAACACCCACTAAAGCCAAACGCCTTTAGGGGCGTAGTAAAAAGATCTGCACGAAATCTCTGCAGGCGCAGCCGGTCAGCCCACTATTAGAGTTGCAGATGGACTGGCGAACCAATCGCTTTGCTATTGGCCAACTCCAAAGTTTGGTAGTTATTGGGCACAAAATACCAGTTTGTGCATAGAAATCAAATGATTTATTAGTTTTGTACCACACTGGTTCTGATTTTGTGACGTGGTGGTTACCGATATAATTAATGTAGAGGTCAACCTTTTTTAAATATGAAATGAGATTTTATTGCGTATTCGATTACGTATTTTGTTTTTTTTTTGTAAATAAATAATTTGCTTACAATATAATACCCAGACAGAGAACAAACATCTGCGTTCACCACACAAATATTTGTCCTCCATGGGGATCGAACCCACGCTCTCCAGCACATAAGGCAGAGCTACAACCACCTGAGCTATGAGGCGAGTCAACAGTTATATAATCATCATGAATATTACTTGTTTCAAATTATTCGATAACACCCAAAAACCTAACATTTATATAAACTGATAATGAATACACTAACATTTTATTTATCCTGTTTATCAGACATTCATTATAAACAAAATAACAGATATTGTTACTTACCTACTTACTACTTCAACTTTATTCGCGTGAATATTTTCATTTTTTTTTTTAATACGTCATAAAATCGTAAACCGCAATTTACCTTTCATCGAAATACAAGAACTTTTATATTATGTTACTTGTTGCTACGGAACCCTTATTGGGCGAGTCCGACTCACACTTGGCCAGTTTTTAAATAAATTAAGCTAATACTATTTTTCTACCAATTTTATGACAAACAATGTCAGGGAGAAATAAACCTCTATTTATTTATTTTTATTAAGGATGTTATTGTTAGGTTTTTAAGTTATTAAGAATATATTGTTTATTACAATCGTTTTAAGCTATGTTATGTACATAGCTTAAAACTATTGTAATAAAGCGAATTCAAATCGGCTAAGCCGTTTTCAAAATAGGCCTCCAAAAACTAAAACCAAAACCAAAAACAAGCCCCGTTAGAATAAGCATAACGTTTTCGGTAAAATTAATTTAAATTTCTTGATTTCTTAAGGTTAATGAACCTATTATAAATAGATACAAAAGTGTGTTATCCTCAATCTACGATTTCGAAATCTAACATGTTTTTGAAACTGCCTCAAAAATCCAGATTGACTAAAGCCACCTTCAAACGAGAAGCTGCATATTTAGTTTCAATTTGAGGGCCGCCACTAAAATCTCATCATCAGCCCATACTTTCAACAATTTTTAGTAACTCTATTTTTATGAAACAACGGGATATTTACCATGATTACATTTTTCGTTGTTTCATAAAAATTGTGTTAAAAACTATGATAGTTTCAAAAGTAATATTTAAGTAAGTACATAAAGATACCTTTGCATCTATTGCAGATGATTGGTATAGCGTCTGAGACAGCTGTTTTTACTCATGCCCCTATTAACGGGACGTTAGAGTGCACGGGACAGGATTTTTAGATGGAGTAGGCTTGCCCTTGAACCTATACTATCCTGACAGCTAAGTCGCCCTAATCCACAGGAAAGTAATGGTCAATACGTTCGGAGCTGACTAAGCAACGGGTTTCCTCACGATGTTTTCTTTTGCCGTTTGAGAGTACTGCGCACATGCATTTGTCGAAGCGAAAGATTCATAGTAATTAACTTTATTACTATTACTATAGGTGCACGACTGGATTTGAACCCGTTACTTTAGCTTCGGAAGCGGGGTTACAACCACTAGACCACTAGTGTTCTTCTTACAATATTTTTTATTATTTCAAATCAAAAAAATCAAAATCAAAATGTTTTTATTATTTAATGACTACATTATATAATTGACCAAAATACAGACCGTATCAGATGGATCTTTTCATCGTGTCTCCAGTTATATCAAACCAGTGCCAGTGTGGTGAAAGGAGCTGTCATGAAATGAAATGAAAAATGAAAAAGTTTATTGAATGAACACAAATACAGAAAAAACCAAACTAGAACCTTAAATACAAACAAGGTATAGGTCATGAGGATACTCAAGTACAGATTATACAATTTGTGTGCTATATGTCACGTCATCTGAAGGCAGCTTGAAGTCTTCCAAGCAAGCTACTTTCGATAAGATGGCCAAACCCCCACTCCCCACACACATCACCTCATACCTCATCATAGTGGGGCAAAGGAGGTGGGATCCGTGAAACTGGGTGTGAACCTCTCGCACTAGGTTATTATTCAGATGAAGATGTTGTTTTTATTTGTTTATTTGCTTATATAAATAAATTAAAAACTTTCACAAGGATTTAAAATAAAAGTTTACGTAGACCTAATTCAAGTTTTTGAGTGATATATTTTAAGAGTTTTTCGATATGACTGACAAATTGGCAAATTGTTTGATCAGAGCCCGAAGTCCCAGTGCATCTACAACATTTCGTTACCAAATGTTGTTTTCGTTTTGCCTATTTGTCTCTGTCTATTGTATGGAGAAAATATGAGACGGCAATGAGACGGCAAAAATACGTTACGTAAATAGAGTTGTTGTCTCATCTTTTCTCCAAACAATAGACGGAGACAAATAGGCGAAACGAAAACAACATTTGGTAACGAAATGTTGTAAATGCACTGGGACTTCGGGTACAGTACCCGAAGTCGGAGTTTGGCAACCACATTTCGTTACCAAATGTTGTTTTCGTTTCGCCTATTTGTCTCTATATATTGTATGGAGAAAATATGAGACGGCAAAAATACATTACGTAGTTAGAGTTGTTGTCTCATCTTTTCTTCATACAATAGACAGAGACAAATAGGCGAAACGAAAACAACATTTGGTAACGAAATGTTGTAATTGCACTGGGACTTGGGGTACTGCACTTGGTTTACGGACTGATTCCCTCAAGTAGGCCCCAGGAAAGCTTTTTACGTAAAGCTTAGTACATGTTTCAGAACTTTTTAGGTTCTACAACATTTTATTAATTTGCATACTTGTGACATTTAAATATTTTGCATGCTTTAAGGCAGAACATGGCTGAACTTCTTAATTTGTACCATCCTGTAATTATAACCTGTGTTTCGCAAATAAATGATTGTATTGTATTGTACAACACTTGAAATCGGCGCAGTAGTTTTTGAGTCTATTCATTACAAACATTCACACAAAAATACAAATCGGAATGATTTGTATTTATTTGTATGTATAATATTGTGTATGTATTTATAATATTATAGTAAAGTATTAGATATAAATAAATGCAGAATTCTTCCGCATATCTTGCGATTGCGCATTCGCCTTCCCCTTGCAAAAGACTTCAACGCGCTTTACCTTTGTGAAGTTATGGCTTACAGAACGACTACTGTCTTAAGACGCTCGTAATATAACGGTTATATGCTTTATCATCATCACCATCAGAATGAGTCCACTGCTGGACATATACCTCGATAAACGTCGGTAAAACACTCGTTTATGTTTGACTAAACATTGTTTTATTGTTTATTTTTTGTAAAATGCTGTATGGTCTCAAAGTTTTTATTTAGGACAACAAACAATTATTGTACTCACATATTACAAAACCTTAGCACTAAGTAGTTCTTAGAGTGTAATCAGTCCCGTTATCCGCGAATAAGACATTAGAAATATCGGGCGGTATGATGCATGCGATAAAAAGAAAGTAAGTAGGCATGCAGGTGTATTGCTTCGTATTCTTAAAGGAACAAAACAGGCTTTTGTATCTATTGTATTTGATTTACATTGTGTTAAGGTTAACTTTATAATCGCTGTATATTGATCATCAAATTTATAAATCATTTTTTTTTGTGACAGACGTTAAAAACGGCCTAAGCGTTCAGTGTAAATGTTGCGTAATTATTGATGAAACCAAACAACACATCACAGTATCCATAAGGAAATACCGCACAGAAATACCATAAAAATGCTTTGCAGCAATTACTTGGCTCGTGTCGTGGTATAACAAGATTTGCAATAAATCAATAAATTTGCTGAGAAAAATCTAACTCAAATCTACACGGCTCATTGATAAGTAACGATTTTCCTCGTTCAACTAGTATTTCAACTTTTATTCAAACGTCAAACGTAAAGTTTAAGAAACAGGTAATAACATACAGGTCATCATATTATTATCAACTTTGATTACGTATACAAAGCAACTTTTGACGTGACAACGTCTTATAATTATTGGATGGAGCCGGCTGCACGCACAAAAAAAACATGATTCATGCAGCGTTATCTCGCTCTGAGGCGTTCCATTTAAGGCTTGAAGTGCAAGCGAGAGCGCGGAACGAGCGACAAAGAGGCACGCACGGCCTCCGCGTTTGGCAGCGTTCGACATCTGTCTCTCTCCTACTTGAGTGAGCGATGCGTCTGCGTGGACAGCTGTATGACGTTGTCACGTTCAACTATCGTCAGTAAACCGACTTTACAGACATATACGAATTACGTTTTTGAAGAAAACCATGAGTGCACTACGAGTATAACCTAAGGATTAGGAAATGGGGTTGAAACTATTAGATTGGTATTCATCTGTCAATACCATATTGTACTCGATAATTTTTATTTTCTCTTTATGTCTAAAGTTAGACATTTACGAAGTTATCTAGTATCACTATTCGGTGTATGTTCCAGCTTTCAGTATGTGTGCGTTTGTATTCTAAAAACTATAAAATACTAGCGGGCGCCCGCGGCTTTTCTCGCCCCGTTCTCGTTTTTACCGTTTCTGGTTCAAGCTACCAACTACCAACCAATTTTCAGCAAAATTGGTTCTGTTATAAATAGTAAAAATAGCTCAACTTTCCTTCATTATAAAAGTTATGCAGATTATATGAAAGTTGAAATTATATAATGCACCAAAACAAATATTTAAGATAGCAAATTCAAATTCAAAATTATTAATTCCTACCTATTTTTATACGTTTTTGTGCACATCTAAGCGTTTTGTGGTGGCGATCAGTGAAACGCTGTCGAATAACGCTGTCATATTTATGTTACGAGTACGAATGCTTGACAGCGTTTCACTGATCGCCATCGCAGAACGCTTAGATGTGCGCAAGACTTGACATTAATAAGAGAAGATAGTGGAATGGCCTGTTTTTCCTGGTTCGATCATAAATGAAATGTCTTATAAACATGTAAAATAGGTAATTATGAAATAAATTTATCCGAAATGTATAAATGAATCCTAGTTTACTAGATTTTTAAAGGACACTAGTTTGCTAGATTTTTTTGACACATGTTTTGGTTTAGTAAATTAATTTCTTCTAGTGAAGTTGTTTCAAGTCTGGCGAGATTAATTTATTCAAGAACTATTTTGAAGAACTTAGTAAACAAAATGAAAAAACTCATCAACATTCCGGGCCGATCACCCGAAATGCCGGTCCGCCTTCATACCGCTTCGCCATTGAAATACGTAGCGCATCCGTAGTTTTTGTGCTAAATACTAGCCTGGCCTTGAGTTTGCTTGTTACCTTGACAGATAATACTATAACATCTCAAGTTTTTGAATACATACTACAGTAGTATACTATACCAAAGTGGTTCGCCCCCAAGAAGGTTGGAAACTACTACGCAACAGCGTTCTAAGCTTATGTCCGCCCCGAACTGGAATTATGCGAAATTCGTGATTTAGCTTATATTCGTCATTATAAAACAATTTAATTTAGATTATAATTGAAACTTGAATTGAGAATAACGCTATAATGTCACACACAAATAATAAAATTCAAATGAACTAGACCAATGGTCGAATAATGTTTTTTTTTGGGATTGGTATTTAGTTTATTGAACTATTCAAATTATTAATTATAATTAAAAAAAATACTAATTTGTTTTTCAATTTTTTGGGAACGAAGTCTATGCTTGGATGATTAGACACCATGCTGAAATTATTTGAAACTGATAGGATGGTCCAAATTACAGTTAGCAATAGATCGAAGAAGTCAAATAAGAACACAAGTGAACTTGGGAAACCGACTTCGGAGAAGCTGAACCGATTTTGTAAAAACATTCAGATATTTTTTTTCAAATCGCATTAAAGATTACCAAGTGTTGTGGGATAGGATAAAAAACATTAAAAAAACGAATTGAGAACCTCCTTTTTTATTTGAAGTCGGTCAAAAAGGACAAATTGGACATATTATGATATAAAGCACTGAGACTGCAATTCGTGGTTGAGTGACTGTCTCTCACGATATTAGCCGGAAGTTAGCCCCACTTAGACAATTCTACCAATCGACCGTGTGAAATCGCTATTAGATTGATTAGCGTTAATAAAGTCCGTTCGTGGCTTATAATATATGCAGCTCACCATTTAAAGTTGGCTTCCTCAAAAAGTGTATAATGCCAATCTTCAAACACATCACCATCATCACCCACTGGACTGGCCTCTCAGCTCAGTTAGCAGCTCTTCCTTCTGCACCGTAGGTCGTGGGTTCGATCGCCACTGAGAACAAATATTTGTGTGGAGAACGCAGATGTTTGTTCTCTGTCTGGGTATTATATTGTGTGTATTTACAACAAAAAAGTATTTAACTATTATAGCAGCTGGTTTCCAATAGTAAATGCTCTGTTTAGTTTGAGGCTAGATAGTGTTGTTTGGGTTGTCCACAATTAAATTTTTTTTTTTTATTTTAAATATATTAATTTAATATTTTATTTATTTATTTACCACCCGAAAAAAAATTGTCATACATTTCAGCGCGAACGATTTTGAGCCGTCGCCATACTCTGTTCTCACGATTTTCACAATGTCGTCGGCGCATCGGGTGACAGTCTGTAGGCCTACCATGAGTTCTGGCTGGCTCTATCTCTGGTTCTGGTTTTGAGTCTGTGTGAGTTTTGACTAAATAAATCCTACGTCGAAACGTCACACACGCAGTATAATGCACTGGTGAGCACTCACACAGACTCAAAACCAGAGCCAGAGACAGAGCCAGACAGAGCTTATGGTAGGCCTACTGTTCTAGGCATCTTGACACTAGAAAAGCTTTACTATTCTTGACAGTTCTTTAAGAATTGATCGTGTAGCTTTAATTCACAGTGTTTATTTAATATTATCTTTTTTTTCTGTAAAAAACTCAATTGACTTTGAAGCACTGCAAGTCATCTTATAAGCGTTCCGTCGACAATCAAACAAACACTTGATTTTTGTATTTTGTATAAGTACGACCGGTTTGCTGTGACTCAAAACATCCAAAACTCAAGCACCAACCTCAGGCCATTGTTCTCCAATACCACCAATCTTTCAATACACGTGTCAAACGGAATATCGGACATCATTCTTAACTACCTCCTTTTGATCCCATTATCCACAAAAAGTACTTTCAATTTAGAGAAATCATCATCCTGTCTATCATTAGCCTGTAGAAATCCACTGTTGGACACAAATAAGTGTCAGTGTCATGCCATTTGACAGCTATTTGACAGTTTTGCAGCAGTGGCTGACACAAATAGGTGTCAGTGTCATGCTAATTGACAGCGTTAGTTGTCAAAATGACATTTCTACTAGAATTCTTGTCATGTCCATGTCATGTCGGACCGCCATGTTTTGGGTGCGTTATGTAATTATGTAATGCTCTCTTTGCCCAAACGAAGTAGAATTGAAGAAAAATAAAATTTACAACCGATTTCTAGATTTCTAAGCTAGATTTAAGATTGGTGTACAAAAACCTGGCGTGGGATCCATAGTTCCATGAAACTCTCATTTTAAACTTAGGTAGTAAAATCTACAGCTGTTGAGTGTAAGCTGACGCGTGCTTCGACTCCGATGTCACCGTCATGGTTAAAAGCAATGTCGTCCTAAGTGCAGATTGTGATCATAATACTCTCAAGGCGCTAGCATAAAACGTTTTGGTATTTGGTAAAACTAGAGTTAGTCAAGGTTGATGGTGTCATCTAGCTCCTTATCTTCAAGGGCATTTAGAAACTATGTTAACCTAGAAGCTATTTTAGCTTGGTTTTGTAACAGAACTTCACAATTTAGTTCCTCCATCCCCATTCTATCATCGGACCACTAGACGCACGGAAATGCGACATCTATACCTGGTTGATGTTCCAACTGTCCGCACCAAGCGCTTTGCTTCAACTTTTATATTGCGGACAGCCAAGGAGTGGAATTTCTTGCCAGCGTTTTTCTTTCGAGCTTAACTTGGACGTTTTAAAGGCAGTAGGTAGTAGAGAGGTCTTCTGCAGGACGACTACGTGCTCATAGGCCTTCCCAGAGTATAGCCTTTCGATCATGTTCGTGTCATCAATGAACACAACAACAACAAATGAACAATGTTTTTGTGATGTGTGTGAACAAAAACTAAAAGCTCAAATTATGTGACATTTCTTTCTTTGAATATCAATCTGGCATCATAAATTGACAACATTAAAATCAGGTCTCTTGAGATCATCAGTTCAGCATGCGCTCAAACCTGTCTTTTATGTTCTTTATCATGATAGACATGTTTTGTGTCACCCACACCGGCAAAAACTAAAGATGCGTCATTAAAAAAAAATCGGCTGTCTGTAAAGTCGGTTTATTGTCGATAGTTGAACGTGACAACGTCATACAGCTGTCCACGCGGACGCATCGCGGAGCTCACTCAAGTAGGAGTGAGACAGATGTCGAACGCTGCTGAACGCGGTGGCCGTGCGTGCCTTTTTGTCGCTCGTTCCGCGCTCTCGCTAACACTTCAAGCCTTAAATATAACGTCTCAGAGCGAGGTAACGCCGCATGAGTCATGTTTTTTCGTGCGTGCAGCCGGCTCCATCGAATTATAAGACGTTGTCACGTCAAAAAGCTAACCCCTGATTTTTCTCTCAGGCACATTAAATCCCCTTAGCGTGACCTCTTAGTATTAAGTCCCATCTCTGAATCATTTAAAGATGTCTAGGAGGGGTTATCAAAGGTACGTCAAAATATATCTATATACATAAAAGAAAGTCGTGTTAGTTACACTATTTATAACTGGAAAACGGCTGAACCGATTTAGCTGAAATTTGGATACCTTTACCGTCTGGCACAGGACCGAAGAGAGTGGCGTATTAGGGAGGAGGCCTATACCCAGCAGTGGGTGCATACAGGCTGAATAGATAGATAGATAGATTGGATACCTTTTATCACGAAAATATAACAGGAACGGAGCGAGCGAAGCCGCGAGCGGCCGTTAGTATTGTACAAGTATAACACATACCCATATTTCGAAAAAGTTGTAAAACTGACGTTGCTTTTATATTTTTGTTAGAAAATTTATACATTATAGTTCACTGTTGGATCTAAAGATCTCCCGTGTTAATTTCGAAAATACCAAATTAGAGCATTTCCCAGTAGTTCTGTGCTAGATGTGCTTTTACAGAACCAGTGGGAAAAAATCCCAGTCCGCTCAACAGAACTGTTCAATCGAACTACTGGGAACAAATGCCCTCTTCATCTTCTGATGCCCGAACCACCATAAATTTAACATAATATTTATTCCCGTCGTCTGTCTGTTCTGCGAGCTATATTATGACTAGTCCATCAACAAATTCTTAAAATTATATTTCAGTGGCCTTGGTTCTTCTACAAATTTCCCCATTTCTGATTTAATCAGCAGGCCTACCATGACCTCTGTGTGACTCTGTCTCTGGTTCTGGTTTTGTGTCTGTGTGAGTGTTGACTAGATAAATCCTACGACGAAACGTCACACGCACAGTATAACACACTGATGAGCACTCACACAGACTCAAAACCAGAGCCAGAGACAGAGCCAGACAGAGCATGAGCTCTGTCTGGCTCTGTCTCTGGCTCTGGTAGGCAGGCAGCTCTCTCTAGGAAAAACAGTGACATAAAACAAACGTCGTAACCTTTATGAACTAATATGCACCTGCGTCTTCAATTTTTAGATTATAGCTAGACGTCATAACTAAAAAGGAAAACACAACGTTGTTATGGGGTAGCCCCAACGTGGAATAGAACTTAGGTGTACAAAATTTTCCTTGATCTTGTGTGACGATTGATCGCGTAACATCTGATCATTGACCTAAGTAAAGTAAACCGGCCTTTGCATCTATTGTAGATAATTTAATAGCGTCACGGTACACAAGCCTTATTTGCGGGACGCTATAGTGCCTGGGACAGGATTTTAGATGGAATAGGCTTGCCCAGCACCTATACCATCCTGACAGCTCAGTCGGCCTAATCCACAGGAAAGACATGGTCAATACGTGCGGAGCTGACTAAGCCGCGGGTTTCCTCACGATGTTTTCCTTCATCGTTTGAGAGCACTAGCATTGTGTACATACATTTTTCAACCGAAAAACTCATTGGTACATGACTGGATTCGAACCCACGACCATCAGAAGGTGGGGCCGCTGCCACTAGACCACCAGCGCTCTCATCATTGACCTATGAACCAAATACTATACTATACTATGTATTGTGTAGATAGTTAGATACACAGCACGTGTTTCAAACCCCGTATCTGCCAGCAATCTTGCTGACAGATACGTGCACAAGGACGCAGGGACATGCCTATGACTACCCCCGGAGGCATCTAGGAACTTGAGTCATAGAAATAGAAATGTTTTTATTCAGAACAATATTATTGTTATTGTTTTGCGGACAGCCAAGGATTGGAATTCCTTGCCGGCGTCTGTTTTCCGGACACTTATAACGAGTGGATGTTTTAAGAGAAGAGTGAATAGGTATCTTCAAGGTAAGCGTGTTACACCGTCGACCGCATCATCACTTAACAGCAGGTGAGATTATGGACAAACGCAAGCCTATTTTATGTAAAAAAATCGGTTGTCTGTAAAGTCGGTTTACTGACGATAGTTGAACGTGCCAACGTCATCCAGCTGTCCACGCAGACGCATCGCTCACTCAAGTAGGAGAGAGACAGATGTCGAACGCTGCCGAACGCGGAGGCCGTGCGTGCCTCTTTGTCGCTCGTTCCGCGCTCTCGCCGCTTGCACTTCAAGCCTTAAATGGAACGCCTCAGAGCAAGGTAACGCCGCATGCGTCATGTTTTTTCGTGCGTGCAGCCGGATCCATCGAATTATAAGACGTTGTAACGTCAAAAAAAGTATGTACCTGTTAACCTTAAAATTTCACTGTCAGCATGTTTTTGTTATTTTATACGCTTTGTAATGGGCAGTTAGTGAAACTAGGAGCCTTGCCTGGCAGATAATATCTACGTGCTGGCACTACGTGATGTAGTTATGTGTGCTGCGAGGAGGTTGCGGGTTTTTCCTGATCTTTTTTGACAATAGGCTTATGAATTTGGTTTTCACCTTCAATCACAGCATCAAAGAGTGGGGTTGTGGGTTCGAATTCAGTAGGCCTACCATGAACTCTGTCTGGCTCTGTCTCTGGTTCTGGTTATGAGTATGTGTGAGTGTTGACTAAAGGCCTGCGCACACCTAGTTTGCTGGCGGTAGCGATCAGTGAAACGCTGTCAAACATTGCTGTCAAATTTGACAGCGTTTCACTGATCGCCGACGCCAACGGCCTATGTGTAGCGCAGGCCTTTAATAAATCCTACGTCAAAACGTCACACACACTGGTGTGAGTGCTCACTACAGACTCAAAACCAGAGCCATAGACAGAGCCAGACAGAGCTCATGGTAGGCCTACAGTCATGCTAACTAAATATTCAAAAAAATAATGATAGATAAAAGTGCGCTCAAACGTTATGTTAAAAATTGTGTGCTAAGCGTAATGTGTGAAAGATATTTTGAGGACTTCAGGAATCGTTAAGCTACCACCTACCACCAAGAAATAGAATGACTGAGTGTCTACCGTGAAACTAGAATTAAATTATTTTAATAAGTCTCTTTCATGCCATGTTTACCGTAAATTTTTTGGTGTACAATAAAGTTATATTCTATTCTATTCTATTCTTTTTATCTATTATTTTATTTTCAGAAATGTGAGTTTAAACAGTTGGGATAAAAGTGTACTGTGTCATTACTTGACCCAAAAAATTTGTAAGTTTTGAAATAGCCTTGAGAAACCGACTTAATGGCCAAACTGCTGAACCAATTTTTATAAAATTTATATGGGACTAATCTGGAAGTACCTTTTAGTTATCAATAATTTTTAAAATTGTTTAATAAATACGAAGTTATGCGAATTATTATGCGATGCGAACAAATAAAGAAATGCAACTGAATCGAGAACCTCCTCCTTTTTTATTTGAAGTTGGTTCAAAAACATGACAGCTGCTGTCATACTGTATTGATCAAACAATGTCTGAAGAGGTAGGTATATGTCCAGCGGTGGACTTCGGGCTGATGATGATGTCAGAACAGCTTGTTTAGAAACCCATAATTTGAAATACTGTGTCTACATTACATGGTGACCGATTTGACGCATTTTCCTTATAACAGATAATAAGCATTTAAAATACCTATATTAATTATTAAATAAAATGGTCAAGTGTGAGTGAGCCATGAATGTTCGATCGAATTGTACTTAGTGCATTTTTGGACCACAAACCAACATAATATATTTTGAAACCGAGGAAAACTTCGTGTTTCAGACGCTTTTTCAGAGCCGCTACGTCACAAATTAATATTTTATTATAGAGGTAATAGTTATTTGTTATACAAGAGTGCAAAGCTGCTTTTTAACCGCGTGCTCAATTTTGATGACTGAGCAAGCGCAAGATTCTAAAGTTTAACCACGAGCGTAGCGAGTGGTTTAAAAGTTAGAATCCTAAGTGTTGGCGAAGGAATCAAAAGAGCACAAGGTGAAAAATCTTTGCACTCGAGTGCAACACGTAACTTTTCATCCCACCTCAGCGAGGAAATGGCTAAATGCAAAAAAGAACATGGCGCGACTAAAAGTAACACACCAAGAAGGTTCCGAGTATGAGTTATTAACAAATTTAAAAAGGTTGTATGATAAATTGGGCACCATGCAGGTAGAAGTAAATAGGTTTAATGGTGTTTTGAATTCACAAATACACCAAGAAGGTTACGAGTGCGAGTTTTTAGCAAAATAAAAAAGTTTGTATGATAAGTTCGGCACCATGAAGGTAGAAGTAAATAGGTTGTGTATTCACAAACTTATTGAACACGATATTCTAAATTCAAATTTACTTTAGCCTCTAGCGGATAAAAACGGCTTTTCCAGTCAGAAATTAAACAGCAAAAACACACTTTCAAAGCTGGTGGGATGAAAAGTTTTGTTACCGCTTAGCAATATGAAGTAACAGATTTTTTACATGAATTTCCAGTGAATACGTCTGCTGCTAAACTTTATGGTTCAGAGAGAAAAGCTTGTATTTTGACGTACGGATCCCTAAACACACGTTTGGAGTCCGCGCAAAATAACTCTGCACTTGAATGATGGCAAAAATCATGATTTTTTTTATTGAATTTTTTTTAATGTATCTCTTCCCATCACAAACATGGATAGAAAAAATCTAACTGGCATTGCGTTCATGCAAAGTCATATTTGAGATTATTTCAAGTTGTTTTTTTTTGCAGTTGCCGCCTTCTGTCACGCGCATAGTTATCTTGCGCGGACTTTTGTATTTTTGTAGTTGATGTTCATTGTAAAACTATTCAAGGATTTTTGAAATCCCGTGTAACTAACACAATACCATGAAGTCATATAAATAAATAGCTTTATCAACCTACTTGTGTATATTTACGCTGAAAATATAAATGTGAAAATTATGTGTTCAGTTGAAACAGTCAAATCCAACCATATAATTAATAATTGAGGGTAGTTTACGGCCCTGGACGTAGAGAGCAGCTCTCGTATTTCTATAAATTAAAATTCCAACAATGACACTAAAAGTAGTGGAAGGTGTTATTCGCGAACTCCACAAGGTAATACACGACCTCGCGGACAAAGTTACATCCCTAGAAGCAAAAGTGACGGACCAAAATGTGATAATTAGCAAACAAGTCGAAGCGATCAATAAACTGCAAATTCAAGTGGAGGGTAAGCAGATATCACTCTCAGCTGTTACTGCGCCGGCCCAAACAGCGGTACAGCGCCCAATTCGGCAAGCTCGAGTAATAGCTGCCGCCAACATTGCGACAATTTCAAGCGCTGCAGCGGCTACCAAGAAACCAGTTAGCCAAAAAGGAAAGGTGAGACTATCAACTAGCACTGCATCGCCCAAGTGCGACGAAGTCAGAGTATGCACTCCAACGCCAATTCCTACTAGTGCTAACACGGCGAGTAGGGTGACCACGACTCCGTTGGATACACACGGGTATAAGTTAGCGTCTTATTTCTGTAGAACTCAAATTAATCGTGGTGGGTCTTGTTTATTCGTAAAAGATGGAACTAAGTGCGTAGAAAATATTGACTTGATCTCTTTGTCGGTGGAAAGGTATTGTGAAATATCTGCCATAGATCTATTAGACTTTAATATGACTATTGTTTGTATATATAGGACAAATTTGGTTACTGCCAGTGAATTCCTTGGGAGGTTTGAGACTTTGCTCGACAAGATAACAGAGTTGGGAATAGAATGCGTGATCGTCGGTGATTTTAACATTAATTATTTGGGAGGTATATGTAGCGATGTTAAGAAGCTATCTGATTTATTATCAACTCATGGCATGGCGAATCTAGTTGACTTTGTAACTCGTCCGTGCAGTTCTACCTGTCTTGATCACCTATATAGCAATCTTGCGCCCGGTACTGTAAGCGCCGTGCCGGTCATAACGAACTTGAGTGACCACATAGGTATAAAGGGCGAGATTATTCGTTCCAAGCCGCAGGTACAATCAAAATTCTCGTACATAAGAAGGTTTAGTACTACTAATAGCGCAAATTTCGTAGCTTCCATTGACAGTGTCGATTGGAACGAAATTATGACTAGATATAATAGCTCGGCTGACATGATTCAATCTATAATAAATATATTAATTAATAAATTTGACATTTGCTTCCCACTGAAGAAAACCTATAATACTAAAAAAAAGGAATCATCGTGGATTACGGCTGACATTAAAAATTATAAATTATTGCTATTTGACATCATTAAATTTAGTAATTTGGAATTAAACAATGACTCATTACAATCTCTATTAGTTGACATGAATAATCACTATGACAATTTAATTAGCAGTAGTAAGCGTAGTTATTATGCGAATATAATTTGTAGCAATAGGAACACCTCAAAGGCGATGTGGGGTATTATTAATAGGGAACGAGGGAAGGACAATTGCCCTCGCCTCGATTTTACAGACGCTGTATTAAACCACGATGGTAGTGGGTTCGATACCAAGACGGATGTAGTGAACGCGATGAACGCGCGGTTTCTCAGCGCAGCGGCGGCTTGCGGTGCGCCGAGCGCCGACGTCGTTGGCGTGCGCCGCGCGCTGTGCTCGGCGCGCGCGCCTGCCGACCGCTCGCTGCGATTGACGCCGTTCACCGCTAAGGAAGTGTTCATCATTGTTACCTCCAGGATACCACCAAAGTTATCTAAAGATGTGTACGGAATATCTATGAAACTACTTCGATCCGCTATACCCGCTTTAGCCCCAGTCTTAGCATATGCATTCAACCGCTGTATTCGGGAAGGAAATTATCCAACTCCACTTAAACTAAGCAAAGTGTCACCTTTATTTAAAGGGAAAGGCAAGCGGAGCAGCATCGATGGTTACCGACCCGTTTCGATAATACCGGCTATTGCGAAAGTCTTCGAAAACGGGCTAAGCTCCCGCCTTACCGCCTACCTATCTTCAATTGAAGCCCTCTCTGATCGGCAATACGCGTATCGTGAGGGCCGCTCGACCACTTCACTAACGCGAAAATTGATCAGTCTGGTTGTCGCTGCACGGGAAAAGAAGCAGCACGTCGCTATGATGTGCTGTGACTTGTCGAAGGCGTTTGATGTGGCGGACCATGACGTCCTTTCTGTCAAGCTGCGGTACTATGGAATCAATGGCCAAGCGTACACCCTTCTTACAGATCTGATGAACCATCGCACTCAGGTAGTGCAAGGAAATGGTATCACGTCTGATCCGCTAAACTCAGGTATGGGGGTGGCTCAGGGGTCGTCTGTCTCGAATATTCTTTTTTCGATACTGCTGAATGACCTCCCGGAAGCAATTTCGACAGCGGAGGTCCTCATGTACGCTGACGACGTGGCCGCCATTGTTACGTAGTCTCAACTGCACAGCGGCGCGACTTGCGGAATGGTTCGGGATGACCGGCCTTGCTCTTAACTTGAGCAAGACTCACTTCATTCATTTCCGCTTGTCGGGCCATGCAGTGCGACCAATGTCGGTGGCAATAGCTGGTGAGCCCATAGACCAAGTTGAATGCACAACTTTCCTTGGTTTTCAAATCGAAAGTGCGCTGACGTGGGCTAACCACATCGATAAGTTGTGCGGTAGGCTGGGCAGTGCGTGCTACGCGCTCGGGCGCGTGTCTCGGGTGGTGTCGGGTGACGTGGTCCGCGCGTGCTACTTCGCCACGGTGCACTCGCTGCTGCAGTACGGCGCCGAGCTATGGGCGCGCGCTGCCGACTGGGAGCGCGCGTTCAGGATGCAGAAAAGGGCCGTACGAGCAATTGTGCAAATCCGAAGTGATGTGTCTGCGAGACCACACTTTAAAAACTTAGGTATTCTCACGTTGCCCAGTTTAGTCATATACCAAGTGGCGGTATACGTGAGAACTAATCTAGACTCCTATGCTAGGCACGGTGACCTACATGCTTATCACACCCGCAACAAGCGTAAACTGGCGATACTGCCGCGGACACTTACAAAGTCATCGAAGCTGACGCATGTGATGGGCCCGGAGGTATATAATAGGCTGCCGGATACCATCACGGAGGCCCCTAGTGTAGCTTGTTTTAAATATAAATTAAAGTGTTGGCTTGTCGAGCAGACTTTCTACTCCTACGATGAGTTCAAGGGCAGTAATAGAATAGTCAGGTACTGTGTAGGTACTTGATGGTTACCTACAAAGCTAAACATTATATTCTTATTCTATTTATTTTGTAATTATCAAAAATGAAATCTACACTAGAGTGTAGATAAATTTATATTTTTCTATTACTGTATTTAAATTTTTATTTTATTTTTTTTATTTCCCATGTTGACCTATAATTATTATTATTAATAAATGACTTATGACTTATGACTTAATGTACCTATTTACAAACTATGTACTATTGTTTTTTTGCTATGCCAAGACCTTAGGTCTACAAGCTCTGTCTAGCTCTGTCTCTGGCTCTGCTTTTGAGTCTGTTGAGTGCTCACCAGTGTATGTGACGTTATGACGTAAGATTTATTTAGTCAACACTCACAAAGACTCAAAAACAGAGCCAAAGACAGAGCCAGACAGAGCTTATGGCAGGCCTATTATTTAATCAATGAATACTTATGACTTACGACATAAGATTGCATTCATTCAAAATTATATTAAAAGCTTTAAAAATTAACCAGGCCACAAGCACTTGGCTTTCACTTCACTAACAGATGAATTAAGCTGCTTGAACACAGAAATAGACATGGTGGTAGTAGATACCTGGACGAGCCCTTCACAAAGAGCTCTACTACTACTATACTATAGATGTAATAAAGAAACTAAAGTAGGAATGGCCAGGACACACAGTTAAAGAGGAATCGGAAAATGGAACAAAGCCATCTTGTTCTGGCATCCGAGAAACAAGAAGAGGAATCGTGGAAGACAGTTCAGAAGGTGGGAGGATGAGATAAAGTCAATAGCAGGAAATTCATCGACGAGAACCGCTACGGATAGAAAAGAATGGAAAAAAATGGAGGAGGCCTTTGCCAAAATCGGGCAAACACACCAAGTTGTCGATGTCTAGATTAATAATAATATTGTAAACGTAACTTAAAACTAATCTGAATAAAGGCTATTTTGATTTGATTTGATTGAGATGTAATAGGTCTTAGATCATGTAAAGCCTAGACAGAAACAGTCACGCGCCATCAAAACACAAATGACCTTGCCGTCGGGTAAGTACCATACCAACGACGTGGCAGAACCAGCTCAAGCAGTCTTCATAAAAAATCCTGATTTATAATACCTACTCGGTACCAGTTTTCACAACGAAGGTCATTGCGTCAGGCTACCTGCGACTGGGTTTTGTGGTTTGGGAGTTTTGCATACCTATAGAATGATACATTTACAAAAAATACTACTCACACATCGCCATATACGGGTATATTATTAACCTGTGGCGTAGTCTACACTTCTACATCGAATATTATAATTATAAGTTTAAAAACCTAGAGAAACCGACTTCATTGCCAAATGGCTAAACCGATTTTAATAAAATTTCTTTGAATCTGGACGTAAGAATACCCTTCCAAATAAAAAAAATAATTCTCTAAATCGGTTCATAAATGACGGAGGCATGGAGTTAAAAACATTAAAAAAAATATTAAAAAAAAAATAGCAACACCGATTTTAATAAAATTAAAATGGGACCAATATGGAAGCAGTACCTTTCAGATAAAAAAAATATTTTTTCAAATCTGCTCACAAATGACGATGTTATGCGGTAACAAACATAAAAAAAATACAACTGAATTGAGAACCTCCTCTTTTTTGATTGGAAGTCGGTTAAAATAAAGAGGAAAAGTTTGTATTTTTGTATGTATGTTTGTAATGAATAAACTCAAAACTACAGTGACAGTTCCAAAAATTATTTCACCATTGGAAAGCTACATTTACCCTGACTAACATAGGCTATATTTATATGTTTAAAAACAAATGTCCAACCGTGCAAAGCCGGGACAAGCCGCTAGTATTCTATATTTCGAAACAAAATCGACTTCTTTCTCGCAACTACATAGGTAGAAGCTCTGCCTTCTGCTGCGCTGTGAATGTTATTTAAGTGCTACTTTGTTTAGTAGCACTACTTTATGATATCTTAGGAATAACATCCACCAATCAGAAGTCATGTGCAAATTAAGGGAACAACTACCAAATACAAAACACGTACAAAAAAACGGTAGGAACCAAGCCGTAGTTTCCTTTCTTCTAGGCTGGTCGCGTGGAACTGGCACCTAGCCTCACCAAGCTTTAAAACGTTTCAAAGTGATCTTTGTGATACTACTGCTGGCCTACCATGAGCTTCATATGGTTATGGCTGTCAAAATTGTGTCAACACATTCAAACCCAAGAAGAAAATGAATAAGTGGGTCAGCCTATTCTATACACAATTTGACAGCCATAGCCATAACCATATGGAGGTCGTGGTAACCCTGCTGAATAAAAACATCTTTGAGATTGAGTTTGAAATGAAATAGAAAACTAAACTTCTCTAACAGTCATAGCGTGACCGACATTTGCAACTGACGAAAGGTTACCCACCTTTATAGGTATCTATTCAATACACGTAGCACTGGTTTGGTCCGGGGAAGAACTTTAGCAATCTGTTTATAACGACAAGCAGTAATCGTCATCATCATCATCAACCTCTAGAAGTCCACAGCTGGACATAGGCCAGCCTTATAGAGGTATATTTCTAGAAACAACGATTACGAAGCAATATAATTAATTCAAGTAGTACTTTTTTCATCATCTTAGGAAAGAAGAACGAGCCCTCAGACCTGAAGGTACATTCATAATTGATACAAAAAAAGTAGGCAAACAAGCATAAAACCCACCTGATGGAAAGTCGTTACTGTGGATGCCTGAAATACCGGAGGCATCACAAACGCATTGCCTACCCTCTAAAACGCTCTTTTTAAATAACCCCATTCTATAGTCCTTAGGGAAAACTTCAGCAGGGAGATCATTCCACAGCCTGAGCGTTCGCGGAAATTCCTCTGAAACCAAACGGTGCGCGACCAACCAGGCTGCAAGGTGTGATGATGAAATGATGACGAGCAATGCGATGGTAGAATGAGGCTGTTGGCATGATGTCAAACAGTTCCTCAGAGTATTCTAATTTCGCCGGGAATTACACTGTTCTCGTGGAAAGTAGCCAGAGAGTGTGTATTTGGCAGAGCATCTCTGGCATGATCTTATCTTTGAAGTATATAAAAGTCTTGCAACCATGGGATCTTTAGGCCTATCACAAGCTCTGTCTACAAATACAAATACAAAATAACTTTATTGACATAAACATGGAACAGTATACATGATTGAATCCATAGGTTCCCGAACTAGTAAAAACTGTGTTTCAGGAATCAGTGGCTTCTCCCTTAATTTTACAGCTCTGCTCTCTAGCTCTGTCTCTAACTCTGGTTTTGAGTCTGTGTGAATGCTCACCAGTGTATTATACTGTGTGTGTGACGGTTCGAAGTAAGATGTATTTAGTCAACACTCGCACAGACTCAAAACCAGAGCCAGAGACAGAGCTTCTAGTAGGCCTACTGGAAATCAAACTTAGCCACGATAAACCTTTTCTTTTCAAACTTTCCCCTCCTTCTTGGCTTATCCAAATCAATCACATTATGCAAATTTTCGTTGGGTCAAATCTGCGTACTTTTTTCGACATTATAATGACCCAAGCAGATTTAAATCATACTGGGATTGAGGCTTGACGCGTCTACTGCATGTCTAATGATCTAAGGCCACTACTACTGATTGGGTGTCCAATGCAAGACGTCCACTTGGCAGACCACCACGGAGATGGCGCGACAAGCTGGATGTACATCTACCAAACTGGTCCAATCCCGCAATGGACCGAGAAAACTGGTAAAAAGGTATGAAAGTCTTTGCAATGGGTCAAGATAGGCTTAAAAAAATAAGCAAGACCGCTAAAAAGATAGATAGATAGATAACTCTTTATTAATTACTATGACACATAGGTATACGGTATTTAGCTTAAAAATAAAAATTCACAGTAAAACAATGGGCGGCCTTATCGCTAACAGCAATCTCTACCAGGCAACCTTGGGATGGACAGAATCGAACATAAACAAGAGAGGGGGGGAATTTGATTTGATGAGATTTCATAAATATTACTCGGATACTCTATTTTCAAAAATATAACTTATATAAACGTACTTACAATATCTAAATATACATTACACAAATCAAAATATTGCATAAATACAAACATCCAATGTTCTCATGTGAGTGACCTCATGTATGTCTTTTTGAGAATAAATATCTTAAACCATCAACATTCGTAGTCAATGGGTTAGCTGCTTTTAATTACCATAAATTACTAGTAATAGTTTATTAACTAGTTAGTAATGTGTGTATAATCGTTTGGGAAACCCGCCCGAGCACGCGACTCATTTCAAAAAAGCTTTATCCTTGATATTAAAGATCATCAGGTTTTTCAAAATGCTGGGGCTAGCCCACACGTGTGACGTCATCAAAACTCAGATGATGTAGAGATTGTATGACCTCATAGACAGGTGTTTTTAAACGCTTTTGCATTGGTTTTTAGCATGGTATTTTGATAAATAAAAATAGGTATATCTTTAAAAAAAAGTAAACAGGCATCTATTGTAGATGATTTATATAGCGTCAGGGGCAACTGGTGATTACTCATGCCCCTACTTACGGGACTATAGTACCTGGGACAGGATTTTAGATGGAATAGGCTTGCCCAGCACCTATACCATCCTGACAGCTTAGTCGGCCTAATCCACAGGAAAGACATATGGTCAATACGTGCGGAGCTGACTAAGCCGCGGGTTTCCTCACGATGTTTTCCTTCACCGTTTTGAGAGTACTGGCATAGTGCACATAATTTTTTTGACAGACAAACTCATTGGACTTACTACTGGATTTGAACCCACGACCTTAGGATCGGAAGGCGGGGCTGCTACTACTAGACCACCAGTGCTCTCGAGTCTGAGCCAAACTTGAAGCATGGATTTTTTTGCCACTTTTCAATTGAGAACTATCAAAAAAACTATGCTAGAGACTCGACTTGCATTCTCTCTGCATGTGGCTCATTCGCCTGTTCTTATGGGATTATCCAAAAACGACTGAACTTAATTAAATATATTATGTGGGTCGAAACAATGCATAGAACTTTGATAAATTTATGAGGAAAACCCAGTGGAAAAAAATTATTCGTCATAACTACCAATAAAATAAAAACAATAGTTCTAAATAAAGTTGTGTACAAAATGTATATCTCGTACCTACCATGCCTAGGCATACCTACATGACTCTTAAGCACTTTAAATTCTGTTCAAGCTTTTGGATACAGAACTTTCATTTTGGATAAACCCAGAGCATTGTATTCTAGTCCAAAACTCCTTATTTTGTGCTATGTGGAAATAGATCCAAGTTGTATTTTACCATCACCTACGTCATTGATTAACAAAACAATTGCATCAGGCGAGTGTGAATGGAACTGCTGGAAGGGGAAGACCTAGGCTCATGTATCTCGATCAGTACGAAGTCCAAGTACATTTACAAAATTTCGTTACCCAATGTTGTTTTCATTTCGCCTATTTGTCTCTGTCTATTGTATGGAGAAAAGATGAGACAACAACTCGAACTACGTAACGTATTTTTGCCGTCTTATATTTTCTCCACGCAATAGAGAGAGACAAAAAGGCGAAACGAAAACAACATTTGGTAACGAAATGTGGTAGCAAAACTCCGACTTCGGGTTCTGATCGCAGACGTTTTAGAGAAAGGCCAGGTTTGGAGTACCCTAAACCGACGAGCATGGATGAAGAATGTTATGAGAGTGAATGAAGCGAAAGAGGTGTGTCAGGATCGTAGCAAGTAGAAATCCTGATCTCTGCCTACCCCTATGGGAATCAGGCGTGATTTTATGTATGTATGTATGTATGACGAAGCACTCGCTGATGATTTAAACACTCCTTAAATGTATGGTTTACAATGTTTTGTACTAGTGTTATTAGTTTCGATGCTATTTTTTGTAATAGTTTGTTTTTATTGTCATATTATTGTAAATTATTTTTTTGATTTTTCCAAGTGTACCATGCTATCTTACTGGAATAAAATAAAATGAAAAGAAATAGGTATGTACGTCATTGATTTTGCCGAGCGGAAAATCATAATCAGAACACTAGATTTTAAATGAAAGGTGTAAAGGGGTATAAGGGTTCCGTAACCAAAAGGTAAAACGGGACCTTACTACTAATATTCCGCTGAATGTCTCTCTGCCTGTCCGTCTATCACCAAGCTATATCTCATGAACCGGGATAGTAAAACATTTGAATGTTCACAGTTGAAGATTATATAATTTTGTTGCCGCTATGACAACAAATACTAAAAACGATATTAGAAACCTCAACATCATTTTTGAAGACCTATTCAAAAATACCCCACACGTATGGGTTTGATGAAAAAAAAATTGAGTTTCAGTTTCTAATATGGGGACCCCCAAACTTTATTGTTTTTTTTCTATGTTTGTGCGATAACACGCACCAGTGGGAAGGGAGAAAATCTTAATGCGGTTCACAGAATACATCTATTTACCAAGTTTCATCAGTGTAGCTTTTAAAGTTTCGGAGAAAAGTGGCTGTGACATACGGACGGACAGACAGACAGACAGATAGACATAACGAATCTATAAGGGTTCCGTTTTTGCCATTTGGTTACGGAACCCTAAAAAAGGGTTCCGTAACCAAAAGGTAAAACGGGACCTTACTACATACTAGTATTCCGCTGAATGTCTCTCTGCCTGTCCGTCTATTACCAAGCTATATCTCATGAACCGTGATAGTAAGACATTTTAATGTTCACAGTTGAAGATCATGTATTTTTTTTGCCGCTATGACAAGAAATACTATAAAACGAGCTACCCATAGGAATGTGTGTTTTATATTTTATTGTAATTACAAAACCTATAGTTGAGGAAACACATGATTGCAATAAACCAGGAAATAATAAGGAAGAGGCTTTTCTAAATATAACCGTACTGGTCCTGTTGATGGCACCCACCACTACCATGGTCCAAGAGGCTCGGTCCAAGACACAAGACTCAACTAGCATGGCACACCCTGGGCATGGCCAAATCTACACAAAAGTTCTAACTACCTAAAAGTTCTTTTTCATTGCTCATATTCGGAAAGTAGGACTTAAGTTGCCTGAGGGGCCTTATTGAAAGTAATACTTTCAGCCCTAGGGAGAATCGCTTTCTACTGACGGCTGTCAAATTATAAAAAAAACAAGTTAGTTCCAGCTTCCTAAACAGCAAGAGGTTATTGAACCAAATTCCAACTTTTTATTCAGCAAGGAGGTTGAAAGCCCATTACAACGGTAAGAAGTTTAAAACGACTAATTAGAGCGCGATGTAAAATTTAAATATTAAGATAGTATTAAATAAAGAATATATTTTCTAAATGACTTTATTTTTATTTAGCTTCAACTATTTCTTTAAAATAACATAGATTTGAGCAAAACATTTTCCATTTTTTTAATTATGAAAATGAAAATAATGGCAGAATTATGCTGGCCAGCCGAAATAATGTCCCACGAGCTCCATTGCTTCCAAACCCGTCTCGGGATTTGAATTCGTGACTCTCAATCCTCGGGTAACAATGTACTATTACATTACTCATACTCTGAAAGTAGGTCTGAAGTTGCCTGAGGGGCCTAATTGAAAGTAAAACTTTCAGCCCTAGGGAGAATCGCTTTCTACTGACAGCTGTCAAATTATAAAAAAAAACAAGTTCTATTTTATTCAACCATGTTCCAACTTTCTAAAGTCTTTCTAACTGCAAGGAGGTCGTTGAACCAAATTCCAACTTTTTATTCAGCAAGTAGGTTGGAAACCCATTACAACGGTATGAAGTTTAAAAAGTCTAATTAGAGCGCAATGTAAAATTTAAATTTAAATAACATAAAGATAGTATTAAATAAATAATATATCTTCTAAATTACTTGATTAATATATAGCTTCAACTATTTATTTAAAATAACATAGATTTGAGCAAACAATTTACCATTTTTTAAATTATGAGAATGAAAATAATGGCTGAATAATGCTGGCGAGCCGTAGCCGAAGGCCCGCCAGAGAAAAAGAAAAAACAATCGGTTGTCTGTAAAGTCGGTTTACTGACGATTGTTGAACGTGATAACGTCATAAGAAAATACTGATGGAATGGTTGCATTTTTCAAAAGAATTTTAATTAATATTTGTGACTCGCGGACTCGCGGACTCGGACTCGGACTCGGACTCGGACTCGGACTCGGACTTGGACTCGGACTCGGACTCGGACTCGGACTCGGACTCGGACTTGGACTTGGACTCGGACTCGGACTCGGAACCCGACCGAACCCTTACCCTTACCCTCATTTACCCTTACCCATTACCCGACCTGGGCTCGGGCTCAGGTAAATGGAACGACGAAACGACGTAACGACGCATGAGTTATGTTTTTTCGTGCGTGCAGCCGGCTCCATCGATTTATAAGACGTTATCACGTCAAAAAAAACCGGGAAGGCGGCAATTCAATCTTCATTTTCACAAATTTTTCTTTCATGTTTTTATTTTTACTTTCCTTGTATTCGTAATGAAAAGCACAGTGTTTACCTCGGGTGAAAGTCTTTTATGTCCCTCAAGCTCCATTGGCGCCCTCGCTAATGCTCTGGCGCCAAACCCGTCTCGGGACTCAAAAAACGTGACTTTCAACACTCAGGTAACAATGTACTATTGTATGTCTGTGTAGTAACCCAGACACGTTTTAGTACACGCAAACTGTGTGCGTGAACTTAGGTACGGGTTGTCACCGATCAAGAATAGGAATCATTGTGGTACATTTACCTACACCTAACCAAAACATACATTGCTCATTGCATGCTCATTGTTATAAATTCCGTTACGTCACTTTTTGCTTCTTTACCTACAGAAAATATGCCTAATCACAAAACTCCAACTCAATTAAGAAGTAGGAATATCCAACACTAGATCCTCAGGGAATTTATGAATATTATTTGTTATTATTATTATTATTTTTTTTTTTTTTATTGGGAGTGTAGTTTTTTTTATCCCACAATCAGTGGATAAACAGTATAATAAAAACTTGAGAAACCGACTTCATGGCCAATTTATTGAACCGATTTTGATGAAATTTCAATGAGACCAATCTGGAAGACATTTCAGATAATAAATAATTTCTACCACTGGCAACACTGTGACCATAGTGTAACCAAACGCGCGCCATTCTGTCTGTAATGTGCCTTTAAAATCCTAGCTATTAGGAACTAACGGTTACCATAGTTAGAATATTTTAAATGAATAAATGCAATAATCCATCATTATTAGTAATGAATTATATATATCCCGGTGAGGAAAACTGGTCTTTGGATGCACATGCAGCAAGGAGATGAAAATGTTAGGAAAAAATTAAAGACTAGTATAATATATAATAGTACCTCTAATAGAATAGTTAGGAAAAAAAAGAGAAGAAGAGATTTAGCCATTTTTTTCAACTCTTTGCAATGGATGGAGCAGGATCACAATAAAAGTCCTGTAGGCCTACCATGAGCTCTGTCTGGCTCTGTCTCTGGCTCTGGTCTTGAGTCTGTGTGAGTGCTCACCAGTGCATTATACCTGTGTGTGTGACGTTTGAAACCAGAACCAGAGACAGAGCCAGACAGAGCTCATGGCCTACTGGACACTAATAGTTAATGAGCAGTCTTGTTGGTAATGGACAAAAACACCAAAAACTCCATTGATTCGTAAAATGACCTCTATAAAATTGATTATAATAAAATAGGTACTAGCTAGCTGGGTTTACCGCTTACGTCATACATCCATAGATAATACTAATTAACGGTTCAACCACAAGGGAGCTAATAATATGTTATATTGATTAGGGCTGTAGGTACTTCGAACGTGGTATGTTAGTCGAGCAAAACCAACATTCAACCATGTTAATATTTTAGAATTCTGATACTTCAAAGTCAAAAATCATTTATTTCAAATATACAAAACTCAAACTCAATAAAATGTATTCAATTCAACTTCAAGAATCACTTTGAAACGTCTTAAAGCTAGGTGACTCTAGGTGCCAGTTCCACGCGACCAAGCCTAGAAGAACAGGCAACAAACTACGTCTCGGTTCCTACCGTTTTTTTATATGATCCTTTTACAAATCTAAAAAAGTCTAAAATAATAGCAGTGAAGTTCCAGTGTGGTGCCACTTCACTTAGTCAGACGTATGCAATGCAATAATACAAAAGCAAAAGTTTCAAAGACAGCACACGCTACGCTTCAAAGTTAAAAAGTATCTACACAGCATATAAAAATAAGACACGAAAACAGGTCCATAGCTCTCCACGAGGCCCGAGGTCTTGCGGGTCTTCAAAATGTTGTCTTGACGACGCGTGAGCGTGACCTAAGGGCTGGTGATATCTGGTACAGTGCAGCGCATTAGGATTGCTATTCAGCGTGGCAATGCCGCCAGCGTCTTGGGGACGCTCCCATCTGGCGCTGATTTGGATTAGTTAGACAACTTGGTCGTTTGTAACGGCAGATAATTTGACTGTTTCTTATGTATTTTGTACATTTGGTAAATTTTTGTTTAATTGTAAGTTTATTTGTGTAAATAAATTTATTTGACTTTTATTTCTGCTAGAACAGAAAACACACTTACGGTTAGCAATAAATTCACTAAATCCAAGTCTACATAGGCTACATAATAGGGGTGCAGTGGCTGAAGTTTTTATAGCATATCTGAAACGAGCAAAGTCGCGTGCGATGGCTCTAGTTTTTTTAATTTAGACCATTTAGAAATAATTTGTGAATTCATGTTAAAATTAAATGATAGGAACACTTTGTAAATTCATGTTAATATGCGACGCAATTTATTAAAATGAATATTATTGACAATTAACCATGAATACCTATGAACAGAGCATATAATTAGAAATGTAAAAGTTTTGTGGTTAGGCCAGCCAGTGGTTTTCAGTACCATTTATGGTGAAAGATAGCAAATTATGACGATAGTTGGCACCACCAGAATTAATGCAAGGTGAATAAAGAGAAACAGCCAAAACTGTGTTTTTTTTACTGTTGGACAAAGTCCTTAAAGTTATTTTTCGATTCATTTATTCCATTAAGAAATCGCATTTTTTTTCTTAGTTCTAACCGAGTATGAAAAAAATTCAAAAAAAAACTACAAAAAAAAACTTTTTACGTGGCTGGTTACGAAACCCGGTTACATTAAAGTACTAAAAGAAACGTTCTTATATTCACACTGCTAGCCTAAGAAGAAGAGCCTGGCAAAGCCATATTATGGCTTTTGGCATTTTTTCAATGCCCTAAAGGAATTGAAAAAATGCCCTGTAAAATGCCCGGTTTATCCGAGTATATATGAATTTTATGAAGAATTCCTTTTGGGAAAAAAACCACCCTTTGACGGATGCCTTCAATCCACTCCACTGGTACACTGGACTTCTTCAGGTGGTGAATAAATACAATTATTAGCCATAAAGTTATTTTTAATATTTAACATAACCATGCCTATAGAGTAATGTACCTACGTAGAACGTACCTACCATTTTGGAACAATACCATAACTATAAAAACAATTTATTATCAAGTGGAATAGGTAGCCAGTCGTACCTATTGTAAAATACAAGTAATGTAGGCACTTTATATTATTAGAAGTTTAGTAAGCAATTGGTCTTTTATATCGATTTGACGAAAAAATACAGCGGAATTGATTACCTATGTATAAAGCGGCCAAGTGCGAGTCGGACTCGCCCATGAAGGGTTCCGTAGCAACAAGTAACATAATATAAAAGTTCTTGTAGTTCGTCTAAAGGTAAATTGCGGTTTACGATTTATGATCTATAAAAAAAACACTAACTAGATCTCGTTCAAACCAATATCGTTGGAAGTTTTCACCAGTGTGGTGAAAGAATATACAAGTGGGTCTCAAAGAGACGATTTTTAGGGTTCCGTAGCCAAATGGCAAAAACGGAACCCTTATAGATTCGTCATGTCTGTCTGTCCGTCCGCATGTCACAGCCACTTTTCTCCGAAACTATAAGAGCTACACTGATGAAACTTGGTAAGAAAAACTATAAAATTCTTAGAAATGAAATTCAAAAAACTTTTTTTCCATCAAACCCATACGTGTGGGTATCTATGAATAGGTCTTCAAAAACGATGTTGAGGTTTCTTATACCGTTTTTTTCTAAACTTAATAGTTTTCGCGAGAGACACTTCCAAAGTGGTAAAATGTGTGTCCCCCCCTGTAACTTCTAAAATAAGAGCATAATGAAACTAAAAAAAATATATGATGTACATAAACTCTCTATGTAAGTAAACTCCCAATGTTATATGACCCTTCATGGGTGAGTCCGACTCGCACTTGGCTGATTTTTGTTTGATGCATCCACTATTCGATCAGCGTAAGGGTTGCGTTTAATTTGGGTACTACGTGAGTGGGGCCACGGGTGGTAGACAAGAATCGTTTCCAAGCAAAGCCGCAAGCTCGTAAGTATATTTGGGCTATCAAACAATACTCGCAATTGGTCAGTATTTGACTCATAGTCTAACCACTCCAGCTCAGCTATCTACGTGTGAATGAACCTAACTTTGAATCATACTGGTCACGGTATGTTGTGTCATTCTAGGTCACGTAGGCAAATTTACTCATAGTAAAGATATGACTTTCTATTACCTAGACAACTTTCACAGCCCTGCACAGTCAGTTGGTAGTAGATCTGCCTTCTGCGCTGGAAAGCGTGGGTTAGATCCCCACTGAGAACAAATATTTGTTTGGGGAACCTTATGTTTGTTCTCTGCCTGGGTGATAAATAAAAGTGCTTATTTATTTATATAATCATTTTCTTGCCTTTCTCTTACTTCATGTGGGGGCACACCAGGTTTTCACTCTCCTCTGTTAGCCATCATTTCAGCAGTCACTCCTTTCTTACCCATGTCATCCTTCACACAATCCATCCATCTTTTCTTTGGCCTACCTCTATTTTGATACCCATTCATATCTAGCACTCTTCTCGTTACAACATTCTTTTTTTCTCATGATATTTATTTATTTATACTTACATCATAGCCAAATTTAATTTGTTTTAATATTATAGAACTAGTAAATACCAAATAATTCAAAATCAATAATGGAGATTATTTGCATCATTTTCAATAATATTTCCCCGTAGCTTTAAACAAATTATACGCTTCATGAGTACGTGCGTTATCGAATTCATATTGTTAATTTATCAAGGTTTTTACGTTATTTACCACATTACATACCTACTATAAATAACTATAGGGTTATTCCAGGGTCTGATAAAACATTGTAAGTAGACATGAAGCTCTCTGGGCCTACCACAAGCTCTGTCTGGCTCTGGTTTTGAGTCTGTGAGTACTCACCAGTGTAATAAACGGGATGTGTGACGTTTCGACGTACGATTTATTAAGTCAACACTCACACAGACTCAAAACTAGAGCCAGAGATAGAGCCAGACAGAGCTTTTGGTAGGCCTACATTTGGTTTGATTCTCAACGAAAACAAAAATTTGTGTGATGTAACCAAATAATTCTTAATTATAATTCAATTCAGGTATCTAGGGCACATTGTATGCGACAACCTGAGCGATGAGGCAGACATTGAAAGGGAGCGAAGGGCATTGACTGTTAGAGCTAACATGTTGGTCCGTAGGTTCGCTCGCTGTTCTAATGATGTTAAAATAACACTATTTAAAGCTTATTGTCAGTCTTTTTACACGAGCAGCCTATGGATCACATATACTCAAAAAGCAGTCAACACCCTTCGAGTCCAATACAATAATGCATTTAGGATGTTATTGGGACTTCCTCGATTTTGCACTTTTTGCAGCGCCTCCGGTATGTTTGCCGAGGCGCGCGCTGACGGTTTCGCCGCCTGCAGGCGGAAGAAAATCGCGTCGCTGCTGAGCAGAGTTCGTGGAAGTCCCAATGCCATCCTGGGCACCATTGCTGCCAAATGGGACAGCCCTTTTTTGAAACACTGTGTGCGGGTAATGACGGCATAGGTGATGCACTTAAGGACGTCATTATCCGGACATCAGAACGTTTATTTATATATTATTATTTGTTATGTGAGCCAGCCTAACATAGTTATTAAGTTTGTACCTACTAACAACTATGGATCAAGTTATCTATTTATATAAATAAAATCATATTTCATTTTTTATTTATTTTTTTATAATTTTTCGATAGCGAGTAAAACGCACATGCATGCACGGTTTCATCTTCTTCAATATTATGTCAGCTTACGGCGTTTATATAACTTCTTTTGAACGTTTTGTATCCGTGAAAACATGTAATTGGCTCACTAGTTTTTAAACCATAACTATTATTTAATTATTATAAGCTGTGACTTTGCGGAATTCCATTGTTAAACATAAAACCAGAAAAAATAATTAGTATTAATCCGCTAATCTAATCTATATAAGTTAACTTTATATAGACATGTGCACCCGACGAAACACTCGCAAAACACTACTAGTACAACAAAATACTAAACTAATAATCATCATCATCATTATCAGACTGAAGAAGTCCACTGCTGGACATAGGCCTCCCCTACACATTTCCAGGAAGAACGATTCTGAGCCCTTTCCATCCATCGACTTCCTGCGATCTTAACAATGTCGTGAGTCCATCTGGTGGGTGCCCAATTTTCGTCTTCCGGTTCGTGGTCGCCATTCGAGAACCTTTATTCCCTTAACGGCTGTCGGTTCTTCGAGCTATATTATGACCTAATAATACACAATAATTAATACGAAATATATTTTCTAGTTTAATGCTGTTTGTTTTCCAATAAATGTCAAGAAAAGCTACAAATTTGAAATTAAACAAAAACTTCATTTAAATAATCCCTATAACTTTACCCATTAAGTAATACCCAAGTATGCTGTACTTCCGAAGTACGTCACACGTTTTCCTTCAACATCAGACCAGTTCTTACCTTACATAATCGTTATCCTTATTGTTAAGACCCGTTTTCACTAGACTTCAAATACAGGCACTTGAGACTTAACACCTTTTTGTCTCAGAAGGGCTGTAGTAAAGATTGATAAAGGCATAGGTAATCGCTTAACAACAGGTGAATCTTGTCCTGACACTTTTTCTAAAATTATTATTTTTCATAGTAAGACCGTAATTTGTATTTTTTTTTGGGTGACTACTTTTCAATTTGAAATACCTAACTTTTAATCCTAGATTTCCTTTTTGTCAGTTCTTCAAACATAATTCATCAAAAAAGCGAAACTAATGTGATTGACAGAGATTATGAGATGAGAAGAAAAGGGTCTACGCGGGGCTACGACGTAGAAGATTGCTACGCATGTCTACGGATTGACTTTCCCAATCTTTAGGTCAATGACTTACCTACTTTACTTCACACGGGCTATGGGTAAAAGATCAGTAAAGTTAGTGGAACGCTCGTGACTTTACTTGCGTTTTATTTTATTTACAAAGCTGCCTGAATCGTTAGGATTTGAATAAGGCATATCCCTTATCACTAAACACAAGTCTTTTGCTCTGTTATTATTATTAGTATGTATTTTTTAGAACAGTGATAGACGGACAGCCATATTTTTTTATAAAAACCGCACTCTAAGATGGTGCTAAGTTGTGTTAAAGTTTCTCTATGAATGTTTAATTACTTTCTTCCCATTTTTTTATACACACAAACGTAATCGGTGCGGGATTGCACCATTGCACAAGCAGTGTAAAGTCCCCGCGAGCCAGTGGTTTCCCTCGCGGCGTGCGACGCCTGCTAATCACCACTAAGTGCGTCTCCAGCAAGCCTCGGCCGGGGACCCTGAGGTCAGCACAAGGTGCTCAGCTAAATGAAGCTGGACTGATGACCAGCATCGTAAGTGATGAACCTAGAACTTATAGAAGGCTGCGGCAAGGTTGGTGTTTTGATCACGTAGGTTTTAACTTTGAGTTTTTTAATCCATGAGTGTCATAAGATCTTTTTGCAGGTCTAAATACAGTTACGTCTTTCGGTTTGCACCTAATCATTAAGGCAAGACGAGATTGCTACTAAGCGTTATGGTCTGTGGTTAATGAGCATTAGCTCATCCCTTCTTTAACAGGTTTCAAAAAAGCAGGAGGTTCTCGATTCAACCATAGTTTTTTTTTGATGTTTGAAAAAAATCATTCAGCGTATAAAATGTCTCCACCACTAGTCTGTGATAAATTACAATAGAATTAAAGAAAAGTAAGATAGGTACCAAAGTGATACCGCTCTGACGCAGTTTTATTACCGTAAACCGGGGGCTACTTTGAACAGGTTTTGGGAGTTTTTTGTATGTAATTTTTTTTTTAACTTAAATTCAAAGTCAATAGAACAATGTATCTTTTGGCTGTCAGAGCGTTAAGAAACTTAGGTTGCACCAACCCCCCTTCATATTTATAATATATTTAAAAAAAATGTCAAAGTAGCGGGTGGGGCTTCTTTAACAGTCAATTGAAATGTGTCTGTTGTCAAAGATATTAAAAGCACGGGTTACTTCAACACCATTTCGAAAAATAAATATTATTTCATTGAAAAACACATGAAATACAATGAAAAACAATGTTTTTTAGAATCAAATAGTCATCTTTATTAACATAATTTTTTTCTTAACATAATTTTTGTACTTCTAAAGGCACTTTAATCAGACTTCCAAGTAATTATAATTATAATTGAGGTTTAAATCAATGAGATCTGACTGTCAAAGTTACCCTGGATGTTAAAGTAGCCCCGGTTTACGGTACATAAATAAGAAACAAATGCATTAATTCACCCACCTCCGTGAGATACGTACATTACTGTAGCTATAAACACTTTGTTTTCTTTTAATTTCCATCTTGGCATACATTACATTTTGTACAAACTTTCAACCGAGGCTCAAGGATTCTGGGCACATTAATAAGAATAACAATCGCGAATAAGACCCTGAGAGTCAAAACAAGGTGTTCAGCTCAATGGCACTGAAATTATGACCAGCATTTGTAATTTCTGATGAGTAAGATTGAGCCTAGAATTTACGCCTTGCGCTAGAAGGTCGCATGCAACGACGTTAATTTGCTAATTTACTATACTGGCGTGAAAACGATACCCACTGAGCACAAAGGCAAAGGTAAGATTTTTTTTGGATTCCAATGAGAACTTTCTTTGATTGTAAGATTGAAACATTTATAATTCTAATGATTTATTTAATTTATTTGGTCTCAAGACGATAAAAACGCCACAAACACAAAGCGCCATCTAGTGAAAATACTATGAACTATGACAGTTATAGCTGGTAAGCTTTGACAAATATTTTTAGTACCGCTACTCGCCACTAGATAGAGTTCTTTAAAATTATGTAACTTAGTTAAGTCTTTAATCGACAGATGGCGTGGTAGGTACTCTGTATATCAGAAGACATTATAATAAAACAGTCGAACAGAAAGGAGCGTGTGCGTCATTGAAATTAAACTTAAATGTTTTTTTGGCTGTCAGATTAGAGATTTGACAGCGATATTTGACGCGTTTCTCTGATCGCTACCGCCAGCGAACTAGGTGTGCGCAGGCCTTCAGGTAGGTATTTGCAATTTTATGTCTGAAAATGTATAAAAAAACGCTACTCGTTATTTTATTTTCCTAATATTTTATTTATTAAACAAATATCTACAACCCTTAAAAGCAATACCTACAATATGATATGACTCTCTTTTGAGTAGGTACCCATAGAGAGATCACATGTGAAAAAAAATGTGACTTTGAAAAAGAGTAGGAGTGGTTAAGTTAATTTGTAAAAATCACAGGTTTTTTTCATACCAACTTCATCAGGAGGTAATTTTCATGATAATCATCCACTTTAAATGTGTACATTATTATTATAATGTGTAGAATGGCATGACATTATAAAATTTTTCTTATTTCCTGTTTCACACAATAGCACCCAAACATACGGCAGCCATTTTGTGGTCACGGTGGCGCCATTTCACGGATAATTGGCGGGAACCGCGGAAACATGGCGGCCTTGGCACTTCCGCTAAACCAAATAATACGTCATCTAGATCCCCTTTGGACGAAATTAAGTCTAATTTGAGGCTTAAATTATAATTGAGTGGGAACCTTATTCTAATTCGAATGATTTGTACCTATAATAGAAATCTATGACTATCTGACAAAATTTACTCAAACAACTGCTACTAAGTTTCACATAGGTAAAAGTTGTAAGTTGGTACACGTAAAATGATTACAAAGCAATACATAAGTATATATAGTAAGCAATACATAGGTATTTCGCCTGCAATTGCATTAAATTGCAATATTTGCAATACACACCTTGAACTTTGATTAAAATTGAATAATAGTGAAAATGTTGCAGTGATCTACTGCGGTCACACCGAGCACGATGCGAAGTGATTAGATTATTCCCAATCACAATAATTTTTAAATCGGGTGTACAAACTCAAACCGCAAAAAACAATAGCTAATAGAGCAGGTAAGTAGGAACTCTTTGCTTTTGTGTTATATTTAGATTGGTACGTCTACAGTCAGTTTCCCTCCATAACTGTACTCATTGAGTTACAATAGTCATTCAGTTAACACCAACTATTGTTGTACATAATATTTCTTGAAATGACTGTGAGCAATTTTTTTTATAAATTATCAACGTTGCTTATTAGGTATAGTTTCGGTGGATTGTAAAATCAAAAACTTTATTCAATTAAAGATTACTTTAAACAAATATTTCTACTTACACGCGTTTTTATGGTCACAAAGATTTAAATTTTACTAACTGGTTTCGTAAAAACAGATATAAAATGTTCGTAAATGTAATACGAAGGTCTAATTGGCCAGATACTTAATTACTAGGTAGGTATTTAGCGCTTAAGAAAGGTCATACGGTGACAGCAAAAAAATAATATCCAGGTCACCAATCACACCCCAATGTCGACGAATTACAAAACTGCACCGATGCTAACTGATCGTCTATTTTTGAGTTGGTGTCTATTCCATGATAATCACAGAAAGTTCTGTGCAGTCAATCATTAAAGATGGACCGACGAAGACACTACAAAGATCTTGGGGGAAGTTGCTGGAGAATGCTGAAAATTGTTCTTCCGGAAAATTTATGAGGGAGGATGTAGGTAACTATGTCCAGCAGTAGACTTCTCCTGGTTGATCATGATGAGTTGAAGATGATAGAAATGGTGTTTGACCTCTATCATGGTGGAGTTTTTTTTTTCATTTATTTAAAGGGCTTTGTCGCTTAGCGACCACACTGCCTTATAATAAAACAGCAATTAAAACTTAACTTAGGTACCTAGTCTAAATTTATACAAACTTATTGTCTATCTAAACCAATTTCTGCTAATTTATATAACATCTTGGCTCGGCCCGATGAGAGACAAGCCAAGATGCTATTTATCATAGCAACATTCATACAGCTTCTTCCAAAACAAACTAATCTAAATCTATCATTTCGAACGAGTGTCAAGACAATGTCTTTTATTCCGTCACACATCCAAATCTTTTTCTTCTTCTTAATGAATGGAATCTGTCCATTTCGGATCAATTTTGCCAGTGTCGAGTAGTTTAATGAGATTAATGATAATATATTAAGACTGTAATATTATGTTCTTTGGTAAATAAATAATTTTGTATTTTGTATATTACATAGTTATAATACTTTTCCGTCAAGTCGAGTCAGTCAAAGTCGAGTCGGCCCTACTTGGCTTTGAAATAGGCATGTTGTGTTCACTGTTTTTAGTAACTGTGCCGAATTTTATTGTCAGTATATTATTTAGATGTAAGTCATGCGCATGTTGCAATTTGTGGACCTTATAATTAAAAAAAAAAAAAAAAAATGATGGTCTTTTGTTTTCAAATCCATCAGAAACCTTTTCGATCATATCAGAACATCACATACCTAATACACTTTCATTCCAATTGCTAACACTTTGAGCTAAGACCTCAAGTATGACACACAAGTATGACACCTGCTATGACATTGCAGTGCCCACCAGGGTGCATGTACCTACTGACCTAAGCTACTCTAAGAACAAATGCTATTTATTTTATGTACATGTGAGCAATCAATAAATGAAATGAAATGAAATGAAAAAAGTAATGTTGGTTAAAATACCACCGAAATTACACAATAAAACTCAGAATAACACCAGAAAAACAATTAAAATGAAAATGCTATGTGACTTCCCGAAATGACAGAAAACGAATCCATCCCAATCTATGAATTCTAACAACATAAACATACACATTACTGCCGTAAAGACTCATCAGTCACCCATTTTAACAGGTGGTTTCATCGTTCTAGAAAACGTTACCTCTTAATTAAGCTAGATCTAACCTTGATGTTCAGGAAGTTAGTCATTAGACAATGATGGAGTCTTAAGCGGGAATTATAGGAACCATTGTCTTATAATCAAGATGGTGTTTAGTTATTTGCATTGTCATTAGATGACCAGCGAATCAACCAAGCTATTACTTGAGGTATTTCTACTTCTAAGTTTGGTTGCGTGGAACTGGTAAAGATTCATAGAATAGGGTATCTTCATCACCTCCTCTGGATGTCGTAATAGGTGACTATGAGAACACACCAAGGGGTCTATCAAAATGACATTATTTTTATGAAGAACGGGATGATTACCATGATTTAATTTTGTAAGTTTTGACTCCCTATATTTCGGCACATGGTTGAACATAAAAATTGTGTTAAAAACCGTGATAACTCCAAAGTTAAAAAGAAATAAGTTTGTCATGAGCATCTGTCAAAGCTATAATGTTAGGGATTAGTTAGAAAATCAAGATTTATACTTCCAACCACGTTCTTAAAAAAATCGCTCCCCGGATTTTTTTCTATTTCAGGCTAGTTTCATGTCTGCCCCAGTATTATACAGGGTAGAATTTTGTCAAAGTCAAAGTCTCCGACTGGCCTACCACGACCTAAGAAGAAATGAATGTGTTGGACAGCCGATTTGACAGCCATAGCCATATTATGGAGCTCGTGGCAGCAGCCCTACTGGTTGAAATCGGGAGCAAGAAATAATAATTTTCTTGAGTAAAAAAACATACTCCGCAATCGAACCACCAGGTGCATAGCACACATCTTCAGTGGAATAATTCCACCCTAAATGACTCCCGGAATAATAAAAGCCAATGCAGAAGCTGGCCTTGAGCACATGAGCACCCCTCGACTTAGGGGGCACTCAACTTGCTTAGCTCGAAGAGCTTTCACTTATCCGTCTTTTGTCTTTTTCCGTCTAACAGTACCTGAACAGTAGCTATAGCTACTGTTCAGTTAGCTATAGCTAGCTAGCTGTAGCTATAGCTAATGGGGAATTAAAGTCGGTAGGGCTTAATTTAAATCCATAACAAATATTTTTCTTCTGCATAATAATTGGTGTTACTTAATGTTATAATTTCATAGATATAATTAATAATTATTATTATTTTTGTGCCGTCTGAAGTGAGACAGAACTTCTTAAAATATCTACAAAAAAATATACCTGGTAAATATTTTATAGACCCCAGTAAAATAAATAATTCTAAAAATCGGTTCGAAAAATCTAAATTTATCAATCCGGCTTTTTAAAGAATTTTAGGGTTTTCTCTCACCTTTTTTACGACATCACGACCTTGGTAGTTTACGTACGCGGTTCACATTCGCACTAAGTCGTAAAACGGCCAACCCTTATTGATAGGCCGAATGTTCATCATCTTGGGTAATATTGTTATCACACGCTGCTTAAATAGGAAGTAGTGGGAAGTTTGTCATATAAGAAGTAGGTGAGTGCACAAAAGTATTCCATTTATGAATTAAGAAATAGTAGATAAGCAATTGGTTTTGTACCTCTATCGGTAATCAAGTAACTCAGTTTAGTAGGGAAGGAGTATTTACTTTCTTGGTAACAGGTGGCTATCAGTGATTCTGTTATTTAAGTATTGTTATTTCAACCTGTGGAATCGAGGCCCGGATAGCTCAGTCGGTAGAGCATTGGACTTTTAATCCAAGGGTCCAGGGTTCAAGTCCCTGTTCGGGCGGTACTTTTTGCATCAAATAATGATTCTTTTTATTAGTCCAATGTGGATTTTTCGAGACAGAGTCATATCGATCACAAAAAAATAACTAATTACAGGATACAGTGACATTTCATTTTTACTATTTATTACTAGATTTATTAACTGTCATTGTTTTGCTTGTAGTTCTATTACTACATATTATAAAATAAATATTGTTGCCACTATATTTCTTTCATATCTTTATTTTATGTTCTAGTTTTTATTTATTTTTATTTTTTGTTTTTTTTTCTGTTTTTATATTCTTATTTCTATTAGTAGGTGTGGAGTGTACTGAATTTATTTTTTATCTTTTATGGAATGGTAGTTTGAATTAACAATTTTTTTTCTTTCCTTACTGTGCTTAGTTTCGGCTATGTATTTACCTATTGATTTCAATTAAGAAATTAGGTGCAAATCTCTCTTCTATACTAATTGTTCGCATCAAATTTATAAATAAATGAAAATACTAAGTAGGTCGGAGGTGTCCAATTCTTGTATGTTTTACATCAGTCTTTATAAAAAAATAAGCTTGAAATGATATTGTCATATGAAAACAGCTGCCGTCACGGAAGCCTCTTTCATAACAAATTACTGTTCTATCCATCCATACATCAAGAAAATGAGAATAAATTTCACAGCTCTATGTTTTCAGGCTGTAACTACAGTAGTAGCCTATTCTTGCGTCTCCATCTCTCTGCGTGCCATTCGCAAGCGCGCGCACGGTCGGTAAAGTCGCGCGCAACACGAAGGTTCAATTCCACCGTAACAAGTTTTTACTATCCCCACTAAAAAGGCTCGCGTAAACTGTGATATTAAAAAGTGCTGTGATCCAAATTTTTGTACAAAAAAAATGTCCCGCGCTTCCAATTTCAAAATAATATTCTAAAATGACGAAATACAAGTTAAATAACACGCTGCGTTCGCCGACCGACGTTATCCTGACCGCGTACATAGGGACGGATGGCACGAGGAACGGTCACCCACCGGAGCTGGACTCTAATCAGAACGATAGTGTGAACGTAGAGTCTAATAGAAATCTAGAAGCGGCTAAGACGTGCCATGTCTGCCCGCATTCGTGCGAGTTTTTGAAGCAGACGGATAAGATAGCTTCGTCGCTGATGAAGCAGGAGTGCGATAGGTTCGGGCTGAACGAGCTGAAGGTGGAAGGGCTGGACGTGTGCCTCTGTGAGAAGTACAACGGAGGCTGCAAGCTGTGCCCGCGGCCCAGCCTGACGCCGACCCTGGCTCTCAACGAAGGGAAGGAATCCTGTCACACCTGTCAGAGGTCTACCTGTGCCACTGTCTTTCCAAGTAAGTTTCTAATGTGTCTGCTCTCGAGCAGCGTTGCTGTTTCGGTTTTAACGGTGCTGTTGAAATTACTGACACGTGAGGCTGAATATCTGTAAGTTTCAAGTTGATGGACGCAGGGCACATTCCCGTCGTTTGTGACCTGCAAGGTGACGCTTGGCGATGGTTACGACTTAATATCAGGTGGGCAATATGCTTGTTCCATCTGCTAAAGTTGAGTTGGAAAAAAATGTGAGCGTAAGTAAAAAATACCGAATACAAATCTTATTAAATAAAACTTATCAGAAAATGAGAAGTCTTGACCAACCTCGTAACAGGCACCACGGCATGACTTATGTAAGCATGCTTAGATTCTTACCTAACAAATACCAAAGGTGCATAACTTAGCACTTTGTGAAGGAATGTTTTTGAGATGATTATTAAGTGAAACTAGAAAATTTTCAATTTACATTCATTCGTTATCACAACGCACCGCATAAACCGCTGTTTATAATACTAAAAACTTGGAAGTTTCCAAATTTTTAGTATTATAAACAGTATATTTTTAAGTGCTTAGGGTTGTGCTAATAAAGATACACCTAAATTCAACGCCTAAATCCTTGCGCACACATAAGAGTTCTGCGATCGCGATTAGTAAAACGCTGTCAAATTTGACAGCGGCATTTGACAGCATTTCACTGATCGCCATAGCCATTGCCTAGATGTGCGACAGGCCTTAAAAGAATGCGGCAGATATGAAAATAGTACGCATGAAGTCGTACGAGATTCCCATCTTAAATCTATTAGTATAAGGAATACAATTAATATTTATTACTTACTAGCGGACGCCCGCGGTTTCGCTCGCCCAGTTGTCCTTGCTTTCCGTTGATTTTCTATTTTAAAAGTTTTTCCTCTTTTTCTCCGCTTAGGGAAATAATTTTCCAATTTCCTTTCTTAGTGCACCCCTATGCTATAAAATGAATATACCCTCCAAGTTTCATGCTTCTAGGACTTACGGTTTAGTCTGAGCGTTGATTGTCAGTCAGTCAGTCAGTAACGTAAGAGTTTTATATATTTATAAATTAGTATGTACCTACTTAATGAATTAGTTTGACCTCATCCCGTTTTGTAAATCTCGTTGTGAAGGAGGTCAATTATCAGCATAGCACCGCTACTTGTTGTCTCAATGTTGTTGTAAAATATCTTATTGTTTCTTGTTGCCATTGTTAGTCGCATTGTTTATAACAAACTCAATTGATCATTGTAAACAGAGAAGCAATGTCGAGGTTTCAGCTTAATCTTAATAAGGCAGACGTGAATTAGTCATAAAAGACTTATCGGCTGTCCAGGCAATGATGATGGGAAGACAAAGGCGAACCCTGAAAAAAATTATAACTAGAGCTTTTATATATAGTACTTAAAGTTTTAGCCGCACTTAAATTAAAATGGAAATGGACCGGATACATAGCAAGGTACTACGACAAGAGGTGGACCATACAGGCACCACGATTGACCACGACGGACGGGACCAAGCGGCAAGAGACGAGCAGGTCGGCCTAGAAAACGCTGGACAGTTGAACCAGTCGAAACAGCAGGACAGCAATGGATGTCCCTGGCCATGGACAGAGAAGAGTGGCACAAACTGGAGGTGGCCTTTACCCAAAGAAACCCCTCTTTGAGAATTCTAATAAGGGATAATATATAACAGTGATTCATTGCTTGATTTTTTTATTAGGCGTTGTTGAAATTAGTTGGTAAGAAAATAAATGTTTTTTTTATTATTGTTTTAAAGTTTTAGTCCTAGAAACTTAATAATGACTCCTATATTATATTTCATAATAACTTAGCATCACAGTGATAACTTACTAATAAGGTAGTGTAGCATAACTTACTAACGTAGTGTCGAAACGAAGATAGGCAGTATTAACGCAAGTTAAAATCTCATGTAATTTCATTGCACGTTTGTAGTCGCGTGCGCTGACCACCGACCGGCCACTAGAGTTGTAATAAAGGCATTTATAATAATATCGATAAATATTTAACATGGCTGAGATGAGAATACCTTGACCTTAGGTGATGCCAGCATTGTTCTTATATTGGTTAATACCTACGTATTGGTAAATAGATAGAGGAAAACTTTTAATCTTTTAATGAAATTGTTTATAAAAAATGATAAAATATAAACTTTCACCTTATCGCTTACAGCGTTTTCTAACAGGAATTCATTTAATATTTTTACCCAAAACTAATCAAACATAACTTTTTTTTTGCATTGTTACTAATTAAACATAATTTGGTTTTATTTAAACACGGATGTTTTCTTTTATCTCTGTAACTAAGGTTTTTTATTTAACCCTTGACTCAGCGTTGAATAAACTTTAAGATGTTTGATCACACTTTGGCCACGCACGGCCGCAGTGACCAGATTACCTGTTTTATCAAAATAACGGTTTGTAAGTTGATCTCACACCCAATTTCTAAGTAGTACAGATCTCGATGTGGACTAGTTCAAGATGGTTAGGTCAGGTCGTTCGCGTCTCTATAGCTCCACACCACTCCACACCGCTGCATCTAGCCAGTTCATCTGATATGATACTTCCTGGGAGCTCGCCTGTGACCGCGACCTTGCACTTACGTTTTTGCACCAGTTAAAGATGCTACCACCGGTCCCGCTGAACTGGAAAATCACGAAGATCACTTTGAATCGGATACAACTTACATAAATAGTCTGTTGAAAGAGACGGAAGCGCTAGAAGTCACAGAACGTCAGCGGAAGAATTATTTTAATAATAAGATACTTTAAATTCTTTTAAAATAAATTATTAATGAGAATAAGATAAAATTTTACTGGTCTATTGTCAAAGCCGTCTACTAATTTTATATGAAAATAATAGGCGCACATGTATAAAAATAAATCAATTAGCTAAATGTGTGAACTTACGTGACAAGGATTCCATATCTAAATTCATAAATTCAATAACAGTGAAGAGTTAATTTTACAAAAGTCTCGAAAACCCCGACTGTGGTCATATAATGCCCTCAGAAAATTAAAACGGCTGCATGGAATTCTACCAAACATGGCTAGAACGACCTCAAAAGTAGTAGCTGTCTAACAAAACACATACAAATCGAAGCATTGATTGGTTTCAGAGCTACGAAGTCAAAAACAAACAAATAATAATATAATAATGACAACAACAAAAATTGATTGAATAAATATTTTCTTCAAAATCAGTTCAATCTGCTAATTAACTTCAATTAGCACTGAATAATGAAATCAAAGAAAAAATAATGAAAGCGATCATAAGCTACGAGTATACTATTGTGTGCAAAGATAACGATTCCATCAAGTTTTCCATCATCATTTACTAATGAAAAAATCCAAAACCTATTATTACTGAAATACGTAGGTAATTAAAAACGATGGTAAAACGTCTGATTCAATGAACTGATTCCTTCAGGCTGCATTACACAACTAAATGCATGGTCACTTTAACAGTAGTTGGTAACACCTAGTAGAACTCTTTGTGAAAGAGTTAGTCCTGTAGAGTAACCATAACACCCGTTTCTGTCGCCAAGCAGTGATACTCGCATTGCCATGTTCCGACTTGAGATGCATTTTGTTTACTTTATATAAATCTATGCCACCTAAGCTTTTCCATTAGATTCGTAGCCTAATTAAATTATCATAAAAGTGAAGCCAAAATTCATAATAAACAAAAAATTCTTAAAAAAAACGAAAATTATCATGGAACATGCAGATGATGTTAAGGATGCCTTTGCCTCTAACAATCGCTTTATTTCACAAAGAACGTCCATCCAAAAAATGCTCTTTGCATCGTTACACTGCGTCCATCACTCTGAAACGTAAAGGTTTCATGTGCATACAACCACATCCGCACCCCATACTCTTCAAATCAGAACACAGCAATGCACCGACAGAAATACGAAACCTCGAGTACGAACCTAACATCCCGCCATTTTTCACGAAGCCTCGTTCATTTCGTTGACTACATCATCGATTTGCATAATTCTGTGCTTCAGTCCGAGGGTCCTATACATAGAATCCTGATGTTTTGTACAACATTAATTTCCTGAGTCTGATTGGTGTAAGTAATTAGCTTTTTCATGTAATTGCGCGGTCAAGGCAGCCAGCCGAGTGGCGCTTCCTTTCGCAACGTTTTTATCGATGCTTTTTACCCGATGACCGAAGGAGGGTTATGTATTTCGTGGGTCTCTAGGTGCAGGGGTAGTTGTAGTGACCAAATATAAAAGCAATCGACGACCGAGCTTAGAAAAACAAACAAGAAGCGTATGGCATACGAAGCAGCCTATTTTCGTCTGCGTTTGGGTGAAGAAGTCCACAACCGAACCTAGACCTCCCCTTATTTTTACAAAAAGATAACGAATCCGAGCCATTTCTGTCCACAGACTTCCCGTGCTTTTTACAATGTCGCTTTCTCTGGGTATTTTTAGGGTTCCGTAGCCAAATGGCAAAAACGGAACCCTTATAGATTCGTCATGTCTGTCTGTCTGTCCGTCCGTGTCACAGCCATTTTTCTCCGAAACCATAAGAGCTAGACTGATAAAATTTTGTGAGTAGATGTATTCTGTAAACCGCATTATATATATAATAGAAAAAAAACTATAAATAGGGTCCCCATACTTGAAACTGTTTTTAAATTTTTTTTTCATCGAACCCATACGTTTGGGGTATCTATGGATAGGTCTTCAAAAATGATGTTGAGGTTTCTAATATCGTTTTTTTCTAAACTGAATAGTTTGCGCGAGAAACACTTCCAAAGTGGAAAATAGAAGGTCTTCCAAACATCTTATGTCTGTGGTGTTTGTTCTCCCCGGCTTTCTCCTATATCATGTTTTTGTGACGAAAACATGCGTAATCATCACTAGCTAATAGTTTTCTAAAGAAATCTACCAAATAGTTTTGTTTTAAATAGAAAGCGGCCGTGATTTACGAGAGTTTCTGTGCGTGCGGATCACATGATCGATGCCGTACGCACGTCGACTGGCAATGGGACGAACACACTGTCGTTGCTAAAAATGCACTATATTATGATGATAGGTACTAACCGCAATTGTTTTTTAATTTTTATGCAAGGTTGAGAGAACGGGGTATTTGTTTTAAGAAGAACTGTTTGTAGATATTTGAGCGTGTCTTCGCTAAGAGCACAATCCTAAGGCATTACTCTCGCTATCCTAATCACTGTAGGTCAGGCTTCGTATATAAAGAGAGTCACTGTGTTCTCAGGCAGCGGTTCCAAAGTGCTCTCTTTTTGAAACCTTGATCATGGAAATTTCTACGGACTAGATGATAGGCCAGAATCGAATCTGTCAATGCACTTAGCAAGTTGGTATAACCTCAATTATTTGCTTTCACAACCAGTCCAGTAGGTTGGATATTAGAATCCTCACCATCCGCTGACCCCAAGGGAACCTGTTCGCAAATGGAATGACACCAAACAGTGATTTATTAACTAGAAAACGTGTAAGTAAATATTTAAAATAAACACTGATCTCTTTGTTATCTTAAATTAACAAAGTGCAGTGCCTGGCATAAATTGAGTCGAGTGTTGTGTGATTTGTCCAGATTATTCATCTATTTATTTTATTTATAAGCCTGGGAAACAACATGCTTAACTAAATAAAAACATGAATAAGTTACTCAAATGTTTTTGCTAACATAGATCATATGAAATGCCATATGATGCGTTATAACTTACCTTTAGGTATTAGCGCATTTAGCATATTCTATTGGTGCCTCTGACTACCCCCTTAGACTTTCGAATAGTTAGACATCTCTCGCTAGATTTCACTTTTGAACTGGAGGTCATTTTGCAACATTCAGGTACGAAACACAGTCTATAAACATATGATATGGCACCTATTCTTTCAGGCCTCTGCCTCGAATTTAGCGGGCAGCGGGGTGGCGGCGGCGGCGTGGTGGCGGCAGCGGGGCGGGGTGGTGGGGGGGTCCATTTGATTTTACGCATAAAAATCCTGCCGCTCCCGCGTGTCCGCCGCTGCCGCCCCGCTGCCCGCTAAATTCGAGGCAGAGGCCTAAGTGTCCAATGGAGCGTTTTCAGTGAACTTTAGTCTAGAATGAAGCCTAATGCTCAGGAATGATTAATCTGCAAAACCCCTTTCATTATGACAGTTCTTCATAGTGGTCCTTGATGATACTATCTGAATAAATACAAATTTGATTTGATAAAAATATACGAACCAAGTCATAACGTTTCATGCCTTTTCTAGGCTTGATCAGCGATCAGAATGCCTACGTCAAGCTCTGTCTGGCTCTGTCTCTGGCTCTGGTTTTGAGTCTGTGTGAGTTTTGACAAAATAAATCCGACGTCGAAACGTCACACACAGTATAATACACTGGTGACTCACACAGACTCAAACCCAGAGCCAGACAGAGTTTGTGGTAGGCCTACTGGCATAATATTTCCTATATTATGCCAGTAGGTCTATATAGCTTATGACGTTTCCGTGTGATCTGTATGATTTTACTAAATGAAATGTCTATAGCCTTTATTTAAGAGCAGTAGGTAGGTATAAACATAAACATACAAGTATACTCTAGCTTGGGATTTGGTTGGGAGTACAGTAACGGTCACCACTCGTCCATTTTAGGAAGGTGTCAATATTGCGAGACCAGTGAACCGTTGGCAGTGCCGTTGGACATGCTAATGAAGTCCTTTGACGCGTCACCGGTTCAAACAACGAGTATACTTCGAGCTGCTTATTTGCCCCAGTTTGAATTCAAAATCAAAATCAAAAGTGTATTTAGTCAGTAGGATTGCAAGGATCACTTTGAATCGTCTTAAAGCTAGGTGAGTCTAGGTGCCAGTTCCACGCGACCAAGTCGACGCAAGAGCAGGCAAATCAAAATAGTCTTTATTCAGTTGAATTACAAGAATTACTTTGAAACGTCTTAAAACTACGGCTCGGTTCCTACCGTTTTTTTATATGGTCCTTGTACAAATCAAAAATAATCTAAAATCAGTAGAGTTAAAGTGCCACTTCACTTAGTGATACGTAGGTATGCAAAAGCAAAAGTTTCGAAAACAGCACACGCTACGCTTCAAAGTAATAATAACAACAATAAATATTACCAATTTACGGTATGTATCTATAAATACCTAAAAAAGAAGGATGAGGCCTAAAAGGTACCCTACCTTTTCGTGTGTACCTACCTAACATTAATAATAATATTTTTTTATGCAAAATTAATCAATTGTTTAGGTACCTACTAGCTAGATATAACCAAAATATTCCTATCGTAAAAACTTTTCTCATAACTTATACTATTTTACTCTAATGGAAAAGTCCCTAATTGATCAAAACTTATAATTATGCAAAATCCAAATCACTTTATTGACATAAATAAGTCGTTATTGATAAGATAAAAGAACACAAAATACTTACCTAAATACAATTATTGATTAACAAAAAAAATCACAGCGCAAGCGAAAACCGCTGTGTTAAATAAAATAATACAGACTGATAACTTTGATTGACCTCTCAGTTCAGTTGATAGTAGTTCTGTCTTCTGAGCTATAGGTCGTGGGTTCAATCCCCACCGAGAAAAAAAAATTGTCTAGTGAAGAAAATAATGTTTGTTCTCCTTCTGGGTGTTACATTGTATTCTAAGTATGTGTTTAAAAAAAATGTATATAAATATTATCAGCTATCTTGTTCCCATAGCTCTGCTTAAATTGGGGCTAGTTAGTGTTGTGTGTATTATCCACAATATTTATTATTTATCTATAACTAATAAACGTAAATGAATAGCTATCATTTCTATTCACTGTAAAAGACCTCCCACTACATCGAGTCTTAATCTTACAAAGTAGGTACATTACTTACATAGTTACTAACTTTAAAATAACCTTTATAACCTTTGATAACCTTTGCTCTAAAAAAAATAAAATAAGCAGGAAGTAGATTACAAGATTTGGGAAAAATCATATACTTTTCCTTATATTTAAATGGAATACTGTCTTTTTGTAGGCTATCTATTTTTTAATACACCTTAGTGATTAAACTAGCCTATGGTCCACCTTATGTTCAGTGGTAACTCACTTAGATCAAAGCATTTCCATGCAAACGTTCGGAAAGTAGGTATAATTGTACATGTACTGCCTGCGTGTATACCAGCCTGTATTTTTTTCGCATCAAAATCTTTAATATCTTTAATTTTTCCAATCACCCCTCGTATTTAACATCAGTCCTAGTCTTCCAACGGTTGTCTGGTAGAGATCGCTGCTTAGCGATAAGACCGCATATTGTTCATACAAATAGTTATCAGGTTTTTTTATGTCTATTTATAAGTTTTGGTGATCAATAAAGTATTTTCTATCTATCTAAGTTAGCAAACAAGTATACGGCCCACCTGATGGAAAGCGGTTACCGTAGCCAATGGACGCTCGCAACACCAGAGGCATGCTGACCTTTTAAATAATTTTAAGCGCCCCTTAATTTTAGCGGCACCATTAAATTCTAACTAAATCAATACTTACATTTGGTTAAGGGGTCACATACACTTCCTACATTATATAAATACCAAAAATCACACTTTGCTTATTATGTCCTTGACGTACCAGCTGCGAAATGTTAATACTCATACGTAATTATTTATGGGTCTAAGGGCCGGTTTCATAGATTGCTAATCGACCATTCATTGTTAGGAGGTATCTCATGAAACCTAACTTCAAGTCATATACCTACATGTACATGATCATCAGATAGATCAATAAGTTATTAGACATCTAGTTTTACATGTTGCTTTGACAGTTAGTTTTATGTACACTGACCTTTATATTCGTGTACTAAACAAAATTGACAGATCAGTGTATGTGTACAAGTAGGTATATAAATAAATGCAGAAAATCACGGTTTTTCAATGTTTGAATGATGCCATAAATTGTGGAACGACAACGTTAAATTCGACATGAACAGCTTCAAGAAAAACGTTATTATTTATATAGGAGATATCCTGCAGGGTAGGCAACGCAACAACAGCACCCTTGGTGTTGTTAGTGTCTATGGGCGACGGTGCCCGCTTACCATCAGGTGGGCTGTAAGCTCGTTTGTCAATCTTTTACATAAAAAAAAAAGCCGCGGGCAGCAGCTTGTAAAAACATAGTTCTAAAATCTGAAACTAATATCTATGCACCTATAGTCTTACGATTACTAGGTGATCCAAATCGACTGTCAAATATTTTATTGGTTGAAAAGCAATCTGGGAACCCAACCGTTCAAGTTGTGTGTTATATTTAATTTTGTACCTTTCCAGAAATTTTAATACGGCTCTACGAAGTGCTACGACGTAGCACACAATAGTATCCCGTATGGACCTATTTAATTTTCAACTTTACAAACTTTAACCCTTGATTTCAGATTCAAACGGCACGTTCATAAACGGGTTTCCCCCGAAATCGGCCGAAGATGAACCGAAGCCGGGTTGGCAGCGCAGCATCGGCAAGCGAGCGCGCGCCTGCTGCTCGCCGAAGACGCTGCTTCGGAAGGTGCCCATCGTGCAGTGGCTGCCCAAGTACTCGTTCAGAAGCGGCCTGGCTGATGCTATAGCTGGTAAGACCAATAATGTAGAAGTGCATGATGAAATTGCCTTGGATACGGCTGACATTTGTACGTAGAAGTCACGATTGCCGGTGCAAGCTGCTAGATGTTTAACAGGTGGTTCTCATGCCCATCTAAAACTTGCAATTCAAATCCTATAAGGTTATTGATATTGATCGAATGCCAGCAAAAACTAGACTGGAAAGTTGGTATTTGCCGAAGGTATTCACCTACAGGTGGAACTACGTATCAACTTGATTGATAGTTATTACAAAAACGTGGGACTATGACCTCTACATCCTTGGAATACGGTATAAAAAGCGTTTTGTATACATTCTGTGGCAGCCGAAGCATGAAATCGAGCCTTTGTGGTGTATTGTGGAGCTAGTGTTTGTCAGAGTAGACACCAGTTTCACAATTTATTGGAAAACAGGTGATTTCTAGTTGTAGTGCCGTGTAATCAGACAGGCGTTTTGCTAATAAAATGTTTGCTACTTTAAATGAGGGCTTATTATAATAGCCTGTGTTGTGCCTATATTTAAATGATCTAAAAGAACAGCGTCTATTTGGAACAGCTTATAGATGTCATAAACATTGGACGACAACAACTGACGGTTTAAAGGCACTTCGTCCTACCAGTCAGTGAATATTTCAACCGGAAAATTCAGGCTTAAATTGCAATAGGTGTTCATGGTACGGTTACTGACCCCACCTGCACTAACATAGCTATAGTAGATATTATGTACCTACTTGGATAACGATGAAGTGGTATCCAAAATATTTGCAATGGATTAATGAGAGAAGAGTTGCTATTGGCCAGTGTCTTTGAAGTTAACCTGAAGAAGATATACTAATACATGGATCTTAAAGTAGTTATTCACAGGAAAGGTATGGTTACTTGTAAAGTAATACTTGTGGAGTAAACACAGCATAGAATACCTACACACTAGCTTAGTAACACCTTGAAGAACAAACGCTCAGAATGCAAACACGTCATTAACATGAGGTAACATGAGCGGGAGTCAGCCATGCTTGACGCGAGCCTGCGACAGTGAGCCAGCCCATCAGGTAGGTATGTCTGTCTGTCTGTCACACCACACTGACACATCACGCACTGACACATACTTGCGTATCTTATTAAAAAAACTTGAGAAACTGACTTCACGGCTAAAATGCAGAATTTTCATGAAATTGCTATGGGACCAGTCTGGAAACCTTATTACCTTTCAGATAAAAAAGGGTTGTTTCAAATCTGCTCATAAATGTTAAAGCTATGCGGTAACATTTAAGAAAAGGCTGTAAGTAAAATTTCTAGTTTAAAAGCAATCAAGACTATAGTAGTTTCCATGTCTTTTTTCCAGGTATAACGGTAGGCCTCACAGTGATCCCCCAAGCTATAGCGTACGCGGGGGTCGCCGGCCTGCCACCACAGTATGGCTTATACTCATCCTTCATGGCTTGCTTCGTGTACACGGTGTTTGGATCCGTCAAAGACTCAGCCATCGGACCCACGGCCATAGCCGCCATACTCACGAGGGAAAACCTGCATGGACTGGGCCCGGAGTTTGCTGTGCTCCTGGCTTTTTTATCAGGGTGTGTGGAGCTGCTGATGGGGATACTGCAACTTGGTGAGTCAGCCTAATTGTTCATGCGATTGTTCAATCTAGTCTTGCTGGTCTGGTGACTAAGTTTGCAGGCATTTGCCATTGCGCTGACAAAATATAATGATACTGGGAGAAAAACGTTACATTTCAAGCAAAAACTGCGTCTTTGTTGACAGTTTAGTAATTTTTACCATCATCATACTGAAACTTTCAAATGTTTTCAAGCAAGGCGCACCTACTATACCTACTAGAAAGTTGATTCAGACAATCAGTCATAAACGTTCAGGAATGCGCCCGCGCATATTGCAAAACCACTTTATCGCAGTTTACATTTGCACATTTTCAGGAATGCTATTGTTTTTTACTGCTTTACGAGTTGTTTTTAATGGTGAAGATAAAGTCATAACTTAAGCTTCCATAATATGTATAGCGTCTTTTTTCTTTCGGTGAAGGCAATTTCGTTTGCTTTAGTGATGTTAGATCACGCATTGCGTCTTCCAGTTCGTGGTCTAGTTGAAAGCCCTTCTTCGCCTTGCGGTCGGTTTTGCGTGCTATCAGGCCACGTTTCCCCGACTTTCTATTTTTATCGGTGACATTGGTCATACCACATTTCTAAGTAATGAAAAGGATAATTCCAGGGTAATTGTGTGAAAATATACAGTTTGAGTAACTCTTGGTCATTGTCTCGCTAATACCTTAATTAAAAGTGTTTGATTAATTTTTTTATGATTTCTTAACGCAATTATCATTGATTGAGATTATTTACTTAATTTACCTTGCCTACGTGTCTATTCAGGTCAAGTGTATGTTTTGTGTTTAGTCATTTGTTCAACATTTTGGTTTCCAGGCTTCCTGATCGACTTCATCAGTGGTCCAGTCTCCGTCGGGTTCACGTCAGCAGCTGCCATTATCATAGCCACCACGCAGGTCAAAGATATCCTCGGACTCAGCTTTCCTGGAGGCAAGTTTTTGCAGGTGAGATAATGCCTGTTCTATCATCTGTTCCATTTCTCTTCTGTATTGTGTTATCTGTACTGACTTACAGCTGTTACAGCTGTTGTTTTTGAGTATAAACTTTACGGTTGGAACTCGAAAAGATCCTCACTTTTCAACCCGCACTTCGAGGTTCCTTCACCGCAAGCGGGATAAAGCACATCCTAGCTCTCTTCTTGAGGGTTTATTGCTTTTCTACTCACTACAACGTCTTCCTCATCATCCTCCATTCTATCTCCCGTCTTCCTTGTTTACGGCTGTCTTTGTTTGTTCCTGTCTTTGGCGAAGTCCTTTACGTAAGCTTGATGACTACACGATTCAATATATACCTACGAGTTTTAATGTACCGTGACTATTTAGTTTAAGTGCTGAATTACAGCCGAAACTAATTTGATTTTGCATTGTTTATTTACAATTCCACTGAAAGTAATTCATTACCTATCTAATCAAGATACAGCTATTAAAGTTTTTGTTGTCGCCTTAGTTTTTGCTCTAATAATGTATTTAACTTTTTTCCTCAGTTCAAATACTTTGCTTTCTAACGACCTTCAACCGACAGGTTCATTCGAATAAAAACTAGGTTGTAGGTGCCTATTATACCTACTACACTAGTTTCAGCTAGTATTTAGTGGGTTTGCTTAACCTACCTACGACCGACATTCATGCGTTTCAAGATAAGAATATGAATAGTTTTGTTTTTAATTTTCAGGTGTGGCGAGGTATCTATGAGCACATAGGAGAGACCAGACTATGGGACTCGGTGCTTGGAGTGACTTGCATAGTGGTCCTGCTGCTATTGCGGGTTTGTACTCTCAGTAACTAATTTACTAAATGTCAATCTTACGGTTGGTTCAAATCCGATCGTGCAACAATCAGTTTTGGTGTCCAAAATCTTTTGTGCCCCATAATACCAGTACTCTCAAACGGTGAAGGAAACATCGCGAGGAAAAAAATCGAAATCATGTATCAAGCCTCTTTGAGGTGCACTTAAAATCCTTTCATCACACTGGTTTGAAGGAGTTAATGACACGACAAGAAGACGTTAATCAAATTAAATCAAAATAGTCTTTATTCAGTTGAATTTCAAGAATCACTTTGAACAGTCTTAAAGCTAGGTGAGTCTAGGTGCCAGTCATCAGGTGGGCGGAACTTCCATCACCGTCGGGTTGACGATGAAGTATCTTGGAATCGTTCTTGACGGTAGATGGAATTTTAATGAGCACTTCAAGCGACTAGCTCTAAAGCTTGTGGCTGCCGCTGGAGTGCTCCAGCGGCAGCCACAAGCTTTAAAGCGCTAGTGCTAGCGAGGATCCTTCCAAATCTGGGAGGCCCAGGAGCAGCGTGTCGACGTCTGTATACTGGTGTGGTGCGTTCGATAGCGCTATATGGAGCGCCAATATGGGTAGACGCTTTGAGCGCCCGAAACGTGCCCCTGCTGCGGGCCCCGCAGCGAGTGATGGCACTCAGAGCTGCTCGAGCCTACCGCACGGTGTCCCACTCCGGGGCGTGTCTACTTGCTGGCAGCCCACCATGGGACTTAGATGCGGAAGTTCTTGCGGAACGCTACTGGCAAGGTGTAGCAGCGCTCGAAGACGGCCTGCGTCCTCACCCACGTGAAGTTGCTCAGTGGAGAGACGAGGCTCGTAATAAACTCTTTCGGAGGTGGAAAGAGCGTTTAGAGATCCCCGGAGCTAGCCGGGAACTGGTTGAGGCAGTTCGGCCTATTCTCAGGGAATGGGTTGAACGCAAACATGGCGTACTTTCATACCACCTGACACAGGTGTTGACTGGGCACGGGTGCTTTGGTGAGTACCTGTGTCAGGTGGTTGGACGAGAGCCAACTACAGAGTGCCATCACTGCGGAGGAGGAATCGCAGACACGGCGCAGCACACGCGCGAAGAGTGTCCTTCCTGGGCGGAGCCTCGCGCTGCCTTGTCTGCGGTTATTGGGCAGGACCTGTCTTTGCCAGCCTTGGTGAATGCCATGGTCGTCAGCGAAGACAGTTGGAGTGCAGTGCAGACTTTCTGCACAACGATAATGCAGCTAAAAGAAGCAGCAGAGCGGGAGCGTGAGCAAGATCCAAGCTCACTCCCGATCCGCCGCAAGAGGCCCGGCCAGCGGCGTCGTGCCTATCTGGCACGGATGCCGCCATAGAGGGACCCGCAGGTAACAGATCGGGGAATCTGTTACCTGCACTGTGAGGGTCTAGAGAGGGAAGGTACCCTTGTGTTCAGGGTGCCTTCAGATGAAGAGGAAAGGGCTTCAGCCCTTCTTTAAGATGGGTCCACAAGGATAAGCGCTGACGGGGTTGTGGAACGAAACGAAGCCATGACCTCGTCCACCCAGCGCAAATGTAGAGGAACACCCCGAGGGTTTTAGTCAGGTGCCAGTCATCAAGTATCAAGCATATGGTACCTTCTTGGGCACCCTTCATCATCAACTTAACTTGATACCACTCGTTCCAGAAAGTAAAAGACATCAAAGTCTCATCGCCTGACAGCTCAGCTGGGTCGAGCCGGGCGCGAGGGTTGGCGGCTCAAGCGTTGTGGTTCCTGGCCACTACCAGGAACATCCTCGTGGTGGTGGTCTGCTCTGCATTGGCATACTACTTCGATACAAGGCAGCAAACGCCGTTTGTTCTCACTGGTGAGTTGTTGCTGATAAAAGTTTAAATTTTAATACAAAGCTCATTAATTTTCTTAAGTTGTAGTGCAACAACACTGGAACTTCACTGTTATTTTAAATTCCGTAAAAGGATCAAACAAAAAAAGTCGGTTCCAACCAAGCTGTTAAGTTTTTTGCCTGATAAACTTTATAAATGCCTTTGACGTGACAACTGATACATACAAAGATACTTATAATGGAGAAATATTATGCTTTATTCAACTAAAGAATTAACGTAGACATTTTATGCCGGCTGTACACTCTCGGCGAGAGAGTCTCCCCGAGAGCCTCGGCCGGTGAGGCTCTCGACGAGAGCATACCTGTACACTCTCGTTTTTCATTAGTACTGTAGATTCTCGCAGTAATGGACGTCGAAATTGCTGCTGCTATTTGTCTTTGTGCTGTGAGCTATTATAATTTGATAAACATTTACCACAAAAAGAAATTAAAAAGCCATGGCGAAGAAGATGGTGGATGGCTACTATGCATGCACCGCAATAGAAACAGGACCTACTTCAAATTGAATAACAGTCAGTTGATGTGTGTATTGTTTATTATGTATACCTAGCTAGAGTATTATTAATTTTGTGTATTTAAAAAAGCGTCTTCACACAAACACAGCCAACGAACAACTAAATGACGAGTGTGTACATGCACGCTCTCGTTTTCCTCGCGAGACCCAACGAGATCCTTTGACTCGGGCACAAAAAACCGACAAGCGACCGAGACCGACCGAGGCAAGGCGCGAGAGAGCGAGACACGACGAGAGCCCCATGTACATTCTCGTTCTCGGCCTGTCTCGGGGTGTCTCGTCGAGAGTGTACAGCCGGCATTAAAGAAAAGATATGATTTAAAATATGACAACTCTTGTCAAACAAACTATAAACCGAAACTTCGTAGTTCTTACGAATGAAAGAGTTCTTATCATTAATGAAGGAGTTCATATTGTAATAAAACTCCCACTGTTGTCCAATAAAACTATATTGTTCACTTCCTTCTACGTTACAATCTCTCTGGTACCTACTTTACAAATTACCAACTCTAAGCCACGTGGTTTTTACAAAGTAGCTTGCATTGCATGCGACCAACTCTTCCGAGCGCTCGTTCCAGAATGGCGATCGAGCAGTCGAGCCCGACCGCCATCTTTATTGCCGGAAGCGTTGCCAGTATGCAGTGCAGACATTTTGAATCAATCACCATTAATAATACTTTTACATAAACTAAACAAACAAACTAGTTTCTAAAACAGTTATCTTGATTATTGACAATTAAAATCATTATTTATTTACAAACAAATTATTCAGATCCACAGACATATTTTAAATCAATCGATTCAACTGACTAACCATACATAATTGCCAACGGCATTTTCTATGAAGTTGACAGACTATTTTACAAACAAATATGACAAGTGTCATCAAATATCATAATAGTAATTTCTATTAAACCATTAAAATTAGAACCATTATTGAAATTCATCACATTCGGCCATCCGATATTGTGCTTACTCTGGAAGCACATGCTAAGTGCACAATATAATATGATAACTTAATAAACAAAGCTTGAATTTAAAACAAATAATGAGAAAAGATGACCATTCAAATACAATCTAAAAAAAAATCTAATGTCTAGCAAATTCGGCCATCCGACAGTGTGCTTACTCTGGAAGCACATGCTGAGAGCATAATGATAACATGATAACTATGTATATGTATGAATAAACAAAACTTGAAACTTGAATGACTACCAAAATTCAAACAACTAATAAGAACAAATTAAGACAAATCCAAAATTACAATATAAAACTTGTAAACAAAATAAAATTATTAAGTAGAAGATACGAAGACACCCAAATAAATCTTAGTCATTTCTTAGAATAAACAGATATTAAAAATATAATTCTATCTAAAAATAACTAAAGTTAAATATCCCGTTTACCATATTCAAAGCCTGTATGCAAAAAAAATTAACTAAATGAAAGTTCTCGTAAGATAATAATAACAGTTTTGTATCAGAAAAGTCTTCGCATCCCAGCCATAAACAATCCATTCGGGTAAAATATTATTTAAATTAAATATTCCAATAACATAAATTATACTCAGATTGTGATAGGAAGACATCTACATGGTTAAAAATACAGTCAAACAGTTAATTGTTTTAAAAGTCAAATAGTAATTTGGTCTCCCTACTACAATATTCACGTTGACCGGATTGAGAGGGTCCAGAAAAAGTTTCTGAATATAACTATACTGCAAAGCTCCATCATTTTCATTTAATGTTATTAGAAAATCATCGCAAATATCATGATCTACTGTATCTTTTCAAAATTATCCACTCGCATATCGACTCTCCTTGCTTACTTTATCTTATTAATCTAAATATAAAGCCTAGACCTCGGCAACCCTTTCAGAACACTTTCGCCCTACAAGTCCATTCAAACAACACTTCTTATTATAACCCCGTTGTCAGAATGTGTCGCCTATTTAACGATTTATTGATGTTCATAATAAATTCAAGAATGCAGCTTTGGCCACTCTTTCATTAGAGTGTGCCGAAAACTCTTATTAGTTAGTTAATTAATTCTGCACTCTCTTCGAGTCTTAACTCGAAGTGACTTACTGTAATAAAATAATTGTATGAGTACACCTAAGTTCCAAGTAAATGTTAACTTTAATCACCTACTACTAGTTAAGCCTGGTTACACGCTATCTACATAACTTTCCTGTTCAATGCATTCTGTGTACGCATGTTTTGGGGCTGTCTAGCTCATAATTTAATAGTATTTAAGCCTGTAAATTATCGATTGTACTCTGTTTTCTGTTTTGTGTTTTGTCTGGTTTGTGTTTTGTGTAGGCTAATAAACAAATAAAATAAAATATAAAACAAAATGAAATTGTGGTAATAAACTACATAATTCTTCTCCTTAATACGGAACTCAGCCTGTTACTGCGGCACCTTCAGAGGCGCGTCATGGCGCAAGCTGCTGATGTGGTGCCTTCCATGGCGCATCACGGCTCAGACAACTGATGCGGCGCCTTCCGTGGCGCATCACGACTCAGGCCGCTGGTGCGGCGCCTTCTATGGCGCATCCCGACTCAGGCCGCTGGTGCGGCGCCTCCCGTGACGCATCACTGCTCATGCTGCTGATGCGGTGCGTCACGGCTGTGTCCTGTGGCACCTTCTGCGGTGCATCGCTACTAACTTTGCCTGGAGTTTTAAGGATCTGAAACTCGTCATAAAATTTACAGATCTGCAAGCACACTGTGAATAAATCTATTATCATTCATCTGCTTTATATCTAGTTGAAATGAATAGGTTTTCCAATTGTGAAATAATTAAAAAGTAACAATATATTCCAAAAATATAAAACACTAAATGTACACTATCCACGGCATTTGGACGAGTTCTCTATACTTAGTCTTGCGCTTTAAATACTACAAAAGATACGTTTAACTTAGCTCAGTAAATGCATGAAAACGCCATCATAAATTCTGACAGCGAAGAACTTATTTACTTGAACTCCTCCATGCCATGCCCTGCCATGGTACTGCAGGCACGAACATGATTGTACTGTCATATTCTCATTGTTTTTGCTGAAATGTAAACATCTTATCGACAGAGACTGTTTCGGTGCGTAACCAATCTAATGGTTCAGGTTTATGACGTATTAACTTAATTTGGAATCTTGGTTCAATTTTTATTTTTTTATTGAAAACTGATTCAGTTGTAAAGCTGAACTGTAAAATTGTAATTGAACTCCTATAACTGCAATTCATCTTTAGTTAATCTTAAGTTAATATTTTATAAATGTTTTATAAATCGCTAATCTTTAATTTATAATTAGTTCACATTTATTGTATCTTTAATTTATATTTAATTCATCTTAAATTCATCTTAAAATCATCTTAAATTCATCTTAAATTCATCTTAAATTCATCTTAAATTCATCTTAAATTCATCTTAAATTCGTCTTAAATTCATCTTAAATTCATCTTAAATTCATCTTAAATTCATCTTAAATTCATCTGTAATTCATCTCTAATTCATCTCTAATTCATCATTAATTCATTTGTAATTCATAATTAATTCATCGTTTTTTCATATTTTATTATAATATCCTCACTCGACACTGGCAATACTGAACGAATTTATATACTTGGAATCCAAAGCATTAATTTTAAACTCAAATAACTTTAACTCTAATCCAGCTTAACTTTTACTCATATCCAAAAACTTATATAATCTTAACCCAAAATCTTTACTTTTAATCCAAATCCAAAAAATGATCTTCAGCTTTTCAAACCTTTTTTTCTTTTTAACTTTTTGATCAATTTGAACATTTTGAACATTTTGAACATTTTGAACATTTTGAACATTTTGAACATTTTGAACATTTTGAACATTTTGAACATTTTGAACATTTTGAACATTTTGAACATTTTGAACATTTTGAACATTTTGAACATTTTGAACATTTTGAACATTTTGAACTTTTTTGAACTTTTTGAACTTTTTGAACTTTGACCAAACAGATCTCGCATGGTTCCAAACATAATTTCAACTTCTAAGGCGTACATAGTCAAATTGAACTCGCTTGGTTTCAAAATCAATTTCAACTTTAAGGCGTACATAGTCAAGCTGAACTCGCTTGGTTTCAAAATCAATTTCAACTTCTAAGGCGTACATAGTCAAACTGAACTCGCTTGGTTTCAAAATCAATTTCAACTTAGGCGTACATAGTCAAACTGAACTCACTTGGTTTCAAAATCAATTTCAACTTCTAAGGCGTACATAGTCAACTGAACTCACTTGGTTTCAAAATCAATTTCATCTTCTAAGGCGTACCTACATAGCCAAACTGTACTCACTTGGTTTCAAAACCAATTTCATCTTTTAAGGCGTACCTACATAGCCAAACTGAACTCACTTGGTTCCAAAATCAATTTCATCTTCTTAGGTGAAAATAGCCAAACTGTACTCACTTGGTTCCAAAATTAATCTTTACTTCTATGGCGTACATAGCCAAACACAGATCCCAAAACACTTTCTTTAGTCGAGCAGTAATTACGTTCAATGGCCTGGTTAACGTCCCCAAACTAGATCTGTTTGCTCAAAACCACCAAGAATTGCTACTAACATTTTGTCAAAATGCTGTTTCGAGGAGACTCCCCAGGTTCCATATGCTTTTTTTTTATTGTACTTTTTGTTTTTCTGTTTTAATTGTAATTTTCTTAAAAAAAATTGTATCTTCATTTTATAGTTTGTCTACCTTGTCTCTCTTTACTTAATATAATTTTTTTTTTTAAAGCTCCCAAAATAGTCTCACTATGTGAAACCTGTTTAATGGACCCTAGTTGTCGTTTTAAATTATCATTATTAGAATATAAGTATCTGCTGATTGTTTACCTAAGAAATAAAAATAAATAAATAGTCTACAATTTTGATAACTTTAGCTCACTTTGCTTCAAAAACTCGCTTCGGTAGGCTTGATCATGATCATTAACTTACTTATTTTAAATCCAGCATGGTTAGACATTTGCGGTTAGAGGCTACTCAAACTTTACTGAGCTGCTCTGGTATTAGCAGTACATGAATAGTTTTAGCACTATCGGATAAGCCCCTGTATCAAATTTATGGTTAGGCCCGGTCCATGACAAAGACCGTACCGGCTTTTATGAAATTCAAGATTGTGCTCGGTCTTTGCTATTTACGGCCACTTTATTATGAAACTTTATTCAATCACTCATTTTTGATGTTAAGTAAATTATAAGAAATAAATATTTCCAGAAACTTTACAAATAATAATTTCAACATAACCCAGCCAATAACACCCTGCTTATGCCAACAGAGATTCTAATTTATTTAAGGGTATTTATTTAATTTTGTACCTAAGCTACATCGGCACAATGGCGACTATTAGCATGGACATAAAAATGTTTGTCTAGAAAGACAGGAAAGTAGGCCTTGCCTAAGTACCCAACAGTTCTGCATATCAAAAAGTAACAAGAATGCTACAGAGGACTGACTTGCGTTTAACACTCAAGCTTGTTTTTTACACTCAAGTACCTTCACTTAATTTCATACACGGTAACACGAGTCATGTGTTATCAGAGGGTAACCAATAAAATGATCATCGTAATGCATAATAATGTAAAACTATTTGCTGTTATTAAGTTCGTTAATATTTTTAAAATATCTTTCGGTAAACCTAGCGTATATTCCAAAAATTAAGTGAATGTCAATTGTTTGAAATGGAACAGCTTAACTAAGTAGTCAAAGTCGTTAAATATTAGGTGCAGGCCATTTCATGTTCGGATGAGCGGCTAATATCAAATTTCATATGATTTCACACACATTTTAGGGTAGGCATAACCTAATAAATAAATTTAAAAGAAAAGACCGATAATCTAAGAATAATGTTAGATTGTGGGTATCTCGTAAACGGTGCGTCGTAGCACAAAAATGACGAAAATTTCATCCCCCTATGAAACCCCACAACACATGGTAACAATGCTTCAGAGAAAGTTTTTTTTTTTTTTTTGTTTGAGTACCCTCTTTAAATTTTCTCAAGAAAAATTTAAATATTTTATCAAAGATCCATTAATTCAATTAAGTTTAATTACACATTATCCATCATGCAATAAACGTCATCAGAACAATAAAATTGGGCGTGTACTTACCACTTCGGATATGTAATAAAACTCCCACTGTTGTCCAATAAAACTATATTGTTCACTTCCTTCTACGTTACAATCTCTCTGGTACCTACTTTACAAATTACCAACTCTAAGCCACGTGGTTTTTACAAAGTAGCTTGCATTGCATGCGACCAACTCTTCCGAGCGCTCGTTCCAGAATGGCGATCGAGCAGTCGAGCCCGACCGCCATCTTTATTGCCGGAAGCGTTGCCAGTATGCAGTGCAGACATTTTGAATCAATCACCATTAATAATACTTTTACATAAACTAAACAAACAAACTAGTTTCTAAAACAGTTATCTTGATTAATGACAATTAAAATCATTATTTATTTACAAACAAATTATTCAGATCCACAGACATATTTTAAATCAATCGATTCAACTGACTAACCATACATAATTGCCAACGGCATTTTCTATGAAGTTGACAGACTATTTTACAAACAAATATGACAAGTGTCATCAAATATCATAATAGTAATTTCTATTAAACCATTAAAATTAGAACCATTATTGAAATTCATCACAATATCATTCACCCCCTGTCTGTGAATGAAACGTAATCTTGAAGGTACGCTGGTGCTCTTCGTTCTCTTTCAGAGCGGCGTACAACTTCAACATTTTCCTCAGGTTGTACAATAGGTGGATCCTCGTTTGGGGACGGGTTATCCTCTGACTGTGGAGGCTGATGTGTCTCGTGCTCATCCCCAGTCAGGTACTCGTCATCGTCTTCGGCAGTCAGGTACTCGTCATCGTCTTCGGCTCTCGGAAGTGGCGCTAATCGCCTGTTAGAAACAGTGGTCTCCCTGCCGTCGGGTAGTCTCACATAGGAGTAATCAGGGTTGCTCTGGAGCAGTTCGACTTCTTCAACGTTGGAATCGTATTTGGAATTTTTGACGTTCCTCTTCATATAAACAGGGCCGGGTGTCATAAGCCAGGACGGCATGGATGCACCGTTGCATGATCGTCGGGGATGTTTAAACATTCTCTCATGAGGCGTCGTGTTTATCCAAGTTGAAAGGAGAGATCGAATAGCATGGAGAGCTGTAGGCAAGGCTTTTTCCCAATCGTCGCCGTCTAGATTGTTAGACCGCAGGTGCAACTGGATGGTTTTCCACAGGGTTCCATTTAAACGTTCTACTAGACCGTTCCCTTGTGGGTTATAGGGTGACGTCCGGCTGCTGGCAATTCCCAGTCTCGTCAGAAAACTCTTCATCTCTTCTGATAAGAACGAAGATCCTCTATCTGAGTGAATGTACGCTGGGGTGCCAAACAGCAAAAATAATTCTTGGAAACACTTTATCACCGTCTCGGAAGTCATATCCTTGCAAGCAAAAGCAAACGGAAATCTGCTATATTCATCTATAATCGTTAAGATGTATTTGTTATTAGTCTTGGATGGTAAGGGGCCTTTGAAGTCTACATTTAGCCTTTCAAAAGGAGCGGTTGCTTTTATTAGTAGTCCTTCGTTCTTAGCATACTTGGGCTTGATTTCAGCGCAGGTGGGGCATGCAGCGGTCATCCTCTTAACTTCTTCAACTGAGAATGGTAAATTCTTTGAACGTACCCAGTGAACCATACGAGCGATGCCGGGGTGACATAGTGATTTATGCAGTTGAATGAGTTTGCTGATGGAAGATTCCTTGACTAAAGCACAAACTCTCGACAGTGCATCTGCGGCTAAATTTTCTTTCCCAGGTCTATATCTGATATCATATTTGAAACAAGATAGCTCGAGTCTCCATCTTTCAATTTTTTCGTTTTTTATCTTGCTTGCATGCGATTGATCAAACATGAACGATACTGAGCGTTGGTCAGTGACGAGTATGAAATGTCTTCCGAGTAAATAGTGCCTCCACTTGCGCAGGGCATCTACAATGGCACAAGCTTCCTTCTCTATCGAGGGTTGTCTGCGTTCAGATTCATTGAGCATCCGCATAAAAAATGCTACTGGACGACCTTTCTGAGATAGTGTTGCAGCGATTGCATAGTCTGATGCGTCGGTCTCCACTGTGAATATCTCCTTATTATCGATACTTGCCAAGGCGGATTTCGTAATATCAGTTTTCAGTTTGGAGAAGCACTCAATTGCTTCAGGCGAGAGGGGTAGTTTTGATTCTACTAATGGCCTTACTTTGGCGGAGAAGTTGTGAATCCATTTTGAGTAATGGGCGAATAAACCTAGGGTTCTTTTTAACGAAGCTGGATCAGAAGGAACAGGAAGGTTGATGAGAGGCTCTAGGCGTGTTTTATCTGGTTTAATTGAGTTATTGTGTATTGAATAGCCTAGGAGGTTAATCGAGTCCGTTTCAAATATGCATTTTTTCAAATTTAATGTTAGATTATACTTTTTCGCGGCTTCCATGAAATTTTGTAGATTTTTATCATGCTCCGCTTTGTCTTTTCCGCAGACGGTCACGTCGTCTAAATACGCGTAAGTGCCTTTCAGTTTTTCTGTGTTAATAACATAGTGTAGGGTTCTTTGAAAAGCAGCTACACCGTTTGTTACACCAAATGGAATGCGTGTGAATTGGTATAAATTCCCACAGGCTTCGAAGGCGGTGTAGATCTTTTCGTTTTCCGGAATCGGCACCTGATGATAGGCACTTTTGAGGTCGATTTGGCTAAAATAGTTATATTTAGCCACGCATGTTACAATGGAGTCGATATTAGGAACGGGGTAGGCATCTAGTTCAGTGTATCGATTAATTGTCCGAGAGTAATCGATTACCATTCTTTTCCTGTGGCTGCCTCCTCCTGCTATTAGTATTTGTGCCCTCCACGGAGACACGCTAGGCTCAATAATTTTGTTTTCCAAAAGGCTAGATATCTCTTTGGCGATAAATTGTTGATCTTCTTCTGAATGGCGTCTCGATGGGATGGCAATGGGTTTAATGGATGATGACAGATTGGTGAAGACAGACGCAGGGGGTACGTACGCTTGAAGTACGTTGCAGATCCGCAGCGTCTCCTTATCCCCACCAAACTGCAATTCCAAAGAAGAATGCGTTTTCAAGATGTCGTGGCCTACTATAACGTCGGCGCAAAGATTGTTGATGACGTACAAAGGTTGTTGCTTGTAGGTGTGTTCATTGATTTTTATAGTTGCATTGCATACTCCATTTACGTGTGATACATTGCTTGCTGAGGCAAGAGTTATCGTCTGATAGCATGTTCTTATCTTGAGTTTCATTGTTTGTGCTAGGTCTCGGTCTATAAAGCTGATGGAGCTCCCTGTGTCAATTAAAGCGTCGACTTTGTGATCATTTATTGTAATAGGTGTGGTTGCCTTACGTAAGCTAGATGGAGCAGCAGCGCATGTTTCTTCTGGGTAAGATGATGTGGTCGCCTTGCCTTGGGGCTCATCTTCAGCGATCATGGCAGCATTGTGGCGTGGTTTCCCGGAGCTGCGACAGACACTAGCGTAATGGCCCTTTCGTGAGCAAAGCTGGCACTCAGCGTTGCGCGCCGGGCAGCTCGACCGCTGATGTAGATTTCCTCCACAGAAGAAGCAGCGTCGACGAGGTCTGTTGGTGTTAGCAGCAGCAGCGTTGTGAGGAACTTGAGGAACATCTGCTACAGCATTGAGGGATGTTACGTTGTGACTTGTCGGAGATTGTATAGTTTGACACGAGTTTTCTGCCATTTCTAATGACAAAGCGAGCTTCAAAGTCTCTTCTAGCGACTTGTCTGAATTTTCGAGCAAACGCTCACGTATTCTCTGGTTGGAAATGCCAGAAATTAGCGTTCCTCGAATGGACTGGCTCTGGTGCTCGTCGGCTGTTACTTGTTTGTAATCGCAGTCGTGAGCGAGAGTGGAAAGAGCTCTTGAGTATTCGGCTATAGTCTCACCAGGTTGTTGTTTGCGGGTCACTAGGAGATGACGTGCTAGAATTACATTTCTCCTCTTTTCGAAGGTGGTGTTAAGACGGCTTGAAGCGTCAGAGTATTGAGTGCAGTCACGGATGATATTGTATATAGTGGGTGCTACGTGATTTATTAGCAAAAGTAGTTTTGCCTCGTCTGTAGCAGAAGCCGCTTCTATTTGTAAGAAGCTTTCGAACGACTTACGCCAGTGCTCCCACTTCAAGTCCGCACTCGTTGATGATGGTTCTGTGTCGAACCGGTCTGGTCGGAGATAACGTGCCAAGTTCGACGGAGGAGACTTCGCCTCTGTGTCGGGCATGTTGATGCGATTTGTACGTACGCGTATAGAAACTTTAGTTGAATAAATTGATACATACAAAGATACTTATAATGGAGAAATATTATGCTTTATTCAACTAAAGAATTAACGTAGACATTTTAAAGAAAAGATATGATTTAAAATATGACAACTCTTGTCAAACAAACTTTAAACCGAAACTTCGTAGTTCTTACGAATGAAAGAGTTCTTATCATTAATGAAGGAGTTCATATCAACAACGTCTTATAATTTGATGGAGCCGGCTGCACGCAAGAAAAAACATGCCTCATGCGCCGTTACTTCGCTTTGAGGCGTGAGGCTTGAAGTGCAAGCGAGAGCGCGGAACGAGCGACAAAGAGGCACAATCGACCTCCGCGATCGGCAGCCTTCGACATCTGTGTATTTTCTTATGACGTTGTCACATTCAACTATCGTCAGTAAACCGACTTTACAGACAACCGATTTTTTTTATTTGACTTTTATTTATCGTTTATTTTCGTTTCCCATAATCATCTTCTTGGAACCAACTGATAATAGCCTCTAACGCATTAACTTATTTTTCTGCTACAACATGTCCTTATCTGTCATAGTTCATCCATACTGGAACTTCTTCTATTCCAGGGGAAGTGAAACCCGGGCTGCCGTCGATATCAGCGCCGCCGTTCTCCGCGACAGTTGGCAACCACACCTACACCTTCGTGGAGATGACGTCGACCCTGGGGTCCGCCATCTTCGTGGTCCCTTTGCTCTCTATACTGGAGAATATAGCCTTGGCTAAGGTGTTCTGTGAGTTTTTGTTGATTAGAAGCTATGAAACATCAGGTTTTACAATAGCTTGAATGTACCTTTCTGGATGAACTGCTTAGTTACGTGTACAACAGAGAGAGACTAATAGTGTGGCTCAGGGAAGAACTTTTGAACTTCGGGTTCCGTACCCAAAGGGTAAAACGGGACCCTATTACTAAACTTCGCTGTCCGTCCGCCTGTCAGTCTGTCTGTCTGTATGTCACCATGATGTATACTGTACTGTACATGCTGTATATGGTTTGGAACCCTTCGTACGTGAGTCTGACTCGCACTTGACCGGTTTTTAAAAAAGATGTTACTTTATAAACGCAAATTACTTTGGTGACTCGTGTTTCGATTACCTACTGACACGATTGTCACTTGTAAGAACCAGCTCATTCAATCTACTTTCAATTCCAGCGGAAGGCAAACACGTGGACGCGACGCAAGAGATGATAGCCCTGGGTCTGTGCAACCTGGCGTCCTCCCTCGTGGACTCCATGCCGGTGTCGGGCGCGCTGTCCCGGGGGGCCGTCAACCACGCGTCGGGGGTGGCCACCACGGCCGGGGGGCTTTATACTGGGGCGCTCGTGTTGTTGGCTCTGCAGGTAAAGTAAGCTACGTAAATGGGTAACTTTCCAACTTTTGCGATAGCTTCCATCAGTGATGGAAGAAAGAAAGAGCGCTGGTGGCCTAGTGGTAGCGGCCTTCCGATCCTAAGGTCGTGGGTTCAAATCCAGTCGAAGAAGAATTTTGGGAAGAAAAACTCATTGGTACACGACTGGTACATACATATGAACACTATGCCAGTGCTCTAAAACGGTGAAGGAAAACATCGTGAGGAAACCGGCATATCGTAGAACCTAAAAAGTTCGAAGATATGTGTCAAGTGCACGAAAGAGCCTCTTTGAGGCGCACTTAAAATCCTTTCACCACTCTTGGTTCGAAAGAGTCAGTGACACGATAAGAAGAAGTCATAAGGTGTTTGGAAACGCTTAAGTTTCTCTTAGCTCTTTACTGTCACCTACCTAGCCTAGCTGATATTAAGTCTATCATAATTAGTCTGTATGGTAGTTTTCAAACAGACTTTAGGTAAAAACCGGTTCCTCTCGAAGCTTCCTCTCATTTAAATGTCACATTTTGTTATTTTCTGGCCTTGGATTGTTACTCTACTCAGTAATGCAGGGTTTCTTTTGGTCTTCCAGTACTTCACTCCGTACTTCTTCTACATTCCGAAAGCGTCTCTGGCGGCCGTCATCATTGCGGCCGTGGTCTTCATGATGGAATTACACGTCTTCAAACCCATCTGGAGGACCAAAAGTATGTTGATATTACCATAATTACGCTTTTACCTCGCTATGGAAGAGGGCATACGGCTATACTTAATTTGTTCCATGTATCAGTAGACCTACCGCAATCTCTGTCTCTGGCTCTGGTTTTGAGTCTGTGTGAGTGTTGATCAGAAAACCAAAAAAATCATAATGAGTGAGAAATCGTGATCGTGATATATGCATACTTATACATTATATTTATATACATATATTTTATTTTATTCAGCTATCTTCATGAGTTGCTCCGTGTCTTCATAAGACAGAGTTTGAAGCCATTGTTGGCATTTTTGCTTGCATTTATAACTTGTTAAGGGGTATATGTTAATTTTATTGTTAATTCGGTTGTATAATGAGGCACTTAAATAAAAGAAATGGCGACTGGCTAAAGCGGTGCGTCGTTTTTCAATTTTACAGACCAAGTCAGACCTACGTTTAAGGTTATCGTTAAAAGGAAGATAAGCTAACTGTGAATGCTTGCGATTGGTAGTATGTAAAATAAATAGTTGACGGACTGTGAGGACTTGACATAGGGAGTATATTTCTGACGTGGGGAACCAGATAGGTTTGCTTAATAAAACTTTGAGAACGGCTCTCTGAGCTCGTTCGAGTCTTAGCAAATGTGTCTTAGCACAGCCACCCCAAGATGTTATACAATATGTGATGATAGATTGAGCGAGGGCATAATAAATAGTTTTCAATAAGTCAAAATCTACAGATGAGCGAAGATTTTTAAAGACAAATATAAGTTTTCTTACCCGCGTGACGCTAGATTCAATTTGGGATTTCCAAGAAAGAGTGTTGTCGATCATAACTCCAAGGTATTTAAGAGTAGACGCGCGTTCTAAGTTCAAGCAGATGTAGTTAGGTGAAGAAATATGATTTTGGCAAACATGAGCACAGAGAGAGTAAGAGGAGGGCGGTTGCGAGGCAAGGGTGGTTGAGAAAGGAATAAACTTACTTTTAAGAATGTTTAGAGTAAGGAGGTTTGCACTCAGCCAGCTCATTACAGACTTGAGGGCGATTTCAGCACAGTTTCGGGTATCCTGCCAGTTTTTCCCATGGATAAGGAGTGCTGTGTCGCCAGCGTATGCAACGATTTTACAGTTGGGAAGTGATAGGTTACAAAGTTCATTTATGTAGATTAAGAAGAGTGTAGGTCCTAAAACACTCCCTTGAGGAACTCCGAAATGGATGCATTCCTCTTCACTTTGGAAACTGTCTATTGTCACATACTGTGTACGGTTTGTAAGATAGCTCCGGAACATATCGAGGGCAATGCCTCTAATGCCTATATGCTCTAATTTATTGACCAAGATAGGGATTGACACGGTGTCGAATGCTTTGGATAGGTCAAGGAATATGCCAAGAGTTTTCTTCTTTACGTCTATATGTTTGATAATGCAGTCTGTAAGTTCTAAGACTGCATCTTCCGTGGATCTACCTCTTCTAAAACCGAATTGGTTTGGAGATAGGATGTTCTTGTTACTAAGAAATTTCAATAGTCTGGTGTTAAGAATTTTTTCAAAAATTTTGGAGAAAACTGACAGAACAGAGATAGGCCGATAGTTAGAGACACTGTGTTTGTCCCCTTGCTTGAATATAGGATGTACAACTGCTTTTTTGAAACCAAAACCAGAGCCAGAGTCAGAGCCAGACAGAGCTTGTCGTAGGCCTACAGGACACGAAGCTTGCTATGAGAAAGACCACCGAAAATAAAAAACGACTTGACCGTGTTTTTCTTTATTAATTACCGAAATTTACGTCTGCCACATTCCGTAGTAGTGCTTTTATAGCAGATTTATAGACTTGAATAAGTATAATAAATACAGTAGTGCTAATGCATGACTAGAAGTAGAGAGAAGTGGCGAGATATTGTGAGGCGTGCCACAGCCCCTGATAAAAAGAAATCGTAAGATATTGACGACCACGACCGCTCTGACAAGAGTGAAGCGACTGAGAAAAAGAAGATGACTGTACCGCATCTGTTGTACAGAAATGGATATAATCCCGGCGGTGGTGACGTTCGCGACGTGCCTCATGCTGCGGCTGGAGCTCGGCATCGTCATCGGCATCGCCGTCAACCTGCTGTTCCTGCTGTACGCGTCCGCGCGGCCCTCCGTCCACGTCACCAAGGCGGTGGTGAGTCACTCATGTTCCAGCCCTTACTTTTTATTAGGGTTCCGTAGCCAAATGGCAAAAACAGAACCCTTATAGATTCGTCATGTCTGTCTGGCCGTCCGTATGTCACAGCCATTTTTCTCCGAAACCGTAAGAGCTAGACTGATGAAACTTGGCGAGTAGATGTATTCTGTGAACCGCATTAAGATTTTTACACAAAAATAGAAAAAAAACTATAAATTTAAAGGAACGCTTCATGGGCGAGTCCAACTCGCACTTGGCTGCTTTTTACAAAACTAGCTGATGGAACAAGCATAATAGCCAACCCGATGTTAAGTGGCCACCATTACCTATATAACAAAGCATCGTCTCACAGGCCACATACTTCAGTGCCTTACGATGCACTGCAGTGCAACCATCAACTTGAGACAAACCAGTTACTGAGCCTCTATTGTAATTTAGAACCGGACGTTTTGCTACCTAGACGTTCTGCTTTAAAAACCATCTGATAGTTGGACGTTTTGCTACTTGGTCATTTTGCTAATTAGTCTTACTGCTCATTAGACTTTTTGCTCTGTTGGACATTTTGCTACTTAGACCTTTTGATTAGGAGGCATTTCACCGGCACCCACACCCTTTATACCGAAAACACAGCAATGCTCATGGCAGCAAAGATAGGCAAGGTGGCCGCGAGCCCTTCACAAAGAGCTCAAATACCATGACAGCGATGTCCTCTTCTATCTGTCTCGCGTGTCTTGTTCTCTGGTTTCCTTTCCTTGAATGTTGTTGATGGTGTTGCAGTCAGGAGACGGCGTGGAGCACGTGGTGGCGGGCGTGGACCGCGCGCTGGCCTTCCCGGCGGCGGAGTTCGTGCGGCGCGCGCTGCGCAAGGCGGCCCCCGGGGGAGCCCCCCTCGTCATCGACGCCACGCATGTGCATGCCGCCGACTTCACCGCCGCTAAGGTACCTATAGGCGAATCTATTGAATAGGTATACCTACGCCATAAGGCGCGAGTCAAGAAAGAAAGAAAACGTATTTATTTATGACGGCACACGGTAGTTAAAAAAACACGAAGATTTTAGACAAATAACAAAAGAAAACACATATCTTATACCTTTAAACGAGAAAATCTTGTATATATATATATATTTAGGATCTCGGAAACTGCACCAACAATTTTCACGAATCACGAATCGATTTATCGTCCCCGAAAACCCCTGTATACTAATACAGGGGTTTTCGGGGACGATAAATCGATCTAGCTAGGATTCATTTTCAGAAAATATCGGCTTCTTTCAGTTTTGAACAAATAACTTTATCTTAATATCATAACTCCTAGCGCCATCTGTTGCTTTGAAGTAAAAACTAAGCTCTGTGAGAATGAGAACTCAAAGGTAAGTTTGAGAGAACGCCATCTATTGACGAGTTTTGGAACTAAACTACTACGTAAACACTCGATAGACAAGTTCCGGAAGTTTCTTTCTCATTGCACTCGTGATTTTTGTTTAAATAACCACTTCTCATATTTTTATTATTATGTCGTCCTATATTTACATTAATAAGTAGTATGTTAGTCAGATCGAAAAATATTATTTCATCATTCATCAGTACGTAATTAAAAAAATGAGCGAAGCTCGGTCACTAACTGCTAGTTAACATAATATAAGAAGTGAGGTGATGGAAGAATACATAGTAATATAGTAATACATTGAAATGGTGTCTCCCAATCATCCGCGATGACGAGAGTCTTTTTCTGAACAAGGTCTAAGGTACCTGACCATTCATCGTCGAACTCAGCTATAGCCCATGACTAGATAGGTATTTGCCTCTGCTAATAGGAAGAAAAGTTTCCAGATTTACCAGTCTTTTCTTAAAGAGATCTTCGAAAATACAATTAGCTTTTTGTTGCACGAAGAATCCTGCCCCGAACGCTGTCAGTCTTTTTTTTTATTGTTGATAGCTAAACGTTTGACTGCCATCTCACCTGATGGAAAGTGTAAATGCAGCCTAACCGTGTGTGCACCTAAGTGGAGCACGCTTATTATACTTGTTCTCTCATGACTTGAGAAAAAATCTCCCAAAATAAATATTATATTGAAAAATATGCCAAAACGATGTTTAATTATAATAGGTAGGTAGCTGGCTCCTTCCTTAACTCAATCTTGGGCTTGGCATTCCCTTCAGAAGCGTCAGGCATCTCACCGCAGTAAACCACTAACTCCAACTCTATTCCCAGGGCATAAAGTCTCTAATCGAGGACTTCCACGCGCGCGGGCAGACCATAATCTTCTACAACGTGAAACCGTCCATCGTGGGCGTGCTGCAGGGCGTGAAGCCGCGAGAGTTCCTGCACTGCGCCTGCCCCGCCGAGCTGGACGCCATGCTGCTGCGGGCACATATCGCCGCGCAGAGGAACCATACCTCGTGTCAGTATACATCTTAGAGATCCTTATGGGTGTTGCTCTTTCATTTTCCACCATCAAACAACATCGCTGTGTTTCGGTTTGAAGCACTCCCTTCAAACCGAAACACAGCGACGTTGTTTGATGCGGTGAAATTATTATCACGTGAGACACATTCTGTAATCTGTATGCCTCAAGTTGATGGATAAAAATCAAAAGTGTTTTTATTCAGTAAAATCGCAAGGATCACTTTGTCGCAGGGCAGTGCATCGTAGGGCACGATTTGCGTGACCTATAAACCTTATAAATACCGTCCGTGGATTTGGCGTGTCTGAAGTAAGCCGTTTGTGCGAATATTACCAATGGCTGACGGAAGATTCACTTAGCGGCTAACTTCAGACCTGCCAAGATTCGCCGGTTTGTACTAACTCTTAACTAAAATCCATTTTCTGTTTGCCAAATAATAAATTGCATGAAAATGACTCTGAAACTCTGCCAAGCTCTGATACAATTTCTTTCCGCAGACGTGTTTCGCGTTGAAACTGGACCTTGTTCGTTCTTTAGCAATGAATTATACTTATTATTAAGTACTGTAACTAAAATTTCAGATAAGAGTGTTTGTTGGTTTCTTTCTCTCTGTCTAATGGTTTTGTCTCGTTTGTCTTCGTTTGTTTGTGGCGGGTTCTACGAGGGTTCTTGAACTCATTCGTTCGATGTCAGTTGAGTCATCGTTCGTTTTGAAGGGCAGCTGCATTTGCGTAACTAGTACGAAATCAATATTGTCTGATTCAACGTCGATCTAATGAATTCAACAATGGGTTTCATTGCGCGGCAATGTTTCGCAAGTAGAATCTAGATTATTGATCTATTATTGTAATAATTGTAGATATCTCAAATAATTAATAAGCTAAGTCGAATGGGATTTAAGTCCACGACTTCCCTGGTAATGGTGCGTTAGCCAACTGCGCGGGTTCGAATCCCGCACTCAGTGTGTGATTTGTGATTGATAACTTCGTCTGGCCAGATGCTACACGGCTACTGCACTTCAGATGCTGGCAAATTCCTAGAGAAATAATAAAATACTGATTTCTTATCCTAATGTCGAATGAATGAGTTCTTAATTATTTTTTTATTTCCTTCACAGAGCGCAGTTTGTAATGATGGCAGTTTGATGCCCAAGAGATCTCCAATACCCCGTGACAGACAGACAGTATTAATTTTACATTCTATTTATATAAAATTTAAGCATTTGTATGTAGATAGTGCATTGCAGTGTCGGACTCTATGAGTGAATAAAATGTTGGTTACCTATTTTTGATTCAGTCATTTTAATTACTCCCATACCTGATTGGTACCTGATTACTAGCTAGATCTAGATGATCTAGCTAGAGAAAACTGGTAGTCTAGTGGTAATAGACCCACCTTGCGATCCTAAGGTCACAGGCTCGAGCCCCGTTTTGTACCTACCTACATATAAGTACAATCTATACCGCATATAAATTTAAAAAAAATTAAGTAGGTACCTATGCACAATGTTATTGTTCTCAAACGGTGAAGAAAAACATAAGGAAACCCTCGTCTTATTAGGTACCTACCTGTAAGCTCCAATATGCTCCGTACGAATCGGTCAGGTACCCAGGTACTAACCTATTACCTACTTAGATAAATTAGCAACCAAGCTGAGAGGATCATTCTTATAATACCTACTGAAGTGCTGGGGAACACTATTACCTACATCTACCTACCGAGATCTTTATTTTCTCAAGTCACGCACCTACCTACCTAAATCCACCGATATAGGTGCTAGTTAGGTGGGTATTTAATACTTAGGCTTTTGGGATAGGTAATACCTATAAAGAAATACATACCTACCTACTACCTTAAGTATTTCAAATTTTTACCGAATTCATCCATAAATAGGAAGAGTTGGAAGTTAAAATTAAGAGGCACTAGATATAATTATATCGATGGCAGTAGAACTAGATTTCATATAATGTAGGTACTTACATAGGTATATCTAACACCGAATGTTCCAACTACCAATAGGTAGTTCATTCCACAGGTCATTCAGATAAAGTTGCGTTGTAGGCTATAAAAATATCATAAGACCTCGTTCGAGTGGAATCTAGAATGACCTTCTAGTATAAAATAGATAGAGAGAATTAAAAATTAGGGTGTCGCACTTCTCTCCCTACACTTTTCGTTCGCCTCGTTCGGTCTCGAGATTCCACTCGAACGAGATTACGAGACTCTCGTAATCTCGTTCGAGTGGAATCTAGAATGATCACTTCACATTCACATGAACCGCCGCCAGTGTTGCCACCTAACTTTTTAAAGAAGAGCTAAATATCTCGGCAATCAAAAATATTCATTTCTTGTTAGTGTCATCTAAACAATCTGTTTCAGAATTATGTAATGTAGGTAAAAATATATGACACAAAAAATACATGTAGGTATCTAAAACCACTAAGCTTACCCTTTTATACTAGCAGTGAACCCCGGCGTTGCTTGGGAATTTGATTATTCTAGCTCATTCCAGAAGTCCATTCTAGAACGTTCAGGAGCATTCTATTCTTATCAAAATCGAGAATTTTTTGAAGTCTTTACGAAAAACATAGAAAAGTCCCAAGGTACATGTTTTATTTTTTGCGTCCCATTGTTATGTATTTGCCATTCCCTACGTGTTAGAAAAGTATATGTATTACATAAGTATTCTATTATTGTAATTTTGATTGATATCTGAATTATTAAGATCTAAAATGTACCATACTTCAAGCAAATAAATTATTTCATTTCATTTTTATTTGTATGAATCTATCAATAAAAGAAAAGAGCAATAATCAATGAAAAACGAGCTCAACTTCGACAAAAATTTTAAATCTAGCCAAAACAGAGATAAGGTGGCTACACTAAACAGCTGCTGTTTGTAAACAAACAGCATTTTTCGGTCTCAGTCACACCCATCAATCCCCCTATATCTCTTACTCTTTCCCACTTATACCTGATCTCGACGTTTCGAGTTCTCGGTCTCGACGATTCCAGATAGTGCCACCGATGTATGCCATGGTGTTCCCCAAAATTTCCCGAAACCATGGAAGATATATTTTTTTATATTCAGGTCTCTAACTGTCTAAAAATTGCTGCAAAATAATGTTTGGTAATGATAAATAAAATAATTAAGTGGAGATATTCGTTTAATGAGGCAGGTTTGATTCCACCTATACCTACTATCGCTAGGTTGGTATTATTGCTGCGTAACAAAATGCTTGGCATTCAAAGTGTTTATCTGTCAAGTACCTACCTACTGTTAGAATCGTACATAACCAAACACCAAACTCCACCAAACCCCTTGTATAAATGTGGTCTATTGACTAGGTAAGTAGCTACGAGAGGGGTACCGGGTGTTACAGACATAAAATATTTTGTTGCTATTTTAGTAGTTGACTGTGGCAACACTGTCAGTCGCCATTTTAACATCAAATAAAACTTTCTAGCCTCTCCCATTCAAACAATAAAATAATATTAAATAGTGATTGCCTTTCATTTGTAATCACACAATTTGGTGCCGAAACTCAAATCAGTCTAAATAAGTGAATAAAACAGTGCGAGAAGAACCCAAAAAACCAATCATCCAAGTTTTCTGCCGCCTCGTGCTTTGTCGTGACGAGTTCATCCACGCGACAAAAACACAAAAACACAAAAATACATTATTCAATACAATACAAGGGAGAGGCTAGGCAATAAAACATCTATTCAACGACTCAAAATAATATTCAAAATATCAAGACTCCAAAACAGCAAATAAAAACATAAATCCATATTACGTCGTCGGCAAATATTCGCCGTGTATTCGCCGGCCGGCGCCGCCATTTTGGACAAGCAAAAATCGACATTCTTTCAACGTTACACAATCTTCAAAGTTATACACCACGCCGAGAAAAACCTTCGAGTACTGTTCTACATCCTCAATATATACGCTGAATGTCTACTACTTCGAGTGACTCAGAATTTTCGGACATTTGTGAGGACAACGACCTCTCTTACGGCAGCGGGCAGGACACAGTGGACACGATGGCCAATGCCAACGCTGACGACATCAAACGCCTCAGAGCGGCAAGAGGACAATGCAAGTCATTCATCACCAGGCTAGAGGCATTCTTTGAAGATAAACAAAAGATTGACTACGACGAATTGGAATCGCGAGGGCTACAGCTGCATGAGCAATATAAAAGGTTTCAAGAAATACAGCTTCAACTGATCTATCACGACGAGAACGACGATGAGTCGGGGTCCCTGGATGACCGCTACTTCCGCCTGTGTGCTGCTATCAAGAAATGCAAGCAGTCAACTTCAAATGCAAATACTAGTAAATTCAGTGAAAAAAGTGACGTTAGTTGTATAAAGTTGCCTAGGATAAACATACAGGTGTACGACGGACGGGACATTAGCGGTTTCCAGCCATTCTTGGACTTATTTACAGCAGTTATAGACAGTGACGCTAAGCTAAGTTCTATTGAAAAGATGTACTACTTGAAAACATTGCTCAAGGGGGAGCCATTGCAAATAATCGAGGGTCTGCCGGTAAGCAATGAGTCTTACAAATCTGCACTTCAATTGTTAACCAAAAGGTATTGTAATCCATTGTTAGTAATCTCAACTCACATAAACACTTTATTGGACATGCCATCTATTCAGCGTGGAACGGCCCAGCAGTTGAGAGAATTAACAGCAAAAATAAGACAACAGTTGTCAGCACTAGAAAACTTAAAACAACCAACTGATAAATGGGATGCTATCCTAATTTGCATTGTTACTAGAAAGCTGGATCCGTTGACTGTTCGTCTGTTTCACTCTGAAAAGGATTATGCCACAATAATGCCATCGTTGAAAGAATTGTTGGAATTTTTGGACAAGCGTGCAGTTTCACTTGAAGTCAGTCCTATGTACAGCGATAAAGCCAAGTCAAAGAGTATTACCTTGACAGGGGTGGTTGACCCAAAGCAATTAGGTGCTGCACGTTGCACTTTGTGCAATGATTCACATCGCTTATACAAATGTCCAAAGTTTGTGCTCATGCCAATTGAAAAAAGACTGGATCATGTTGTTAAAAATAAACATTGTAATTTATGTTTGGGGTTACATTCACAGAAGTGCCGCTACCAATTCAAATGCACAATTTGTAAATCTAAAGAGCATAATACTTTGCTTCATGCAGATGGCAAACAGGATGAGAATAAAAATCAGCTGGTAAGTTTGCATTCATTTAAGACACCTGAAAATAAAGTGTTGTTGCCCACTGTTAAGCTTTTGATATCGGATGTGGATGGCAACAAGGTTATTGCACGGGGGTTGCTTGACTCAGGCAGTCAAACATCACTATGCACAAGCAAGCTAGCTGACAGGTTAGGTATACAACCATTCACTCATGAAATGAACATACTAACTTTGGGCGAAAAAGTAAATAAAATAGATAAAGCCATAAATATTACCATCCATTCTCTTACACAAGGCTTCAAGGCAGATATTACCTGTTCTATTGTCAATCAAATCACTGCGCTTATGCCTCAAAGAAAATTTAACCTTTCCAGTTTCATGATACCAAAAAACATTGCATTAGCTGATAATGAATATAACATTCCAGGAGTAATTGATGTGCTGCTGGGTGCGGACATCTTCTTTCGGGTTATACAGGATGGAAAAATTGAAGGTGGACCAACCGATCCGATCATGCTCAACACGAGGTTTGGATACATCATCTCAGGTGACTCATTTCCTTGTTGTAACGTAGTAACTAGTTTGCATGCAGTAGTGAGTACTGATCTGGATCACATTGTGTCAAAATTTTGGGAGACTGAAAAGGTGCCAGAAGTCTTCCTAGAATCATTACCTGAACATGCTCAAAGTGAGAGGGTGTTTCAAGAGTCTGTCACTCTACAAAATAATCGTTTTGAAGTAGGTATTCCACTCAAAATGAGTCCAAGTGACATTAATACATCAAAGTCGTTTGCCATTGCTTTGCAGCGATTTTACAACTTAGAAAGGCGTTTTTCTAAGGATCCATTATACTATCAGTTGTATTCTGAATTTATACATGAATATCTACAATTGAGTCATGCAAAAATAATCGACATCGATGATGACTCATCCAATATTCAACCAATTTACTTTCTTCCACATCATGCGGTTATACGCAATGATAAAATTACAAACAAACTGCGTGTAGTATTCGATGCTAGCGCCAAGGGTCATGACACTCCAAGTCTAAATGACATACAATGTAATGGCCCAGTTATACAAAGTCAATTATTTGATATTTTAATACAGTTTCGTACATTTAAATTCATTCTTATGTGTGACATTCGCCATATGTTCAGACAGATAATGGTAAAACCAGAATACAGGGTGCTACAGAATATTTTGTGGAGAGACAGACCCGATCACCCAATCCAATGCCTACAACTTCAAACCATAACTTATGGATTAAAAAGTTCTGCCTTTTTAGCGACAAGATGTCTAGTCGAGTTAGCTAAAAGGTATGAGCGCGAATTCCCCTTAGCAAGCCAAGCTATTATCTCATCGAGCTACTGCGATGACATAATATGTGGGGCTTCAAGCTATGAGTCTGCCCTGCAAATAAAAAATGAGCTTGTTCAGTTAATGAGTTTGGGAGGATTTCAATTACATAAATGGTGTTCAAATAATATTTTATTACTATCAGACATTCCAAAAGAAAAATTAGGCTTTCCACAACGTGATCTGGATTGGGACAAACCTGTAGTCAAAACTTTAGGCCTCTCCTACGACACCCGAGATGATGTGTTCAAGATGAGTGGGGGCATGATAACCTCCCCTGATATACCCACAAAAAGAACCGTACTCAGTTCAATTAGTAAATTTTATGACCCACTAGGCTTTGCTGGTCCTATAATAGTCAGGGCAAAATTAATACTTCAACAAATTTGGCAACACAACCTGGAGTGGGACACTCCTTTGCCATCTGCATTAAACAAAGTATGGTCAGTATTTCAAAATGAGATTGCAAGTATACCCGAGCTCATTATTCCCCGTAACTTGCAGCTGTCAGAAGCAGAAGAATGTGCTTTGTTTGGTTACTGCGACGCTTCTACGGAAGCTTATGGATGTTGCATTTATGTTAAAATTAAGATAGCTGGTGAGTACCGCGCATATCTACTGTGCTCTAAATCAAGAGTTGCTCCTCTAAATTCAAAAATAACTGTCCCTAAACTTGAACTAAATGGTGCACTACTTCTAGCCAAGTTAATATTAAAAATCTCGAAGGTGTTACCTAACATAAAAATGATAAACTTATTTTCAGATTCAAAAATTGTATTAGGATGGTTAAATTCAAATTTACATAATTTACCGGCCTATGTTGCCAATAGGGTCAAGGAGATTTCTAGGAGCACGGTGGGCATGCAGTGGTACCACACCCCCGGTGTGTTCAACCCAGCAGATATTCTGTCCAGAGGTATAAACCCTTCTGACTTACATAAAAATAAATTATGGTGGCAGGGCCCCGATTATTTGCACTGTGAAAATAATAACTTTTACTGTTACACTTCAGATATTGAATATCCGATGAAATCTAATTCTAAGGAAAACATTAGTAATATAAACCACAATGTAGAAAATGAAATTGAGAGTATTTCACCCTTATTTACCAAGTACTCAACTCTCTACAAAATGCAGAGAATTATTTGCTATGTAATAAGATTTGTTAACAAATGCAAGGGCATTGTAACAGGTTCTGGAAATTTTACTGTAAAAGAGTTAAAATACGCATTAAGTATTGCAATTAAAGCTGTTCAAACTTTCCACTTTAGTGAAGAAATAAAACTTTTGAAAAATAATAAACAAATAAATTCTAATTTAAAATCATTACATCCTTTTATAGATGCCGAAGGGCTCGTACGCGTAGGGGGTAGGCTTCAAAACTCAGCCCTTACCTTTGCAAGAAAGTTTCCAGTTATCTTGCCAAATAAATGTCATTTAACTAGAATAATAATAAATAATGAACACCTATCATTGTTACATGGTGGGCTTAAAATTATGTTTAGTAATTTATCTCAAAAATACCATATTGTAAATGGTATTCGTCAAATAAAAAGTGTATTACACAAATGTATGGTCTGCTTGAGACACAAAACAGAAGGAGCTAAACAACTTATGGGCTCTCTGCCCCGAGATAGAGTCACGCCTGCTAGAGCCTTTGAAAGGGTGGGTTTGGACTACTGCGGCCCATTTGAAGTCAAACAATCTACTTTAAGACGAAGTGTAGTGTCGAAAGGATATGTTGTCGTATTTGTTTGCTTCACCACCAAGGCGCTACATTTAGAAATAGTTTCAGACCTAACCACAGAAGCGTTCTTAGCTGCTCTAAAGAGATTCATTTCGCGCCGAGGTTTACCTTCTGTTATACATTGCGATAATGCCTCTACCTTTAAAGGGGCCAATAATAAATTGCGCGACCTCTACCACTTACAAAATAATTCAAGCTTTCAGGATCAGGTTCAAGGTTTCGCAGCAGTCAAAGGCATACAGTTTAAATTCATACCAGCATACAGTCCTAATCATGGTGGTCTGTGGGAATCAGCTGTTAAATCTGCAAAGTTTCACCTAAAAAGGGTCACTGGTGCTAAGTTATTTACCTACGAACAGTATCATACAGTTTTGTGTCAAATAGAGTCCATACTTAATTCCAGACCATTAGTTCCAATGTCGCTAGATACCACAGACTACTCTTATTTAACGCCAGGTCATTTTATTATAGGTTGCGCCCCAACCTCTTATCCAGAGCAGGATTTAGTAGATATTCCTACAAATAGGCTTCGTCTATGGAGGTGTTGTGAACAAGTGCGACAGCACTTCTGGAAGGCATGGTCAAATGAGTATTTGTCAATCCTGAATAAGCGTACCAAATGGCAAAAAGAGTATCCTAATCTTAAAGAAGGTATGTTGGTTCTGCTGCGTAACCAAAATACACCACCTTTTCAATGGCCCATAGGTAGGGTATCAAAAGTGTTTGTTGGTTTAGATAATAAAGTACGTGTTGTTGAAATAAGAACAGCTGATGGCAAGTACCACACAAGAGCAGTTTCCAAAGTTGTACATTTGCCAATAGAAGACTAGTCATCAGCTGCTCTACCTAGTAATTTAGGGTTATTCATAAGAAAACTTAAAATAGACTTTATACATATTTATAAGAAAACTTATGTTTTTATTTTTAGAACTTTATTCAGTATATAGCATATAAGTTAGGGAGTATTCAGGCCGGCCCAACTTATGTTACAGACATAAAATATTTTGTTGCTATTTTAGTAGTTGACTGTGGCAACACTGTCAGTCGCCATTTTAACACCAAATAAAACTTTCTAGCCTCTCCCATTCAAACAATAAAATAATATTAAATAGTGATTGCCTTTCATTTGTAATCACACACCGGGTATTATGAAAAACAACGTCTGTACAGTGAGCCTTCTTTATTCCAACTGTCAATTTCACCTATGCTAACCTCAAAAATGCATCGTTAGCGCGATCTAGAAAACCGTACACAAAGTCGCGCTATCTAGTGGTGAAATTATACATTATTCAACCAACGAGCGTTAACATATCGCCCGCCAAGGACCTAGTGATGGGTCCTTAACTATAACTTTGATAACCTTTTACAAAACTGAACTATATTAAATTTTAACAAACATAATGGATGTTAAATCTTTTGAACTAGCAGGACTGTATCTTTTACATAGCTTTTATCTTCGACATAATTTTACATTTTACCTAACTTTAAACCTTTACCAATTTTACTGAGTCTTACACATCTATTTATACTTATATTTAACAATTTGAACTTGTAAGTAACACTTATATCTACTTAATCTTTGTCTATTGGCAACACACACAATTTTGATGTTGGTCTTTTAATTTCATTTTTGGTGGTACGCAATGTAACCACGCGGGTTAAACCATCTGAGCCTTGATGTTTCTCAACAACACGTCCAAGCAACCAACGACCCGGTGGCTGATCATCTTCCTTGATGAGGACTACATCACCCACACGTGGCTCGGGCACTTGATCTGTCCATTTATAACGATGGACAAGACTCGTAAGATAGTCTTGAGACCAACGTCGCCAGAAACTTTGGAACATTCTCTGAACTAATTGCCATCTTGACAATGCACTGATATTTGAACTCTCGAAATCTACCCCTGGTAAAGATACCAGAGGTTCTCCTACTAAAAAATGACCTGGCGTCAGTGGAAGTGGTTCACCCGGTTCGGTATTATTGATTACGGTAAGAGGTCGCGAATTCAAGCAGGCCTCCACTTGACTTAGGAGCGTACTCATTTCCTCAAAAGTAAGTGTTGAGTCACCGATTACTCTTTTTAAGTGGAATTTGGTCGACTTCACCCCGGCTTCCCATAATCCACCGAAGTTGGGGGCATGAGGGGGAATGAAATGCCACTGCGTGCCATTAGCCCCTAACTTGGCTGCGCTCTCCTGCTGGATGGTACTCAATTGTTCTAATTCTTTTGATGCACCTAAGAACGTTGTACCATTGTCACTCCAAATTTGAGAACAGTGTCCTCTTCTAGACACAAATCTTCTAAAGGCTGACAAAAAGGTCGCTGAGCTCATATCACTAACCACCTCCAGATGAATGGCACGAGTCACCATACAGATAAATAAACAGATGTATCCTTTGTACGAATGGTTTCCTCGTCCTTTGGAAGTACGAATTTGGATTGGACCTGCGTAGTCTACACCACTATGCTTAAATGCGCGAGCTGGAGTACATCGCACTGCAGGAAGAGATCCCATGTATTGTGTTTTGACCGTGGCGTTCATTCTAACACAAGTTACGCACTTACGGATGTGCTGCTTAATGAGGCTCTTAATGCCTATAATCCAGTACCTTGCTCTTACATAAATCTCCATTAATTGAGATCCTCCATGAAGAGTGTTCTGATGCGCATCCTTTACTATGAGCTTCGACAAGTGTGACTCATGTGGCAATATAATAGGGTGTTTGGTCTGTTCAGCGAGCGGAGAATTATGAATTCTTCCACTTACTCTCATAAGTCCTCTGTCATCTAGGTATGGACACAATGATTTCAGTTTGCTTGTTTTGCTCTTCAAGCATCTATCTGCTTGCAATTGTTTCTTTTCCTCTAAAAACTCTTCTTCTTGTGTTATTTTTATGCAACACTCCAACGCATCATCGATCTCTTGCTTTTGTACATATTTTGTGTGACCTTTATTATCTTTCAAAAACCTTCTACAATATGCTATAACTCTTAACATCCTTGGTAACGAAGAAAATCTATGCAGAGTTGCATTTTCTGCCGCGATAGCTACATGCACTTTTACATTTTCCTCTAGATGAACCTTTAAATCCTTTGGCCGACTGTAGTTAATTACTTGATCTCGTAGAAATTGTGGTCCATTAAGCCAAAGATCATTTTCAGCCAATGCGGAGGGCTGTACCCCTCGAGAAGCACAATCTGCTGGATTGTCCTGAGACACAACATGCCACCATTGCGATGAATCTAGAGTGGTTAAGATCTCCGATACCCTGTTTGCAACGAAGGTTTTCCACTTATTAGGGTGATTATTGAGCCACGCCAAGACTATAGTGGAATCTGTCCACGCTCGCACCTTTTCTTTGTGGATTCCAAACACTTCAATTGTTTCACTTAAAAGTCTTGTCAACAACACTGCCCCACAGAGCTCCAATCGCGGGATGCTGATCTGTTTGATTGGAGCTACACGTGTCTTGGCGACCAATAACGACGTTTGAATATCTCCGTTTGCTCTATATACTCGAAGATATATTACAGCAGCATAAGCCAATTTGGAGGCGTCGCAAAACCCGTGCAGTTCAACATCGATATCATCTGATTTCATGCCTAGCCATCGAGGGATTTGTACAGTGGTGAGTTGTGGCAGTTCTGTATGATAAGCACTCCATTCGTCTAACAATTCTGTTGGTACTGCTTCATCCCATCCAATACCTGATAACCATAACTTTTGAATCATCATTTTTGCTATTATCACCGTTGGAGCTATCCATCCTAACGGGTCAAATATTCTAGCTATGTCTGAAATCATTTTTCTTTTTGTAACAGGTCCTGAGGATGGAGGAAGCTGAACCTTGTACTGGAAGATATCTTCACTTCGATTCCAGGTAAGACCTAGTATTTTTATAGTTGTATCTAGTTTCATTTCTTTGTTGTCCTCATTTGATCTATAATTTTCATCTATTTGTTTTATTACTTCTTTGTTCTGTTTGTCCTCTATTTTGTACTTTTCTGTGTTCTCATGTGTATTTATCTGTTTTAGAAGTTCCTGGTTGTTGCTGTTCCACTTTTGTAATTTGAATCCACCCTTTGCTAATAATTCTACTATTTGTTTATACAGATGCACTCCTTCTTCGACGGTCGAGCAACCTGTCATTAGATCATCCATGTAGAAACAATTCAAGACCTTGTCTGCTGCTTGCGGATATTTTTCTCCTTCATCATACGCTACTTGATGCATTGCTCGTACAGCTAAGTACGGGGCAGAAGCAGTTCCGAAGGTTACTGTCCTCAACTCATAATCTTGTAATTCCTTTCCAGGATCGTCTCTCCAAACTATCCGCTGATAGATTAGGGAATCTTCATCATCTACTCGCACTTGACGATACATTTTAATGATATCTGATACAAGCGCAATACGATGAACTCTCCATCGTAAAATGGTGTGTCTAAGGTCTGCTTGAAGTGTTGGGCCTATCATCAATGTATCATTGAGTGAAACTCCCTTGCTGTTAGAACTGGATGCATCATACACGACTCGCACCTTTGTGGTTTCTTTATCATTCCTAATTACTGCATGATGTGGTAAGTACACCGCTTCATTTTTTCTATTGTCGCTTTCTTTCACTGGACGCATGTGGTTTGAGCTCAAGTATTCATTAATTACCTCAGTATATTGCCTTTTTAATACTGTATCCCTGGACAATCTTCTTTCCAATGACATAAATCTTCTTACAGCAATATCTCTAGAATTTCCATATTTGCATTGCGGTTCTTCATTCTTAAATGGCAGCTTCACTACATATCTACCAGCTTCTCTCTTAGTGGTTGCTTTAAAGAAAGCTTCACATTTTTGCTCTTCTTCGCTCAGCAGCCTTTTTGTACTAATCTCTTCTTCAACTTCCCAAAATCGCTTTAATAATTCGTTCTCATCTTCATTGCAAGCCACATGCATGACCGCTATCTTATTTTGGGTTCTATTTGTTGTGACAACTCCAGATAGGATCCAACCTAGACTTGTGCTCTGTGCAACCAATTTTCCATTTGAATATTTCTTTATACCTTGTTTCAGGACCTGACTGTAGACATCTGCGCCGAGCAACATATCGATCTTTTGAGGAGTCGCAAATTGCGGATCCGCTAACTGTATGGTTTCTATATCTACCCAATCGATGTTATCTATGTGTTTTTCTGGTAGATAAGATGTTATATGATTTAACACGTAAGCTTGAACTTCAATTTTGAACTGTGGGTCAGTGCGCGACTGAATAGTGGTTTGTACTAAATACCTTGTCTTTAGCGTGATGTCATTGCCCAATCCACAAACCGTTCCATTCACTGGTATCTTCTTCAAACGCAGCAGTTGGACCGCTGCCTCGGTAATAAAGCAAGCTTGAGATCCCTGGTCCATCAAGGCTCGGACTGTCCGGTATTCACCTGTCTTTGCTTCGGCTTTTATCAAGGCTGTCGCTAATAAAACCTGTTTGGTCTTCGGTATATCGCCCGTAGAGAGGCATGCTACGACTTGGTTACTCGTGGATGAAGTTTCGCTTTCAGCTGTGGGCTTAGGTGCTGACTGCTGCAAAGCGGCAGGTTTATTAGCATTGAACTCCTCTAGTGTCAGATGGAGTAACGAGTGATGTCTCCTCTTGCAGATACGACAAACGGTTGGTTTTTTGCAACTAAACACATTATGGTTTCCGCCTAAGCAATTAAAACACATCCTGTTCTTGCTAACAAACGCTCTCCTTTCACTCACTTCTTGTTTGGCGAACGCCTTGCAGAAACTTAGTTTGTGGTTATCTGAACAAAACTCACAAGTCATCGACGCTGATGTCGCTACCATAGACCGACAAGATGCCTGTGAACCACTTCCATGCTGTACTACAGATCGCTTGTTAGGTTCGACAAATTCTAAAGCCCGAAAACGACTTTCGAGGAAGGTTTTGAACTGCGAAAAAGTTGGTAAATCGTTTTTATCAATATTCGACACATTAGAAACACTTAACTCCCATTGTTTCCGCGTTTCTGGGTCCAGTTTTGAACTAACAATGTGGATGATGATGATGTCCCACGTGCTTACATCAACCTCTAATGCTTTCAATGCGCTCAAACAATCAGACGTTATATCTATCAATTCTTTGATTAATGTAGCTGACTCGAATTTCATGGACCGTTGTGCAAATAACTTGTTGAGTATTGTATTTGACAAAAACCTTTTATTACTGTATCTATTTTCTAACAGCTCCCAACAACGTTCATAATTTGAATCAGCTATTGGCGTATGCCTTATCAAAAGTTCGGCTTCACCGGTGAGGTGCCCTTTTAGATAGTGAAGTTTCTGAACATTGTCTAATGATTTACTTTTGTGTATCAATGAAACAAATAAGTCTTTAAATGTAGTCCATTCATCGTATTTTCCACTAAATGTTGGAATGGTGATCTTGGGCAGTTTCGCCAGTGAACTCGAATGGCCTTCATTTGTACTTTTACTATTATTTACTGTTTGACCTGACTGCATTGTTTGACCTAGTTTTAACAGTGACTTAATGTGTGATACAGCTTCTATATAACTTTCTTCCGTGTTTGCATATATATCGTTTTTGACATAAACAGAATCCTCCAAATCGCTGGCTTTGTAAGATTCGTACAATCTGGCATTATTTATACGAAACAAAGTCCAGTCTTTCTCTAAAATATCTAGTTTAGCCTCTTTGTATGCAACGGTACATCTTTCCTTAGAACATTTTTTGAAATTAATTAGTGCTCTTTCTATAGACTTTTGAATGTCTTTTTGTAAATTAATAGTAGACTCCATAGCGAATTAATAAATCAAAATAACACTTAAATGTTTACAAAGTAATTTTACAAATAAAAATATTTTACTCGAATTCTGTGCTCGTCAGTGTACCAAATACTAAATTTTGTTTGACTCGAATTCTGTGCTCGTAAGTGTACCAAATACAATTTTAACCTCAAAGTTTCTTCACTACTAAACAACAACTACAAATAACGCAAAGTTCTCACTAGAAATAAACACCAATGCACTATAAAATGTTAACGAAAAGAGTACTCACGATTTCTTCACCACAATACAAACACGTCACTCACTGCGTAGATGCGCGGTCAACTTTTTCTAGCGGCGGGTAGGCCGGACGGCGAATTGCGTCCTGGCTGCCTTTGTACTTCTGTTGTAGGCTCCGTGTGCCCACCTCTGGGATGTTCTTCGGGGGGACGTGAGGGTCGGGGGGCCCACACTCCTTTGTTCTGATCTTCTGAGGCGCGAGGTTTCCTTGGTCCGCGCGCCTTGTACTATTCTTCGGGGGCGTGAGGTCAGGGGGCCTCACACTCCTTGGACTGCTATGCGATGGGGGCGTGCGGTTCTGATAACCCACGCCTTGGACTGATCTTCGGGGGGACGTGGGGTCAATAGACCCACACGCCTTGTACTGCTCCTATTCTGGGCTTCGCAAAAGGCAATCCTATGCCTTTGCGCAGCTTGACCTCTTGGTGTGAAGTGATTATTTACACCACTCACATGTACTGCGAACTCACTGCACTATGTACTGTACTAGTACCACTCTCGAGAGACCACGGAGATATACACCACCGTGTCTCGACTGTAACTTGCCGCTGCGATACACAACAAGTACAGTTATTAAACTACCTATCCACTACTGGTTAGGAACCTAGCAATCTAGTACCAATCTGGCTTACGAAGGACCATGTATAAATGTGGTCTATTGACTAGGTAAGTAGCTACGAGAGGGGTACCGGGTATTATGAAAAACAACGTCTGTACAGTGAGCCTTCTTTATTCCAACTGTCAATTTCACCTATGCTAACCTCAAAAATGCATCGTTAGCGCGATCTAGAAAACCGTACACAAAGTCGCGCTATCTAGTGGTGAAATTATACATTATTCAACCAACGAGCGTTAACACCCCTTATTAGCGTAAAAAGTAGAACCTCTTGAAATAACATAAGAAGAATGTATTTTGAGTGATGTGTGGTCTTTTAGGAACTATAAAATAAAACGGTTGATAAATTATTATGGAGAAATCGTTTTTATTCTGGCACCCTTAGATCCTAGTCGTTCACCTACCATACGAACTTACCAAACTACTGAGAGATGCAGACCTATATTTACTGTTTTTTTTTAACTGACTGATTATTCTTAATGGATTTTGATTTGTAGATGAAGTAGCATACGTACGCAGTTATATACCAATCTCTAGATTTATTCAAGAGTTTATACTTACACATTAAGAGTGGGTATGTATTTACTTAAGTTGCTTTAGGGACGGACCTAAGGTTTAGGTGAACTGAGCGCATGTTTTTAAATCGAAATTCACACTACTATTTTACCAAGTATGTTAAAAAAAACTCCCTAAAAGTTGGGAAAATTTCTAAGCAGTCGCTCAAATTGTGAGAAAGAAACAAGAGAACAAAGTTTTTCTCTTTCACGCAACCCTCTCTGATTGGCTGAATTTAATGGCCTTCTAGAATGTTCGAGAAACCGTGTGCCCTGATTGGCCGATTCTAGTAGGGAGTAGAAAATTCTCGATTCCCATTAGTTTTGTATATATACGCGGGTCGCTCGGCGGGAAAGCAGTATCATTTGAAACACGAAGCAAGCAAGTAGAAGCGAGATCGGTACGAACCGAATAATTTTACGCGAACTTATCAACGAGTTATTTTGAGTGAATTTTTCAACAAGTGAACAAGGGAAGACACAATGCCAGCTATCGGAATTGATCTTGGAACCACCTATTCCTGCGTCGGAGTATGGCAGCATGGAAACGTGGAAATCATTGCCAACGACCAGGGAAACCGCACTACACCATCCTACGTCGCCTTTACCGACACCGAGCGGCTGATAGGTGATGCCGCTAAGAACCAGGTTGCCCTGAACCCCAACAACACGGTCTTTGACGCGAAACGACTCATCGGAAGGAAGTTTGACGACCAGAAGATTCAAGCGGACATGAAACACTGGCCGTTCAAAGTCGTCAGTGATTGCGGCAAACCGAAGATCCAGGTGCAATTTAAAGGCGAGACGAAGACTTTTGCACCTGAAGAGATCAGCAGCATGGTTTTGATTAAGATGAAGGAAACCGCCGAAGCTTACCTCGGGGAGTCTGTCAAGGAAGCCGTCATTACGGTGCCGGCTTACTTCAATGACTCGCAACGTCAAGCAACCAAAGACGCGGGCGCTATCGCCGGCTTGAAAGTCCTACGCATCATCAATGAACCAACAGCAGCAGCGTTGGCGTACGGCCTTGACAAGAACCTCAAAGGTGAAAGGAACGTTTTAATCTTCGATCTGGGCGGAGGAACCTTCGACGTATCCATCCTGACCATCGATGAAGGATCCCTGTTCGAAGTGAGAGCGACCGCGGGAGACACGCATCTTGGAGGCGAGGACTTCGACAACCGGCTAGTGAACCATTTGGCGGAAGAGTTCAAGAGGAAGTACAAGAAAGACCTGCGATCTAACCCGAGGGCTCTCCGCCGCCTTAGAACGGCAGCTGAGCGTGCCAAACGCACTCTCTCTTCCAGCACGGAAGCCACCATCGAAATAGACGCTCTCTATGAAGGTGTTGACTTCTACACGAGAGTTTCCCGCGCCCGTTTCGAAGAACTTTGCTCGGACCTCTTCCGTGGAACCCTGGACCCTGTAGAGAAGGCTCTGAAGGACGCAAAAATGGACAAGAGCCAGATCCACGACGTCGTACTTGTCGGAGGTTCTACTCGCATCCCTAAAGTTCAAAATTTACTGCAGACCTTCTTCTGCGGGAAGCAGCTGAACCTCTCCATCAACCCCGATGAAGCCGTCGCCTACGGAGCGGCAGTCCAGGCTGCCATCCTCAGCGGTGAAACGCACTCCAAAATCCAGGACGTCTTGCTGGTCGACGTAGCTCCTCTTTCACTGGGCATTGAAACCGCCGGTGGAGTGATGACGAAGATTATCGAACGCAACTCGAAGATTCCATGCAAGCAGTCTCAGACCTTCACCACCTACTCGGACAACCAGCCAGCTGTTACCATCCAAGTGTACGAAGGCGAGCGAGCAATGACTAAGGATAACAACAAGCTCGGCACCTTCGACTTGACCGGCATCCCACCTGCGCCGAGAGGAGTGCCCAAAATCGACGTCACCTTCGACATGGACGCGAACGGAATTTTAAACGTTTCCGCCAAAGAAAACAGCACCGGTCGCAGCAAGAACATCGTCATCAAGAACGACCGAGGCCGCCTCTCGCAAGCCGAGATCGACAGGATGCTATCGGAAGCCGAACAATACAAGGAAGAAGACGAGAAGCAGAGACAGCGAGTGGCTTCGCGAAATGCGCTGGAATCTTACGTCTTCAGCGTGCGGCAAGCCTTGGATGACGCCGGAGATAAGCTGGACGAACAGGACAAGTCTACGGCGAGGAACGCCTGCGACGAAGCGTTGAGATGGCTAGACAACAACAGCCTTGCTGACAAGGAAGAGTATGAAGATAAGATGAAAGAGGTTCAGAGAGTCTGCTCGCCGGTAATGAGCAAGATGCATGGAGCAAGCAACGGCGGACCGCCTGGAGGTCCTGGTGGTATGCCCGGCGGAATGGGTGGTATGCCCGGCGGTATGGGTGGCATGCCCGGCGGAATGGGTGGAATGCCTGGAGGAATGGGTGGAATGCCCGGCGGGATGGGAGGAATGCCTGGTGGATTTGGAGGCATGCCTGGTTACCAAAGAAACAACGGACCCACAGTAGAAGAAGTTGATTAGATGATCTTCAAATTCCCGAATCTCTTCATTAGATTGTAATACCTGTTAGTATTTTGTAAAGACTGGTTATAATTTTAAGTTTGCTAGTTCCTTATGTTTAGGCTGATTTCCGACAAAGTAATCAATAAACATAGTCATAATGTTCAAATATGTTTTATTTACATAGTTTCTCCTATAACATCACTTAGCTATGTGCACTGTGCAGAGCAGTAGGCAGAGTCTGGTAGGTACGGTCATGCTAGCTAAGTAGGGTAGGAATGAGTACCTACCTAGACTAGTGGTCCCGATTAGGATCTCCGAAGTCGAGAATTAAAATAACTGCACAGTAGGTAGAAGTAGTAGAGCTCTTTGTGAAGGGCCCGTCCGGGGAAGTGCTATCACCATGCCCCTATTTCTGTCGTGAGGCAGCGTGCCTGTTTCTGTGGGTGCCAGTGAGCACTGGCACGTGAGGCTGAACACCTCAAGTTAATGGTCGCAGGGCAGTGCATCGTAGGTCACGTTCCTGACGTGCGTGACCTACAAAGCAATGCGTTGTTGTGACCCAAAGGGCAGAGGGGCAATTTTGTAATAAATGAAACAACCAAACAGGAGATTAAATTATGTATATTACATTCCCAACACGCACCCGCGCCCACCGCTCGCGTCTTACAAAACTTTGGTTACTCTACGTACAATTACATACATTACCTAGGTATCCTAACATTCATTACTCTATCCATGCACCTTCGCATCGTTAAATCATACAATCTTTTAGATACCACCTCTGTGCAACTTTAAAAGACGTTATTGCATATTTTTATCTTGAATTATGTTTGATATTTAATTCTTTAGTCTCCATAGTACATTATCTCGGGCATCTTGGTGTGATGTGCACAGGCACGACTAAATCTTATTTAAAATCTAATAACGCCTTCTTAGGTCGCCTAGAGCGTAGCCTGAACTAAATTCATTGCAAGATGCGATAGCACCGAACAATCCTTGAGCAGTCACAAACAAAATACATTGATATACAAAAGTGCTAGAAAGGTCGAAAACTGAGCAGGAATAGAAAATGTTCGTATCTATAAGGCCGTAAGTCTATGTGGTAAGCATTGCATACACTGACCATCAATTCTTGATACTTTCGAAATATCAGAAATTGATCCATTTATGCTTACGCTCTTGTTTTTAGTTAGTAATCGGCCTTACAGTGTTTAGGAAGACAGAAACACAGAGATCAGTAAAACCGCAGCGTGTATAAATTCGAGGAATTTCATCAAAAGATGTCTCCCTTTCGACGTCGTTTGGGCTACAATTATTGTAAATTAAGTTCTGAGCCCCGTTTTGGCATTTTGTGAGAAAACAATGCATTTAGTGAAGTCTTGAGTTAGTTATACTCTTTTATTCTTACACAAGTAGTTTTTGAGTATAGTTTGTTTATTTGTACAAAATCTGCCGGATTTGTAATATTTATTGAACAAGGCCCAGCCCTAACAGAGAACTCGGAGGCCTAGGGATGAACACACAGACGTTTACATATTTGGCATTGCATTATATTGGACTCAAATCTTACACTAAACGATATGACACATTTAAAAGTTCTAAATAAAATTGCTTCGCACAAGTCAACAATTAAAATATAATTATAATAATTTGAATAATCACAATATTAAACTAAATAGAATTTAAGCGGTTAGTGTGAGAAGACTAGCACTAACCGATGTGGCTTTAGTTTTTAAACTTAAAGAGCATTTTATTTGATAATTTGGCTGATAAAACGCATTTGTCCCAGTTTTTTGTGAAAATTATAGTAATAACCAAAAAGGTTAATAGTTTCAAATTCCTAAATATGCGAAAAACCCTCAATTAATTTAAAACCTAAAGCCAAAAATAAAGAGTATTTTAGATAAGTGTGTAACAAACACTTCACAGCCAATCGCACGCATAATCTCTATCAATAGCGAGTGGATTCAAAACGAATACACTTTCAATGCTCACTTATCGATTGGAGATTCTGAGTGCGGCTGTTAGCACAAAAGTAACATAAGTTAGACAGAGCGTCCGCACCTCCCTTCCTTAGACTAATAACGAGTTCTCTCGCAAATATCTTACTTACTTACTTTATTTATAAATGCAATACAATCTCGCGCCGTGATGTGTACGTAGCAGAGATCTTATAACTAGCACTCACTGGTTTTGAAGTCTGACAAACACACAATACTTCTCTGTCAATTACATAAATGCACTCGCCATTATTTAGTGGTGATTATGGAACACCTCCCAAAACTGAGGAAGGCGTAACTGAACTCAGTTTTTTATATGAGACCTTGATATCATGAGACTTCAAACCAGGATTCCCAATCGCTTTTCCACAAAATGTCTTTTACATAGAACGTATTGTATGAAAAACGAGTGCCTTACAATACATAGTACATAAACTTACATCTACAACTATTATTAGGTACATAAATAAACTAAAAATCTCTCAGATTCAATAAACTATTGAATTTTTTTAGAAAACAAACAGGTTTTGTGCGGTTAATCACAATCCGCTTTCAAAAACACAACCTTGCTAATAAACTCTTAGTAAACTGACCAGAAACTTGGCTTAGCCGACTTCGTCAAGGATCTATATTAGTGTTGATTGACAATTCACAAGAAAATGTACAATGCAAGCATTTGAGCAGTTTAGCCCAGTTATTACTAGTGACTTTGTAAATTTGCTCAAACATAAATTGACAAACGCCTGTTTTGTTCAATAATACCAACAGTTTATTAGCAAGGAAGATAATAAAGTAAATTATTTTAAAGCCAAAAGACCAAGGGTCAATATAAATCTAAATTTAATTATTGAGCCGAAGAAATGGAAACATTCTAAATACAATTAAAAATGGACAGTCGCTATTGTGGCAGTTACTGTGACTTTTATACAACTTCTATGCCCGACCAATACAAAAAATACAGGTTGTATTTCAGAAGAGTATTTTCTAATTTTTTGTCTTTTTGAAGTCGATTTTCAACATTTTATTAACAAAATATTTATTACTGAATCTAATGTGAATTATTTTCTAGACACATCTACGTTACAGTATTTTTGTAAGTTTTTTCTTTTGTCGTTTAACCTACGACATTGAATCATTACATGCTAATTTACCTCTTTATTCATACAGAGACTACTAATTTCATTATTTGTAATATCGATTCAAGTAGTACTACTAAAATTGAGATACTAACAGCCCTGGCTACCGTGTTCAGCCACTTTACAAGTCTTGCTTACAAAGACGTGCTACTACTAATAGAAACCCCCACAAGTATTCTGACATTAAGTGATAAAAAACTGGTACCGTTAAATACACTCTTGGCAGTATTTGAGTAATATTGTCCAGTCCCGAAAATAAATAAGAATCCCTTCGTAAGTGTTTCAGAGATTAAATTGCCGATAGGTGGCGGTGATGGTGGTAGAACAGTACTCAAATCCGCATTTTTATTTTTTTAAAGGCCATTAAAGACTTAAAGATTTAAAGGCCAAGGCGGTAATCCAACTCGCACCTCTCAACTCACATCCGTTACATTGAAAAAAATACATATTTTTTTAGATTTTTCAAGCATTTAGTAGTAACTTTGTAAAGTGGTTAAGCACACCGTATACATAAGTTGACAAATCATTATTATCATTGAGCCCAAATCCTCAAAACTATGAACTAATTAATTTCCACTATTTGCCTTAAAACTTTGTTCAAGATAAAGCAACGTCATCTATTTTCAATAATACAAACTATTAAACCAGTCAGAAAAATGTCCGTCAACTTCGTAACTTAACCTTGAACAGAGTTAGAATGTTCCAAAATGATTTTCCCTATGTCTTATCTTGCTCATTCACTTAACACATTCATTTATAACACACGAACTACTCTCTTTATATAGCGACGTTTTTGCGTTTTTTGTCTCGTTCTATCTTTTGAGGACAGACTGATATCGTGAAACGAATGTTCCGAATTTCTCATTCACTTTGTAACCTTAGACAGAAAACGCTAAACCGTTATAACATTGTCAGTTATATAAGAATTCTCCGTGATTTTCTTTTGTATGTCAAAATTATTACAATTTCTCCGGAAAAACTGACTGTATTTCCTTATCATCCGAAATCACCTATGGAAATATAATTTACGTGTCACGTTTCAGTACTTCAGCATATCTTCGTCGAGTTCCGTTAGCGGCATTTTACTGTCTATCACTGAAAAAAGAAAAAACTACAATGAGTACAGAAAAATAAAAAGGGAAGGGGTCAGCCCTCTTACTTCAATATTCATTCTAGAATACACATAGATAACCACTGAAATAATAGATAAAAATATACACAAGTAAATAAGATATCTATAGGTACTTCATTTTGTAATACAAGACAATACAGAGTGGTCATTTGAGATCGGCCAGTAATGCGGATCCATATTTCTCAAATACTTATCGAAATTCACGAAAAATTTATCAAAAAATTGATTTTCTTTAGTAAATTGCTTTCAAAATTTGTGCCCTAGATAACTTTTAAATTAACAGTCTTCTTCCAATCTTCGTCCCATCTCAAATGATCAATCTGTAGATAGATTATCGTAAATTACGATCGGACTAGCGCCATTAAAACCAGCATGTTCGTCTATACAGCCACAGTTACTGTTCAAATGACGTTGAATAAAAAAAGAGAGATGAAACGCTACAAAACAATAAAAACTCAATCAACATAAACAACCATGAATGAGCAAGTCACTGACCCGAAGAATGTCAAAGTCAAACTTACACGTTCTTTAAAAAAGAGTCAATAAACTGATAAATTACCCAAGACCTGTAATCATATCAGACAATCCTTATTACAAGTATATAATGAGATACAAACACAAAACACTAGCATAAAACATCATCCCTCTAAAATAAGTGTTGCAAAGCGAAGAATCTACCATCGGTCACAAGTTTTCTAGAGACATCACAACTGAGACCAGATCTGGCTTAAAGCAGTGACTAAGAATAAACTAGTGACGCGAAGAAGAATCCTCCCAAGCAGAAGTACCTATTGGCAGTAGAAGTCGTGGTAGAAGTAGTGGATATCCTGATCTTGTTAAGGTTACAGGTAGTAGTACTGTTCCCGGCGCTGTCGAGTACGTCTGCCGTATAGCTGCGCGCGGGGCATGCTACGGAGTCAATTTGTTACTTTTTATATATAAATATCATACATCTTAGTAACCACATCACCCAGAATGAAACAGTCGCGGTATTACGTTCGAGGCTGTGTGTTTTTTACACCCTTGTTTTCAATAAAAGCTAATTTGTTACAACAGAATACTGGAAGTAAGACAGAAAACAATAGAAACGATTATGATATCAGATAAGTGGCTCTGCATATTATGCTCCATGTGTCCGTTATACAAATCAAAACAGGTGACGCTAGAAACAATTTGAATTTTTGAGAGCGATTAAGCCTTTAGAGCAAATTTAATATGAAAGGTCACACACATACACTGTACTAAGAGGTTATGAAACACACACAGCCCTAACGATACCTAGGACTAGGACCGTGAACTCACGTTGGTCCGGGATAGTAGTATGGCGGAGGTCGCTCGTACTCAGTAGGTCCGTGGTAGCGAGGGGGTCCTTCTTCCCAGTGCCTGTAACCAACAACCAACGCGCCGTGTACCGTCACCGTGTACGTGCAAACAAACACTTTACATCTCACCCAATAAGGCTCAATTTGATACATGCTTCACATGCGTACAAAACCGTTGGAGCAAAACTAAAACCAAATGGCATGATATAAATTCTTAAGTACCTACCATTGGGAGTCACAGGTACAGTTATGAATTACAAGGACCAGAATTTTTAGAAGGCGATCTATATTTTTTGTAAGATGTTGACATTTATAGTGCTGAAAACCTAAGCGTGCGATAAGTGAGAAAAGCTCATTCACGATCAAGAAAGTATATCACTCGAACTGAGTGACACTAGTGCAGGCACTGTAATCGTCATTTCAGATGTGATAAATATTTCAATACTTATTTAAACCGCAAGAAATAAACTAAGCGAAGGTATACCTGTTACCTACTACTTCTGTGTCGGAAGAAAAATCTTTCTTCACTGTGGAGAACCGTCTCGTATATTTGAAACTACCCTCCGCTTAGATGATTTCGCTCGGTCAGGGATATGGTGTATACGTTGTACTAACTTTGGCGCCATATCATTATATCTGCGCGCGTGGTGTGCGTCGAGAGGCGGCGGGGCGGGGTCTGCGCCGCGCCCCCCCGCCGCGCCGCCCCCCTCCCCCTCGCGCGCGCCGCTCCCCCCGCTGCCGCCGCCGCCCCCGCCGCCGCCGACCCGCCGCGTCGCCCGCTTCTCTGCCTTGTAGGCGCTAAACAACAACGACACGTTCATATCATCGCCGTAGGTGGATTCCGCTGCCCATTTAGAAAGATTTTTTGTTTGTGGATCGCAAAGAATTTATGATAAGCCATCAGATATTACAAATTACATGACTCGTTGAAAAGGAGTACGGTTCCTTCTCAAATGAGCAGCGTTGATCCAAACAGTATTGTTTTTTTTTATATTGTAAAAAACCATTGAATAGAATATAGGTTTTGATAAATACAGTTACTGGAAATTCAAAATGTAAACTAGTAATTACTAGGGATTCATTAAAATTTTATGTTATTTAAAAGCTTTAAAGACTTTTAGATTGTAAAATAAAATTCACCAGTCAGTGTTAAAATAAGTTTCAAATCCTCAATCAACTGAATAATAGGAGCGAAAAACTCATGCAAAGTAAATAAGAGCGAAAGTTCTAATTTACGTTTTCTTCAGAAAAATGGTTATGAGAAAACAATCAAACGAAGTTTGTTAGATATTTATGTTAAAAAATACACACACAAAGAAGCCAACACACAACAACGAAGAAGGAAAAGGGGCAACAATATACAATTACTACAAACACATACTAGGGGGCAAGGTATAGGAGCACCCGATAGCAAGCTAAAAACGCAGGCAATAGATATGAATTTGTAAGGTTTTACCACGTCTGGACGATATGTAGTAGAGTCCGAGTAACTATAGCCACAATAGCTCAAATCATCACTAGAATCATCACTATACTAGAATAAAGTTTACATCGAAAATTATTTCTAATAATTAATACCTTACACTGTAGGTATAAATGTAAAACATCAAAATGTACTTAGCTAAGATATACTATAGATAATAAACATCGAAATTGTTATTATACGAGACTTAGTAGAAAAGGTTATAAAATATTATATTGATAATGAGTACACATAGTTTCTTAACTTTAGATCAATTCACTTCAGTGCCCGCCACGTTCTATGACGAAAATTTACAAACAAAACCAACAATTTTGAAACAGTTTTTCATTATTTGAGTATTTTTATAAATAAATAAGTTAACTGGAAAAAGGATACCAACGCCAAGAGCATAGTAATTAAAAAGAAATGGCTAAACAAAAAAAAGTTTTTTCTAAAATACCGAGTAAATTTTGTCTGAAAATTTTCGTCTGCAACAAGTGACCATAACATACTTTCCATTACATAATATGTATTACTAAAGATTAGGATAATCATTTCAATAACACTTAAAAGCCTAATGATTTTCGAAGCACGTTTTTGAAGAAGTAACATTTTGATATGCAAAGGTTTTTTTACAAAAATGTATTCAAAGCTTGTGTATTGTAGCATTTCATTTATTTTGGCAGAATAGTTTTTCGTATCAGTCGAAAGCTAATGGAGAGCTATTTAAATTTACGCGCCAAGACGCAAGTTGGTGAGTGAGTTGTTGAAACGTTGTAAGGGCGACCTCTGGTAACGAATAGAAACACTATAAATGGCTAGGCAGATGGCTGGCGAAGAGCGCCATCTGTTAAGTAGTAGCCGCAAAATACAGGATTTGACAGATGTCAACACTTTTGTGGGTAGCGATGTTCGTATCGAACGGTGTCTACTAGTGACATCTGTTACGAAGTAGTCGCATGTCGATAGGGTCGGAGAAGGAGAGAAATAGGGTTTAGCTTGTGTTGGAAAAGGACAACGTTTTCACCATCAGCAAGACGCGAGTGCCTCCATTGGCGAGTAGTGTAACTAACTAAGAAATAAACTATATTAGCGGGTGAATAGAAATAATTTGGTTGGGTCGATGTGTGAAGCGAGCTCGCAATTACAGACATTAAAAATGCTGGCCGGAGAGACGAATATGCCGTGGATTATTGGAGCAAGTGTTCTGGAATATTCTGGGCGGAAGTTTGTGGCTCGAGGTGCGGGGTATATGGTAGCCGAGGTGATAAAAGGCGCGTGCGGAGCCGCCGGGGGCATTCCACGGAAAAGACGCCGAGCCTAGAAGAATCGCCGGTACGTACGAAAGCTGCACCCTGGCACCGTTGGGTTTGTGGAGGAGTCCTCGCTAACCAGATTTGGGTATTACAGACGAAGCTGCGCCAACGAATACCATCACCGCGTGCCCAGAGACGAGCCCCAGCACACGAAGCCAGCATTCTCGCTGCCGATACGAGCCGACTGCAAGCTGGGCGAGCGCCCATTTCTGGTACGTAGGGGATCTGAGAAGCATCACACAGCATGGGGCATACAGGGGAGGATCAGTTGTATTTTTAGGGACGCAGCATCCTGCGGGCTGTGTCCGCACGTTGCCAAGATTAACCTGTTGTCTTGTATTTTTCAGTTCGCTGACACCGTCTGCGTGGCGCCTCCCTTTTCTTTCGCCTGTGCGGGGGCGCGAGACACGTGGCGGGGGCAGTCGGCGACTGCACGGCAGGGCACGTGGCGGCAGGGCACGTGGGTGACGTCGCACGTGAACGATAAGCGCCCGTCGGAGATTCTGAGGTGGGCCAGTGCCAATTTATTTTTATGCGGAAGGAGTAGGCGCGTCAGGACAGTTCTCCGTGGAGTCCTGGTCTGTTGTTTGTTGCCAAGAGATTGTTTGCTGCCGTAGAGAGTGCTATTTTTGTTGTCAATAGGTAGGGTTTCGTTGACGTGGTAATTGCCATCGTTTTTGTCGTGCGTTTTACTATGTTACCATCCTGTCGGTCAGAATACGGTCGCTTGGGTTATTTTAGAGGCGGACGCCAGGGGTGACTCACAAGTTAGTTTTCTGTGGGTTTCATTTAATTGGGTCATCCGGGGCCTTGGGATTGGTAAATTCAAATATCCACATCTCCGACACACTAAGCAGTAACCTCTCCCTGAATAAATTTGTGCTCGCTTGAGAGCTATGGTTTGGATAAAGTTTGAACATATGGTCACTAAACATCCCGTGTAAATAATATAAGCATTATTGATTTTTATGTATTCCACGAGGTCATTGAACCTCTCATGTATCCATGATAGCCATTGCTTACATTTTATGTAAAGGAATATATTGTTGTCCCGTGAGGTCATTAAACCTCTCATATGTATAAGGTGTCCCTTTAAATTTCTTTGTTCAATCCCATGTCAGAGAACGTAGCGTTCAATGTATTTGTAACTTGTTGATTAGTAGTAGGTTCATTTGTAAGAAAGATAGTCTGGCATGTGGATAACCTCTATTCTGGTTAATAGCTGAGCATATAAATTTGTAGTTAAGTAGCTATTTGAGCTCACTTTAAGGTCATGTAAATGAAGGATCACTTTAGGATTATATAGTATATAAGATAGCATAGCTGTGCAGTTTCAATTTTTCATTCCTAAGCTAATGTACATGTCATGTAAGAGGTATGTGTTCTTTAAATAAAACGCTGTAACTGATTTCTAACATTTATTTTATTTTAGAATAAAAATCTTTTGTGCGGTAGGAACATCGAACCCCAACTGAGCTAGTCAGGGCCAACGCAGCCGAAATAGTCGGTCTGCCTGTCTGCACCCAGTTTTCCACCGTTACAAAATGGCGCCCAACTTCTAGTTTTAATTTTTTTGAAATATTTTGAATTTTTTTTTGAAAATTTTTTTTTGAAAATTTTTTTTTGTGTTTAGTGACCACTGTAGGTAGGCGTTATTGTAACATTTTAGAGCAACAGACAAGGCAACAGACAACAGTCCAGCTAATTTTAAGTATATTTTAGGTTCTTTGTGTATCATGTGTGTATTTTCTTAGGGTGTATAATTTTATTGTGTGTGCTTTTCTACCGATGTATTCTTTCACCTGTGTATTTTTCTGCTAGTGTATTTTTGTAAGAGTGTATTCCTGTCCTGATGTAAAATTTTTTTTGGGCACTTCCTTCCTTTCATGTTAGGGAGATAGTCTTGCAAAGTGCTACTGTGGTTATATTTTTTTGTATGCTGCGATCAGCATAGAGTTTTTTGTATGTATATTGCAAGACTAATATTTGTTAAAGTTTTGCAACGGATTAGAAACCATAATACACTTCTGTGGTTAGCGACCAGCTGTTGAAACTTATAACAGTTTAATTTTATTTACGAGTCCTCTCGTACACGCACACACACACCCTCACACACACACACAAACCTGGGATTTTCGAAACTTTTGAGGGGTAAACATTAGATTATTTTTTGGGGAGGTAGGGTTAGGCGTTTGGAACTAAAAATTTTTTTTTTTGCCTTGACCTACATTCTAATGTTTACCTTGAGTATAGAGTAAAATTTTTTTTTAGCGTTATTGTGTTTATTTTGGAGGAATTGCTTTCACGTTTGATGGTTATAGCACGTTTTTTATTTAAGGAGGCTCGTTTCAAAAGTTTTTTTTTTACATCGTTTGCTTCTGGTAGTTTTCCCATTTGTCTTTGGGTACCGTGGTTTTATTATAGGGAGACAAGATGACAGATCCGGCGATCCACGTGCACAGTTTGTCGAAGGAGGAACTTCAATATGAGGTCTCCATAAGGTCTGAGACTCCGGAGCCCACGGTGGATAAGCTTCGTAAACAGCTTAAAAAGCTTTTGCTAGAGGTTCAGTCGGAGGAGGTTACGGATGCTCCGCCCCAAACACAGGAACAGTTTTTGTTGCTTCAACTAAAGGTGCACGAGTTGGGTTTAAAATGGTCTGAGTACGAGGACACCAAGGACAAAGGCAGTTTTCTGCGCGCTCGTGCTTTGGCAGGACACCTTTATTTCAGGTTGTCCAGGGTTCCAGAAGGAGAGAGTGAGGAGCAACGGACACTAAGGGAGAAGGAGTTATTGGCCGTTGTATTCTTCATTGATAAGATCAACGGAAGGGACCCAGTACAGGCAGAAGGTCCCAACGAGGTGTTGCCAGCAGTGAGTGATAGCACCCATCAACGTGTTGTCGTAGAATGCGCGGGTCCTAAGGTTCCGATTGCGAAGTGGGGTGTCAAGTTTGATGGAGTAGGAGATGTCAGGTCATTTTTAGAGAGGTTGCAGGAACTTAGTGCAGCGAACGGTACCAGAGAGGGAAAACTATTTGAGTCAGCTTCTGAGCTTTTTACTGACCAGGGTTTGCTTTGGTTCAGGGGCATCAAAGACCAAGTTTCTTCGTGGAGCGAGCTGTCGTCATTGTTGATAGAGGAGTTTAGCCCGATAGACTACGATTATAGGTTATTAGGAGAAATAAGGGCGAGGACACAAGGAGTGGAGGAGCCCAGTCATATTTACTTCTCGATTATGAACTGCTTGGTTGCTAGGTTGAAGAATCCACTGCCAGAACAGGAGTTATTAGAGATTCTGCTCCACAATATTAGGCCGTCTTTTACAGAACAACTAGCTTTAGTAGACATAACATCAATTGCGTCGCTAAAAGATAAGTGTAGGAGGCTAGAGGCAGCAAAGCAGCGATCAGATTTTTTCATAGAACCATCTAGAATATCGACTAGGACATTAAACCCAACACTGGCGTACAAGGGCTCCAAGCCGCGGTCACAGCTGGCGGCGGTGTCCACTCAGCAGGAATCAGATAGAACACCACAATCTGGTTGTTTTAGGTGTGGCGGCATGGGACATTGGTCTAAGGATTGCAGGAAGGGAAGATTTAATCAGCAGGTCAAGTGCTATAACTGTGGTGAATTAGGCTACACAGTCAGGAGTTGCCCTAAGTGTAGGGGAAGGACGGAGACCAGGCCTCGGCAACAACTGGAAGATTCTAACAATTAAGTAGGTAGAACCGTCCGTTTTTGGTGTTGTCGGTAGATTTGGTATATTTTTTTGTATAGATTTTGTATATATTTTGTGGATATTTTTGAAGTCACCTGTTGTTTCGCAAAATGTCAGCCTGGAATACCAAGGGAAAAGTTTGCAGGAGAATTAGGTCTCCTGGCAGATAATACTCAAGGCACACCAGGCGAACACGAGAACGTACAATCTCAGGAGAAGAGAAGCGACAGTGAAAGTAGGGGACATCGTCTGGAAAAGAACCCATCCGCTCAGCGACGCGGCAAAGTTCAAGATGGCGAAGTTATGTCCTAAGTACGAGAAATGCAGGGTGAAAGTGGTACTGTCACCACTGGTCTTCGAGTTAGAGGACATGGACGGGAAGATTTTAGGGTCTTGGCACATGAAAGACCTAAAGGTTTAGGGTTTCACAACACCACAGTAGGTGTTGTGAACTGTAGGTAAATATTTGGTTTGGTTTTGGTTTGTAAGGCAGTAGGAAATATGATAACTCATTTTTCTTGTAGATTTTGGTTTGTTCTTTTTTGGAAAATGTTTGTTTGTATGTCTAAAGGGCAGACGGGTGAAAGGACTACATATAGGACCAGGCGTGAGATGGAGTTAGGTTTCTTGCAGTGAGGAGCAGAATGGATGAGCAGAGCGTATCCACCACAAAGGGTAGGACACGTACGGGCGAGAGGTCGCGTACCCACGGTTCCACGTAGGGTATCGCTAGGCGTGAATGGTGATGGTTGTAAAGAAGGGTATGTAGATTAGACATTTGCATAATGAGAGATGAAGCATGCAAGATTGATGAATGGATGGCGATAAGAAAGGGGAGGCAAGAGGAACAGGTATAACGACGTCGCCGCAGATGGGTCCACTCCGATAGCCGGTCTCCCACGATAAAGACGTGCCAGTTTTGTTTGTATTTTACGGTTCAAGGACGAAACGATTGTTTCAGCTGTACAAGTGACGACTTGAGAAGACCGCTAATTTTATGAGGCCACGCCATGGTAGAAGGGATCTCCGGGCGTGGAGGGAATGTACAAGGATTGTATAAAGTTTTTTTTACAGGAGAATTTGTTTTAGGCTAGTTTAGTAGATAAGGAATTGTACGTTTTTTTTACAGTGATAAGGAGTTTGGTTTGTTCTTATATTTTTTTTTTGTTCGTCAAGTTTATTTTGAGTTGTAATATGTGCATATGGTTATAGTTAGATATAAAGCTTTTCATTTCAGTACCAGCGCTGAGGGCAGCGCAGTTTCACTAAGTGTAGTGAAACTTTTAACGGCCGGGGGGGTATTGTAGCATTTCATTTATTTTGGCAGAATAGTTTTTCGTATCAGTCGAAAGCTAATGGAGAGCTATTTAAATTTACGCGCCAAGACGCAAGTTGGTGAGTGAGTTGTTGAAACGTTGTAAGGGCGACCTCTGGTAACGAATAGAAACACTATAAATGGCTAGGCAGATGGCTGGCGAAGAGCGCCATCTGTTAAGTAGTAGCCGCAAAATACAGGATTTGACAGATGTCAACACTTTTGTGGGTAGCGATGTTCGTATCGAACGGTGTCTACTAGTGACATCTGTTACGAAGTAGTCGCATGTCGATAGGGTCGGAGAAGGAGAGAAATAGGGTTTAGCTTGTGTTGGAAAAGGACAACGTTTTCACCATCAGCAAGACGCGAGTGCCTCCATTGGCGAGTAGTGTAACTAACTAAGAAATAAACTATATTAGCGGGTGAATAGAAATAATTTGGTTGGGTCGATGTGTGAAGCGAGCTCGCAATTACAGACATTAAAAATGCTGGCCGGAGAGACGAATATGCCGTGGATTATTGGAGCAAGTGTTCTGGAATATTCTGGGCGGAAGTTTGTGGCTCGAGGTGCGGGGTATATGGTAGCCGAGGTGATAAAAGGCGCGTGCGGAGCCGCCGGGGGCATTCCACGGAAAAGACGCCGAGCCTAGAAGAATCGCCGGTACGTACGAAAGCTGCACCCTGGCACCGTTGGGTTTGTGGAGGAGTCCTCGCTAACCAGATTTGGGTATTACAGACGAAGCTGCGCCAACGAATACCATCACCGCGTGCCCAGAGACGAGCCCCAGCACACGAAGCCAGCATTCTCGCTGCCGATACGAGCCGACTGCAAGCTGGGCGAGCGCCCATTTCTGGTACGTAGGGGATCTGAGAAGCATCACACAGCATGGGGCATACAGGGGAGGATCAGTTGTATTTTTAGGGACGCAGCATCCTGCGGGCTGTGTCCGCACGTTGCCAAGATTAACCTGTTGTCTTGTATTTTTCAGTTCGCTGACACCGTCTGCGTGGCGCCTCCCTTTTCTTTCGCCTGTGCGGGGGCGCGAGACACGTGGCGGGGGCAGTCGGCGACTGCACGGCAGGGCACGTGGCGGCAGGGCACGTGGGTGACGTCGCACGTGAACGATAAGCGCCCGTCGGAGATTCTGAGGTGGGCCAGTGCCAATTTATTTTTATGCGGAAGGAGTAGGCGCGTCAGGACAGTTCTCCGTGGAGTCCTGGTCTGTTGTTTGTTGCCAAGAGATTGTTTGCTGCCGTAGAGAGTGCTATTTTTGTTGTCAATAGGTAGGGTTTCGTTGACGTGGTAATTGCCATCGTTTTTGTCGTGCGTTTTACTATGTTACCATCCTGTCGGTCAGAATACGGTCGCTTGGGTTATTTTAGAGGCGGACGCCAGGGGTGACTCACAAGTTAGTTTTCTGTGGGTTTCATTTAATTGGGTCATCCGGGGCCTTGGGATTGGTAAATTCAAATATCCACATCTCCGACACACTAAGCAGTAACCTCTCCCTGAATAAATTTGTGCTCGCTTGAGAGCTATGGTTTGGATAAAGTTTGAACATATGGTCACTAAACATCCCGTGTAAATAATATAAGCATTATTGATTTTTATGTATTCCACGAGGTCATTGAACCTCTCATGTATCCATGATAGCCATTGCTTACATTTTATGTAAAGGAATATATTGTTGTCCCGTGAGGTCATTAAACCTCTCATATGTATAAGGTGTCCCTTTAAATTTCTTTGTTCAATCCCATGTCAGAGAACGTAGCGTTCAATGTATTTGTAACTTGTTGATTAGTAGTAGGTTCATTTGTAAGAAAGATAGTCTGGCATGTGGATAACCTCTATTCTGGTTAATAGCTGAGCATATAAATTTGTAGTTAAGTAGCTATTTGAGCTCACTTTAAGGTCATGTAAATGAAGGATCACTTTAGGATTATATAGTATATAAGATAGCATAGCTGTGCAGTTTCAATTTTTCATTCCTAAGCTAATGTACATGTCATGTAAGAGGTATGTGTTCTTTAAATAAAACGCTGTAACTGATTTCTAACATTTATTTTATTTTAGAATAAAAATCTTTTGTGCGGTAGGAACATCGAACCCCAACTGAGCTAGTCAGGGCCAACGCAGCCGAAATAGTCGGTCTGCCTGTCTGCACCCAGTTTTCCACCGTTACAGTATTTATTATTGTAAAAGGAGATCCAAAATGTATTAAAATGCATGTTAATCATGTTAGTAACACTGTAGCTGATATTATTATGGCTTATAAAATACAATATTCGTCAAAAATAAGCAATTTACAATTAATATTTCTTACAAAATCTAAGCATTACAGTATGTGAATATCAAAACTATGTGAAAATGCTGTAAAATGCCTTATGTAACAAATTCTAGATTATGAATAATGCTAAATCCTATGATTTATTCGAGATCAGAAACTTGTACCAGCGTTGCATTATTATATTAGTATTGGTTTTGGAAAAGACCTTAAACCTATTTCATGACGTCGATTTCAGAGCTTCAAAGCTTTGGTCGATTTTGTTTCAGACATGGAAATATAACGAGGTTGAAGCGGTTCAGTATAAGCGAATGGACGTTTTTGTATCACATTGTAAGCAAGCAATTCCTTAATTAATGATACAATTTTGATATGATTACTTTACAATATGGACAGTGCTGTAGTTTTAATTGTGTCAAGGCCAACAGACACTGGAGCACTACGTACCAACGCAGTTTCTTCAAATGATAATTGAAATGAGAAGAACTATCTGATTATTTTAGTCAGACTCAAACAGATAGCTTTGAAAACTGAATATTACCTCTACGCGACTAAGCTAACTCAAATAGCGTGTGCATGCGTATTTTATATGTAGAGACAGATTGCATGACTCATGATGGTCATCGTCATTATGACTTTATGATGCCTTTAATGTTATCATCAGAGATGAAAAATATGGTCATGTATGGTATGTAAGTATCAGAATTTAGAGATGTATGTCTCATACAAAAAACGCACATGTGACACGGCATGCTTCAGTGACCGTTGGCCTTTACAACAGCCTACAACGCCGGAAGACATTTGAACCAACTACATTCCACTCCACACCATCTAGTATAAATTGGTCACGTTCCTAACTTTTAAGTCATTCGTGGACATCTCTTAACAATCCAAAACCACAAAATTCCTTTTAAAATTAGTCAATACCTACAACATTATTAATAGTCAAGTTGACATTCAATTTCGATGCAAAATTACATTACGAGTGCATTTTTACACAAAAGTTTCAAAATTGTTTAGATGAATATCAAACCCTATTTTTATCAAAAAGATGTCTATGAAAAACTAAGAACTGTCAAAGCTTGGAGTGTCTGTCATAACATTAATTTGACTGAATTAATTGAGTCAGAAAATGGGCTATTAGCTGTTCATAAGCGACATTGATTATTATTAATCTAGTAAACATTACAGCGAATGGAAAATCGCTGGGTAATAAAAATATTATGCATGCATAAATAACTTAAACTATGATTAACTTTCATTTAAGTTTAAACAACTCTGAATTACATAATAAGTCCTAAAACCAGTGATGCAATTACTTAACTTTGTTGCAATCACTTTAGGAAAACTGTGTAAAAAAAAAGGTCTTTTTGGCAATTACTAGCTGTCTAATCTTGTCCGCAACTAGTGTTACTATCGATTGGTAATCGCAGTTTCAAATACAAGCTGATTGCAACAAACTTACATAACCGCCCACAATTCAAATAACGAACACAAAACAGCGCCATCTATCAGCAGCCGTGTCTAAACAGTTACTCGGACTCGTGTATCCCCGACTCGTTGTCCTCGTCCTTAACATCGAGCCTGGTCTTGAGGTCGTCGATGAGCGCCGCGGGCGGGGGTACCAGCTGGCAGATGACGTCATCGCCGTCGAGGAGGAGCTGCGTGCCCGAGTGCGGGGGCGAGGCGGCGGGCGCGGGGGGGGCCGACGGCGCGGGGGGCAGGGGGGCGCTGCGCTCGCGCCACTCCGCTATCTTGCCCTCGATGTCGAGCGTGCTCCGCTTAGAGCCGCTACGTAAGGCAGGTAGTTTGCAGTTGTGGTACACCAGGTTTATTGACAGTGTATGTTTCAGTTTGGGACGATGAAAATTTAATTAGTGCATGAATAATATATTGCATTGTTAATTTAACAGTAATACTCGTATGTTCCCAAAAAAACTTTTTTTGAATATCCAAAGGCCCTTATATTAAGGAAAAATAATAAGAGAATTGTTCCATAAACTGTCAATAAATCTATCTCAAATGTTCTTACGCCAATCCATCACCGGCATACACTTATTCAACCTATCCAATGGAATGTGGTCCCTACCCGTTGTTAAAGAACAGAAAGAAATAAAAGTAAATGAACTAAACATAAAGTAAAGAGTCCATGCGGGAGTACAGTACATGCTTAGAACTTGGTAGATTTTATTTTACAATCATGCTATCATACATTTTGTTACAGATACAGTCCTTAACCTTAGAAAAATAAAATAACAAGCTATAAAAATCATGCGTAAGGCCCAGTATCCACTAAAGGGGAGTGAATCTAAAATCCGCATCACGGTTTGGTTGGAAACCGGGCCTTAGTGTGCTCCGATCTTTACACGCGTCAAAGGCGCCGCCGCGCGCTTATTGGTCAGCGGCGTTGTAAAGATAGTCGCACACTTGTTTTATTTACTTAAAAAGCCATGCGTTGCGGGTTGGCTAGGAAAGGCTAAGGGGTGTCCTGGGGGCACTTACTTGGCAAGGGGTACGTTATCGCGGTCCGCGTACGCGTCATACAAATACTCGCTGCAACAGACAACAGACGTGACGTCAGTCATCGTCGCGATACACCGCAAGGGGGGAATCACCCGCACACAATCTAATATCAAGCAGTAGAGAGTTTACTAAAGTTGGCAGAAGTCTATACTTCTCTCTTGCTCAGTTGCAAGAGTGAACGAGACAAGACATTAGCCACAAACAAGTTGATTTCAAGGTTTTTATAAGTCGATGAAATTAAAGTATTCTCTTTACTGCTTGAATATCTATTGTGCCAATACACAGAGCAACAGTTTCTAAGTGTATTTTCGTACTTTATTAAAATAACATAGGGTCTAAAACTGTGCGTTATGTTGCTTTGCATACCCCGGGTAGTAAAAGCTGACTTTGGGAGTAAATAGACATTGCAAGGCACCGCTTACACAACAAAAGAAAAAAACTGTCATTTGGGGGGAAAAAATTGACGAACTTCCCTACTTTTACAAGAGATAAAAGTTCCTATAGACTAAAGACATTTTATATTAATGAGAATGTCTGAGAAGACCACCATTTCAAATCTAAAAGAAACCTTACTAACAGCTAGAAAAACTTTCTAGGAAGAAACATCGAATTATAATTTACAAGAATAGAAAACTACACCACACTAGATCTCTTAGAATAGTTCAATTCTTAAATATGCTGATTATTATTCTATCGATATGACGAATGATGATGAGAACCAAATAAAATAAAAAAAACAAAAGTACTATCAGGGACTTGGCAAATAAAATGGTAAATCTATGTAGTACGTACACTGCTGGTTGCGTTCTAGAAGTAGGTAGATACGAACCGGGCCGCAAGCAATGTAACAGCAGGCATGCCCTATTACTTCATTGTACTTTCAAAGATACTGGGTAACACCGAGCTCCGTCTATTTTGTTTCATTGGAACACATCATTCACAAAAACTTTAATTTCATTTAAAAACGCGCTTAGGATATTTTTATTTGATTTTCAAATATATTCCAATAAACAGAACAGACCTAGTACTACGTACGATGTCGTGCAAGCTATAGTCGAAGAGCTCACGCCACGAACTATATCGAATATTGAACTGTCGTACCGATACTCTTTTCTATTATATTTAACATTTTTATATATTCTTTTTAGATAGATTTAGATTTTTTAATAATTTTTTTATTGTTTTATAATGATATAGGTACGTCAGTTCAGTGTGTATGTGTGAGTGTTACCGGACGCGGCCTTGTGTCATCGCCACCAGCCGCGCTTCTGGCTCATCGGCTCATACTCGCTGCCAACACACGCGGCTCAAATTACAAACTAAACAAACTTATAATGATACGCGCTCTTTCAAGGAAATCGATGAATTTTGAAAAATAAAACGCGAGATGGCGATGACGTGATCGAACCAATATTGAAATAAAAAAAACAGGAAGTAAAATCTAGGGATCTTGCTCTTCGTCGTATCTTGTTTTAGATCATAACTTTGTAAGTGTACAATAATATAAATCGATATAATAAACAAAAGCGCAGCGCCAGCTCTTCTACTACTTGCCACTTACAACGCACATTTTCACTTCAGCTTATACACGAAAATTTAAAATTCATTCCTTTTGAAATTGGATCATGATTACAGAATTTTGAATTGAATTTCTTCATGCCAATTTCGTTATCGTGCCAATTGTTAGTTCATATCACGATCCAAAATCGTTACGTAAACAAAGACGTCACAAACTGGTCCGGTCCGGTCGGTGTTGTGTTGCGTTGGTTCGAGAAGGTTCCACTACATACGGGAGGAGGGAAGGGGGAGGTACATGTGGGTGCACAACAAACCCAAACTCAGACACGAACATAATGTTAAAACATACCAAAATCGAACGACCAAATCAAAAGCAAAATTAGTCAAAAGAACGAAACAAACGAAAGAAAAATAAATGAATTGTTTGCAGTTTTAGATCTATATTGTTGTAGAGGGCGCTAGAAAAGGTAACATTGAAAAGCAAAAAAAAATAATATTCAATTTTGACTGATCAAACCGAAAGACTATAACAGATACTTATAACAAATCATTCAAGTCTATCATCAATCATTAAAAATCATTAGCAATCATTTTATTGTGTAATAAAATGATAAAAGTCTATGTAATTTCTGAAATATTATTCTTCGATTATTTCAAACCAAAATTTTTTGGTAAATTTTGGGAAATTTGACGACAAAATATAGTAAAATGTTGAGCGTTGAAACTGCAAACAGTTCTCAAAATGGACATGAACGATGAAATGACCCGATGATGATCAAGGTCGTAACCACATTGTAGAAATACAAATATATATTATTTATTTAAAAATAATTGGATCTACATCACAGATAAATTACATTTGTTAAATTTAAATTAAATAATGAGAAATTTAATGAGATGTGTATCAGATTCAATCATTTTTATACGAACTTCATTCGAATGAAGCTAGGGCAAAATTAATGTATCTTACAAATAAACAATACTGCTCTAGCCTCATTCGACTAATTGTTATATTTTAAAAGGCCAAGAGTGGTCACATCAATACATTTTCATACAAAAAAATATTAAAACCCTATAGCGCGAAACTTGCCTGATATCAAAATGTTTATCAAAGTTTTTATTTCTCAACAACCATGATTTAATTTGGTTTAAAAATTATTTTTATTTTTATCAGAAATATTTATTGCATAACTGTTGTACAGAAAAGATCTTAATGACCTAGCCATGTACAGTATGTCCGTTTTGGACGTACCATAAAAGGCCAATAAGGGAAGTTTGTGCCCAATAACAATAAGAAACAATAAAATTAAAATATTCCATATGAAAAACAACTCCTAGTTGCTGGCATTAAACAGATCCAGCAGTTTTTTGTAAAAATAAAAGTTAAAAGTACTTTTACTAAAAAAAACACAAAAATCTATTAAGACATTGAATGGTTTCAGAAGGCATTGTTCGCGCTACAGTAGTTCCTTCTAAAGAATTAATAGAACAACATAATATAATTATGTAGTTGTAAGTACTTACGCTTCGACCAGCGGCCCGGGGTATGGATCGAGATGTAGATAGAGGCGCGCGAGGCGCTGCGCCACCAGCAACAGAGGCAGGAAGAGCAGCACGCACCAGGCTAGAGACATCCAGTACCCGTTCTGGAAGGAATCGCACATAACACATACTAATACACTTATTCACACAAAGAAACTTACAAAAACAAATATTTACAAAATGTACAAAACCACAAGAAACAGTTGGCTGTTTCTTTGTGTTCGTCTGGCAACTAACATTTGACATTAACAAGTGAACTTCAGAAACCGACTTCATGAACAAACTGCTGAACCGATTTGGATGAATTTTTTTTAGGACTAATCTGGAATTGTATGTATTACCTTTCTGAACAACTTCTTCAAATCTATTCATAAATGTGAAAATTATGCGATAACTAACTTAAAAAAAAAACCTAAGTGAGAAGGTCATTTTTTTTTTGAGGTTTTTTAAAAAAACAATCCTGTTGTCCGAATTAATAATATATGGTAATGTATAACATACCGTCGGCATGAGTATCTTGTTGCAGGCGGCATCTCGCGTGGCATTGAGCGCCGCGGACAGCGGGCCGCAGCGCCCCACCTCATGCTGGGCGGCCTCCACCACCCGCTCCAAGTATTCGTTCAGGCGGAACTCTATCACGGAGCCGTATTCGCGGGTCATCTGAAAACAAATAATGATTGCTGAAGTTAATCCTGAAGGTGGAAAAGATGGTTAAGAAGCGGAAAACCAAATAACTTCTCGCTTGTACATTTTAACGATTTTGAAGGTGATCACTCAAAAATAGCAGACAACAAAGATTCATGAAAAGAACTAAAAAGATTTTGTAGTTCATTTCACTTAGGGGCTCTCTGGGTCTAAACTTGTCTCTCAATTTGCGTGAAAGACTGGCCTCTCAGCTCAGGTGGTAGTAGCTTCATCGAGGAAGGCTATATAACATCACGCTACAACTAATAGGAACAGCATCAATGCAAAATATACCAAAATCGATGTCTATCCTTTTCTAACACGTAGGAACTTTTCAATGTCCATCCTTTTTTATCACATAAGATTTTTTTTGATAATGATAAATAGCATCTTGGCTTGTCCTCTGTCGAGTCAAGCCAAGATGTTATATAAATTTACAGAAATTTGTTTAGCTAGACAATAAGTTTGTATAAATTTAGATTAAGTTAGGTTAAGTTTTAATTGCTGTTTTATTATAGGGCAGTGCGATCGATTAGCGACAAAGCCCTTTAAATATTAAAAAAAAAAAAAAAACAAAAAAAAAAAAAAAAATACGGGTTGCACTCCGGGAGTGCCGGCAGAAGTGAAAACTTGATTATTAACGTAGGAACCCTAAAAGTTGTTTATTTTATCAAGTTCCTCAATGTAGTAAAACCCCAATCAAAGTCCTAAGGAACCCTAAAAATTTTAGCATTATCAAGCTCCTAAGTGTAGTTGAAATTCCAATCAAAGTGCTAAGGAACCCTAAAATTGTTTACATAATCAAGGTCCTAAGTGTAGTTGAAAGTCCAATTAAAGGCCTAAGGAACCCTAAAAGTTGTTTATTTTATCAAGTTCCTCAATGTAGTAAAACCCCAATCAAAGTCCTAAGGAACCCTAAAAATTTTAGCATTATCAAGCTCCTAAGTGTAGTTGAAATTCCAATCAAAGTCCTAAGGAACCCTAAAAATGTTAACATTATCAAGCTCCTAAGTGTAGTTGAAACTCCAATCAAAGTCCTAAGGAACCCTAAAAGTTGACCACTTAATCAAATTCCTCAATGTAGTAAAACCCCAATCAAAGTCCTAAGGAACCCTAAAAATTTTAACATTATCAAGCTTCTAAGTGTAGTTGAAACTCCAATCAAAGTCCTAAGGAACCCTAAAAGTCGACCATTTAATCAAATTCCTCAATATAGTATAACCCCAATCAAAACCCTATACGGAACCCTAAATTTTACGTAAAGCCAAATCCTCAACGGGTCGGAACCGCTAGAAGGGACCTTGTCGCGCGACCTACAAGTAGGTCCTAAATGAAGTAAAACGGCAGACATAGGAGGAGGGGGTTCTGGGGGGCTAAGGGGGGTCACAGCACGGCTCGCTTCGCTCGCCGCGCTGTTCCCCGTGGTCACGTGGCGGCTCGCTTCGCTCGCCGCGACGCTCCCCCCGGGTTCAGGAAGAGGGGGTTCTGGGGGGCTTAGGGGGGTAACAGCACGGCTCGCTTCACTCGCCACGCTGTTCCCCGTGATCGCGTGGCGGCTCGCTTCGCTCGCCGCGACGCTTCCCCCGGGTTTCGGAGGAGGGGGTTCTGGGGGGCTTAGGGGGGGTCACAGCACGGCTCGCTTCGCTCGCCGCGACGCTCCCCCCGGGTTCAGGAGGAGGGGGTTCTGGGGGGCTTGGGGGGAGTCACAGCACGGCTCGCTTCGCTCGCCGCGCTGTTCCCATGGTCGCATGGCGGCTCGCTTCGCTCGCCGCAATGCTCCACTCGAAAAATAAATACAGTAGATCTATAAAATCATGTACCAATGACCACTACTACCTGCAGCGGGCGGCCGCTAGTTCATAAAATCTATAATAGGTATGTACCTATACCTACTACAGTCACGAAAAACGCCTTGGTATGCTTGCTACTAACTATTATCTATTCTGTGACGTTACCGTGTCATAGTAACTACTAGCGTATCTGTAGCGTCGCTTTTTCGATTTTTATTATGAACTCTACGTTGTAGTCTTAGGGTACATTTCTGCAAAAAATCCGTCCTACGCTTTTTCGATCAGGGTCACGTGATCCTGACGCGAGTTTAAGATTTTATCCCCATTCAGAAAGTGCTCAACGCCGCTAAAGAAGTTTTCACTTCAAAAAAAAAAACACTTTGCCAGGGCTCTAGGACAGAATGTTTTTAAAATATTCCAGAATGATCTAGAGAATAAGACTACTCGGGCAACGCCGGAACTTACGGCTAGTAAGAAATAAAAGTGAGATAGATAGTTGGTGTCCTTACGTTCTTGAGTCGGTCGGGCCCCTGCTTGTTGAGGAAGGTCTCTGCCTCGGTGGCTTCGTGCATGAGGTACTCGATGGCCGTCTTCAGAGACGTGTGGTTGAAGCGCAGCTCGTCTCGCAGGCGCAGCGCGGTCTCCTGTAACATTACCATTGTTTACAACTAGCAAGCACATACCTCTGGGCTGGCCACGTCTGCCGCATGTCTGACGATCGTTCGCCTAAAATCAAATCAAAATCAAAATTTCTTTATTTGGATCTTATTACAAATAGAACAGAAACAGATTGGAAAACGATGAAATTCGCAGGAGTTAAAAACTGTGTCGCGAACATCAACGCCCTCCTCCGCAAGTCACAGTCCTTCGCAAATCACAAATGTACCCGAAGTCCCAGTGCATTTACAACATTTCGTTAACAAATGTTGTTTTCGTTTCGCCTATAATTATGTCTCTGTCTACTGTATGGAGAAAAGATGAGACAACAACTTTGACTACTAGGGCCGCGCGCTCGGCCGCTCGGCAGGCGGCAGCGAGGCTCGTGCTGTGTGCTGTTCAGTACATATACATACGTTGAGGAGTGCCGTGGAGCGCTGCATGGGCTGCAGCGTGCGCGTGCGCAGCGCCTGCAGGTCCTGCGCCGTGCTGTTCAGTACATATACATACGTTGAGGAGTGCCGTGGAGCGCTGCATGGGCTGCAGCGTGCGCGTGCGCAGCGCCTGCAGGTCCTGCGCCGTGCTGTTCAGTACATATACATACGTTGAGGAGTGCCGTGGAGCGCTGCATGGGCTGCAGCGTGCGCGTGCGCAGCGCCTGCAGGTCCTGCGCCGTGCTGTTCAGTACATATACATACGTTGAGGAGTGCCGTGGAGCGCTGCATGGGCTGCAGCGTGCGCGTGCGCAGCGCCTGCAGGTCCTGCGCCGTGCTGTTCAGTACATATACATACGTTGAGGAGTGCCGTGGAGCGCTGCATGGGCTGCAGCGTGCGCGTGCGCAGCGCCTGCAGGTCCTGCGCCGTGCTGTTCAGTACATATACATACGTTGAGGAGTGCCGTGGAGCGCTGCATGGGCTGCAGCGTGCGCGTGCGCAGCGCCTGCAGGTCCTGCGCCGTGCTGTTCAGTACATATACATACGTTGAGGAGTGCCGTGGAGCGCTGCATGGGCTGCAGCGTGCGCGTGCGCAGCGCCTGCAGGTCCTGCGCCGTGCTGTTCAGTACATATACATACGTTGAGGAGTGCCGTGGAGCGCTGCATGGGCTGCAGCGTGCGCGTGCGCAGCGCCTGCAGGTCCTGCGCCGCCGCCAGCAGCGCCGCGCGCTCCGCCGCGAAGGCAGGCGGCAGCGAGTGCGCCGTGCTGTTCAGCCGCCGCGCCAGCCCCTCCAGCTCCAGCGACGTCATGTTCGTCTCCAACTAACGACACACAATCATTATGTTATTACATACATAGACAAACATTTCTTTGCTTCTTAGCACACAACATAAATAGATAGCCTGGCGACTACAGTATGGGGTTCTTCAAAGGGGCGTTTGAAAATTTTTAAAGGGCCAGCAAGATCTGGTGGCGCCGGCGTGAGGGAAGGCGGGCTTCAGGCTGGCCACTATAGGATAGGATGTATCTCACCGCATATAGTATCTTGTCGAAGTCGAAGTCCGAGAGTCCGGTGGCGGCGAGCTGCGTGAGCTTGCGCTTGGCGGAGCTGCGCAGGATGGTGGCGCCGGCGTGAGGGAAGGCGGGCTTCAGGCTCGCCACCCGCGCCGATATCTCGCCGGATATCTCCGCGCGGATCGACTCCAGGTTGTAGATGCGGTGCAATTGCAAACTCTGCAATACATATCCAGCTTTTTGACCAACGAAAGTATCCAGAAGTTACCTATCTCCTTTTTACCAAACCCAACTGCAGGGCAAAAGCCTTGCTCCCCTTTTTCCACACTCTCAATCTTTGGCTGACGTTGGTCTGTCGTTCAAATGACAGTAGAGATCGTCCAGCCATCTTTATCGAGGTCTTCCACTACGACAAGGTTAGCGAGTAGTTAATGCATTAAGCTTACCAGTGTACAGTACGTGTTATTTGCGCAATAAAAATGCAATTTGTCATCTCTAGAGGTTTCACTAAGTAGCGCGCGGGCCTAAAGTGAACCGTTTGTATGATTTCACACAAGCGTTTTTTTTGACGTACCAACGTCTTATAATTCGATGGAGCCAGCTGCACGCACGGCGTTACCTCGCTCTTAAGGCGTTCCATTTAAGGCTTGAAGTGCAAGCGAGAGCGCGGAACGAGCGACAATGAAGCACGCACGGCCTCCGCGTTCGGCAGCGTTCGACATCTGTCTCTCTCCTACTTGAGTGAGCGATGCGTCCGCGTGGACAGCTGTATGACGTTGTCACGTTCAACTATCGTCAGTAAACCGACCAGACAACCGTTTTTTTTACACATTATAAGCGCATGTAGGCGCGCCTTTAAACGCGCTTATAAGCTAGTAATCCACACTATTGATCACGGCCGTCGTCTTATGACATACAAGAAGATACAATATGAATCGAGATGTAACGAGGTACGTACCTTATAAAGCGTGCGGTTGGCATGCCAGTCGACGAGCACCGAAGTGAGGTTAAAGTTGGGATCACTGCGTTCGTTGTAGATGGCCTTCTCCAAGTCGGCGAACTTCTCCACGTCGTCGAATAGACGGTTGTTACGTGGCTCTCTGCAAATACAATAAATCATAAATATTCATGGACACATTCATATTTTTCACGAACAAATTTTGGTGTAGTCAATACATAAAAGTAGTCAACGCTTTTGTTAAGCTTTTATTTGAAGATCCTCACTTGGGCCCTCAGTTTATCTGCTAACCGTAGTTGTAATTTCTTTGGCAAAAACCGAGAAAAGAGGCATTGAATTACTGAAATTACTATAGGAACCAGATACTTTTATATAATTTTTAAATCATAAACGACAATCATTTATTAGCAAAGATATGAATGTACAAGTGTACGCACGTGAGGGGATCACAGAAGAACCGTTGCGTGGCCACGCCGACCAGGAAGTACGCCGCGAGGACCAGCGACACAGCGCCGCCCACCACGAATATCACGCCGATGCCACTGCACACAAACAAACAAACCCTCAATCATTGAGCGTTATCACCAAATTTTACGCCTTACCACTTTTGAAACAGATTTACTTGCAAGCGTTTTAGCCAACTGACTCCGCCTATTTCATTTTTTACTAATTTTGACCAATGGGAGAAATAAACATCTGTTTCACTTAATAAAAGCCATCTGTTTTATAACATTTACACTTCCAAAGACTGGTTAAAATCTGGTCAAAATCAAATCACAGCGAGATACTGGTAACTAGCATCACAGAAAATGCACCCTTAAGGTGGTAAGGCAGAGCTTTTGCTGATGGTAGGTAAATCTCTATTTTGGATGAATCGCCGTTGCGTGTCCAAGCGTAACTTTCAAAGTGTTCTGATTGTTTCATAAGAATTGAATACCGAACGTTTTTGCCAAATATTTATATATTTTTTACACAACTAACTGATGGAACAAGCATTTTGCTCAACTGATGTTATGTGGTAACCATCGCTTATGAAAAATTGTTTCATTAACAGTGTTGCGATTTGCCGCCCCTAATATCTGCCACCGGGTCCTACCCTAAGGCCCGGGCCCACTGTGCCTTAGGGTAAATCCGCCACTGACTAAAGGCCTACGCAGATCGGGACGGCATGGCAAGTGTTTTTGCCGTCAGTCAGCGCTCATTACCCGCTTAGATACCGCGGAATTCCAGCGCCTTGCCACAGCATGCCACGCCGCGGTATGTCAAAACGAGCGCTGGAGTCCTTGGCATGCTCGTGGCATCTCGCCACGAGAGCCTGTGGCGCGTCTTTCAATGCCGTGCAATGAAATCCTTTTTGATGCCACGGCATAATTTTAAAGCATAGCAATTTATTTCGTATTTCTATATAGATACGTTTGAATTTCCAATAGTAAAAATTAAATCCCTTGCCATGCCATCCTGGTCTGTGTTGACCATAATTCTCTGTATTTGTTTGTGGTCACTTGTATTTGTTGTATAATGTTATGTTTGTTGAAGAAGTAGTGGTAGTGTATGGATGTCGGTGTGGTTACCAGAGCAGCGAGCGCGAGCCGGCGCCCTTGTTGCAGCAGTCGCTGGCGCCGTACACGTCGGGCCGCTTGCCGCACACGCCGCACACCAGCCCCCACACCATCACGCACGTTATCTACGCACATACACATCACATTGCATCACATCACATCACTCTACAGCCCACTGCCCACACAGTCACGCGACAATACCGCGGGAAGCGTCAATATAGAGCCAATGCTCCCATTCTCGCCACAAGAAGTGGAGCACGCAGCGAGAACGGGAGTTCGCCGCACAGGACGGTTGTGCGTGTACGCTCAATATGAGCCGGAATTGGCGATAGAGTTGGCATTCTTAGAATATTTTCAAGCAGAACCTGGTGTTATGGAATACAAATTGAAAATAATATAAAAAAACTATATTACATAATATTTTCTTCAATAAGAGTTGCGCAAAGCTTGTCAGAGCAATTACTTCTGCGTCCATCGTCGTCGAGCCCTAGAACCACAGAACATTTATACTCAAGAGACTAGAACGGTACTGAGCACCATGAGAATGTGGAGCCAAAGACGACAACAAGGATGAATAACAGCCGATGGAGTCCACAAAGTCAGCGTCGAGACTGCGCGGAAAGTTAAATAAATAAATATTATGGACAATCCACACAACACTATCTGGCCCCAAACGGAGCAGAGCTTGTACTATGGGAACCAGATAGCTGATATATAATACCTATATAAGTACATTTTTTTGTAAATACATACTTAGAATACAATATAACACCCAGACAGAGAACCAACATCTGCGTTCACCACACAAATATTTGTTCTCGGTGGGGATCGAACCCACGCCCTACAGCGCAGAAGGCAGTGCTACTACCAACTCAGTTGAGAGGCCTAGTCAAAACTTGCGCGGAAACGGCGATTTTCTCTCTTCCTCTCTCCTCAAATGAACCCTAACTTCTTCCTCTTACTCTAGTTGTAGTTAGTAGTTAGTTATTAATATTACCAGTAACGGCGCCGTGGCGGCCGCCAGCCCCACGTATCGGCGATAGGGCCCGTACTGCTCGTACAAGTCCTGCATGTCGTTGGCGACGCGCGCCTGCTCGCCGATGTCGCGGCTGTAGTTATTAATATTACCAGTAACGGCGCCGTGGCGGCCGCCAGCCCCACGTATCGGCGATAGGGCCCGTACTGCTCGTACAAGTCCTGCATGTCGTTGGCGACGCGCGCCTGCTCGCCGATGTCGCGGCTGTAGTTATTAATATTACCAGTAACGGCGCCGTGGCGGCCGCCAGCCCCACGTATCGGCGATAGGGCCCGTACTGCTCGTACAAGTCCTGCATGTCGTTGGCGACGCGCGCCTGCTCGCCGATGTCGCGGCTGTAGTTATTAATATTACCAGTAACGGCGCCGTGGCGGCCGCCAGCCCCACGTATCGGCGATAGGGCCCGTACTGCTCGTACAAGTCCTGCATGTCGTTGGCGACGCGCGCCTGCTCGCCGATGTCGCGGCTGTAGTTATTAATATTACCAGTAACGGCGCCGTGGCGGCCGCCAGCCCCACGTATCGGCGATAGGGCCCGTACTGCTCGTACAAGTCCTGCATGTCGTTGGCGACGCGCGCCTGCTCGCCGATGTCGCGGCTGTAGTTATTAATATTACCAGTAACGGCGCCGTGGCGGCCGCCAGCCCCACGTATCGGCGATAGGGCCCGTACTGCTCGTACAAGTCCTGCATGTCGTTGGCGACGCGCGCCTGCTCGCCGATGTCGCGGCTGTAGTTATTAATATTACCAGTAACGGCGCCGTGGCGGCCGCCAGCCCCACGTATCGGCGATAGGGCCCGTACTGCTCGTACAAGTCCTGCATGTCGTTGGCGACGCGCGCCTGCTCGCCGATGTCGCGGCTGTAGTTATTAATATTACCAGTAACGGCGCCGTGGCGGCCGCCAGCCCCACGTATCGGCGATAGGGCCCGTACTGCTCGTACAAGTCCTGCATGTCGTTGGCGACGCGCGCCTGCTCGCCGATGTCGCGGCTGTAGTTATTAATATTACCAGTAACGGCGCCGTGGCGGCCGCCAGCCCCACGTATCGGCGATAGGGCCCGTACTGCTCGTACAAGTCCTGCATGTCGTTGGCGACGCGCGCCTGCTCGCCGATGTCGCGGCTGAAGTTACCCGCCGCCCAGGTTATCTTGTCCGCGACCGCCTCTAGCCGCTTGCCTGACAAACAATTATGCTATTTTAATTTTAATGTTATGTTGCCGACTGCCGACCCCATATAAAGTGGGATAAAGGCAGGAAGAAGAGTTTTAGTTGTAATGTGTGATTTTATTATTATTATTTGATAGTAATCTAATCTGGAATAAACAAAAACACGTTAAAGAAAAGAGGTTTTCAACCCCTAAGCTGACAAGACAGTTCAATTGTACATAGACATTTTTTAAATATGGTGTTCATCAGTCACTGTGCGTTGTTAAGTAATTACGTATTCAGCCAGGCACACATCTAGTGCGATAGCGATGGCGATCAGTGAAATCCTGTCAAACATGACAGCGATATTTGACAGCGTATCAAGATTCAAGATTCAATAAGCGTTTATTCAATACGATACAAGAATCACTTTGAAACGTCTTAAAGCTAGGTGAGTCTAGGTGCCAGTTCCACGCGACCAAGCGCATCACTGATCGCCATCGTCAGTCGTGTTGATTCAAAATTTTCGAATGGTTCAAATCAAGTCGTGTACCAATATGTTTTATGTTGAAAAATGTACATATGTGCACTATGTCAGTACTCTAAAACAGCAAAGGAAAACATCTTAACGAAACCGACAACGAAAATCGAAAAACATGGTGTCGAGTGCACGAAAGGAGCACTTAAAACTGTTTCAATAGACTTGTTTGAAGGAAGCAGTGTCACGTCAAGAAGATGACAGGTCAAGTTACCGGTGCGTGAGAGGTCAGCCTGCACGCTGGGGATGAGCTCCTGCACGGCGTGGCGGATGCCGACGGTGATGTCGCGCAGCACCTGCTGGCCCATGCCCACGTCCTGCTTGATGTTGCTGTCTATCAGCGACGTCACGTTGTTCAGCAGGTCCGACACGTCCGGGATCTAACAACACACACTATTATACAGGCTGGCCCAAAAGTCGTGGATCAAACGCAACTAGGGGTTAGATGGGGTCATCACCACATCATCAGGTAACATGTCTAACGCAAAGTCTCATCAGTACCAATCTAGTGAAGATTATAAAAAAAATACAGGTGTAGATTTTTTCGAATTTTAATAAGTTTTAGTTAAAAAAATCAATTTACTTATAAAACACAAAATAAATTATAACTCTGCAATTATAACTCTCTGTCTCAACATTATAATCTTAAGGACCTCCCGTAGAACAACTTTTAGCAGCTGATGACCCCATTTAACCCCTAGCTGCGTTTGATCCACGGCTTTTGGGCCATTCTTTATACTCACTTATACCAAACTTAACCAAACCAGATAACACCGTGGCAACCAGAGGGAAGGCGAGGTCGGGGTCGGCCAAGAAAGCGTTGGAGGGACGATCTCGACGCTTTCGAGCGAGGATGGTGGGATAAAGCGATGGATAGAGACAGTTGGAAGGATTTGGGGGAGACCTTTGCTCAGCAGTGGGACAATAAAGCTAAGAAAAAAAAAATACCAATCTTATGTTTGTTCCAGTTTTCTTTACATGACATATTTTTGAGTCACTGTGGTCTTACATGCTGTTACTCCCTAAACTACATCACAGTTTATTGATAAAATAACGATAAAAAACAGGTAAAATATCCATGGATAGACCACGTTTGTAAATTGTAAAATAATGTAAATTCATTCCTTCAAAACTCAAATAGAATTTAAACAAACTCTCTGAGCTTTCAATCGTGTCAGTCAATTGCAAAAAAACAAATAGAAGGGTGTGTTACAAGCAAATTTTTGGTTTTATGGACGCAGTATAGCATAAACTGCACGAAACTAAAAATATATAGCGCAAAAAGTTATTCTCTCCGGCGGGGAATCGAACCCCGGTCTCCCGCGTGACAGGCGGGGATACTTACCACTATACTACCGAAGATTGTACTAAGTACAACGAAATTACCAATAATATGAATAAAAATAATATAGTGAAACAATTTTAATATTAAATTTCTTACCGTTGGGAAGTATTGGTCCAGCATCTGATCCAAGATTGCGTGAAATAACATTAACATTATGGTATGTTATAAAATCTTTGTTTTGTGTAGAATAACTAATTGCATTTTGTATGATGATACTTTTTTTAGGGTTCGATGTACACTTCAAATAAAAAATAGGCAGTCCATAACTTTTGGGACGTTATAAAATATTTTATATCGTAGGTATATTACCTTGTTGTAATTGATTTCAGTGTCGAGTTGTCCAACTTTGTACTTGTTCTGTAGCGCGATGCATTTCGGCTGGTCGCAGTTCTTCAGAGTCTGAAGAATCTTATTCTTCACTCTGCGGAGGCCTGGAAGTATGATATTGCATGAAAATTCATTAGTTTATTTAATAAAGATGGGATGGGGTGCCCTTTCCAGGTTATCAAATATGTCATCGATCAAAGAAACCACTAATTTGAATGCTTTTTCGGCATTTGGTATCCGGTCTATTTCCCACTGAAAAGTTTTGCCTTAGTTTGTTATGGCTTGACGATTACTAGTGTCAGAAAGACACGCATGAAGGTTTAGGCCCTAGACCCTAGGCCCCCTAGACTCTAGGGACCTCAAAAACCGTTGTCACCAGAACTTTATCAGTTCAAAATTACACAACAACGCTTTGTGACCTACGAATCTGCCCAACTCAGCCCCTGACTATGAATTTGAAGGTAAAGTCTTCATGGCGCGTCATGATCAGAAAGAATATAGCAGGAAGCCTTCAGTTATTTTCGGGAGGACCTCTGGCTCTGTCCTTCTAGCAGTGTAAACGATGTTAACACCGTATCATTATTAGAACATCTTTTCGACACGTATTTCAAGCAATGTTTAGAATCTCACCGGAGTTGAGATGGTCGGCATTGGTCCTGAGGTCCTGCGTGAGGGTCTGCACGGTCTTGAGGTCCGCCTGGACGTCATCCAGCCGCACCACCAGCTTGTTGAGAGTGGTCACGGAGACCGCGCGAGAAAACTCGCCTAATTTCGTCGATATCACGTAGCCGCTGCCTGGAATTAAATTTTACAATCGGTTAATTTTACAACAATTTCAAAATTATAAAAAAACACTACCTAATGGTGAACAGACCTTGGTCGGATCATGGAACGGCTGTATGGATTTCTACAAAACGTGCTAAAAATCATATCCTATTCGGTCAGGGGTTGAATAAAAAACAAAAACCAAACGAAAAAGAAGTCGAAATTAGGCGATGTGCAATATTTGTTGCGTAGTACCAAACAGTCTAGTGGTAGCGGCCCCGCCTTCCGATCCTAAGGTCGTGTGTTCAAATTCGTGTACCAATAAGTTATTCGGTCGTAAAATGTATGTACACAACGCTCGTGCTCTCACATAGTGAAGAAACCCGCGGCTTAGCGCACGTATTGACCATGTCTTTCCTGTTGATTAGGTTGACTGAGCTGTCAGGATGGTATAGGTGGTGGTGGGCAAGCCTATTTCATCTAAAATTTTGTCCTAGGCACTATAGCGTCTCGTAAATAGGGCTTGTGTAATCACCAGTTGCCCCTGCTATGCACCACTATTTTGTAAATACCACTATATTGTAAGTACTAGAGAGAAAAAAAATTACGCTGTTCGGTTCCGCTTGGTATTTAGCGTTTATGAATGAAATTATTTTTGATTGTTGAATCATTTCTCAATATTTGACTAAAAATTGTGGTTATTTAAATAATTTTTTTATCAGCAGCCAATATCGGCATTTTTTTTTTTTGGTAATTACAAAATAGTGGTGTATAGTAGTAATGCAGGGTTGTCGGTTGGGTACGTACCGGTGAGCAATGCCTTGAGCGAGTCCTCCAGCTCGCGATAGTTGACGACGAGCAGCCAGCGCGCGTGCGCCTGCGTCGCGTTCAGGAACTCGCGCGCGTCGCGGATGCCGACGCGGACCGACTCGGGCGCCTCTTGCACGCCGCTCTCCACCTGCGAGTCCGTCGCGAACAGGCATACCACGCCGAACCTACGGATGTGACACACACATGTTATGGTCGCGAACAGGCATACCACGCCGAACCTACGGATGTGACACACACATGTTATGGTCGCGAAAAGGCATACCACGCCGAACCTACGGATGTTCAACACACATGTTATGGTCGCGAACAGGCATACCACGCCGAACCTACGGATGTTCAACACACATGTTATGGTCGCGAACAGGCATACCACGCCGAACCTACGGATGTTCAACACACATGTTATGGTCGCGAACAGGCATACCACGCCGAACCTACGGATGTGCCACACACATGTTATGGTCGCGAACTGGCATACCACGCCGAACCTACGGATGTTCAACACACATGTTATGGTCGCGAACAGGCATACCACGCCGAACCTACGGATGTTTCAGATACATGTTATGAACTGTTAACCGGTTTTGGGAATTGGACAACCCTAATCGGACCAAACAACGTGACACATCACTAGGGTAGAAAGAAGAAGAACAGTAACAGTACAGAGTTCTAAACTAATCAGGCTAAGGAGCCTTCTTTACTTCAGCGATCGTTCATCTTCATTCTGATAACGATTGCGGCGGCGGCGGCGTATAAAATCGGCTAATGACGACGCGCGGAAAGTTGAAGTCGTTGAAATTAATTTCAACGCCACTGAAAGTTTCGCAGACAAAAATGGTTTCAGCGGTTTTTGATGGAATTGGAGTTGGAATACTCTCTTGAAACGACGCTGAGTGGCATTTGATGCGCTGTGTCGCACTCTACTGGTGTCACGGAAGACCAGCGTTATAGTGGCGCTCGCTACTATAGCATAATATACTGAGTAACGGTAAATTGTTGTGTCATTTTTACTTGTATCATTATCATCATAAACAAATATAACTTTTAATTTGATTTGAGTGAAGTCCTCGTGTATCCAGTTTCAAACAGATTTAGTTACCCGGTTACAAGCTTAGTGGAAGAACTGACCAGCACTTTGATTTAAAATGATCCTCGTGAGTTCACTGAATACTTACAAGAACAGAGTGAGCAGACAGATGAGTATGATGGCCAGGATGCCCTTGAGGCACGCGTCGTACTTGCGGTCGAAGGGTCTGCGGCGGCGACCCACGCGGCACCAGTAGCAACAGCACCAGAACAGACTAAAACACCAGAACATCTACTTAGAAGAATGAAGTTGTTTGCGCTAATGAAGGGTCGTATCTGAATAGCATTTGTCGTCCCCGAAGTCTTGATAACACTGAAAGAGCCCAAGACTGTGACGTGGAACAGGCAAGATGAGATCCATAAATGACCGAAGAAGAAAGTGAGCGAGCACTCGTGGTCTAGTGAGTGCCCCGCCTTCTTATAGTGTGAATAGGTTTGTATCAATGCCTTTTCTCATGTGCGCAATGTGTTTCCTTCACTGTTTAAAGCACTGGGCTTAAAAACAGTGAAGAAAACCCTCAGCTAATACTCTAGTAGCTGCAATAGGCTTGCAACCTGTCACATATGGGATACTACTACAAAACGTAAGATTGTGCCAACCTTTGACCCCCCATAGTCATCCATAAGGAAGTTTTGAGTTGGTACTAGGTATTAGGGGCAAATCTACCGCACCTGAAGAAGTCGTGAAGTTGTTAGTCAACCAGAAGAAGGTACTGACCCAGCGAGCGGTAAGATGACGGCCAGCAGCAGAGCGACGACGAGGATGGCGGTGGGGCCGGCGTAGTGCGCCAGAAGCACCTTCCACTCCTCCTGCAGCGGCGCCAGCTCCACGTATCCGTCGGACACCGACACCACGCCTGCAAGGAAAACAAGGGATACATTACTATACGTATTTACGTCTTTATGCTATGCAGAAGTTTGCAACATAATTAAGATTGATTTCTTCTTCGAATCTTCGCTTCTTTGGAACTGGGACCCGAAAAAGCCTAACCAAGTTACTAACTTACTATTTCTATTTTTTTATAGATTATGATTTTATTTGAGTCCTAAAACAGCACCCTATTTGATGTTAATGTAAATGTAAAACGAAATAGAAAGGACTAGAAGACATGCTACTCATTAATCTGCTTACACATAGCTGATCGCTTACAAAATAGGCTCAAGCGTGCTTATAAGGACAAGTTACTAAGCTTGAAGCTTAAGTGCAATTGTAAGACCTAATTGTATTTAAAATACAGGTACGAGGTTGACTTACGTCACACACACACCCACACTGGGTCTGAGGGGATCAAGTTGTGGGTGAAAACTAGTTACCTAGTAAGTTCTTTTTCATATTCAAATCAACTTTAATCATGGAGTCTATAGGCCGCTTTTAGGCCTCCGTGTCTTTACAACCGCTAAAGCTGAGCCACTGACAACATAAAATGCTGGCCGGGGAGAATAGGTATATCGATTTAACAAAAACTCAAAATGTTTATACAAATGGTATTCATAAACCCTTGATCAATCAATAAAACTAGTTGTTTCCATGAGTCCATTAGTGCACTTAGCAACATCGATTGAATAGTCTCATCTCACCATCTGCACTATCATATTTGATACTCAATTGCATCTCATCAAGCGTGTGAATTAACATGATGACATGAAAGTGGAATTGCCATGCCGAAATACTTCTTCAATAACTGAGTTAAGGAGTAAATTAGTTTGGCTGGCAAAGTTGGTTCAATTTACCGTATCGGCTTGTCGGAGTTTATTGCATGATATGATTAATTAATTTAAATTGACGATGGCCTAGTTTACATCAGTTCCCTCGCTCGGCTCTAAAATTGAATTAATACGACTATAATAACAACAAGAATTTATCAAAGTGGCTTTTAAAGCTTGTGTAAGTTCAGTGACGTCACACCGAGGCGCGGTACTGCCGCTGCCGAGTTCCACCTTATCTCTTAATTCGGACACATCGTCAGTTGGTTCGTTGGTCTAGGGGTATGATTTTCGCTTAGGGTGCGAGAGGTCCCGGGTTCAAATCCCGGACGAGCCCAAATTTTTTGCACTTTTATTATGTTCTTTTGTTTTGTTTGTCACGGACATTGTGCTTTCAAGTAACCATTCTATTCTGAATATTTATTTTAGACAATTTAACAAGAACAATGGTGTAACGGATGGCACGGCCTATGGGCTCGGTGGCCACGACCTCTGCTGTCACTGATCTCATGATGAAGCATCCACCGAGACAGGTGAACGGACTAGCCATTATTTCCACAACTAATTACGAGAACTTATGTGTTGTTCTAGCTGCTAGTTAGGTAGATTTAAAAAGAGTTTTGCACGTGATTTGGAGGTCACCGAAAAGTTTTTATTCAATAAAATCACAAAGATTACTTGGAAACGAACACAAGAACTGAAAGGAATCGAACATATTTTGAGACGAAGTAATAAGGAAGAAGAACCTAAATATTCATTATATTCCGGTTCTTTTACTTGGAAAAATATTGATAAAAATATTCCGGATTCGGAACTAATAATTTGACTGAACTCTAACAGCCATATTAATAACCCTGTCACTTTTTGTCATTACCCAGTGGTAAGAGATGGCAATAGTTTAAGCGCAGCTTATCTTTTGACATATTTTCAATTTTGAATTTTGAATTTGTAAGGTAATAAACGTTTCAGGCTCTTTCAGGGTTGCCATGCGTCAACTCAAACTGACAATGGCATGGGAATAACAAGCAGCGTGAATTGGCGACCTTGTGTGTGTGCTATTATTATTCGTTATTAAATTCGCAAACCTTGATACCACGTTTCCACGCGTGCGTTCAACTCGACATTCAACGTGCACATTCACATTCACGCGCGTGGAAACGGTACGCCCGAGCGCGCGCGGGCCAAATTGGTGTTGCCAATTATACAGATTTATCTGTATTTATACAGAATTTAGGGTAGTATTACAGATTACAGATTTTACCCTACTTTTATACAGATTTTTGGAATCTGATTTAGTCTATGATAAGATGAACATCTTTAAACATAATAAAGGCAAAAAATATTCATTTAGATCCACTTTTGATAATACTATTAGTATAGTTAATATAGTTACTAAGACTTCACTGTCTGTCCGTCTGACTGTCTGTCTGTCTATCTGTCCGTCTGTCCCCAGATATTTTGCTTTGGCACGTGGCAACACTGGTGGGCAGTCAGTCTCTCTTGCGCTTTCGTGACGAGTGGACGTTGCTAAAAAAAGTCGCTACGATCGGAGATTACTGTTGAGGTTGCATCAGTTAGAATAAAACCTCTGTGACTGTTGCTAAGACAACGAGTCAATTATTGTTTGACAAATGTCTTCATGTTTAGTTAGGTTACAAAGACGTAATCACCAAGTACTCTTCTATATTGGTCTTAATAATTACAACATGGTCGATTGGTCTAACGAGACAATTTTGACGTTCCTGGAACATTACCAGGAACAAGAATTATTATGGAACCCCGAGCATAAATTCCATAAGGACAAGAAAAAAATCCACAATGCTTGGGGGAAAAAAGCTATCAGTGTCACTATGATTACCCATTTTTGTGTAGGTACGTTGTGTCGAACGAAATTAAAAGTATTGTTTCATTGAATAATGCACTGCGCACTTGCCAAACATCAAACACCAACAAAACTATCGAAGAAAAAAGAGTACGGTGAGAGTTGCGAGAAAGCGATTCATTCATTCATTTATTATACAAGCAATTTTCATATACACTAATTGTTTAACTAGTGGGCAGGGCAAAGGGCATACTTTTACATTTAGACGTATTTTGATGATCGGGGAATACCTACTTCGTAATGATTTACATATTGACTGTCAAGGTAATTCATAATTAAAAATACCGTAGAAAATGACACGGTAGTGAAACATTACCGTATACCGTGTTTAAGCCAAAAATACCGTGCATCTACGGTAATTACCGTGTACCTGGTAACACTGGTTGCATGCCGCGCAGCTCGCCAGGCAGCCTGCCGGGCTGCACGGCACGCATGGAAACATAGCATGAGATGTAGCAATCTGAAAATGCTTATAATTTTCCGATTTTCCATCAACAACTCATACAATCAGGAAGTTTAGTTTAGCACTATTGGGCGGCCTTGGCCGTGTGCGTGCTTATGCGCTCTACTGCGCGCGCTAAATACATCACAATAACACAACATGTGTGAACAAATGCAAACAGAAACGGCTAACTAACGAGAGCGAAGGACGGTGTACGAGCGAGGGAGGGCCATGAATTTCAGTAATTCTGAAAAAAATCCCGTCATTTAACTCAACCTCCCATTGCAATGAAATTCCAGGATTATCCATAATTTTTGGATTCTCAACTATGTATTAGAGTGCTTTTTATAAACATTAAAATCACTTTACTATGCCAAGATTGGCCGCCGAAATGAATACTGAGATCCATAAATGAGACAAGAAGTAAAGGTTTGATGAAATGGACCCGCAATCCACTTGATGCTGAGTGGACTACGTCACCTACGTAGGTAGACTGCGTGAATCCTTCTCGCTTATTGTTTGGTATTTTGACAAAATACGAATGGGAGAAAAAAGACCTTCAAAGTTTTGATAAAATGATATCACGAATATAATTGCCTTGTCCAATGCTATGGCAAAGGTAGGTAGCTACCTAAACTACCGTTAATTCGGATGCAGGTAACCTACACCTGTAGATCTAGATACGGGTGTTTTGTACTTTGTACTGTAATCAACTCACCGTTAATTACCGCACGTAATAATGTGAGTGTTTTGTTTTCCAATGTACACCTACAATTAGTAAAATTACTAATCAGAAGTTTGCATTTTTGATTTAAAATAACAATATTTTAAAGCATTTGATGTACCACAAGATTTGATGTACCAAAGGGCAAATCATTGATTTAATGTTAAAGGTAAAGGTCAAATAAACTGCTGCTAAAATATAAAATTCCAAAACCATATTGGCACAGCTGAATCGCCGAATAGGTTTAAAGTGGAAATTGTTTCTTGGCTGAAGTTATGTAGGACCTCATTACAGGTACGTACTTCTACTTAGGGTCCACTCAAACATCTGACAAAGGTGGTTCAAGACCCTTCACATTACAATACAAAAACACGATGTTTGCTGTTTGCAAAACCTTAGAAAGCAGTCTACTACAACGATGTTAATAAAATAACAAATAAAAAAACATGCAAAAAGATTTTTCCCGTACCGGGAATCGAACCCGAGCCTCCTGGGTGAAAGCCAGGTATCCTAGCCACTAGACCATACGGGACATACGTGATCAAGTGAAATCTTTGAACACTCAAACTGATAGTTGTAATGATAATATTATTGATATACTTACCAACCTTTTACCTACTTGTCATGTTTTAACTAAGATAAGGACACAATAAAACACTTAAGGCCTGCGCACATCTAGGCGATGGCGATAGCGATCAGCTGAAATGCTGTCAAATATGACAGCGATATTTGACAACGTTTCAACTAATTGTCATCGCCATCGCCTAGATGTGCCTTCAATTAATAATCTCTCCATTCAATTTAGGTTATTTGCAAACATCATGATCAGTTTAAATTCCAATTCAAGCAACGTTATCTTTCAACTCAAAATAAATTATTACTGGTGGTTTTTTTTTACCTTTCATTGTACAATAAAAATAAACCCTCGCTTAATGACTCCTGAGACTATTCCAGACGAATCTCAGCACGTTAAAATGCTCAGTAAATCAATTTTAACAAAATCGGCCCAGGGTCGATGCTCTGTTCAATGTCCGTTGACAGAGCCTCGATTCGGCTCGATGTAAACTGGCGGAGGGAACAGACGAGAAAGGGGAGGGAGTATAAAAATTCTGAGGCTATTATTTTTGTCAATGATAGAATCTATCCACTTATTTTAAAAGACGTTTTAAATTGATCCTTGTGATACAACTGAATAAATACATTTTGAATTGATTGGTTCTATTTGAATAAAGGCTAAGGCCTGTTTTACTGACTGAATACGCTATCCGTGAAATAAAAAGAATTTCAGTAGACGGAAATAATTTCATCTCAACGATTATGAAACAAATTTCAACATTATTAATTGAAAGGGAAGTGTTCTATGACTTCCTTTTCAACTTTATAACTTTTATTGGGTGTAATTGCCGGCTTACGTTCGTGGTTGAGAAAGAATCCGTCGTTACGTCTTTTTACAAGCACTGTACCCGAAGTCCGAGTTTTGCTACCACATTTCGTTACCAAATGTTGTTTTCGTTTCACCTATGTGTCTCTGTCTTTTGTATGGAGAAAAGATGAGACAGCAAAAATACGTTACGTAGTTAGAGTTGTTGTCTCATTATTTTTCCATGCAAAAGAGAGACACGTAGGCGAAACGAAAACAACATTTGGTAACGAAATGTTGTAAATGCACTGGGACTTAGGGTACTGATGTTCGCATTGTTGTGTTCCCATGTGAGGGGTGCCGGTGCTGGTACAATTTACAAGCACATGATACTTGATACCTTACGCCTCAGAGTGACGGGTTGCCACATCAAATAGCTCAGCCGAGATAACCACTCAAAATCAGGTCATTTCTGCTTTTTGTGATTCATATTCCGTGAGTAATGATGTACCCTTAAATAACATAAGTGGGTAATTTGGAAAGTATGTCAGTAGACAAGGGTTTGCTCGACAGGCTCAGGCACCCTTATTTACCGAACGGTAGCAAGAGGGGCGAGGTACTCATAAAACGCCAATAAGCAGCACTCTCCTAGCGACTATTAATAGGTTTTATCTATGGATTTTATAGCAAACGAAACGAGTGTTTTGCAATTGAAAATGTTTTTGTTTTAACCCTTTTATGAAAGCAGAATTTTATCGGTTTATATCAATCGAACGGGGTCATAGAGACCCCGGTGTTGAAGGCATTTAACTTCACTTTTTATACGTTTTACTTTTTATTAACTTTTTATCATAATTATTACCCACAACTACAAGGTCCCCGTCTTTCTACCCAGATAAGTAGGCAGGTAGAGATGGAGTACAGCCTGTGATGTGAACCCTTATCGCAGGTCGCGTAAAACAAAAGTCTCGTAGTCATTTCTACAAGTGTGTACAGGCTAGACAAACACGGGAATAATAGTAACTAAAGCGCGCGTTGGTGTGTGTGCATTAAACTGATTTATGCAAATGAACTCTCCATATTCACTGGCGTACATAGCCTTAAGGACGCTATTACATTTTTCATTGTCTCGAATTCGGCTTTCTGCGCCAGCACACAACAGCAAAGTGACCACGAACACATTCAAGCCCATTTACGCTCTATTTTCTGCATTAGTCAAATAATCTTGATACTTGATGGTTAGGTAGGCAAATAATTGAAATTACTTTTTTTATATAAGTCGAATGTGTTTTTAAGCTATTGTTTTACTCACAAATCAAATCAAAATTAAATCTTTTTTTTTTCAGGAATTAAAATACAAAAATACAAAATTTTGTTTAGGCGACCGATCGAAGCAACGCGTGACCCAGACGCCAGCGTCTTGGGGACGCTTCCGTCTGGCACTGATTGGGGTCAGTTGACCTATCTCTATATCGTTTGTAAGCAGATAGCTCAACTGTTTCTTGTGAATTTTGTACATTTTGTAAATACCTACATGTATTAATTGAAAGTTTTTTGTGTAAATAAATACTTTATTAAATATAAAATAAAATGAAAATAACACGCCAAAACCAAGCAAAAGGTTGATGGATTACATTAACGGGGAACTGAGTACGCTCCTACAATAAACTTCTGAAAAATGCAATTAAGCTACATAAGCGGAAGTCCTACTTCCTACTATATAATATATATTATATACATAATAAACGAGAAAGTTTGTAAGTATGGATGGATGTTTGTTACTCTTTCACGTAAAAACTACTGGACCGATTTGGATGAAATTTGAAATGAATACAGTTAATAACCTGGATTGGAATATAGGTTACTTTTTATCCAAAAAAATAACAGGAACGGGTTAATCATAACTACCACGCGGGTGAAGCCGCTGGCAGCCACTAGTCCTAAATATAATTATTACGCCTTTACATTTTTTTCTGTTAATATTGTTTAGCTTGTGTGTGAGCTATGATCTCTAAGATCCATTGACCTCGCATAACGAGGGTCAACAAGTTCAAGAAGCTAACAGTTATTGTAGAATTTTACTAAATGCCCCTCCATGTTGTCCTTCCAGAACCGGTCGTCTCTTTTTACGAATTCATATTTAATTTTGCCGTCTCCAGTCCAAACGGCAAATACACACACATTTTGGTCAGTAACTCGTAATTGGCCCTGAATCTGGTAGTACCACTTGCTTTTTTTATTCACTGTGTAAACATCAGATTTATACAACCAAAAGTCAATTTTCTTCTGTTTGATTGCTTCTTCGGGCTCTAAATTGTAAGCTGATGATGGGCATTTCCCCATCAATGCCATGTATGCATTTGCCGTCTGGAGTAGCTCCCAGAAATGGAAATTATTTGTCAATGTGCAATCCACATTCTTGAATATATAACGTTTAACGTCTTTTCTAAATCCCGAAGCGCTATAAGTTTTCGAAATATGACCATTTTCAGTTTGACAGCTATCATTAAAAATGCAGGTCTTGGTCATACCTATCATTTAGGATTGGAACGAGAAGTCCAGGACGAGTAGTTTCCGAGATATGACTGTTTCAAGTTTGACAGCTGTCATTAAAAATGCAGGTCTTGGTCATACCTATCGTTTGGGATTAGAACGAAAAGTCCGGGACGAGTAGTTTCCGAGATATGACCATTTTAAGTTTGACAGCTGTCATTTAAAATGAAGGTCTTGGTCATACCTATCATTTGGGATTGAAACAAGGAGTCCAGGACGAGTAGTTTCCGAGATATGACCGTTTCAAGTTTGACAGCTGTCATTAAAAATGCGGGTCTTGGTCATACCTATCATTTGGGATTAGAACGAAAAGTCCAGGACGAGTAGTTTCCGAGATATGACCATTTTAAGTTTGACAGCTGTCATTAAAAATGAAGGTCTTGGTCATACCTATCATTTGGGATTGGAACAAGGAGTCCAGGACGAGTAGTTTCCGAGATATGACCGTTTCAAGTTTGACAGCTGTCATTAAAAATGCAGGTCTTGGTCATACCTATCATTTGGGATTAGAACGAAAAGACCGGGACGAGTAGTTTCCGAGATATGACCGTTTCAAGATTGACAGCTGTCATAAATGAAGGTCTTGGTCATACCTATCATTTGGGATTGGAACGAGGAGTCCGGGACGAATAGCTTTCGAAATATGACCATTTTAAGTTTGACAACCGTCATTTTAAAATGCAGGTCTTGAAACCTTTAATTGGCTGTTTTAAATTTGACCGCTGTCATTAAGAGGTATATAGGTAATATCATCCTCATCAGCCTGGAGAAGTTCACTGCTGGACATAGGCCTCCCCTATACATTTCCAGGAAAAAAATGAAAATTTCTATACATAATCAATGTATAAACATTTTCATTTTCCTTTCTCAGCCAATGCCATGACGTATTTGAAGGTTCGTTCCATGACTTCTTCTGGCTGATAATGATGACTTTTATTATGGTCCAAGAAAGTATCAACTTTATTCAGGCACAGTACACACACGCACGGCGCATCTTGTGTACTGATGAGAACGACAAGGTTCTTCAAGCAAGCGCCGCAGTGCTTTCTTTAGAACCTTGTCGTATTCAGCCTAATTATTTGCAAAAATGTGTGACACCCGTCCTTCCAGGACCACGTCTGAGCGCGGAATGGCGAACGAAATGTAATGAAGTCTACCTACTATCTACCTACCCTTGGAAAAATGTATGGAGAAATTATAGTGCGTTTTAAAATTGTCTATTCTTTCAAAGTAATTTATTTGGGCACAAAATAATAACGAAGACGAATAGAAGACTCTGTATGCTACAATTTCGTTCTATTTTCACGTTATAATATTCAGCGGATTTAGCTATTTATGTACCTATCCAGACCCCATTTTTAGCGATTTTTGCTATGGTAAAAACGTATTCATGTGAAAATGTTGTATAGGACTGCCCATTTTTTATTGGCTATCACTATAGATGAACACATCATCTTTAATTTTATACCATGTTATATCTACAGTTATGATTCCTGGTTTCATAAATGGTACCCAAAAACCGTTGGTATTCGTAATTTCCCCCTTAATGCAGTCTAGAAATCCTTTGTTCTAACGCGCTCGCCACTAATACCTAAATTGCAACGGATCTATGTAACTAGCCCCTCGCGAGCGGGGTGTGAGGTACCCCCGCCCGGTGCATTGGATCAATAGCCAGCCAGACGCCAGCACAGCCACCACCCGGCCATAGAACAAGGAATACAGTGTGATAACTTTATTTATTGTGCTATCTGCCTTTCCACAAAAGGTACTTCAGCGCATCAGATTTAGGATCCCTTCCCATAGTCCAGTCCAGTCTTTTCAGTATCACAGATTTAGAATTTGTAACACATACAAATCATAATTTCTTATTACATTTTGGTTATATCACGTCTACTCATGGCGCACCGTATCATACATCCCAATTCAATGAAGTTGACTCACTGTAATAAACCTGCATTGTTCTCGTTTGGTATACAGAACATGATCAAGCAACACATACTTGTCCGATCCAACGTGTGAACGTTCTGAGCTTGTGTTGCCAATATTCGTTTACACACAGGCATACTGCTGGGATACAGGACGTGTGAATTGGCATGCTGGAACGTGTTTATACTCTGCAGTCTGGCAGTGTGTGTACTGATATTGGCAGTATCCTCCGCACACATACAATTTACAAGTAACGTGTTGGAGAGTGGGAGACTATGGGTAGTTATACACTAGCAGACAGGATTAATGTGGGGAATGGTCATTTTGGCGTGTCTATGGGATTGTTAGTAGGTGGTGGTGAATTGTTTGAAACGTAATGCGAAAGCTCGTTAAAGAGGAATCCATAGCACAAATGCTGCAAAACCTTTCTTATACCTAATCAATGATGAAATCTCGATAAGACTCGGGATATTAATATTTTTTTTCAGTAATTTGACGAGCCGCAAGCTAGTGAAAGATTTTGTGATCCCAACAGTTATTTTGGTCCTCGCTCAGAAAGAAGTTTAACAAGCTCAACTATTAATTCAAACTGTTCATAAAACATATTTTTATGGGGTGTCTATTAATAAAGAATGCAAGAGTCGTAACTCTAAACCTGTATGGTAAGTAGATGTAAAGGACACCAGGTTCTGTATAATATGAATGCCTGGTGGGCGATAATGTTTGTGTTTTAAGAAGGAGGAGGCGCACTTAAAATTCTTTCACCACACTTGGTTCAAAAGAATCAGTGACAAGATAAGAAGATGATGTTCTGTGGAAAAGTACCTATCTCTGCTGACAACCGACAGATTGGATAGATCGTGAGTTTTACAAAACATCGCAGAACCTAAAATCACTAGGGAATAAACGTTACACGCGTACGAATGACGTCACTATCATGGGAGGTCGATGGATGGATTGAGGAGGCTCAAAATTGTTCCTAGAGCAAGGTTATTTTCTGGGCTACTATAACTCAAGCTGGGCCCCTACATTTGAGTTAAAATAAGCAGCCACACCCGGCGAGACGACAGACTAATCTTATACCTTTAAACGAGAAAATCTTGTATATATATATATATATATTTAGGATCTCGGAAACTGAGCCAACGATTTTCATGAAATTAAGTATACAGGGGTTTTCGGGGACGATAAAACGATCTAGCTAGGATTCATTTTAAGAAAATGATTATTTCACCCCGAGTTCAATAATTAAACATAAGCTGAATATGTGACTGCTCCTGCCATCTATTGATGATTGTGAGCAACTAACTGCAAGCATATCCAGCAGATGGGGTTGTCCAGTAAGAATTAACCAATAAAGATAATAATATGACTCTTATGATTTCTTAAAAATACAAATTACCGAAAAAAATCCAAGCGAAGCTCGGTTACCAACTGCTAGTATTAATAAACTATGAAGTTTATTCGACGTACAGCAATATCAGAAGAACTATAAAACTTCAAAGATTCCTTGTCTAGTATTTTTAGCAGAAACACACTAGCCATTTCCTTTAGAGTTTTCAATAGTTATTTTCAGAAGCGTAAGTTTGGAAGAAATGTTTTGTTCAACAGGATACACAATAATAATATTATCGGGTGCGGGTGGCGTGGGTGTGATCGGAGGATCTAGAAATGGATTTCAAATTGGGAAAAAATAAAAAATACTAAAACATTCCGTGTCCCATTAAAATCATAATTTATGTAGGACAAAAATATATAAGCACTCATATGTATCACAGTTTAGGTATAATAAATAAATCAACCTTTGGCAACTCATAAAGCTTTCAAATGCAAGAAATTGATTGATAATGTGGAACAAAACAATTATTTGAATGTTTTGAACACACGGTCCGTGCACGTGCGTGACGGCTCGTGGACACAATACTGATTACTGACCAATGTACTCTGAACCACGAGCACGCTCAATAATGCTGCTCAGGATAAAGGCAAAATGAAATAAGCAGGTCTGGGGGATTTGGTTTCACTCGATACCGCCGCCAGCATACTCTGAACTGTAAACCTTCTGAGTAAAGCGTCAAGTATCGATAGATATAAAGGTCTTATTGAACTGGTTATTGGGTTCCGTGAGTATCACGAGCTTCTGAGGACTATCAGGTGTCATGTCGTCGTCAGCCGCACCGCAGACGGTACAAGTGGCTGTTCCGGAGAGATAAGTGGAAGCAACAGGGGACTAGTTTTACTGATCAATGTAGGAAAGATATGTTGACAAAGATAACCAATGAGTTGTTTTAGGTTTCATTTAAGCATCTGATATAATTATATCCTCATTCTTCACAATATGACGTGTAATTACTTTAATTTCTTTATAAAATAAAATAATAATTTATAAAATAAAACCCTTATCTACCATCTTCATCTTTTAACTGTGAACAGCGTGCTTACCTGAAACAAGAAAAGTTTGAATGAATACGAGCACTATATTAAGGAGTTCATCAACATAAGAAACCTAGAAACACAACCTTTAGAAAAGCAAAGGCTGTTTTCCTAGATCAGACAAGAATAAAGCAATAAATATTGGAACCACAATTACGAGTAGGCGGTACAAGGAGAAAAGTTATACATAATACTCCGGACTCGAGTTTTAATGAAAAAGAAACCAAAAATAATGATGTGCGAGCTCGCAAAAAAGTTCAAGGGGCGACCCTTGTGGTTCTAAGTCAATGGCCCGTGAGAGCCAAGTGCGAACCGTGGTTATTTCAACATACAATGCTGCATGCATTCATTCGTGCTAGTTGACATGTTAGAAAGACATAAGCAAGTATCGATAATATTAATATAATATATTATGATGATCGACAAATTTTTACTAAATTTCTATGCAGTGAACTTCTAAATTTTGGTATATCGTTATTCATAGTTCACTGATACTTTCACACAATACTTCAATAATTGATATTCAACAATCCCCAAGCCCATTGGACAGAGTTGTAAAAAATGTCTTGATAAAGCAAGGCCCGATTAGAGCTCGCAAATGTACTCGTAATTTGAATAAAAATAAATGTAGGAGAACTTCTTAATCAAAGTAATATTTTTCTACCTTTATTTACTAACCAATAGCTCTTCTTTTTAATACAGTCTGTATTAAATCAATAGCTGAACGTGACCTTGGCCTGAATACTGCCTGAGAAGTCAGATTTAAATATTAATAATGAGAGTCAAATGAAGCTTAATTCATAACAAGTGCCAATTATCTGTTTTTGGGAAAGAAAAATCACACAAGTGGATTCAAATGAGACAAAAAAAAAAGGATGACATCTCAGGGACCTAGCTAGACCCTATTAGAAGATATATTAGAAGATATAAAACGTTTATTGTCTATAGCGAATTGAAGTCCTACCTGTTATTCTGGTAAGAGAGCATTACGTTTGATAGGTCGTATATTTTTACCTTCGCTGGGAGGACTTGGCCCTATGGAATAACTACGGAAAATTAGACAACCATGCCAAGGCTAACAACCTTATTTCCAACAGGATTGAAATGCAATCCTGAGTTAATGGAACTCAGGATAGTGGAACGGTCTCACACCAGTGGCCACCGTGAGAAAGATGACAAGACCACAAGACCTCACGCTGTGGTCCTGCAGGAAAAACTAACATCACAGACTTCGGTAAGCTTACCACAGCTCTCTACAGATTCAGATTTTCATTCCGTTAGGCATAATTACTACCTGCACCTCGAATGAGTAACGCTAATGGCACAGCATAGAAATGCGTATAAAACTTAATTACTACAACATCGGTCCACTTTCCCGCGACACGCCTGTCGAGAAAGCCTCTATAAAGCCCGGAAATAGTGATGATAACGGAACACATTTAATCAAATTACTTGTTTGTCGATCATAAAACAGCAAACCACAACTTTTTAAAGAACAAGCCCTTATAGAATGATGTACTGTCAGCAGACTGTAAGATAACAGAGCAACTAGTGTGTCACCGATCATTGGGCTAGAGGTCAACAGCCGGACAGTTCGATAAGCAGTCACCACAGCTGAGCGGCAAGTCAGGCAGTTCAATACACTGCTACTCAATTAAACACTTCTGAGAAAGCGGTAACTTTCTGGAATTTCTCTGCGGTGGGAGGCTAAGTCCATCAGGTATTCTTTTCCCAGTAGTACTTACTGACCCCTAGGCCACTGTAGATCGGGGCTTCGGATAGCGTGTCTAATGTTATTATTGGGCCTGTCAGCCGATCGAGTATAGATCGAATATTCAGGGCGAATCTACCTACGATCGTATTCGGGACACATGTTCTGCTATCTAACACAGCTATCTTTACGGACTACTGAGATCGATGGGTTCGCTTCCTCGGCTATCTATTCTGGTTAACAAGATAGATAAGATTGGGAATGTAGTAGGCAGTTTGGGAAAGGTTATGGCTTGACTAGCATGCCAGTAATACCAGGGAATTTTAAATAAAGTTAAGAGTGCGTCTACAGTTTCAAGTGGTCCAATCTAAAGATTGATAGGCTAACAATTTGGTTGATTTGTGAACAGGATCTCTACAGTTTTCAGACAAGACGCCAGGCGTAGAACGTTTTACAAGGCATTGTTTCCATTTCTTTAGATAATTACCAGTTTACTCTGTGTCAGTGATTCATAATCAGTTTCTGGAAATTAGTTGAACCTATCAATATTGTACTAAATGTTTTGCGGTTCGCATTACACAGACGCATTTCCGTTTCATTTCAATTGCATATAAAATTTAATAAACAGTCTAGTTTTGAATCATTACTTTGTTCTAAAATATGACGTTTTGATTTATAAGGGTAATCTAGAAATTTGTCTGGAAGAGATCACTCTGAGTGATAAGACCACCCACTGTTCACAAAGTCTGGTGTTCTTTGAGTGTGAAGTAAATTTATGTATTTTCAGGTTAAGCTGTAAAAGAGCCGGTGTGGTGATAAACACACATTTCGATTACCAGCTGATGTTATATGGCATGGCATTGCACAAATATGTGAAACTACAATCAGGTGTGGGAGGTTCAACGCTTTCTAATGCGCATTCAAGCCTTTCCGCTTACCACACAGAAATCCATTTTCATTTTCACCAGGTATTTCATTTGTAAACCATTATTCTCGAAAGTTGCTAGCACGACCGCATTGTTCCTAATTTATACAGATTTCAAATGAGAAAACCGTTCGGAGAGATTATAAAGTACCTTCACAGATGTATAAAGTGGTGCTGACTGCTGACGTAAAAATATGAATAAGTGTTATGAAGTAAACAAACAATGATAACAGACCGATTCAATATCATTATCACTGACGTAACCGATTTTTCCAACTACCTACTAGGCACAGTCGCGCGCAAACTGAGATTGCTAACATAACACCTTATTCAGATCAGATAAGGTGTATGGTATTTTATATGTAGCATGGATGGGATAATATTTTTAATGCTGGTAAATAAGTAATAAAAGATAAGGAATGCTATCAAGACTGTTTTACAACGCACATCAGCATCAGCATCAACATGTTTTAGAACATCATATAAGGATTTTCTTTATTCGAGTATAACGCGAGCAAAGCCAGGATTGAAAGCTAGTGTAAATATTCGAGTACCCAAATGCGTCGTATAAGAGATATCATTACAGAGCCGGCTGGGTCAGCGTGTCCCTTTTACCGTGAACAGCAATTACGTTAAAGGCCAATAAATATTTAGGCGGCCCAAGCCCGGAGCATGCGAGCGAAATGAAATTATAACGGGATGGGCGTGATCATCAGGACGCATCAACCCATAAACAAGCCGCAAAGTATACCTACGAACCTTAATAGCTTGTTAGATTTTAAGAATACTGTGATGTGTTGGGGTCGCATAGACCCCGATCAGTAGAAAAGGGTTAAAAGTTTTTAAATAGGACTTTGTATACTATGTAAGAGATCGTCTTGGGAGAGACCTACGTCCAGCAGTGGACGTCGGTGAGCAGTGGAGGAGGAAGATGATGATGATGATGATGATACTGTGATAAAATAATAGTGGTTCATAGTATAAGCAGACCAGCATTATTAAATTACACATTTTAGATCTAATAACGTCGTTAACGCTATCACGATGATAAATTCCTTTGTTTAATTAAAAATTACGTTATGACTTGGTTTATTTAAACGGTTTACATCATGATAGCGTAATGATGAGCGAACAGCTGTGTGACACGCGACGCGTCATCCTCATCAACACCGGAGACTGGTGACTGCCCGCTCTGATAAGCACGACAAACCTATTATAAAACTATCAATCGTCACATCGTGCGAACGGCCTGCTATGAAATAGAAGAGTAAAAGTAAAAAATATATGTGCAAAAAGTAGAATTCCCGTACCGGGAATCGAACCCGAGCCTCCTGGGTGAAAGCCAGGTATCCTAGCCACTAGACCATACGGGATATGAGAGACGTAGTGAATTTAAGAAACGAAAAACAAAATAGTAAGTAGCCGAAGATTCGAAAACATTATATTTCGCTAGTCTCTAGTACTGGTTGTGTTCGATAGGAGCAGCTAAGAAACAATCCGATTCTGATGATTTTGAAGCAGTAAATAAATAATTCCTGTTTTGACACCTGCAAAAATTCCAACAATAATGAGGAGTCTAATAAAGCCATGCTAGCTAACAGGTCTTTGTTAAAACAGTGGTTTACAAGAAATTCGCAGAAATGGGAGTAACGGCACCGCACGATCGAGTCGACCTTCCCATACTTTTGGAATGACTGTACCAAACTGGTTTCAACTCAGCCACTCACTGAATCATCAGCCAGTCAAAGAAACCTGTACCTTGATCGTACTAGTTTAAGGTCTACTGGCAACTCATGAACTAAAACCACACAAGAAAACTTTGGCCAAGGGGAAACTGAACAGTGTCAGTCACTCTGGGATTATTACGCTTTCACTCGTATTTTTCAAATAAGTAAGTCATCCATAAACCAAAATACACTGCATGACTAACATCTTAATCTCTCAGTATTTCAGTATTCAGTATATTTATTGCCTTATTATGTATGTTTTAACAGTGTCAGATCTTAGAACTAGTTTTTGAATCAATATATAATCTACCCTGTAAGGGTGTTGCAATACTGTAGAAGCGGGCCGATATGATTATAATCACGCAGATTGTAAGCAGGTTTAGTATAAAATGTTAAGGGTTATTTATAACTAACGTTATTCTTTTCGTTCGTCGTTAAAGAACTCGTCTAGTGTGTAGTAAGTTTTTTGCTCATTTCTTTTGCCACGTCTTCAACAACAGAACCAAACAATAACAACTAGATACGTACGCTTTAGTATATTCCCCTCTCAAACTCAACGGTGAGTCATTTCGTCTCGTGTTGAAACTGTTACTCGGGTCGGGACGACCCATTGAGCCAGTTCGCGCAGATGGCTTTGATGTTGGACTTAGAATAGGTGGACATGAAACACGCATACGAACGTTCAGCTCGGTGAATGCGGATGAAAACAAAACATTAGGTGCTGAAACGGAAACAGTGTTTACTGTAGTATTATTTTTTATAACTTTTGAAACTATCATGGTTTTTAACACTAGTTTCATGAAACAACGGGATATTTACCATGATTAAATTTAACGGCAACTGTGCTGAAATATCGGAAGTCAACTCAGAAAAATGTAATCATGGTAAATATCCCGTTGTTTCATGAAAATATTATTTTTTAGTTCATGTTAGCAATCCTACAACTTCTGACAAGTCGACTGACATAGGATAGGATGTACCAAACAACATGCAGTTTTGGTTCTAGGGACTTTCAATTTGGGTGTATTCCTTGAATTGAAATACGTAGGCGTATAATAAGTACGGGATTTTTGTAAATGGGCATCGTAAAGGCCCAAACTTGAGTCAAAGTCATGCGTCACTAAACCGCAGGCGTCCTCGAGTGCGAAATCGTAAGTCTTGTATAAAAACTTGTTACAAAAGGTACGCTAAATTACGGTTCAATCAAAGTAGGTAAATAAGATTATGTAGCAATTTACAGTTTTCTTTCTTTATGTTTTTGTGCCCAAAATAAATAATTTAAAAACAACATCGAAGTTGAACTTGAGCTCGATCAAACCAAACACAAACATGGAATATTTGAGCAAGTTAAATAAAAGTTAAGGTAAATATTCGATCAAATTCAGAGGTGAAATAACTGTAAACAAGTACTATAAATAAAGTTTTGATTCGAATACTTACGAAGTAATAATACCTAGTCAAGGTTACAACAAACATTGACATTGGCCACAACTCAACGCATTTCACTTTATCTTAGAGCGCTGCTGGCCTAGTGATTGCGGCCCCGCCTTCCGATCTTAAGGTCGTGGGTTCAAATCCAGTCGTGTACCAATGAGTTTTTCTTCCCAAAAATTTAAGTACACTATGCCAGTGCTCTCAAACGGTGAAGGAAAACATCGTGAGGAAACCGGCATATCGTAGAACCAGTAGAAAAGTTCTAAAATATGTGTCAAGTGCACGAAAGGAGCCTCTTTGAGGCGCACTTAAAATCCTTTCACCACACTTGGTTCGAAAGAATCAGTGACACGATAAGAAGAAGAAGACTCTTTATCTTATATGTTTCATTTTTCTAACCCAAGTTTTATTTACTTAGCTTTTCTTAAAACACCTGTAAGACCAAAAAGGCCTGCGCACATCTAGTCGACGGCGATGAGCTGAAATACTGTCAAAAATCGCTGTTATTTTATCTGACACAGCTGATCGCCATCGCCATTGCCTAGAAAATAAACAAAAATTTGTTTGGCGCCAAATGTGCTTGATAACTAACAACTACGAGTATAATTATTATTATAGTTCTTGGTTCAAATGAGGTCGTCAGGTTAAGTAATGAGTTGGTTCTAATTAAGAATGTAGTTTTACATCACAACACCGATATCAATGTTTGAGTCAGATCTTACAAGCTAGCTTAATAACTAATGAAAATAATGTATGTAGATAAATAGAAGAGAAGCAACACAGAACTGATTTAAATGATGATCAGCATTTAAAATAAAAACATACAATAGATTTCAGAAATATATGCTAGACTGGCAATAAAAGCAATACCGAAGGTCTGTTTAACAATAACATTGCAAATCGAATATAGCATTCTTGAAATGCTTCCCATAAGCCCCCTACTTTACAGAGCTTTTAGCGCTCGCGCTCGTTCCGTACTCCAAGCCACGAGAGCATTTGTCAACAGACGATGGATTCAGAGCATCGATCGTGATGCCGCATAGAAAGCTGAATAATAAATGTAGGGTACATGTTTTGAATTTGATGTTTGCTACAAAATGCTTAAACTATTTGCCTACTGAAAATGACGGAACAAACAGATGTCCATCCTGTGTAGTAATCTGCCACCTCATTACTTTACAGAGCACGCCCAGTCGCCCACTGAGGACGTTGCCTATGGCATCGCATTGCGGGCTACTTGCACTGACAGGCATCCATGCCCCACACATCTGGGTATCACGTGTCATCCATCACAATTTGTCTCCAAATCTCTTTATGTTGTGAAGTTGGCATTTCCTTCTTTCCATCACTCTTATCGTCCACGCTGAGAACAGTAAATGCACACTTCGTAAACGAAATTTCAGACACAAAAAAGCAAAATAAAGAGAGCGGTTTGTTCCAAGCTAACATGAGCACCACACAACTTGCACAAAGCAAGCAAAAAGAGCAACCACGCACTTGTGTTGCTACGAGGGTGCTAATTAGCCAGCTCTTGACAAAACGAAGAAAACTCGAGAGAGATCTTTCATAGCGCTGTAGCCATTTACATTTTTATAAAAGACAACAAAGAACTATGGAAATAAGCTTTCAAAGATAACGATGAAAGCCAAACTAAACTTGGTGTGATGGTAGTAAATATAACAGGCTGACTCACACTAATTCACTTTCACAGCGGTTATTAGTAAAACGATAACGACACTAGCTTATCGCAAATTATAGTTTACAATACAATACAATCATTTGCTTATTTAGATGCAAGAAATAATTAATTGCCAACGATAAGAGACTCTTTAGCGATAAGATATTCTCGAGTGGTAATATAGGATGTAATTGATCCTTGGCATAAAACTTATCAGATCGATAAGCGAATTTGCTCAACAATACGTTACTGTGATCTAAAAAAATATTTTACAATAAGATTACTCAAACTATAAACATGTCCCGCTCGTAAGTGGCATGGAGAAAAAGTTACTCCCGCGTATAATATCTACAAATGCTAAAATAAATAACTATCTATCAGCACACCACACTCTTCAAAATAAAATATTGAAATCACACAAAATTATCAATGTTGGCGAACGTCAGTCAAACAGTTTACGAGAGTTCCAACTTCCAGTGTGTTCAGTTTACTAGGATAATGCTAGTAAATTAAATTCTCCCGACATGGCGAGGGGAGTCGGGAAGGTTGAATCAATTGCAGCCATTATAGAATGGCACAGCAGGCCAGCCAACCGAAGCGCTGGGCTATTTCTGTCACAGATCCCACACACAAAGGGTAATTTGTAATTAGGCTTGATTAATTACCGTTTAGCCAACGATCTTGCGTGAGCTATGGGTATGTAAAGTTTTGTTGCAGTATTAAAATACTGCAACAAAACTTTTTATGTATTTTTTTCTAAAAGAAGGCAAATTTAACTAATATAAATGTGATTTTATTACAAACCCTTACTTCCTAGCTTCAATCTTTTCTAGAGAAGCATAAAGCCCTGTCAAACATTACACTGCTATATTCATACACCACAAATCGAGTTACGATGATGAACCGATTTCTGTTTTGCATAATTGTTATGCTTTTAGGCTAGCTTCGCAATGTCTGGTTCAGTAATGATTGCAGAGCTATCTGTGCCAACAGCTCCTTGTAATCAGACTATCGCTCAGCTGTCGAGCTGTGAAACTGTGGACGCAATGCACCGATTGTGAAAGAGGTCGAGAGCGGGGTCGGGCCACCGCAGTGCAGGTGCGACCCAAATCCACAGGCTGATACCCCACGGCCAGGCCAAGGGATGTTACGACGGAGCATCCCTCCGAGGAATTGAAGCGACTGATAGAAACTTCACTTCCGAGTTCCTTCCGTCCGGGACTCCGGAATAACCCCATTTCCTGGCGGAAATTTCAACATCCTACAGGGGTTCGTGCATTCATTTCTATCAATGTGATTTTTCTGTCCTTCTACGTGTATCTTGCCTAGTAATCATTTTGTATACAGTTTTGGATTAAGTTGGCATTGCAAAATAATAAAAATAACAACAAAATATCTTGGCAATCAATAGAAATACTGAAAGTACACCAAACTGATGCCGCCTGTTTACCGAAACCATCAAGGCGTCATGAAGACATTAGCATCCCTCGCCCCATTTTCCTATTATTCGGGAAAAACTCTGCACATCACATTGCACACCTCTGGACCCACTGACACGCATATTTACACATTATTCAGAAGGTTTTTGTTTCGACAATAGGTTCTATTGACCTACTCACTAACGTACAAAGGCCGAGATAATAATCGGTAATTTGAGCATATAAATGCATTGAGTAGTGTCAGTTTTGCATAAATATAAAAACAATCCATGTATTGTTTTCTAGGAATAGTTTTTTTTATTCTATGTGATGTGTATCATAGTTCATAACTGGATGGAAGCGTAAAACTATAGAGAGACTGCTGTTTTAATTACTTCGCCAACTTTAAAGGTTAACTGCTAAAACCAAACATAAGCATGGAATATAGATATTCAGGTAGCCAGCTGAAAGGAAATGAGCACTTCTAAAAGCTTGGCAAGTGGCCCAGTTGCAGTATTAGGTAGGTGGGTATAGATAGACAAGAATACTCAAGTCAGCACGCAATGCATTTGGGATATCGTGATAATGCTCCATATCTAGGTCAAACCACCGCAGAACGTAAACTGTGTTTACCAATACCGTTATTTCCCAGATACCTATTGAAAACTCGACGTTCTGACGTAACGGAGAAAACTGCTTTTCACAGCGCTCCTCCTGAAAAAGTACTAGGCAAACATGAACCGATAGCAGTCATTGTTATCAGCACGGGTAAGTGAGGGGGCGGCGTTGCTGGCGGGAGGCGAGGCGGCCTTCGTGACGTCGAGCCGCATCTGTGTTTAGCAGCACCAACTACAGTTACGCAACACAACGCTATCTTATCAGCTACGGTCGCCGAGCAAAAATATTGTCACTAACTTCTAAACAGCTATGACAGCCTGGTACATCATGCAGAATAGCTGCTAAAATTTACCGTTTTCAGGGAAATTTCATGAAAATTATTCAAGAAATGATTTAAAACCAACTAGGCTACAATTTTTAACAAGTCGTTATTTTAATTGTGTGGGTAGAATAATACGTTGTAGCCGTAGTCAAATCTAGCTACAGCTGGCACAACGAACTGAATACTTTACTACAATGTGATAAAAACTCTTTTCCAATATCAAGAAACACAAACCATCGTCAAGGAGGACGAGGCAGCAGCAACAATAAATAACAATGGCTGTGTCAATGCTAAGGTCTGACTGTCTGAACAAACAAAGGATGGTGTGGTGGCGAGCGCCGCTGGCAGCCGGCAAACATCCGTCGCCAGGAGGAAACACATTACCGGGAACTGGATATGGTATCTGGTAAGTTAAACGTCATCTTTGAAACCTTTTCCGGACGTGGTAAAGGTAAAGCAAAGCTTGTCAATGTCCAACCAGCCAGCATATTGAAGAACGGAGCAGCAAAAAAGGTGGCAGTTTCTGAAACCGAGCTTCAAAGATTTGAAATTATTGAATCAAACGAACAGGAAGAACAAATTAAAACAATCAAGATCATAACTGCTCTATCAAGTAACATAAAACTCATTAGTTATAGTTATGAATGAGGATTATAAGCGATAAGATGGGTCGTTACTCTCGTTCACACGTGTGCAACAGAGATTAGCTCATAGTTACCAGGTAAACTCCAGTAAACAATGCATGTTTGAACTTCTCGGGGCATTAATATGCAATGCGAGGGTAGACTTCAGGTCATACAGGTGAAGTCAAGTCATCCGTGGTGATATAAGCGATGCTTTCTTGAATAATTATGGCCATAGACTATGAATTGCTATGAATACACCATTGTGTATCTTGTTTCTCTTTAGGACAGCCCCCTTGTCTTCTATTATAACCCTCATGACAAGTCTCTTCTATTTGGCTCGCTTAGCCATTCCGTGGTCTTTCCCTTCAATAAAAGTTTTGATAAATCTGTCATGTCGTATTCTAATATGAAATCAAATTATAGCTTAGCAATTTTTTCTTGGTGCTAAGAAATCTGAAGGGATACCTATCATTTCACGGATAAAAGTCGTGATGCTGTTTCTGATTTTCTTCTCTTCTTATCAATTTTCACCAGAAAGACTACAGTTCAGACATTTGAGTCAGACGACAGTAAAATTAAAACATCAAAGCTTCATGATTCCATTAGGTTAATTCACACCTTGGCGCTTCATAAACATCCTTTCATTTTAGATCAAGAAGCCCATACCAGGTGTCCAAACAAATGGCGTACAGCAAGCATGTGTTCATACGAGGTGTGAGGAAGTCTGTTCGGACTACGGAAGAACTTGTGTGGTCTGTTGGGATTATTACACTATTTGTTTGTAAATATTGACGGGATGATGAAGGTTGAATGTTTAAAACGGTTTAATTTGGGATTGTTTTCAGGAGTATTCGTGGATCTTGTTTATATTTACAAAAAGGTTTCTACTAAGCGACAACGCAAGGTCACAGGCGTCCGCGATCCATGATGAAAGAATCGATTACTATAATTAATTTAAAGGTTCAAAATAATCATATTTTAACGCCAGTTGCAGATTATTGGAGCTAACCATTGGTTTAAGAAAAACGATGGAAGTTGGTAATAATAAAACGTCGCAGTTCTAATGCCCTATCATTACACCAATTGCTTTGCTGATTGAACTCGTCACTCGTTAATGCTAAGAGGATGTGCAGTACTCACGACAACAATTTTCTTTTAAAATGAACTCTATGATTCAGTAGATAGAGATTACTGTCCTGTGGGTGGTGGTAAAGGAACAGTGCGGTTATCTTATTCGTTTTGGGGTCAGCTGTTCGTGCGCCTACGTCAAGGCATGCTACTTAGGAAGTGAACGATCAAACTTTGACTGCTTGCAGCTGAATAGTAGCTCAGAAATAGGTACCATAACTACTATAAAAGTAATATACACAAAAAGGTTTCCCCTCATAAGGAAACCGCTATTTATTTGCTTTGTGTACTTTGTGTGTGCTGTTGACCTCGCGAGCCGCCTAAACTAAGTAATTTACAGCATTTTGAAGAGCTAGTCTGCTTATCATCATAAACCGAAGATCTCCATCGATCTAAGAATCTCACCAAATTACTGTAAAAAGCTACAAAGCCATATACTGTGTACCAAGTTTTAAGACCTTTATCAGCCGTCATATTTTATACCTTCATTAGAAATATTTTAACCAGGATTTACCAAACATTCTCTATGTTTTAATGCGGAAAAGGCAAACTTAGTAATGCAGTTCTGAGCTCAATACAGCCTTGGCCAGCTGCAAACCCGACCTGACCTTAATTAGAAGCCGATATCTCGTATACCAACACACGGACTAAAACACTATGCTTCCAATGTATAGTAGGTACCCGTTGCTCCACAAACTATACCAGTAGATAGTCTATGTAAGGTATGATAGGTCTAGGTAGGGTTACCTTACCTCGAGCCTAGCTAGGTGATTAATAAATTAAATTGTATTTGTAAGGTTGATAACATAATGGTACCTACTTCCTATGTATATTAAAATTAATGATTCTGTTTTGATTGTTATTAGGTACCTCACCTTTCGAAGTAAATTTGAGCCTTCATCTTGTCGAGGTTTAGTTAGTCATATTTCTGAGGGCACTATCGCAACGACTGTTAAGAGGCCGGCGGAGGGCGAATTTTCATACAAACATAATACCAAAATTGTAACTAGTTTAAGCAGATTTTCACTATGTTATTGTAATAACGGTATTCATGTAGTATTTATCTAGGTTCCTGAACAGTTTTTATATTAAATTACTTACCTCAAATGAAATAAACACCAATCGCATTTTACACATTTTTTTCATTGCAAAATGTGATTGGCGGTAATTTCATTTGAGGTAAGTAATTTAAAATAAAAACTGTTCAGGAACCTAGATAAATACTATACAGATACAATTATTACAATAATATAGTGAAAATCTGCTTAAATTAGTAATCATTTTGGTATTACATTTGTATGAAAATTCGCCCTCCGCCGGCCCCTTAAAGGAGCCAGTGAAAATACCTAGGTATACATTGCGTTGGTTGGAAGCGGTGATGAAATATATAAGTCATTGGGTGCGGGAGGATAACGGAGATTACAAGGCTAAAGGCCATTGTGATGCGCTGATGTGGTGAATGAAGCAATCAGAAAGAGTTCTACACTTTGTGCTCTTATCTGGTGCTGACAAACAGGAAAATACAGACTGATACAGCTGAATAGGTAAATCTGTTCAGGGAAAACCAATTAAAATAGTTTAAAACTGTTTTTACCTTTTAAAATATTTATTCGAAAAATGTACTACAGCCAACAAATTAGTGTTCTCAAGCGAAAGAGAAAAGTTCACGAGAGACAGTTAAAAGCATTCTTACGAGCTTGCAAATCGTCATGTGTGGAATATCTCATAGAAATTGTATCTTCTGTATTCTTAAATGTAGACATACCAACAGTGTAATGACTTTTTTACAACTTATAGATACGCTGGACCTCAATCGCCCTTGATTACATTTGGAAGTTTCTCCGACTACCTTTTTCAAACGATTTTGGGCAGGGAACTTGTATCAAGAGATCCGAGAGGATGTCTGCCATATGTGGATTGTGGATATCAATCACATCTTTGCACACAGTAATAAACATGGTTATTAGGAACGTAATCTACAGATTCGACACTTAGGTCATCAAGCTAAAGCTCCAATTGTGAGCACGTGTTATCCCCACATAGACATCGGCCAACCGATACAATCAACCCAGCACACTCAATCAACATCACAAAGCGAGCAATCAGCAATCAGGCGTGACTTGCAGGAGTGCTGCAACCGGTACCAAATACCAGCGACAACATTGCGACACGGACAGATCTAGTCTTATTTGCACACTAGCTTCTGCCAGCGGCTGCGCTGGTACTGGTACTCACATAACAATTTCGTAAATTGTCAATTTTTACGAATTTCCCACCTCGTTAAACCACTGGCGAGTTACATAAAAACACACATTAGTTTAACGTGATTACTATTGTTGATATCGATCGAGGTAAATGAATCGTAAAGGAGGTAGTACTGGCCTAACTGCGTGATAATAAAAGAACCAGTGATGAAACTCAGTTTACAGCTATTAAACTGCAGATAGTTTAATTTTAATGTTTACCGTTTGGTATATCAAACGCGTGAGATGAAGTCATCGACGTAATCGAACAATGCAACTTACCAGACTGGCCAACAAAATGGTTAAACCATGAAACAAATCTATAAATGCTGGAATGAGTCCGTCTGTTTGTTATTAGGTTTTCTCGGCTAAATGAATGAACCGCGCGATGAAACGTAAAAGATAGCAAACATTCTGGAGAAGGTTAATAAGGCTACTTTCATTTAATATCTGATTAGTTGTTTGTCCATAAACCTTCGTCCGTTGCCATGCCATCACAGGTTGCCGAAACATTTCTCGGATGACTCGGTTTAATTTTGACAGGTACCCCAAGATTCCTTCGTGTATGAATCACCACGCAAATCTTACCTTAGAGCACAAAAGCTCATTTCATCAATCTATTTATCATCAATTCAGCATGACAACTCAGACCTACAGACAAGTCTCGTAATTGTTACTTCATTGAACTAAGTAACTGTCTGAGCGCATCTAACGGAACACTGCCACAGATGATTTGACAGTTGTGGTGTTGAGGATATAACCAGGCCAACCGGCAGACGCATTTGGCCGTCCAAGGACTGGTTTCGGAATTACATTCATCTACGAGTGTATAGCCAAGCAGGTAAAGAAATACTTTACCTGAAGGACATAACGTTTGACTGGCGACCACATCGGTCGGTTAAAGATCTTGGCAAGTTCAATTCAGAGGAAGGCAAGTATAAAACTCAAGGGCATGCATGAGTCATCGATGAGGAAAATCTACTGGAACGTATTGAACACGAGAAAGTACGCAGTCGTTTCAGGGCCATACTTTAACTACCTAGGTCTAAGCAAAGCATAGCTCACAGTTCATCTACCGAAGAAATTGACGTGATATTGTTTTACTAGGAGAATACTCTGAGACATTAAAGGAGCACAAAAGGTTGCACCGTCACCATACCCTAAAACTGGAACATAGCAACGCGAGGACCACTGCTTGGGGGCAGAAATAGGACCAGCGGTAGTACAATCCTCTTGGATAAACTCTTTTTCAACCTTGGCTTGTAACTTAGCTCAGCAACCTTACCAGATGTGTGCGTGTGATTCATGGGAAAGGCAGTACGTGTGACGTGGGTAACAATCACAATGCTGTTATGAAAACTGTGTTATGATTCGATGCAACTGTTTTTACAACACTTGTAGGTAATTAATAAGTGTGAGATAATACAATGTAAACTTCTGTGAACTACACCCTTCTTTCAAAGGTTACTCAATTCAGAAAGTAACTATGAACGATCTCAATTCGTAATGAGCTAATTGAATAAGTACCTATTCGTTTTTAGGGTTCCGTAGCCAAATGGCAAAAACGGAACCCTTATAGATTCGTCATGTCTGTCTGTCTGTCTGTCCGTCCGTATGTCACAGCCACTTTTCTCCGAAACTATAAGAGCTAAACTGATGAAACTTGGTAAGTAGATGTATTCTGTGAACCGCATTAAGATTTTCTCACAAACATAGAAAAAAACAAAAATATTGTGGGGGTCCCCATACTTAGAACTGAAATTCAAAAAAACTTTTTTTCATCAAACTCCGACTTTAGGAGGCACTACGGTCGATACTTTGCCAGCAGATTAAGCGTTATGCAGTCTGAGGTAGGTATTCTTTATGAAACTGTTTTAAACAACTTGTTTGTGAAGGATAAACACCAAGAAATATGACATATACGGAGTTTTCGAGCGATAAAAGCACGGTGCGTAGTGCGTATCAGTCCAGGCATACACAATACAAGGTACCTACAGGGCTAGCGGGATGTAGGGTCGACGGCCGCGACACGCGACTGCACCAGCGCCGTTGTAGGTATAATATCAATCGCAATTATTAATTTTCATCCAACGCGAGTTGAGCATAGTTCAGTTCTCTTGTTACAGGCTGTCTTGACTTTTGGGACTGATGGACAAGAACAATGACACGTTCTCTCAGTAGCTGCATCGAGAGAGGCTCTAGTGATAGGTAAATAGGTTTGACTTCTAATTTTTGGACAACTGGCTGAGAAATTTAATTGTCAAAAAAGAAATTGAAGAGGAAACCTATGGCACCAACCTCACAGGAAATGGGGGTGGAAGATAAAGACGAATTGAGACGTGTCTTCGTGAAACTGGCACCTAGACTCACCTAGCTTTAAGACGTTTCAAAGTGATTCTTGTATCGTATTGAATAAACGCTTATTGAATCTTGAATCTTGAATCTTGAAATAAACACACCTGAGTGAGAGAGATTATCGAAGGTGACGCGAGGAACTCGTTACGGTCTGTTTCTCCTATAATTTGGATGTTTTCAAAGAGTGAATGTATTTCCTAGCTAGGTAATCGACCGCATCATCACAGATTGCGGTCAAACATCAGCCCGTATAAAAAATGGTATCACGCGCAACGGGACCCGACGACGCATGCGTAATAACACGCACATACCAATGAACAATGACCAATGTCTTCATGTCAGCCATTAACTCACCATCAACTCGTGCCTCGTCTTCCGAGAATTGAATGCAGAGAATTTAATGAGAAACTTCTCAGTCCTAATCTGCTTTTTATGACTCTATAAAAAGCTGATTATGTAGTTTGGTATGCCTCTTACCACTAATGCTCGCCCCTTGCAGACGCTGCGTCTGATTTTGATTTTACGTACCTATCTTGGATTTACAAAATAGCAAAGTCATAAGAAATGTATTCAATTGAGGTTCTCTAAACTTCTTAGCTACGTACGGTTGTAGGCAACAAATATTGCAAATCGGCTTTTCTGTTTTCGTAGAGCGCTCTTTCTGACGCACACTACGCTGTATGAAGTCGAAATCAGCCAATGTGCAAAATTTGTTGCCTACTGCGATAAACCTAGATGCCACTAGTACTAATGCCAATCCAATCCTGACATCTCCCCTTACCTCATTACCTACATTTACCTGAACCATAAGAAGATATCAGAGTAAATCAAAACTGCTCTTATCTTCATGAATGATTAGGTATCATGAACAAGTTTGTAGGCTCTCCCTCATACCACTTCATCTTGCACAGCTTTCGCTAACTCGTCAGCAACGGAAGCATGTTTACCACATGTTTATTTTTTCAATCCTTCAACAGACAAAATGCTATTTCTGTACGGTCGCCAGCCAGCTACTTAATATTCTGTGATAAGGTCCTCTGGCTACTAGAGCGCCTCGCTAAAATGCGTATTTAACTAAATACAAAGGATCTCGCGACCGACGTCTCTTGAGAACTTGTGTGAAGAAACGGGTATTTATCGCGATTACCTTTATTAGTAAATACCAGTTTCTTTCATATCCTTAAATGCATAACGATCGCGTTAATTTAAAAAGTGCTAGTGTAGTAATTACATCACATTGGCTCTTAGGAGAACTCACATCACATAAAAGTTAGAAGTCAGAGAGATAGGTAGGTAGGTACATCAAATTGTTCTAAATTAGCAAGAATCACTGATTTTATGCAGCTCGCTACGCTCCGCAGTTCTCGAATTGTTTTAGTTCAATCACAAGGAACACTTGAAAGGATTGTATAGCACAACAAAACGAACTTGCAAAGACGAGAATAGGTAGGTATTTAGTTTGTTAGATTATTGTATTTCACTTATGTCCCTTAAAAGAGACAATTGCTGGAACTGAATTTTACGTGCTCTTTCTGCTAGTATTTAGTGGACAGTTAACTTTATTATGTGACATTGTGTCAGCAATTCTCGGCCGGCGCTTTCCGAGAGTGACGCTGACATATTGAGAGCACTTGGAAACAGCCTTTTAGATGAGAGATAGCTTTGAGAGAGAAGTCTTTGAAACTGTCTTTGCTTATAAATGGTTTGATGGGTTCTAGGTTTCTTACTTGTAGAACACAGGATTCTAGACCCAATAGATTTTAAATTCGTCATTGGTTCTCTGGAGGTTAAAAAGACAAAAATTCACTAGTTGTATAGGTACCTACATGATTTTAGTTTTTCTCAAACTAGGTTCCTAGAAAGATAGCAATTCTGGTTTTAGCAAAGCATTGTAATAAATAGGTGGGTGGTGATAGGATAGAAGTGTTTCAATCGCATAGCCACTAGCGGTCACCCATCCAAATGGCAGGAGTAGTTAGTATACTAGTTACTGAACACACAATGTGAACAATTCGTTATCTGATCATTTCGAGGTCTGCTGGTCATTATGTCATGACTTCATACTTAATTGTTTTACAACCAAGATAAAAGCTCCCTTAATGCTGATTTAATGAGCTTTATAAATTAGGAAAGTCATCCATGCTTTTTAAAAATAATGGACTTTAAAAGAATTGAATAACTTAGGCTGAGAGAAAAGTCATAGGGCCTTCAAATTTCTACTTAAAGTCACATGGTGCCGCTGTTTTATTTATGATCTCCTATGTCATTATTTTCTTATTAAACAGTATTGAGGAAACATTGCTTAAAAACAAATAACAATAAATGTAGGCTGGTAAAATCCATAATGACGCAATTAACATGTTATTATGAGTAGGTAAGTATAATTCCTCAATTAGTTTTGACTTCTTGTTGGAAAATAATGAGCGATAAGGTTGCCATACTTCTCACAGATTCTGATAAGTCATACTATTGTTCACGAGGAATGTTTACCAACCACAGTATGTATATTCTGTGTCTTAAACCATTGTGTGGAAATCACTGACCCTATGGCAACTCAACTCAGTCAAGAGATTGTTGCTGATATGGTTTTATTTTATAGCTGGTAGAAACTCCTTGCTTGTACTATTTTATGATTAAGATATTGTTATTTCATTCCTTATGACTGGTAACTTATCTAACAGGGGGTCATAAGAGGTAAATTATACAAAGCATTGATTCAACAACGGATGTTTACACACTTCTAGTAGTTCTATACATAGTTACTAGATATTATATATTTTTTTTTCTATTTTTAAAATTGTAGAGTGATAGTGCTACTTTTATGAACACATTAAGTGTCACCTTAAATAGAGACAATAAGAAAAGTGTCAATGGGCAGTCTATTCTTCTTCTTCTTAAATTTAAGAGCTTAGCTCTTGTCGGGGTTTAGATGCAGTTTTCTCCAATTAAATCTTTCGAATGCAGCCTCCTTATATGACATGAAAGCAACTTTTTCTTTTATCTAGCTCATGCAATTTATTCTTACTCTCTTATTATAACTTATTTTATATCTTCAAAGTATTCAATATTTATTATAATCAAAGCAAAATTGCTCACTACACTACACTAATTTAGTAAATAAAAGATATATTTTCCCTATTGACAACCTATACTCGAGCCAAAGTCAAGATGCAATATTTACTAACATTGGAAATCAGCTGATTTTTAGGGTTGTCACCACGAAATGGTTGAGGCTTATAGAATTACGATGATTTTGCCTATAAATTCTATCAAATTTGTTACAATTTCAATTAGTTACGTCAATTCCAATGCAAAATCTAACTACTTGGATTTGCAAATCTTCAATGGGTGATCAAAAACGAAGATTAAAATCACCTGGTATTTTTATCTTTCTTGCAGTGCCAACCATAGTGAATCTCAGCTTTGACGTCCTGGGTAGCAAACAATTGGTTACTTATTGACTATGATTCGGAATTAAGAATAGCACTACAAACTATACACTATTCATAGAAAGAGTATAATTTTAATTTAGTCGCATTATTGACTGGGGCGTAACGTTTCGTATCACGCACAATGTTAGCTTAGCGGAAGCCTACATTATCCCATATTTCATCAACAAATATGCTAAAGTAATATTAACGAGTTCGTTAAACTATTGTGAAATTGGTTGAACTTAAATTTATGTGAATTGACACAGGCAACAGATAGTTTGAGAACATAAAAAATCCAAGGTCAAACGATTACGATAAGGGCTGAAATGGAACGTAATATACACAGAAAGTGTTTGGCGTGGAGTGTTGCCAGCTGGTCTTAACTACCCTTTTGTATGTTATGTTTAAATAGTTTTTTTATTAGTGGATTAAATAGACTGTTTTTTTGGTAACACATTATTTTTTATTTATTTTTATTTTTGTTTCGGAAAACAAACAGTCCTAACTAATGACCATTTATACGAAGTACCTGTCTTTGAGTATCAAACAACTGTACATCCATACTTACCTTTCGTGTTAATAATATTAGTAGGATAGGATTGGAATATTTTCTTCAGAAACCCAGGGTGCCTACCAAAAGAATCGATTTCGCTAAAGGTATTCGTAAATGATTGCGCAGAATCAGAATCATTCGGTCATTATCTACTATAAGAATCTTTTGCCATCTCCCTCTCACTAATTGTACATTTTCGTTCAATCTGTTGTAGTACCTCTCTTTCTATGGTAATATCGTTCGTTTCGAATGTTCGAAACTCCACTTTATAAGTAACTAGCTGCCTCCCGCGGCTTCGCTCCCGTGGTACCTACCCGGATAAAAAGTAGCCTATGTGTTATTTCAAGTCATAAGCTATGTGTATTCCAAGTTTCAGCCAAATCCGTTTAGCCGTTACAGCGTGAAAAAGTAACAAACATCCATCTATCCATCATCCATTCATCCTTCCATCCTTACTTTCGCGTTTATAATATTAATAGGATAGGATGGTAAAAACTGATAATGATGATGATGATTACCTACATTACGAGCACAGCCCGAAAAATGTTTTTCACCCCTGCTATCAGCTGATTCACCTGTCAGTTCAATGTTAGTAAATATTGCATCTTGACTTTGGCTGGAGTATAGATCTCTAATTTATTTTAGTAGGAATTCCTAACAATAGCTTTATAACGAAAAAGTGAATGATTCAGTTAGATGAGATCATTCACCTTCAACTTTATTCACAAATCACTTTCAATTTAATTTTAGTGACGCAGAAATTGTGTGGGTTGTGTGACCTATAAATACATAAAATAAACCAAATTAATTTACAAGGCTTCTGATATGGTTTGTCATAGTTTTATCTAGCTACAGAGAAAACCATTTCAGGTAATCTTTTGGATAAAACTATGCTTTATTGTGAGAAATCGAGACAAAGAGGTTGCAGAGGTTCCTAGTTACATGAAAGACGTTTATTTTGTTTTTGGTACAACACAATTCAGTGGGCTTGAAATATTCAGGAAGAGGGGTGGCTTACCTTCAGGATACGCCTGTTTATTGGCAATAACATCGATGACCATGTGCGTGGAGTTGTAGAGCGGGCCCATGGCTCGCATGTCGAACTCCACGCTCGCCTTATAGCTGGTAATGATCACCGGCTCCGAGTAGTTCACCGCAGCCATCTCCCAAACATCCGCCATCTCTTCTTGCAAGTGCTGGCTTAGTTGGTCCATCTTGAGGTCTAACTCCGCGAATGTGGCCACCACACCGCACAGCACAGCACAAAACAACTTTAACATGTTGCCGACACTTTAGCACTTCTCACAGAAAGAGCATAATCCCAGGATGAAGGTAAACTATCTGTTTGCAAAACAAACGCCGAGACACCCCAAACATAAACACGCGAATTTTGGATAAGAACCGTAGTTGTAAAAGCACATGCGCCGTGATAACGACGTCCCTATAGCGCTCACACTATGTTAGAATATAAAATGTCCTGATTTCAGTCAGGATTCACATTATTAACGAAATCCTTTGATACGAGAAAAAACACGACCGCCGAAACCGTTCGGTCGAAGACAGTGTTGCCGTTTTTTATTTTGAGAAAATGCTAGAACTTGCTCCAAATAATGCTAAAAAATGCTATTTTTGTATTTAAAAATGCTAAAAAACATGCTAAAATCCTAATTTTGTTATTAACATTTCTGTGTACAATTTTTTGGTAGAACAGTAGCCTAACATGTTATTCTAGGCTCTAAAGCATCGTTACGCACCAAATGTTAGCAAAATCCATCCAAAAGCCAATCCCTAAACTCGCCTATCTTCTCCCATTCTTCGCAATAATGGTGCTCATATTTAGGAGGCATACTTTCACTTCACATTCACAAATCATATTGAATGAATTTATTCAAGAGTCAAGTGGGGTTCGGACGCGAAACGTTCGTTACGTAAAAACAATCAGAAACTAATTTCAGGGAAGTCCCTGATCCAGAGAGTTGCCATACATCAATGAAAACCATAGACAAAAAATAATGTATCTGGTCGGTCGCTATTAAATAGTCTTTTGACATTGACTTTTGATTTGAAATGCCAAAATATGCAATATGCTAAATGCAAAATTTATATGCTAAAGAGTCATGAAATATGCTAAATTTAGCACTAAAAATGCTAAAACGGCAACAGTGGTCGAAGAAGACAACGAGAAGAATGAATGACTCTGATTTATCGACCGGACCGGGCGCGGTGGCGGCCGGCTTTGAAAATGTTCAGTCTTTAAAGAGATGCCATATACGCCATTCAGTTTACCACAAGAAATATACACTTCAAGTTAATACTTACGTGGACATTACATAATTGTCTACTTATATTTTTTTATCATCGTTATCAGACTCCACATTGCTATTTTTAATCACATGGGTTCCTTGTTATATTTAAGTGAGTTTGTTTGGGATTTTTTAAACATAAATAACAGTAGGTACAAATTATTGTAAGTAGTAGTTTCTATAATTATGTACGAAACACATTTTTGTTCTGTCTTCTATTATACTCATCACCAAATGCCAATTTAGTCAATCGGTAGGCACAGTTAATAAGGTACTGTTGTTGTTGGGAATAGGACATCGTATTTGGGTAAATAATAGAAAAATATTAAAAGAGAAATCTGCTCTGTTTCTATTTTTGATTCTCATGTGATTTGTTTTTTTGGAATTCCGTAGTGTTATTTTGTTTATTGAATATAGAATATGAATATTAAAATATTCTGCCAGAAAAAAACTAGTTTTACAAACAAATAAAATAAACCAAACAAAATCTCATCAAGAAGTCTTTTAAAAAACGAATAGGTACCTACTTTGTTAAACATAAATACAAATATTATTATAATTAAAATGTTAGGTGTCATTGTTTTTTGCTTTTGAGATGAACTGAGGAACCTTTCCTTTTGATGATTCTTGGAATGAGGAACACAGAGATAAATACAATATTTTGAAAACTTTCGGAAATGTTCAATAATTGTAAGCATCTAAATAAAATGTAAAAGAAGAAAGATGGCAACATAAAATCAGAGAAAGTCACGATGTATTTAGTTCATTCTTTTTTCCATTCATTCAATGACTTTCATCAAAAATATTTCCCTATCGGTTCATAGATGGCGCTTTACGCACAAAAATATAGTTTTCCAAAAGGCTATTATAAATGACAAAATCGCACTTCGTTTTAAAATGTAGATATTATGTAGACGTAGGTGACTCCTTCTCGATTTCCGGTTTCAAAAACGCAGAGCTTCATAAAATTAATGCTAAAAAGTAGAGAAAGATGTGTTTATGTCTGGGACCAATGAAGAACCCATGTAAAAAATAATAAGTAATAGTAGGTATATTTCATTACGATGCGGAAAGGCTGTCATTGCAAAGAGTTCCGACAAATGTCTACCCGAGCCGAAGGCGAGGTAGGAGTGAGGCATATATATATATCGGAACAGATAAAAATAACAGGTATTTTAAAATAACAGCTTGGAACTGTTGTCTAAACCAATTAGAGCCTGACTTCTTACAGAAAAAAAAATTCAATGCGCCAGCTTGATTAGTAAATGTCATGTATTTTGTCAAAATTCAAATCTCAAGCTGTCAGTCCTAAGCCTGTTAAGCATGAAGGATGGTTTTCATTTCAGGAACATACACTGAAACTGTTCTTCTCCTCAGCACCTGTTACCTATATTTCTACTCATACTATGTTGTATGCAACACAACCAGCTGTTATTTTGGAACAGGTTTTTGGAACTGTTATTTTACTGGAACTGGAACAGGCGGAGCAGGTTTCTTATTTTACCTGTTACAACCCACTCTTATGGCGAGGGTTGACAGTCGGAACAAGTTTTTTTTTTGTAGTTGTTTTTTTCTTCACCCATTCTGGAAGGCAAAGGGAACTATACCCATACAGCCAAGTCTTCAGTAGATTTTTTTTATTGATATGAATTGAAAATGAAATTTAATGAGATGAAATGAAATGAAACCTAACATAGCTAAATAGAAAATTCTTTATTGCACAAAATTAAAAATTACTGTACACAGGCGAACTTAATGCTAGATAGCATTATCTACCAGCTAACCTTTGGGTAATAGGGAGATAGGTTGGGTGGTGCACATATAAGATGAGGGCTTACGTAACTCATTCAATCAAATCATTAAATCTGTTAATGAAACAAATTAGTAGCTTCTTTTTAGAAATATACGTATTTGCATGAATCATAAAAACTTCGATGAATTTTTTTAGTAAAAACTTCATGGTTGGTTTTTCTTTTTAGACATTATTTTGACAGTTGGGAAAGAAAAAGCACTAGTGCGGGAAAGGTAAAAAAAAAGCACGAGTGTGTAATAGCCCACATCAAAGAGTATAATAAGTAGTGGGGAGGCCCACATCCCGAACGCTATACGTCCCTGCAATACGCCACTTTTTGAGCAACTGTATTAAAAATACCTATACGTAGGTTTAAGTTCTGTAAATAAAACACGCATTGTAATGTGTACTAAAGGTTTATTTATTTTATAAGTTGCTCATTGTTTTTGTTGGTAGAGCCGGTTGACCCACGAAAGGTATAAGGTTAGGTAGGTACCTACTTACCTACTCTACCTATTTATTACGCACTTAGCACATTTTACCTACCCTACAAATTTAAGACTAGTTTCAAATATCTACCTAATTATTTATGCAGGTACATATCTATACTTGCATAACTTCTTAAAATAATTTCATTAGTCAATCCATGCCACCGTGACCTACGCACACAATACGCACCTAGATAAAAGGTCGTAAGTAATACTATTGCATAATAAAGTGGCGAGATCAATAAAGCTACCGCCTTTCGCAGCTGGCAGCTCAGTGTATTTTGTTTTTGCTCTATGAAATCTTTAATTCAGAGTTAAAATACAATCACTGTGCTTAATAACTATAAAATATAATAATGGCGGCAGATAACAATATGGGAACCCCGGCACAGAAACTACTTGAAATAGAAACTAGCGCCCCCGCTGTGGAAATACGACGAAACGACGAAACTAGCTAAAATTCGCTCAGAAACCGTACTAGGAGCTTACACCATGTTGCAGCTGTGGACTGAGGGCCATGCCACACGCTACAATTGATTATCATAGTATTTATGTTAAACTGTGTTCAAGTTGCTCGAGACTATCGATAAATCAGTTCAGTGTTATTATGTCTTACAAAAGGTCTATGTGCGAGCGAGAAGTGGTTTCACGGTTTTCAGCGTCTTAATTGGGGTAGGTGAAAGGCTACTCACTTTACATCACATAAAAATTGCGTTTTGTGTCAACACAAAAGCCCTGCTTAGGTCCTAATTCCAAGATGTACTGAGAAAACCAAACGTATTCTTCACACCATGAAAAGGCGAATCACATTTTGTACGTATTATATACATCAGACATTTAGTTCTCCGCTCAGCAACGCGGCTTCCTCATCGTTCTTGGAGTCCGCGACGGCGGCCAGCGCGGCGGCGGGGCTGCAGGCGCCCAGCGCCCTGCTCTCCAGACCCTCGATGGACTCCAGTCTGGAGGTGATGGAAGGCGGCGCGTGGAACACAATCAGCTTCTGATGCGTTAGCTTTAACTTTTTGGCCAGGCGTTCCAGCATCTGCAACAATCATGAGAATGTTGGAGCTTTTCCATTTACCGATGTCACTATTTCAGGCGCCAGTGAGGGTAATTAGTTCGCGGTCAAATCCAGGTAGCGAGTTTAGAGGCTGTCCTCTAATGTAGAGAGTTTAAAAACACCGCAACCTGAGCGGCAGAGTAGTCTAGCAGCGGCAAGCTCCGCGTTCGAGTAGCACAGGATGTAGTTACCTGAGCGGCAGAGTAGTCTAGTAGCGGCAAGCTCCGCGTTCGAGTAGCGCAGGATGTAGTTACCTGAGCGGCAGAGTAGTCTAGTAGCGGCAAGCTCCGCGTTCGAGTAGCGCAGGATGTAGTTACCTGAGCGGCAGAGTAGTCTAGCAGTGGCAAGCTCCGCGTTCGAGTAGCACAGGATGTAGTTACCTGAGCGGCAGAGTAGTCTAGCAGTGGCAAGCTCCGCGTTCGAGTAGCACAGGATGTAGTTACCTGAGCGGCAGAGTAGTCTAGCAGTGGCAAGCTCCGCGTTCGAGTAGCACAGGATGTAGTTACCTGAGCGGCAGAGTAGTCTAGCAGCGGCAGTTGCCTGCAGTCGAACAGCACGGCGGCCGAGGGACAGGCGGCGGCGGCCGCCAGCGCGCGCCGGGACACCAGCTCCGCGTTCAAGTAGCACAGGCACAGCGACGGACGGACTATGCATACCGCGCCAGAACTTGACTGGAATCACACGTTTAAACATTTTTGTAAGTTCAAAAAGCGTGGCGTGTATTGGCGCGACAAGACATTCTTGTATCTTGTATTGGGACTCCTGTGTCCGCAATTAGACTCGAAGACGGTCCATTTTGCGTCAGAATGTGCTGGCTATAGCTGTAGCCAACTTAAGTCCTTCCAGAAGCGCAGAAGCTTTCTTGGGTCTTCAAAGGCTTGGCGGAGTGACCTGGATTTCAGGATCGAAAGCAGGCAGGATGGCCCAGAATTTCTTGGCGTTCATTTATAGAAACGCTGTAAAATATCGCCATGTGCCATGCCACACGCAGCAGCTTTCATTTTCTCGGAAAAATTAAAATGTTCACATACCTATATAATATTTTAATTTCATACCTTGACGCTAGCCATGGTCACTTTAGGCCTCATAACACCCCACAGCAAGTCCCCGAGGCTGGCCAGCACTCCAATGGCGACGGCTAGCTCCACCGTCACCAGAATGCTGACCAGGAATGTCAGCACGAGAATAGCCAGCTCGGTGCGGTCGCGTCTCCAGAGACGGCCAAATATCGGGATGTCGATCTGGAAGATAGAAAACATTCTTAAGTAATTGTGTACTGACATGGGATCCTACTAAATTGAAGAAAATTTGTGAGATGAGTATGTTTGTTCCCGCTTATTTCCAAAACAGCAGAATGGATTTGGAAAAAATTATTGAATGTAGCATATCAAAAAACTGCGGGGCGCAGCTAGAAACATTATAGATATTTTTTTTTATTTATTACTTTTAAAGATCAGTAGTCATCTCTAGATTCTAGCTAACGTTTAACAGAAGAGTACCTACCTACCTACAATCAGCGGCTTTATCGCTGAAAGAATTTCCATCAAGGCAACTTTAGGAATATTGTTTCTTATGTCCTATTATTCGCATAAAAATGTGCTATGAAAATCTGCGTCTTTCGGGAATCGCAATCATTAATGTTTCGGGCGCATAAATATTTATTACTATGTGCCCTCTCTGCTGGGTAAAGGCCTATTAAATTACAAAATGCACGCGATCTACTGTTTGCAGGTAGGTATAAGCACGTCCGGGAGGCCAGTCTTATCTCCAGCATGAGGTTATCTGAGCTATCCTTGTTAATTGATTCAATGAATGGCGCAACTCGACACACCAAGGTGTTCATTAATATCTAGATAAACAATTAAACACACCTCTGTTTGCTTATTTAGCTAACTTATCTAAAGATTTGCCGAAAACATGTTGTCCGTGATCTGCGCAGGACAAAAACTCATAGGTAGGTATGTGAAATGCGATCTGCGCAGGGCTGTTATTCACTATTGCCAAACCACGCGTGTTACGTGAACACGATAAGACATCGGCGTGGAATCGCTTAAAATCGTATTCCCTATGCCAAAGTTGTCATTCCATAGCGCGGCACGGTACGATTTGGGCACGGTTAGATCTGTCAAATGACCGCGCTCGATTCTTGCGCGATACGCCACAGATTAGCGTGTTCCTGATAAAGTTAGTATGGCTCGTCTCGTTTCTCTTGAGCATGTTTTGAGGTTATGTTTGAAAGTTGTTTATCATTGTATCAACAAAGTATCATACAATTATCTACATGGTATAAAATAAAGAAAAACAATGAAAGTAGTGTGGCTTAGCTTTTATAATATTGAAACCATTTTTTTTTACAGGATTGTATGGAGATTTCAAACAAATACTTAGTAGAATTAAATTATACACTTGTTTGATTACATCCTTTCTTGTTCGGTGGTAGGAAATTTCACATAGATTGGAAGCAGCTCATTGAGGGCATTAACAACTTCCTCTTCACAGCGACTTTACCTGAAATCAATAAATAAAATAAAATAAAATAAAAATAAGCCTTTATTTCTCTGACCAAAACAGTTTTGCTTAACCTAACTTATACTAATCCTACTTACTAAATATACTAACTAAGCAAAAGTTTCTATTATGTATGACACCGACGTGGCGGTACTACATAGGTCGGTCGGGTTGTCCTTCGACAAAGGCCTCCTCCAGGGTTTGCCACTTGGCTCGGTCCAGACATGCTCTGCGCCACTCCTTAGGGAGCTCATCCTCCCAACGCTTCAACTGCCGCCCTCTGTTGCGTTTTCCATCTCTAGGGTACCAGACTGCAATCATACGTCCATTTACTCCTTCGGGACCTCATTTTTGGATGTATGAGGTAATATAAATCAATATCAACCTTTAAATATTGTAGACAATCTACTCAACACTATCTAGCCCCATACTAAGCAGAGCTTGTACTATGGGAACTAGATAGCTGATATTAATACTTAGTATATTTTTTTGTAAATACATAGAATATAATATAACACCCAGACAGAGAACAAACATATTATGTGTTCACCACACAAATTATATTTGTTCTCGGTAGGTATCGAACCCACGACCTACGGCGCAGAAGGCAGAGCTACTCTACCAACTGAGCCAGTCAAGTAGGTAGGTACATTCATCCACTTCACCTCAGCAGCCTGAAATGGTCCACTCCACTGCTGAAGGCAGGCATCTAGGTACCTACTACCACTGCTACTAGTACCGTAGTATTCTTATTTTATCGATGCACTTACTTGGTGTTATGCTGGTAAACCTTTGAGGAGTCATTGTATCCTGCTTGCAAAGATCTCAAGGAGGAAAGAATATACATAATTCTTTGGTAGCCTTGTAGGACCGCAGTATAATATCCATTTTATCTTCGCAGAATAACATCCACTTTGTTTTTTTGCCTTTTCAAAGTGTAGATCGTGGTTTATTTGGATGAAGGACATTGGTAAATAATTTCACGCAATCAAAACATACGTTCCGAAACTAGTCAAAGGTGACGGAATGCCATATAATGTTATCAATTATGTTTGGTTCTAAATTTTCAAATCGCTTTAAAATATTGTAAGCTCAACAATAGATGGATTAGCATGCTTATAATTCAAAATATTTATTATTTGAGTTGAAAATATGGAAACAAAAACTTATCCTGCAAATTTATTTAAAAACCGATAATTTTCCGAGTGGATCAGACGCAAGAGTTTGAACGCATCATGTGAAATAAAACGTGGGGCATAGACAACTAGTCTTGTGGCTTAGTGAATACCATTTTTCGATTCCACACCAAGGCACGATAAGAATCGCGTTGGTGTTTAAATCACGTTGTGACGTCACACGTTTTGGGCACGGAATCTCCAATGTCATAGTGAATAACGTCCCTGCTTAGTTTGTCTGTCGTCTATTTAGGTCTATTTAGCCAGTGCAAGCTAGGTTACACCCTGATGCTCGCCTGATGTTAAGTGGTAACCATCGCCTATAAAAAAGCATTGCCTCGTAGGTCACGCACTTCAGGAACGTGCGCTAACGTGGCTCTGCCCTGCGTCCATCGACTAAAGGCATACAGATGTTCAGTCTTACGTGCCAGCAATTTCACCGGCACTCATACCCTTCAAACCGAAACAGCAATGCTGCTTCACGGCAGAAATAGAGCTGTTATGTTAAAGACGTAATGGTATACTAAGATTTGGACGTTAGTAATAATCCTACCTTGGCAAGACCTCTTCAGGGTGATATTGATCATGTTTTTGATCGTAATAGAGGAGGCTATAAGGCAGGCTTAAAGTTCCAAGTTGATGTGTAACTTACCATAAATATAACGGCACAGATGAGCACGGAAGACAGGCAAGCTTTGGGGATGAAGTAGAAGTACTGGGTTAGGAAGATCAGCGCCAACAATGTTATTATCCCTGGAATTCAATGGAAAGTACTTATGTCAATTTGGGGCCTTTTTTTACATGTGGTCTGTGATTTGCGATTTAAACAAAAATCACAGTGGTCTTGAAGCGGCTTCATATTTGCTTTCTTGCTGATGATAAAAACAGATGGTACACCCGATAGACTGTTATTAGCACCGCCTACAAGACGTTGCGTCGACAGTCAACATTCTCTCAGGTAGAGCTACTACCAACTCCAGTCAACAGTATCTCCGGCAGAGCTACTTCCAGCTCAGCTGAGTTGGTAGTAACTCTGCCTTTTGGTCATAAGCTGCTGTGGTGGTATTACAGCATGGAGCTTACGATGTTGCACAGCCCTAGGGTTAGCATCTCCACCAGCATACTCACCGGAGTATAGTCCAGCAGCAGGGGTGCGCACGCCGCTGGAGTGCGAGACGGCGGAGCGGGTGAAGGCCCCACACGTGGGCATGGCGTGCAGCATGGAGCCCACGATGTTGCACAGCCCTAGGGTTAGCATCTCCACCAGCATACTCACCGGAGTATAGTCCAGCAGCAGGGGTGCGCACGCCGCTGGAGTGTGACACGGCGGAGCGGGTGAAGGCCCCACACGTGGGCATGGCGTGCAGCATGGAGCCCACGATGTTGCACAGCCCTAGGGTTAGCATCTCCACCAGCATACTCACCGGAGTATAGTCCAGCAGCAGGGGTGCGCACGCCGCTGGAGTGTGACACGGCGGAGCGGGTGAAGGCCCCACACGTGGGCATGGCGTGCAGCATGGAGCCCACGATGTTGCACAGCCCTAGGGTTAGCATCTCTTGGGTTGCGTCTACGCGCCCGCCTTGAGCTGTCAACACATCATTGTATTTATTATAATACCACCGTCTCATAACCGAGACAAAACCCATCCACACATTATCGATACGTGGGTTTCTCCCGAGGCTCGCTTCTAAAAATGCTTTCTCCCCCATACCCATCAATTGTGGAATGAGCTTCCTCCAGAGGTCTTTCCCTTCAGCTATAACATGAATAGGTTCAAACAAAATGTAAAAAGTTAATAAAAAAGAAAGAACTAACAGCATCACGGCTCTCTGTGCCTCCTCTGTGATTTCCTCAAAATAAATGTTTTAGCAGGTACTTGTACTCACTCAAAAACCTCGTTGGAAAACGTAAAATTTTCAGAAAGCCCAATTTTTCACTGAAAGTCCAATCACCAGAACCTCTTATTCACAGGATATTTAGGTTTAAGCATGTGATTGGTTATCACAGAGGCTTGGAGGGCACTCACTGAAAGCCTTGGCGATGGCGATGTTGGCCAGCACCATGACGATGGGCATCATCAGCAGGCCGGAGCCCAGCTGCTGCGTCATCTCCGAGAAGCCGACCGTTCTGTTGTCGATGGTCGCGCTGAACGGCGGCAGGGCGATCTTAGGGACGCCTGGCTCCACGCGACCTGGAACCAAATATAAATTTATCCTCCTAACCTTGTTACAAGTAACTATCCGCTGATGAAACAAGCATATAGCCCAGCTGATGTTAAGTGGTAATCGCCTGCATGATATGAATGAACGAAAGCAATGCCTCGGTGCATCAACTTTTCAGAAGAAAAGATTCCAGTAAGAAAGATAAAGATTTATCAAGGGTATTGCAATGTGGACACCTTTCCTATAGATTTTCAGGGATTTGTGAGATGACTTCAGTGCAGTTAAGAACTCAAACCATGGTTCTGCAGAAAAAAAAGGTTGGGAACCTCTGCAATAGAGATCCTACAAAAAAGTTTATACAAATAACCGTCGCTATAGGTTTTCTAAAATATTATCTGCCTGCATTGATAGGTGAAGTCAAGCCAACATTTTAGTTCTTCACTATCTTTCGTGGACCCCTGCTTACGAATTGTGAACCCCCACCTGGACTACGTTGGGAATCAATGCTCTAGTGCAAGCGAAGGTGTACCTGATAACTTGAACAGAGGCTGGTCCGGGTTGTGCATGAGGAAGGCGAAGGTAGAAGCCGATAGCACCACGAGAGCGTTCCTCCCGATAGAGACCAGCCATAGCGCCTTCTTCAGCTTCTGCTGTTTAGGGCTCACTGGCAAGTCTTTTATTTTCTAGAAAAAAAACAAACCAACATCATCTCTGTCCCATGAAAAATAGGACAGTCTAAGCAAGAATTTCATAAATTCAAAGACATTACCTAATGGTCTTCTATTCATTTTTTAAGAATTAATCTAATTGTACATTCAACTGAGCTAAATAGTAAACAAACGTAAGCAAACACTGTAGTGACGAAGTAGTTCATCTTATCACTTTAATAGCTAGTTTAGTTTTACGATACATAATATGGGTAAGCCCAGGAGTTATATCATTAAAAACTCTATTGATGTTTGGAAACAAATTAACTTCTCAAACAAAGATGGTTCGTCCGAATTGTTTTATGATTTTTCAGAAAAATGGGATTGTGCTCTACTGTGTAGAGATTACAAAAATGAAATATGAAATGAAAGAATTTATTTGCGTGATGCATGGTACATTTTAAAACTTAAATGTAGTAGGTTAATATAAAGAACTAGAAATTACGTCTTGGCTTAATTATGATAGGTTCTTGAAAGGTGACATCGAATAACACATCATCTAAATTGGGGCATGTTTAAAAAGTTGGCCCTGTATCTGAATGCTGAAATCATCAACAATGAAGTCTTGCACACATCTAAGCGTTCTGCGGTGGCGATCAGCGAAACGCTGACAAATATAAGCGCAAGGCTTAACATGCTAGGGTATAAAGAAAATATGATATAATATAGAGCGCTGGTGGCCTAGTGGTAGCGGCCCCGCCTTCCGATCCTAAGGTCGTGGGTTCGAATCCAGTCGTGTACCAATGAGTTTTTCTGCCCAAAAATTTATGTACACTATGCCAGTGCTCTCAAACGGTGAAGGAAAACATCGTGAGGAAACCGGCATATCGTAGAACCTAAAAAGTTCGAAAATATGTGTCAAGTGCACGAAAGGAGCCTCTTCGAGGCGCACTTAAAATCCTTTCACCACACTTGGTTCGAAAGAATCAGTGACACGATAAGAAGAAGAAGAAGAAAATATGGATGAACAGTGTGAAAGATAGTCAATACAGGGATGACAGCTGACAGAGGAGAATGGAAGAGGAGAACATTGTGCTTCTTCTTCTTATCGTGTCACCGATTCTTTCGAACCAAGTGTGGTGAAAGGATTTTAAGTGCGCCTCAAAGAGGCTCCTTTCGTGCACTTGACACATATTTTCGACCCTTTTAGGCTCTACGATATGCCGGTTTCCTCACGATGTTTTCCTTCACCGTTTGAGAGCACTGGCATAGTGTACATACATTTTTGGGCAGAAAAACTCATTGGTACACGAGTGGATTTGAACCCACGACCTTAGGATCGGAAAGCGGGGCCGCAATCACTAGACCACCAGTGCTGACCCCATACAACTGGGACCCTTTATTAGTAAGAAGAATACGATGTATAAACTTTACTCACCCTGAGCATCAGCAGTATCGTACAACATACGACACCCAACACCACGTCCGGTGTCCTGACTTGCGGCCACTTTTCCGTTATAATGGTGAGGTTATCTATCATAGTCTCCGCTGTGAAGGTGAGGCCCAGGAGACCCTTCAACTGCGACGCGATGATGATGACCGCTGTGCCGGAGGTGAAGCCACTCGTCACGGAAGGTGAGATCAGGTCGACCAGGAAACCTAAGAAGAAGGCGCACATATAACCCTTTCACCACAATTGGTTCGAAAGAACCACAGTGACAAGATAAGAAGAAAGAAATGTAGTGCTGTCACTATTTTGGCGAATTTCTCAACTCAACAAAATGGTCTCATCGTTGATAGTTTAATAACCTGAACCAAGGAATTTATAAACTTTTGCCTGGAAACTACGCCGCAAAGAACAAAGAAGTGACTGTCGAAAAACGATAGTCACAAATTTTGACTCTGTAAATAGCAGTCGGATGGCACGAGGAATTACATCGCGAAATGGAGAAGGCACATTTACTTTCTTTGACCTCCAGATACCCAAGGACCCTAGGCATAGTACGATCGAATCAGGAACAAACAAATCAATCGTGTCTTTAATATAATCCTGGCTACTACACAAGATTTTGATGACGTAGAGTTGAGTAGTGTGACGTAGGCTTACAGATATAACCACTGATTTGTTAGTTAACTGTCGTTTTGATAAAGTCAAGACCAATGGAAGATTGTGTTTAATTTATGATGAGATTCAGATAGCAATGTATACCTGTCTAGTACGTACCTACCAACCTATGTAATAGGTATTTCTTCAGATATTTATATCAAAGAACGTGAGGGGTTGACACGACCAATTTTTATGTCATTGTTACATGTCTTTTACATGTGTAATAAATGTGTGGCATAAAATAAATAATTTGATTTGAGATTGTGAACATCGCGGGAAGTCGATGGAGAGGGCTAAGACACGTTATTCCTGGTAATGTGGTATAGGGGAGTTTTTGTCCAGCAGTGGGCTTCTTCTGCTGGTGATGTTGATCGAATCTGTAAGTTTCTTGCATCTTTATCTTATATCTTTTTAAGCTTGGTCACGTGCAACTAGCGAGCCTCGAGTGTAGGTAGGTTATTTTTTTTTTACTTTGCCTATATGATGTGGCCAAGCCAGGATGTTCGATACTTGGATAACATTTCACACTTGCTCTGGATAAAACGGGATTTTCTTCGACAAAAACCTAGAGGATACTGGGCCCATGATGGCAAAAGCTTAATTACCTAGTCGCAGCAGCCCCATACAAAGCACGACGCAGCCAGCCAGGAAGGTCAACAGCACCACGAACTCCAACGGCAGCCCCTTGCAGGTCTGCAGCGTGAGGAGAGCCATGAGGCTCGTGGGGCCGATGGACACCTCCTTGACGGTGCCCAGGACCACGTATAACATCGTACCTGGTAAAATGAAGGAAGTTATAATAGATAAAAAAAAAACTATAATTAAAAATAAAAATTGACATAATATGTCGTAAGTTGTGTTTTTAACCGACTTCTTTCAAAATATTTTCAACACAGCATGCACGGGGACTTAAAGCACGCCATATCACTCACCCTGACTTTTAAATTGAAGTCTATGGCTTCTCTGGAACTATCAGACTACGGAAGAATAGTTTCACTCAACGTGGACCAGCATCCTTCCATAACACTCACCTTTTTCCCCATACTTCTACGTCATCACACTTTTTTACGCGCATTTAGACCCCCCAACTAGTTGGTGAACAAAATAAGTTGTACAGTCGGTTTTTATAAGGAAAACGGACTGTTTTTGTGCTCTCGCATTGTGCCCATCACTTTAAGTCGATTAGGTGCTAAGTCTTAGGTCCCTACAATTGCGCCATCACAGCTGCTATTGCCCATGCAGCATCACTGATTGCCGACAAAAATGTCGCATCGTCCTATAAGACCTCAAGTTAGGTACTCATAACTGCTCAACTGCACAACTGCGCACATGCGAATCTGCAACGCAGACCTAGCAGCAGTACCTAGCTTTAAAGCCTTAAATATCTGTTCTGTGTATTGCAAGCTCGTAAATTTACCGATATAAGCGGAGTAGAGTCCATACTGCACCGGAAGGTTGGCGAGCGAAGCGTACGCAATACTCTGCGGGACCAGCGTGAGTCCCAGCGTGATGCCGGCCACCAGGTCGGCGACCGCGGCCGTGCGGTCATACTCCGCCCCCCAGCGGAGGATCGGCAGCCTCTTCCTCACCAGCCTCATCACCCCCCCTTCACTCTTGGGCTTGTCGAACGATATGCCATCGTCATCCATTGTGAAACAGTAAGCGTGTACGTTTGCCGGATCCTGGCGATGTACTGCCCGATCTTGGGTTGTAAATTTGGTTCAGCGCATTATCTCTACGTCACGTTATCTTACGAGGTGAGGATCAAGGCAGGTACAGCTGTCTTCCTTTGACACGTGCAATCGCACTGCCCTGCTGTGAGTACCTACCACACAGTCGTCGTGAAGTTTATCGGCATTTTAGAAGCTTTTATAACACTTTTACCGGCTAAAAAGTTCACTACACTTGAATTTATTCATAGTTTACGTCAATGGTTTTAAGATTCTGAAAATTTCCGGTGCAGATTTGGACAGTTTTAAAACACTTATTCAGCAAAATTGATTAAGTACACAAGTTCACTTCACTTTGCATAATTTATTCATGCTCTGTATAACACTGGTAAACAAGTTTTTTATGACCTTACAAACAAGTTTTAGAAGATGCAAAAATCGTCGTTAATATTTCAGTTTTTTTAGTTTTCGGTATTACACCATAATATTATGTTTCTATGTAACAATGTCTTAAAGATTCAAAGACACGCTCGATGCCAATAACAGCCAGCATCAAAATAAGATGTTTTTGAGAACAAACAAATGAATAAATTGAAGATGAGGTCCTTATCTTGACACCTAATCGTTTATTAATGAAAACCGGCTGGCACCTGAATTTTATTTGCAACATTTAATACTACGGACTAAATTAATATGAATTAAGATAACTGCGAATGTTGTAATATTTTTTTAAATTCATGAATTGAGAAATTCCTGCCTTTATTTTTATATTGACCGCATTATTATGCAAAAAACATGAAACGCTAAGACATTTCAAAAAGATCCTCGTTGAGTGTTTATCTTCTTCTAAATAAAAAAATTGCATAATTATGTACGTACCCTACCCTATGTACCTACAAAATGCATTTATATGATTTATGAATCTTGAAGTGTCTATATTTTTGAAGCATCTTTTAACTATTAAGAAGGCACCATAGCCTCATTTCATTATTGCCGTCAAGAATAGCTTTAACTCTGTATCTTAGAATTTGTCTAGGAAATGGTTTAGGTGGTATAATTCGTTCAGAGAAAATTAGCAAGCAAAGCAACTATTTACAAGTGACGATGGGCGACGGTGACTGCTCTCTATCAGGTGGACCGTCTGCTCGTCTGCCAACTATGGCATAAAAAAATATTCTAGGCCGTAGACCGATACCTACTTCAATAATGCTGCATCATTTTGAACGTTAAAAAAACACTGCGGATAACACAGCACTAGTACTAGTACTCCACTAAACATCGAATACTATACATAAGTAGGTATATCTGGCATGAAATAAATAACGTTTGATTTGATCAAAAGCTGCGTAAGCGCCGAACACGCGGGCGCCATAGTTGTCATAACTATCTTTTACTCAGAGTATCTTCAACTCTTGTAGATCAAATAATATGCATTTTCAATACAGAAATAACACACAAGTGTCATTTCTTTATTTTATACTATAGACTTACTATGCGTATGGTCGATTAAACATCTCTGGAGCCTAATTCTCGGGCCGATCTCGATCATTTTGCAATTTTATTTTATTGCTTCTTTTCGAAGAGAGAATGGATGATTTCCTTGAATAATTCATCGAAGACCTCATCGTAGAAGCCTCGACAGCTACGATGTACGGAAAACGTAGAAAAAGTGCGGGGTTGTGCAATGCCAATGTGTACCTATTTAGGGGACATTGAAAATCTCGGTCGGCCCGAGAATCAGGCCCCTGATGATGACGATGATAGTAAATTTGATAGAGGAAATTTATTTTACAGATGTTTTATTATATAACTCACTTTTAACTTAAAATGAAAGAAATAAAATAGTGCAAATAAGTAATTTTCGTTTATTACACAATCTTGAGTTTTTATACAGTATGTTGTTATGTGTAAATGCACGCATGTTAGTGCCAGTAAATAAATAAATTATAAATACAATAAAATTATACAAAAAATCCTTAAATTCAGGTACTTATGCTAAACTTGAAATATAATTTAAAAACTAATGACTATATACAGATATATAATATATTATTATGTTTGACACATCGATCATGTTTGTAGATTTTGAAAGTTAACTTATTTTAAAAATTATGTTTCAATTGAAAGAATGAAAACGTGATTTTAATTAAAACCCAAGGCCATACAGCTATAGATTTACATATTTTCCTTATAAGTTAGATAAAATAAATACATTGATCGAGCTTTAAGTGCAAACTTTTATAGCATTACTTATAAAAATAAGCCAAAAGATAAACAGTGCTTAAAGTATTGCCATCTCTTATCTACTGGCAGGGCTAAACGTGTTTTTTTTTCTACTAGTTTAGCCGTTTTCGTCCCACAGCTGGGCAAAAATATCCACAAAAACTTCCAATTTACGTTTAAGTTAAAACTAAATAAATAAAAATACATATTACAACCGACCTTATACCGTTGAATATCAGCAATGCGATGTCGCATCTCTTGCATAAGCAAACCTAAGTATTTCGTTTGAGCACAGAAAGCTTAGAACCATAATAACTTTATTATTAAATATAACAGCACATAACTATACATATAATTATTATTATTTATTATTAATCGGTAACTTTAAATTATAACGTCAAAATGCCCGTCACCGTACTTTGTTATATTTACTTGATTTTCTTCATGATCGCATCTATCTGCTCGTCGACACGCTGACTCGTCCCTCTGGAAGCAAAATACACCTTTCAGCAGACTGTTTTGAAAAAATCGAGTTAGTGGCCAATTGACTTATATTCGACGAAAGTGTTACGTTATGCCCGCTCTATATTTGTTAGGTTTGCGCACATCTAGGCGATGGCGATCAGCTGAAATGCTATCAAATATGACAGCGATATTTGACAGCGTTTCAGCTGACCGCCATTGCCTAGTTGTAGTGGCACCTGTCAAAAATAAACACATTCTTTCGTGATCTCCAAATTGTAATTATTGTTATAATTATGTATAAGTTTAGGTATGAACATCGTAAATTCAACAATATATCATTGCTACTAGTTAAATAACAGGTTAAACTGGGATCTAAACTAGCATGTCCACGACGCTCCTAGTAATGTACCTACTGACACAAATTCTAATGTTAAAGGGCATTCATTAATCTCACATACTTATGGTAATAAAAACCTCAACTTATGGAAAATAACATTTAAAGGTTCAGCAAAAATCAAGTTTTAATACTTATTAATGAAATACTTAAGCGAAATTATATTTTTGGGTATGAAAACCAGTTGGTAAAAAGACAAAAAATGTTTAAATCTTGCCCTTGGGTAGGGACAAAAAATGATATTGCAAATTGAAAGCAATGTCAAAATCTAAATATTAGTGAGTGCAGGTTCTGGTTAACGAACCAAATATAACTCAAAAAAAATGCGTCGTATAACGAATCTAACCTCTCACTCTAAATTATTGCTAACAATACCGTGCGAGAGAGAGAGAGAGAGAGATAATGATTACCGGCGCCATCTTGGATTAGTTTTTTTTCACACCGGGTTTAAACTCTTTCACAAACTTGCAAGCAGGTTAGATATAAATACAAACAGCTCTAACCGGTGAACGGACCGCAATATTAGAGAGGAGCAACCGGCTTAGGGCACAGTTGTGGAGTAAAGGCAGATGACCCGAACATGACCTTCTACTGACATTTTAAAGGATTACTGGGTAGCAACTACGTTGATTTATGCACGATACAATAAAGTATGAATTATTCAATTGAATTGATTAGTTTCCTATGTAATTTAGCTCTATATTATGTACTTTATAATCTTTGGCAATGACAAAAGGTAAAGGTACTGGTTCTTTAAAAACTCGCGTGGTGAAAGGATTTCAAGTGCGCCTCAGAGAGGCTCCTCTTATACATTCGATACATTTTTTTAGATTCTATGACATGCTGTGCTGGTTTCCTCTCGATGTTTTCCTTCACCGTTTGAGAGTGCTGGCGTAGTGCAATTACATTTTGGACAGCAACCACTACCACTAATGCTGTATAAACGACTAGCTGTCACCCGCGACTTCGTCCGCGTGGTTAGTATAAAGTCATAGTTTGAGTTCGTTTAAAAGAAACTATTTTATGGTGGAAAGCGGACAACTATTGATATGTTTTCACTGTTTTTTGCGTATTTTTTGAGAGTTATTTTTCGTGAATTTGCCTTAGTGGCTAAGTTGGGTTATGTATGCGTTGGTTTTACATGACCAAGTGCTGGTTACCTTAGTTTTGAGTTTGCATTCAAAACTATATAAAGTGTGTTCGAAAGATGGTAAATGCTGTTGTAGCCGATTTTCTTCAGCTGTGTTTAGTTTTGGTATGATAGGTGCTTCCCGCGATTTTGTCTTAGTGGTTATCATGGGGTTTTTTGTAAACCTTTGTGTGTATTCAAACCTGGTGACACATGCTGCGGTAGCAGAATTTTTTAAATATTTTTTTTTGCGTATTTTGTAAAGCTCGTTTTCGTGATTTGTTTTAGTGGCTAATTTGGGCTATCGTATTCGTTAGTGTAAGATCGAATCTGGTTTTTTTAGTTTGACATGATCAAATGCAAGTTACCATAGTTTTGAGCTTGTACTTTAGAGTGTATTTGAATTTGAAGGCGAGTTCTGTTGTAGCTGTTTTTTTTCAGCGGTGTTTAGTTTAAGTATGATAGATGATATCCGCAATTTTGTCTTGGTGGTTATCATCGGTTTTTTTGTAAACATTTGTGTGTATTAAAACCTGGTGACAGATGCTGCGGTAGCTGAAAATTTTTTAATGTTTTTTTTTGCGTATTTTGTAAAGCTCGTTTTCGTGATTTGTTTTAGTGGCTAATTTGGGCTATCGTATTCGTTAGTGTATGATCGAATCTGGTTTTTTTAGTTTGACATGATCAAATGCAAGTTACCATAGTTTTGAGCTTGTACTTTAGAGTGTATTTGAATTTGAAGGCGAGTTCTGTTGTAGCTGTTTTTTTTCAGCGGTGTTTAGTTTAAGTATGATAGATGATTTCCGCAATTTTGTCTTGGTGGTTATCATCGGTTTTTTTGTAAACATTTGTGTGTATTAAAACCTGGTGACAAATGCTGCGGTAGCTGAAAATTTTTTAATGTTTTTTTTTGCGTATTTTGTAAAGCTATTTTTTGTGATTTTATGTTATATTAGTGGCTAATTTGGGGTTTCGTATGCATGTTGGTGTATAATCGAATCTGAATTTTTAATTTGACATGACCAACTGCTGGTTACCATAGTTTTAAGCATGTGCTTTAGAGTGTCTTTGAATTTGAAGGCGAGTGCTGTTGTAGCCGATTTCTTTCAGAGGTGTTTAGTTTAAGTATGATAGATAATTCCCGCAATTTTGTCTAAGTGGTTATCTTTGGTTTTATTGTAAACCTTTGTGTGTATTCAAACCTGGTGACAGATGCTGCGGTAGCTGAAATTTTTTTAATGTTTTTTTTGCGTATTTTGTAAAGCTCGTTTTCGTGATTTGTTTTAGTGGCTAATTTGGGCTATCGTATTCGTTGGTGTATGATCGAATCTGGTTTTTTAGTTTGACATGATCAAATGCAAGTTACCATAGTTTTGAGCTTGTACTTTAGAGTGTATTTGAATTTGAAGGCGAGTTCTGTTGTAGCTGTTTTTTTTCAGCGGTGTTTAGTTTAAGTATGATAGATGATTCCCGCAATTTTGTCTTGGTGGTTATCATCGGTTTTTTTGTAAACATTTGTTTGTATTAAAACCTGGTGACAAATGCTGCGGTAGCAGAAATTTTTTTAACGTTTTTTTTTGCGTATTTTGTAAAGCTATTTTTTGTGATTTTATGTTATATTAGTGGCTAATTTGGGGTTTCGTATGCGTGTTGGTGTATAATCGAATCAATTTTTTTAATTTGACGTGACCAACTGTTGGTTACCATAGTTTTGAGCATGTACTTTAGAGTTTATTTGAATTTGAAGGCGAGTGCTGTTGTAGCCGATTTTTTTCAGCGGTGTTTAGCTTAAGTATGATAGATGATTCCCGCAATTTTGTCAAAGTGATTATCATTGTTTTTTTTTGTAAACCTTTGTGTGTATTCAAACCTGGTGACAGATGCTGCGGTAGCTGAAAATTTTTTAATGGTTTTTTTTGCGTATTTTGTAAAGCAATTTTTTGTGATTTCATGTTGTATTAGTGGCTAATTTAGGGTTTCGTATACGTGTTGGTGTATAATCGAAACAGATTTTTTAATTTGACATGACCAGCTGGTTACCATAGTTTTGAGCATGTTCTTTAGCCATTTTTTGAAGTGGTGCGGTGTTTAGTTTCGGTATGATAGGTGTTTTCCGCGATTTTGTCTTAGTGGTTACGGTGGGGTTTATGTAAACTTTTGTGTGTATTCAAATTTGGTGACAGAAGCTGCGGTAGCAGATTTTTTTTTACTGTTTTTTTGCGTATTTTGTAAAGCAATTTTTTGTGATTTTTCTTTAAACCAGTTTTCCTTTTTTTCTCCTCTTCGGGAAAAAATTTTCCAATTTCCTTTCTTACTGCACCTCTACACTATAAGAGGAACATGCCCTCCAAGTTTCATGCTTCTAGGACTAACAGTTTAGGCTGGGCGTTGATTTTTCTTTTAACCATTTTTCCCTTTTTTCTCCTCTTTGGGAAAGAATTTTCCAATTTCCTTTCTTAGTACACCTCTACGCTATAAGAGGAACATACCCTCCAAGTTTCATGCTTCTAGGACTAACGGTTTAGGCTGTGCGTTGATTGTCAGTCAGTCAGTCAGTCAGTCAGTCAGTCAGTCAGTAACGAAAGAGTTTTATATATTTAGAAGATTAGTGGCTAATTTTGGGTTTTGTATGCGTGTTGGTGTATAATCGAATCAATTTTTTTAATTTGACGTGACCAACTGCTGGTTACCATAGTTTAGAGCATGTACTTTAAAGTTTATTTGAATTTGAAGGCGAGTGCTGTTGTAGCCGATTTTTTTCAGCGGTGTTTAGCTTAAGTATGATAGATGATTCCCGCAATTTTGTCTAAGTGATTATCATTGTTTTTTTTGTAAACCTTTGTGTGTATTGAAACCTGGTGACAGATGCTGCGGTAGCTGAAAATTTTTTAATGTTTTTTTTTGCGTATTTTGTAAAGCAATTTTTTGTGATTTTATGTCGTATTAGTGGCTAATTTAGGGTTTCGTATGCGTAATGGTGTATAATCGAATCAGATTTTTTTAATTTGACATGACCAGCTGGTTACCATAGTTTTGAGCATGTTCTTTAGCCTGTTTCTTTAGCCTATAGTTCTTTTTAGGTATGATAGGTGTTTTTCGCGATTTTGTCTTAGTGGTTACGGTGGGGTTTATGTAAACTTTTGTGTGTATTCAAATTTGGTGACAGAAGCTGCGGTAGTAGATTTTTTTTACTGTTTTTTGCGTATTTTGTAAAGCAATTTTTTGTGATTTTTCTTTAAACTATTTTTCCCTTTTTTCTTCTTTTAAGGGAAATAATTTTCCTTTTTTCTTTCTTAGTGCACCTTTGCTCTATAAGAAGAACACATCTTCCAAGTTTCATGCTTCTAGGGCTAATGGTTTAGGCTGTGTGTTGATTTTTCTTTAAACCTTTTTTCCCCTTTTTCTCCTCTTCGGGAAAGAATTTTCCAATTTCCTTTCTTAGTACACCTCTACGCTATAAGAGGAACATACCCTCCAAGTTTCATGCTTCTAGGACTAACGGTTTAGGCTGTGCGTTGATTGTCAGTCAGTCAGTGAGTCAGTCAGTCAGTCAGTCAGTCAGTAACGAAAGAGTTTTATATATTTAGATTAAATGTTGAATAACCAGGATCTAGTTGTAACTACCGTTGGATATCCAGCGGGGGTTTTCAGTTGTTCATATGCATAGCGCCAGCGTCACCAAAGAACCATTGGTTCAGGTACAGTCCAAGCCAAGTCGTTGTTCCCTGGTCTTCTAAGCTTGGTCGCGTGGAATTGACACCTAGACTCACCTAGCTTTAAGACGTTTGAAAGTGATCCTCTGTGAGTTAGTACCTGTAGGCGTGCGGGTCGGGCCCCACCATGGCGATGAGCTGCGGCACTATGTGCGAGTGCGCCGCCAGCCGCGCCAGCGCCGCCAGCGCGCGGTGCAGGTGAGTTAGTACCTGTAGGCGTGCGGGTCGGGCCCCACCATGGCGATGAGCTGCGGCACGTCGTGCGAGTGCGCCGCCAGCCGCGCCAGCGCCGCCAGCGCGCGGTGCAGGTGAGTTAGTACCTGTAGGCGTGCGGGTCGGGCCCCACCATGGCGATGAGCTGCGGCACTATGTGCGAGTGCGCCGCCAGCCGCGCCAGCGCCGCCAGCGCGCGGTGCAGGTGAGTTAGTACCTGTAGGCGTGCGGGTCGGGCCCCACCATGGCGATGAGCTGCGGCACTATGTGCGAGTGCGCCGCCAGCCGCGCCAGCGCCGCCAGCGCGCGGTGCAGGTGAGTTAGTACCTGTAGGCGTGCGGGTCGGGCCCCACCATGGCGATGAGCTGCGGCACTATGTGCGAGTGCGCCGCCAGCCGCGCCAGCGCCGCCAGCGCGCGGTGCAGGTGAGTTAGTACCTGTAGGCGTGCGGGTCGGGGCCCACCATGGCGATGAGCTGCGGCACTATGTGCGAGTGCGCCGCCAGCCGCGCCAGCGCCGCCAGCGCGCGGTGCAGGTGAGTTAGTACCTGTAGGCGTGCGGGTCGGGCCCCACCATGGCGATGAGCTGCGGCACTATGTGCGAGTGCGCCGCCAGCCGCGCCAGCGCCGCCAGCGCGCGGTGCAGGTGAGTTAGTACCTGTAGGCGTGCGGGTCGGGCCCCACCATGGCGATGAGCTGCGGCACTATGTGCGAGTGCGCCGCCAGCCGCGCCAGCGCCGCCAGCGCGCGGTGCAGGTGAGTTAGTACCTGTAGGCGTGCGGGTCGGGGCCCACCATGGCGATGAGCTGCGGCACGTCGTGCGAGTGCGCCGCCAGCCGCGCCAGCGCCGCCAGCGCGCGGTGCAGGTGAGTTAGTACCTGTAGGCGTGCGGGTCGGGCCCCACCATGGCGATGAGCTGCGGCACTATGTGCGAGTGCGCCGCCAGCCGCGCCAGCGCCGCCAGCGCGCGGTGCAGGTGAGTTAGTACCTGTAGGCGTGCGGGTCGGGGCCCACCATGGCGATGAGCTGCGGCACGTCGTGCGAGTGCGCCGCCAGCCGCGCCAGCGCCGCCAGCGCGCGGTGCAGGTGAGTTAGTACCTGTAGGCGTGCGGGTCGGGCCCCACCATGGCGATGAGCTGCGGCACTATGTGCGAGTGCGCCGCCAGCCGCGCCAGCGCCGCCAGCGCGCGGTGCAGGTGAGTTAGTACCTGTAGGCGTGCGGGTCGGGGCCCACCATGGCGATGAGCTGCGGCACGTCGTGCGAGTGCGCCGCCAGCCGCGCCAGCGCCGCCAGCGCGCGGTGCAGGTGAGTTAGTACCTGTAGGCGTGCGGGTCGGGGCCCACCATGGCGATGAGCTGCGGCACGTCGTGCGAGTGCGCCGCCAGCCGCGCCAGCGCCGCCAGCGCGCGGTGCAGGTGCTCCTCGCTGGGCGCCAGCGACAGCAGCTGCAGCGCCGCCATGCACAGCTCCACGCAGATCTCGTCGAACACCTGCGCCAATACAACCCATAGACACAGAAACGTCGCCGGCAACACCTATCCGTACAGCTACGTTAGATGTGACCAACTGAGTCACGGTCAATTTTAATGTAATTGTTACTTGTATATCATCCTTGCGTAATACTGCTCTTGTTGCATGACATAAAATAAATAACTTTTGATTTGATTTAAGGGTCAGATCCACATAGATTAAACATAGTTTCATAATGACGCGGCAACGTGGCAATGTATGCTCCGCAGTACAACTCAAAATTAAAATAAGAAACACAGTTTATCGTTTGCAGAATAGACTTCGGGGAAACTTGGATACTCGTTTATCTGTCTTGTCGTTAGTTGAAGAGACACCACACCGGAGCTTCACAAGGCATATGGTTTGGTGCCCGTGGTACTACCAGCTATACTACCGGTAGTACCACGGGCAAAAATTCTTGATCGTCGTGCTACCGACATGCCTAGAAATGTTGTTAGACCCATAAAGCCTAGACAAGCCGTGGCTTGGCTGTTCTTTGTGCGTGGTCGCGTATAACTGCCGTCTAGATTCACCGAATATATCAAACGTTTCGTAGTTATCCTCGTGATTTTATTAGCTGATTCGTCCATTAATACTTCTTACTTCTCAAATCGACCAACAGCTTCTGCAAATGGACTTAAACAATCTTCATTCTTACTGCTCGCTCAATAAACTTGACCTTAATGTCCAGAAATGCTTTTGCATAACTTTTAGTAGGTCGCCTAATTCTATCACATTCAACTACAATATAAATGGTCAGTCTCTTACTAGAACTAACTCCGTGCTCGATTTGGGAGTTACTCTCGACTCTAAACTTTTGTTCGACCAGCATATCGAAAATATCACTTCTAAAGCATTGAGGATTCTTGGGTTTCTTTTCAGGGTCACTAAAGATTTTAAAACACTTAAAACCCTTAAGATATTATTTTGTTCACTAGTAAGAAGTCACCTGGAGTATGCTTCCCAAGTTTGGAACCCTCGTTACGTTCACTGTTATTTTTGTAAAAAGATTATCCAAAAAACGGTAGGAACCAAGCTGTTTGTTGCCTGTTCTTCTAGGCTTGGTCGCGTGGAACTGGCACCTAGACTCACCTAGCTTATAAAGTGATCCTTGTGATACAACTCAATAACAAATTTTTTTACTTATTGAGGCATAGCGGAAAGCTTATGTTAAATATACATAATTTTTGTTACCCATTTACGTCATATTAGCATCTGCTTATGCATGTTGCTTTGTTTTTCGTGTTTTATGCAGATGCCAATATTACCGGTCCGACACTTTTATTATTGCTTGTTTATGATCCCATTTAAATACCTAAGTAAATATGTATGTGTTATGCCTAAGTTTTTGTTCAGTCTGACAAAAATTTAAATAATTGAACAATTACAGGTTTTGCAATTAATAATGTTTTAATTTACAATAAAAAGAAGATCGATGATGTTTAAAAAACCAATCTCATGTGAGAAACCGATTTCATGGCCAAACTGCTGAACCGATTTTGATAAAACTTCTGTGGGACAAATCAGGAAAAATCCAGTAAAAAACTTAACCGAATTGACAAATTCCTCCTTTATTATTTCAAGTAGGTTAAAAAATTAAATCAAAATATGGTCAGCTCATTTTATGCCAGTGGTTTTGGTCGGTGGTTCTGTAATAAACCGAGTTGCGTTTCTATTAATACTGCATGCGCTGTATTATTAAATGGTATTATCCAGTAAATTGTCAGGAGCTTATCACGTGTTGTAGATGCCGTGATTGCTAACCATAAAACAATTCATCTTGATAACGTGTTCTGCGAAATATAGTGTCCTTCACGTAGCAAGAAAAACCATAAAATGTTATGATATTGTTCTAAACACTATAAATTTCAAGTTGGTGTCGCAGCGCAGCAATATACACCGCAAATGTAGTAGTAGTAGTGAGGCTGAACATCTGTATGCCTCAAGTTGATGGACGCAGCACATCGTAGGGCATATTCCTGACGCGCGTGACCTACGAAGCAATGCTTTGTTAAAAGCAATGGTTGCCACAAGGTGGGCCATATGAATGCGTGTTCTATCAATTAGTTGAACGTGACAACGTCATACAGCTGTCCACGCGGTCGCATCGCTCACTCAAGTAGGAGAGAGACAGATGTCGAACGCTGCCGAACGCGGAGGCCGTGCGTGCCTCTTTGTCGCTCGTTCCGCGCTCTCGCTTGCACTTCAAGCCTTAAATGGAACGCCTCAGAGCGAGGTAACGCCGCATGAGTCATGTTTTTTTGTGCGTGCAGCCGGCTCCATCGAAATAAGACGTTGTCACGTCAATAGTAGTAGTAGATCTCTTTGTCAAAGGCTCGACCAACGTTACTATAACGCCGCATGTGTTTTTATAATGGACCGGCAAAGCTTTGTACGTCTTTTGGGTACAGCTGGTATGGTATGGTACTAGCAAAGTATGCAATTGTTATTGGCAGAGGTGACGTTGCTATCGGATGTTTTTATAAAGTGTCAAGAAAGATGAATTACGAAACAAAAACGAGATATTACTACAAATGTTTGTTTACTCTTTTTTATACAAATAAACAGACATGTTTACCATAACTTGTTTAGTTATAGCTAACATGCTGTTTGACAAAGATTTCAATAAGCTATGAGCACACGAATCGGACGGCTGTTAAAATTAGAAGATAGTGTCAGAAGATAATTAGGCTGTCAGGAATTCAAGGTTACAAGACACATTAGTAGAAAAATTACAGAAATTACGTAAATAGATTTGTTGCACATGGATACAATATCACTATTCTGATTTCCATGGAGTAGAGTAGATAGATAACTCTTTATTGATTACCATGACACACTAGGAAGTAGGATATAGTTATAGCTTCAAAATAAGCAGTCACAGTAAACACAATGGGCGGCCTTATCGCTAACAGCAATCTCTATCACATTTTCCTTGTGAATTTTTTAACTGAAAAAGACCGATGATGAATGTTGGTTTTGACTACTGAAATTGAGAAGGAGATTTGTCAGTTTTTTTCGATGAAATCAGCATAGAAGCTTGGAGAGCTTCTAGAAGATATATTTCCGGGATTAGTGCATTGTGCAGAGGATTAGTACGAGTAAGATTCCGATGTCTGAATAAAATAAGTTAAAAAAACTTGAGAAACCTCAAAACCGTGGCCGAACTGCTGAGCCGATTTTTGATGAAATTTCTATGAAGCCATTCTCGAAATTATTTTTTTTATCAGGGAGGTTGTAAAAAAAGCCCAATGAGTTCATAAATGACGAAGTTACAAAAAAACATAAAAAAAACGCAGCCGTATTGAGAAATTCCTCCCTTTTTCAATAGAAGTCGGTTAAAAAGAGCCCGTGTTGCTTTACCACAAGAAGCAGAGTGTTAGTCCGGTTTAATGAGTGGTTACCTTGGACTTGGCTCGCTTGGGCAGCAGGTCTCTGAGCTGCTTGCCGACTTGGAACCGCTGCAAAACATACTTTCTGCAGCCACCATATTCTATTCCACCACAAAGCCACATTACATTAGAAGCACTGACAAACGTTCACGATAAAGATTGCTTGAACTACTGGAAACTGGTGAAATTACTGGCACGTAAGACTGAACATCTGCATGCCTTAAGTTGATGGACGCAAGGCAGAGCATCATAGGGTACGTTCCTGACGTGCGCGACGTTCGAGTATATGCTATGATATAAGCTATGGTTACCTTTTAACATCAGGTGAACCATATGCTTGTTCTATTAGCTAGTTGAAAAAAAAACTTTTTTTGGGTTTTATTAGCGGAATGGATTGTTTTTTTTTCGAAAATCGAGCTCAATGGCTCGTCTTTGCAGACACCTCTGTCCAGCAGTTGATTCATATAGGTTGATGATGATGATCTGAATTTGAATGCTATTTAGTTTTAAAGAAGACGAAGTGTGTGACGCTCACTTAAATCAATCCAACACCTCGTTAACCTATATTGTTTCTTTAACCGTTAAATAAAATAATTATCACGATTGGGTATCGTAGGTTTGATCAAAAGTAATTATTCATACAAGATATGAGTAATTAATTGTGGTTTGGTTAGTAACCGATTTTAATGGCAAACATCATAGAGTATGACCATTACAGAAATTTATAGTTAAGTTAGTATTTAAGATTGGTAATTAGGAGTTAATTTTGCGTCCATATGCGAAGGGTTTCTAGTACACCAACGTAATGTTAATAAAATCCCAGAAATGTTAATATCATAAGCCAATTACAAACTACCTCCTATAACATAATGACATATTATGTACTGATTGTACATAATAGTAAAACAAAGCAAATAGATTTTAAGTCTCTATTCTTCTTAATTAATGGAATCTGTCCATTCGGTCAATTTTGCCAGTATCAACTGTCAAGTGAGGAAATATAAGGTAGCTACATAAATCAAATAGTTTTAAGCCAATTCAATAGACAGACAAGCTGGCTGTCATTGGCTTTAAAGAAAATGGTTGCCGTTTTCTTCAAACCCATCGAAAACATTTTCGTTCAAATCAGGATATAATATTTAAATTAGACTTTCATTCCGACTGCTCACACTTTGAGCTAAGGCCTCAAGTAATGTTAGTTAAAGTACCACCGAAATTACACAAGAGAACTCAAAATAACCCCAGAAAAACAATTAAACTGAAAAAGCTATATGAATTCCCAAAATTACAGAAAACTTTTTTTTCTTATGTTTGGTGGTACCTATAAAAATCTGTCAAAAGATTACCGGTAAATGGCAAACAGTGACAGCGGTGTGACATTTTATTCCGTTTGCATACACAGTGACATTTAATTAATTTTGCATATTTTGAAGGACAACATGCCTGAACATAACTATTTAATTACTTAATTTATACCATCATATAACTATAACCTAAGTTTCGTAAATAAATTATTGTATTGTATACTATTGAGACAGATGTAAGTGTATATTGAAGAAAAATAAAGACCAATATGTTTAAAAAACTTGAGAAACCGCCTTCATGGCGGCAAACGATTAAACCGATTTTCGCGACCGTAATTTCAATGGTGGTCCCAATCTTCTCTTCATCTGGAAGTATAACCTTTCAAATAAAAAAGTTTTTTTCTAACGGACCATCAATGACGAAGTTATGCTATAACAACAAACATTAAAAAATCGAATTGAGAACTTCTTTTTTTTTTAAGTTGGTCAAAAATAAAACTGTTTCTAAGAGGCTCAACAAGCATAGCCTAGTAGCATAGTCTTGTATAATACCTAGTAACACACGAAATACTTTAAAATGACTTAAAGCTATGTGAACCTAGGCTCCAGTTCCACTCAACCAAGCCCAGAAGAAGTCTACAAACCTACGGTACCTACCGTTCTTTTGTGTGAACCTTTTACAAAACCATTGAAGCTTTAGTGTGGCGTCAACCATAGTGCCAATCCAACTTAGTGACGTGTCGACAAGAGTACAAGACAGATAATTTGTAAAGACAATCCCCACCCTACCCTACCCTAGACCACCCTGCCCTAGAGTATAACCCTAGCCTAGAACTTAAAAAAATTGCATTTACGTTGGTGCCTATGTATATTTATGAGATATGAAATTCATTGATATGCTCATTATTTAGAACCTTTCTGATACTATTGATATCATGTATTTGACCTTTTTTCTAGGTCTATACAAAACTGAACTATTTAAAATACAAAGTGGTCATATTTAGTACCTTTCTGGTACTATTGATACCTTTAATCATGTATTTGACCTTTTTTCTAGGTCTATACAAAACTGATATATTTAAAATACAAAGTGGTCAGCCTTTCTAACCATCACTTATTGCGAGAAGTTAACATAAAGCTTACTTTTATAAGCTACGAGTATAAAACGGGTTTGAATCTTTAATTTTGACACGGACTGCCCTAAAGTCTGTGACAAATGAAGGCTTCAAACAAAACTATTACCACGCGAGTGTCTCTAGCAGTGTATGTTCATATTATGCCTGGTTACTTCGTTGAGACTTGAGAGACAGAGACATATGCGTCCCCATCGCGCGCTTAACGACAAGTGAGAGGGAGAAAGCGAATGTATCATGCCGATGCCGCTAGCATTTCCGATCAGTACCCGAAGTCGGAGTTTGTCAACCACATTTCGTTACCAAATGTTGTTTTCGTTTCGCCTATTTGTCTCTATCTAATGTATGGAGAAAATATGAGACGGCGAAAATACATTACGTAATTAGAGTTGTTGTCCCATCTTTTCTCCATACAATAGACAGAGACAAATAGGCGAAACGAAAACAACATTTGGTAACGAAATATTGTAACTGCACTGGGACTTGGGGTACTGGTCCGCACGAAAAACTAATGTAGGGAAAAACTAACGTGCTAATTTAGGGAGCGACTGGCAACACGAAAGTAAACTCGAGCGGCAATAGAAGCGAAAGAGCTAAAATGTAAACGAGTAGAACACTTTTCTTTTACGAGTAATTCTGGGGATGGCGCCTTTATCAGGCCTTTTGCAGGCGTTTGGTATTTAAAAGAGTACACGTTAATGTAGTTGGGTGAGTGCCTATGCTAATAGATAAGTAAGGATGCGGATGGATACAGACCACGGTCTTTACCTCCTTGGCGGCGATGTTATGCAGCAGCGCGGTGCCAACCTCGCGCAACTCCGCGTCTTCGCTCAGCAAGCTGTGCACGCATACCTGGGACCAATACATTACATTTAGTTAGTTAAACTAAATATTTATCAAAGAAAATAAAATTGAATAGGTGTTTACAAAATGTATAGTGGCGTAATGAAAATGTTCGTCGATTTTCAACTTGATTGGTTCAACGTATCACGATCACATACTACTTTTTGAAACTGAATAGACAGAATACACCGATAAGTTAACGTCACAAATTATGTCAAAATGTGTTCATGATCAAAACACTGCACTGGTGCAAGCAAAAACCGACTCTAAGGTGATGAACATTTTCTACCGCGACTATACACAGACAGCTGAGCTATCTACAGACCGTTACAAACGATCTCAACAAGACAGTCAGACAGATTGTATTGGTTTCGATTAGAGTGTAGTACCTTAGTGGTAGTGCGTATGTTAGATAGCGGCTGTCCCTTGTGTAGTACCTTAGTGGTAGTGCGTATGTTAGATAGCGGCTGTCCCTTGTGGAGTACCTTAGTGGTAGTGCGTATGTTAGATAGCGGCTGTCCCTTGTGGAGTACCTTAGTGGTAGTGCGTATGTTAGATAGCGGCTGTCCCTTGTGGAGTACCTTAGTGGTAGTGCGTATGTTAGATAGCGGCTGTCCCTTGTGGAGTACCTTAGTGGTAGTGCGTATGTTAGATAGCGGCTGTCCCTTGTGGAGTACCTTAGTGGTAGTGCGTATGTTAGATAGCGGCTGTCCCTTGTGTAGTACCTTAGTGGTAGTGCGTATGTTAGATAGCGGCTGTCCCTTGTGTAGTACCTTAGTGGTAGTGCGTATGTTAGATAGCGGCTGTCCCTTGTGTAGTACCTTAGTGGTAGTGCGTATGTTAGATAGCGGCTGTCCCTTGTGTAGTACCTTAGTGGTAGTGCGTATGTTAGATAGCGGCTGTCCCTTGTGTAGTACCTTAGTGGTAGTGCGTATGTTAGATAGCGGCTGTCCCTTGTGTAGTACCTTAGTGGTAGTGCGTATGTTAGATAGCGGCTGTCCCTTGTGTAGTACCTTAGTGGTAGTGCGTATGTTAGATAGCGGCTGTCCCTTGTGTAGTACCTTAGTGGTAGTGCGTATGTTAGATAGCGGCTGTCCCTTGTGTAGTACCTTAGTGGTAGTGCGTATGTTAGATAGCGGCTGTCCCTTGTGTAGTACCTTAGTGGTAGTGCGTATGTTAGATAGCGGCTGTCCCTTGTGTAGTACCTTAGTGGTAGTGCGTATGTTAGATAGCGGCTGTCCCTTGTGTAGTACCTTAGTGGTAGTGCGTATGTTAGATAGCGGCTGTCCCTTGTGTAGTACCTTAGTGGTAGTGCGTATGTTAGATAGCGGCTGTCCCTTGTGTAGTACCTTAGTGGTAGTGCGTATGTTAGATAGCGGCTGTCCCTTGTGTAGTACCTTAGTGGTAGTGCGTATGTTAGATAGCGGCTGTCCCTTGTGTAGTACCTTAGTGGTAGTGCGTATGTTAGATAGCGGCTGTCCCTTGTGTAGTACCTTAGTGGTAGTGCGTATGTTAGATAGCGGCTGTCCCTTGTGTAGTACCTTAGTGGTAGTGCGTATGTTAGATAGCGGCTGTCCCTTGTGTAGTACCTTAGTGGTAGTGCGTATGTTAGATAGCGGCTGTCCCTTGTGTAGTACCTTAGTGGTAGTGCGTATGTTAGATAGCGGCTGTCCCTTGTGTAGTACCTTAGTGGTAGTGCGTATGTTAGATAGCGGCTGTCCCTTGTGTAGTACCTTAGTGGTAGTGCGTATGTTAGATAGCGGCTGTCCCTTGTGTAGTACCTTAGTGGTAGTGCGTATGTTAGATAGCGGCTGTCCCTTGTGTAGTACCTTAGTGGTAGTGCGTATGTTAGATAGCGGCTGTCCCTTACCTTAGTGGTAGTGCGTATGTTAGATAGCGGCTGTCCCTTGTGTAGTACCTTAGTGGTAGTGCGTATGTTAGATAGCGGCTGTCCCTTACCTTAGTGGTAGTGCGTATGTTAGATAGCGGCTGTCCCTTACCTTAGTGGTAGTGCGTATGTTAGATAGCGGCTGTCCCTTGTGCTCCCACTCGCTGATATACAGCAGCCATTCAGACGACGAGATGTTCTCGAACAAATTGCACATCTGTCAACAAACACTATCTATTACATGGGAATTATGTTAAATTAATCATTACGCTTGTTCCATCAACCGGTTGAATGAAAAGGTAACTGTACAATAACATTTTATTCATTCCAATAACAAGAATCACTTTGAAACGTCTTAAAGCTAGGTGAGTCTAGGTGCCAGTTCCACGCGACCAAGCCTAGAAGAACAGGCAACAAACTACGGCTCGGTTCCTACCGTTTTTTTATATGATCCTTTTACAAATCAAAAATAATAGCAGTGAAGTTCCAGTGTGGTGCCACTTCACTTAGTCAGACGTATGCAATGCAATAATACAAAAGCAAAAGTTCGAAAATTTGGCCAAGTGTACGAAAGGAGACTTTTTGACGCGCGTTTAAAATCCGTTCCACACACTTGGTTCGAAAGAACCAGTGACACAATAAGCACGCATTTTTTTAAACTTTTTTGCTTTTATTTGTGTTTTTATATTTTACAATTTTCAATTAAATTTTTCTAAACTAAGTACTTACTTGCCTGGGTGTAATTACACTCGTTTTACTTAGTTTACTTTTCCTTTAAAAAGATGATGTTCCTGTTTTGTACCAACTTATGTTTTATCTACTACACTACCTACTAACCACTAATACAGTAATACCTACTAATATTTTGCTCACATAATGTAGATTCGAATTGGTTAATGAATAGAATACATCGAATAGCTTAAGAGCGAGTCGAGTAAACCAGGCGGACGGAAAATAGGTATTTACTGCGGCTCGCTAGTTGTGTGCGTACTCACGCACACAATGATAGGTTCGCTCGACGCCGTTTACACCTAGTGTGGCAAAAGTAGGTAACCCATGATTTGAAAAAAATGTTGTTTGGTTGAGTGACTTATAGAGACGAAATTTTGTTTACGTTATGCCAGAAAGTAAAATTCATCTCTCTAAAAAAAACAATCTGAGGTCAGTTTACAAAATAATTACATTTTCATTTCACTTTTCTTTTAGGTTTTTTAATAATAGTAATAAATAATAAATATTGTGCACAATCCACTCCACACTATCTAGCCTCAAACCAAGCAGAGTTTATACTATAGGAACCAGACAGCTGATATAATACTTAGCATATATTTTTTTTTTTTTTAATACATACTTAAAATACAATATAACACCCAGACAGAGAACAAACATTTGTATTCACCAAACAAATGTTTCTTCTCCGTGGGGATCGAACCCACGACCTACAGCGTAGAAGGCAGAGCTACTACTAACTAAGCTGAGAGGCCAGGTTTTCGTTTCATTTTCAACTATATTTGCATATTTGTGAATAATATTTTTGGTGGTAAGTTCATACCCCGCTAAGCAGCAAAAGCTGAGCCAGGGCCTATTTGGCATAACATGTACCTAGCGCGGGACGTAGTTGTTTTTTTTTATTATGTGCTAAGATAGCAAGTAATTACTCAATTATTTGTGTTAGAATTTTTTGTTCATATTTTAGTTTTGATTTTGTCAATGTTCCGTTCTGTGTACCTATGTTATGTTAAATAAATTTTCTTTCTTTCATACTTTCATTCATTTTGGATCCAAGATGGCAGCTTCATTTTTATCCTAAATAAATGATAATTATGGGTATCGATTTAGAGGTTGTTAGGGGCTCTGATTGTGGATTTGACATTCATTTTTGAATCCAAGATGGCGGATTCTTTTTTTTTCATAAATATTTGATATGGGTATCGTTTAATGGGTTTTTGGGGGTGCTGATTCCGAATCTGCAATTCATTTTTGAATCCAAGATGGCGGATTCTTTTTTTTTCTTAAATATTTGATATGGGTATCGTTTTATGGGTTTTTGGGGGCGCTGATTTTGAATCTGGCATTCATTTTTGATTCCAAGATGGCGGATTCTTTTTTTTCTTAAATATTTGATATGGGTATCGTTTTATGGATTTTTGGGGGCGCTGGTTCCGAATATGCCATTCATTTTTGATTCCAAGATGGCGGATGTTTTTTTTCTTAAATATTTGACATAGGTATCGTTTTATGGGTTTTTGGGGGTGTTGATTTTGAATCTGCCATTCATTTTTGATTCCGAGATGGCGGATGTTTTTTTTTCTTAAATTTTGATATGGGTATCGTTTTATGGGTTTTTGGGGGCGCTGGTTCCGAATATGCCATTCATTTTTGATTGCAAATGAATGCCAGATTCAAAATCAGCACCCCCAAAAACCCATAAAACGATACCCATATCAAATATTTAAGAAAAAAAAACATCCGCCATCTTGGAATCAAAAATGAATGGCATATTCGGAACCAGCGCCCCCAAAAACCCATAAAACGATACCCATATCAAATATTTAAGAAAAAAAAGAATCCGCCATCTTGGATTCAAAAATGAATGACAGATTCAAAATCAGTGCCCCCAAAAACCCATAAAACGATACCCATATCAAATATTTAAGAAAAAAAAAACATCCGCCATCTTGGAATCAAAAATGAATGGCATATTCGGAACCAGCACTCCCAAAAACCTATAAATCGATACCCATATCAAATATTTAAGAAAAAAAATAATCCGCCATCTTGGATTCAAAAATGAATGGCAGATTCAAAATCAGCGCCCCCAAAAACCCATAAAACGATACCCATATCAAATATTTAAGAAAAAAAAGAATCCGCCATCTTGGATTCAAAAATGAATGGCATATTCGGAACCAGCGCCCCCAAAAACCCATAAAACGATACCCATATCAAATATTTAAGAAAAAAAAACATCCGCCATCTTGTGATCAAAAATGAATGGCATATTCGGAACCAGCGCCCCCAAAAACCCATAAAACGATACCCATATCAAATATTTAAGAAAAAAAAGAATCCGCCATCTTGGATTCAAAAATGAATGCCAGATTCAAAATCAGCACCCCCAAAAACCCATAAAACGATACCCATATCAAATATTTAAGAAAAAAAAACATCCACCATCTTGGAATCAAAAATGAATGCCAGATTCAAAATCAGCACCCCCAAAAACCCATAAAACGATACCCATATCAAATATTTAAGAAAAAAAAGAATCCGCCATCATGGATTCAAAAATGAATGGCAGATTCAAAATCAGCGCCCCCAAAAACCCATAATACGATACCCATATCAAAAAATTAATGGCATATTCGGAACCAGCGCCCCCAAAAACCCATAAAACGATACCCATATCAAATATTTAAGAAAAAAAAGAATCCGCCATCTTGGATTCAAAAATGAATGGCAGATTCAAAATCAGTGCCCCCAAAAACCCATAAAACGATACCCATATCAAATATTTAAGAAAAAAAAAACATCCGCCATCTTGGAATCAAAAATGAATGGCATATTCGGAACCAGCACTCCCAAAAACCTATAAATCGATACCCATATCAAATATTTAAGAAAAAAAATAATCCGCCATCTTGGATTCAAAAATGAATGGCAGATTCAAAATCAGCGCCCCCAAAAACCCTTAAAACGATACCCATATCAAATATTTAAGAAAAAAAAGAATCCGCCATCTTGGATTCAAAAATGAATGGCATATTCGGAACCAGCGCCCCCAAAAACCCATAAAACGATACCCATATCAAATATTTAAGAAAAAAAAAACATCCGCCATCTTGGAATCAAAAATGAATGGCATATTCGGAACCAGCGCCCCCAAAAACCCATAAAACGATACCCATATCAAATATTTAAGAAAAAAAAACATCCGCCATCTTGTGATCAAAAATGAATGGCATATTCGGAACCAGCGCCCCCAAAAACCCATAAAACGATACCCATATCAAATATTTAAGAAAAAAAAGAATCCGCCATCTTGGATTCAAAAATGAATGCCAGATTCAAAATCAGCACCCCCAAAAACCCATAAAACGATACCCATATCAAATATTTAAGAAAAAAAAACATCCACCATCTTGGAATAAAAAATGAATGCCAGATTCAAAATCAGCACCCCCAAAAACCCATAAAACGATACCCATATCAAATATTTAAGAAAAAAAAGAATCCGCCATCTTGGATTCAAAAATGAATGGCATATTCGGAACCAGCGCCCCCAAAAACCCATAAAACGATACCCATATCAAATATTTAAGAAAAAAAAGAATCCGCCATCATGGATTCAAAAATGAATGGCAGATTCAAAATCAGCGCCCCCAAAAACCCATAATACGATACCCATATCAAAAAATTAATGGCATATTCGGAGCCAGCGCCCCCAAAACCCCATATCAAAAGTTTATGACAAAAAAAATCCACCATCTTGGATTAAAAAATTAATGGCAGATTCGGAACCAGCGCCCTCAAAAACCTATAAAACGATACCAATATCAAATATAAAAAAAATGAATCCGCCATCTTGGATTTGAAAATGAATGGCATATTCGGAGTCAGCGCCCCCAAAACCCCATATCAAAAATTTATGACAAAAAAAGAATCCGCCATCTTGGATTAAAAAATGAATGGCAGATTCGGAACCAGCGCCCTCGAAAACTTATTAAACGATACCAATATCAAATATAAAAAAAAAATGAATCCGCCATCTTGGGTTTTCGATTCGCAATCAGCCTGACCAAAAAAACTTGGAACAATACCAACATCAAATTTGAAATACGAAAATAATCTATACCTACATATTTTTACATATTTATATTTTTATCGATTTTTTTTCCGGAACAGAGCGCCACTTTTCTTCTTAGAATATCTTTATTTTCGCTTTCCCATTGTTCCCTAAACAGAGTAAATATTTATAGGTACATCACATTTTTTTGAGCAATAAAAAGCATAGATAATAAAAAATGGCTTACCTCACTTTACCTGTTTGCAGCTGTGTGTACATACACATAAGATCGCGTTTGCTAGTTGGCTCGCGTCGCCTCGCAAAGAGACGTGCTCCCACTCTGAGCTCTCGTGGTGGACTGAATTTCCACGAGCGTTCGTCGCGTATATATTCAACTTCGCGCGTCCATAGTAAATTTGTATGGCGGATTTGAGATGCTTTTTTAAAAAATTCATAACTAAATAACTAAGTGATTTATTAAAAATCGAAAAAGGACTAATTGTAGACTAAACATTTGAGATTAATTCGAATTAAAGTTTGTTCATAAAATCAACAGTGTAACATGACATTTTTTAATAACGCCGACATACGATTTGTCAAATTTTACCTATCTGTGTTTATTTAATTATAGATAAATATTTTTTTTTGTTACGGAATAATTGTCAATACGTTCAGTCTGGTACTTTATACAAAGTTTTAGATTCATTATTGCAAGTATATTCATAATATCGATTTAACCGTGACTATCGTTTTCAACTATTTTGCACGACTCGCTCTTAAGATAAACAATATTGTAACTGTGAGTCTAAAAATAAATAAAGAAACATAAACTAGAAGAGGAAAGATGATTGGCCATCTTGTACGACATGACAGCTTTATCAGAAATATTATCGAAGGAAAGGTAGAAGGAAAGAGAGGAAGAGGAAGACCAAGGATAAGCTACATGAGACAAATAAAAGCAAAAATCGCCGTCATGTCGTATAAGGAGGTCAAGGTGGTTGCCCTCAAAATAAATAAGTACCTGGAAAAAAATGCATAAATTACGCCCACAAGAGCGTTGCTCTTAAATAAGAAGAAGCAATGTACCGTGAGTGCCAACGCCCGCTGTTCGTCGAGCGGATGGCGGTCGATCTCGTGCGCGTAGTTGAGCAGCGAGTGCTGCCGCCGGTCCTGGTGCAGCAGCAGCGACACATCGTCCCTCAGCGCCGCGGCGCACAGGCAGCGCAGCACCGCCACGCGGGTGCTGGAGGGGAGGCTGCCGTCGCTGAGGAGACGACCTGGAAGGAACAATGTTCAGTTAAAGACGTCATCCTTCTACGGCCTTCTGCGCCGTAGATCGTGGGTTCAATCTCCACCGACAACAAATATTTGTGTGGTGAACGCAAATGTTTGTTTACTGTCTGAGTGTTGTATCGTATTCTAAGCATGTACATATTTAAAAAATAAATGTATATCAGCTATCTGGTTCTCATAGCACAAGCCTGCATAGTTTGGGGCTAGATAGTGTTGTGTGGATTGTCTACAATATTTATTTATTTACATTGTATTCGAAGTATGTATGTATTTACAAAAAATGTATTCAAGTATTATATCAGTTTTCTGGTTCCCATCACACCAGCTCTGCTTAGTTTGGAGCTAGATAGTGTTTTGAAGGATAGCGGGAGAGGGCTTGCTGTTAATCGACCGGAGGCATCCCCTCTAAATGTCTGTTCTTGGTGTGCGGACTGGTTTCTGCAAGTAGGCCGCTAGCGAGCCCTTTTTGCGTGACACATGTTTTCAAACTTTTTAGGTGTACAACATGCCGGTTTCCTCACGATATTTTTCTTCACCGTTTGAGATTACTGGAATAGTGCACATACATTTTCGGACAGAAAAACTCATTGAAGCACAACTGTATTTGAACCCACGACCTTTAGGACTACCACTAGACTACGACTGCTCTTACGTCCCCTCTATATAATGAGTGTTTTCTGAGAAGTAGTACATGATTCAGTGGGTTGTGGTTTGTTTCCGTGTTATAAAAGCTTCGGCTGAGCACGAGTTCTGTCAAAGTGCCAAATTGGTAATGAGGCTACATTATATTGTTTTCATTCAGGACTGCGTTCACACTGTCTGGTATTGTTGGGATAATTCTTTTAAAATTATTATTATAATTTATTTAAAGTTTTTTATTTATTTGAATCAATTATCGAATAAAATAAACATTTGGTCCACCTCATTTTCAGTGCTAACTATCACCTATAATAAAGCATTGCTTCGCAGGTCACGCACGTTAGGAACGTGGCCTATGACGTGCTGCCCTATGACCATCAACCATAAGTTGATACCTTAGATACGATACGTCTAATACTTACATGATACATACATGATGTGGATGGCATTTTACGAATTTAAATCTTTGTAATAAAAAAATTAGTAGTACATTATAATTATTGGTTGTGACGATGACGTGAGGAATAACTTCCTTTGAGGGTATAAATCAAGCAGCGTTGCTGTGTTTCGGTTTGAAGGGTGTGGGTGCCGGTGTAATTACTGGCACGTGAGGCTGAACATCTGTATGCCTCCAGTTGATGGACGCAGGGCAGTGCATCGAAGGGCCATTCTTGACGTGCGTGACCGGCAATGCTTTGTTATAGGCGATGGTTACCGCTTAACATCAGGCCATATGCTTGTTCCATTAGCTAGTAGTAAACAAAATTTGGAGATGAGGATGTTATGCTTGAGTTTCCTCGCTAGCTCACCAATAAACATGAGGAACTCGTCTCCCAGCACCCAGCTGCCCTCGCCCTGTAAGTACTGCTGTAGTTCCTCCACACTCTGCTTTTCTTCTGCAGACAGCTCCACGCCTTCTAACGCGGTTGTAAGCTTCTCGAACTCTTGCAGACCCTGAGAAAACATGATTCTTTGAATGGCTCGTCCGGGGATGTACTACCACCATGCCTATTTCTGTCGTGAAGCAGCATTGCTGTGTTTCGGTTTGAAGAATGTGGATGCCATCAGCTTATTGATAAAAAGCCAAACTTGCGAAAATTGCAGGAAATGTGTGGATGACGGACTCTTAATATTTTTTTAATATTAAACCATTCTTCAAATGTTCTGAGAGACCAGTCAGACTAAAAGCTTCCAAAAGCTTCCAAACTCAGTATTACTGATTAGGTAATTAGGAATATTTGGCTCGCTATACACTGACAAATACATCTAAATATACGGAGACTAGAATATTCCATGCAGATTTCTACCTGCCCACGCTTCCCCTGAACAAAACTATTGGAGCAGGATGGCATGGCTACTAACATGATTCACAGGTATACATTGAAGTAGCTCAGTTGGTATGAACGAAACATCTAATAAAAGGCACCGCTAATTCATTACCTTTCCCTCTACAATGAATCAATGGGTGTTATATTTTACTCTGAGTACACATTTCCTAAAAAAATATTTAAGTATTATATCAGCTATCCGGTTCCCATCGTATAAGCTTTGCTTAGTTTAAAATTCTCTGAAAGTTCTGGAATTACATGCAAAATTGCGATATTTAATGTTGTTTACCCAACGCGATATGCAGCTTATGAATCAGAGCGGATATGACTTTCAGACAGTTATAACTGAAATAAAAATCTATATATATAAAAATATGAATCCTTATTTCCCTTGGTCATGCCATCACGTGTGAACGGTTGGGCCGATTTGGCTGAAAATTGGTGAGGAGGTACGAGGAGACGGACATAGGATATTATCCCGAGAAAGTAACGTGAACGGGGCATAACGGGAACGTAGCGAGCGAAGCCACGGGCGATCGCTAGTAAATAATCAAAATGAATATTGTGGACAATCCACGCCCCATATAAATCAGAACTTGTTGAGTACATAAACAGATTATTTGACGAACTCTATGGCATGGTCGCGACGTGTGGGTATTATTCACGTTAGATTCCTCTTGTACGACGAAGTATGTACTCGACACTAATCAAATACTGGCTAACTAGCCATTTGGACTAGGGAACTCAATGCTAGAATTTAGAATAGAGCTTTGAATGTCGAGCAGACATACGTAGACGTAGAAATAAATATTCTATTTGACCGGTCGCGCCCACACGCGTTTTATCGAAAACAATCCTGAATATTGCTGAAAGAATTACACCAAATTAAATTTGCGGTCGCTGCAGCTAAATGTATGCCATATTACCAACAGATACAGTCCAATATCGGCTGCTTATGTACTTGCAACCGGTTTGCAAAACGTTACGGCAAATTGTATCGTAATACCGAGGCATAAGGTCGGAGATCGCTAATAATTCTGTCAAGAATAATTGAATTCTAACATGTATTTACAAGCGTGAGTTTTATATAAATCTTTCAAATTTTATGATACGCAAGGCGGTTTATTAGCTGAAGAGTTTTGTTTGGAGTTTAGCCTAAATTCGACTTCCTAGAATTTTTGATCATTTTGATTTTAATTTTGGTACTAACAGAAAGCTATTAGATACTATGACTAATAATAATGATGCATGAAGCAATTTGTTATGAAAGTATTTTTAGATTGATTTGTTTATTTATTAAAATCTTCACACACCAATGGCAGCTGAACTTAATTTCATAAAATTTTAACTATATAGTACTAATATCATGACGTTATTGTTATTGGTGGGTTTCAAATTAGCCACTGACAGCTCCATTAGCTAAAATGGCCGATAAGGCTATTGGTCTCATTGTCGTTGTATGTGTATTTGCTTACAGAGCCGCTATAAAATATCAGGGATTATGAAGAGGTCTTCAAAATCCCTGGTACGGGTCCCTGTTTCGGGGTTATAGGTATAATCCTTCATGTTTTTTCCTTTTCAAACAGAGTTCAAAACAAACTGTACCCGAAGTCGGAGTTTTGCTACAAAATTTCGTTACCAAATGTTGTTTTCGTTTCGCCTATTTGTCTCTCTCTATTGTATGGAGAAAATATGAGACGGCAAAAATACGTTACGTAGTTAGAGTTGTTGTCTCATCTTTTCTCCATACAATAGACAGAGACAAATAGGCAAAACGAAAACAACATTTGGTAACGAAATGTTGTAAATGCACTGGGACTTCGGGCTCTGATGTCATAAGTAAACTCACATCAATATCCTTGTAGACGATGGGCGGATGACGACTCTTCTTCAGCTGTTCCTCCTGCCTCTTCTCATCCGCCTCCAGCTCCAGCGCCTCCGAGCTCGGCCCCGCCAGGGATAGCTCCTCGTGAGCCACGCTCTCTACTGCTTCTGCCATTTCTGCCACGAAAAATTGTTTTCAGAAAATAAACTTTAAGCTGATAATAAGGGTGATGATATCTTGCTGTTTTGATCATTACAGCGAGAAACTGAGATTTGAGATGTCGAGCATGGTCCAAATGTCAATTGACAGTCTCGACTGTAATGGTCCCAAAAAAATTAAACATCTAAATTTCCCGTGGATGCTGTAAGGTAAAAGAATGTACGATGGAATGGGCACCAGCTTATGGATGCACTTGAAGTCACCAATCGGGCCAAACGTGGTGATTACAGCAAACCCTTCCAAACACGGAGGATGCCCAGCAGTAGACTCATTCATGTCAATGACGATCAACAGACAGACCGAGTCTTTCAGGACAGACAACGCGTCAACATATCCTGGCATCGGAGACGTCTGATGCAGTAGTAAACAGCTCACGTGGGCTGTAAGCCTATTTGCCCCATCACACATAAAAAGTGTTCTGTATGTAAATAAACTAGCTATAAACAACTTGGAAGCTGGATCGCTTGTGCTGTCATCGCTGTAGCCGCATTGTTACAGAGTCATCTGAGTTCACACACCCACTTAGCCACTCTCAATCTAAATAGAATAGACCCACGTCTCAGTTGCAGATAGGTAAGCTCTTACAAACAAATTAATGGTCGACTAATTCATGATCTTCCTTCTAAGGTTTCTCCCAGACCCCATGACTACAATATGGGTGTATTCAAAAAGCATTTCCAAATTTATTTCTTAACCTGTCGAAACCCACGTGTCTTCCATTGCGATATTGCCTTAATGTGTCTGGGATTCTGTTTTCTTAGAAGTTACAAGTTCTTAATAAACGAGTAATCAACTGGGGTAAAAGAAAGCCTGAAAGTTTTAACTGCTAGCTTATGATGTCGCCTCTTAGCATTGGCAAAGAAGTATTGCAATATGAAAACTGAACTTTGAAAGAGGACCTCTTAGTTCACAAAACAGGTGGTTTCTGTTACTTTATGCTAACAGCTCAAAAGTACGAGTATAACAAAAAATTGTGAGACAGCAGAGGTTAGACCACAACAGATTGACGCACAATTTGATCCTAAAACACCAGCTTTATCTTGCTGAACACTTTCTTACACTTCCACTAAACAGAGAAACTACTAATTAACATTGATGATCCTCTAGCTAGGTTAAGGTTTTCGTGACGAAATATAAACATTTTGAAATCCATTCGAAACAAACCTTTGGAATAACGTCCCGATTTCACAAAAAACACTTGCCACACTGTTCACTGGAGCTTATTAATAGCACTAAGATCCGCTTACACACCAAAAATAGACTACACTGTAAATAGACGGGGTTTAGCCTAGGGGGTTGGCACGTCGGTTACCTTCGAGGGTTGGTATGAGGGTGAACTGCCTTCCGTGGTGGTGGAGCGAGGAATGGCTGCTGGGCCTGCCGGCTGGCACACTGCCAGTTCTTATTTATAAGTGTCGATCGCAAAATGTTTAGTCGAAAGCTAAACTGATGGTATCAAGTGGGTCAGTGGATTGAGAATAAAATTCTGCATCTAAGCTGCCCTTCCTGCGCTATTCACCACATTGGTTCTCTAATGTCAGTCACACTCAAAGTTCGGTGACAATAACTCAGCGTTGGCAGTAGCTTGAAGAAGAGAGGGTGCTATTGCTTGTGGCCAGAACAGTACGTCATAAAAAATATTTTTCCTTATTTTACCCGCGGATAAACAGTTTATTTTCAAACGTTGAATACATTTGTTAAATGGATCTTTGGATAGGTAAGTCTTTAAGTGGGACGTTACGATTTACGATGGTCTATTTCCGACAGACGACAGAAATATTCCATCGCACTTATTCTTACAATACATTATGTCTGTCTTGTCTACATCTAACATTATCTCACGCTGCGCCTACGCGACTACTGATCTTTCGAAAATAGAACTACAAGTAACGCCATCTGTGTTTAGAAGGTAGCAAATGATTGTTTGTTTTACTGTTAAGAGATGGCGCTGATCTTGGTTTGAATCGAGGCAATTGTTTCAAGCCATCCACAGATGGCGCTAGTATTGGTGTGAGTGTAATTCAAAATATCTTGCTTGTAGGCGTAGATAATAAAGAGTCATAAGCTAAAACATTTCTCGTGACCCTGTTTAATCATCTTAAATAAATTCAAAGACCTGTCATAAAGTGCATCTTTACTTAATAGGGTTGAACGAAAAAAGTTGGGTGGGGATTGGGGATAAATGCACATAAAAAAAAAACATTCACTACTAAAAATTAGTTCTGCGCTTTCAATGTCAGCATCAGCAATACTAAACCATGATGAAATCTATACAAAAGGATACATTTGTAAAGTCTCGCTTGACCCCTATAGTTGTGCGATGACTGCCTATTATATCTTATTTCACCCATTGTACCTCTAGTTTCTAAGTATTCTTTTAGTCCATATTTTACCTTTTAATCTTGGTGTACAATAAAGTAATATTCTATTCTATTCTTATAAATAAACTCACCCGTATCATCAGTGTCCACATCTCCATTTTCCCGTTGCAGTTTCTTCCGTTTCTTCTCTTTGCGTCGTTCCTTGCGCGCCAGCTTGTCGGCGAGGGTTGTACGACGCTGCTCCAACTCGGCTGATTGGGCCCTGCACATATCATCTTATACAGTGAAAGTTGGACTTGGATAAGTGAGAAACCTCTATTATTCAGAACTACAATGAGGTCCTGGCACTTTTTCAACGAATTCCCTCTGTTAATGGGACTTTTCGAACTTGGTTAAATGAGATTTGATTTCTATTATATTTGTATGGCTGTTTGGAAATTTTGGGGTGACGGGCGAGTGACAAGCTTTGATGAAAGTGGTAGTTTGATTCAGATAAAACTTTGCAGTGTGGTCTGAAAGACACTGTAAAGCCTTGCGCACATCTAGATCGCCTGCGATCAGTGTATCGCACTGTTTAAGTTTGCGGCAGTGTGGGCGGATATATGCAAAGCCTTATGCTGAAAATGATTGCAATCGCCCTCGCATATCGCATAGATGTGCGTGTCGTATCTAGAAGATAATAGGGCCTAAAATGTATTTATAATGCTTTTAGAAATCTGTATTAAAATAATAATGATTATTGAAGTAAGATAGAAGGATAGTCTATAATGTTTAAAATAAAAAGATATTTTACTTTATTTAATTTAAGAACAATGTAGTTGCTTTAAAACGATTTGATAAATAATGTTATATTTTATTATTATTTGTTCGAAATTAATAACAATTTATTGATATAATAAATTGTTATTGGTAGTCAGAAGCTACGCAGAACGGATGACGATAATGCCGATAGGGGGCGCTGGGTATCAACTGTCATGTTGGTCGCCTGACTGAGGCTAGGCGAGGCGGTGGATTATTATTCTGGGCTTGGGACTCGAAGGAGAAGGTTATCGTTTCGTTCTGTGTACTGTCGATGTGATTCGGCTCTGAGTACACCCCGTGATTGTTAAGATAAGTACCTAGTTCGCTATATCTCTTTGTAGTTGATATATTGTTACTGTAAGGTAGTTTTGTGTTGAATAACGTGACTAAAGCTATAATTTAGTTAAATAAAGTGTAAATTGTAAAGATATTGGTGTAATTAAATCATTTACTTACTATTCTATATTTTCTTTTTAATATAAAGTTACCCAGATCTAATATCAGAAGTGGGATAGAACTTTTGCCCACAGAAAACTAAAATTTATTCTTATTCCAGAATGTGAAGTGCCATATCGTAAACTGGAGGCATTATCGACTGACAAATTAAGTGGCAATTCCTACGTTATCCGAAGTATGATACAAAGCCGTTTATGTATCTGGAATAAAACGGAGTGGACTTCAAGTGATGTAAAAGTAAGGTAAGGCCTTAATAGGCTCAGCTTTGATTTGGTTTGAATCTTGATAGCCAAATAGTGTCTAACGGTATCCTATCCGAACAGTTTTATTTTTGCCAAGAAATACTTTTATTTTCTTTTGTGAGAGTACCCGCATTTTTAATTTTATAACAACAAAACAAAAATTCATAATATTAACAAAAAAAACTAAAACTAATTAAAACTAAACCTTAAAACTAAACCTTAAAAATCTAACAAAAGTGGGTGTCCATGAGGCATGGTGCCAAGAACGCTGGCTGCATTCCCACGTTGAACAGCAATAGCTATTCTCTGTGCGAAAAAAGAGCCAGCCCTCTTGTCACCAGTGGCGTCGACCAGCCGAGGAAACAATTGCTTAAAAAATTTTTTTGTATTGGGACCCCATGGACCAAAAGTTTCAAAACCAAGCGGCACAAATATGTAGTCGCTAGAAAGCGTCACATACTTGCGCCGCTTGGCCTCTTCTGCGGCCTCCGCCGCGGCTCCGGCCCTTAAAACCGAACCGCTGAGATGGGAAGGGGCTAACGTGTCGACACATGTAGCATCCCACACGAGAGCCCTTCCCCGCTCCCAGGGTATCAACGTCAGGCCGTCCGGACGCTTGCCATCATCACGGACCATTCCAACAGGTTCTAAAAGAGAAGGAACGTTGATGGTGGCAAGCGCCCGTTTGATGATATCGTTGATAGAGCCGTGGCGGGAAAATCTGCCAGCACTGCGTTGGCAGTATAGTCCATGGAGTCCGTTCCTGTCGACGACACTGCCACATGGACACCGATGACGCTCGACAATGGCAGCACCCAGTCGAAGACCGACAGCGATGCGGAAGCTGCCATTGTCGAACAGCGTTCCGAGGTTGGCAGATGGAAGGGCGTGTAGCCACTGTCCTGATTCAAATGTCGAGACAGCTAGAAGTCTTGCGCGGTGTTGGTCACTGAAATAATTTTGAATCAAATCTTTTTGGACTCTCTGCACCAATGGAACATCCCAAAGTTTTTGACTCGCTGGTTCCTTCGGGAGGTTTTCATTGGGGCAGAGAGTTTTCCAGGCCTCTATTGCGTCTGATGCATAGTGTAACTCAGGTGTTGGCCTATGTAGAATTTGAGAACACAGGTTTGTTACACTGTGCACCGACGAAAGGAAAGCCGGAAGAGCTACACTAGAAATTTTTCTTGTTCCGATACCACCAGATCTAATAGGTAAAGAGGCTTGAATCCAGGTATTGTTCTCGAGGTTTAAATTTAGAATTTTTTCTAAAGCATTTTTGAGGGTGGTATCCAAGTTTTCTAAAATGTCCGTATGTTTCCAGATTGGGTATGCTCTGAGAATATATGTAAATTTTGGTACAAAAAGGCAATATTTTAAAATTGTGTATGCAATATGAGAATTTAAAGAGCCCAATCTATTGATGTGTTCCGAAAGTATACTTGTTTTTTTTTCCAAAAGAGGTCTAACACTCTCCTCGAGTAACGGTGCTCCTAGAAGGTAAAGTGAATCCTTTTGTAGAATTTTAATTTCTGGTGAAATTTCTTGAAAGTTTTGTATAAGATTTTTGCGATCAATAGGGTTGAATTTGTCAGAAATATATAGTTCACATTTGCCTAAATTTAGATCCAAATTTAAATTTCGAAAGTAGTTGATGACATTGATAAAATCATTTTTGACCGTGTCAGCTTTACCTCCTAAGGTTCCGTCGTCTAGGTACCAGACATTTAATTTAGAATTTAAATTAGATATAATGGGATGAATTCCTAAACTAAAAAGAGCTGGTCCTAGAGGGTCACCCTGCTGAACGCCTACTTCTGATGAAATTTGTTTGTCGTTGTAGAATAATTTGGAAGGGGAACTGTAACATTGCCAAATATAGTTATATGCATCTGGAGTATGAATTGATGCTTCTTTCAGAAGGGTTGACCTATCGATGCAATTAAATGCGTTTTTTACGTCTACTTTGAGCAGTACATCCGCTTCGCTGTCGTGGTTTAAAAATGTGCGAACCGAATGCACTGCAGCCTCACAACCACCTCGACTACCAAATCCCAATTGAATTGGTTGAAATAATGATTTTAAATTTGGAGAAATGTGTCTGCACACTATTTTTGAAGCTAATCTGCGAAAGGTGCATCCGACAGCAATTGGGCGAATGCCTCCATCCTTTTTATTAAAAGCGCATAGGCGTGCCCCGAACAGAAATGGTTTGAATGAATCCGAAATATTCCCTGCAAATAAAAAATTACAAAATTTAGTGATGTCGCATAACAATGCCCTGCCGACGTCACCGACGGACACACTGACTAAATCTTTGAGGTGTTGTGGAGTTAATCCGTCGATGCCGCCTGCAGATCCATTGGGAAACGACATGATGGCGTCTAAAGTTTCTTCAATTTTGGCTTGAAATTTTGATTCAGATGATTCAGAGGGATTTAGAGTCAAGGAGGTTGGAATGGCCGAAGGGTGTTTATCACGCAAGCTTTCTAGAGTCTCGTCATTATTGGGAGCCAGAGTATCGTCTGAGAACAAAATTCTTGCTGCATTTCGAAGGTCACCATCCATTGCCTTATTTTCGACTGTTTTATTTAAATTATATGTTTTTTTTGGGGCATGAGTAAAATCTCTAAGGGTATGGATACTATTATTGGAACAGTTTAGTTTTAGTAAAGAAGTTAATGATTTGCTGCTTTTTGATGGAGCGTGGAAGTGGCGGTATACAAATGTTAATAATTCTTGCCTAGATTCAGGATTATTTGATTGATTTTGTATGCAGTTGTTAATGGCAGCAGATAGTGCCTTAGCCAGCGACACTCTAGCTCCCCTTGGGATTCTTTTCACTATTGGCACTTTTGCATTTAAGTCACTAAGATATTTGTCGAAACGTATGTTAGAAACGGAAGAAAGAAGCAAGTCGGAGGACTGAGAAGTCGAAGGGTTGAGATTGTTAGAAGATAAAGGAAGGTTCTTATGCGTTTTTCCAATATGAATATTGAGGCCACGACGCCCTTTAAACTGACGACCGTCGGAACACTGCTCACACGTTAAATAGACACCTGTGTTTACATTTACATTAAAACTAGGTGATTCTGGTTGCCTGCTACGCTGCACAAGCTGTGGCAGCGGAGGCAACCGAGATGAAGGCACATCCTCGTCATCACTCCCAACGGGAGTAACGTTGAATTGCGGCCGCCTACAACACCGCACGGGCTGTGGCAGTGGAGGCGGCCGCGGCGTATCCTCGTCACTTCCAATGGGAGTAAGATACTCGTCTCGCGATGGGGACAGAAGTGAAGATTGCATAATATTATTATAAAAAATGTAAACAAAGAATTTGACATTAGTCAAAAATGAAAGCGAGTCAATCCGCGACTCGGGGCCATGATTGGTTGTTTATTATTAAAGAGATTGGAATCTCTTTGCTTATTATGCTGCTTTGTCTGCGATTGGGTATTGCCGTTGCCCCGGTAATAAATGTCGTGCTCCTCTTGTCAAGAAAAATAATTGTAGAAGATTATGCACCAAATTATATTTATACAGTGCTTATTACTGGAGATAACATTTGTACATAAAATTCACTGGGTTATTTATAATTAGGTTATTTTTAATTGCTCGTGCCATAATTTTGTTCAATACAATTTTGTAAGTCGTAGAGAGGCAGAATGGCCAAGCTCATTGTTCTTTACTACACTATAGACAAACGTTAAATTATTGGGGAATGCTTCTAAATGGGTTGTTTAATTTTACGGTTGGGCTGGTGTAAAGTTTGGACATCGCGATAGTTGCGATTACGTGATGGAACTGAACACGACAGACAAACGTTAAAATATTGGGGGATTCTTCTTAATGTACGGTTGGACTGGTGTGACGTTTGGACATTGTAGTAGTTGCGATTATGCGATGGAACTGAGCACGACAGTCGACAGCCAGAGCTTGATGATATTTGTATAAATGTTGGTAGACCTAGTTAGCCTGATCCTTTGTTTGGACATCGCGATGCCAACTCGCAATGGAACTTAGCATGACAGCCTAACTTATGGTACTTTATTATTTTTTTCCTTACATAGGTATGGTGAGTAAATTGGCTAAGGATTGTTTAATAGTTTTTATGTTAACATTATCCTTGTGCTTTCAGATTTCATGTCAGGTTATTTAGTACTTTATTGGCCTATGTGATACCAGGATCTCTGACACACTAGTACCCTGGCTCGCAGCTGAGCCAGTGAGTTTGGAAAATACTTGGAGATACTTCGGGGACGAAGTATTTTGCAGAATGGCCGTGTCGTATCTAGTAGATATATAATAGGGCCTAAAATGTATTTATAATGCTTTTAGAAATCTGTATTAAAATAATAATGATTATTGAAGTAAGATAGAAGGATAGTCTATAATGTTTAAAATAAAAAGATATTTTACTTTATTTAATTTAAGAACAATGTAGTTGCTTTAAAACGATTTGATAAATAATGTTATATTTTATTATTATTTGTTCGAAATTAATAACAATTTATTGATATAATAAATTGTTATTGGTAGTCAGAAGCTACGCAGAACGGATGACGATAATGCCGATAGGGGGCGCTGGGTATCAACTGTCATGTTGGTCGCCTGACTGAGGCTAGGCGAGGCGGTGGATTATTATTCTGGGCTTGGGACTCGAAGGAGAAGGTTATCGTTTCGTTCTGTTTAAGTACTGTCGATGTGATTCGGCTCTGAGTACACCCCGTGATTGTTAAGATAAGTACCTAGTTCGCTATATCTCTTTGTAGTTGATATATTGTTACTGTAAGGTAGTTTTGTGTTGAATAACGTGACTAAAGCTATAATTTAGTTAAATAGATAGATAGATAGATAGATTAATACTTTATTGTACACAAAAGAATACATTTAAAAGAAACATTACAATTAAAGGTACAATGGGCGGCCTTATCGCTAAGAGCGATCTCTTCCAGACAACCTTTGGATGGAGAGGATTAACAAAAATTAGAAGAACGGCGGTGTACAAAAGTAAAACCTGATGTACCTAAAATTTAAACTACCTATTATAGCATATAAATAATAAAATAAAACATTAATATATAATTATAGTTATAATAAATACCTACTTATGACACATATTAACACAAATACTGAAGGATATTAGACAAATTTACGTAGACAACAAGGAAAAGTAATGATTGCTGACATTAGTTTTAAAGACATGAATAGATTTAGATAGACGGACAGACTGTGGCAAAGAGTTCCATAGGCGTACTGCTTGTATGGTAAATGACTTACCATACATTTTAGTAGTATGGACTGGAGTTGAAAGCTGCAAGGTATCGGAAGATCGAAGATTTCGATCGTTAGCTTGATACAGGAACTCAAAGCGCTCCTTAAGATAAGGTGGTGAGAAAGGATTAAAAAGAATATTGTAAAGAAGGGACAGAATATGTGCATTCCGGCGAAGACGGATAGGGAGCCACTTGAGTTTCATGCGAAATTCTGAGATATGGTCATACTTTCGTAAGCCAAATATAAACCGAATGCAGAGGTTTTGTAAACGCTCAAGTTTATTTAGCAAGACTTCGGATAGGTCAAGATAGCTGGCGTCGGCGTAATCTAATATAGGGAGTAAAAGTGATTGCGCAAGCATAACTTTGGTAGCGGTAGGGAGGAAGTTCCGAAGTCTACGTAATGACCCAGCTGATGCAAACATTTTTCGACTGAGTTCATTTATCCATGGCTCCCAAGTCAACTTAGAGTCCATAATGATTCCCAAATTCTTAACTGACTGACTGATTGGTATTGGAGTTCCATCAAATATTATGGGCGAGAGTAAAGATACATTAATTTTAGGAAATTGCTTACTACTACCCAACAATATCACCTTTGTTTTATTTGGGTTAACTGTGAGTCCAAAAGATTTACTCCAGCTACAAATTCGGTCTAAATCAGAGTTAAGGAGGCTAATAGCTCCGTTAATGTTATCGGCCGTGGTTTGTTGATAAATTTGCAAGTCATCTGCATACAGGTGGTAGGAAGATGTTAAATTTAGAGAAATAGAGTTTGTGAAAAGACTAAAGAGAAGAGGAGATAAGACGCCGCCTTGAGGGACACCAGCAGAGAGAGTGCACCATGAAGAGTAAGTATCTTCGACACGTACTCGCTGCCGACGTCCAAATAAGTAGCTACGAAACCAGTCAACTGCCGTTGGGGATATGTTAAGGGAGCCCAGAACACCGAGAAGTAGATCAAAGTCAACGTTATTAAAGGCGCTGCTAAAGTCAAGTAGTGAAAGTATTGTGACTTTTCCGCTATCCATCCCGAACCGAATGTCATCGGTTATTTTTACCAGTGCAGTCACGGTACTGTGACCTGAGCGGAAGCCGGATTGGAGAGGGTTAAGAAGGGAGTTTTGTGATAAAAAGAAACTTAGCTGTTGGTAAACAAGGCGTTCAAGAGCTTTTGATAAATAAGGAAGAATAGATATAGGACGGTATTCGGAGAAGGTAGATGGATTGGATTTTTTGGGTAAGGGAACAATCTGAGCTTCTTTCCAGGACGATGGGAATGACCCAGTGGCAATGGACGCGTTTAGAATGTACGTGATGACGTGGATTATTTCATCGAGAATAGGTACAATCATGTTGCGGCTGATACTGTCACTTCCCACAGCACTAGAAGTGATGGATTCTAAGCTCTTCTTAACATCACAATCGGCAAATTGAGTAAAATGAAATGAAGGAAAGTCTGGGGTTGGCAGAGATGAAAGATAGTGTAACGTATTAAGTTTCGTAGAAGAGTCAATAGTGGAAGAGATGGTAAAGTGTTGATTGAGAAGGTTGATGTCTAAGTTTTTAGGAATATTATCTGATTTGGATCTACCAACTCCCAATGTTTTGAGAAACTTCCATACTTTAGATGGATCAGTATTATCTACAGAGTTATGAATATGTCGGCGTTGTGCGTCTCTACACAGCCTGTTGCAGTGATTGCGTCGATCATGGTATTTTTCCTTGTTTGCATCAGTGGGCTTACATTTCATGCGTATTTTGGCAATATCTTTTCTTTTCATGGCCAAGCGAATCTCATCCGTAAGCCATGGGCAAGGAAGATGCTTAAGTTTGACGGCACGAAGAGGAGCATGTACGTCATAAAGCTTCATGAGTTGATCATTAAAGCAAACTACCATGCCATCAACGCTGCTAGCATTAACCAAATCAGACCAGTCAATTTGGCGAGCATCCTCTCGAAGATTTTCCAGGTTTACACTACCAAAGCTACGCTGCTGGATAATTTTAGGTTTAGCTTTCGGCGGCCGCACTTTATAGGATAGAAAAAGGAGATCGTGGTACGAAAAAGCGGGTGCTGAAGTTTGGCCGTGCTTAGATACATTATTTGGTGAAGAAACAAGTATCAGATCAAGGAGAGAGGGATTACAATTTGGAAAGAAGTGTGTAGCAGTTAAAGGAAGGATGGTCAAGTTACTAGCTTTAGTAATGTTTTCAAAAGTGATTGAACGAGTATCTTGTTTGAGGAGACAGGTGTTAAAGTCACCCATGATAATGTTGTGGTTATAGGAAGGAGTAAGATCTTCAAGAAGCATTTCAAAGGAGGGGAAAAAATTATTTTGGGAATTCTTGCTGTAGTAGACTCCAAGTAATACCTTCGTACGACAAAGGAGAACTTCTACAAAGAGATGCTCACCTGCACCAGGTGATGGAGGTTGTGGGGACATGTGAACTACAGTGTAAGGAATATGCGCGCGTAAGTATATAGCCACGCCTCCACCGCGTCCATCGGTGCGGTCATTTCTTATGAGAATGAAGCCAGGTAAAGAGTAGGATGTCGTCGGTAAACATGGTTTTAACCATGACTCAGAGACTAAAACAGCGTGGATGTTTATAAGGTCGAAAGACGCCAGCATATCGGGATAGTGAGCCGGAATGCTCTGCGCATTAATGTGAATGACGTTAAAATGTTTGGAGACATCAGAAAACTGAGTCTCAATAGTTTGGGAGAGAGTTGGTATGCTACTAAAACTATGGTCACTACTATTATCGTTGTCTTCGTCGGATGTAAGAGAAAAAAAGTGTTCGGTGTCATTGTCATCACTACTAGATGACATACCTAACAAACTAATTCAAAACGTATATATTATATATATATATATATATATGTATAATAAATAATAATAATTATTATTATACCTAACAATCAATATAATCTATAACTATGTACTTTTCTCAATTAATTGACCTACACCTGCCAGCTGTGTTGGAAGAGAGTCGATGAAATTAGTCTGATACATACAAAAAAAACAACTAACTAAAATAAAAGGAAACACAGGAGAAAAAGAAAAAGAGAAAAAAAAAAAAAAAGAAAACCGTAAACAAAACTAAGGTATTGCACATCCACTAATGCTCTCAGTTTCTGAACGCATTTCTGATTTAACAAAGCGTGACATTGACAGCTAAAATTATCGTTGTGTCATTATTGACAGAAACAATACGAACAAAAAAGAAAAATATTGTTTTGATTACGATACGGTAGCAATATTAAAAAAAAAACTGAATTAAATAAATCTTGCTGCGGGTGCTGTATATCAAAAGAACGACAAAACTATTAATACCCACAATAGAGTGGATTAACTGTGTTGTGTGCGATGCAAATACACTAAACAAGGACCGAAGCTACTTCCTCGCCACAACACGCCTCGTTTTCATCGCTGCTGCGGGCTCCCTGACTGCAACCGGCTTGGCGGCCGCCGCAGGGGAGGGTGTCGCGGCAGTAGCCGCTGCCGCAGAGGAAGGCGTGGCAGCCGAAGCCGCCTGCGAACTTGATAGTTTATCGAGCTCAGCAAGGCTACTGATGCGGCGTCTGACGTCATCAGGCCCAACCACGAAGACGTAGCCCTCTCGAGTCCAGCATTTGTTGATCCCAAAACGTTGTCTGGCCTGCATGAACACCTCATGACGAGCTCTAGTCAGAAACTCTGAGATAGTTATGCCAGTATCCTTGAGCTGGGTTTTACCAAACCAAATCCTGTCACGTACAGACTCCTCTCTAAACTTAACCAGAATTGGTCTCGGCCGGTCAGAAGTCAAGCGGCCCATTCTATGGCAGCGATTAATTTGTCCAGTAGTGAAACCAGACATTTTGAGCCGGTCCACAACAACTTTCACCACAGTGCCATCTGTCTCCTCCTTCTTCTCTTCAGGCACCCCATGAAGGAGTAGGTGCTTCCGGCGGCTCAACATCTCAAGCTGGTCTACAGCCTGCGCAGTGGCCTGCACTTGAGCTTGAAGTCCTCTCATGGCTATAAGGACGAAGGACTTGAATGCAGCAAACTCAGCGGCTAGACTTGCCACTGTTGCTGGGCCATCAGGTTGCTTCTGCAGCTTACCTTCGTATGCTACCATCTGCTCTGTGAAGAGAGCTTGCATCTGCGCCATGGAGCCTTGAATTTCCCGCATTTCCTCCATTTCACAGTGTCAGTGATGTCCAAATTTTAGGTTGTGTTTTCTAAGTGATTCAGTGTAGTGTTTAAGGAGATAACACTTTGTGGCAGGTAAAGTACTTCAAACTATATTAATAGACATAAATATCTGGTTTTAGTGAACAATAACTGTTTTTTAGAAATATAAATAAGGAGATAAGAATTTTCGGTGTTTTCCTTTTGACACCTACCCGCCCAAAAATAAAGTGTAAATTGTAAAGATATTGGTGTAATTAAATCATTTACTTACTATTCTATATTTTCTTTTTAATATAAAGTTACCCTGATCTAATATGCGCAAGGTGTTTAACATTTAAACATTTCTGGGCGACTTTGACTAGCGCTCAGGGGCTCAATTCTAGGCTCAATTCTTTTTTGTCACGGTAGATATTAGAGTTGCCGCGAATACTCGCTATTATTCGGTATTCGGCATTACTCGACATTTTTTTTGATATTCGTCGAATACCGAATAATAGCTAGTATTATTCGGCATTCGGCGAATAGTTGTCTAAAATAAACTTTTAATGAACAAAAAACATTTATTTTTTTGTTCTATTTTTATCTGCGATCAGTCTTCCGACTATGAGCAAGTTTGTTGTAGGTAGGTTGTATTCTTCGGCATTATAGCTGCCCATCCAGATCGATGATGTGCTGTCTGCGCAGCCTCCTAGGGTAGCTGATGGTAGTAAGCTTTGCAGCCAGCTGGGTTGGATGTGAGTTTAGGCGTTTCTTGTATTTGGATGAGTTTAGTTTTAAATCGTCGTTGACTGTGTTGACTTTAAGTTCACTGTGCAGCTCGGTGTTCATAGGGAACCATGGGGCATTCGAGAGATTTCTTAGGATGCTGTTCTGTGCTCTTTGTAGTATGTTTTTGTTTGAGTTGTAGGCTGATCCCCATAGCTGTATGCCGTATGACCAGATGGGTTGCAGGATAACCTTGTATATTAAAAGTTTGTTCTCGGTGCTCAGGGCTGAGTTCTTACCCAGAAGCCAATGTAGGTTACGGTATCTTAGGTTGAGTTGATCTCTCTTTTTCGTTATGTGTGTTTTCCAGGTCAGTCTACGATCAAGGTGCATTCCCAAGTATTTTATAGAGTCTTTGTGTGGCAGTATGTTTGATTCGAGGGTAACTGGGGGACAGTCTCCCTTGCGGAGCGTAGATATTGCATGGGTGGACTGACACGCTGGCTTTAATCCTCCAAAAAAACAATAAAATAAAATAAATAAATATTGTGGACAATTCACACAACACTACCCAGCCCCAAACTAAGCAGAGCTTGTAATATGGGAACCGGATAGCTGATATAATACTTGAATACATTTTTTTTTTCAATTTTTTCTCCACGTTCGGGAGCAAGTTTAGTTTTTCCTCGTTAATTAAACCAGCCTCGGAAAATAGTCTTTCTGAATAAATAGAGCTTGCTGGTGTGATTAAGTATCGTTTAGCAAGCTTACTTAAAATACTTTAACTTTATTGTTTTCTTTTCTCACAACCTTAGAATAAATTAGAAATATTTTTAATGTGTTTAATGTGTTTTTTATGTCGAATAGTGATGTCGAGTTATTCGACTATTCGCCAAAGTGAATGGCGATTAATCGGTATTCGACTATTCGCTATAACCACTATTCGCGGCAACTCTAGTAGATATATATCACAAGAACTTTCAGTTTCTTTAGTGAATTTGACAGTTCTTGTGGTATATAGCTACTGTGACAAAAAAGTCACTGGTCTCGAATTGAGTCCCAGCACGTGTCACGGACGGGGCCTGTTAGTGGGCCCGTGGTATGCTTATTTGCTAGTTTGACACCTAGCTTTTAAGACATTTTAAAGTAGTCCTTCGTTCTATGAATAAATATATAAAAACTATAAATATTTCATTTTTTTTGCAATATAGAAATATGTATTACAAAAAATGCAAAATGTATGACTTACAACAGAGCTTGACTAGACAACAGATATCTACGAGTAGCTAACCTAATTATTACCAATCCTTCCATCACTATATACTCGAATATACTTGTACTACAATGAAACCACAATGAAAATAGTTTCAAAAACTTTTACTCAGCCAGAGAAATAGAAACAAAACCATCTGACTTGATATTTCAATCTGCTCCATTATCCTATCCCTGTAGAGTTTAGAATGGTTTGTGGAAGTCGGTTCGGTTAGGCAAGGGCGGCAGTCGTCTTCGCAACCTCTTCCACAGCTGCCAGGCGTGGTCGAGCGTGGAGACCAGCGTGGCCACGCCTCGCAAGCGGGACGGAGCGGGGGAGGGGACGCCACTATGGGAGGGGGAGAGGTTAGATTGAGGGGAATTGGGTCTTTAGGAGGTAGTGTTGGAGTAATTTCAATAGGAATGGAGTTTTTTTTACTTTTGAAACAATCATGGCTCTTAACACTATTTTTATAAAACAACGGGATATTAATCATGATTAATTTTTGAGTTTTGACTTCTGATATTTCGGCAAAGTTGCATGCACAATAATCACGGTTGAACTCAAAATTTAATCATCATTTGTTTCATAAAAATATTAATGTTTTATGGAGATTTTATTCTACGTGCTATTTTCTTTCATTTTGAAAGACATTGTAAAATGCAACCAAAATCACGAGCGCATCTGAGACATATTTATTTTTTACTTTACAAATACGGGTTTTCATCACTGATTTAAAACGTAACGTGCGCTCTTAGAAGCCTAATATTTCAATTGTGATTTTTCACGCCGAATATGTAAAGTCAAAGTCAAAATAGTAGTACCACAAGAATCACTTTGAAACGTCTTAAAGCTAGGGAGTCTAGGTGCCAGGTCCACGAGACCAAGCCTAGAAGAACAGACAACAAATTACAGCTTGGTTCCTACCATTTTTGTGTTTTTTGTAAATTTACATTTACTGTGGATGTGTCTAAAGATTTGATAATATCCGTGAGATTTGAACCCACGGTACTACAATATATTTGGTAGGTATAAGCAACAAGAAAACGTGGAATGTGTGTACCTTGCTTCTTCGATCTGCGTGTTGAGGGTGAGGAAGTCAGGGCTATCGCGTCGGCTCTGTCGCACGTTGCCGTTCTGGTACATCTCCTGAAACGGAAGTAACTGGTTCATTCTCCATCAACTAAAGATATCGTCAGTTTTATATCATTTTCTAGTCTTTCAGTAACTATTGGATTGAATATTCAGTATATTTATTGTCTTTTGAAACTTTTTCAGCCAACACAATATTCCGAAAACTAAAGTAGTAACGGACCGATACTGAAAACAAGATTAAAATTCTGAATGAAAGAAACTTAAGTGAATTATTAATTTTAAGTCTTTAAATTATTATTTCCAAATTTTTTATTATCATAACATAGTTTTGTTATCCGAACATAATCAAAATTTAAATTAAAGAATTTGATTTAAAAAATATTTTATCGGAATATAAATTAGTCTAATGTGTTTAACATATTAGCTTCAAACTTATAACACCCTTATTTAAAACAGAATGTACATAATTTACAAAACTATTATTATGTTATTAGATACTTACTTAGAAAACTGCAATAATTTGATTTGCAGCAACGTGGGTTATTCGAAGCCAAAATATTCCCCAATCGAATTTCTTGTGCATGAAAATGCCATAAGAAAACATGTTTTTTAATAATTGTATATAAAGAACAGGTTTTTCATATTCATTATATTTATTGAATGACTACATCAAATTGTACTGGTATTGTCTTAGAAATAACACAAAAAAAACATCACATCAGTCAAAGGGTTTAACAATACAAAACAAATACACAGTGTATGGAATGTTTAAATGCATACCTACTTAACCTAGCTACGCTACATTAAAATGACCGATCTAGATACCTATTGTATAACTATTACCAGAAAGTAAGACTGTTTAATTTAGCAGAGATTAGAACTTTTTAATCACTGTTTTTAGCCAAAAATGGGACTAATTAAAAAAAATTGGTCCTGGAACAGTCCTTAATTTTTATAATAAATGCAACAGTTTTAATATATCTATGGCAGTGAAATCTGTTAGAAGATACAACAGTATAAGTATTGCATCTCTCACCTACGAAAAGTGCCAAACAGTGACAAAGCTAATAATAACACTTTTTAAAACTAAGTCGTGTACAAATTATACATGTTTGTGGCTCAATCGCCGTCATAAAAATATCGATAAACGGTAGATATACCCACAGTTAGTCAGTAAAACGGCAATAAAGACTTTTGTCAGAGCTATAACTATATCCTCAGTGAAACCTGTATTATAAAACAATAGATTCTAAATTCGAGAATTAGAATAAACAGGCAAAGTTTATAAAGCATTCGCAAAAAAACTTTAAACGAATCATACCCAAGTTGCACTCACTATTCGAAAAAGAGTTTGTATTCACAATAAGCGCCTCTAGCGGATATTTTGAGAACCTTCATATTTAAATCTCACTTTCACTTATAATCTGACTTTTTTTGAACTAATATAGTGAAAGATAAGTATATTTTAAGTGATAAATACATGCGTTACTGTAGTGAACGCATCTCAGGCGGATCTTGTGCCTGGAAAATTCCTTAAACTGCAAAAAATAATGTGTATTACATGGCTATATCTAATGTATGTTTCTATTCTTGCAGTAGCGTGCGCTGTAGCTTGCGCAGTAGCTTGCGATTTAGCTTGCACAGTAGCGTGCGCAGTAGCGTGCGCAGTAGCTTGCGCAGTAGCGTGCCTCGTGTGCGGTAGAAATGGTGGCGGGGACGGAAGATGCCGCGGATAGGTCAGAAGCGCGGCCCCTGACCGAAGCTGGATTGACCAGCATGATTTGACCCCTGAAAATGTACCAGCTGTTAGATAAATTATAAAGAAGAGAGGTCAATCAAAAATAGTTTTAGCAAACAAAAGTCACAGATCATCAACACACATGAGCGTTTTGATAGCTGACTGCACTGTGTCCTACCAAACTATGACTGTAATTTTGTGGTCTATCATTTACTGCATGAAACGTTACATTGCGTTGGCTGGTGAGGGAAGGGTCTAGTGTTTTTTGACGTGACAACGTCTTATAATTCGATGGAGCCGGCTGCACGCACCAAAAAATTTGACGTCATGCGGCATTACCTCGCTCTGAGGCGTTTTATTTAAGGCTTGAAGTGCAAGCGAGAGCGCGGAACGAGCGACAAAGAGACACAATCGGCCTCCGCGTTCGGCAGCGTTCGACATCTGTCTCTCTCCTACTTGAGTGAGCGATGCGACCGCGTGGACAGCTTGATGACATTGTCACGTTCAAGTATCGTCAGTAAACAGACAACCGATTTTTTTTTAAATAACCACAAAAGTGGGAACCAGTGGGATTTCTGATTTCCTGAAGCGAAAGTAAGGATTATGAAACTTGTAAAATAATCATAGTCTCCATTAATTTGAAGAGATTCACATAGAACTCTCCCATATATCTAGGAAGAACGATTTTAAGCTCTCTCCAACCACCAACTTCAAAAGTCCATAAGTCCATAACTTCCATAAGTCGCGTTGTCATGTTGTCTCATAGTAAACTTATAATTATTTCCACTGTTACAGTCATGGGTTGGTAAGTTAGTAGCGTCAAGGCATTACTGGTAACATTATGCTTAGGCCTGCGCACACCTAGGTCACTGATCGCTATCGCCAGCGACCTAGGTATGCGCAGGCCTTAAAACATCATGTCAGAAGAAAATGGGTTATATTGAATCTCTCAATGTCTAATGTGTTGGTGAACACAACCTGATTCTAGGGTTATTATTAGTTTTGAAAGTATTTTAATTCAAAGCAATTCACTCAAACGCATAGTACACGCAGAATATCAATTTACCTTGTAATCACGTATTATTATTTTAAACAAAATCCTTGACCTTTTTTTATTGTAGGATTTGACACTTTGTTATGTTTTGAAATTGTTTTAGTATTTTTTTTGTTGAAAATTTACAGTAAAATAATGTGTTGCATAGAACTTGTTTAAATTTTAGAAACGTTTATTATTATTATCAGGGGACAGTTTTATTATTTAACATAGTGCAGCCGAACATTAATTGCTCTGGTATGTTTTAGACATGAACTGTATTTTTAACCGACTTCAAACAAAAGAACGAGTTTCGCAATCAGTAACAATTCATTCCAACACATTGGTAAAGCACCAAAAGTGTAACTACAAAAAAATCCTATCCATAGAATCGTACGTCAATTGACGAACGACGATTGCAGTGGGGGCCACAAATCAAAGCACTTGCAGCTAGACTAAGTTCGGCTGCATATGCAGTTCGGACTATAAGATGGCTTACTGATGAAGCTACAGCTAGGCTAGTTTATTTCAGCTACTTCCATAGTGTTATGTCTTACGGTATCCTTCTCTGGGGGAAAGCAGCTGATATTCAAACTATATTTGTTTTACAAAAAAGGGCCATACGTGCCATATATAAAATGAAATCTCGAGACTCATTGAGGGAGCGATTTAAGGAAATTAATATCCTCACAGTAATTTCACAATATATATATGAAAACTTATTGTACACTCACAAACACATCTGTAGCTTTCAGAAAAATTGTGATTCACATAATATTAACACTAGAAATAAAAATAAACTTTATATTCCCAAATTTCGCCTGCAGAAGGTAAATGGGTCTTTTATGGGGAACACTGTACGCTTTTATAATAAACTTCCGGAAAATGCAACTAAGCTTCCTATTCGGAAGTTTAAAGCCTATGTTAAGAATAATTTAATAAAGAAAGCGTACTATACTCTAGATAGCTATATGAATGATAAAACTGCGTGGCCCAATGTCCCGGTAACTCTACACATAGGAAGCTAACATGTCGATTTGCAATGTATGTACCTACTATTTCGTATCTTATTTTTATATAAGCTGTGTAGATACTATAGTATAACTTTGAAGCGTAGCGTGTGCTGTCTTTGAAACTTTTGCTTTTGTATTATTGCATTGCATACGTCTGACTAAGTGAAGTGGCACCATACTGGAACTTCACTGCTATTATTTTAGATTATTTTTGATTTGTAAAAGGATCATATAAAAAAACAGTAGGAACCGAGACGTAGTTTGTTGCCTGTTCTTCTACGCTTGGTCGCGTGGAACTGGCACCTAGACTCACCTAGCTTTAATACGTTTCAAAGTGATTCTTGCATCGTAATGAATAAAAAAATATTGAGTTTGAGTTTGAGTTTGAGTTTGAACCAGTAGCCGTCCGGTAGGCAATCATTAAAACATGAGGGTAGTTCTAAGCTAACTATGCATCAGTAGGCGCCAGCGAGCCGAACACTAAGGTAAGCACGGCATGATCTCTTCAAAGTACGTTTGTGCGTAAGATTTCAATAAAAAAACCGTTATACAAATATGCGGGTAGTTTGATCTAGTAATTTGAAAATGAGGGTAGTTGTATTTAGTACCTGTGCGTCAGTAGGCGCCAGCGAGCCGAGCAGCGAGGTGAGTGCGGCGCGGTACGGCGGCGGCAGGATCTCCGGCTGGTGCAGCACGTCCTTGGGGATGTGCGCGCCGCACAGGAACTGAGCCAGCTCCTCGCTGAAGTGGTTGCAGTTGTGCTCCAGCAGGTTGTATGAGGCACCACTGGAAATATAATATGCTATTTAAAAAAAAGGCCTGGGTATTTTAAATCGGACAGTGTAGTATCAAGTCATCAGCCTGCAAATCAAAATGTCCACTTCTGTAAATATAATTTCGGGGGGACTGCTGTTTGCCAACGGTATTAGGCACTTTTAAGTCTGGTCTCAGACACGAGCTACCGACGAACATTTGATTTCTATTGAACCAATATGAAATCAACCACTCCCTGCGCATTCGTAAAAAACTGTGTCCGATCACCGCTACATACACAGCAACTTCGGTTCCCTCTGATGGTGTGCCGTGTCGGCAACAAAAAGTGTCTACGTTTGCGCAGCGCCCAGCTTTTGAGACCATAGATTGCTGGAAGATTATGGCTGGTCACTCCTTATCCCCTGGGAAACCAGACGCACTATGCCATACTTTTTCTATTTCATTCCTCAGACGATTAGAATTTTGGGAGGACGTCGTTTCTGGTGTCGGATATTGAAAGTACTCACGTGTATGTTGTAGTGGCGAGTCCCTGTAAATACTCCTTGAATAACTGCTGAGGCACGAAAGTTTCTCCCAGACGTTCGACGCGCTTTGGCTGCCCCAGCTGTGTGGTACCCTGGTGAAGCAGACCAGATAGTCAACAATCAATGCTCTAAAATTGCTCGAGTGTATGTTTTTATAAGCTTGGGAGCCAAAACTTCCCACGTTTTCCTTCACTACTAATAGAAGCTAACCAACAGCCGGTGCATGCAAACCTTTTACCAACAGAGGACTGTTGATAAAGCAATTCCGTGTCGCTCTAGTCTATTTCCGCGAGTGATCTAACACCAGGTGGTGACAGATGCGCTCTACATGCACTCGTAAGCCGGATATGTAATTTGACGAGAGAGAAAAGGACAGATAATATCTGGAAGTTTCGCTTTAAAATTATGCACAGATGACGTTTCATCGTTGTAGACCAAAAGGCCTAAAGCAGTCTCTCTTTAAATCAAGTGGCTTGAATGATAGGACCCTATGACATACATTCTGATGATGGATTCATAAAGAAGATAATGTTAAACTTCTAGTTCAGCCCTAGCAACCAATAATTTATTGATGGCCCGAGACAAAATTACTCAAACAAATTGGACGAACTACGTCCAATGAACCGGTGTTCATGTAATTTGTCGGGGCATTACCTATCCGTCGGACCGTGAATCCGATCTACAGGGAATTTTTTTATATGTCAAACGTTCGGATACTAAATCTACGAATACATAACCAGGAAATGAAACACATTCTTCAGCTACAACTGAAATATACTCGCAACTGCGAACATTTTGCAAACGATTTGTATCATCCCATTAAATGATAGTGCTAATAAAAGTCATTACTCAAATCCCGTACAAATATAACGACTTATTTAACTACACTAAAGCTACAAACATCATCAAATGTATATTTAATATGAACATGCATCAGTTTATTAGCTATTAAACAAGCCATCGGTATGTAGAAGCCGACATGAGCTCGTAAAACTAGGAATCATTATCAGGATGTCGTATATTCCTGTCAAATCTAGCTTCAAAGCGAAGCGCATGATTTGGGAGAAGAGAAATGTGGAATAGTATTAATGAGCCATAAGGCCCCATTTAAACGCACGTCTGGAAAACTCAGATGATTAAATCCTGGGTAGTGAAAAAGCTAAGAATTTATATGATGTTGATGAAACGCCATAGGGTCGTCTGATGTTTATCACATCACCTTTATCAAAGCGGTTCTTCGCCAGTCACGCACGTTAGGAACGTGACCTACGATGAACCGCCCTGCGTCCATCAACTTGTACAACTTATCCACAAGCCTGTAAAAGCGTTGGCACTTGGCACTCACTGACCCTTAAACAGGACTAAAGCAACGCGGGTTGGCAGCAGAAATAGGAATGTTACTTAGTACTTTCCCGAACGAGTCCTTCACATAAAGGCTTACCAATTTTAGGGCAATAAGAAAAATCATATTTATATTTCTGCCGTGAAGCAGCATTGCTGTTTCGGTTTGAAGGGTGTGGCTGTGGGTGACGGTGAAATAACTGGCACGCGAGGCTGAACATCTGTATGCCTCAAGTTGATAGACGCAGGGCGGTGCATCGTTAGAGAACGTTCCTGACGTGCGTGACCTACGAGGCAATGCCTCGTTATAGGCGATGGTTAACGCTTATCAGGCGGACTATAAGCTTCTTCTATCAGGTAGTCATAAAAATATAGGTGTCTACTTGGGAATAAAACATTGCAGACTAAGTAAACAGACCTGATCAACAAGACAAAGACTCCGTTATACGTAAAATTTTAAGAGAATAGGCCTGACGACTAATTTTCAAAATCTCTTCTATCATATTCAGAAGTATCGGTTATGTCTAAAATATATCATATTTCTGTAGAAAATTAAGGTTTTTGTGCAATAAAAGTACATTTAAATTGAAATTTTCAAATTCACGCCAAAACGCTCGCTGGTGTCATGGCGTCTGTTATTACGCCACGTTTCTGTATAACAACAGTAAAAATTGGTGCTTTTGTACTAAATCAGAATGACGTTTACGTAAACGTGACGTAATTCGCTCTGACCGGTGTTTAAGCTATCATGGCGGATTGTTGTATTTTGTAGATTTATATTATCAAATAAATTGTCAATCTCGACATTATTATGAGTATAAATACATTTTTCAAAATCTTTGAATCCTTTTTCATTAGATCAGATAAATATTTTGGCGATACTTGATTACTGTCTTCATGCCTATTTTTGAGCGATATGACTTGATTCTTCGTGCTCATCTGAAAAGCCAAGAACTGTCTTATTTGTCGCGAGTGTGAAGTCAGCATTAGTCGTAACATTATTAGATGCACCGAACGTTCAGGAAATCCAGCGACACGGTGACATCTCCGCTGTTCTACATTACACTACTCGAAATAGCAATAACCATCTCGCTCACACCATTTACAATAGAAAGAGATAGTTATGTTGCGAACTATTTGTTGCGATGGAGAATTTTAACAAGCTGTAAAGGTGACTTTCAAAGAGGTAAATGGAGACCGGGCTGTCAAGAGCTAAACTGTTTTTAAGAAGAAAGTGACTGAATTTTCACAATGCCAAAAGATTTATAGTGACTGTGAACGAATTTACTGATCGCAGAGATAAATAAAACGCATTACCAAAATTGCGTTCAGTTTGAAAGAAAATATATGAGTGTATTGATAGGACAGGTGGAGGCGACGATGGTCCACAGCATCTGTTTTCGAGCTTTGCGCTAAAATTGCGAGAATTTGTTGCCAATTTTGTTGTTTCTAAATTCAGATGCACGCCAAAATATACGGACGAACGAAAGCCCTTTTCGTACACAGTGAAAACACTACTAAGGGAAGTTTATTTCGAAGAGAAATTGCTGCAGCAATAATAGATTTGATTGCATTTTCGTAATTGACAATTTGGCGCCTCACCGCGACAGAAATAGATATTGTGTACAATATCGCTACATTAAACGCCACAGGAAACCAGTTTACTCAGACCTTTCTTTCGTTTCTCGTCAGTTTGATGTGTTTGTGAATTGAGGAGTCTATTTATGCTGGTGGGTTGAGCATAATTCGCGGGTAATCAGACAAAAATACCACAAAAATGTGAAGTTATGAAGTGTTTTATTAGTTTAGTATTACATTAGCGACTGACATTACAAGGAGTTCCGCGTGCAGTGCAACGCATTCTTTATGAGTTTTTTCTTTGGCTTCGGCTATTTTCATTTAATTAATTTAGATTTTTGTTGATTAAATTATTGTAGATGATTTAACTGGTGTTTACACATTCCTCTCCATACGGGACGCTATAGTGCCTGGGTCAGGATTTTAGATGGAATAGGCTTACCCAGCACCATTACCATCCTGACAGCTTAGTCGGTCTAATCTACAGTAAAGACAAGGTCAATACGTGTGGGGCTGACTAAGCCGCGGGTTTCCTCACGATTTTTTTCTTCACCGTTTGAGAGATCGAGCATGGTGTACATAAACAACCAATGCTCAAGTTTATGAGCAATTGAGCACCTTACTTTATAGTTGTTGAGTGCAGAGGAGGAGACATGCAATTTGTTTAAGCTCCTGTCAGAAAATGTTGGCAAAGTTTTGACATGGCTTAATTGAACAGGCTATTTAGTATGATTTAGTTTTAGTTATTAGAAAAGGTCTTACTGAAAGCATGTATGTAGCAGTAAGGAAAAGTATGTGATTACATTTACTAAGCCCAAAATTCTTAGTTTGAATCTTTCTCTCAATGAAAGAACCAATTTCCGAGGAAAATAAAATCTCATCGAAGACGTAGGTGGTATATTATGTATTAGGTATATTTTACGAGTGGGAGGTCGTGTCGGTGCATGCTTTGAGGAAGCTATAACATCATTGAGGAACAATTTATTTTTGCCAATTTCCACGTCACTGCCGAATGAGATATCAAAGATATTCCCGCCCCATGACAAAACATTTTTCAGTGCGAGAATAGAATTCGCGTGGGCACCATAATGTTCCATCTGAGTTTTTAAGTAGCTGTTAAAACTCACACGTAACGTACCTCGGTTCAACGCATTTGGCAGTTTTCACGCACTTATGATTATAGGTGAAATAAGTGGGCTGTACTTGTCTCAAACTACGCCCTTAACAATCAGACATAACATTTTATCTGATCTGAGTAACTTCGAATGCCTAAGGGCGCTTGTACACGCTAAGAAAAAACGCCGGGTCTACCCAAGAATTCGTGTCGTAACTAGAAAATAACTGTGTACACTGCTCGCAGCGGTGCACGAAAAAAATCTTATCTGCGCAAGACACGACGCGGCGAACGTTGTTGCGTTTTCGTGTGTGGAAAAGACTAAATTCTTGTCGTCTACACGAAGAATTTGTCTTGTCTGCCGCAGGAACGGCAAATTTTCTTAGCGTGTACAAGCGCCCTAAGCCTTTGAATGGCTACAATGCCAGGTATAGATAAACCAGTCTAAAGATGCACGCCCCTCCACCACGTTTTCTTGAAGTTGGCTCACAGCAAAGTACTTCAAAATGATCTTTGTGATGTAGGTATTATAGAACAATTTACTTTGACTGACTGAAGTAGTGGGCCGTGCAGTTTAAGATTGGAAGATCTCTAGTTTTGCTATTCTTTTTAACTGACTGCCAATAAACTAATCACTCTCAATTCGGGTCGTATAATTTTTTGATGTATGAGTATGTACACTGATTTGATCAGGTAGTTAAGACTCATGAATGGCAGGTTTGATTTGAACTTTCAACAGCTGTGTAAGTTTTTGGTCAAAGCCTGATGGTTGCAGAAGCCGTGAAGTGGAGCTAGTTCATTGTTTTGTTTACGGAATCGTTTAGACACATGTTCGTCTGGAATAGATCGCATCATGATGTAAGTGCCGATGTAAGCTTGGCCGGTGGGATGCATACCGATGCCAATACGTACTCAATGCCGGATCCAGACCATACGGGACTAAAGATTGCTTTAGCCTATTGGTGCCTATCTTGGGTGGAAAGAGATCAATACGGACATAGTCGCAATTGACAAAACCCATGAAAAACCAATACGTGAAAAGCAAATTAAGTATCTATCAGAACTATTGGTGTCATGGCAAGAATGTGAGATGTGAACCATGGATGTCAACTTTTATGGAACTTGACATCCATGGTTAAAACTCTATCTATGTGGTTATGCTATGGCATTTAGTGATATTCCACGTTATCTTATTTATTTAAAAGACAATTTGTTACGTTTATTGTTATAATATTTTACTGCGATATCTTTACTAATACAGAATTGATTCAAAATGACGAAAGACGAACACTTTTAGAATTTTTGTAGACGCAATTCCTATCCCTTGGTATGTGTCCAGCATTACATGTCACAACAGAAATATGAACTTCATAATTAGTAGCTCTTTGTTCTGCTCCAATTAATGTCCCCATTTGTCATGTATAATATTGTAGGTAGTTTTAAGAGATAGCCAAAACGTAAAACCATAGCCCACGTGTACATAAGTGTTCAGCCTCACGTGCCAGTTATAAATTTCACCGGCACCCACACCCTTCAAAACAAAACACAGCAATGCTGCTTCACGGCAGAAATAGGCATGATGGTAGTAGGTACTTCCCCAGACGAGCCCTTCACAAAGAGCTCTACTACTACTCTCCATCGAATAGGCATGATAATCAAGTAGAAGAAATCTAGTAAAGGAATTTGACTATGCAAGTGGTGGTTATGGTTGGAAACAGAATCATAGACAGAAGCGGCGATAGGCTTGCAGCATGTCACGTATAGAATACCAACTACAGTAACATGTGCTAAAAATACCATTTTAGACGTACCTCTGACTACCCCCTAAGGCATCCTAAAAGAATCTTAAGTACTACAAGGTCTGCTGGGATATCTACCGTACCTGGTGCCAATAATTATATTGTGCACGTATGTACTTCTAACTACCCCCTGAGCTATCTTCAAAGAATCTTGAGTACTACAAGGTCTGCTGGGATATCTACTGTACCTGATGATCAAAGTCGTGATGCTGTTTCTGTTTTACTTACAGGAGGGCAGCTGGCGATTCCGTTGCCTCCGTAGAAGTACTCCTTGTCATAAACCACTATTGAGGTGTGCCAGACACCTTCCACTGGCCGACCTGTGGGTTAAACGCAAGATTACTCAAAAGGTATCTGTTATCCTTTTCTTTGGTAGAAGGGAGTAGAAGAGAACATTGCGTGACCAGCATGTTGAAATTAGCGAGGCGTCTAAACGCACAATTTTAAATTTATGATGGCGTAGTTTTTAAGCCTCTGTCATGTGACTTCTCGTCTTCTGATTTTTTTTATTGCCGCCTATTGCATCTAGGTCCCATCACCTATTTGTTATCAGCGTCATAGCCATTTGAATAGGATCACTTTGAAACGTCTTAAAGCTAGGTGCGCCTAGGTGCCAGTTCCACGCGACCAAGCCTAGAACGTCAACATTGACACAATAACAGAGGATTTAAAAATAAAACTAGATGACAGATCTAAGTATAGGCAGGTAGGTATGTGGTCCCCAAGTCCTTGAAACACATACTAATGGACGGCGGCAGTCGGTCGCTGTTTTGCAAGTTATTTACAATTTTAAAAGTAGACACGGTAATTTTTATTTTGCTGGAAAGCGCTGGCGGCCTTGACAAAACGTGTGTTGTAGTCTTTGAAACGATGGAGGAAAACATCGAGTGGAAATCGATGTAACTATGTTAACAAAGAGTTATACGTCCGATTGTTGTGCCATCAGTCTCGTTTACCTGGCAATGTACTTACGAGATACTATAGACCTTAACCACGGCCTTCTCAAAACCCACTAAGCATTAAGTCTTAGTCCAGACCTATAGCCTTTTTGGATGGGTTGCTATGATTAAACCGCCGCACTACTCGTGACAGGCGTGGCAATAATCACTGATCATGAATTGAAATTTTAGTTTCAGTGAAGGTCACTTGGAACAAATGGATGATCGATATGACAAAAGAGCATATTTGGATCGCCCGATAGCTTCAAGTTAACTGGCGAGAAAAAACAGAGACAAGTAGACGCGCATTCGTGTTTTGCACGAGTGCACTTTGGGTGACTGCACGAAAAGAAGCAGTTGGTATAAGTTAGCACCAAGAGAATAGCAGTGAAGTTAAACAACAAAAAAAGGAATGTTTTAGAAAAACTGTTGTTTTGTCTATTACAGAGGTGGAAAACATAAATATTTATCTAACACATCTTTGTTGATATAACAGCAGCCTTGGAATAACAACAGAGATATTTCCTTCTAGTATCAGGCTTGCCTTGGTTACACACAGGACAAACAGAACACTGCCACTGTAGTGTGTTGTGTGTGTAGTGTTATACATAGAACTAACATTGATCTTCTAAAGAATGTGTAAGTAATAAGTGACCTATGTCTATATCCAGGGAAAAATTGCTTGGAAAAATTGCATAACAGTAATTTCAATAACCCTCACAGAATTTCTTTCTTTATATGACTTTGAACAGACAAATTAAATTAGGCAAGTTTAACAGATTCTCATTTCAACTCACCAATGATAGCTGGAGCAAGAATGGAAGCAAATCCATTTGTCAAGTCATATATGTACAGTTGTACTGTGGTCCCCGTTTCTACAGCCATCGTTCAGGATTTACTCACTGGAAAATTTCTAAAATTTATAACAAAGTTAGGTAAATTTACTCACTATAAAATTCCATGATCCCAGTTTTTATGATTATTTTGAAAGAAACAATCACACAACTTTTTTTCACAGGCACAGTAAATATCCCCAAACACCTCTTGACACTAAGTACCTACCAACTCAATATTACTAGCTTGTAATAGTGAAATAATATCCACTGTATTGTTGGGTAGGTCTTGAGGTGTAATACTAAGTACCTCCAAAAACACCTTTTAACTAAGGAAATGCTCCAAGAATTGGCCGCAGAATATCCTCAGTAGCATAGATACAGTCCTTTAAAATTATTAACAAACCCGTACATCAGTTATAGATTAGTTTTGATTGATAAACATAAGGTTACCTACTCATAGCAGTCATAGCTAATTTGGATAAATGATTTCCTCTTTGCTACTATAAGTAAACAATCATTTTAGAATAACTAGGTCGGTTCTATTTGTGCATTAAATATACCATTTTAAATAAATATTTTACCATTTAATTTACCAGTAAATATGTCGAATTTCTAGTGGTATTACACAACACTTCACATAGTAAATTGTCTGTCACTTTTACAGGGATTCAGGGTGCAGCACCGGCCCGTAAGTAGTGATAGGGATCGATGGAAAGTCGGGATACGATCTGTAAACTGTCGCGTGCCGTTCCACGAAGCGTACGGCCAGAACTAATGCGAACTACCTGTCTGAACTATTTCTGTACGTCTCCACACATCTTTCGCACCTTGCTACTGTACTTCCCTTCCTTCCTACACGTCTGGGCCACAGGCCGGTCATTCCTAACGCTAGTTAAGAGGGCAAGAAGTAGAACCATGAGAAAACGAGAGTGTGCGCGACGGGATGAATATTCAGAAAATGGAATTATTATATGATACTTACATAGGATTTTTTCGTATACTAAGGTTGAGCGTGCGTGCGAGTGCTTAGTTGTCACAGTTTTTTCGTACGAGTTTTTCTAGTTTCGTAAGACGTTTCAAATTAAAATTACGACTTATGTTTTTAGCATTTGAATTTCAAAGTATTATCTCTGTCTCTGTTTCTCTGGCTGACTGACTGAAACAAGGAATATAATACTCTCTACGAGAGGACTGAAACAAGGAATATGACTGAAAATCTGAATTATACTACAATTGGATTACATTTTGTATTGGACTATTGTTGACTGAACTGAAGCATCTGACTGTGACTGACTGAAGCGGCTTGACTATGGCTGACGCGGACTGATTCAAGGAATTTTGATTGTTGATTGACTGTATATTTTTTGACAATGACATTATTTAGAGTTTAGACAGTAGAAATGCATTAGGGGGGTCCCCCTGCCCCCTGGTACCACCGGCATTACACGGAAATGAGAAAAACCGATTAATGTAACCTAACCTCAAAACACTTTACAGTCGCTTAAAAGGCGTAGTAAAGTTAAAATTTGGGTTGGCTTTAGTATTGTTAGGGAGAAGGAGGGACGGGGGAGGGGTCCTCTCTGCACTGACTTGCACCATTCTTGAAATTAAGTAGGTATAAAAAAAAAAAACCTAACAACCTACTGTTACTTTTGTGACTTAAGTCGGGGTGCCCCGAGTTTGAATCTGCAATGGCTCAGCCAGAACACTCGCGAGGAGCCCTGAGCGTCGCTTCAACCGCTCAACCTTCGCTCCGCTTAGGAGCGAATTTTATATACACTCTAGGGGTAGGGACCTCAGGACTACTTGGAGTCGGGGTGCTCTGTGTCGGTTCTGTCACACGTTTTTTTTTACTTAATTTCAAGAATGGTGCATGTCAGTGCAGAGAGGACCCCTCCCCCGTCCCTCCTCCTCCCTAACAATACTAAAGCCAACCCAAATTTTAACTTTACTACGCCTTTTAAGCGACTGTAAAGTGTTTTGAGGTTAGGTTACATTAATCGGTTTTTCTCATTTCCGTGTAATGCCGGTGGTACCAGGGGGCAGGACGACCCCCCCCCCCTTGTGTTGTGAATAAATAATTTGTAATTTATCGATGAAATCAATCGCACCACTATCCTGTAAGTGAAAACACCCAACTGTATTTTACAACTTCACAACCAAACACTTGGTAAAACCGGTTTCTAGAAATGCCATTCATAAGTCACCTATTTACGCGCCTGACTTTTTATCGATGATTTGGTTAATTTGCAGTTGGCACCACTGACTTGATTAATCCTTGAAACTATTGAAAAAGTAGAGTAGAGTATTGAAAAAGTAGAATTTAACTCTACTTAAAAAGTAGAGTTAAATTTAATGTTTAATAACTTTTTGCTGTTATTGTTCAGCATAGCTCTATGTGGGGTTTTATCTGCTAAACATATTTTTCTTGCACGTATTTTATTTATTTATTTACTTCTAAAAAATCCGTCACTTTTCAGCAGGTTTTCACCTTCACGGTTTTCAGTCAGTCAAGTCAAAACTCTTGGAGGAAGAAGTAAACGTCAAAACCGCACAATCATACTCTTTCTTTTCACGACAAAAAATAAAAAACCAAAAGTGTGCATGTCATTCTCAGTGTTCCATTGCGGATTTTTTGTCAACGCATACATATTGTAATAGAGCAAGATAGCGCTGGTAGTTTGTCGAAAGTACGACTGAAAAACCTGAAGAGTCATGCTATAGATAAAAAAGAAAACGATCCTTCCGAAAATCATGGAACATAATTTTTGACAGTTGACATCGAACGTCAGTCATTCATTTCATTGCATTGTTGGTGTTTTGCAAATTTCAATTTAGTTTTTAGATGGATTCAAAGAAAATGGTAAAAATATCTCCGATATACTCTCCACCATCACGTCAATGTAATAAAATTCCAACGAGGCGTATTCCCGCACCATTTGTCTAGTTGGACACCTTCAAAGGATGCGTCTCGTTGCTCGTCAGAGATTCGAAAATTCAAAACTTTTCCTCGGAAACTAAGCCTAAAAGTATCAAACAAAGCGTGAAAGCATGCTCGAGCATACAAAATTCCATTCCACAGTGATCACTTTGCGGTTTTGAGCTCAAGTAGTCCGGGAGCTGACTAGGAGTGTCGTTGTGTGTACAGATCCTGCGGGTGCAGTCGGCGGAGGGCACGGCGCGCGTGGAGGCGGGCGCGACGGACAGCACGGCGGCGCTGTACGAGCGCGTGCACGCGGCGCTGGCGCTCAGCTCCTTCGCGTTCCTGCTGCACACGGACCGCGCGCGCAGCCAGGAGGTGCCGCCCAGCAAGGAGCGCACGCTGCGCGACTGCGGCCTCAGACACGGGGACCTGCTGTTCCTCAGCCCCGTCAACGGAGCCGTGCTCTTCGACCAGCCCATCGCCAGCGCTGAGGTACCTTGCATTTGATCCTAGGAAACCCTACGTCACTCCTCTAAGGCTGCAAAAGTCCCAGAAAACTTCTGCACTCTTGGGAAACGTTGGGCTGGTTACAAATATAGCCAGATCTTCCTGACACATAATGGACAGCCTTAGAATTGAGTGAAGACAAAGGGTTGTTAGGCAGTCTTAAAACTTCATGCCAATATTCATCATGATATCACTACTATCCCTCTAACATGAATAGACAAAGTTGAAAAATATCTATTTGTGTGACAGAACAGAAATTACAAGTCATTGAATGTGTATAAAATGAAGTAGCCTCATCAATTTAGTCACCATACACAGTAAACATCCTTACAAATCATTTGAAGTCCTTAAGGATGTCTAAGGGCTTTGTCAAAGTCTCATCCATACATTTATGTACATTTGGCTTATCAAATCCACTCTGTTACAAATATTTATACTCTCTAACAATTTGATTCTGATAAGATTAAAAAGGTCAAAGATCTAGCTAAACTGATAAACCATCATCTACAAATGCTTATTCAATTGGACTTCAGGTCAGCAATACCCCATCAGGTGACCTGGCCGTGCCAGGGACTTCTAAAAGCTCCACAGCATCGACTCCTCAGACCAACAAGCCGACCGCAGAAGCCCCACAGGAACAAGAAGTAGACCTCGAATTATACAAATTGTCGGGCAACATTGAAAGGCAGCGGGATGAGAAACTGTAAGATTGCACCTTTTTTTTATAACTTTTTATATTAGACTTGCGAGAGGATGCTATAGATGCTGTGCAAGTCTATTGCAACTGGAGTTTTAGGTGGAATAGGCTTGCCGAGCATCAGTTCCTAAGCATTATGATGTCCCATAAATAGGGGCATGATAGATTAGCTAATGCTGTTTAAATCATCTACATAAGATGCAAAGGCCTATTTACTAGAGTAGGCCAAGACATTGTAATTGTGGGATGACAAATGGTGAAGGCTCAGAAGGCAGTTCTTCCTGGAAATGTATGTAGGGAAGGCCCTTGTCTAACATTGTCCAGTCCAATTTCTCTAGGCTGATGATGATGATGATGATGATTAGGGTCTTAAAAAACGTATCCCATACCACTCAAGTAGTAGACCCAACTTCCATTGGCATTCCATGTTTCGGCAAAATTCGGCAAATTTTGTATCATCCGCATTTGATGTGCGGCTGGTTTTTCCGCAAGTAGGCCGCTGGTGGGCCCTTTTTGCGTGACCCTTGACACGTGTTGCTCGAACTTTTTTAGGTTCTACGACACGCCGGTTTCCTCACGATGTTTACCTTCACCGTTTTGAGAGTACTGGCATAGTGCACATAAATCTTTCGACAGAAAAACTCATTGGTACACAACTGGATTTGAACCCACGATCTTCGCATCGGAAGGCGGGGCCGCTACCACTAGACCACCAGTGCTCTCAACACATTAGAGTAAAGATATGAATAAAAAAAAAGATAAGTGTAAAAAATTATAGCAACCTAAAAATAATCATTGGTATGACTGTAATGTGTTTTGGTAGATGTCGACATAACTCAAAAGGCTGCTGCGTCCACTGTTCCCCCCTGGAGCCCTGGGACGAGGGCTACCTGAAGGAACACAACATCAAACACATGTCTTTCCACTCGTACCTGCGCAAGATACAATCCAAGAACTTCATCTCACTGAACGAGCTGAGCTTCAAGATCAAACCAGGTTTGTTACCATACTTGGAAATAGATAAATAAATATAATAAATAAATATTGTGGACAATTCACACAACACTACCCAGCCCCAAACTAAGCAGAGCTTGTAATATGGGAACTGGATAGCTGATATAATACTTGAATAAATTTTTTTTTTTTTTTTTGTAAATACATACTTAGAATACAATATAACACCCAGACAGAGAACAAACATTTATGTTCACCACACAAATATTTGTTCTCGGTGGGGATCGAACCCACGACCTACGGCGCAGAAGGCAGAGCTACTACCAACTGAACTAGAGGCCAGTCAAAAGTATGCTTTGACACATGCATGCCATTTCCTTTATTTGTGGTTATTTTATTTTTAAGCTTAAAGTAAAACTTGTGTCTAATAAATAAATAAATAATGCGGACAATCCATACAACACTATCTAGCCCCAAACTAAGCAGAGCTTGTATTATATGGGAACCAGATAGCTGATATAATACTAAAATAATTTTCAACATCTGTGTTCACCACACAAATATTCGTTCTCGGTGGGGATCGAACCCACGACCTACGGCGCAGAAGGCAGAGCTACTGCCACCTGAGCTGAGAGGCCAACCTAAAATGTTGTCTAATGTTTTCAGGTTGTACAGAGCACCCGCCCTGGCCTCGTGGTATCTGTTCCAAATGCCAACCCGGAGCCGTGACGTTATCCAGACAGCCATACAGACACATAGATAACGTGTTAGTGGAGCACCCTACCATAGTGGAACGGTTCTTGGCGTACTGGAGGGCTACCGGCGACCAGAGGATTGGGTACCTGTATGGAACGCATGAGAGACATCCTGATGTGCCTTTAGGTAACTAGTACTCGTTTTAGTGGTTAAGCAGTGTGAGGATGCATGCCGCTCTGTGTTCTGCGACTCAATGGATCTTTGGGTCATCATCACATCTCAATGGATATTCAGTTTTTGGACTTTCGCTTACCACCTATGGTGTAGACTGTAGACCATACATAAAGGTATTTGAAAAAGAAGTAGCGTCGAGAACGAAGCGTTTCGTTTATGTTACTTTTTCTTTATAGGTTTTGTGTCGTGAGGCTTCTAAACCTTTTTTATAAATGTTCATTAAAAGAGTACCTCACATAAGCCACTACGCTTTGCTATTTACGAGGATTATGTGCGTCGGTATGTTCCTTGAACTGTCGCACGTAAATGGGCCGCTTAATAAGGTGTCATTGTGCTATTGCTCTTTCAATTTGCCAATAGTAAATATTGTGGACAATCAACACAACAATGTCTAGCCCCAAATGAAGCCCCGCTGTTAGTATGACGGTTGTGTGTGTGTGTGTGTAGGTATCCGCGGTCGCGTGGCCGCCATCTACGAGCCGGCGCAGGCGAGCGCGCGCGACGGCGTGGCGCTGCAGGCGGACGCATGCGAGCGCGCGCTGCGGCACGTGGCGGCGCGCCTCGGCCTCGCCCGCATCGGCTGGCTCTTCACCGACCTGCTGCCCAAGGAGGAGGGCCACGTGCACCAACTGCGGTAACTACGTACCTACTATACTACTACGAGCCGGCGCAGGCGAGCGCGCGCGACGGCGTGGCGCTGCAGGCGGACGCATGCGAGCGCGCGCTGCGGCACGTGGCGGCGCGCCTCGGCCTCGCCCGCATCGGCTGGCTCTTCACCGACCTGCTGCCCAAGGAGGAGGGCCACGTGCACCAACTGCGGTAACTACGTACCTACGACTTCTTTCTCCGCGCGGTTTCGTCGATCTGCTCCGACGCCAGCCACACTTCCGCGGTTTGGCCGCCGTTTTTTTTTCACTAGATCGCAACGAAATTCATCTAACAATGCCGCTTTAACGGTTCCGCAGCGAAGGGGTGCTACGGGCGTAAGTCGGAGGTATTACTTAAATGATATCTTATCTCCGAAACTTCATACAAGTGCGATAGGAGTTCAAGTTCACATCGCTGCAGTTAGATGGCGCTGTAGGAAGTCAATAATTGACTGCCCTTCTTTTGGGAACTACTTGAAGCCTATGTCTGTGGAACTGTGGGACTTGAATTTAAATTCTCGATGCTTTGAGACTTTGTATTGTAATATTTAAAAAGTTGTATTTTACTAATAAAACAAATGACATTTTCTTTTTTAACCGACTTCCAATCAAAAAGGAGGAGGTTCTCAATTCGGTTGTATGTTTTTTTTTTTTTTTTTAATGTTTGTTACCGCATAACTTCGTCATTTGTGAGCCGATTTGAAAAATTATTTTTTTATCTGAAAGGTACTGCTTCCAGATTGGTCCCATTTTAATTTTATTAAAATCAGTGTTGCCATTTTTTTAAAATATTTTTTTAAATGTTTGTGACTGCATGCCTCCGTCATTTATGAACCGATTTAGAATTTTTTTTTTTTTATTTGGTTATTCTTACGTCCAGATTGTCCCAAACAAATTTGATTAAAATCGGTTTAGCCGTTTGACAATGAAGTCGGTTTCTCAAGTTTTTTAAACTTATAATTATATTTGTTCAACCTTGTTTTATCTGATTGAATAGCGTGTTGTTTGTTCGTTTGTTCCAGTGGTGTAGACACGCACTTCCTCTCGGCGCAGGAGTGCATAATGGCGGGGCACTACCAGAACCTGCACCCCAACGTGTGCCGACACGCCACCTCGGGATACTTCGGCTCTAAGTTCGTCACTGTCTGCGTGTCTGGTGAGTACACTCACTACTATCACTTGTCACGTAGTAGTCATTTAAGAAAACATAAATAATGACTTGTCTGAGGAGTAATAATTTTCATATAACATTTTTTAGTGGAGAAAACTCAGCAGTCACTACTTTCTATAAGAAAAATAGTTTTTTCAGATGTTAAGATCCATACATAGGTTAAAAAAAACACATCATTACACTAACAATAATCACACTAAAATCAAAATACACATTGAACCAACATCACCACCACATCTCAAGAATGACAAAAAATCTGTATGATTTCTGTCAAAATTAAAACTAAAGCGAATTTGTAAATTTTATGTCGATAATAGCCTCTTAAGTAGGCAAGGTTTTATGCAACAAACTGCTCACACGATATTATGATGACGTGGTTATGATATTTTTTTATATGACGTCCAGGTGACAGCGAGAACCAGGTCCACTTGGAAGGGTACCAGGTGTCGGGGCAGTGTCAGGCGATGGTGCGGGACGATGTGCTGTTGCCGACGAAGGACGCGCCGGAACTGGCCTACGTGCGGGAATCCACGCCGCAACAATATGTGCCCGATGTTTACTACAAGGTACGTTCATTCAAAGGTAATAATTAAATCTGTGCCTCCTGTGATGAGTGATGTATCTCGAGTTGTACCCTTTTTGAGATTTTTACATAGAAATGATCAGAAAAAATTGTAGAATTTTTGGGTCTAACTCACGTTCTTCTATCTGCTTTAGGTTCGGAGATAATTTGGTGCAAAGTGATATAACTGACAGGATTTTGGCAAAAAAATTGTGAATATAGATATATGTCAAGTTGTAACCCCGTTAAGTAATGGCTCCACGCATTGTTTTTCGTGCTTCGTGGTATAAGAGCGATTATATTCATTTGCACAATTTTTTTTTCAGTATAAGTATCGTGAATTTCGATATAGGTAGAGTCATATCATTTTGAACCGATTTTTTTCAATACTGATTAGGGTACAATTCAACATGTACCTACAAATACAAATCTAAATGTGTGTCTAACTAATGTGATAAGTGATATATCTTGACTTACATCATTCTACACAAATACATTTTTAACTGTGAGTTAATATAATATGAATAGTATCTAAAACTCAAACCAAATCATCATATTTTTATATATAAAAAGATGTGCTAAATGATACAAGTGCTCACATGACAAAGTGATGCGGGGTTGGAGATATAGATGGGTGTTTAAACGAATAGCAGTTAATTAAACAGACTGTTTAAGTTAAGCTGTTAAACAAACTTACAAAGACAACCACTTTTCGTGATCGCAAACCAAATTACTGCTGATAAAAAGTTAAAAGTTTTGTTAGTTAAAAAAGCAGATAAGTTTAGAAGCAATTTACAAAAGTCGCTTATAAAAATAAGCTTAAGCATAAAGTTAGCAAAAAAAATAAGCCGTTATTCATATATCTTTAGCGAAGATGCACGGGCGTTAGTGTCGGACAACTTTTGGGCCTTCAATTTGACCATACATAACTACAATTACAATCTATTTAACATAAATTTCTAGTGGGTACGACTAATTTACGATTAAGTATGACCGTCATTCTCACATGGAGGCTGAGAAACACCAAGAGTTAGTTGAAAGAAAAATTGAGGGTAAGAAGAAGCACACAAGTACTATATTCACTTGCCAAGAGATTGGTACCAGCTAGTACGGACAGCTGCAAAATTTACTGTTATCGAGATTACTCATGATATGTTTTTATGATTCTTTTTTTTTTAAACAATGCTATATTGTTACAAAAATTAATACAGACAATGAAAAGTTTCTGTGGTGCAATGTTTGATCTGTTTTGTATGTCAAAGAAAACATATCCCGTTTATCTTTTAAAAAATAATTCAAGAATGTTGAGTACATGAGAATAGATTGTTCTAAGCGGGATAAAGCTTGCGATATGATAACAATAAATAAGTAAGTACTGAAAGCCTACCACTTCAAGATTATAATTTCAATCCAAAAGTAGAAGGATCTATTAGATTTACTGTGCTTTATTTATGAGTATTATGAGCATTATATATATGAGTATTATAAGTTTACCTTACCAAATGTAACTCTCCGGCCAACTAATATTATACTTAATGGAGAGTCACTTAACCTTGTAGATTCTACTATCTTCTTAGGACTTAATCTTGACAAAAAATTGCAGTGGGGACCGCAAATCAAAGCACTTGCTGCCAGACTAAGTTCGGCTGCATATGCAGTTCGGACTATAAGATGGCTCACTGATGAAGCTACAGCTAGGCTAGTTTACTTCAGCTACTTCCATAGTGTTATGTCTTACGGTATCCTTCTCTGGGGGAAAGCAACTGATATTCAAACTATATTCGTTTTACAAAAAAGGGCCATACGTGCCATCTATAAAATGAAATCACGAGACTCATTGAGGGAGCGATTTAAGGAAATTAATATCCTCACAGTAATTTCACAATATATATATGAAAACTTACTGTACACTCACAAACACATCTGTAGCTTTCAGAAAAATTGTGATTCACATAATATTAACACTAGAAATAAAAATAAACTTTATATTCCCAAATTTCGTTTACAGAAGGTAAATGGGTCTTTTATGGGGAACACTGTACGCTTCTACAATAAACTTCCGGAAAATGCAACTAAGCTTCCAATTCGGAAGTTTAAAGCCTATATTAAGAGTAATTTGATAAATAAAGCGTACTATACTCTAGATAGCTATATGAATGATAAAACTGCGTGGCCCGATGTCCCGGTCACTCTACCCATAGGAAGCTAGCATGTCAATTTGCAATGTCTGTACCTACTATTTAATATCTTATTTTTATATCTGTGTAGATACTTTATTATAACTTTGAAGCGTAGCGTGTGCTGTCTTTGAAACTTTTGCTTTTGTATAATTACATTGCATACGTCTGACTAAGTGAAGTGGCACCACACTGGAACTTCACTGCTATTATTTTAGACTATTTTTGATTTGTAAAAGGATCATATAAAAAAACGGTAGGAACCGAGACGTAGTTTGTTGCCTGTTCTTCTACGCTTGGTCGCGTGGAACTGGCACCTAGACTCACCTAGCTTTAAGACGTTTCAAAGTGATTCTTGTATCGTATTGAATAAACGCTTATTGAATCTTGAATCTTGAATCTTGAGCGCTCTCATAAATAAAGCACAGAAGTCTGTGCCACAAGAATGATGTCAAAGACTCTGCTCCGGACAATGATGACGATTCTGAGTATGAGTAATTTTAAGATCTACTATATGGATTTTGCTATTTTATCTCATTGTTAAAACTATGTTATAATATAGCTTTAGTCCATCTACTGATCAGTATATTTTTCAGGACATGCGTACTTTTTTATTCTCTTTAATTTTTTCGACGATTTGTTGCCCATCTTATAGATTAGAATTACTGCCTTTAATGTGTTTACAGTGCAAGTGTGTGTTTTATAATTTTGTTATGATTGATTTCCTTTTTTATTTTTAGGATTCACACAGTGGTTGTGATCTTATGTTTTGTACTGAGTAGGTTTACATTGCTTATTGTGATACCTGCGTAAAATTGATCTCTGCCATTTTTTAGCAGTCAAGTTCACAACTTCTTGCATTCAAAAAGATCTCAATTTACTTCTGTTCATAATTTTGATATATCTGTGCCTTATTTACAAGTAAATTCATGATTTTGAAAAAGTTTTATAAACCTTAATTATTTTTCTAATACTTGTATTCATTTACACAATGAATTGGTATTTTAATGAAGGGTTTACCTTGACTTGTATCATTTAACACATCTATAAAAAGGCTAGAATTTTAGCTAACTGATACAATTCAAGTAAATTATCAAAATAAGGCACTGAGAAGTAAATCAATCTAATCTTTGGGGTAGTATTTTTATCATTTGTTTGAGCAACATTGTGTTTAAAACATATTCTGACGAGTTATTCAATTGTTTCACTTCTTGTATATCTGTTTACACAAAGACCACATTTTATTAATATTATAGGTGCAACATGATTTAACTGAACTTGTATCATTTAACACGTTATTTTCACATATTTATAAATGATTAAAGGTACATCTCACATGTTTTTAATAAATTACTACAAAACTATATTATTTACCCCGAAAATTAAAATACACAATGAAAGTGAATATATTTATCTACAAAAGAAAGTACTTAAGTGTAACCTAGCCTACTTAGTCAATGAACTAGAATTTTTTAAACCTTGTTTTTGCTCTCCTGTAAAATGTCAATTTTTGACTTGTATCACCTATCACAGGAGGCACAGAAATATAGTCATAAAGTCTGACAGAAAAGGGCCTGCGGCCTCATCGCTCATCGCTTACGGCTCATCAAGTATCAAGTGAAGTCTGAGCGATTATAATACCTACCCGCGTCAGTATTTCTTCAGACTTTAAAGGTGGGCTAAGATCGTCGACATTTTTTGTGTATAATACGTTGAACAGAGCTAGAGCCAAAACGCTGCCTTAACGAAGTCCGTTTTTCTAGTAAAGTCGGTTTATTGACGATAGTTGAACGTGACAACGTCATACAGCTGTCCACGCGGACGCATCGCTCACTCAAGTAGGAAAGAGACAGATGTCGAACGCTGCCAAACGCGGAGGCCGTGCGTGCCTCTTTGTCGCTCGTTCCGCGCTCTCGCTTGCATTTCAAGCCCTATATGGAACGCCTCAAAGTGAGGTAACGCCGCATGATTTTTCGTGCGTGTGGCCGGCTCCATCGAATTATAAGACGTTGTCACGTCTTCTTCTTATCGTGTCACTGATTCTTTCGAATCAAGTGCGGTGAAAGGATTTTAAGTGCGCCTCAACGAGGCTCCTTTCGTGCACTTGACTCATATTTTCGAACTTTTTAGTTTCTATGACATGCCGGTTTCCTTCACCGTTTGAGAGCGCTGGCATAGTGTACATAAATTTTTGGGGGCAGAAAAACTCATTGGTACACGATTGCATTTGAACCCACGACCTTAGATTCGGAAGGCGGGGCCACTACCACTAGGCCACCAGCGCTCTCCGTTGTCACGTCAAAAGAACACTATGAGTTAGTAATACTTAGGCCCGTATTCCGAAACAGCGCTTGATTCTGAGTCGAGCCTCATGCATAGATTTTATGACAGTTCTCCATTGAAAAATGTCAAAAATCTGTGCTTGAGGCTTGACTCAGGCCTAAGGACTGTTGTAAAATAATAAATAAATAAATAAATATTTTGGACAATCCACACAACACTATCTAGCCCCAAATTAAGCTGAGCTTGTGTTATACCATGTGTGTGTGTGTGCTATACCAGATAGCTGATATAATAATTATACAGGGTGTCCCGTAAATAATGGATCAAACGTAACGGGTAGGTAGCTTACCTCATTTCCAACAACTAATTTGAACAGTAAAAAAAAAACCGGTAAGGTAACCAAGATATTTTTTTTTTCGATTTTTACTATTTTCTGTACCAGCATTCAGTGTTTTTGATGCTGTTGCTGCAAATGGTATCATATTTGGGTTTGATTTTTGTCAAACATTTCTGAATAGTTTACTAATGTTATAAGATACCGTTTTTTAAAACAACCATTTATTTGCCTTAGAAAAAAAATCTTGAATTGAAAAGTTTCGTTTTTACGATGAAAAGACCAGAATTGGAAAAATTCTCCTGTAAAAAAAATGTACGACAACAAAGTGTACCATTATTTTAAAAACTTGTAAGATCACTAAGGTTTGCAATTTGGTATAAAACTTACGTCTAGTCCTTGCGGTTACAAAGATATTGCTATGAATCTGACAGAGGGGCCAAATTACGAAATAAAATAAAATTTGAAAAAGTGTGCACAATTCAACTATTTTCTTAAAAATGTTTAGGTAGCTCAGCGTATGAAAAAAATTAGGAGGTTAAATTAAAAAAAAATACAAATAAATCGTTTATTTTGTTTTTACAGTAAATGTTCAAACTGACGTCCCTCTACGTGAATGCAAAGTCTGCACCTCCTAATAAAGGAAGCTCTTATCCGACGGACAAAATAGCTGTTGTTTATTTCTGATACAGCAGATTGGATGCGCTGACGTAATTCTTCTTCCGACGTTATTTGTTGTTTGTAAACTTTGTCTTTTAAACATCCCCAATAAAAAAAATCTGTTCCGCATCCAATCTGCTGTATCAGAGTTTTTAAAATAATGGTACACTTTGTTGTCATACATTTTTTTTACAGGAGAATTTTTCCAATTCTGTTCTTTTCATCGTAAAAACAAAACTTTTCAATTCAAGATTTTTTTTCTAAGGCAAATAAATAGTTATTTAAAAAAACGGTATCTTATAACATTAGTAAACTATTCAGAAATGTTTGACAAAAATCACACCTAAATATGATACCATTTGCAGCAACAGCATCAAAAACACTGAATGCTGGTACAGAAAATAGTAAAAATCGAAAAAAAAAATATCTTGGTAACCTTATCGGTTTTTTTTTTACTGTTCAAATTAGTTGTTGGAAATGAGGTAAGCTACCTACCCGTTACGTTTGATCCATTATTTACGGGACACCCTGTATATATTTTTTTGTAAATACATACGTAGAATACAATATAACACCCAGACAGAGAACAAACATCTGCGTTCACCACACAAGTATTTGTTCTCGGTGGGGATCGAACCCACGACCTACGGCGCAGAAGGCAGAGCTACTACCAACTGAGCTGAGAGGCCAGTCAATCAGTCAGGGTTATACGGGCCTTAACGTGATTGTTATTGTAGGAGAAGGACGCGTACGGTAACGAGGTGGGCGTGAGCGCGCGGCGCGTGCCCGTGGCGTACCTGCTGGTGGACGTGCCGTGCGGCGTGGCGCGGGGCGGCGAGGGCGAGGCGCGCGCCCCCTCCCTGCCGCCCCCCGCGCGCCTGCCCGCCGCCTTCCCCCCCGCGCACCGCCCGCCGCCGCACAAGCAGACGCTGCAGGCGCTGCATGTGCACATCCAGAGCGCGCCCTCCTTCCTGGAGGTGAGTGCCGAGCCTAACCAACCATGCACGCACACGCTCCCCAGACTACTACACCGTATGTCATTAGTGACGCTGAATGTTCACTTTATACAGTTTTCAGAGGATTGCTTTAATTTTCTTTGTGTTCATTAAAGATATGATACGGGTTTTTGCCCATCTTCGAAAACATGGACTAGACTGATAACTGTCCATTTACCACACAGATTTTGAAAATGACTTTTTCATTGCTCATACTCGGAAAGTAGATCTGAAATTGCCTAAGGGGCCAAATTGAAATTAATACTTTCAGCCCTAGGGAGAATCGCTTTCTACTGACAACTGACAGCTGTCATATTTTATTATAAAAAAAAACAAGTTCTATTTTCACATTTTTATTCAACCATGTTCCAACTTTAAACATGTTCTGGACGTTATTACCCCCTAAGACCTATAATACACATGAAACAATGAATAAATGAAATGAAATGAACTTTCTAAACAGCAAGGAGGTTATTGAACCAAATTCCAACTTTTTATTCAGCAAAAAGGTTAGAAACCCATTACAACGGTAAGAAGTTTAAAAAGTCTAATTAGTTTTTATTTTTACTTTCCTTGTATTCGTAATGAAAAGCACAGCGTTTACCTCGGGTGAAAGAGTTATTTAAGTCCCTCCAGCTCCATTGGCGTCTCGGGACTTAAATTCGTGACTTTCAATCCTCGGGTAACAATGTACTATTTATGTTGTATAGGCGATGTCAGATCTGCACGTGCTAGTGTACCTGATGACGAACGACGCGCTGCCGATGTCGGCGGAGCAGATGGAGCCGCTGCTGGAGGCGGTGGCGAGGCGTGACCACGCGGCGGCGGAGGCGTGGCGCGTCACGCCGCACGCCGCCACGCTCGAGCATCTCGCAAGAGTCGCTGACGAGAACCCCTCCGCGGAGCGAGACGCGTCAGTATACAAACATCATCATCATCATCATCAGCCTGAAGAAGTCCACTGCTGGACATAGGCCTCCCCTACACATTTCCATGAAGAACGATTCTGAGCTCTTTCCATCCATCGACTTCCAGCGATCTTAACAATGTCGTGTTATGTCTCCCGCGATAACGGCTAGTCCCAATGCGGGGTCCATTGTATATCTGGATTTTTAGGGTTCCGTAGCCAAATGGCAAAAACGGAACCCTTATAGATTCGTCATGTCTGTCTGTCTGTCTGTCTGTCCGTCCGTATGTCACAGCCATTTTTCTCCGAAACCGTAAGAGCTAGACTAATGAAACTTGGCGAGTAGATGTATTCTGTGAACCGCATTAAGATTTTACATAAAAATAAAAAAAAATCTAGAAATTTCGGGGGTCCCCATACTTTAAACTGAAACTCAAAAAATTTTTTTTCATCGAACCCATACGTGTGGGGTATCTATGAATAGGTCTTTAAAAATGATCTTGAGGTTTCTCATATAGTTTTTTTCTAAACTTATAGTAATATATATATATAATAATAGTTTGCGCGAGAGACACTTCCAAAGTGGAAAAAAGTTGGTCCCCCCCCCTCTAACTTCTAAAGTAAGAGAATGATAATACTAAAAAAAATATATGTTGTACATTACTATGCAAACTTCCAACGATATTTGGTTTGAACGAGATCTAGTGAGTAGTTTTTTTTTTATACGTCATAAACCGTAAACCGCAATTTACCTTTAGACGAACTACAAGAACCTTATTATGTTACATCAAGTAACATAATATAAAGGTTCTTGTAGTTCGTCGTGCTACGGAACCCTTCATGGGCGAGTCCGACTCGCACTTGGCTGCTTTTTGTAAAACTGATTTCTCGAATAAATATTTTTGTATTTGTACATTCCAGCGGCGGCGGCGGCGCGTCGCAGGGCGTGTGGACATGTGGTATCTGTACCTTCCACAACACGGGGGAGCGAGACGCCTGCGAGATGTGCGCTATGCCGAGGTAATAACGCTATCCTACTAATATTATACACGCGAAAGTTTGTAAGTATGGATGGATGGATGTTTTTTCGTCTTTAACGTATAAACTACTGAATGGGTTTTAATGAAACTTTACAATAATATAGCTTATAAATCAGAATAACACATAGGCTACAATTTATAAAGATATTGTTATTGTAACGGAGAACGGATGTAAGTAACGGGAACGGGGCGAGCGAAGCCGCGGGCGGCCGTACTCTCTAACATCATATCTGTACGTTCTATAAGACGAAGATCTTAGATCTTTGCAGGGCGGTGGGTGATTTTCATTCAAAAACAAAACTGCACCTGCCGCCTAAGGCTGGTGTGATGTGATGTGTTTTAGCTATAGCTTTTGCTTTGGTGACATTACTATTCGTGTTAAGCAACTTTGCCGTTCCGGTTAGATTATTATTTTTATCAGTAACATCTTAGACTGGGTAACAATTTCCTTCATTTTAGAAACACCTCAGTTTATAGTCACTCTCACTCGACACTTTTTGAACCTACTTTAAGAATATCTAGATAAATATTTAATAAAACAACAACTAAAGGTTCTGCATTTATTTTCCGACGTTCCAAATAGTAAAACTATTTCGTCTTGTTCCAGGTACTCGAACCAGATGTAAATATTCGCAGGACGGTACTACGCGTAGTGTCACTTTTTATACAGAAGTTGGGAGTGCGCTGTGGATAGGCTTAACTTATTTTTATACTGATGCATCGCGCGGAGTCAGTGTAGTGATATCTGATGCTCTAAATCTCATAGTCAAGTCTTCCTACAGTCATACATAATGTTCACTTAAATCACAAGACTCTACGACCACTTTAAAACGTCTTCAAAAGCAAGATGAATCAAGAGACCAGTTCCACGACCAAGCCAAAATGAACAGGGAAGACACAATCAGAACTAGAATAGACAAATTGTGACTATTGTGTAAATAGACAAATTATCAATTTGGCACAACAACAAAAAATAGAAAAAAATAATATAGCTAGGACTGTATTGAGCATTTTTTATTAAGGCGCTTCCTGACTCCTCGGCGACTTGCGAGACAAGTAATGGTGTTGATCCTCATCAGACTGAATTGCTTCCTGAATTTGCGTCGCTTTGTTTGTATTTAGGTAAATCAATGGACCACAACCCTTCTAGGGTATTGGGTTCAACTTACACCAAATTCAATCACAAATTTAATGGGAAATTTAAACCATCAATATATTTAAATGCTGATAGGACTGATGGACATAACAAATTTAAAAAAATACTTTTTGTTCCTAACTTAGTTTATAACTTTTGGGCGCTTTGCCCTGAACAATAAACACCGATATTTTGGAAATCAATTTATATTTATAGTGCCTGAGAATTCTAATGGTTTGTGGAATTACTATCAAAATTTTGGAATCTGAGGGTAGTTTGTTATTTGAGATGAACACGAAATTTTCCTGTCTTTAATTGCTGTTAGCCAGAGTGAAATGTTCTTTATTTACTGATGCATGGGGATCATTTTGTATTTGCTGTTTCTAAAGAGAATACGGCCCGCAATTTAAGACTAGAATAACCTACCATAGTATAAATAGTCCAGTATGAAAGTAACCTATCATTTTCCTTTGGTTGAGCCCTCGATCGGCGAGAGAATGCATTTCAAGTCTGGCTGGTTATATAGCCTTACTTATAAGCGTTACTTAAATGCGAGACATTGCTTAAACCTAGCCCTGTCCCTGTTTGTCATTATCGAGTGATAAGAGATGCCAGTTGCTTATACACTGATTATATTTTAAGAAACGCTTGTAATTAAGGGGGATAGTTTCTATTACGTTAAATTTGCTCATAGACATGTTATTATAAGGGTTGAAGTACATACCTGCACGCTTCAGCATAACGACCTAATGTGAAGTGTGCTGAGGTATGTGGTTGTGGAACCGTGAGAGCGTATGGAATTGGTATCTGCAGCATTTTTTATAAAGGTCTTTGTCGTACTGATGAGTGGTTGATAGTCGACGCTGGACTAGATTCTGTTATAGCAAGATTTATAAACTAGCCAACAATTTTATGTGTTTGTTGTTTATTTTGATCGACACAAGTTTTCAACTTGTTTGGATAAAAATAATAATCTTCAGAAATGTTGAAATGTACGAGCAAGTAATGCCGGCCGCATGCACTCATTAGTAAAATCCGTATCTACGGATTTACGGAAGTACGACTTTCTTTTCTTCGGAAAAACTCGAATTAGGAAAACGAGTGAATGCAGCCGACTTATGAATCAATTCAATCCAAAGCAGCAAACTGAAGCATTATTCTCTGAGTAATATAATAGGTAACCTAATTTCAACAAGTATAAGTTCAATATTTTGCAAGCGAAACGTACGCTGGCGGAAATTTTTCTTGCAAAGAGTTTTCAACCTTAAATGTTTTTTTGCGCAGTGGAAAATACTCGATCAGCTTGCTGCTTAGTCAAAATTCAACCTAAAGGTCTGAATCAAGTAACGTACCAACCCATGTAAAAGGAAAATGCAATAAATATTGCCACCGACCAACGTGAAATTGTATTCAGGAGACAGACTAGTACTATTCGATCATGGTTTGGTACGCAATGAGTTCATACCATAAAGCTATTGTTCACCAACCAACACCAACAGTAGGTACTAACCGGCTGTTCAAAGTTCTACACTAATTTTCTTTGTGACCGCTATAGTGGTATTTGGATATCAGAGTGTTTGTTTTCTGTTGGTCCCGGTTCTAGCAGTTCTAAAGCCATGAAGGAGGACTTTTCCTTGATTTATTCCTTTCCCTTTGACAGACGGTTTATGTTGTCAAAATAACCGATGGTAACAGTAACGGCTAGTTTGCGTTGGTGAATGTAGTCCAGTGTATAATGTAAATAATTAGTTAAAAATAAAATAATTCTAAATTTATGCATATTTTATTTCCCCTTTTGTTTTAGCTCTAAATAATGAACGTAACTCGAACCTAATTAAGAGTTTTATTTTGTAGGAAAAGGATTTGTCATAGAATTTTGAGGCCTAGTCCAGCAGTGGACTTCTGCAGACTGATGATTGATAATACCTCTTTAATAAAAATAAATAAATACATTTTTCCTTAGGTGTGAGCAAATTTATGGCCGATTTCAAGACACCTACTTTTTTTTAGGCGCCGCGTAAAATTCTGAAAATAATACCTAAACCATTAGCAAGCTGTTTGTAAGTAGGTATACACATCTACACTTGCGAGCTTTAAACTGGAATCGCTTTATCACGACATTTTTTTACAATTTCTGTCCAATTACTATGAACTGTAGTACATATATAATTTGAAAGGTAATTTTGTTACCTTTCAAGTGGTATCCAGATTTAAAAATAATTAAATTTCCTACGGGGGGAGGGAAGCAGGCTTCTGTGAGATAAGGATGTTGTGACTTTATCACAGGAATCTGTTACTAATTCTTGCTAATTCCGTATCGCAGTTGTGGTAAGAAGTGCATTGTATTAAAAATCCAATGCGATCGGTAGAAAACTCGCCACGACGCTCTGGCCAGGGTGGCGTTTTAAGGCTAAGCCCCCATGAGTTATAATAATAATAATAATAATATCATTTATTTCAGACAACTAAAAAATGCACATTACAAAAATGAAACACCTTAGGTCCATAGTTAATAAATACCTTAGAGACTAACATACATAAAATAAAATTACTTAATAAATCTTAAATCTTAGGGGCTTTTTTCATTAGCGCACCCCTAAAGCGACGATAGACGACTCCCGGCGGCCAGAAATCCGAATTGAGAAACATGTCCCCATGCTTCGCAGGCACCTGAAGCACGTACGATTTAAAGGCCGTGTCTCTCACTCCGGATGACTTACAAACAACCATTACTAAAACATTTACTTGTTATGACAAGTGCCAATATGCCTCGGCCCTCAGTCCCCAGCAGCTCCGCTATTCTTTTAACTTTGGCAGCGGTTTCAGTTCTGGCGGAGCAAGTGTAGAAAAGAATTGAATAGAAAATTCTTTATTGCACACCGTAATTTTTTGTAGTGTGTGTGTGTGTGTAGTTCTAAACAGGAAAATAAAAACACAAAAGTTCGTTTTGTAAAAATATTTATTAATTATGTACAATTTTGTATAAGCTGCGCACGGGACGTGAACGAGAAAACCTCACAAAACGTTATCGAATATAATTTAATTTTTTATACATTACTGAGTTTTCATGAAGCTTACCGCTATACAATTAATATCTATTAGCAAGTAATTTTACAAGTTTTTAGAGAAGTCCCGTCGCATGGGCTTCAGAATTTAGAACTAAATGACAATAAGAACTGAACATAAATTTTTAGATCACAATGTTCCGAACACTGATTTAAAATTTTAAAACTACAGAATTGAACCGTCAATACACTCGCCCGTTCACGAGGCCCTACTGAGCTAACAGCTTACAGTGCACGGCTGTTCTGATGGCACAATAAACAACGATTTTTAGTTTTTATCTTAAATTAATGTCCTATACGTCCCGGGATGAATATCACGCATACCTTAGATTTCAACGATGAAAAGCGTAGTAATTTGTATGTGCCATTACAACAGCCATGATATGTAATGTCAGACATTCACATCACAATAATAATATTTTTTTGTCCATTTTATGTTATTTAGCGAGCAGCAACAGAACTTACACTTAAGTAAAGCCGCGTGCACACTGCACTTACAATAATATTAAATGTCATTACATATTTATGGAGCGGAACATATTCGCCTCCGTCGAAAGATATTTACAATTTTGGTTTTTCTACTTTTTTCCGTTTTTTTTCTACATTTTTAAAACACACACAAGCATCCAGATATCCATCCGTCGTCAGCTATCACATAAAATGATTAAAATTACCTATTTTACATACGAGTGCATCCTATACTTAAGTAGCGGGCTTCCACACGTGCTGCCTCGCCGACAGCCATCAAACTGACCATTACTTTCCAGTCAGCCATGCTGCCAGCAAGTGTAGAAGCCCTTCGAATTATGTACAAAGGTGTAGGAGCGCGCGCTAAGAGGTCGCTCTTCATAATAACTATAAAAATATACGCATAGAAGAATATCATTCATAAGTTAATTCCTCTACTTGTCTTGTTTTAAAATTCATAACTTTTACTATATTACGTAGAAAGATTAAGATATGCGTGGTCCGTGGAATACAGTGTTTTTTTTTCAGCGCGAGCCCCCGACCTTAGGCATTACGGCCACTGAAGCGCATTCGTTTATATTTCAAGAAATTTCATTACTGTCAACTTCACTGTTTTTCATTACGAATTGATCGGAGAAGGCAATATTTAATACACTTTTGAGTTTTTTTTGTAAGGCCATGTTTATGTTCTAAACGAATTTTAGAGTTACAAAATCGTTATTCTCATAGGAAAGGTCTTTTAAGATTACAATAACGCCGAGTCGAGATCTAGACCACACAAGCACCTACCGACATAGTTTCTGACCTTATTTTCTTTTGGTTTTCATTTCATTTTGTATTAATTTTATTTTCTATAGAAATTAAACAAATGTCTGTCTTTAGTGACCGCGAGCCAAAATGTCCTATCTCCGGAAAGATTGCGCCAAAACTGCGCGGTCTTACTAACAACTACCGACAATTCTATCAAATTCTTAGATATATGATTAAATAGGCTCACGAGTACAGCTCTCACGCGAAGCTTTTAGATGGCTGAGGATGTTTGGGGCATAGGGACGTTCAAACAGCAATATGATGTCATTTGGTCGTGTGGAACTGGCACCTAGCTTTAATGGCGGCTGTACACATGGGGCCAAGGTGTTGGGCCAACGTGTTGGGCCAACGTGTAGAGAGCTACCTGGCGGTATGTTGGCTTAATTGGTCTAGTTGGCGCCAACATTGGCAGGCCATCCGAATAGTGTCGGTTTTTTGTGCACACATCAAAGGATCTTGGCGCGCTCCGCAAACAGCGTTCACACGTTGGTGTCTTGTTCAGTTCGTACGTAGTTCGTGAAATTTACGATCCCATGTTCCGATAGCGATTGCGGCGCCGGTGTGGATAAGCAATGAGGTTTTACAATTCATAGAATTGTATCAACATGAAGGAATAATTTGGAATCCAAAAAAACCATCCACCACCTTCTTTTGCGCCATTTCTTTTTAGTCATTCTATTTTGGTGCACATGTACGTAATAACTAAACGCATTGTATAAATAAATTGCCACGGCTGCAAGAACTTCTACGTCCATCATCTTTGAAGCGCCAATGCAGAATGATCAGTAAGCCAATGTGTGAACAGAAATCTTGGTTATCCATCATTTTTGCCCAACACGTTGGCCCAACACCTTGGCCCCATGTGTACAGCCGCCATAAGACATTTTTCAGTGACACAACTGAATTCATAAATCTCCAAAGATTTGTTTAAAAAATAAGCGTGTACGCCGAAACGCGGATATAGCAATCAATGGAATCACGATTGTTTTTTTTAACTTACTCAAATCTGACTCAAACTCTTGCACTGTATTCATAACTTGATAAAATTGTCTGTAGCTTACATCTGGAACGGGAATCCGGAGTTTTATAACAATAAAATATAATACAAATTGTTATTAAAATTACACATTTTTGTTGATCAATGACGGGTACCTTGCTAACATTTTTAACTTGCGTGCAAATGTTTATTTGTACGTATAGGTATATGTAAGAACTGATAACATTTAATATTCTCAAAAAATTGTTCCCAATCCATTGCTAGATGGCGTTGTTCGTATAGGCGATTACACATCTTTAGTTTGATTGAATAAAGCCTTAATTCTAGCCCAATATACACTGTTCTCATGGTAGATATACATAGCCCAGACAGTTTGTGTGATTGATATAATTATATTTACCGTGTTAAAAAAGTCTACTGGACTAGAATCGGGCCCCAGGTATTTATTTTGCATCCTAAGATACATTTCCTGTTTAAATCCCTACCAATTCAACAACCTACCGCCACCTAGGATGCCTAATGGAACCAATCTTAAAAAAAATGTACCTGTTCAACTGGTTTTAGTCGGTTTGGTGGTAAGCATCACCGCCACTGATCCATTTGATTTACAAATTATTTACTAAATCACATAAAACGCTATTGCGTTAGATCCAAGAGCTCGGTGCCCTAAACACAGTTTATAAGCATTTTGTTATGGCTAATTTTAATTTATCTAGCCGTATATCAGAGAACTGCCAAATTTAGTTTACAATTGTAATTACGTCATTGTGTTTAGAGCGTCAAGTAATTTCTCACTCCGTATACAGCATTTAACTGTTTATAACTAGCCGAAAATTCTTGAATATACAGGGTGAAAAAGACTACTCCTGACCTGCTGTTCGATAGCTTACAACTGAATATTAGAATACGCATTAATACGCATATAGGAAGTGCTAAGAACCTTTTTGAAATAAAGCCTTTTTGGCTCGATGTGGACCCTTATTAGGTACGTAACTACTGTTATCAGAAATAGTATTTTTTTACCCTGTATAATAAACTAATTTTACACTGTATACGAAACAAGGAAAGACCTTATAAACATCGATTCATCCCGTCAATATAAATACGTTCTAATACGCGTAAATAGGGGTCATAGATTATGCGCTGTTATACCGACAGAATTTAGTTTTACTTTCTAAAGCAGCGACCGTTATGACGACCGTAATAAAGCGGGAACCCACATTTCCATACCTCATTTTTTTACAAATTATTTAATTATATTGTACTTTTTACCCAACAATAAATCATCGATTACCCCAAAATTACGGCCGTCATAAAAATATGAAGACCAGCGCTTCACGACTTGGTTTCCTAGCATTAGTGGTGGACTACGAACAGACAAACGTTCGTCATTATGAGATATCCTCGCTTGTGCTAGGAAAGTATAGCTTTTCCCCAGTATTCAACAAAGCTGAGTGGAGGTAATTAATGTTACTAGTTCATAAAAAATTCATAACTAAATAACTAAGTGACATTTTAAAAATCGCAAAAGGACTAATTGTAGACTATACATTTGAGATTAATTCGAATTTAAGTGTGTTAAAAAAATATACTATTTAACATGACATTCTATTTAACGCTAATGAAAATCGTATGTCAGCGTTAAATAGAATGTCATGTTAACTAATATATTTTTTTAACACACTTAAATTCGAATTAATCTCAAATGTATAGTCTACAATTAGTCCTTTTGCGATTTTTAAAATGTCACTTAGTTATTTAGTTAAGAATTTGTTTTTTAAAATCTCAATTTTCGCACGATACGCTCTTAAGTCCACAGTACACTAGTTATATTTATTTGATTTCAATATAAACATTTTAGTCTGAGGTAAAAGTGCCAACAAGATCTAAAAACTAACATCGCAACGCAAAAAACTGGCGCAGTCTGATTAAAATAGAACCATCCCGGCTGCGCCAATTCCTTAAACATGACGTAAGGTTAACTGGCCCATCCGCTCATTTTTGTTGAATAATGGCACATTTTTACTAGGATTTATCTCTCACGGTTGTAACTTAACACTGCCCCAGATGATCGATTGTTACTATAACATCCGACCGCAAGAAGCAATGTAAACTTACACGCATGTGGATAACAGACCAATAAAAATGCTTAGCGCTGGGTACACCAACGCGTTCAACCTGCGTATGCAGTTGTAGTAGGCGTTTTGAGTCAAGTTCGGCCGACGTAACTTCGCGAGTATGAAGTGAGAAAGTTGTGAGAAAATGGCCGATGACTGACGGAAAAATCGCCGAATGGCTAGCTTCAGACCCGGGTAATCCCGACGGCTGTATTGTAACGCGTTGGTTCGGTCGGTGTAAGGTGCCTAGTGTTCATTGTGCGCGGGCGCAGCGCGCATGGGCGGGAAGTGCGCGGGGTCGCGCAGGTCGAACGCACCGCGCGGGGGCGAGCCCTCCAGCGCCGCGTCCAGCTCGCGCGCGCGGGACCCTTCTGTAGGAGGGGGGGCGTTATACTAGCTGTAAGGGGGAGGGGGCAGAGGATGGTTCTCGAAAGGATTGATTAAGCTCTAAGATACAAAACAATTTCCATCGACGTGGGTTTGTAACTTATTGTAGGGTAGGCGACAACTAGTCATTTGATGAATCACGTGAATAACCTAAGCAGAACGTATTCCTTAGAGATGAATTTTCGTTGTTAGTCACGTGGTTCCTTATCGAGTGGACAACTTGTTTTTTTTTAGAATGACGTGGAATTGCGATCACAAACTGGAAGCTCTCATACAATCCTTTCGACCACCAATTGCTCTCTGAATTACCCCTTCAACATGCACATAAATTGAGACCATAGACAGTTTAATGATTTGTACCCGACAGAGCGCGTCGCAGTTTTTCCAATTTTACATTGAATTAAAAAGACACAAAGCCTGTTCAATTTTTATAAGATTTCTGAAGAATAATTATATCTGAAACATGTCCACTCTGTGCACCTACGGTCAAAAAGCTTTGCAACGCGCTCCGTCACGGGTGCATTGTGTGTGCCCGCTTCGACGTGAGACAGCAATACCCAAAAGCAGATGAAAGCTACATACCAAGCCTTGTACGTGAAAGTGAATTTAGGGTTTGTTATGGTTTGGTATCGAAGCGGGCACTTGGCTCTAGCTAAATTAGATGTTGAATGTTTGTTATCAAACATGTTTCGAAGATTTTTGTGCCAGATTTGGCATTACAATTATTTCTTACACTCGTCATCAAGACAATTTTAGATTTTAGTTTTAGTTTTCTGAAACAATATTATGGTCTGGTTTATAGAAACATTCTACATCGAATTTGGCTAGAGAAATAGGTAATAATGACAACCAATTTGAGACCGATTGAAATAAAAAGTTCTATTATAACCAGCGCCAAAAAACTAATCCTAAATGGCGGCGCTAATTTTAACCTGTCACACATACGAGTAAAAGGTTTAAGGTATGCTAAGAAATAGTGTGAGTGAGAATTATTGACGGTTAATGCTGACAAATTACTTCAGAGGAATTCTAAATAGATCCAGAATAGAGTTGTTATTAGTATCAACAATTTCCCAATTTCCTTGTCAAAGCATATTGTTACCCTTTTTTATGTAAATTTACAGTGAAATTCTACCACATTCACAACATAAAATATTGCATAAGTTATTGAAAACATAAAATTGTAGCAATAACATGGACAGAAGCTTAAAGAATTACAACAAAAACCTACACTTTCAATGTTTCTAGTAGAAAGTTTCTGGTGGTCAATATTGGGATGTTATTATTGAACTCCAATCTTTATTTTTGAACATTTTGAACCCCAACAACTAACGAAAACTCTGGGCTGTTTAATCTTTAAGATTATTTTCTTTCATGATATAAAGTGAATAAAGTGACAAGGCAAGAAATGCTCATCAGAGCGCGATCAGAACAAGTATTTTGAATTGAATTTATTATTAAAACGCGCTTTAGGAAAGACGTGACTTTTGAATTTCCTAAAAAGAGACCTGAAATCATTGTTGAAATCCTCAATTGATTGTACTCTGGGCCCGTCTTACGATCTCTTACATCTGCGTATTGTGACAAAATATAGACCAAATCACAACTGCGGGATTGATAAAGTCAAATATAACCCTCTCTTCCTTCGGGCATCCGGGTAGTAACCCAGAGAACAGAATCGCTACAAGACTGCCCTTAGCTAAAACAAAAACTAATAAAACCTGTGCACAGGCGCGACGCCACTTACCTGCGTCCGGGGCTGCAGCGCGCGGGGCCCCCGGGGGCAGTAGCCCCCACGGGGCGCCCCTAGGGCCAGCCTTCCCCCTCCCCCTCTAGCGGCCGGGCCGGCCCCGCGGCGCCCGCGCCTGGCACAACACTCAACACTCAACTACATAACGTAGTCCACGGACCACTCACTACGTCACTACACCTACCACTCTTTTTAAAATTATTTAAATGGCAACGGCTTTGGAAAGCGGCCCTTCTGACGCTGTAGACAGATTACAATAGAGTAGACCACTAGCCTAGCTAGTAGCCGACAAAAAATGTCGTGGTTGTCACATAAAATGGAAATCTAAAGAACCAAAGATTTAAAAACCAACTAAAGATTTACTATCTACAACGCTAGAATTGTCCTCCAGCCTTTCAGGAAATGACTGCTACAAGTTTTTGGTCATAATTACGGAGTGTCAACTTTATGTAGAGGTTTTCATGATCGATATAACTTAAATTAAACAAAATAATATAAAATGTATTATACTTCTCAAGAACATTTCCTGAAAAACCGTAGACCGTGCAAGAAACATTTAACTTTATTTGGTAAATGTGTTACGCGTAGTGACGTAGCCAACCGTCCCCTTACAAACTAACATGTGAGTAATGACACCGCGCGCGCGCCGGTACAGACCGACGCGGGGCGGCGCATGCCAGCTGTTACGACAAGCGGACGGGATATAAGGGGGTATCAGGGGCATAAGGGGAAATAAGCGAGCTATAGAGCTTGAATAAACTAAACAAAAAAATATCCAATTATCATCAATCTCTTGCTTTGTCCTCCGGTGTATAGCAATCTGACAATCAGACATTTTACTGAAAAAATATGACAGATCGAGAGACTTTTCTAACTACAGTGTAAAACAAAGGATAGATATAATATTGGGAACGGCCGTAACAGATTTACGGTAGTAGAAGCTAGGGTAAAAGGCCCTACCCCGCGTTCATAGAATCGACAGACAAAAAACGCATTACACCTCGCTTATTTCAGCCCGAACTGGCATCGGAGATGGGAGCGGAGTGATCGCGGGCGGTGGGGTCACCAGTGCGCGGTGGGGTGAGGGGGGGTGGAGTGGAGTGGGGGTGGGCGTGGTACCTGCGTCGATGGGTTCGTGCGCGGAGAGCGCGGCCGCGTAACTGTGTCCGCCGCCGCTCAGCGCTGCACAGTAACACAACGCTCAGTACAGAGCAGAGCCATTCCTCTTTCCGGACACACTTCCCACCGACCTTTATTTGTATTTACTACTCGACTTGTTTTTAGACAGATTTTTTTGTTTATCCAAAATACTATTTACAAATCCTCCCGAATGTGGAATTTGTATTCAAAAGTTGGTTCGAAAATTTCTCGTGATATTAGTTTGTTCATGTTGAAAGGTTAAATTGTGTCTTTTTTATACTCTATCCGCGATTTTAAATGTTGCTTGTTTAATGCACACTATCTCTATGTCTATTAACAAAAACAGCTATGCATTTACATAATGCGGTATTAGGACGTTTGGAATATTACATCTATAACAACATATCGACCGTTTTGTGACTTTAATTTCACTATTTTTTTTCTCCCAGTTGTATATTTATCGGTTGGACGTGTGTCAGGAGAGATCGGCTCAGCAAGTGACGCATCTTGGAGCAAACTGTACCGCAGACGCGTTTGCTATTAAAACTGAGAAACGGGGCTCGAACCGCGATTCTTTCAACATGTCAATACATAAAATAAACATACATACAATAAATAGAATGGTAAATACAGACGTAGTGTAATTTTTATCTAAAATAATCATTTGAAAGCAGTTGACACATCGACGGTAGATGTCGCTATTAGCAACTTTGAGGATTTTAAAATGCGAGGCTAAGATGAGTTTGATAGGTTATAAATTAAACAAATTACATAGATGTATGTTATAGAAACCGCTAAGGAGAGGCGATGGGAGAAAAGGACGGAGCGAGTGAGTGACAGACGAAGGAAAGAGACAATGTACGGCAATGGTCGCCGGAAACAGGCGATAACACCTGACCGGTCGACCGTGCCTTTAATCTGCTGGCGATACTATATTAACACCCTGCTTCACTTGCCTACACACGCCTGTAGTACCTCTTTCACCTTAAGAACAATAGTCGTCACTACCCCCTTAAGTTGAAAGAGATATAACAAAAGGTAAAAAGACTCAAATGACGTCTCAGTTGTGTCGTTTTCCCATTTGGCGTTTTGCTTTGAAATGCTACTTTATCAAGTCTAGTTAGAATACAATTTAGCAAAATCAGTAGCTTATTCTTAGCCAATAAAGTTAACTTGAGACCTCTATTACAATAACAAAAATCAATGAATATACACAATAAGAAAACAAAAAAATAACTTAGGTAATACCAAAAAATTTGTTAGCGACAAAAATTGACCAACATTTCCATCCAAGTTTTAATCTTTGGTAAAACAAAATTGCCGCTTCTTTATAAAATGTTGAAAAAAATCGAATAACTGGAAGTGTTAATTCACTTTTGCCGCTAACATTACAACTTAAGATAATAAAAAATACACAACAGTTTTTTTGCGTTAAAATATCTATCAGTCTCAAGTTAATTTCAGTAGTTTTACATCAATGTATAGCAACGTGTGGCCGCAGTGAGCTGGGTCTCTAACAATCAGGTTCAAAATGAGCTTTTAAAGTAAGCATGATCTATTTGTGCTGGATAACGTGTGTAAGTGATTGAGTAGTTCATTCATCTTTATGTAATTGATTATAAGAGATAAAATGCAATGATTCGACCGCTTTCGGAAGATGTAGGGTTGTGTGTTAATGATTGTTTTCGTGATACAATATTATGCATGTGTTATTGTTTTTGTGGGAAGAAGTTTTGAGGTCAGTGTATACTTGTCTCAATAAAAAATTAGAATTATTTTTCAGAACATCGTGTGCACCAAGTTTGTGAATTCAAAACATCATTATATATGAAAAGAAAAATTATTCATAACCTATTTACTTTTACCTCCATGGTGCGGACTTTATAATAAAACCTTTTTTCATTTTAAAAACTCAGAATAGGAACCTTCTTAGTGTGTTACGTTATTTTAATTTGCTTTACGCGAGCCATTTTATTTTATGCATTTAATAATTTATTCGCTGAGGTGGGATGAAAAGCTACGTATCGCACTCGAGTGTAAATATTTTTCACCTTGCTCTTTTGATTCCTGCGCTTGCTCGGTTATCAAAATTGAGCATGCGGTTAAAAAGCAACTTTGCACTTTTGTACAAATAACTATTCACGGATACAAAACATTGTAGAAGAAGTTACTGTGTACTACCCCCGCAAGTTCATATTGCGATTGGCGGCCATCTTGGTGACGTAGTCGACGTCGCACCGTCAGTACCGTTCGCAAGGTCAGCCCGCGCTTACATGCTTACGCGCATCGAGTACTTGTTATAGCTTTTTGTTTTTGTTATCCTGTTTTATTGTTATTTTTGAGTTTTGTTGTTTAGTTTTTTATTTTCTTTTTTTTTCTTTGCTATCTGTACTTTTTTGCGACGGATGACGTCACGCAGCTGTTATTGTGACAAGGTTCCATCGCAATATCAGCTTGCGGGGCTTATACGTAGAGTGCGTGAGTCGCTGTGAAGTGTTGTGTGTGTGTGTGTGTGTGTGTGTGTGTACGTACCGTTCCCGGGCGCGTGTGGCGCGTGCGCGTGTGCGTCGAGCAGCGAGTGCGTGCGCAGCAGCGCGCACTCGCCGCCCTCCGCCGCGTCCAGCGCGTACACGTACAGCACGCCCGCCGACGTCGCCACCAGCAGCCGCGACACCCCCGTGCGGGACACGCTACCGACATTACATGCTTTACATCGCATCTCATACTCCACATCGAATAACGCTCGACAACAACAATTACAGCCGAAAGTATCAACTGAGTAACAGCAGCCTGCGCCAGCACGTCCGCTACCATCGCCGGCAGAGGGCGTATAAGTAGCGGCAGATAACTTGAGCGATAACCGTTACTGCGCAGAAGTCAAAAATAACTGTAGCTGAGGGAGGCTAGCGAGATGAAGGGAGGGCGTGCGTAGCGCTGATTGGCTCTCCAGTCGCACTCCGCTCTCCGTACCAATAGGACACTCTGCACACATCCACACATCCAGTGTGCGCGACATGGCACACTACGACGCATGCGCAGCGTGTATCGCTCACCGCTAGAGTTATGTGCCGCTAGTTATACTGCCGCCACATGCATGTACTCACTGCGTGACGGCGGCGACGGCGCGATGCGGCGGCGCCGGCAGCCGCGCGGCGCAGCAGGCGCGGCCCTGCGCCAGCACGTCCGCTACCGTCGCCGGCAGGTAGCCCGCGCCCGCGGACACCGCCGACGATAGCCAGCCCATCCATCCACCGGCCGCCGCTTAAAACACAAAACGGATAAATAAACACAGATATACATAAAACAGCAAGGTGTCCGAGAGCGTAACAGACGACGCTACCAAGCGGATTGTTGTTGCACGTAAGAAAGGCGAGCGGAACAGTTAGGCAGAAGGCAGTCCACGCGGTCTTTGGTGGTACATGTCTGTTACCAACCGTATGTTAGTGCATAGCATACCGGTAGCGGCGGGCGTGGTGGGCTCCTCCAGCGGCGCGTCCTCGGCGCCGGGAGGCGCGGCCGCCGCGGGGGGCGCCGTCGTCACGGCCGCCGGGGCCGGCGCCGGGGCCTCCTGGAGTATACATTCAATACACACTTCTTAGAAATATTCTTTAAATAAACGGACCCTATCGCTTCATGTCACACCGACAAAATAGCAGCAATATAAAATGAAAGAAAACTTGGCGCAGCCGGGACTAAATAAACGTTGCAGAATAAAGTCTACTGTTACAGGATTAAATCCGGGGCTTAGTTTACTAAATATGAACTTGGTCCTACTAACGCTCCTCACCTTGCGATACAATGCCATGTGAAAATTTTGAATTGGCGCAGCCGGCAGGGATGTCGAAATACAAACCTATAACTATCTTCAATTAGAACCAAATGCCTACATTATTCAGTGTACACACTACGAGTATGCGTACCTGAGCTCGGAACACGTGCACGGTTTCCGTGTTGGAGCAGGCGGCGAGGTAGGTCCCGCAGGCGCTGAAGGCGAGGCAGGAGATGCTGACGCAGCGCTTCACGCCGCGACGGAACTCATGTAGCTTCACGCGCGCCGGGACACTATACAACAAAAAAAAAATCATTACAAGAAAAACTCGACTCATTTAAAGTTTTGTACTCTGCGGCGGCGCGTCTCCATGCGAAGAGGGCTTCACCGGGGTGTAACAGGTTTCCACAATTTTGTGTATATGTACAGGCCAGATATAAAGCTTCCAGCCGCGGCAGAGCTAGTAAGAGTGGGTTACCTGAAGACGCGGATGACGGTCCCTCGCTCAGAGGCGGTGGCTAGCTTGCGGCCGCACATGGACCACGCCAGCGCCGCCAGGGGCGCGTCGTGCGCCGATATCACGCACTTCGCGTTCTGGAATCACAATAATTCTATCTCAATAACTGGGCTCCCAAGCTCAGGAGCCCTTATTTTTAAACACGACAAATACGGAAGAGACGATATTAAATAGTTTAGTTGGGGCTCTAGACTATTTATTGCCCCAGGGCCTTCGGTTACCTAGCTACGCCATTGAAAGGGATTACAACTATTTTATAGTCCAACCTTTTTTATGATGATGCAACAAAAACTCATGTACCAAATACTTGTTTATTTTCACCAAAGCTACCGGTTCGCACAGAGTGAGAGGGGAGCATACGCGTCATTCCGATTCCTGAGGCTAAGTACGTAGCCGCCACAGTACTCCCCCTCTTACAATAAATTATAGTTTAAAAAACTTGATTTTGATTGTTGTAAATATTTTATCAATAGTTTATTATATCTGAAGTTATTATAAAAAACACCACGCTTTTTATACAATAATATAAATTTTTCAATTGATTGTTACAGTTTTATTTTTAACTTTTTAGTTCAATTAGTTATAAAAGCGTTTTTTAAACTATAATTTATTTTTTACTTTTTAGTTTTTTTTTTCCATTTTTTTTTCATATTATTGCATTGTCATCGACCTTTGTCAGGTGTGCAAAGTTTGAATCAAATCTGATCGTTCAAAGTAGGACAAAATCGAGCTCAAAGAGGTCGGTTACATACATACATACAGGTGAAGCTAATAAAAGCGTTATAAAAAGGTGTGAGGTCTTACCAGATGCACAGCATCGAATATCTGCACCTCTCCGACGGCGCTGGAGCCCGGGTACGCCACGTAGCAGTGGTCGACGCAGGGCGACAGCGCGCACAGGCCGCGCGGGTTGGGCGGCGTGTCGCGGATGGTGTGCAGGATCTTCATGTCGCGGATGTTGTGGATGTGCAGCGACTCCTCCAGGCATACTATCAGACGCTGCAACCATCATACACAACTTACAATACAGGGTTATTCATTATTAGCTGCAAATACTCAGGAATTAGGTTCAACAAATAAAATAAAAAATATTTATGAAATGATTTTTTTAAGTTTTGTTATGAAAATCCCGAGAAAATCGATAAAGAATATCCTTTGGAATCATTGGCGCCTGACCTATTTTGACCTTTGATCCACGCCCGCGCGCCGTGAGCGACACTCTGCGTTCAGTCACCGCCTTGGTGGGTCATTGTCCTGTTCTCCGTGGCAATCATTATGGAATAGCCGTAAAGAAATTAATAAAAATAAAATTTTGATACAAAAACTTGAATCAGTTTACGAATTAAATTGTCTCGGCCAAACAAATATTCACGACCCAAAAATTAGATCCTGTCAGTTTGTGTAGCTAATAATGAATAACCCTGTATACATCAAACACACATCAACATTGTCTAGGGCAGGGGTGCTCAAACAGTCGATCGCGAAAGCTTTTCGAGTCGATCGCCAGCAATATGCTTAATATACCCAGTAGAATTTCTGGAAATACGCGGATAATATCCACTGCCATTGCCATGCATGATGAGATAGCTCAACTGATCCAAATCAGTACCAGACGGGACTGATTTGGATCGGGTTCCCAAGACGCTGGCGGCTGATGACCTATACCTACATATTAGTTTAGTCGATCCCTTGCTTTCAAATTATTATCTGGTCGATCGCCGACACTATAAGTGTGAGCGCCCCTGGTCTAGGGATATCCATTTCGAATTGGCTTTCTAATTTTTCGACATTTTGTTCCTACTTTAATTTTTATTAATAAATAATATCAAACTGTTGTATTTTCTTATTATTGATAAACAACTTAAAATAAAGATTCTTGCCATAACTATTTTTCTAAAAAATTTTTTTTAATTTTTTGTAAAATCAACAAAATGTTGAATATCCCTAGACAATGTCGATGAGTGTAGAATGTAGATAGATAGTGTTAGCCAGTTTTGGGAATAGGACATCCCTATTTGGACCGAGCGAGTAGACACATCACTAGTAGAGGGAAAAGATAGCGTCTTAGCTATATTCAGTGAAGAGTTTTCGTCGTAACCTTAGATAACTATTGGTTACAATGACACACAGTAAGGATACAGTATTTAACTTAAAAATAAACAGTCACACTAATACAATGGACGGTTTTATCGATAACAGCGATCGCTACCAGGCAAGGTATTTACCTTATTAACATGTGATGAAGGTAAATATATTAGTAACTAAAGCTCCTTTCCTGCCCTTCTAGCCTTGGTCGCTCGCGTGGAACTGGCATCAAGAAGTGCCAGTTCTATGCTACGCTTCAAAGCGAACCTTATGCCTTTATTTAATTAATTTAATAGCTCTTAGAATTAGTAAGTTGAAGTGGCAATGGGCAGGTCATATAGCTCGAAGAAGCGACAACCGCTGGGGAATAAAGGTTCTCGAATGGCGACCACGAACCGGAAGACGAAAAGTAAGGCGCCCACCTACATGATGGACCGACGACATTGTTAAGGTCGCGGGAAGCCGCAGTGGATGGAAAGAGCTCAGAATCGTTCTGCCTGGAAAGGTGTATGGGAGGCCTATGTCCAGCAGTGGACTTCTTCAGGCTGATGAATCCTCTTTATTAAATTTGATTTTCAACAGGAGAGTCTGAATAAACGGAAAGTCATACTGAACTACTTTGATATCATCACCATTTTTTTTTGTGTATAAAATTCAATAAAATAGTTTTGGATTCTGGACACAACAGTTAGTCTCAACTAAAAGTGTTAGTTATTTTCTGTTTTTTTTTAGGCACCGTAATCCAAACATAAACCGAAATGAAACACAATTTCCATCGTTATTCTATTTGCGTCTCTTGGAATTGCGACAATATTTCAAGCAGTTACAGCTTGGCAACACTGGCGACAGTCATTGAGTTAGCTACGATGATTTCACTGACTAAACTGAGTACAGAGACAATATATCGTCCGACATTGGGTACTTGGAATCTTCCAGAACAAAATGGCAAGTGCCAATTCGTTTACGTTACGCCCTTTTTGTCTCTCTCTATTGCATGGAGAAAAGATGAGACAGCAAAAATACGCTACGTAGAAACGGTCGAAACGAGTGTTGTTGTCTCATTTATTTTCCATACAGAAAAAAGACTCGTGCTCACACGAAAACAACATTTGGTAGCAAAACTCCGACATCGGGTATGTAGGCAGGGGAAACATCTCAGGATTAGGTAGAAAAGAAGTCGGTTCTATCATATTTTTTCTTTAACAAAAATTTACTTAGTATCCAAATCGTATATCATCATCAGTCAAATATGTCTCCTGCTAGACGCAGGCCTGCCCTATACATTTCCAGGGAGAGCTATTCTGAGCCCTTTCCATCCACTGACTTCCCGCCCGAACTTTTGTCAGTCTAGGGGCCTACCTACGTTTTTTTTGTCAAAAAACATAGTAGACAAATCAAGGTACTCACCGATCGATTGAGCTTGACAGCGAGGATAGTATTGCTATAGCTGTAGTTGCAAATTTCTGTGCCTTTCTTATAGTGGCACACTATCAGCTTCCTGAAACAGAAACACGAGATTCTTCATAAAACGCTTGGTTGATTACCGCAGAGACAATCGTACCTTGATATGTCTAGAGTTACTGACCTAATCTGGGGTAGGGTCAGAGTTTAAGTGACTGTGTGGTTTTTAGATATTCCCAACAAGAGATGTACTATCAATATTAAGGCAGGCACAACAGGAGCCCATAGTTTCTAGGACCAGTCACGTGACTGATTCGAGAACCTTTATTCTCCAGCGGTTGTCGGTTTTGCTTGCTCATAATAGTCATATTGTAACTTCAAATTGCTAATTCTGAGAGCTTGGTTCTTCTACGACCGGTATAATTCTTTTATAGATAGCCCAAATTAACCAAATCTGAATTGATTTAATCTACAGAATTTTGAAGTTTAAAAGTGAATAAAACTGTAGCAACCACTAGTATAGTTAGTTTAATCTACATACAAGTACGCGGTGAATAATAAAATTGCTCATAATAGTCATATTGTAACTTCAAATTGCTAATTCTGAGAGCTTGGTTCTTCTACGACCGGTATAATTCTTTTATAGATAGCCCAAATTAACCAAATCTGAATTGATTTAATCTACAGAATTTTGAAGTTTAAAAGTGAATAAAACTGTAGCAACCACTAGTATAGTTAGTTTAATCTACATACAAGTACGCGGTGAATAATAAAATTGCGAAGAATTAACGAGGTTCGCCTTCACCTAGAAAACAGTTTCATTTGCATAAATACTCAATTCACAGTTCACACCTGTGCTATTGATACGGACTAACTAAATGTGTAGCTAACTAGCTTTTGTCCGCAGCTTCGGTTGTGTGAAGCTCGGATATGAAGCAAAGTTAAAAAATCTTGACCCAAACCAAACCAATTTTTGTAAAAAATGTATAAGAGAACATACTTTTTCATCCCAAAACGATCGACCGATATCAAATCATCGTGCGAGCCTAGTTTGGGGCGAATAACTATAGTGAAATTATTGGCACGTGAGGCTGAACATCTGTATGCCTCAAGTTGCTGCACGAAGGGAATAACTGTTCCCGACGTGCGTGACCTACGAGGCAATGCTTTGTTATAGGCGATAGTTACCACTTAACATTAGGTGGGCCATATGCTTGTACCATCAGCTATTTGAATGAAAAAAAGTTTAACAATGTACCTACTCTTTGTCGAGTTTTAAAACACAAGAGAATTTCAATTGCGTTTTGGAAATCAGACAAAGATATTAGTCATTCATGAACTAAACCAATCTGGAGAAGAGAAGAAAGATTTTGAAGGGTCTACTATACAACTTGGGTAGGTGATGAAAGAAGGAAGACCAAGATGATGACATTCTACGAATGTATGTTAGAACAGGTGGACGTCTGATGATGCAGATTGCAGACGCAATCAACATAGCTATGACGACGTTAGAGCGACACGAGTAACTCATGCAGTACAAATGTGTTTAAATAAAATAATACCATCTGTGTAAATGAGTCACTTGCAAGTATTATCATTAAAACCTCCACGAGTATAATAATATAACTCATCCGTAACAATACAGATAAGATAGCGATTTAAGCATCCATAAGGAAACCATTCAAACACTCATTCATAATAATATTTTGAAATATTTTGTTTACCCGAAAGTACAGAAAAAACAGAGTCGTAATAAACTGCTGCAAAATAAAACGTCATATAAAGTTAATTCCACAAAAATATTGGGTTTTGTTTTTCCAAATATCCAAACAATAAAAAGAGAAACTTTTATTTAATTGCAAAATGCTGTTAACGCTGCATAACCAATCTGCATAAAAAAAATAATTAAACGTATAGGAAGTTCTTATAATAAATGATATAATTAGCGTTGAACTTGACACTCTCATCCAGGATTTTAATCTAACAGACGTATAGATTTCCTAATAAGATCACGTAGAAGTCAAAACAACATAGATTATGGAGCATTTATCCCTAGTTAAGAAGACATTTATCGTGTTTTATACGAACATAACTAGAGGTCATTCTAACGCTTAGGTGCGATCCAATCTCAAACCACGGCCAGAGTATTCACCTCTCTCATTTACTGTCAGATTCACAACACATAGTTGCAATACTATGTACAAAATCAGCTGTTCAGGGTCAACGCACAAAGCAAACGCTGGGTGTGTCTTATAAATTGTATCGTTATCTGTCTACATTATAGATTTGTTAGTGACGTGTTTAGGAGCATCGATAAAGATATGAATAGTGCGTAGCTCGTATTAGGAACCTAGGTCATATCCGCGTTGCATAGAGGCTAGTCGGTCAAGTCGTCGAGACTGCGTGAACTCAACAATCTTACGAACACACATGTGTGTTTATCCACAGTGGAATATAATAGATATCGAACAATCAAGTTAGTACTATGCACGAGATGTGACAAAAGTTCTTTGTAAGAACAAACAAAGGATACTAACAACGTTCTACTGCACACAGCTGCACGATTAGTAACTCGCTTTTAATCTTTTAATTCGTGTGCGTGCAGACATGTTTTAGTTTAGTTATTGTTTCTCGTAAATAGATTTTTGATGATATCATTCTTGTCTAATTAAAAAGCCATATTGCGTTATTCTGAACATAATTCAAAAATCTGCATACCTAAATTGGGCTCTCTCTTAAATCTTTTTTTTTCTGCTATTTTTTTTGGCCAAACGATATGTGAATCTTCATTCTTTGTTGCCCAATGAGTTTATTCAGCACTGGACAACCTTAGTGAAAACTTCACTACACTAATTCCTTGTTTATATTTTTCAGAGCGCAAGGCGAGACGCGCGGGAAGGGGGGAAGTGTTGTGCAAGACAACCACGGCCAAGTTCACGTCCGAGGCACAGAAATAGCCGCCAGGATCGGACCTGACTCTCTCCGAATCTGCTGTCGGAGTAAAATTAACTCTATCGCCTTTGCGCTAAGATCGACTCGTGCCGCCCTGCTGGCTGTGGAATTGGGAGCCTGCCAGTATGGATTGATTTATCAATGAGTTCTACAAGCAAGGGGCACAGAATCATATACAGTTGCACAGTTTTCACAGTGCATCTTTAGTTAGTACAGAGAGATCTTCCAATATAGCCTCTGACAGTCGCCCCTTCGCCCTCGGCATTCAACTGTTGCTACTCGCTATAGTGGCACTTGTACGGTGTATAATTAGTGTGGTCGCTGTGCGATTGTGGGGGCATGCGGAGGTCGTCCGCGTTTAGCTACATTACGTTACTAGAACTTTACAAAGCATTATAAAGACTGATGGTGACACTGAGACTCATCATTATAACATCCCATTCTCAAAGATTAATTCGAAAATATACTAAGATATTTCAAAGGCGTACTACATCTATCGTCATCAAGGTGCTAGTATCTGTCGAGTATTTGTGACGACTTCAAAAATTTATGTCTATCGGTTTGGAATTACGAAGCAAGCAAAGCCACGAGAGTTACCACGAAAGCACCCGAACAACAAAAGTTTAAATAAAAACAATGCGTATACAATATTAATATGACCATCGAAAATCGGCATCCATAACAGAAAGAACTGAGGCAATCGTTAACCTTGAATGCGCGTACGCAACATCGTCGAATACACTACGTTTATTATTATGGTGCGGTGTGACGCAAGCGTCTATCAGCTGAGGAGAAAAACATTGCGTACAGCCTTACTATTACGCATTTCTCGAAATACGCGCGCTTACTGAAATATTTGGCTCTCTCGCGACATTTGAAACTATTAGTATGCACAACAACAGATTATTTTTGCTAGAAACTAGAATTATCCGACGACTATATCAACGATGAACATGAATCAAGATAAGTACATATGTTTTGCATATTCACGACCGTAAAACTCTCATTCATATCCAGACTGTAAACTTGAGAATATGGAGCCATCAAAGGTTCGTAAGATCGCAATGTCAATGTTATGCCGAATTTTTGATCGGTTTGTTATGAATGTGCCTGCGGTGCTTGCTAACAACAGTGTGAATGGTAGATTTAGAGTGCTAAAATATATTTTATCATCTATCACGCAGCGTATGGTTTTAATTAAAGTAGATAAGGTCTCCATAATTCAAAAAATCTGAGTTTCCGGCCCTTAATCTACTACATTTAGGGCTGGCACAACAGATTTTTTCTCTAGCTTCCTCTATCAGCCTTCATCTCTTTTCTCACCAACGTCGTCGTTCACACAATCCATCCGTCTTTACTCAAACCTAATTACCTCTATTCCTATATCCGATCTACATTCAAATGGATACACTGATCCTGATGATGGATTATTAACGTACGAATGAGCAGTGGTTTCTCAACCATTTCCATTTTCAACATCATTAGCAAGACTATACACGCGTTACACAATAAAGTACGTCGGTAATCCCATGCGCAATATTCGACAACGTATTATAATTTATATTAATTTTTGATACGGATACTTGGCGGCGAGCTCAATACTCAACATATTTATTGCATACGTTTAATTTAGGTACATACATAGTTCTTAGGTGTAAGTCACACATGAACCCTGTGTATAGGCTAGAGCAGGGATTCCCAAAGTGGTCGACCCCTTGGGGTCGATATTGGTTTCCTAGCGGTCGACATAAACGAAAACTGATTTTGGGGGTCAACGAGGCCTAAAAATTTACCCCTATTAAATTAACACAAGTTCTTATTTAAAACTTACAAGATAGGTAGGTAAGTACTGTATTGAATAAGTTGTGTTACGTGTACTAAGAATAATAGTCATAACTTAAAGCATTGCTAATTCTCACTCAGTCTTCTTCTATTGACCTAAGTCAGAATGAAAAATAGCACTCTGTAGCAGCTGTTTTAAGTTAGCGGACCATTATGAATAAGGGGGTTGATCTTAAAAGTGGCCGAGGGTCTGAGGGAACTGTTCACTTTGGAAAAGGGGTCACTTGTCCAAAATAGTTTGGGGATCTCTGGGCTAGAGCAACATGAAGGTAGGCTAGCTACTACTGCATCACTTTCAAATATATGAAGAGTATATTAAAACGGTTCTCGTGATACAAGTTCTTTGTAATATTTCTTGCTACAAGTGTAATCGAAGAAACGACAACAAAAGATTTTGATCCCTTTTGATATGAGTCACAGTTTGTGCGAAAAATAAAAGACTGTATTTCTCAGTACCAACTAAATAGCTGTTTCAAAAAGGTCAATCAGTTTATGCTGTTGTCATTGTTTTTTTAAAAGTCACGATTTAAATGCACTTGGATTTGTTTATTGTGGCCATTAGTGGTTCGTCAACAACGTTGTAGCGATTGATTGCCCTTGCGATTAGCTGCCAATGTTCTCAACTGATTGTTGGGTTATCGACGCTAAGTTTAATACCTACATACCTACCAATTCCTGACTCAAATTTGTGGTACATACAGTGAAACCATCTCTCTAAACTTGCTGAAAATGGTTTAGGACTGAATTGGTGGCCTGTTTGAGGACGCTCTCACACATAAGTACGTTTTGATCAGTGTTGACGTTCATTATAGCGCTCAAGTAGTCATCAAAACTTGATCCAATAATATTTTGATCATGTCAACACAGCGTACGCTCAGGAAGCGGAACAAATACCCTGAAGAGTTTGCTCCTTTGGTGATTAAAAATAATTGAAAAACAAATGCATTCACAACTCTACTAAAGTATACCTTGGTCTATCCTGGCGACTACGAACATGACTACGGAGTCTGAGGATATTGGGGACCTCTGTGGTTCGACCGTTATGCAAATCCTGCCTATTTACACTAATACGCTATTTATACTAATAGGCTTGGCCGCGTACCTAGGTTTATGACGTTTTAAATTGGGGATGATAAGCATAATACTAAAACTTGTAAAGTATTATGTACCTACAAAGTGTGCAAATGTTATGCATGCAATGTGCTAACTATTGTTTAGGTACTTTATACTATGAATCATTAATTGGGTAAGTATAGGTACCTGCTTTCAATAGAGTAGGTAGGTAGGTACCTGTTTGGTATGATTGTGTATACTGTGTTTGTGTAGTAAATTAAGTACTACTATTTGCTATTTTTTTTTATGATTTTATAGTGTTTACTACAGTTAAGAAAATCACACTACTATTTGCTTTCTTGCGAATTTAATTTTATGCAAGGTAAGTAGAAATAATATTGATACCAGTGGGCAATTATAGATAGGTAGATAAAACTATACCTGTTTTGTTTAGTTATCTAAAATCTAGGTCATTGTGTCGAACCAAGAAATAGATTAATGAACTTGACTTTCATAGCAAAAGCAAATAACACGGATATGGTAAGTACCTCCTGTATTGTTGTATGATTGGAGATAAATATGTTATTCCCCACTGAGGACTATTTGTAAGGCTTTATATACTTATCTAACACCACAGAATAAATAATAGCAGTACCTATAACTGGTTATAATTGTTATGATCAACAGCATTGTGTATAAATGTTATTTTTTATAACTAGGAAAATAGATTTCTAGTAAAAGTAGAACTCTTAGTGAAGAGACTGTTTGGGGAAGTACTACCATCATGCCTATTTCTGCAGTCAAGCAGCGCGGCTGTTTCGATTTGAAAGGTGTGTATGACCATGAATTTACTGGCATGTGAAGTTAAACATTGGTATGCATTAAGTTGATGGACGCAGGAAAGTGCATCATAGGGCACATTCTTAAAGTGCGCGACTTATGAGACAACGTGTTTTTTTTTTTGAGCACTGGTGGTCTAGTGGTAGTGGCCCCGCCTTCCGATCCGAGGTTTTTAATATCGTTTTTTTCTAAACTGAATAGTTTGCGCGAGAGTCACTTCCAAAGTGGAAAAAAGTTGGTCCCCCCCCTCTAACTTCTAAAATAAGAGAATGATAAAACTATAAAAATATATATTTTACATTACAATGCAAACTTTCGACGATATTTGGTTTGAACGAGATCTAGTCAGTAGTTTTTTTTTTATACGTCATAAATCGTAAACCGCAATTTACTTTTTGACGAACTACAAGAACCTTTATATTATGTTACTTGATGCTACGGAACCTTTCATGGGCGAATCCGACTCGCACTTGGCTGCTTTTTTTTATATAGACGACGGTTACCACTGACATCATGTGGGCTGTAAGAGCTCGGGTAGTACCTGGGAGCGGATACTGTGACAATAGCCACCAGCGAGCTGCTGAAGAGGCGCTCGACGAGGCACGTGTCCTGCCCCGTGCGGCTGGCATAGATCTCCTCCACTCCATCGTCAGCTGTCAACGTAAACAGGTGATAGCCGCTACTGCTGCCGGCCACAAGAGACCTATGGAGATAACATTCATGAGTTAAAAACATACACACAAATTTCATTTTTATTTTTCTTATTGTGTCACTGAGTTTTTCAAACCAAGTGTGGTGAAATAATTTTAAGTGCGCCTCAATGAGGCTTTATTCATGCTCTTGATACATGTTTAACTTTTTAGGTTATTTAGAGGATTCCAGTTTCTTAAAAATATAGAAACAAAAAAAAAGGAAGACTAGGTAAAACCCCCCTCCCTGCTAACAATAATACATTAAAGTTTATTATAAAAAGAAATGGACTGATCTCCAAATATGTCTGAGCATTTTTTTGGTGTAGGCTTGTCCTGTACTATACTATTACTTCAGCTTAAACAGCTTGATCCAAGAGCTCAACAAATATAAATGCATGAGATTCTTTATAATAATAAATCAATTATTTTCTCTTCCTATAGTTTAACTATACAGGTTAAACTATAGCTATATAGCTATATATAGGTTTACTTTATTTTAACAATGCACAAACTACATATTATAAAAAGTAATGGTAGTAGTAGGTACTTTATTATAAAAGTAGGTAGGTTAGAGTTGAACAAATTTTGCATAAAGGTCAATAAAAGTTTGAGGTAATATTATAATATACGCTATTGTTTTTATAAGTGAACCAGTTTTGCGAGAGCCTAATGCCTGAAATAGTTTTTCATGAAACCTGTGCTACCTGTGATAATGATGATCTCATTTCTAACAATCAGTGTTATGCAATAAAGATGATAGAATTACTAACTTAGAATGTATGAACAACAAATATCAAAACTATTATGCTGAATTAAATGTATGTAGGCATTCATAAAGCAATATACAATACTGGGAACTGGTTTCAGTCGATCAGCAGTAATACTGGTTTTATCTGTCATTTCTGCAAGATATGTCAATGAATTAATGTCTACTGTCAACATAAAAACACATCCTTTACTTACTTTCACTTCTAAGATGCATACTTTCAAATTTCCTCTTTTCTCAAATCTCCAGTATGTATGTATAATATGAAGGTGTAGTAGAGTTACAAAAAAATATTAAGAGAATAGATAGATTACACCTTATCTTTATCTAAGAAAACCAGGGGCTCTAAGTAGTGTTTGTAAACTAAATCAGCTGTTTAAAGTAGACACAGCTGGTGTTTGTCAACAAAAACTAGTTTGGAAGAGCAATGGCTGATGCTTTGTCGTAGTAAACATGAGGGGGCAGGTGACCCCTGGGGCCTAGCACAGGTCCTGGAGCGGGAAGCCTTGTTATGAAACACTTGGCAATGACATATTGCATCATCACCAATGACAGAGTACTCGCCAGATAAAATGACGCTAATTTCGTGACACTACTGGGTTTCGCAACAGCAGCTATCTCAAGGAAACCCCAGCTCGCAAGGCGACATCGACCTCCGTTTAACACAGAACCAGGGTCATCCAGCCCCCTGTGTGGGCGGAACTAAGATACTTACGTGCAATCCTGATTAAATTGAACGTATATTCCTCCTGCATTTGTTCCCTCTGTGTTTTGACCTCCTCCCAAACTCATTGGAACGTATGGAGTGCACGGGTTTCACTAAAACCTAATGGCTACACACGACATACACACAACACGATAGTTTTATTGAACACGAAATAGTCAATCACTGAAGTATGTAATAGTTCTAGTATTTGTTAATTTTTATTCGCTACAAAAAGTAATTTTTTGACACAAAGAACGACCTTGCTTGCTTCTAAAAAACAAGCCCCCTCCCGCGCAGCGCACTATAGACAACAAAAAAACGTAATCCAACCAAAATCGCCTGATGTTTGCAGTCCAATTAAAAATATTGCCTTTTCGGAATTCAGCTATAAATATTTTAATAACAGAAAAATTGTGCAGATTGCAATGCAAATATAAAGTTTGCAAAATTTTATTCAAATGGCGCAATAGTTTAAATTCATAGAACTTTAATGCAAATTGATTGAAAATAGTACAATCCAAGTCCAATAAATAATTTTAACTTTCAAATCTTTCAACGTCAAATATGTACAAACATGACAGTGATACTAACATGACTTGGCATATGACATTGACAACATCAAAAAGTCGAAAACATATGATATGTTTTTCAGGTTATTTTCTTGGTAAACATTACGTTGCTGTGTGCTTCAAATATTTTTTAATTAAGATTGAAACCCCATCCTAATAATAAAAGCTGATGCTTGTTTTGATTTTATATCAGTACCCAGATTGTACAAGTATTATTTTTATAATTTCAAACACGTGTAGTGGCACTGTTGAAAACTTGGGCTTCAAAAACGTTTAGGTCAGCATGGGACGAAAAATACCAGCAAAGAAGCACCGTGGTGTTAAAGATCCTCTGGTGCAACTAGCGAGGCGGGAAAAAATGTAAATAACTACATCGTTAGACGAAAAAAATGTGTATGAAAATTTAATAATACCAAAACAAACACCTTTTTACAGACTAAAATCAAAAATAAATGCTCCGCCAAAGGACCCCGATGAACAGCCTATCCCGAAATCTCTAACAAGACTGTTTGCGTTTCAAAATAAGGATAAAGCAGAAGAGAAACCCAAAAAGAAAAATCTGAAAAGGTTACAGCACCATGGTAATCACCTTACTATTATTCTGAATTTTGGTCCTACCTATAAAAGTGTTATGCTATGTATTTATTTGCTGCATAACACTCCATTGTTATGTATGCACAAATGTACATAAATTTAACACCAAGTTTCTTGAACTCAACAAAGTTTCCCCTCCATAATAATTCCATGATCAAACATAATTTAGTTCATTTGAAACCCTTCTTATTTTTCTGGCCAAAACAAGTGGCAAAATAAGAAGTATTTCCAGAATTGTTATAAAATTCATTTACAGTTTCTTATTTCTACACAATAGTTTCTATATTTGTGACATTAAAAATGCTAGTTAGGTTTTGGTTCAACTGCACTTTGTTTATTAAACATGCATTTTTCAGAGAACAACAAGAGCGGGGTTGGAGACAATCCCATATCAAGGCTACACAAGCTGCCGGGTGAGTCGGGCCGCGGGTTCTCTCTGCGCATCAACAGTGCCATTAAAGCATTGCATGGAGAGGTCACCGAAAATGATTACTATCCGGTAAGTTTATTTTTGTACAACTAAGTTGACAAACACGCATACGGCCCACCTGATGGGAAGCGATTACCGTAGCCTATGGACACCTGCAATACCAAAGGCATCACAAGCGCGTTGCCGACCCTTTAAAACTTTTAAAACACCCTTTTTGAAGAACCCCATGCTATAGTCCTTAGGGAAAACCTCAGCAGGGAGAACATTCCATAGCCTGAGTGTTCGCGGGAGGAAGTTCCTCTGAAACCGAGCGGTGCGCGACCACCCAGGCTCTAAGGTGTGAGGATGAACTCTCTACCTATGGCGAGCAGTGCGATGGTAGAATGTAGCTGTTGGCATGATGTCAAACAGTTCTTCAGAGCATACCCCATTATACAAGCGGTAGAACACGCACAATGAGGAGAAGTCTCTCCTCAGACTTAAGGGCTCAATACCGCTTGTGAGCTTGGGATTGTCAACAATTCTCACAGCACGTCTTTGGATCGAATCAAGGGGTCCAAGCTAGTATCCAGGTGCTCCTGCCCAGAGGTGACAGCAATACTCCATGTGAGGCCGGACTTGTGACTTATGAAGAAGGAGTTGCTGGCCTGCACTGAAGTATGACTTCGCTCTGTTCAGCACACTGAGCTTTTTGGATGCCAGCTTGGCCTTATCTTCCAGGTGACGACGGAACTGGATGTCACTGGAGATGTCGATACCCAGGATCCCAATGCTCTTGGAAGTAGTATACAAGAGAGCTCTAGTGGTAGCGGCCCGCCTTCCTGACCGAAGGAGGTTGGTTCAAATCCAGTTGTGTACCAATGAGTTTTTCTGCTGAAAAATGTATGTGCACTATGCCAGTACTCTCAAAACGGTGAAGGAAAACATCGCGAGGAAACCGGCGTGTCGTTGAACCTAAAAAAGCTCGAGCAAAACGTGTCAAGGGTCACTCAATAAGGGCTTGCGGCCTACTTGCAAAAAAAATGCACATCAAGTGCGGATGATAAAATTTGCCAATTTTTAAGTAGTATACAAAAAGCATAGACATAGACATTTATATATTTACTACATAAGAACACATAAACCAGTAAAAATAAGGACACTAAAAGAAGAAAGATACAAATAGATACATTGATACTGGAGAAGTGCGTTGTGTTTCTGAGTGCTACTGCAGCATCTACTTTATGCTGGGGAAAGGTCCTTTGGTACTCATTGAATATCTGCAGAGGAAACTGCTGCCCAATTTAATTTTACAATATAAAGGCAATGCATTGGTCTTCATTTATGTTTTATATATTCTTACTTCAACAGTGTTATAAGTAAATACGCATTTCTGGTTTGCAAAGTTCAAATATTCTTAAACCAGTTCAATTTCAAATTATTTTTTTTCAATATCCGCTTTGAGCCATAACTATTTGTAAACCAAATTTGCTATATCTTAGACAAATCCAGAGAAAAGGGGTATGGGTAACTGGAGTTGCAAGTCTACTTTACCAATTATTTTTAGCTAAGTTCTTATAACACTACCGAGTCAATTTTCCCATTTAACTCCTCCCCATCTAAAGGTTGTTATAATTTCATCAGTATGTAGGTAATTCGTATTTAAATATAATTTCTAAAAATACAATAAAAAAATACGGAGCAAAGTTTGGTCATACCAGCTTGTGTAATTTTAATGCTGACTGTACCATTTGGAGTATTTTTATGTGACGCTATGTACTAAATTTGTAGCAGGAGCAAGACGAGGATGATGTGAAAGGGGAGCGGATGGCTGACTTCAAGGAGTACCGCGCCAAGAAGATCCGGCGTGCCACCGGCGGCCGCCGCCCGGAGCCCAAGGAGGTTAAACTCACGCGCACGCAGAAACAGGCGCTCAAGAAGAAGGCTAGGCAGGAGAAGGATCAAGAGGTAATACATCTTACTTTTTATAAGTTTTACATACTTACCCCATTACTTACAAGCATTTTTAAAAGATAATCAGTGTTTAAGCAACTGTGGTAATGTCAAACAGTGACGGGGCGAACTTTAAGCAGTGCGTCACACCTATATAAGCAACGTTTGTAAGTAAGACCATAACTTCTAAACTAAGCTAGAACTACTATGTTTGCTTTGATACCAAAAAATACATCAATAAGAGTTATTATTTATTTAAAGTAAGTAAAGTTCTCGGCTGAATGCAAAATCCTAGAATGAACGTGAGAAATTTCTTCTTCTAGGCATGAGTCCGTAGTGGAAATGACCTGTGAAGGAATTCGATTTTTATTGGCCGTGGTAACTGCTCCATATTATGTGGACATCATTCTAGCGAATCCATTTTCTTCTTTGGGAATATTTTATCCCAAACACAGACGGTTAGAGATAAATCACTTACTACAGTGTTTAAAATATTTGTTTGTTCCAGACATTGAAAGAGCGGCAAGAAGTAGTGTACGAGAGAGTGTCGTTCGGTGACATATCTCACGCGCCGCCGACACTAACCTTCAAGAATAAGAGACTGGAGGCCACTGCTGGTGCTCCCAGGGTAAGCATCGAACCTACTATACAAGGATTTGGATTGTGATTTTACTATGTACAGTGGCGGTATGAAAATGTTCGTCAGTTTTCAACTTGATTCGTTCAACGTATCATGAGCACATTATTACCTTTTAAAACTGAATAGACAGAATACACCCATAAGTAAACGTCACAAATTATGTCAAAATGTGTTCATGATCAAAGCACTGGTGCAAGCGAAAACCGACTCTAAGGTGACGAACATTTTCATACCGCGACTGTATTAATCGCACTCACAGTTTGCGAGCCCCTTTTCCGAGAAGATTTTTGATCAAGTTACGATGACTAAACATTTATTTATTTGATGAAAATACATTTATTTGACATAAGTAAGACAAATAAAACAAACAAAACACACAGAACGGACAACTGAAAGCAGGCAGGCTACCTAAGAAGGTAATAACTCTTGTATCTCCACACAAAACCTACTTCAAACTCCATTTTAAAGAAAACTAACTAAACAACTGTTAAATGTTCCAGCCTGGACGTCGCGACCTCCTCCTAACAAAGCTCCTGACCAGCTCGACCACAAGTCCCAAGCCCAAGAGCACGAGTAAGCCGGCCTCCGCCGCCGATGCGATGCGGCGAGAACGCGCAAGGCTTGACGCCGTGCAGGCTTATAGAGACCTCAAGGCCAGTAGGCTGAAGAGCAATAATAAAAATACATGATTAGAACAACTTCTTTTTAATATATTTTACGTCACAAAACACCTTATGATACCTTAGCTGATGTGAGGCCTCCTGATCAAAAAAACTAGGTAGCAAAATGTCCAACAGAGCAAAAGGCCTAATGACAGTAAGACTAATTAGCAAAACATCCAACTGTAAGATTATCTGTATAGCAGAACGTCTAGGTAGCAAAACGTTATGTACACTCATGATAGAAAGTAAAAGTACATAATTTGAAATTTAATTTATTTCATGAATATAACTTATGTTAAAAAGCTAGTATCCTCTTAAATATTGTATTTGTATTCTTGAACGGTGATGGAACAATCCACTGCAGTCATTGGCAGACCATTATGGCTTTTCTAATTCTTCTTCTTGTCGTGATAAAGAACTTCTTTCCGTGCACTTCACAACAACATTCTTTGAGAAAAAGAGGTAGCCCACCTGATATTTTATCAATTTCATGAGTGACTTCAGGGTTGCTATTCAATAAATTTCAGAGATTCACTATAACTAAACTGTAACGATAGCTTCAATTATGTGAAGTTAAAATCTGGTGAAACCGATTTTGATGAAATTTCTATGGGACCAATCTGGAAGTAAAACCTTCCAGATTTTTATTTCAAGTTTTGTGATAATGATAACAAATATAAAAAATACAACAAAAACCTCCTTTTTTATTTTTAGTCGGTAAAAACTTTACTACTCCCAAACGAACAAGCTCACAAACGAACTTTCATTAAAAATATAGGTACAGAATCTATTTGGCCGACCCACCAACCGCCCGGTTGTTACTTGATGGACCGACGACTGTCGCGGCGCCTACTATTTTACTAATAGCAAACACATTTGCTTGAGATAACACCAAATTGAAAATCGATGGAGGAGTTGGCTCAGAATCGTTCTTCCTGCATTTTCAGCAGTGGACTTTTTTTTTTTTTATGGAACAAGCATATGGCCCACCTGATGTTAAGTGGTAACCATCGCCTATAACAAAGCAATGCCTCGTAGGTCACGCACGTCAGGAACGTGCCCTACGATGCACTGCCCTGCGTCCATCAACTGGAGGCATACAGATATTCAGCCTCACGTGCCAGTAATTACACCGGCACCACACCCTTCAAACTGAAACACAGCAATGCTGCTTCACGGCAGAAATAGGCATGGTGGTAGTACTTCCCCGGACGAGCCCATCACAAAACAGCTCTACTACTACAACAAAGAGCTCTACTACTACACTTCAAGCAGATCATGAGTATGAGGTGTTTTATCGTGTTAAACTGTAAAATTTCCCATGATCCCAAAAGTTATCCCCTGAGTAGTATTTGAACCCACGACCCTCCCCTTGATACTGTTATTTTTTATTGTAAATACTTATCGTGACAACGAATAATACCTACTTACGTTCATAAGTAGGTATTATTCGTTGTCACGATCTTGTTTCAATTTACATTCATGTTTTGCATGTGCGTAATTCTGTTAATCCATTTCAGCGGTTTAATCTATTATGATACGCGTCTATTTGCATACAAACGAGCTCGTAGGCGTACTATGTAATATGGTAATACTTACACATTGAAATATGAGATCGCGTTTCCGCTGTTCGTCTTTTTACTTAATTAGGTAGGTCCTTAAAGCCATGATCGATCAAGGGCATTTGCCCGCATCACCTTGAATCGAGAAATATTGGAAACGAGAAATGCTCAGTCTGTCTCCTAGTGGTATAGCTATTAGTAGTAGGTAGTAGAGCTATTTATGAGTGATACTTAGTTTGCCCGAGGAAGTATACTCTACCACAACTAGTTCTGCTGCCAAGCAGTGTGATCGCATTACTGTGCCCGAGTAACAAGCACACAAGACTTTTCGTCTTGTGTGCTTGTAACTCGTCCTTTACGTTCGGCGTCGCGTCGCAGAGATGGACGCAGTCATAAAACAGAAAAAACGTTTCAAGGATGCAGTACAATGCATATGGCACCTCCTCAGTGGACGTGCTCTCTGATGTACATTGTTGATGTACACTGATACAGTTGTTATTGGCAGAGGTGCCTACCAGCTTATCATTGTGTTGTGCCCTGTTTCAAGCGATTTTACGGTGCCTGTAAGAGAATGCAGGAAAATAGATATCCCACAAAGCCCTAATCAGCTCCTGATATAACTTTTTGCAACTGTGGCCCTGCTGCAGCATACCTAAATAGAAGCTACACGTACCTACTCTAATTTTCACGTGGATAGGAGGTGCATACTTCATATTACCTTCAAATCAAATACAACAAGGTCAAGAAATTGCAAAAAAAATTCTTTCGATATGCTCACGATTACGGAAGTGGGTAGAATAGAACTGTAAGTATATCGAGAGATTAGATACCTAGGCTACCTACATCCTAATCTCAGTCTCAGCTGACCTAATGAAGGTTGCTACGAATACGGAACCTACAGACTACATTATACCTAACTAAAACATTAAAAAAAAAACATTTTATTGCCTCGTTACAAGCCAAGAACGACATTATTATAACTAAATACGAGAACAATGGGTATAAATTTTGCTAGCTGTATATATCAAATCGGCTCATAAATGACGAAGTCATGCGATATCAAACAATACAACCGAATTGAGCACCTCCTCCTTTTTTAAATGAAGTCGGTTAAAAAATACGTCAGTCGAAGTCGCGGGTCGGAAATTGATTGGACTGGAACAAGATCGTGGTAGGTGGCACAAAGGGATTGTGCCATCTACCACGATCTTGCTCCAGGCTCACAGTGGATGGAGTCCGGCTGTGGATGATGATGATTTTATTTAGAAAGCAGAAGATATTGTGTCATATCACTCAGTCATTATTTGCTCAGCACTTGTACATTCCGCAGCATTGTCTTTCTGTTTACTGCGCCATTGAGCACACACTGACACTGTGTCTATCGTATCGTATTGTAACACTATGCCACTCCAATACCTTTGTACGTACCTACTGTAGGTAGGAAAGGTAATTTTGACGATGTCGTACATTCATCTGCAGCATGATTCTTAAGATTATTTTATCTCTTCCACGCACCTGTTCAAAAAAAAACTAACAGTTTGGTCAACAGAACTGTTCAATCAAACTATTGGGAACAAACAACGCAATCACCTCGTTAGTAACATGAGTACCTACCTATACTATCCACCCAATGGTTTTCTAGTAGAGATACAATATCTACAAATTATTACGTTTTTATGTATAATTGTCTGTACTTACCTATAACGTATTTTCTATCTATCTTTCTAGGTAATTAAATAGCATAGATAGGTACTTTGGTTATCATGGGTTATGCTAATAATTTCTGCCCTTCACTTCAGTATTTTTCCACTTAATTAATAATGGGAGTGTAAATTAACTTGACTGAGCCCTGCTGAAATACCTTAAATCTCCAACGGAATTGTTTGATATAAGGGCAGAAGAAGATTTTGTAGCGACTAAGGTATCGTTCGCGAGTTAGGCAGGTGCATGCATATTTATAAGCTGTATGCAAATGATCTTATGTAAGAAACTCGATTTTATTCATCACAATATTGTACCTAACTATAGGTAGTTAGGTACAGTGAATGACGGAAGTTTATTATCAATTAATTAATGATAAGAAATAATAATAAAATTCGATGAATATTTGAAGACTTGCCTTTGCTGATAATAGTTTCGAAAAGGCATTTGCGATTTATCAACTAAAAGAAGAAAAACTAAAACTGTCGTTCAACTTACGTCATTGATTGTAATTAGTCTACCTAAGCCTTGCTACGTTGATTCCGTATTTTTGTCTAAGTAGAGTAGATATTTCTAGGCTTGGAATTGGCGCTTAGCTTAGATTCACCTATCTAGTCTAGGTTTCAAATAATCCTGGTGATTTTTTAACTTAAAATGGCCCGTATTTATGAAGACGAACAGTTCCCACACTCTGGCTCAATTTTGTTTTCTTAAAACACCTGAAATGCGTCTACAGTGATAGGTCTAAGTGATGTAGACCCTCTTTTTAAACGCCCCGTAGCGTTGGCTACGAGTGCTACGGAAATGCTACGGGACGTCCTATCAAAAAAATAAAAAAAATGTTTTTAATTTGAATTTTGATCTTTTGTACCATAGAACCAAGGTAAAAGTAATGAAGGAGCACCAAGATCACCGATATAGCTCGTAGAATTAGTAAGTTGAAGTGGCAATGGGCAGGTCATACACCTCGACGAACCGACAGCCGTTGGGAATAAAAGTTCTCGAATGGCGATCACGAACCGGAAGACGATACATAGGGCGCCCACCCACCAAATGGACCGACGATATTGTTAAGATCGCGGGAAATCCGTGGGTTAAAACGGGTCAGAAACATTCTTCCTGGAAATGTGTAGGGGAGGCTTATGTCAGCAGCGGACTTCTTCAGGCTGATGCTGATGATGATGACTTACCCTTAGAACTCCTTAGGTGAGAAGCAGTTGCCTTGGTCTTAAGGCCTTGCAGGTTCGAAGTCTTTGCGTTGAGTGAATCGATTTCTCAAATAGATGGCTGATATAGTAGAAAAAATATCTCGACACGGCATTTCTTACATAATGTGTTATTAATTTGTACCAACTCTACTATAAATAATGATGTTTACATACTTATGCGGTAGGAAACGGACATAGTGTGATAGGAAGGCCACCTCCATAACAATCCACAAACTAGCCGGAAATACGACAGGAATTGATAAAGTGTTTTATTGAAACATACATGAGAAGCTAGAATAGTCAGCAAATTAATAAAATAAGACGTAGAATACACAACACGTTTAAAAATCCCACGATTATTAGTAAACAAATTGCAGAAAGGAATATGATTTGTTATGAAATCTGACGCCAAAGTCACATTCTGTGGTAAGTAAGAGTAGTTTTGCCTCGTGTTTAGTCTTTAGACTCCGTCAAACAGATAATGAATATCAAATTACAAAATAATGAAGCTCAAGGGCAGAAAGCATTCTCAATTGACACAGCTTTACAATTGGAATTCGAATGTATTAAACTATTAAAACTACTTAGTAGGTCTCTCCTTGACCGTAGCACTCTTGACAGTGGTTGTGATGGGGCAGCGCTTGACAACTGTCCAGCACTCCTCTCACACCTTCTTCTGGTGCATTCGTTTAGAGGAACATCTATGGCATTCTATGGAGACCTCTTCAAAGCGCGACACGTGCTCAATGAAGGTGTGACTGATATACGCTGCTTGATGTCAAATTCTCACTAAGTTGGAGTGGCCCCATACTGGAACTTCAATGCTATTTTTATTTCTGTTTTATAAAGGGATCATACAAAAAACCGGTAGGAACCAAGCTATACTTTGTTGCCTGTTCTTCTAGGCAGAATCGCGTGGAGCTGTCACCTGTAGACTCACCCAGTTTTATGACGTTTCATAGTGATCCTTGTAATACAACTGAATATGTAATTTTTGAATTTAAATTTGAATTTGTTCTGGGAGCATGGAAATGTTGGTAGGGAAAAGGTTGTTACGGTAACCTTTCAGAATTTTATGAAAACAGTTTTTAAATGCTACAGGTAGGTCAGGTAGGTGCGATAAAAATACACCAATCTAGTTCCTTTTTGATTGAGTTATTTTGTTGAGGGAGAGCAACAAGGCAAAATTGAATACCTATCAGTCAGTAAAAGTAAAATCAACCCTGAATTGAGTATTATTTCTGTGCCTGAACTCCCTGAACCAATCTCAATACAAATGTCAACTCTATTTATCAAAAGAAAAGTGACTTTCTTTTGATAAATAGAGTTTCCTCGTATTTGTTCCCACAAATCGCTACTTTAGCCGTAAAAACTCACAAAAACTAAGCGGTTAATAGAATTTAATCATCCTTCATTATTTCTCGAAAGACAAAAACTGCTTTTTCCTTAGATTGTATTATGGAAAATCCAAGACTCAATACGTATTTACATAACTAGGATGTCTATAGTAGTTTAACACCTTAGAATAACCTACTATTACTTCTCGAGAAAGGTGGTGTATTCCTCTGATCTTGCAAGCGTCATTGAGTACCTACCTTTGTTATATATTGATGGAAAGCGTCTACAGGCAACGGTGATCGCTTTCCACCAGCTGGACCGTAAGCTTGTTTGTTTACGTTCTTCTTCCCTTATCGTACTTTATTGGGAATCGGCGTAAAAGGTCTTCCTACTCCATTCCCCTCTATCAGCCGTCATCTCTGCATTCACTCCTCTCTTATCCATGTCATCTTAAGTTCAACCATGTTTATACTTGCCTACGTTAGCTTTTGCTTTTTTACTTACACTGTAGAAAAACAGAAATATGAGCACAATTGTCTTTTGAAAAGGCAGGCAGGCCTCTGGTGTTGCAGGTGTTTGGGTGACGGTGACTGTTTTCCATTAGGTGGCCCGTTTGTCCGTCTGCTTTGTAGAATAACTGACCACCCCACTTCAAATGGAGAGCGAAGACTCCAGTATAAGTCCAGTATAACAAATAACGTATTTTTCCCATGAACAGAAAATTATAATTTTGCTTTCCGCATCGCAAATCTATTTATATAATTTGTTATCTCGATGCTCCATATTTAATTACTCATTTAATACACAGCCTTGAGCAGGGAGAATTCAGTTTTTTTATATACCTACCTATCTTCTTAGAAGGTATTCGAGGTTATTGATATAGGTATACCTACTTCTAGCGCAGACTGCAAGATATCGATGACATAGATACCGTGTAGTAAATTCGCTGGTTCACTTGTTATTGTTACATTGTCAAACGTAGAGTACTTGTCTATCTATGCGTGTTACGTGTCACCATAATGTATGGAGCTCACTTTTTTACCACCCGGAATCACATGACTCCACCACACACATAGGGTCAAACTGTACATAGTCGCATACTTCATCATCGTACACATTACTAAGAGCAGCTATTTATTTATTATTATTTATTTATTTCATCTTTCATTCTATGCTTTAGTTGAGTCACCAAATATAACTAAAGTAAATAAACTAGTGAAACCCTTGTGACTTTGTTCGCCTATTTGTTTTTTAACATTGTTGTCGTTGTCGCATAACTTCGTCATTAAGTATCTATTAGCTCTGGGTTTAAGTTAGTGTGAGTGTTTACCAGTGCCGACTATGTGTGTGACGTTTTGACGTAGGATTTATTTAGTCAACACTCACACAGACTCAAACTCAGAACCAGAGACAGAGCCAGACAGAGCTCATGGTAGGCCTTCAGGAGCCGATTTGTTAAATTATTTTTTTAATCTGGAATTTTCCAGATTGGTCCCATAGAAATTTCAACAAAATCGATTCAGCAGTTAGGCCTTGAAGTCGGTTTCTCAAGTTTAAAAAAAAAATATTATTCATACATCCCATAAAAGGATGAGTTTGGTAAACCCTTTCTTAGTGCACCCCTACTCCCTACCAGAAATCAACCCTCCAAATTTTATAATCATCATTAGCCTATAGCATTCCACTGCTGGACGTAGGTCTCTCCCAAGACGCGCCACAGAGCCCGGTCTTCGGCTCTTCACCTCCAGTGCTTGCTACATTTCACAGATCATGATTTCACAGAATTAGTTTGTCGTTTTGACGTGACAACGTCTTATAATTCGATGGAGCCGGCTGCACGCACGAAAAAACATGACTCATGCGACGTTACATCGCTCAGAGGCGCTCTATTTAAGGCTTGAAGTGCAAGCGAGAGCGTGGAACGAGCGACAAAGAGGCACGCACGGCCTCCGCGTTCGGCAGCGTTCGACATCTGTCTCTCTCCTACTTGAGTGAGCGATGCGTCCGCGTGGACAGCTGTATGACGTTGTCACGTTCAACTATCGTCAGTAAACCGACTTTACAGACAACCGATTTTTTTAAATAACTGCTTAGATACCGAAGCGTAGTCCATATGTAGCCTAACCCTCAAAGAACAATACTATTATATCATGCAAGCGGTGTTGAATTCAACTCTGTTTTCTTGATTCCACAGATTGTATGTCGCAGGCACTAGTAGCATGCTAATGGATGAATTATTTAAAGTGTCTACGCGAATTCAATTGTACTTTTATTAGTTCGTTTTGTATTCATTATTATTGAGTAGTACCAATTTATAGCTCTATCATTAGCCGTCTGCCCAAACTGTAGGCCTATATACCACAAGCTCTGTCTGGCTCTGGTTTTGAGTCTGTGTGAGTGTTGACTAAATAAATCCTACGTCGAAATGTCACACATACAGTATAATACACTGGTGAACACTCACACAGACTCAAAACCAGAGCCAAAGACTGAGCCAGATAGAGCTTGTGGTAGACCTACTGAATGAGGAAGCTGTGGAAATATTAGGTACTACAGCAAAACATAAGTCTTATAAAATCGTTGTTTTGTTTATTACGGCTAAGTTTTGATTCAAATCTACTATGATTGCTTTAATTATGCTTTAAATATTTCTAGAATTTGCGATTTCTTTATGAGGAGCTTCCTCATGTATGAGGATGCATGCACATACAAAATAGATATTTACATGATGCAATGTATGAATTAATTCAAAACAATTCAAACTTGCAAAGTAATATTAAAATGAAGTTGGACAGGATACATTGCATGACGTGGAGATGACAGGTGGAGTAAGACAGCAACCAAATGGTGGCCAAGAACCGGCTACAGAAGCGTAGGTATAGGGCGCCCTGCAGCAAGATGGATGGACAACATAGTCAAAGTTGCGGGGCGAAATGGGTTAGACAGGCACAGAATCGAGGTAGACGACAAAAACTAAGGGAGGCCTATACCCAGCAGTGGGAGAAGTCTGGGGGGCAATTCTAGACCAGTGACTTTTTTGTCACGGTAGATATACAGGGTGTCCCATAAGTCAACGTCCAGCCGAAAACGGGTGATGCGCCAAGTCATGACAGATACCAGAAAAATATAAAAAAAAATATTTGTTATGTAACTTTCGAGTTATGAGTATTTATAAAAAACAGAAAAAATTGACACTCTGTGATGATCTTTTAAGTCCTGTGACTACAAATATTAACTTTTCATGAAACTTTTTTCTGCAACGTAAGCATGAATAACTCTTCTGTAAAATACAATTCAAAATTAAGCCATAACTGCCTCAGTTTTTAATGAAATCGTGGAGTTTTGGCCAACGTTTCATTTCAGATAATTACATCACCCAACTTTAACCGTCTGTACCGCAAAAAAAATGTACCACACTATCATGGCATGTAACTTTAAAAATTGGCGCATTTATCCAGGATTCCAAAATGGTAAAATACTTGCTAGAGTACTCCTTAGTTTTGGAAATAAAAAATGTTTTTCAACTAAACCGGATTTCCTATCAATTTTATTTCAATAGATAAAATGTTTGTACCCTTTAAATGATGGACTTAAAATGCCTACGCTGTGTTTTTAAGTGACTCACAATTTACAGATACAAGTAAATACCATTTCGACAATGCAAGTAAACAGATAGAGCCACCATCTTGTCGAAAGAGTAATAACCATGGGTGTTCAAGTAATTTGTTAGTTTTAGGTGAAAGTTTGAAATAAAATTCAATCATAGGATTTCTTCAATCTTGATTTTAATCTAAAGCTCTACATTTCCTTAAAAAAAATCAGCTGTCTGTAAAGTCAGTTAACTGACGACAGTTGAACGTTTCAACGTCATACAGCTGTCCACGCAGACGCATCGCTCACTCAAGTAGGAGAGAGACCGATGTCGAACGCTGCCGAACGCGGAGGCCGATTGTGCCTCTTTGTCGCTCGTTCCGCGCTCTCACTTGCACTTCAAGTATTAAATGGAACGCCTCAGAGCGAGGTAACGCCGAATGAGTCATGTTTTTTCGTACGAGCAGCCGGCTCCATCGAATTATAAAACGTTGTCACGTCAAAAACCATGTAATAAGTCCGGCGACGGGCGAAGGCAAACTTTAGATTAAAATCACGATTGAAGTAATCCTATGATTGAATTTTATTTCAAACTTTTACCTAAAACTAACAAATTACTTGAACACCCATGGTTATTACTTTTTCGACAAGATGGTGGATCTATCTGTTTACTTGCATTGTCGAAATGGAATTTACTTGTACCTGTGAATTGTGAGTCACTTAAAAACACAGCGTAGGCATTTTAAGTCCATCATTTAATGGGTACAAACATTTTATCTATTGAAATAAAATTGATTGGAAATCCGGTTTAGTTGGAAAAACATTTTTTATTTCCAAAACCAAGGAGTACTCTAGCAAGTATTTTACCATTTTGGAATCCTGGATAAATGCGCCAATTTTTAAAGTTACATGCCATGATAGTGTAGTACATTTTTTTTTGCGGTACAGACGGTTAAAGTTGGGTGATGTAATTATCTGAAATGAAACGTTGGCCAAAACTCCACGATTTCATTGAAAACTGAGGCAGTTATGGCTTAATTTTGAATTGTATTTTACAGAAGGGTTATTCATGCTTACGTTGCAGAAAAAAGTTTCATGAAAAGTTAATATTTGTAGTCACAGGACTTAAAAGATCATCACAGGGTGTCAGTTTTTTCTGTTTTTTATAAATACTCATAACTCGAAAGTTACATAACAAATATTTTTTTTTATATTTTTCTGGTATCTGTCATGACTTGGCGCATCACCCGTTTTCGGCTGGACGTTGACTTATGGGACACCCTGTATATCACAAGAACTGTCAAATTTAAATAGACATGACATTTTCAATAGATATCGTATTCCAGCAATATCACTATAGACATTTATCGAGCGAAGGCCGTTAGATATGTGTCGAGTGGTGAGTAGTAGTCGACATTGACATCTCTAATATACTTTGGGTGACTTTGGGGTTTTTTTTCTTTCGGTCCTTGGAGCAGGCTAGAGTACCAAGACCATACCACCTTGTCTTACTTTTTGATAAAAAGTCAATGATGTTTACTTGTTTGTAGGGGATACAAGTTGGGAGCGAGAACGCGAATAATACTTTCTCATATACCTACAATAAGTGAGGAGTGATTGAATTTAGCTCGTACTTAGTAATTATTCAATGGCGCAGTTAGAAGAGCAGTCAATCAGACAGTCAACGTCTATACTTGTATCCGGGGTTCAAGCTTCGAGAGAAATATTCTTTTTGCATTGAATGGCCATCTAGTTGATAACCTTTGAATAAAAAATTCAAGTCATCGGAGTCATTCTCTTGAGTGTAATGATCCTGACAATGACATATCTACAACACTTCATAGACAACTGACCATAGATTGCAAACAACAAAGTTTACAGTTTTATGGTACATAACGTTCCGTGTGTTTCCGGAATTAATTATTGTAACTAACATTTTGTGCGAAAAGTCCATTGATTACTATCAAATGAAAATGAATCTATTATAAACAACAACAAGAACGCATTATAAACGCCGTTTAATAGGAAATATGTTTATTTGAAGACAATAATAAAGTTAGTGCTATCGAACTATTCTATCGATAGAAACGGAACGTAGATAAACATGAACAACAACGGGATAGTCTGTGGAAGTTCTAAGAATGAACCTTCTTTCTGACATCTCTATAGTAAAAGTCTAACGTAAAAGTCTAACGGTGGCTAGAATACGCATTTTAGCGCGGTTCGATATTATCTTCGACAAATTTGGTGATATGACACTGCTTTCGCGACATTTCAAATCTCTATTTCGAGCGCTAATCTCTAAAAGTCTAGAATTGGCCCCCTGGCTGTGGATGATGATGAATAAGAATGCTCTTCTCATAGTACAATCGTTTAGTTTAATAAACAAACGTGCTTCAAATTGTAGTTATTTACCTGTTGATAGTAGGTAGTACATGACAGCCACATGCACATGCTTTCTGAGAATTTACCCACGATTGCATAGATATTTGAGTACCTAAGTTAAGTTACCTTTTAACAAGGGAATTATGCCCACTCGGCTTAGCTTTTGTTGCAATATAAATCTAGAACCTTTGTGTAAAAACTATATCACTAAAAATCAAGGGAATTACGTATGTGATTAATAGTACATTGTTACCCGAGTGTTGAAAGTCACGTTTTTTGAGTCCCGAGACGGGTTTGGCGCCAGAGGGTTAGCGAGGGCGCCAATGGAGCTTGAGGGACTTAAAAGACTTTCACCCGAGGTAAACACTGTGCTTTTCATTACGAATACAAGGAAAGTAAAAATAAAAACATGAAAGAAAAATGAGTGAAAATGAAGATTGAATTGCCGCCTTCCCGGTTTTTTTTTTCTTTTTCTCTGGCGGGCCTTCGGCTACGGCTCGCCAGCATTATTCAGCCATTATTTTCATTCTCATAATTTAAAAAATGGTAAATTGTTTGCTAAAATCTATGTTATTTTAAAAAATAGTTGAAGCTATATATTAATCAAGTAATTTAGAAGATATATTATTTATTTAATACTATCTTTATGTTATTTAAATTTAAATTTTACATTGCGCTCTAATTTGACTTTTTAAACTTCTTACCGTTGTAATGGGTTCCTACTAACTGAATAAAAACTAACCTACTTGCTGAATAAAAAGTTGGAATTTGGTTCAACGACCTCCTTGCAGTTAGAAAGACTTTAGAAAGTTGGAACATGGTTGAATAAAATAGAGCTTGTTTTTTTTATAATTTGACAGCTGTCAGTAGAAAGCGATTCTCCCTAGGGCTGAAAGTTTTACTTTCTATTAGGCCCCTCAGGCAACTTCAGACCTACTTTCAGAGTATGAGTAATGAAAAACACATTTTTGACGTGACAACGTCTTATAATTCGATGGAGCCGGCTGCACGCACGAAAAAACATGACTCATGCGGCGTTACCTCGCTCTGAGGCGTTCCATTTAAGGCTTGAAGTGCAAGCGAGAGCGCGGAACGAGCGACAAAGAGGCACGCACGGCCTACGCGTTGAATAAAATAGAGCTTGTTTTTTTTATAATTTGACAGCTGTCAGTAGAAAGCGATTCTCCCTAGGGCTGAAAGTTTTACTTTCTATTAGGCCCCTCAGGCAACTTCAGACCTACTTTCAGAGTATGAGTAATGAAAAACACATTTTTGACGTGACAACGTCTTATAATTCGATGGAGCCGGCTGCACGCACGAAAAAACATGACTCATGCGGCGTTACCTCGCTCTGAGGCGTTCCATTTAAGGCTTGAAGTGCAAGCGAGAGCGCGGAACGAGCGACAAAGAGGCACGCACGGCCTACGCGTTCGACATCTGTCTCTCTCCTACTTGCGTGAGCGATACGTCCGCGTGGACAGCTGTATGACGTTGTCACGTTCAACTATTGTCAGTAAACCGACTTTACAGACAACCGATTTTTTTTTACAATTACCTGATGGAACCAGCATTTTGTATAAATTTAAAAATAAATATCTCATCATTTGCCACCAACCGCTCCGGGCCTTCAGTCCGTTCAGTGTAAGAGTGAGTCAACCTTGGATTGCTAAAATGTTTTTTAGAATAATAGTAATTCACAATATTGTAGGATACCTATTTTGTAAGTCAACAGTCACCTGCCGCTATGCCGTTCATCATTTAGACAGAACAATGAGCGTTTTCAGTGAACGAGATATCAGATTGTAATTTGTGTTACTACTTCTAACCTATAGTTTAATTACCGCACTTAGGATACGTCCTATAGGTGAAGGTGCTCGGTAAAATGATAGGCAGAGGTAGCTCAACATCAGGTGGTCCTGTAAAAAGAATCACTACAAATATTTTCGATTACAAATCGCAATCAAACATTTTTGACAGTTGTTAAACTCAAATATTTGCTGCAAACGTTTGAGTGAATCAACTGTCAAATATTTGATTGAGTGATTAGTTAACCATTAAACGGGATCTTAGTAACTCTCTCTCTCTCTCTCTCTCTTAAAAAGTGGTCCATATTTTGGGGCATAGTTGTCACGTGTATGGGTGAGATAGCTACATTTTTGGCTTGACGACAGGTACCTGCTACGACGTAATAGATGTAGATTTCCAATTTTTTATTCAGAAAGCTTAATCACTTGCTACGCCGTAGCACGCGACATTTTTTCATTTTTATTGGTCAACCAACTTTTATTGTTGCCCACTGTGACGTGTTCTCAATAAGACTCATTGGAATTTCATTGATACGCCACACTGTCAGACGCAGGCATGACAAATAAAACACTCAGTTGGGAAAAGTTGCAACAGTTTAGTAGTAGTAGTAGAGCTCTTTGTGAAGTATTTATTATCAGGGCAAAATTAGCGAACTTATCAACTGGTTTCATGATTTTATAACCTTGAAAGTTACTAATTAACGACGATAAAAAAATATTAAAAACGGTCAGAAAAAAGACGACCTGTTAGAGATTCATGCTGTTTTTTCAGTGTACTTCTATCTCCTTTATTTACAGAGGAGTTAGAGTTAGAAAACATGCTCAGTAGGAGCTCAGCAGCGAGTTAGCTCTATGAACCCCCTTAAGTGCAGCTGATTGTACCTTCTATTTTCAGACGCTGTCCTTCTACACCTTGTATAGCTATGGGGTCAAAGTCTTTGCTGTATAGACTACAGCATTTTGTTATTAATCAATGAACCAACGCCATTAAATAGCACTGTTGATTCGCCGTGATAACAGATAATAGATTGTGTAAGGACCCGTCGTAAAACAATCGTCGGAAGCTATACGCCTTTTTACCATTATGTACTAACTTAATGTCGCAAATGATTATGCAGTGTATGGCCCTGGCACTTTCCTGGTCTCTGTGACAGGTTAATGACTGAAAAGGTTAAAGAACTTATTTAGGTTTTTGTTAAATTGTTAAAGTTTTAGGATGTGCTGATGTTTCGCAAAAAATGCGTCTTTGTCTTATGTGTAGTAGAGCTCTTTTTGAAGGAGTTCACCAGGGAGTATTTCGGACCTATGCTATACCTTTTATATAGCAGTGAAGCTAGTATTGCTGTGATTCAATTTGAACAGGTGCAAGAGACACGTTTAAGTCTCATGATGGTACCACTATAATACCATATCACCCATCAGATGCTTTTTTATGTAACTAGCTGATGGAACAAGCATATGGTCCACCTGATATTAAGTGGTAACCATCGCCTATAACAAAGCATTGTTGTGTAAGTCACGCAGTTCACAAAACGTGTTCTACGGTGCTTTGCCCCGCTTCCATCAACTTGAGGCATACAGATGTTCAGCCTCACGTGCCAGTAATTTCACCCAACACCCTTCAAACGGAAACACAGCAATGCTGCTTCACAGCACAAATAGGCATAGTGGTAGTACTTCCCCGGACGAGCCTTTCACAAAGAGCTCTATCAAAAATTGTTATTGGTACTTCTACTCCTTACTTTGATTTTGATGAAAGCGTTTTGGAAAGTGATTCCCTTGATACGGCACGTGTGAGTGATTAATTTCTATATTACTACCTAGTAATATAAGTACAGTAATCATATAATATATCCCACGTGGAAGTATCTCTAGTCACGCGACGCTTTGCTGTTGGTTTTCGTAAGTTCGACCCTGAGATGATTCATCTTGTGACTGTCACTTCCTTTCATGTCAATGATTTGATCATGTTTTATAGCTGCAACTGGCATCTAACAGTTATTAGATGGAGGTGATAAAATAAAGCGTTTGTGTTTATAATGAAACTACCAATTAATTAAACCTAAGCCCTTGCGCACATTTAAGCGATCTGGTTCTGTGGTGGCCTCTTTTTTGGTGGTCTCTTTTTTTACAATACAACACTGGGGTATGGTCAAAATACTACAAACAACATTTGAGCCTTGCAATATGACAGCGATATTTGACAGAGTTTCTTTGGTCGCCACCACAGAACGTTTAGGTAAATGTGCGCAAGGTGTTGTATGTAGTATACTACATTGTTTGTTTAACATAATAATCATATTATTATGTTAAACAAACAGTATCACAATACATAAGGCTAAAGTAAAAGTTATATCTAACTTTTATTAATTGTGGTACCAACAGCGTTTACCACAGATTATAAAAGTTTTGCATTGTTAAAAAAAGAAAAATAAATATAATGTATCCTGGACGCCATTACGAGTTTATACCATTGTTATTTAAAACTTATACCTACATGTGTAACAATACTATGGCTTTGAGCCGTGCGCTGTGTTTACCCATGAACACGTGCCTTGATATATAGGTACCTAAGATATCATCATTCAGATTTAGTTGGTCGATAAACTCATAAAAAACCGCGTCTTCGAACGGATCTGATAATAGATGCTGTTTTTTTATGAGTGGACAGGTTCTTAGGATCGTATCGTAAAAAATATTATAGCGATAATGTAAAGGTTAATAAATGATCAATTAATGGTCAGATGATGATATTATCTGACGTGAGTTTAAATAATTTGAAGCCATCTGATTCGACAGTAATAGGCAAAGCGTGATTTTTTTTACTGATGTCAATAATATACCTACATAGGTACAGTTATTACTACTGAAAGCAGGCGCAGCTAATGGCATGCGCACACCTAGCCCGCTGGCGATGGCGATCAATGAAAAGCTGTCAAATATCACTGTCAAATTTGACAGCATTTCACTGATCGCGATCGCCAGCGACCTATGTGTGCGCAGGCCTTTAGTTTGTGTAAACTAAAGTTATTTCCATATTTACTTTGACAATCTTTTTTGACAACTTGGAGAGAATTTACGTAAATCGTTTGAGCGTCTACTTTCAATTAGCCAGCAGCGGAGCTAGGGCACGTGAGGTGTTCTGATGACCATAAAAGCAGAGTGGGCGAAGACCACTGAAGTCTGATTGTTAATGAAAGAATAAAGTTAGGAGAAGCAGAAGAGTTTCTAATAGTAAGGGACGGTTTAAGGCCTGCGCACACCTAGGCCGCTGGCGCCGGCGATCAGTGAAACGCTGTTAAATTTGACAGCGATGTTTGACACCGTTTCACTGATCGCTACCGCCAGCGAACTATGTGTGCGCAGGCCTTTACCCGCCTATAATGTTATGTGTAAAATATATCCTAAGTATATCTATCACCTCATACAATATAACGTTATGTGTAAAATATTTGTACTATTGTTTTTATAAATTTTAGAGAAGGAAACGCTTTTCCAACGGATTCTGAGTTTCAAAACTCTCCTTTTTGGGAGTTTCACATTCATAACACATAAGAAGAGTGAATGACGTCAATGACTGGTAGGTAGGACTGTACCTATACCTACCTACATAATAATCTATTTAAATCCGAAAACAACGATAAAATCGTATAACATGATTTTAGAAACGGTTTTATGGAGTTGTTTTGAAATTAATTCAGTTTTGATTTCTATTATATTCCTTGAGAAAGTTCTGTTTTGGAAAAAAGACTTTAGTAGCAAGGTATGTTTGTAAAAATAATAAGTAATTTGTGTTTGCTAAGGCGATGGCGATCAGCTAAACGCTCTCAAATATGACAGCAATATTTGACAGCGTTTCAGTTTATCGCCACCGCCATCGCCTAGATGTGCGCAGGCCTTTAGTGCTCTCGTAGAGAGTATTATGTACATTCCTTGCTTTAGTGAGTCAAAGAGTGTCACGAGATCAAAGAGTCAAATTGCAGAAATTCAGTACGCTTGGCAAATATAATCATCTCGTCAGGTAAAGGTTATATTTTTGAACTCTCAATTCCCCCGACTGAAAAGGGATGTTCTTAGTTATCTATGTTACCTCGTAGCTCCGAAACCAATGCTTCGATTTGAATGGGTTTTTTTGTTAGATAGCTGATAGCTCTGATTTAGTTCTTTAATAGGCTAAAAAACTAAAACGAGCTTGTGGTAGGCCACAAGCTCCGTCTGGCTCTGTCTCTGGCTTTGGTTTTGAGTCTTTGTAAGTGCTCACTAGTGTATTATACAGTGTGTGTGACGTTTCGACGTAGGATTTATTTAGTCAACACTCATACAGACTCAAAACCAGAGCTAGAGACAGAGCCAGACAAAACTTGTGGTAGGCCTAGTTAGCTTATTTGGGATCTGTGGATCCGTTTATATGTTCTGTAAGTTTGTAAGGTATAACTTTGTTACTTCGTAGAAGAGTGCCGAATTTCTGGAGGGTGTTGGTCGTAATCTCCCACGGTGACCGGCCGGCTTGGGAGATTAGAAGAAGAAGTATGCTGGGATACCGAAAACAAGACAGAAAAAAGCAACAACTTTGAGAAGCATAACGAAATTAGAAGATGTGGGAACAAAAACCAAAATCCAAAAATGGAGGTGGACAGGGCACATGCTCCGCGAAAAGTCCGAAAAATGGACTAACTACCTAACCAACTGGACCCCTCGTGTATGCACTAAAAGAAAGCAAGGAAGACAACGAAAACGATGGGCAGATGACCACAGACAAGCTGCTGGCCCGCTATGGACCAGAGCTGCCCGAGACAGACAAAAATGGAAAGAACTGGGGGAGGCCTATGTGTCAAAAGGACACGCTGTTGCCCCGCAACAGTAGACAGGCTTAGAAATAGAAATATAAATAGAAGAGTGCCACGCTGGCCGCTGCTGGCGGGAAATCCTGCCTTCGTTTGCATAACAGCCAGCAGATAAGAAACCGGTTTCAGCAATCGTCCACGTTACGTTTATTAGGTTTCGCATATATTTCATTATCCTGCTTCAAAACCGGACTGGATTTTCAAAGAGTTAAGGAAAATAGTTTTCGAATTTGTAAGACCTGCCTCACGAATACAAAACCCATTAGCACAGTTAAAAATTAGCAACACTAGAGGTTTCAAATACCTGCTTATTATTTATTTTTTTTATCGATTGTATAGTGTAGTTTTATAGTAGAGCTCGGCTCTTAACTTTTGGGACATTATAGAAATCTTTGTTATTATTAAAAATGTATAATTTAGTTATTCGACCAAAGAAACTTTTAGAAGTGAAAATAATTAGTAAAAGCAAAAACACTGCATCTCTGCTAAGAAGACTGAGCGGGAGTCGCAACAGCATTCTAAAGGCGATTGCTGAAAAACTAAATTGTCCTCTGGTATGGAAACTCATCCAAATGACTAAATCGTTACTAGTTATAAGTTACTAACCTACTTTCTGTTTTTGTTATTAACACAGTGGACCTCATAGTTGCCTGAATAAATAATTTAATCAATATAAAAAATAGGGCAGTTAAATGTCAGTTTAATAAATTTTGAGTAAAATAATAATAATAATAAAAGCATTTATTTTTCTTTCACAAAGTAGGTAGCGAACACAATGTATGGTGAAGATGTAATAGGAAGAGTAATTAGATGAGATGTGTCCACCCACTTTGCAAGAGACTGGAGCTTGAGATAGGCTTAGGTAGCCTGTAATACAAGTCTCCAGGACCTTCCGCCATGGATAAAGACACCCATTTCCTCAACAGTAGGTACACAATCATTCAAGAATATATACACAATTACATAATGACAGAAATAACAACTAGTATGTAAAAAGTGCAGCTCACTGCAAGTATCAGATAAAGCCTGTCATGCATCTTAAGATATCTTCAGATAGAACAAGTCTGATGAGGATGAGGCCATCCATCAAATGATCAAATAACAATTTCACAATGTCATATTGTGTTGCTCAATTTTTTATCTGTTTACATCGGTTTAGTAAGTACCTAAGCTACTACAAGATCTCCAGCAAGACAAGAAACAATATTGGGTGGTATCGTCCGATCAGTGAAATCATCAAATATTTTTGCTTTAAAATTTTCATTTACAAAAAAAAAGCTTTCCTAGAGCTTTCTTGTGAAAGCCAGATGTCTGTATCCCTATATTTTCTAACACATAAAATTACTACCCACATCTTTGATAAAAAAATTCCGGCAAATTCTTTGATTCGCACTTTGTGTGCGGACTGGTTTCCACAAGTAGGCCGCTGGCAGGGCTTTTTGCGTGTCGCTTCAGGTGTTTTTCGAACTTTTTTAGGTTCTACGACACGCCGGTTTTCTCACAATGACTTTTTTCACCGTTTTGAGAGTACTGAAAGAAAAACTCATTGGTACACGACTGGATTTGAGTCCACGACCAACGCGGGGCCGCTACCACTAGACCACCAGTGCTCTCCATCTTTGATAGCTATTTGATTATCTCGATATGGTCAAAGCAAAGGTAGATACAGTACACTCAGCGTAAATATTGGTAACTTTTTCAGAATTTCGCCTCCGACATTATATAATTTAACATAATAATTACGCTGTGTTATTTAAGGATACAAAATATCCTACTAATATATATTATTTAGCCGGTGTGGGTGTAAACTGTGCACTTATATTTAAAACGCTTCTCTCTCATTCCAATTTGCACGAAACATTTTTCTAAAATAGTCAACATCTTCATTTGATGGTGACTGCACTGAGACGTTACTTTACAACCAATGCAAAACAAGTTGATAGCACGTAAGATGCCAGCCTTGACCGATTTGGGGGCAAATGGAGACTTTTATTTTGTTGTTCCTTCGAGAACAGGTTTCAGTCGACCGACAAATTTATACAAGGTTCGTACCCTTTTCCGCAACGTTTGACATTGATTAAGGGCGGGTTTGACCGTCTTATAGTAACGCTATTCGACCGATAACAATGTTTAAGGCCCCTTTCAGAAACAGTGCTTGGGTATGAGTCGAGTCTCAAGCATCAACTTTTTGACACTTTTCTTTGAAGAACTGTCAAAAAATCTATGCTTGATGCTCAACTCAGACTCTAAGGCCCGTATTCCGAAACAGTGCTTAAGTCTGAGTCGAGCCTCAAGCACAGATTTTTGACACTTTTCAATGGAGAACTGTTATAAAATCTATGCTTGAAGCTCGACTCAGACTCAAGCGCTGTTTCGGAATACGGGCCTACGCATTGTTTCTGAATACCTTAAGGCCTGCGCACACCTACGTCGCTGGCGATGGCGATCAGTGAAACGCTGTCAAATTTGACAGGTCTATGATTTTACAAGCCTAGAAGAAGGAGGCGAATTTTTAAAGTGGAAAGTTTTTCCGGCTTGAGCGTTTTTGAGGTGGGAAAAAACCAATGAACTCGTCATCGTCACGCGTCACGGGGAGGTAGGTAATTGGTCAAGTTTTCACTTCTGTCAGCATTCCCGGAGTGGCATTTTTTTATACAGCCCCTTCCTAGTAAATACTGTAACTTCTAACATATAACTTATGAAAGTATCGTGGGTTTTAACACAATTTTTATGAACAACGGGATATTTACCATGATTTAATTTAGTGAGTTTTGACCTCCGATATTTCGGTACAGTTGCATGCACTATGATCACGGGTTATAGGTACTGAAGTCCATGAGTAAGAAAAATGTTATTAAATCATGGTAAATATCCCATTGTTCATTCTTCTTCTTCTTATCGTGTCACTGATTCTTTCGAATCAAGTGTGGTGAAAGGATTTTAAGTGCGCCTCAACGAGGCACCTTTCGTGCACTTGACGCATATTTTCGAACTTTTTAGGTTCTACGACATGCTGGTTTCCTCACGAAGTTTTCCTTCACCGTTTGATTAAAATAAAATCTATAATTTTCGCACGTTGTTTTCTTAGCCAATCGTTATCTTGGTAAGTAATGTCCCTTCAACTTGAAAGTCACATGTCATAACACCTACGCTCTTTCACGCGTGTCGGTTTCATGTGCGATAGAGCGATGCTAATGTTGGTCCTAAATGGTTACGAAATAAAGAAAGATTGTGACGTTTATGCCTTCAGACCACTTTTTAACCGACTATAAAGTAATAAGAAGGTTCTCAATTCCACTAGTTCACTAGTTCAGAACTCCGTTATTAATAAAAAATAATTTAGAAAATATCTTTCGAATTTTTAGTTTGGCCGTTCAGAAATTATATTAGAATCGGTTCAACTGTTTGGTTAATAAAATTAGTTTAAATTATTGTAAAAAAATGTTAAAAAAAACTTGACAAACCGATAAACTTAAACTAATTTTGATGAAATTTCTATAGGACCAATCTGGAAGACCTTGATATTGGACCTTCAGAAATATTTTTTTTGAAATCGGCTTAAAAATTAACCCTATTGAGAATCCTCTTATTATATTTGAAGTCGGTTATCATACGTCATACCATGTCACCAAGTTTTGAAACCATTTTTTTCAATTTTGTTAAACAAAACGTACGAAATGTATAAGGCATAATCTCCCCAATCGAATGTAGTAGGTAGATATAGCTCAGTGGTGGTATTAGTGCGCAGTGGTCTAGAATCTGTGGCTTAGATTTATCTCGTGATCTCTGAATTTCCATACTTACCTAGGACATTGAAAACCACAATAACACCGAATGGTATAGTTATGCAGATCATGCAATATGACAGGTGGAAATAAAAGTAAAACTTATGTTCTTTATTTATATGGTAATATCAGCTTAATGCATCATTGTTTAATGCATGAAAAGTATGACACAAGTAGGTACATGATGCTAGAATTATGTCATTTTTGCTACCAGTACCCCAAGCCCCAATGCAATTACAACATTTCGTTACCAAATGTTGTTTTCGTTTCGCCTATTTGTCTCTGTCTATTGTATGGTGAAAAGATGAGACAACAACTCTTACTACGTAATGTATTTTTGCCGTCTCATATTTTCTCCATACAATAGATAGAGACAAATAGGCGAAACGAAAACAACATTTGGTAACGAAATGTGGATGCCAAACTCCGACTTCGGGTACAGTAGGCCTACCACAAGCTCTGTCTGGCTCTGTCTCTGGCTCTGGTTTTGAGTCTGTGTGAGTGCTGATCAGTGTATTATACTGTTTGTGTGACGTTTCGTAGAATTTATTTAGATAGCACTCGCACAGATTCAAAACCGGAGTCAGAGACAAAGCCAGATAGAGCTTGTGGTAGATCTACAGGCGTAACGAAATCTAACGAAATACATGAAAGAATTCTTCTGTTGTTTATGGCATCAAGGCCAAACTTCTTGAACTACCTACCTCAAAATCATACCTAGTTGTGTGTGCAACGTTTTTCTATTTAACCGACTTCAAATGAAAGAGTAGGAGGTTCTCAATTCGATTGTATTCTTTTCTTTGTTCGTTATCGCATTAATTTTGTCATCTATGTATCTGGAAGAAAGGCATTCTTCCAGATCAGTCCCATAGAAATACCATCAAAATCGGTTCAGCCCTTTGGCCATGAAGTCGGTTTCACAAATTTTTTAAACTTTTTACTAATTTATGAAAATTTTCCATATATTTTATGGCCACTAATGTTATCGTATACGGCCTACATTCCGTGGTTTTATCGTTTTAACCATTTCAACGTTCCATAACTAAAACAAAGTCATAGTGATTTATTGGCATCTTAGCATAGATATTATACATAAATAAGAAAACAACATTAATTATCCATCACTTCATCAGTTTCGAATAAGGAAAAGATTTTATTTTTTCAAGACTCCAAGGTCCTAAAGCTTACATAAATAAATACATGGTGGAGGACATTTAATAACATTAAATAAAATCACTCTTTCATGAAATCAGAAATATTTATTGCATACCTTTTGTACAGAAAAGATCTTATTAACTATGGCTATACAGTTTTCACAGTAGATATAAGGGCAATAAGGGAAGTGTGTATATAAATAAAAACAAAATAATTATATGTATGTACAATTTCGTTGGTAAGAACAAGTTTTGTAAATTTATAAAGAATCTTGGTAGTAATAGGTAAAGGAATCCAAAAAGAGACCTTTTGTATTTCCAGGATGATTTGTGAGCCTGGAAATCTGACTGAAATCCAGTTTTATTTCACGTCTTCGTAAAAATACATTTTATGAAAATGTCTTAGAATTAGCACTCACACTACACCCTTTTAATCCCATATAACTAGTAAGAAGGAAAGAAAAAGAAAAGCATTTTATTGACCTTTGGAACTTTGGGTATTACCCCCTTTTTTGGCGGGTGGAGAATCTGCTACCGGGCCATCCAACTACGCTGAGCGAGCGCAGTTGGGGTGTGTGGAGATTTCAAACTCCAATGATCTACCATAAAAAATCGGTTGTCTATAAAGTCGGTTTACTGACGAGTTGAACGTGACAATAACGTCATACAGCTGTCCACGCGGACGCATCGCTCACCCAAGTAGGAGAGAGACAGATGTTGCACGCTGCCAAACGTGGAGACCGATTGTGCCGCTTAGTCTCGTTCCGCGCTCTCGCTTTCACTTCAAGCCTTAAATGGAACGCCTCAGAGTGAGGTAACGCCGCATGAGTCATGCTTCTCATGCGTGCAGCCGGCTCCATCGAGTTATAGGACGTTGTCACGTCAAAAACCACCCGGTGGAGTCAAGGGGTTCCAGGATCTCCATACGGAACGCACCGGTACCGGGTATTTCCCCCTACTTTGGGTAGACAGATTGACAGACACTCACTCTAAGAACTAGGTACTTACCCTAAAGTAGTGACCCTGTTTGGCAAACAAATTGTAATCGATAGCTATGACCTGATGCTGTTGTCCGGACAAATCATTGAGGAAAACACACGCAAGGTGGACCGCCATGCATGCGTATGCGCATATCTTAGCCCACGACAGACTTACACGAAAGGAGATTAACTAATTAATGTTTCCGACAAGCAAGGAGATCAACTATGTGCAGAAATATATTTAAAATTAGCAAAATAATACGTTCATACTACATTTATTATTTTGAAGCAAGTAATCCCTAGATATATTTTTTTTTTTATAAAATTAGTTGATGGAACAAGCAATTCTTTGATCGGGAGCCCTTTTTGCGTGACTCTTGACTTGTGTTTTCTAACTGTTCATAGGTTCTACGACGTGCCGGTTTCCTCACGATGTTTTCTTTCACCATTTGAGAGTTCACATACATTCGGACAGAACAACTCATTGATGCACGACTGGATTTGAACCCACTACCTTAGGATCGTCAGGCGGAGTCGTTACCACGTGACCAGTAAAGACCAGTAGAGACCAGTAGACTGATGTTAAGTGTTAACCATCGGCCAAAGCATTTCCTCGTAGATCAAGCATGTCAGGAACGTGCCCTACGATGCACCTCCCTACGTCCATCAACTTGAGGAATACAGATGTTCAGCCTCACGTGCCAGTAACATATGAATGTCTACTGCGTTTATACACCTATTCTGCTAAGTTTTAATGGTTTCATATTTTTTGGATAACATTGAAGTTTAATAAGGAATTGGTGGACATAATTTATAGGCCTGCCAATGATTTGTTATTCTTTCCTTTATTAATTTATTTTTTGACATCTTTAAAATAATTTGACCTACAGAGTTTTGGAAATCGGCATTGGCTAATAATTAAAACTCAAAAACATCTATATCATTATTATAAAAGTGAATGTCTGTTTGTCACTATGTAATTATTTTCACGTCTAATCAGTAGGCCTAAAACAAGCTCTGTCTGGCTCTGCTCTGGCGCTGGTTTTGAGTCTGTGTGAGTGTTGACTAAATAAATCCTACTTCGAAACGTTACACACAGTATAATACGTATAATACACTGGTGAGCACTCACACAGACTCAAACCCAGAGCCAGACAGAGCTGTATGGTAAGCTACTGCTGCACCAGTCTTGATGACATTAGATACAGAGATAGCTGAAATAACGGTTAATTTTCGTGTTTATTTTTAGAGACGATAGGCTAGTCTTTACGAAATGAAATAAAATGTTTGTTTTTTCATTTAATAAAGTGAATATTCTTCTTATAGGCGATAACTAATAAATGCGGGTGAAGTCACTGGCAACATCTATATGAGATGTCCTTCGAACGTTGTTCAGTCTAAATTAGAGGTATTTCGCATTATAGCAGTCGATTTGTAACTGTCATTTAATTAGGTTTATGCGAAGAATAGGCCATTATTTCAAATTAATTTGGTAAGCCGTCTCCATATTGGCAACACTAAATTAATTGCAATCTACTTTTAATCAATAACAATTTTATTAATAATATTAAGCAAGAACCTACGTTTGTATAGGCTGGTAAGTAGGTATAGTAAGTAGTAGGCAATAAATATTACACATCGGCTAATTTCGGGTTCATAGGACGTAGTGTGCGTCAGAAAGAGATAGAAACGCTACGAAAGCAGAAAAATCGATGTGCAATATTTATTGCCTAGAACCGTAGGCACATGGTATTGTTGCTCTTATAGTGTATCTCACTTCTTCACTATATCTCACTTTGTCTTTGTGTAGTAAGTATGTTATCTAACTCTATGTTACGAAAAGAAAAACAAAATTCGGTTGAAGTTTCAGAAACTGTGGCGTGAATAATGATCTCCGGTCGGGGCTTTCCGTCATTCTGTTTTCTTTGTTCCCAATCCAATACTAATAAGTCAAGGTTACGTCCCTGACACATTCCGTCCATGAGCTCTGTCTGGCTCAACACAGACTCAATACCAGAGCCAGAGACAGCTCATGGTAGGCCTACAGTTTCCTTCAAAACCGAAAGCTTACGTATAATGACGAAGCTCTAATTGACCGCGGTCGGGAAATCATCACGGTAAACAATGATACTGACGAGCAACTAGTGATCATGGAATTACCCGTGAGGTTGAAATTGACAAGGCAACCGCAGTGCTCCAACGTGGTCGAATATCTAAGTAATGAATGTAGTGACAACCTTAAAAAATCTACAAAGCTGACAAAAAACTAACTTCGTAAATAAATCGATAAAAAATACAGTATCGTCATCGATAAAGTCATCGCCCACTTAAAGAAATTGCGCGCTCATCTGTACTTTAACGTAGGTGGATCTAATCTTAAACTTAGTCTACACGACCTTGGTATTTTAGGCAAGGGGCACAAACAGCTTCCTAAATTACCCGGTGTAACGGAACCGGGACGCCCCGGGGTTACGTAAAACATTGTTTCAATGAAACCTAAACTGAATTACGTAAAACAAACATATTTCTGTCCACTAGATTTTGTCAAAACAAAAAAATGTTTTTTTATCTGAAAGGCAGCGTATTTTAAGTTAGCACCAAGCCGTAGTTTGTTGCCTGTCGCGTGGAACTGGCACTTAGGCCTGGAACTTTTTTTGTGGGAATGATTTTTGATTTTAAAATCGTCCTCAACACGGTTACATCGCAATAAAATCAAACTAATCTCATTTATCTAAGATAGTATCTAACTGGTAGCGCGCTGTTTAAAGATAATCTCGTCAAGAAGATACTTAGGTCTATCTCTACCCTATTTACTCACTTATCGAGATTATGAAAATTTTCCTAACGTGTGCACTTAGATGTCAAATGTGAAGTAAGTACCAAGTTCCTTTGAGCTCTCAGTTATGACAGTATTCTAAGTATGCTCCAAGTCCTCCAAAGAGGCCAATGAATCTTATATTTATTCAAACTCAAACTCAATAAAATGTTATTCAATACAAATGCAAGAATCACTTTGAAACGTCTTAAAGCTAGGTGAGTCTAGGTGCCAGTTCCACGCGACCAAGCCTAGAAGAACAGGCAACAAACTACGGCTCGGTTCCTACCGTTTTTTTATATGATCCTTTTACAAATCAAAAATAATCTAAAATAATAGCAGTTAAGTTCAAGTGTGGTCCACTTCACTTAGTCAGACGTATGCAATGCAATAATACAAAAGCAAAAGTTTCAAAGACAGCACACGCTACGCTTCAGCCTGGTATTCAGCCCGGTCTGTCCCACTGCTGGGAAATGGTATTCCTCCTTTCCTTCCGCTCATCTCGTTCCCGTCCAAATTCGGCCACTCCCTGCAGAACGAGTCCAGGTCATCCCGCTAACGTTTCTTCGCTCCGCCTAATAAATATAACGGAACTTTAAAAACGTTAAAAATATGAAAAACATTTAACAAAATTGACCTACGATTAATTGACGGAAAAATCGATAAACTAAAATACATACTTACATTACAATTAGTTGAACCTAGGATCTTTGCTCCTTTTATAAAGTTGGTTCAAAATCATAATTATAACAACAAACTTCTAACTACTAAACTAAAGGAATATAATCATAAACTGATGCAGAAATGACGGAGACTGATGATGAAAGGCACACGTTGATGGACAGCCCGCATCAGCGTCGCTCAAGAATTATAAGTGTTCCGAACGACTGAATTTATTAGAGACCTTAAGATAGTTATAAGAAATAATAAATTAAATAGATGTTAATCATAGTTAGGAATAGTAGTAATAAAAATGAATAGACTGGTTTATAACCAAAAATAGTATGTAAGAATAGTATATAGCTCCTTATTAAACGTACCCAAAGGTATTGTGTTTTAATATAGGCAGGTAAATGAATAAACGACCCTCGAGTCGTTAAGGTAACATAATAGAAAGCCCTGCGTAATACAGGCAGGTAAAGCCGAGCGCAGCACTCTGTCTGCGTTCGAGCTAGGTGCCCTAGGTATATAGGTTTCAAAGCGAACGCTAGACCGTTACGCGCATGCCTAGGGCACCCAATCCAAACGTACGGAGAACTGTATACGTACGTTTTATTATAATACAGAACACGCTAGTGTTAGAGATAGGCACCTTTCAAATGTACGAAGGCTGTATACGTACATTTTATAGCATTATATAGTTAACAGGACACGCATAGTGTTAGTACCTAGGACCTATAGGTTTTAGAGCGAAATCACGTATCGCACAGGCTCCTAGGTACATCCCTTTTTGGTAAAACCTTAAAGAAGAAGAAGTATGGAAGTATATACATACGACTTTAATATTATATACCTAATAGGACCGTAGGGTAGGTATCCTGAGAAAGTTGACAGTAATAGTTCCTGAAACATGGAAAAATACAGGTACTTACCTTACACGTGTCACGTTCAAGGCCAACTTTGAGACAAGTCTCGACTTGACCGGGAAATTAGATAGAGACAGAAACATTGTAAGAGTAGAGTCAGTAATTTAAGAGTTTTTAATTGAATAAAGAAGAGTTTGCGCTTCGCGGGACTAGCACCTCTGGGCGGACTTGAGTTGGTATAGATATTTGACAGACATTGGTAACTGCGGGTTCATACAGTTTTTTATATTAGCACTAAATAATCGCCAAGTACATTTTGGACGGACGCCAATAGACCTGCCTGCTCAAGTTCGGACCTAACACCCGGAAGCTGATCCCGACCTAGCGTACCTCGTCACACCTTATAGCCACGTCTTAGTCTTTCAACCCGATAGAATCCCGGCGAAAATTAGGTGCATTGCTTAGCCAAGTCACGAGAGGAGACAGAGAGGCTGTGAGCGATCATAGCTTTAAAAACAGATTACAGTCCACACAGAAGCTCGCCTTTCTTTCTCCTTTCATAAGGCGGTCGTGCACATCGTGGTCCTTCGAGTCGGGATAACCGTAAATTCTACGACGTGTGATGGTTTTGACGAGGTCGTAGAAAGGGTCTGGGAGTAAGCATACCGGCGCGCCCGAACAGAGCATGGCGTCCGTCCCCCCGGTCGCGTCTTCAGCGCCCGAGCCTATCGAGCTGGCTGCTCCGCCAGCAGTCCAGCAGGAGGCACAGGGCTCCGCGCCGCGTAATGGCAGAAAGTCGCCCCCGGTCACGTTCTACGTCAGCGGGCAGCCGAACCCCACCGCTGGCGTATCCGCCGCGAACGTCGCATCATCAAGTGAAACCGGGACGAATTTCCTCACGTCAAACACGCCGGAGCCGACCACGACAGAACGGACAGAAGAGACGTCCGTATCGCCCGCCGCTTCCAGGCGAAGCGAAAAATCGAAGACCCTCTCCGAGAAACGGAGCAGGCTGTGGCGAGCGAAAATAGAGTTGCTGCGCATCCAGGAGAAGATCGCAGCCACTAAGCTGAGTCTGGCAATAGAAGAATCTGACTCGGAAGAATCAGACTCAGAAGACAACAGCAACGGCAACACCGTCATAGATAGCCCACAGGACCCCATGAGGGTTAGCGACTGGGTCCAGAGCGCTACGATTCTGGCCATCGCAAATGAACCTCACACAGACACCGTCGAGCGGCAGCTGGTGCCGCCGACGGCCATGCGGACCGCACAGTCGTCGGGTGGTCAAACGGCGCCTTTCATCATATCGGCCGCATTGCCTCACCCTGGGTCAATAGCAGGGGAGGCGATGAGGACGCCGACTGAGAAGAGAGGAACCCCGCCAATTTTTGATAGTGCCCCCTTCGATGGTCTGCATACACGTGAGAACAGTGAAACCAATAACAGTGGTAAAGAACCTTGCATAGACACCGTCGAGCAGCAGCAGGTGCCGCCGACGGCCATGCGGCCTACACAATCGTCGGGTGGTCAAACGGCGCCTTTCAACATATCGGCCGCATTGCCTCACCCTGGGTCAATAGCAGGGGAGGCGATGAGGACGCCGACTGAGAAGAAAGGAACCCCGCCAATTTTTGATAGTGCCCCCCTCGAGGGTCTGCATACACGTGAGAACAGTAAAGCCAATAACAGTGGTAATAGGAACAGTGACAGTAAAAATATAGACAGTGCGCGTATCCCCAGGGAAAACCCCCCGGGATACAACCAATTTGGATGCAGTGATTTTGGACGCCAAATGGGCGAAGTGCATAATGGACAAACAAGGTATGAAAATCAATTTTGTAATACGGATCAGTCTCATCCGGTTGTCCGAAACCCGGCGGGTGCCGTGTCGGAACGGCCTCTGTCAGAGGTCGCTGAGCTGGCTGCGACCTTAGCGGATGCTATTCGCGCCAGTACTCAATCCGCCCCCCGTCGGTTCACCGAGTTGCCCGCCTACAGTGGATCCCACCAAGAGTGGCTGGCGTTCAAAGCTGCATATATAGAAACCGTTGCCGCAAATAGCGAAACAGAAAATGTGGCACGGCTAAGAAATTGCTTGATAGGTCCAGATCTCCTTCAATCCTTGCCGGGAGTAGTGATGAGGTTCAGACAACCTCCAAAAGTTGTCTCATCTGACATCGAGCAGTACCCTGACGGATCAACAGCTGTAGTCAAGAACCAATACATGGATGACTATCTGAAGAGGTTCCAGACAACAGAACAGGCGATAGACATCGCAAATCAAGTAAGAATAATGCATAGAAAAGCAAAATTCGAATTTCGACAGTGGAAGTCGAATGACAGCGACGTAGCGCTCGAGCCCGGAGGGTCACGGCAGCCACCGCGACAGCTTGACGACGGCACGAAGGCCGAGCGCACCCTAGGCCTCATGTGGAGGCCAAACACAGATGAGCTTCCTTTCAACTTGGAAATGGCAAGACTCCCGGATAACATTTGGAAAAAGGGAAATCCCACGAAGCGGGAGATCCTCAAGGTAGTCATGTCTTAATTTAACCCCTTAGGTTTCGCGTCACCGATCACCACTCGTGCCAAACAGATCTTACAGGAAACGTGGCGACGCGGAACGGGATGGGACGAGCTCATACCAGCTGACTTGACCCCGCAATGGTGGGAGTGGCTGGGACACCTTGAGAATCTGAAAAATATAGCAATCCCTAGATGTTACAACAGTTACAGCGAGGCATCGAGAATCGAACTTCACACGTTCGTCGACGCTTCAGAGGCCGCCTACGCCTCAGTCCTTTACTGGCGAGTCATTAACCCCGATCTATCAACAGGATTATCGCTTATCACCGCCAAGGCGCGTGTAGCTCCCTTGAAGCTATTGTCCATCCCACGCTTGGAGCTTCAAGCAGCCGTCATGGGAAGTCGAATGGCAGAGGCCGTCGTGGAAGAACATGACAGGAAGCCCGATGAAAGGTTCTTTTGGTCCGACAGTAAGACGGTATTAACCTGGCTTAAGACCGGCGCTCGGTCGTATAAGCCATTTGTTGCTCACAGAATAGCTGCCATAGAAGAAAGCAGTTCCCTCAAGGAGTGGCGATGGGTGCCCACCAAGCTGAACGTGGCGGACGACGCGACCCGAGACGTGCCGCCCGACATGACCTGCCAACACAGATGGTACACCGGGCCAGACTTCTTGCTGCAAGATCCAGCAACCTGGCCTACGGACACGCCCTCCACGACGGAGGCCACAGGCGAGGAACGCACAAATGTGACCAAAGAAAAGGTAAAACCAAAACCTATTTTATCGGCGGCCTTGCCAGACCCAGAGAGATTTTCCAAGTACGAGAGACTGATTAGATCGGCGGCAAGAGTCCTACAGTTTATAGAAAACTTGAGAAAGAAAGAACGAGTACAGTTTAAAAGGACACAGCGGAACGCACTTCAAGATGAGGATTGGCGTAGGAAGCCAAAACAGGTCAACGCCCCCAAGCCAAGGAGCATTGATAAAACTTTTGACAAGTTTCAGATATTAGATACAGAAATCCTGAGGCGTGCAGAGACACTCCTGGTTCGTGCGAGCCAAGAGGGCAGCTTCCGGGACGAGCTGACTGCACTACGTGCAGGAGCCGCCGTCAGCAAGGCTAGCAGACTCCATGCCTTGAAAACGGAAATAGTAAACGACATCCTGGTAATTAACTCCAGGATTAACGCCGCAGAAGGCATAACAGCAACAGTAAAAGCGCCGCCCGTCCTAGACGGGGGCGGGAAGCTCGCTAATCTATTTGTTAATAGCATTCACAGAAAGCTTCACCATGCCGGCGTGGAGACAACCATAAACGAGTGCCGCCAGCACTACTGGATCCTGAGGCTGCGCCCCATGGCCCGCATGGTCATTCACCGATGCCTGCCCTGCCGAATAAGGAAGGCGTCGGCGCCGCAGCCGCCGACGGGCAACCACCCGCCCGCTCGGCTGGCTCACCACTGCCGTCCATTCTCATACACGGGAATCGACTACTTCGGCCCCATAGTCGTCACCGTCGGGCGTACCACTCCCAAGCGGTACGTCGCCCTCTTCACCTGCCTGACGACCCGGGCGATCCACCTCGAGCTGGCGTCCGACCTATCCACCGGTGCCGCCGTGATGGCGCTGCGGCGCATGATGGCGCGCCGCGGCTGTCCCACCGAGATATGGTCGGACAACGGGAGCAACCTCCGCGGCGCGGACAAGGAGCTACGCGCCGCTCTTGACCGAGCCACCACAGACGAGGCGACCGCTCGGGGAATATCCTGGCGCTTTATTCCCCCGGGCGCACCATTCATGGGAGGCGCATGGGAGCGCCTCGTGAGAAGCGCTAAGACCGCTCTCGCGGCCACCCTGCACGAGCGCAAGCCGAGGGAAGAAGTCCTGCTAACTCTGCTTGCCGAGGCAGAGTTCACCATCAACAGCCGGCCGTTGACCCATGTATCGGTTGACCCGGCCGACCCCGAGGCCCTGACACCGAACCATTTCCTGCTGCTGGGGCCTGCTCGAACGCCCCACTTCGGCCCCTTCACCGACGGGGACCTCATCGGGCGCACGCACTGGCGTGCTGCGCAACGGCTGGCGGACATTTTCTGGGCCAGGTGGCTCAGGGAATACCTCCCCGAACTCCAGAACCGCCGCAACCCACATGGCAGCGGACCGGCCATCAGGTTGGGGGACGTAGTCCTCATAGCGGACCCCAACCTGCCCCGCAACATATGGCCCAAGGGGGTCATCGTCGCAACGTATCCGGGCCCTGATGACATCGTACGCGCTGTGGACGTCCGCACCAAGGGAGGCGTACTCAGAAGACCGACCAAGAAGCTGATAGTCCTGCCCACGAACGAGTCGTTCTCCACGGCGGGAGTCCCAGCGTCAGGAGTCACTGGACGGCGGGAGGATGTTCCGAACGACTGAATTTATTAGAGACCTTAAGATAGTTATAAGAAATAATAAATTAAATAGATGTTAATCATAGTTAGGAATAGTAGTAATAAAAATGAATAGACTGGTTTATAACCAAAAATAGTATGTAAGAATAGTATATAGCTCCTTATTAAACGTACCCAAAGGTATTGTGTTTTAATATAGGCAGGTAAATGAATAAACGACCCTCGAGTCGTTAAGGTAACATAATAGAAAGCCCTGCGTAATACAGGCAGGTAAAGCCGAGCGCAGCACTCTGTCTGCGTTCGAGCTAGGTGCCCTAGGTATATAGGTTTCAAAGCGAACGCTAGACCGTTACGCGCATGCCTAGGGCACCCAATCCAAACGTACGGAGAACTGTATACGTACGTTTTATTATAATACAGAACACGCTAGTGTTAGAGATAGGCACCTTTCAAATGTACGAAGGCTGTATACGTACATTTTATAGCATTATATAGTTAACAGGACACGCATAGTGTTAGTACCTAGGACCTATAGGTTTTAGAGCGAAATCACGTATCGCACAGGCTCCTAGGTACATCCCTTTTTGGTAAAACCTTAAAGAAGAAGAAGTATGGAAGTATATACATACGACTTTAATATTATATACCTAATAGGACCGTAGGGTAGGTATCCTGAGAAAGTTGACAGTAATAGTTCCTGAAACATGGAAAAATACAGGTACTTACCTTACACGTGTCACGTTCAAGGCCAACTTTGAGACAAGTCTCGACTTGACCGGGAAATTAGATAGAGACAGAAACATTGTAAGAGTAGAGTCAGTAATTTAAGAGTTTTTAATTGAATAAAGAAGAGTTTGCGCTTCGCGGGACTAGCACCTCTGGGCGGACTTGAGTTGGTATAGATATTTGACAGACATTGGTAACTGCGGGTTCATACAGTTTTTTATATTAGCACTAAATAATCGCCAAGTACATTTTGGACGGACGCCAATAGACCTGCCTGCTCAAGTTCGGACCTAACACCCGGAAGCTGATCCCGACCTAGCGTACCTCGTCACACCTTATAGCCACGTCTTAGTCTTTCAACCCGATAGAATCCCGGCGAAAATTAGGTGCATTGCTTAGCCAAGTCACGAGAGGAGACAGAGAGGCTGTGAGCGATCATAGCTTTAAAAACAGATTACAGTCCACACAGAAGCTCGCCTTTCTTTCTCCTTTCATAAGGCGGTCGTGCACAATAAGTTCATTAAACAAGTGACATTGTCTTTGTTCTAATGGTAATTAACCCGGAAATAAATAGGTAGATATTACTGGTAAGTTAATAAGTTCTATAAGCACTGTAGCTCGAAGAACCGACAGCCGTTGGGGAATAAAGGTTCTCGAATGGCGACCACGAACCGGAAGACGAAGCGTAGGGCGCCCACCCACCAGATGGACCGACGACATTGTTAAGATCGCGGGAAGTCGGTGGATAGAAAGGGCTCAGAATCGTTCTTCCTGGAAATGTGTAGGGGAGGCCTATGTCCAGCAGTGGACTTCTTCGGGCTGATAATGATGATGATGATGATGAAGCACTGTAGGCCTACCACAAGCTCTGTCTGGCTCTGTCTCTGGTTCTGGTTTTGAGCTTGTGTGAGTGCTCACAAGTGTGTTATGCTATGTGTGTCACGTTTCAACGTAGGATTTATTTAGTCAACACTAACACAGACTCAAAACCAGAGCCAGAGACAGAGCCAGACAGAGCTTGTGGTAGGCCTACAGTGCTTATATGAAATTGCCGTTTTTCTGTGCCTACTCTAGCCTATAAAAAATAAGCATTCCGAATTTAAATAATAACAAAAGTTGGTATCCTTTTACCAACTTTATCCAAAACCGGCAATTGATGAAAACATCATCAAAACTTACAAAATGATTGGAACAGGTAACAGGATATTCGGCGAAATTTAAACTCAATCAAACGACTTCGTTACATCAAGGCTGCTCAGTTTAATGTCCACAAACAAAGCAACCCCCCTTAATACCCCTACCCTTCTACCTTTTGTCTCCCTTTACCCCCCTTAGCCCCGGGACACAGCGGGAGCGCGCACTCGATTTGTCTAGATGCCCTAGTTTCAGCCCGAATTGGGGCGACTTTCACTTTAATAGGTTAAAGAACGATGTATGTAGCGCTGAGCCAAAAAAGCGGGATATTTTGTTTTTTTACAAACTTTGACCACGATCTCTCCCGGTGCTGGGAGATTATGCACAAAAAATAATCTCCATAAACGAAGGTCTATGATAAAATATCTTCCTCCGCTCATAACTTAGAATACAATATAACACCCACACAGAAAACAAACATATCTGCTTTCACCACACAAATATTTGTTCTCGGTGGGGATCGAACCCACGGACTAAGACGCAGAAGACAGAGGTACTGCCAACTAAGCTGAGAGCCCGGTCGAATAAAAATGAGTTCTGCTCCTGCAGAACCTACCGAATTATCCACGTCTTGCTAGTATGTCATATGCTCTTGAGTAATTGTGTTTTGCAGTCATGTGACTTAAGATTTTGGAGCCAATACATTGTGTACCTAAGAGTGGGAGGAGAGGGGGTTGTAACGTTGCAATAGAGTAGAAGTAGACCGATATCGGCAAACATGAAAATTGTATTAGAAGCAAGAAAATGTCGTTATTCAGTCGTTATTGGTACCTATTAATTGAGGTTAGTTATTTACTCGTCACGTGTACCAGCTCAGATGGGCGTAAGTCTGCATTCTGTGGCTTTGGCCCCAATTCTTACCAAGGACAAAAAACAGTTCGATTCGAAATTGAAGCCTGTAATCAGCACGTGATAGCTGCAACGACTAGCGGCCACCCAACCAAAGGAAGTGTATGCTGCAACAATATATAATGCGTGTGTTATTGTCAGAGCGCACAGTAAGTGAATTGTATCGATTGGACGGGAATGTCTTCATCAACACGTGTCTTGCGCCTTCAGGCCCTCGCACCCAGGGTTGTCTCGACGTCACTTCTAGGCTTGGTTGCGTGGAACTGGCACCTAGGCCCAGATTCATAGACCGAACTTTGACTTTACTTTGATGGAAAGTTCAACTTTCAACCAAAAATATATTTCATAGTTCTGTCTAGCTCTTCTTTATTCAAAATGTTGAAAGTAAACCTCTATAAACAAAGCTTACTTTCCGAAGACTTTTTTGCTGTAAAGCAAAGGCATGAGTATGAATCTTGGCCCTAGACTCACCTAAGTCACCTAGCTTTAAGACATTTCAATGGGATCCTTGTGATGCTGCTAAATAAACGGTTTTTGACTTTGACATTGACTCACTGTAACTTTTAATTTCAACCGGTTTTGGGAATAGGAGATCCCTAATCGGACCGAGCAACGGGAGACATCACTAGGGTAGCGGGAATAAGATGGGGTCGTAATGCGTCGTTGTATTGTTTGCCGTGTAATAAAATAATACACAGTTGTAGTTGTAGCTATAATCAATGAAGAATTTTTGCCTTAACGCAACAAACTTAGCAGTCATTTTAAGCTATTGTACCAAGCAGAAGATTAGATCTTCAGACAACTACGATCTTTAAATTGTAAGCATAGACAATTATAGACTCGCTAAACTCTAGAAACCGCATAAATATCGATGCAAAACGTCGGAAACGCATATATTTAGATAATGATACACGTTGATACGAAATACGTCAAACACTATAACACGTGCACTAAGGTCTCTAACTTATAAAACCTCATTCATCATTGGTCACGAGCTGTTTGACTCCAAGCTTTATAGCCTCGAACACCGTCGAATTGCTTGTTTATCGGTGTTCTACCGTATACATTTCGAGAAGTACGCACAGAAACTGCACGACATTATACCTGCATCACCCCTTCACCTCCAGACTTTTAGATGCACAGATACACTTATCTGTGCATCTAAAAGTCTGGAGGTCTCTCCTTCATTGTAGATGTTCCACGTTTTCGTACAAAGCATTTGATTCCTCTTTTATAGTACGAACTGCCAAAAAGTGGAACTCTCTACCGGCGTCAGTATTTCTGGAACGTTTTAATTTAGATAAGAGTGAATTATGGCTAAGCATGCTCCATCTTGGACTGCATTCTCACTTTCCATCATGTATGATTGCAGTCAAAAAATATATCTGTATTAAAAAAATCCTCTTTGGTCGGGGATTAAAAAGAAAGAAAAACACGACCAGGAACTTTGTTCCTGTAACGTGACAGCCCTGCTTCAGCTCTAAATTGGGAATCATTTGTCTAAACGAGCATCATGTGATCAATCCCATCGGTACAAGTACTGTACTGTAGGTACTTCCATCGACGAAGACAACTGGTATTGATTTGCGCTATTTATAAGCACCGTTGAAATCGGTTTCGTTTGAATGTTACCAAGTTATGTTGAGAAACGAATTTAGAATTTTTAATCCCTGAGAAGGGTTGTAGAATTTTGAAGTTTTAATGTGTTTGACGAGGGACCCACGTATGTTTCTGGAAATTCCATATTTCTCTATTATTATCATGAAATATGAACCTGTGGTGTTCCACTGCAGGACAATTAGGCGTCCATTTCATTCCTCCATCTTCACTGTGGTCTACCGCGAAGTCATTTTTCGTTTTTAGACGTCAAATCTGTTGTGGATTTAGCCCACAACTCATCGAAATCTTTCTTTCTGGAAACCCATGTCCAGCAGTGAACTTCTACAGATTGACGATGATGATGCGATGTGATAGCGTGTTTATTTATAGGTATTCTTATACCTAAGTATGAACCTAGTGCGTCACACACCACGAAGATCAATATTATTATCATTAATGCTTCAACGATAACATGATCACATGCATTTGACAGGCTAATGCGTCGATATGGTAATGTTACTATCGTAGAAACTATTCTTCAAAAGACAGCAGATAATAATCCTAAAAATATATTTCGATATTTTTATGAAAGAAGGAAGGATCGAGGTTTGCCAGCGAGGTATGAAACGCAGTTTGTTAGGAGTTCGATTATCGGACAGAGTCAGAATCTCCACACTGCGAGCACAGACCAAGTTTATGACGTTAGCAAGAAATCTGCACAGCTCAAATGGGATTGGGCTAGCCACGTCTGTCGCATGTCTGACGATCTTTGGGCTAAAACCACAACTGATTGGGTGGCCAATGCAAGACGTCCACGCGGCAGACCACCACGGAGATGATACGAGGTGAGATGTAATGTCTATCAGACTGGACCAATCTAGCAATGGACCGAGAAAGCTGGAAAAAGGGTAAGGAGGCCTTAGCGCTACAGTGGGACAAGATAAGCTGAAAATAAAATAAAGGAAAAATAGATTTGGCTCATCCTCGGCACTCTAACTTACTTAGGAAACTTTAACAACATTGACCTTTTAGCATTTTTTTGACATCTTTTGCGAAATCTGTCACTTGACGCTTTTCTCAAGTATTTTGTAATTTGGTAATCAGGAAAGCATATCAGAAAGAGATAAGAAAAGCCCCTTTCTTTCTATAATAAGGCCACAAAATTCTGCCAATTTTCGCACTGCATCTCTTTCTATCGCATGTAGAATCATATGCCGCAACGCGAACTTTTTGAACTTGTGAATAATGTACACGGCGTACGTCCTTCGAGTTTTCTGAGAAGGGCCGAATTTAGCTCAAGTTCTAAAGATTTCTATGAAAATGGATTTAGGGATAGGTAACTGTGGAGTAAGCTTTTCTGGGAAATGCCTCCTTGAAGACGATAATGTGTTTTTTAAATAAATAATAAATTAGTCTGCCGTGTTCTGACTACTTATAAGAATTTAAAAATAGATTTCTAATAAAATGTTTACTTGTGAACGCCTTTCTTTTGTTGGACCAAAATGATTTACGAGAAGGTACTTTTTGTGTTTCATGCAGTAAACAATTGTGAAACCGCTTTTAAAACATTATCTATGAAGTTTTATTTTGTTTTTATTCCATAATTCTAATCCTTTGAGACTCGAGATCATCTACAAATACAAGTAGACTGATATTACTAAAGTGACAGGTTATGATAAATAGTATCTAAGATTGGGAATTACGCTTCATATAAGTATTTGGTCTCGTATTTTACATTTCATACGATTGCGCCACAAATGTATATGCTAGAAAGGAGTGAGCACTGAGATGACTAATAAAGGTGGAGGAAGAAGAAAACCCGTTGTGGAAGAAGAAACCCCTTGCAGCATGGAGTAAGGGCAGGAAGATGATGATGACATGGGTTACGTACGCATATTTAACTATTTAAATAATTATTCTTAATATTAAATATAATTATTAAACTGCTCTACTTCTTAAATCGATAATAAAGTTTCTTTACACATTTCCGTAATCCTCATTCCTCATACATACGCGATGAGCAACATGCAAAATTAATTTATAAGATACATCGCTATCGCGTCGCTATTGCCAGTGGTTTTTGAAAAGAGGTTTTTCCTAAGTAGGTAGGTATTTATTACCATAAGAATTGACGTCATCAAAAAAGAAACCCTCTGGTAGCACAAAGGGTCAATCGAGAATAATCTAAACTTGCCCTCAGGTAGCCTTGCGCGACCCTGTGACGTCACTGTATTCATCCAACACGTGTTATTTATGATGCTGTTCATGACATTTCAGGATCTCGTGTAAAGGTTCTGTGTATAGTCCGACATTTCAATAAAGCCTTGCCTACATCTAAGTGACCTGCGATGGCGGCCAGTGGTGGTCAGTGAAACGCTGTAAAATATGACAGAGCGGAAAACTTTCCGCTTGATTTCTATGTTTTTTGTGTGACAAAATAATATACTAGTGAGCTGGAGACCCCCCGAGCACGTTAAGAGCGAGCAATTCACTGCATTGTATATGGAGCAGAGAGGAAAGCAGTGAGGATAATGCAGCTCCTCAGAGCTGCATATCCCGCCGAAAATCCTTAAGAAATATTCGTCAAATTTTTATGAGAGTCATCGAATGTATGGTGGAGATATCCAGCAACCCCCTTTTAGCCTTTTCTTGGAGGACGTACCAATCAAAAATCGAGATTTTAGACGCTTCGCTCGCTTCGTTCGTTTCGTTCGCTTGGTCAAATATTTGCTCTATTGCTCTCTCAAGAAATAAATCTATTGAGTATTTTTGACCCGGCGTTGTATGAAATTGTGAGGGTAGCTGCCCTCACAATTTCATACAACTACTTTATACCAGCTACTAGCTGGCTATAAATAGCATAGGTATGTCGAATGTCAACCTTCGCTCCGGTCAGAGAGACTGCCCACATAAGAGCGATGTGTTTCCAATTGAGCTGAAGCGACAGTTCACGGAATAATGTATCGTTTTATTGTTGACCCGATTACTGCCAAGGAGGGCTAATCTTTTCATAGAGAAACCTCACGCATTAAAGGCCTGCACACATCTAGGCGATGGCGATGGCGATCAGTGAAATGCGGTCAAATATCACTCACAAAGTTTCACTGATCGCAGATCGCTTAGATCGAGCTACAAAATGCGATGACGAACTGATTTTGCAAAATTCTATAACAACTTTTTTACTGCCTTAAAAACAAAGAAGGAAAAGTAAAAAAAAAAGACACTTTCATAAGAACTTTTTTTTTGTTTTTTGTATAGCGATTTGCACACTTTTGAAATACTTATTGGTAGGTATAGTAGCTTGATTTGAAATATTAAGCGTAATCAATTATTTTCGCATCAAAGTTTCCATTCGCCTTGAAGTTAATTAAATAACGAATTGTTATCGATAAGCAAATATTACGGTGCACGTGTGTGCTGGCACATAATACGTACACGGTTGATGCAAAATACATACATACTTTTAATTAATAATTTTCCACAAACTGCCGTATAGGTATGGGCAAAGATTATGCAGGCAAGGTACTTATTTGAAGTCGTTTTCCATAATTTTTTCAACTCTTGAATCGGAAATGCTTGACAGTATTTATTTTTTGATTAGATGACAGACGTCTCTATTCAAAAGAAAATAGATAAATTTAACGCCGATGGTTCGAAAATAGAGCGGTGGATGGGCCCCGATTATAAAAATCTCGCTAAATGCGTTACAAAAGTCAAAATTCAAAAATATGTTTTCAGTGCTATCTGATAAGGATCACTTTGAAACGTCTTAAAACTAGGTGCGTTTGGATATCAGTTCCACGCAACTAAGCCTAGAAGAACAAGCATCAAACTACGGCTTTTTTGTGTGATCCTTTTACAATACATAAATAAAAATAGCAGTGAAGTTCGAGTGAGGTGCCACTCCAACTAAGTGAGACGTGGCAATACAAAAGCAAAAGTTTCAAAGACAGAATACGCTACGCTTCAAAATAAAAATAATGTACTTACCTACACAGTATATAAATATGAGATTTGATTTTGATAGGTTTGCAAATTGACACGATAGCTGCCGATGGGTGGCAACCAGTAGGCCTACCACAAGCTCTGTCTGGCTCTGTCTCTGGCTCTGGTTTTGAATCAATCCTACGTCGAAACTTCACACACACAGTATAATACACTGGTGAGCACTCAAAACCAGAGCCAGAGACAAAACCAGACAGAGCTTATGGTACCTACTGAACATAGGGCCACGGAGTTTAAAATGAAAGCCAGTGTCCTTACAGATCCAGGTCTGTAGTCAGGTGCGTCCTAGTTTCCATTGTCGTAGATAGCTCCTTGATATTCCTGGCAGGTTAGTTGGGAAATCCTCGGAGAAACCGCATCCATTACAGACACTTTCTAAACTGGTCGCAGCAACTCAATGTTTCACATACATTTAAATACATTCAGATAAAGTCTCTAGGAAGTACGTTATTTTATAATATCATTGATCATCAGCCATCTGGTAAAATGTGGGTCAAAGAGCTATGGAAAAAAAGAAATCATACACTACTCAACAAAGTCTAGGGAACAAGGATATTATAGTGTATATTTTTAATTCAACTTGTTTTTGTCCCAGATGTTTTACATCAAAAGAAGCGAAATGTATTCCTGATTTCAGTTATGACTTTGTTGAAGTAGTGTAGTTTCAGTGAAAAATAAGGACTGTTCATATAACTTCAGCAGACATGCTGTTAAGTAATAAAATATCATTGAGATATAAGCGTCAAATTCTTCTTAAGTCACCTAGGTAGTTCTTTCGAAACCAATGTGGTGAACGGATTGTCTATCATACAGCTAGGCGACCTGCAATGGCGATCAGTTTCAGAATAGATTTTGTGTACTTCCGCACACACTGCCGCAAACTTTTACAGTGTGATAATTTTGACAGTGACATACTACTCGCCATCGCAGCATCATTCTAGATGTGGGCAAGGCTCTAAAGTGTAGATAATGTGCGAAAGAGGGTAGATCGTTTTATCTGCCAATAACATTTCTTTTACTCGTGGACTTCAGTTCAACCGTGATCATGGTGCATGCAACTGTGCCGAAATATCGGAAGTAAACTCAACAAAATTTAATCATGGTAAATATCCCGTTGTTTCATAAAAATAGTGTTAAAAACCATGATAGTTTCAAAAGTTATAAGGCTTAAAGTGTTTCAAAGACGCTAAATTCGTGCACTTGACACACGTTTTCCGAACTTTTTTACTCTCAAATTTCAATCATGATTGTCCATTAGATCACCAATTCTCATCTGGTGATCTAATGGGGCCCCCACCTTCCTATCCTAAGGCTGTCAGCATATACTTATTCAAATTATATTACGTCAATGGGTTTTTCTATTTGAAAATTTCAGCTATACGGGTGCTTCAAAAGAGCTCTAAAAAGTCAAGGAAAATATCGGGGGAAACCGACAACGATATGCCAATAAAAATTCATGCCTTAGGCTGTGTCATCAATTTGTATTCTCTAAGGTCTAAGCCTTTGAAGCTTACAATCTGTCACGTAAATAAAGATACTCTTGTATGCAAAAAGTGAACCATATATTATTCAGAGTCCCAAATATTACTCTGCTCGTATCCTTAGTACTTGACAACTTATAGAAGTTTTCTTCTTGTTAAATTTAAGAGCTTAGTTCTTGTAGGGGTATTGATGCAGTTTTCTCCAACTGAGTCTTTCGAATAAGGCTTGTTTAAGGCCTGCTCACGCTGGCGTCGGCGATAAGTGAAACGCTATCAAATTTGACAGCGTTTCACTGATCGCTATCGCCAGCGACCTAGGTGTGCGCAGGCCTTTATGTACATATATTCTGACGTCAGATATCTGATATGACAGACATCAAAGCTTTGGACATGGTTAAAATACGTAATGGTTATTTCATGACTTCAGCGCTACTTCTGCCGCGAACTTTGACAGCGATACACTGATCGCTATCGCAGACGATCTAGATGTGCGATAGCTTACGAGAACAAACACCTTTGGCCTTCTGAAACCATGAGCTTGAATTGATGAGTAATCAATACTATACCGGCTGCTAGGCTACCGCAATGTTTGATCGTTTAGGTACCCGGTACGAGATTGGATACCATTACTTCTAATAATAAACTTACGACTTTAAGCTTTAATAAAATCAATTGGTAGTTGACATTGACAAAAGCTGACTTCTCAGCTCCGTAACAAGTAGGTTGTGGGTTCGATCCCCACCGAGAACTTTGTGTGGTGAACACAGATGTTTGTTCTCTGTCTAGTGTTATATCGTATTCTAAGTACAAAAATATACATGTACTATATATAAGTTTTATCAGCAGCTAGTTACCATAGAACAAGCTCTGCTTAGTTGGGGCTAGATAGTGTTGCGTGAATTGTGTAAAATATTTTTAATATTTATTTATATAAACTCAAAGCACACTGTAAAAGTTTTGTAAAGTATGATGTGGAAGTTGACCGTGACCGTAGTTGGAGGGTGAGGTTGCTACTCTACCACAAGACCGGCAGCGCTCTCGAGATAAAATATTCAGGGTGTTTCATTGAGGCCGGTCAGTATAATTAGAAATTTGAAAGTTGGAAGATTTTGAAAAATCACGATTAGATTTTAAATGTTTGGCGTTAACATATTGTACCGAAATGATTTACCAAGAGGTATGCGAGTTCTATTTCTTTCTATTTATTCTATAGCTTTTGTCCAACAACAAGTTAGTCAGTAAGTCAGAAATTTTGGAGTAAAAAAAAACTATACTCGGAAAATTCAATACTCAACCAGAAAATTAACACGGTGTTTTTCTCAGAAGTAACTTTAATGCGCATGTAGTTAGATCTACTGCTGGGCGATTGTGTAATTTTGTTGCAATCAAAAGTTTGATACTAACAAGAAACAGCGATCACATTATCTTGTTGGCATTATTTTTCAACCACTATTATATCTGTTGCCATACTAGTTTTACAAAGCAAAGTTGCTATTCGCTATCTCGTGTTTATTACGTCAACATTCAGTCTTGTTGCAATCGTTCCTTGTCAAAGAGAAGTTTTGTTTCAATTCGTTTTTTATTGCAATCGAAGCTCAAAATTATGCCAACACTGACAGATGCGACTAGGTTTTGATTGCAACAAAAGCTACACAATCACCCCACAGATCTCGCTAAAGTTCAAACTTGTAATAAAACTTCTAACCAAAACTAAGAAACTTCTAACCACTAAATTTAACTTATGTGGCGTAATTGGTGACTTTGGGGGTTCAATTTGTACCAGCAGAATGACAAATTATTTGCATGTACTACAAGACATAATGGCCAAAATGCAAACTTCCTTGTCAGACTTCGGAATTCCAAGGTTGTGGTCGAAAGGATCAAAGGTACCAAATGCGTGCGTTGTATACGAATGACAACTTGAAAATTGCCGGTGGTGACTTGAAAGGAAAACCGACGTCATAAGAATGACAGGCGTAACCACCTGTGTACAATGACTATTGAAGGGGGTTTCCAGACATTTTAATTAGTGTTAGTTATTTAATTTCGATAGTAATTTAGCAAATCATCATCATCATCCACAGCGTGACTTCACCCATTGCTGGGTATATGCCCATCTGCCCATCTTGCCGCAGGAAGACCAATGCTTCTATACCCAGTTCTTGGACACATTTTCATTTTAGCAAATACTCAAGATGAACCCTAAGTTACAAGAATAATTACTTCAAAACCTTTCAACAAAGGATTTTTTATCATAACACGTCTAGACATCATTTGTTCATGTATACCTAACTGACATGGCAATTGTCCAAAAATACAGAAGTTCTAAAGTGATTGCATGTGGAAATCTAAATAAAAAACGTAATTTATTTTCTCCATAAAAAAGTTTAGCTAAAAGCTATTCTATTAGCGAGAGAATGCAAAATCAAATATTACAGTCGTCTATCACTGACGTGACGCTGGCTGACGTCACAGAACGGGTTGCCTGCGCGCGCGCTGACTCAACGCATCAATGGGGGGAGCAATTCCCCCACCTCCCCTCGCCCGCTGTCATGTGACTGCCCCCCGTTAGCCGCGAAAACCGGCCCCGACTTTCCTTAACCCCCCCTCCCCTCTGAAAGTGCGTGAGCGCACCAACTGTTACATCATCTGTATCGCTGCGTACTAACTGCTGGTGGAGCTATGGCGTTAGATCGACTGCATAGGTTGATGACCTCTGGCTTCCGTCGAAGGTTTGCGTCAGTCACGTGATTCCACAGACTTGTTTGAGTCTGAAGATTAGTGATACATACATGCATGGTGCATTACACGGTCTACATAATGGTGAGTTGACCGCGTTATTGTTTGTTTATGTAGGACTGGTAGACGTAACTCGTGCTTGGCCAGAGGGGAGGGGCTTTCTGGCCAAGCACGAGTTACACTTAAGATGAAAATCGATGAAAATCGCGAAACATTTTCTTTCATATGTACGAAAATCAAGTTGGGAAAACTTTTAAGTAGAAAAATGTGTTAGGATCACAGTAATTTTTTTTGCTTAGCTGTGTGCATTTGGATTAAACACACAAAAGATAACTGCTCGCGATTATCGTTCAGTTATTAAATACATATTATATTATTTCAATCAAAGTGTGCGTATGATAATGTAGTCTGCCCCTTAACACTGTTACATAAATCGGCGAACTGAAGCTTTTGAATGATGAAAAGTACAAGCTATCAGGCTATATTATTTGGGCAAATTGCCAAATATTAATCTCTATCGATTCAGTGATCAATAACAGACAGATTTACGCATAGTACTTACATATATAGATTTGTGAGGATTCTTATTACTACCACCATAAATCTTCCTTTTATAAAAAGTGAAAAGAAACTCAGTCATGCGTTTAGCTGATTTATCAAAGCTCCATTTTATTTTTTGAGTAATTTCGAAGCTTTTTTAAAGGTTAGATAATGTGTCTTGGTCGGGTGGAACTGGCACCTAGACTCACCTAGCTTTAAAGGCCTGCGCACACCTAGGCCGCTGGCGAACGCGATCAGTGAAACGCTGTCAAATTTGACAGCGATATTTGACAGCGTTTCATTGATCGCGGTCGCCAGCGGCCCAGGTGTGCGCAGGCCTTAAGACGTTTCAAAGAGATTCTTGCAATCCTACTGAATAAATACACTTTTGATTTGATTTGATTTGAATGGGCCTAACCACACCTCACGAGAAGTCAGTGGATGGAGATGGATCTTCCTTGTAATGTATAGGAGAGGTATATTGTTCAGCAGTGGACAGGCAGCAGTTTTTAGGCTGATGATGATGTTATGGAACCGACGAAACTCAAAGATCCCTGAATAATATTATTTTGGGCGTAACTTTGCGGGCAAAGTTCACGAAACCCACAGGAAATTTGCATGAAAATATTTTTCTGTTTATGCTGAAACTTTTTGTTATGCTTCACTTTCTTGTTCTCGTGCTATTGTTTGAAAATAATATGTATTATATTATTACAAAATGCAAATTAGTTCTTGTTCTTTATTGGTAAAACCCTTGAGGTAAAACAAGGTAAAACTTGAGATTCAACGTTGAGTTGAAACTATGATAACCCCCGATTTAGCCTCCGTGCTTCGTATACCAGAGGGTCAGTACAACCATTGTTTTCGGATAGAAAAACATACACATAGTACTTACCGACCGGCAAGCAACATACAAACATCGTAAGCGAACTTAATCCGCCCCAAATTATGTAACTCCTTGTCTACGACAAGCGTAAATAGTATGGCGACCATTGGTGACTACTGTCTAACGTCAAAACCAAAAGTGCAACAAAATGTTCCTTTGGTTACAAGAAACTGGCACTAATATTCACCTTCTTTATAAAGACTTCAAAGTAATCCTTGTAGTTTTACTGATAAAGACAGCTTAAAATTCAAATCCTGAACTCATCTGAAGACTAGAACTAAATTATAATGGTAGGGTATCTTTGAGCGCGTGGCCGTCGTCGTTTTGTGATAATGTACAGCTTCTCTAAAACTCCATCTCTATCTCCTTGGATATTGCTTTGCTGACAAGCATGGTGTGACGCATTGCTTAAAATTGTCTATCCCTGTGACTGTTTGTCATCATCAGGGTGGTAAAAGATGGCAGTTGCTATCTCCGCATTTGGCTCCTCACTTTTGCACAACACATTGCTGTCAGAAGTGCACAAAGGTTTTGCATTCATGTTCCTTTGCCCTGCAGTGAGACAAAAATGGCTATAAATTGAGTAAGGGGGTAGGTCGTACAAATATACGTGCTCAGTAGATACAGTGCTTCCGTGCCAAAGAGTATTGATCGTAGCAACAGGTGTCGCACGCTGATCTTGACTTTGAAAGCGACGGCGACGGCGCGGTGTGGCGCCAGCGGAGGGCAAGCTGATCGCGTATGAACACACAAAATGTAGCTGTGCTGTGAAATTGTGGCTGTATCCTAAGCATCATATTACTAGTGGAGCTCTTTGTGAAGGGCTCGTCCAGGGATGTTTAGCCAGCGTCAAAAGTAGATTGGCATTTCTGGTTTATAAAGTTCGAATATTACTTAAACCTGTTCTTTTTTAGATTAAACTTTTTGACCTTAGTGGAGAACCGATTTGAGCCACAATTATTTGATAATCGAAGTTCGTACCTTTTACAAATCCAGAGAAAAGGGGAAGTTAATTAACGACATTACCAATCTACTTTTAATGCTGACTGAAGGTTACCACCATTCTTAACCGCCAAGAATTGCTGTGTTTCGGTTTGAAGAGTGCCGATGACATTTTAGGCATGACGTTTAAAAGCAATATTCTTCAAATTGATGGGCAATGCATCGTAGGACATGTCCATAAGTGCGTGACCTACGAAGCAATGCTTTGTCATTGGTGATGGTACGAGACATCAGCTGGCCCAATAAGCAAGTAGTAGGTATAAAAATATCCAATAATATTGGCAGTGAGGTCATGCTTTTTTCCGCGGTTTTTCTTTACCGTTTGAGACTAAATGTCGCATAATTTGAGGCAAGAGAAAGTAGACTGGGTACATAGCAAGTTCCTAACGTTCAACGAGCATCATAGTGACTGCTATCATGAAGGTGGCAAGAGATAGGAGATAGGAGAGCACTGAGATGACGAATGATAGAAGAGAGTGGAAGAGGGAAACCTACTGTTGTGCAAGCCCCATGCAGCTTGCGATGAGGGCAATAAATAAAAATTGCAGACAATCCACACATTACAATCTAACCCCAAATTAAGCAGAGCTTGTACTATGAGACCAGGGCAAAAAGCGACAAAATTGTGGAATTGTCGCGCTTTTGTGACATATTTGTCACTTTTATTAATAGCCTAAGCGCGACAATTCCACAATTTTGTCGCTTTGTGACATATATGTCGAATTGTCAGCTTTATTAAACAGGGGCCAGATAGCTGATATAATACTTAAATGTTTTTTCTTGTAAATACATTCATACTAAGAGTGCAATATAACACCCAGACAGAGAACAAACATCTGTGTTAACCACACAAATATTTGTTCTCGGTAGGGTACGAACCCACGGCCTATGCCACAGAAGGCAGAGCTACTACCAACTGAGCTGAAAATCGTAGCTGAGAGGAAGATAATGATGAGTCCAAATGTGAATTGCTTTAGGCCAGCCAGCACACCACGAAAACTTTTTGCCAACACTTGCCGGATAGCTTGCTGACACTTGCCGGGTAGCTTTCCAACAGCCTGATAGCTTGCCAACACTTGCCGGATAGCTTGCCATGCTGGCAGTCAATTCAAACGGCCTGCAAAGGCGTTCACAAAGTGAATATGGGCAAAAACGGCCGGCATATCTCGGCCACCGGTGACTATGAAACCGGAGTTAAAGGGAGCGTCTGAATCCCACTGCATCGTAAAATGACTTGAGGATAACGATTTTACTAACCAGTTTGAAAATAACTTTAAAACTTTTGGAAACCAGTACCTGAAGGCTTCTGGTATCAAACTCAAAAACTGACACCATTTTAAATAGAAAGTATCTCTGAAAATGCAACTGGTTTTTTAACATCATCATCATCTTCTGCTGAGGGGAATTGTCCAAAATATTTAAATATTTAATAATAAATAAATATTTTGGACAATGCACACTATCACACTATGCTAGTGTTATGGGAACCAGATAGCTGATATAATACTTACATACTTCTTTTTTTTTAAATACATACTTAGAATACAATATAACACCCAGACAGAGAATAAACATCTGCGTTCACCGCACAAATATTTGTTCTCGGTGGGGATCGAACCCACGACCTGCGGCGCAGAAGGCAAAGGTACTACCAACCGAGCTGAGAGGCCAGTCAAAGACTACTTAGAGACTACAGTAGGTTCACGACGACTTACGTCGGAAACGGTGTGTGCGGTACTGGTTTTACAAGAGAGGCTCCTTTCGTGCACTTTACACAATACATGATTTCGAACTTTTCAGATTTTACGACATGCCGGTTTCCTCACGATGTTTTCCTTCACCGTTTGAGAGTAGTTCACACAAACATTTCGATAAAAAACTCATTGGACCACGACTGGATTTGAACCCACGACCTATAAAGGAAGGCAAAACCGACTACCACACGACCACCAGTCTCAACACATTACAGTAAGTATAATGCATACAGTTGAGACAATAGTCTGAATAGTCGCTTCGAGAGAAAATACTCAACATCGTTGGAAATAGATCTATTGTCTAGTTCAATCGCATTTCTGAATATTAACCTATTATTTTCATATGAATGCATTTCTAAAGAACACTGTCAATGTCATTATTATCCGAACACAAAGTACTCGTACCTACAGAACCACTAACTGGGGTGGACTGGCCTCTCAGCTCAGTTGGTAGTAGCTCTGCCTTCTGAGCCGTAGGTCGTGGGTTCGATCTTTGCCGAGAACAAATATTTGTGTGGTGAACGCAGATGTTTGTTCTCTGTCTGGCTTTATAATGTATTGTATTCTATTTATGTGTTTACAAAAATATATCAGCTATCTGGTTCCCATAGTACAAGCTCTGCTTAGTTTGGGCCTATATAGTGTAGTGTGGATTGTGTACAATATTTTTATTTTTTTAATTAACAAAGCCCCGTCCTTACAAAACACATTCCGAATTACAAAATTGCTACAGAGGTACTTTGTGCCTACATAGGCAACAACATTCAAAGAAGTAAATAAAACAGTAAATGCTCGATTGCATTTGATTGTGATTATTTGCGATCAATTTGCATAGTAAATAATTGGAGTCCACCACAGATGAGAAACAGTTCCAGTCATGTGACGGCGACGTAACCAGCGATGAGAGAATGCACTGTGATTTGGTTGATAGCCGATAGCGAAGTCACCGTGCCCTAACAGGGGCACATTGTTGAAGACAGACGTCCCCTTCGCCCCTCGCCCCTTGTGGGGACAGTTATCGATGAGATGTAATAGGGGCACCACTATTCGGGGTCAAGGTTAAATGGATCGATGAGCTTAGAGTGTTTTTCAAACTTTGTTTAAAGTGTTCGCGGTTGAGGCCAGACTCACTCGAAGGTGGCTAGTTTATCAGATGGGATTCTGTTTATATCAAAGTCAGATTATATATTTATTCAGTAGCATCACAAGGCTCACTTTGAAAAGTCTTAAGGCTAGGTGAGTCTAGGTGCCAGTTCCACGCGACTAAGCCTAGAAGAACAGGCAACAAACTACGGCTTGGTTTTTGCCGTTTTTTTGTATGATCCTTTTACAACGAATACTACTAATAACTAACTAATAATTAAGTGATAACAATTATTTAATAACATCACATATTTTCTTAAAAGGTTCCACAACAACGTTTCAACAAAAAAAAAACTAAAAGCCAAATTAACTTCTAAATTAAAAACTAAAAATTAAGTTTTACATTTTCTTGCGGATTATCTCGCTAAAAGATGATTTTTTAACTCCACCACTCATACATAAATCAGCTTATTCTGTCTTCTGTGCCCACGGTCATCGGTCCATATCCAAACATGTCATTTTTCGCATTCGTTTAGGTTTTAGGTATTTTAATACCTATTGCCTGACATCATTATTGGGGCTGGGATCACATATTGCGGTTTGGCAATAAAATTTAATAATTTATTAGACCACAAATATGATTATACCTCCACTAAAGTATAAAGAGACTGCATCATGATATCAAACAATTTTAATCTCCCGTATTCACATATCAATAATAATAAATATTGTGGGCAATGCACACAAATCTAGCTCCAAACTAAGCAGAGCTTGTACTATGGGAACCAGATAGGTGATTATAATACTTAAATACTTTTTTTTGTAAATACTTACATAGAATACAATATAACACCCAGACAGAGAACAAACATCTGTGTTCACCACACAATTATTTGTTCTCGGTGGGGATCGAACCCACGCCCCCCAAATGGAAATCCACTGCACCTGTATACCGTAGGGGTAGTCTGTACAATGGATTTTAGCTTGTTTCCATCCTGACATACGTTTTTTTTTCTTCTTTTACTGTCATCGTAACTTTCTTCGTGCTCGCTCGTCGGTTTAAAATATTCTTGAAGCAAGAAAGATACGCAATTAAAAAAAGTTTTTGGTGTCTTGCTACGAAAACGTACAGCTATAGTTTTGCAATTAGGAACGTTATGCATAATTTAATTTGTATTTCCGTGTAACCGCAATAACTTAGCGACATCGTATATTAGCTAATCATGGGCTAATTGGATGGCGGATTAAAATTAATTACTTTAATAAGTTACCTACCTAAGTTGTGATGCAATTAAATAACCTCTAATTTTTTGAAAAGTGATCACCGTCATCATTATTTGGGATATTTGAAAGCATATTTAGGACAGCCCACTATACCCGATGAACAGTGTCATTGGTAAATTGGACGGTCTCGAAAAGTAAATGCCTCCTGCGCATAGGTTCGCCGTAGGTTAGGCCGTGGGTTCGATTCCCACTGAGAACAAATATTTATGTGGTGAACATAGATGTTTGTTCTCTGCCTGGGTTTTATATTGCATTGTAAAGTATACGTATTTACAAAAATTATCTTAGTATTTAAAATTATAAAAGGAGAAAATTCAAAATCCCTAATTATGGGCTGGCTGATGATGATGCCGATTGTCAATTCAAAATCCCTAATTATGGGCTGGCTGATGATGATGCCGATTGTCAATTCAAAATCCCTAATTATGGGCTGGCTGATGATGATGCCGATTGTCAATTCAAAATCCCTAATTATGGGCTGGCTGATGATGATGCCGATTGTCAATTCAAAATCCCTAATTATGGGCTGGCTGATGATGATGCCGATTGTCAATTCAAAATCCCTAATTATGGGCTGGCTGATGATGATGCCGATTGTCAATTCAAAATCCCTAATTATGGGCTGGCTGATGATGATGCCGATTGTCAATTCAAAATCCCTAATTATGGGCTGGCTGATGATGATGCCGATTGTCAATTCAAAATCCCTAATTATGGGCTGGCTGATGATGATGCCGATTGTCAATTCAATTCAACTCCTGACATTTAAAATGGGTTTAGGCCATACACACATAGGGTACATTTTGTTTATAGATATGTACGTAATGTCGAACAAATTAAAATACAACTAACTATCACGTATATTAAAGGCCTGCGCACATCTAGGCGATGGCGATGGCGATCAGCTAAAACACTGTCATTGCCAAGCTTAAGGGGCCGGCGGAGGGCGAATTTTCATACAAGCGTAATACCAAAATGATTACTAATTTATGCCGATTTTCACTATATTATTGTAATAATTGTACTTGTAAAGTATTTATCTAAGGTTCCTGAACCGTTTTTATTTTAAATTACTTACCTCAAATGAAATTAACGCCTATTAAAATTGCAATAAAAAAAATTGTAAAATGCGATTGGCGTTAATTTCAAAAATTCGCCTTCTGCTGGCCCCTTAAAAATGTAATGCAGATGAAATAAAAAAGGGTTTTTCATTGCAGTCGTTATATTACAGTCACCGTTACTTAGTCAAGTAAGTTGTAAGTCCTATCATTTCATCAAAGGTTGTGGGTTATAAAATCGTCGCGTGCGCAAGTTTTCCGATGGGTTTCCTTATAAATTAACAATGTAAAATCTGGTGTAATCACAGGAAATAAAACGAAGATTATATATTATAATAGGCCCTAAAGTTATGATCTCTGGCTCTGGTTTTGAGTCAGTGTGAGTGTCATATGTCAGTGTGAGTCTAAATAAATCCTACGTCGAATCGAAACGTCACACACATACAGTATAATACACTGGTGTGCACTCACACCACAGAACAATACTACTCTTACGAGACTCACACAGACTGAAAACCAGAGCCAGAGTCAGAGCCAGACAGAGCCTGTGGTAGGCCTACAGGTGAGTGAGGTGACTATAACTATAATCAAAACAAAATGTATTCAGTGTAAAAACGCAATGTCGCGGTTATGCACCTGAAACAATCATATTCTTATTAAAATTTTAGCCTATTTGGATAAAAACTGCTAAAAGTCTATAAAAACAAAAAAGAGACCGCAGACGGTAATCCCCCCCAGACAGACAGACGTAACAGTCTCTTAAAACCTTGAAATTAATTTGAATTAAAAGTTTCCGCGCAAATCATGACGTAGGTAAAATCAATCCAAACATTGTTGCGATAATTTTGTTAAAGCTAATGCTCTTATTTATATTGGTCGCCTGACCACTCAAATGGCCGCTCAAGCGTTTGCCATCTCTCTCTCTCTCTCTCTCTCTTTTTATTGAAATGAAAGTGACAGTGTTAAGCCTGCGCTATACCCTGGTCTAAAAACAAAACACGACCGGAAAGTTGGAAAAATTTAAAATAAAGATGGCGTTGCCTGACCTGAGCTGTGAATTCATGTATTTGATACCAACTATTACTTATTCTGTGCTTGGGTCTGACATTTGTCACGACATTACAATGTGTTGACTAGAATACGCTTCGTTAGACAAAAACACAGACGGATATTCAGTAAATAAATATAACCCAATTGTTATGTTAGCTGATTCCCGTCGCAGAGTTTCCATTGCATATTTTTCATCCAGGATTGGTGATAACAATGGCAAGCTGTGCGGTGTTTTTTAAACTACCACGAACGCTACATTTTAAATCTAACTTATATAGTAGTGTAGTAGTAGTAGTCTAATTTATATAGTATAACAAGCAAATAGCCCCAGATTTAATAAAAGAAACCTTCCACCAAGAAGACATTTTCCTCATATTATGCAAAACCAGAGTGAGTTGCAAGTTCATAAATGTCGGTAGTCGGTGAATGAGCACTTGTATTTTTTAAAGGTAAAAAACGGAACCCGTATAAATTCGTCATGTCTGTCTGTCTGTCCATCCATATGTCACAGTCACTTTTTTTCAAAAAAATGAAATGAAATGAAATGAAATAATTTATTTGCTTGAAGTATGGTACTTACAAAACTGTAAAAGCTATATGTACTGATGAAACTTGGTAAATAGATGTATTCTGTAAACCGCATTAAGATTTTTGTACTTAGAACTGACACTCAAAAAATGTTTTTTCATAAAACTTATGAGTTTTCTTAACATTAAGTAAAAGATTATTAAACCAGTTAAGTATTTACGACAGAGATGCGTTAACGTCATCGTAATTAGCTTTCTATCTATCGACTTTAAAAATTAATGAGGTATCGTCAGCAAATAGTACTGTTTCACATAGTTTTTTAACCAAAAAAGGAAGGTCATTTACGTACACTAGAAACAAGAAAGGACCTAATATCGAACCTTGTGGCACCCCTATGTCAGTAACTGACCCAAAAGATTTCTCACCGCCCACATCAACTTTAAGGATTATATCAGTCAAGTACGATTGTAATAAGTCAATGGAGCGATTTAGAATGCCGTAATGTTTAAGTTTAGATATTAAGAGGGTGACTGTTTTCACTAAACCTAGGCGACGCCTAAATCGGATGCCTAAATATTAACGGGCCGACGTACACAGCTCGCAACTTCAATTCGAGGCGCGAGCAAAAACTGCTCCGAATATAGCTATCTCTATTTATTTGATGCGGGCGCCACGGAATATATAATAGTAGTAAACACACACAGGCGCTCGTGTGACGCGCTACTTCTATACGTGAATCCAACCATAGTGCCGCGCTTGTGCGTGTGCGTCAGCCACTGATTATTATGCATTGCCTAATTTCGTCAACGTTACTAAGCGTCAGATAAGCTAGTGGCTAGGGCGTGCGGATTCACACTGAGAGGACGAGGTGGGCGGGAGTTCAAATCCATTCAAAGAGAGTTGACTTTTTGCACCCTACAATTTTATGTTTTTATTTTTTGTGGCTGCATTACCTGACTAACCCTCTAAGCTTATTGCTTGCTTGTTTCGCTTTTCTAGTATTCAATAAGCAAGGATTGGTCATGCTCTGAATGCAAGAATAAAGTGAAAAAAAAAAACAACATTCCTGAACCGATAAAGAACCTTCAGAGTAGCTATTTACGCATTTAGAAAAGACACCAGGAAATTCTCTAACATGATACGAGTGAGTTTATTCATCAGGTAGGGTTTGTGCGGGTTCTGGACCAAATTGAAGAAGAGTAAAGAGAACCATTGACTCCGAGTTGAGTTGAGAGAGCCATTGACCCCGGCGCGGAGCGATGGAGTTGTGGTTGATGACGTTCCAGTAGAGGATGATGGGTGGGAGTCCGCTCAACATCAGGTGTGGTGTGGTTTGCTTGACCTCATTGGCCTAGTGGTTGGAGGGTGCGGGTTCAAAATCAGTGATAACGTTACAGTAATAGATGATGGGTGGGGTCCGCTCTACGTCAGGTGGGGTGTGGTTCGCCAGACCTCATCGGCCTAGCGGTTGGGGGGCGTGGGTTCAAAACCAGTCATGATGTTACAGTTGAAGATCATGGGTGGAGGTCTGCTCAACATCAGGTGGGGTGTGGTTCACCAGACCTCATCGATCACACACACACAGCAATAAAAAACACGAAAAGCGGCTCACTTACTAAAGTACAGAAAGTCTAATAATGTGACTGCATTTAAAAATATACTTTATTCGTTGAGCAATTAGGTTGCTTTTATTCTGCTTATTTACATTCGCAAAACCAACGATTGCGAACATTGACCTACAATTACATGGACCTCGGCTTTCGCACAAAATTCACGAATGATTGCGAAGAAAAAAATATTTGTTGAAATATGTCTAAATATTTCTAAGTCCTTCTATCAATATTTCCACTATCAATATTTTTGAGTCCTTCTATCAATATTTTTGAGCTCCAGATAAATAAAGAAAAAAAAAATGTTTTTGAAATATTTCTCAGTCTTTTTATCAATATTTCCCCCTGATATTGAGCGGCAGTCTGTTTTTGAGCTCCAGATAAATAAAACAAAAAAAATTGTTGAAAATTTTCTACGTTTTTTATTTAATCAATATTTCCACCAGACGTTGAGCGGTACTCTGTTTATTGAGCTCCAGTTATATAAAGAAAAAACTATTTGTTCAAATATTTCTAAGTCCTTTTATCAATATTTCCACCGGACGTTGAGTGGTTGCAGTTTTTTTAAATAAATAAAGAATTTTTTTATTTCATATTCGTTTTATCAATATTTCCACCTGACATTGAGCAGTAGTTTATTTCTTGAGCTCCAGAAAAATAAAACAGAAATATTTTGTTCAAATTTTTTATTTCCACCTGACGTTGAGCGGTAGTCGGTTTTTTGAGCTCCAGATAAATAAAGAAAAAAAATAGTTTGTTGTAATTTTTTTTTTATCAATATTTCCAACTGATGATGAGCGGTAGCTCCACATAAATTAACAAAAAAAATATGTATTTTGTTGAAATTAATGGTTCATAAGTTTGTTTTAGTCGAAATGTTGGCTATGTGTGTTTTTTTCGAAATTTCGGCAGACTTTTTGACCTAGTGCTGCACCTTGATTTCGTTTACCCAACCTACAACCTACCTAGGTACTTAGTACTTCCCATCTTCACTTAGTACCCTTCCTAAACTAACAATTATCAAATATCTAAGCATTATGTTTTATGCCAGTGTAGGTATTTAACTAGTCCGAAGTCCGAGCGATTCACACACACAACCGAAGTGTCCCGTGTGCTTCAAGCGTTTCCTCCCCCTGCACCCCGCCACCCGCACCGTGCGTGCGCGATAGCAATAGTAGCCGTTCGAAAATGCCATGAATTTTATCGTGTTCCGTAATACCAAAAATGATGACTGAAAACTTTTTGTATTCTTCACATAGTATTGTTATTCTGTAACTAGACAATATAAACTAGGTTCCTTAACAAAAAACACGTAAGATATTGTTGTTTTTAGTACGAAACCAATAGGTAGAAAACTTGATATGTTTAGCATAAAAATGTGCAAAATGCGATTGGTGTTTATTTCATTTTAGGTAAGTAATTTGAAATAAAAACTGTTGAGGAACCTAGATAAATACTATGCAAATACAATTATTACAATAATATAGTGTAAATCTGTCTAAATTAGAAATCATTTTGGTATTCCGTTTGTATGAAAATTTTCCATACGTCAGCCCCTTAACTAGTTTTTTCGTGTGCGCGAACTGCAAGCAGCTCGCGTGTCGGTGTGCTACTCCCAGTTTTACATTACACTTGCACTTGTAAAACCCCAAAAAGTAGTAAAAAAAGTCCTAAGTAACCCTAAAAGTCGATCAGTGAATCAAGTTCCTCAGTGTAGTAAAACCCCAATCAAAGTCCTAAAGAACCCTAAAATTGTTTACATAATCAAGGTCCTAAGTGAAGTAAAATTCCAATTAAAGGCCTAAGGAACCCTAAAAGTTGTTTATTTTATCAAGTTCCTCAATGTAGTAAAACCCCAATCAAAGTCCTAAGGAACCCTAAAAATGTTAACATTATCAAGCTCCTAAGTGTAGTTGAAACTCCAATCAAAGTCCTAAGGAACCCTAAAAGTCGAACACTTAATCAAATTGCTCAATGTAGTAAAACCCCAATCAAAACCTTATACGGAACCCTAAATTGTACGTCAAGCCAAAACCCTTAACGGGTCGAAACCGCTGGAAGGAACCCAAACGTTGACTACCGGGTCGCGTGCATCGCGAGCTGCAAGCAGCTCGCGTCCTCAATGCGTTCCCACAGGGGCGGAACCCTAAACCAAGTGAAGATCCAATCAAACACCTTAAACAACCTAAAATTCAATCTCCAATCATAGTCCTCAGTCAAATGAACCGTTTGAACGACCTTAATCGGACGATTTTTGCAAAACCGGAAGTGGCACATCCGCCATTTTGAATTTTGAACTGTCAGTCTAGTGAAAATTTTTTCACACCCCTAAGACACCCTAAATTTCAGTAGGAGGGGGTTCTTAATTTCCCTAAATTTCAGTAGGGTGGGCGTGGTCGCGTGGCGGCTCGCTTCGCTCGCCGCACTGTTCCCCATGGTTGCATGGCGGCTCGCTTCGCTCGCCGCAATGCTCCACTCGAAAAAAAGGGTCAAAAATAATAAAGGGGTCTAGAGGGGGGAGGGGGGCAAAATTTATTTTGCTTTCAAAATAATCTCACCTTCCCTACATGACCCAAAAAAAAGTCTTGCAAGTCACTCCGCTTGGAAGATACGAAAGGGGGGGGGTGAAAAAAGGGGCAAGAGGGGGGTGTTTTTTTTGTTTTTTCAATTCAGGAAGAAACCCTCTATACGAAACCCCAATCGAAAACCCCCTATCTCGACGGCATCCGGTAGCACTCACAAAAGGGGGGTCCTGGGGGCAAGGGGGGCAATTTTTTTGTACAATAATATTCTTATCTTTTTTCTTCTCTTTCGTCTTCTCCCTTTTAATCTTTTTTTTCTGAAAAGTAATATTTCATCAAAATCGGCTAAGCCGTTTTGTTTTATTGTTTGTTACTGCATACCTTCGTCATTTAATTTTATGATCCAATTTAGTAAATTTTTCTTTTATCTAAAAGGTTATACTTCCAGATCTGTATGTAAATCTAGTAAGTATAACTTAGTGCATAGAATTCATGCCTATGGAAATAAATAATAATAATAATAATAATGCTGGACAATTCACACAACATTATCTAGCCCCAAGCTAAGCAAAGCTTGTGTTATGGGTGCTAGATAACTGATATACATAATACAATACATTACATGCATAGATAATTTTCATTTCAATTCATAAATGAATTGAAATGGAATTTATTTATGGGTGGCTTTAAGCTTTGCACTCATTTAGGCCTTCGGTGCTCATTGCGGTGGAGATCAGTGAAGCATTGTGAAATAACACTGTCTATTCGACTTATATTATTGTATTTTATCGGCATTTAAAAATATTAGGTATACCAAAGAGTTTCGACAACCCCAACTAACTCTTCAAAGTTCTGTCAAACGCAAAATCTTGGGAAACTCCTTGCTGCGTGTATAGAAATAGGCACATGTATTTTGGTATTTGGGTATTTGAGCGCACCGTGCATGAAGCCTTTGACAGAAAGTTCCAGAATTCGGGACATTACAGACACCTCCAGATTTAAAAGACGGCAATCAAAAATACTCAAAACCCATGATATTATTGTTATGACTGGGCTCTCAGCTCATTTATTAGTAGCTCTGCCTTCTGCGCCATAGGTCGTGGGTTCGATCCCCACCGAGAACAAATATTTGTGTGGTGATCATAGATATTTGTTCTCCATCTGGATGTTATATTGTTTTCCAAGTATGTATTTACAAACAAAATGTATTTAAGTATTACATCAGCTATCTGGTTCCCTTATTACTAACTCTGCTTAGTTTAGGGCTAGATAGTGTAGTGTAGATTGTCCATAATATATATATATATATACTTCCTTTTCATTGTAATGGGCTCCCAAACTCTTTGAGTCTTCTTCTTGTCATGTCAATAGAAAATTAAAGCTGGTGTGGTGGATTATGAATGTGCCTCAAAAGTTTTGCTACTTCACGTTGGTTTCATTTATTGTTTTCCTTCACCGTTAGAGTGTACTGACATAGTGCACATAGGTTTTTTGGCAGATAAACTAATTTGTGCATGACGGGGTTTGAACACACGCCTTTAGAATCAAAAAGCGGGTCGCTACGACAATATAACCGGTGCTAAGCAACCAGAGCGCCCCTCCACCTAATGGACCGATGACATTTTAAAGATCGTGGGAAATCGGCAAATTGTTTTTTCATGGAAATGTATAAAGGAGGTCTATATCTAGCAGTGGACTTCTACTTACTGATGATGATGACGGAAAGCACTGGGTAGATAGGAAGATAGCTACTTATGCAACTACAAAAATGGAGGTATTTAACAAAAGCATTGCGCTTCGCTGGTCACGCACGATAGGAACGTGCCCTAGAATGTACTAGATAAGTTATATGCTACATAAAATATATACTTCTACAGGCTGATGATGATGTGAATACAGGTTATCGATCATAATGTATGATGAAGATGGTATTATGTCATTTCGTTATACTGTGACAATTTGTTTTATGTTACACTGTGGCAAATTTATAGTACCAGTAGTAGCTATGATTTAATCTAGGGTATATTTTACGTAGTCAGAGATGAAATGTCATGTCGCGAAATTTGACATAGACCTCTCCTCGTCGGCCGCGCGGGCTGTACTGAAAAGTAACTAGGAAATCCTACCTATATATATTTTTGAAAATTTTATTTTTTTACAAAAACTACGGCAACTAAGAAAAGTGCAATAACATCAGGTTTTTACGTATTTATTTAGGTATACGGGAACAAACCTTTCATTGCAATGGCTCTAACAGCAACGGAAAAAAACCATTTCAAATCCAAAAAAAATTGAGAGTTTTTGGCAAACTTTGCGTTCAATTTTATCGAACCCAGTGAGTTTAAGAGAATTTCTAGATGGAACATAATTTTTTTACACCATTTAATTGTTATATTTTACAAAAAAATTAAATGGATTCGTCCATACAACGAAAAAAAATGCTACTTTACATTTTCGGTTTCACCTTATGTAGGCCCTTAAGAATCCAATACATATTTTCAAAGCCGGTATTTTTGCTTTTCAAAGAAGTCAAAATTATTCTATGGTATCTTCTTTCGCAACCAAAACGTCCTAAGCGCCATGAAAGTCGAGGCGCTTACGCGTTTCGTTTATTAGCGACGCTGTAAAGGCGACCACACTGTATCAATGCCGAAGTCAAGCGGCAACAGTGAGTTTTCGGACCGCAAAATCTCGTGCGTAGTTAAATTTCCTTGATTATGAGGATAAATGTTTAAGGTCAAAATGTGCTACGAAAAGTCTACGCGCTTTCAGAAGATATGAACGCGCTCATTCATCGTACCATCTCGCTCTCACACGTGACGTTTATCACAACTTATAAAATAAACTACCTTCGCCGCATCTGTCTGTCTGTTTGAACGTGATAAACTCAAACACTACCGAACGGATTTATACAATTTTCACCAATGGATATGAGGATGGCTTAGGTCAATCATCATCATCATCATCCACAGCCCGACTTCACTCACTGCTGGGTATAGGCCTCCCTAAGGCCTCTGCCTTGAATTTAGTGGGCAGTGGGCGGGCAGCGGGGTGGCGGCAGCGGCGGCTCTGCAGCGGGGCGGGGCGGGGGGGTCCATTTGATTTTACGCATATCCTGCCGCGCCGCCGCCGCTGCCGCCCCGCTGCCCACTAAATTCGAGGCCGAGGCCTTAGTTTGTGCCATCTACCTCGATCCTGTGCCAATCTAAACCATTGCCGCCCGAACGCGACTATATCGTCCATAATTCATTATTATTTTGGATGATTTGGCTGAAATATGACAATAATTATTAAATATCGCAAGGCTTTTCTCTCTATATCAAAAAATGCTTACACCACATTCAAAAACAGAGGCCGCAACTGTCTGTCTGAACGCAATAACCTAGAAATAGCGACAATAAAAAAAAAATTGCGGGCAAATTAATTGTAGACGTTACTAACTTAGCTTCTCGTGAGAAGCCAGGCCGGGTTGCTAGTTATTAATAAGTATAAAAGCGTGTTATAGCAATAAGTTCACAACCCAATACCTAGTCAGGAAAAGTGATGTAATAATAATTTGCATCCAAACCGGTTAGCCGATCTGAAGGGGTGTGAAAGGGATAGGGGCAGAGACAATAAGCACCCCTTTTAATAACAATCCCTAAAATTCAACCCGTGACATCATCGGCATGCTAGTATTTTTAACCGACTTCAAATAAAAAAAGAGATATCAATCTATTCAGTTGCAGTTTTTTTTTTTTGTTTTGAAAGGCAGGGTCCACTAGGCCACTAAACTACTAACTACTAAAATAAACAACTGTCAAATAATGAATTGTCGATTAGCAATCAGTGAAATCAGCCCTTAATCGCTGTGTGAAAATTACGTTCAATTACTAAACATAAAAAAGGCAAATTCATTCATTATGAAATTAAGCTAGAGTGTAATAAGTAAGCCTCATTAAGTACCTGCAAATTACACTCATTAACTACTACAAATTAATCCGATTTTATTACAAAGTAAGCCAAGTTGGGACGATCAATTTTTCAAAACTTTTCATAAAGTTGGTGAAATAAAAAGCTCGAGAAACCGACTTCAAGGCCAAACTCCTGAAAAGATTTTCATGAAATTTCTATTGGACCAATCTGAAAGTATAATCTTTCAAATAAAAAAGTTTTTTTCAAATCGGTTAATGAATGATAAAGTTATGATATCAAACATTAAGGAAAATAAAAATACAACCGAATTGAGAACCTCCTATTTTCTTTGAAGTCGGTATAAAACAATCAACTGTTTAGGTATAGTCTCATCTCATGGTAAACAAAATGCTCAAATGCTCAACTGCTCAAATACATACATACAAACATACAATCACGCCTTATTCCCATGGGGGTAGGCAGAGATCACGGATTTCCACTTGCTACAATCCTGACACACCTCATCCGCTTCATTCACTCGCATAACATTCTTTATACATGCTCGTCGGCTTAGGGTACTCTGCTATGCCAAATAGGCCCTGACTCAGCTTTTGCTGCCTATCAGGATATAATATTACCAACCTACCACGCCAAGCAGCGCTGATTTTCAAATAGTGACTAGACATATAAAGGGTGTTGCAATAGGATAGAAGCGGACGGAATTGTTTGTTGTCCTGAATAAAACTACAAGAGATTGTTTTCATATTAAACAGACACGTACAATTCAGTCGACCTTTGCAACACAATTTATCACTCATTGATGCAAACCGGTTTCAACCAGATCATGCGCATGCCTCCCTGTATCACGTAATTTCGGCCACACAAATAAACATAGATTATCACTACTGCAAAAACGCGTAAATGTGGGGATGTACCTCTGGCTACCCCCTTTAGACATCCTCAAAAGAATGAATTGGTACTAAGGGATATTTACATTTATCGTACCAAAGTCGTAAGGATAAAAACATACACAGATAAATACAAAACACATTTTTTGGATGCTTTTTTAACCCGGAATAAATTCAGCTGTTGAGTGCATATTTGGCCCCCCGGCCTATTTGGTTGTAAACGACAATAAAAATATCACATACGTTACTACTGCGTACAAATACAGCGTGTCCCAGAACTAGTAATATTATACATAATAATAAGTGATTCTTGAAATTCACAGGTACAAAAAATGTTCTACAGCTTTTGTAAATTGGGTTATTTTTATTGAAGAAATTTGCAGCTGCCTCTAGTTCTTTCAAAACAGTGTGGTGAAAGTATTTAAGGCGCACCTAAAAGAAGCTCCTTTCGTGAAACTGAAGTTACGATATACATGACATGTACTCGTATTGAGGTCACGCTCAGAGTTCAATAAACAGCATTATGTAAAGGTGATTTTTGTTTCCAAAATTTGTTATTGCCATCAGTTTTCAGAATTATTTATTCCTTACTGAAACATACTGAATCTATTACACGGGTATTTATTGCGTTAGTTACCTTATTTTTGACGTGACAACGTCTTGTAATTCGATGGAGCCGGCTGCACGCACGAAAAAACATGACTCATGCGGTGTTACCTCGCTCTGAGGCGTTCAATTTAAGGCTAGAGGTGCAAGCGAGAGCTCGGAACGGGCGACAAAGAGGCACAATCAGCGTTCTGCAGCGTTCGACATCTGTCTCTCTCCTACTTGAGTGAGCGATGCATCCGCGTGGACAGTGCTATACAATCACAGTATACAATAATACATTTACATGTTTTTGTTAAGTATGAAGTGCTAGTTAGTTCTGAAACACCCTGTATGTTTACGGAGATGACACATTTCACCCGAACCGCACAAGCGACCAGACCCAATTGACTCGTCAATAGTTTCTATGAATTCTAATAAATGAATTGAAACGAAAGTAAAGCCTTGCCCACATCTAAGCGTTCTGCAGTGGCGATCAGTGAATCGCTGTCAAATATCGCTGACATATTTGACAGCAGCATAAAGCTTCTTCTTCTTCTTATCGTATCTGGTTCTTTCGAAGTGTGGTGAGGATTTAAATTTCACACCTCACGAATACGTTTATGGCGGTGGGAGGCTTTTTTTATGCAACTATTAGCTCATGGAACAAGCATTTTGCTCACATGATGTTAAGTGGTAACCATTATCTATAACAAAGCATTGTCTAGTAGGTCACGCACAAGAATGTGCCCTAAGAATCTGCATCCATCAACTTGAGGCATACAGATGTTCAGCCAGTAAGTTCACCGGCACCCACACCCTTCAAACCGAAACAGCAATGCTGCTTCACGGCAGAAATAGGCATGGTGGTAGTACTTCCCCGGACGAGCCCTTCACAAAGAATTCTACTACTAAAAGGTCGCCAGCACCATGCAGTGTTAATGATCTTCGTCTTCGTAGACTTCGTTTAAGTATTCTATTTACTGCATAAACGGTGTGCCCATAAGTATGATCAAATTGTCGCGACGTCTGGCACTCATGCGTTGACGTACGGGGTCATTACTAACAGCTGAGGCTTGGTCGCGTGGAACTGGCACCTAGACTCACCTAGCTATAAGACGTTTCAAAATGATCCTTCTGATACCATTGAATAAATACATATTTGATTGGGTTTGAGAGTGGACTCACTAGAGAAGAGTATCTACATGACAACATAAAAAAAAGCTCGTCCTAAAAAAGAAGAGCTATTATCGATGCATGTTTTTCACTGCTTTCATCTTGAACATTAAAATTTTCCCATTTTCAACTAAAATAATTCCAAAAAAATATTTTACCAAATAGTGATGGCATGGGATGACCTAGTTTTTGTTAGTTTTCCCCTAAAATGCCATCTTTCTTATTTCAGTGGTAGCTATAGGTCTTTACCGTGAAAAATAACAAACAGACTTAACTTCCCATTCACAAATTGTTATAGATATGGACGAATGCCACGGTAGCCTTTTCTACATCATACGGGCATAGTATAATAACCCGCATGATCAAGTCAGCAGTGTTTACCAACTATTACTGCTAAGCTTATAAAACTTTAACCCTTTGCAAACAACTCGGGTAAATTGCTATAATCCATACCATTAAAATTATCCACCACGAGGTTTCCTAACTAACGCAATGTATGCAAATACACACATGCGGTATTTTATGAAACTTATAAACATTGTGATCGGCTCCACCGGCCGGGGCTAAGGGGAAGGGGCTGAATGACGTAGGTGGTGTTGCCAACATTGCAGCTCGAAGTGGCTGGATGTAGCCATTTATTACATCTAATAAGCCAGAGCTATTTGAATTTTGTCATGTTACGTAAATGAGTAAAAAGGAAGTATACCTATCGATTAAAAGTATTAACTTTGATTGTTTGTTTTACCAATCTCCCCATATTTATAAAATTTTGGCTCGGGTCACGGCGTAGCAGTTCGTAGCACCTCTACGAAATCATGTTTTTCGAAGTTTAATTTTCAAAAACAAGCTCATAGACAATGTTTTATTGAAATAAAGTTCTAAGGTATATCCTGAGTTTTTAGGGCAGCGAGCATGCATGCGCATTTTTTTTATAATAATATAATTAAATGTAGCAGCGTTTACGAATAGTAGCTGGCAATAGTTGCGAATAGCAGTAACTGCTTCTCAATCTGTGCGCGCAGGGTGTCCCACGGCACAGCCTCCGCGCATCTCGGCTCCAGCTGCCATCGCCAGCCAGCCCGCTCGCTCTCTCGGCAGCCCTCAGTCGCGCCCCGACCGCGCCGCCACACACACGTCTCTCGCGCGTCCCGCGCTAACCGCCGACCTGTCGACTATCACGAGTACCCACCAGCTCGCCGACCGCCGGCAAATGCACTCCTGACACCGCCACAACCGGCAAGACCCTTACAAGTGAGTCGAAAGTGCACTAAAGTGAACGTAAAAAACAAGTTTGAGACCTCACCTGCAGGGTGAGTGGTTCGCGCAGGTAGCGTTTACCCTCGTCATAAGGAGAAGGTACATTTTGGGGTAGCTGTATTTTGAATGCATAAAACTATTCGTGTTATTTTTTCATCCGCGTGTAATGTGAGTCACGGTCGCATACCACTGTTATCGATGCCACCAAATGTTCGGAAACCATCGCTTAGTGATATAACCATGTTACACACTTATCGACTGAGAGAGTAACGTATTGGAGGCACCTACATAAGTGCTAAGCAACTTCAACGGTATACATCCAATCTGTGCTTGTGTTACGGACTACGGTTTTTTTTCAATTTCATCGCCGGGGAAACTTTCATAGCGAAAGTTTAAAATGCTGCAGTAAATATGGTTTATATATTATCTATTTCTCATAACATTTTACAAATTACTTACTAAGAAATTGTAATTATACTTGACAAGTATTTACACAATGACATTCTATTGTTTTCTAAAGCTATTTACTGAACATGTTATTATTAATGTAAAGTGCTTATAAATATTACTTGACTCGCGTTTCTAATACCTACTTGTTAATTGATTAATTATTATTCCTATGGCTTTATATTTCTCACACATAAACATATAGGAGATAGGTCACTGCAGGCCTCAGGTGCATGCCATGACAAACCTTTATCATTAGAAAAGTAATGTATTTTAGCTGATTGATTTTGTAGTTACCTAGGTACCATTCCTAATGGAAGAAGTAGGAAGAAACCTAATGTTCTAGGACACGCGTAGTAAATAACAGTTAAAAAAGTAATTACCTACTTAATATAATTTTTTTACCGATTGTCAAATAAAAAAGGAGGAGGTTCTGAATTCGGTTGTATTTTTTTTGTTTCTTATTGCATAACTTCGTCATTTATGAACCGATTTGTTTGTTTTTTTTTTATCAAAATCGGTTTAACAGTTTGGCTATGAAGTCAACTTCTCAAGTTTTTTAAATTTTACTAGTTTAACCATTTTTATTACAATAATTAATTGATTCAGGCGTGAAACGCCTACAAAATTACGGGTTTACGGAATTCCATTGTTAAACATAAATTAACTAAAACAAATATTAGTGTACAGTTGTACACTATGATTAGTACTAAATATTTGTTCTAGTTTTTTTATGTTTAACATTTTTATAACCACACTTTTGATTTATATTTTTAAGTTTAACTCAGTTTAAATTACTGGCAATGAGGCTGAACATCTGTATGCCTCAAGTTGATGGAAGTGCACAGGCAAGTTCTTCGTAGGGCACGTTCCTGACGTGCGTGACCTACCTACGAGGCAATGCTTTGTTAAATGCGATGGTTGCCACTTAACATCAGGTAGGCTATTATGCTTGTTCCAACAGTTGTATAAAAGAAAATCATAGTAATTCCTCCTTTTTTAAGCTATTGAAAGCTTTTGAAAATAGAGCGTGCGTTTTTATTTAATTTGAACACTAGCGGCCGCCCGCGGCTACGCTCTCCCCGTTACTGTTACTCCCCGTTGATTTTTCTTTTAAAAGTTTTTCCTCCTTTTTTGCGCTTAGGGAACTAATTTTCCAATTTCCTGTCTTAGTTCAGCCCTATGCTATAAAAAGTTTCATGCCTCTAGGACTTACGGTTTAGGCTGAGCGTTGATTGTAGTCAGTCAGTAAGAGTTTTATATATATTTAGATTCACTTTTACATATACGAGTATAAGTTTAGTGAAGCCTCATGTTGTGTAGGTATCTAGTACAAAAACCGGTCTTTGATATTTTTGTGTATTCTTCCGTAGGTATTATGTTACTTCACATTCTCTTTCTTTATTTTTATTTCTACCTTTAGTTTCAGATACATTAAATTTAACATTAGTTTATTTTGAATATAGTCAGACCAGCCAAAAATCCATAAATACATACAAACAAGTAGGATTCGAAACGAAATCTATGATGACCTAGATTGGCCCGACTCGACTAAAAACCACTAGTCACAAAAACAACAGGGAGATATAATGGGGTTGTTCAAAAAGGGTGTTAAGGTATTGTAGGTATACTGGCTTAGAAAGTTTTGTACTCTGCAGTTATTGTCATCCGGGCCCTTAGTACGATTGCAAGAATAAAGCAAACAGTACCTATGTTCTGTTCCTTCTTTAATATGTTGTGTAAGTGCCTCTTGGTAGTACCTTCTTTAATTTGTGCCATTTGTTTAGTAAGTAAGTTTAATATTTTTAAATCTTTAGGTTTCTTTACGTTTATAGGTAATCCTGTCCCAGGCACTACCAGTGTCGTAAAAAGCATGAATGAAAATATGCAAATTGTTTGCCTCTGTATCTATAATTCGATAAAAAATCAAGAGGACTTTTTTTTAATAATCTTTGTGCCTGAATGTTAAATCTTTTATTTTTCTAGTAGGTATAAACTGATAATTAAATATTATCAATTTGTGCTCTCCGAGTCCCACAGCTGGGCAAAGGCCTCCCATTCCCTCTAAACATCGCAATCCTGGGCTACGCTTGTCCAGTCAGTCAGGAAACCATCAAGCTCGACTCACCATCGCCGTTTTAGCACAAAACAGATTTTAGTCTGCCGCGTCGGTCGCCTCGGTGGGTCAGGATGCCAAATAATTAATTAAATACATACAAAAATAGAATGAGTCTAATAGAACAGTTGAAAGTGATAAAAATGCAAATATTGCTACTACTGATCCGGTTTTACAAACCTATACATAATGTATACCTATAATTTAATGTATATTAATACAATACGCGTGACAACATAATTTAAGTGTTTGTTTATCAGCATACTAAAAGCTAAAAACCATAAGTATTCTAATTTATTATTTTTAATGTCGACGATGCTAAGATTTAATATAACTTCACTTTCTATCAGGGCCCAGTTTTATAAAATCAAAATCAAAAGTGAATTTATCCAGTAGAATCACAAGGATCGCTTTGAAACGTCTTAAAGCTAGGTGAGTCTAGGTGCCAGTTCCACGCGACCAAGCCTAGAAGAAGGCAACTACGGCTTGGTTCCTACCGTTTTTTATATGGTCCTTTACAAATAAAAATAAAATCATAAAAAAACAGTGAAGTCTCAGTGTGGTGCCACTTATATAATCTAACTTAGGAAACCATTGTGATCAAAAACGTTTTTAGAATCGGATTGAGCGAGGGGTTCTCGTAGGAGGATAATACTTTTTTACGTTCATAAATCAAAGCTATTACGTCACTAACCCAGGAATTTAATTTTTTTATTTTATTCAGTTTATTTATTGCCAACATTATGTACATAGCTTAGGTCAATAGTAGTTATTAGACGAGAGGCGAGTACACTACCCTGTAAGACGCCGGAAGTAGGTTCACTACTTTTTAAAATTATGCATGTATAAAGGTATGATTCACATTACCAAAATAAGATAGGTAATTTAATTAGATAATTCAGTTTGGGGCTAGATGATACTTTGAGAAAATATCCAACATTGTATAATAATAGGTACCTATTTATTTCTATAAGGACGTGATTAAACTTCAATCCAATTTATATACTATCAAAATTTACTGGTTGATATAGCTTCTGGTCAGAGTTTAGAAAACAACAATAACCAATTAAGAATACTTACTATCGTCGTAATGAATAAAGTAAATACACTAGAAGCAGTTTTAAGGAGGAAAAACATTGTAGTGATAAGTTAATAAACACACATGCGTGAATAAAAACACACAGTGAACCGGACCTTTTTACCTTTACTAATTGGTTACTTAAACCGTGAGTAGGTACATGTTTCTAAGTACCGTGATCAATAATCACTGCCCAAAAATATATTTTGTCCATAAAAATGCAGTCATTGACACAAAACCTTAATAATATTTAATTACATCAAACAGTAGATTGTTAACTAAGATTGTATTTTATTGAATTTTAGTTTATAAACGTTTTTCTGGAGGGTATCATTTTTTTTATCAAATACCAAGCAATAACAAGCTCTTGTTGCAATTTCACTGAAAAATAAATAAAACTTGTTGAATTGCGTGTGTGAATTGTGTTTTTTCTATTTTTGTGTAAAAATCTTAATACGCGGGTTCACAGAATACATAGGTACTTACCAAGTTTCAACAGTATCGATCTTCTAGTTTCGGAAAAAAGTGGCTGTGACACACGGACGGACGGACAGACAGACAGACATGACCGAATCTATAAGGGTTCCATTTTTGCCATTTGGCTACGGAACACTAAAATGTTAGACCGATAATATGGGTGTTTATAACTAATATTCATTGTATGATCCTAAGATTCTATAACAATAAGAAAATAAGCTAAACCACTTAGGTATATTACAGGAATTTCGAAGAACGGTACATAGTCCTAACTACGATGTGTGCTACAGAAGTGTCTAGTGTTTGTATAGATAGAGTGTGTAACTTTCCTATCACTAAAGTGTATTAGAACACACCTTTTCATGAGAATTTGGTCAAAGTTTAGAAAGTAGGCTAAATATACCTACGATGAGGCATCGTTTAAGGGGATGGCAACGGTCAAGCAACTTCACGTCCTCCTGCACATTTTAACATTTCTGAAGACATAAAATCAGTGAACGTTTTATGAAAAAATCGCAGCAGTAAAATTGCACAAAATTCAACAAAATATATTTTTATTCCAAACAAGGTTTTTTGTACCAAAAAGTTTGTTCTAGGTACTTACTTGTTCTTCATAAGTTTTTTTTTTTTTTTAAATTAAAAAAAAATTAAATGGTGTATGATAGGAATGTAAATAATAATAATGTAATAATAATTTCAATTTAATAATATGTATGAAATGTAATTTAATGTAGCTATGGTATAAATGGGCTTTTTTATTTATTTTATTTATTTATTACTTACTTGTTACGAAAATAAGCTAACTGGTAACTTTTTATACCAAAATTACATTTTATGTCTTCAAAAATGTAGGGACAAATAACAAAACGAGATTTAGTAAAATAAAATTCAATTTCTAGAATTTTAGTAATTTAAATTATAAAAAAAATATACAGTCGAACACTAAACCTACTTTGAAGTCGGCCAATAAGTTATGATAGATGTCTTAGCAGATGAGTAAGGTCCTGTGCTCGAGACGGACTACCATCTGCTCCAACTTATTATGATGGCCAAGTTGTTGGGCTAGAAAGGAGTAGGTAGAAGAAGAAAATCATGGCTTCGCAACATCAAGGAATGGACCCGGATCAAGAAAGTAGAAGACCTATTTAGGCTTGCCCTAGATTAAAGAATGTTTAAAAGAATGACTGCCAAACTTCAGTACTGATGGAGAGACGAAGAAGAAACCAAGCAGATAAACTTAACACTGGATTATCACATGAATTTACAGTAAGGCCCATCGCACACTCGAGATACAACGACAAGATTGAGGAGCTTATCTCGTGTCAACTACGCACTACTACGCACTCGAGATCTCATCTGGACGACTATAATACGTCAAAAAGATAAAAACAGAAAGTAATACTAGAAGATAACCTATTCATATTCATTTTAATGTATTTTATGCGGACTTTTTTAAACAATTTAAAACAACACGTCTTCAGTTATTTGATACAGTACAAGCTTTGCTTAGTTTGGGGTAGATGGCGTTATGTATGAAATGTTTGTGAATTTTTATAACAGTGCCTACGAGTATTAATGTATATAGAAAAATATTATATTAAGCAGAGCTTGTACAGTCGCGGTATGAAAATGTTCGTCACCTTAGACTCGGTTTTCGCTTGCACCAGTGCCTTGATCATGAACATGACATTTTGACATAATTTGTGACGTTAACTTATCGGTGTATTCTGTCTATTCAGTTTCAAAAGGTAATATGTGCTCGCGATACATTGAACGAATCAAGTTGAAAACTTACGAACATTTTCATACCGCCACTGTACTATGGGTGCTAGATAGCTGTATACTACTTATATACATTTTTGTAAATATGTACATATTTACTTGAATACATTATGAAAGAGAACAAACACCATGCGTTCACCATACAAATAATCTATATATATATAACTCAAAGGTGACTGACTGACTGACATAGTGATCTATCAACGCACAGCCCAAACCACTGAACGGGTCGGGCTAAAATTTGGCATGCAGGTAGATGTTATGACGTAGGCATCCGCTAAGAAAGGAAAATGGAAAATTATTTTCTAAAGAGGAGAAAAAGGGGAAAAATGGTTTAAAGAAAAATCAACGCACAGCCTAAACCGTTAGCCCTAGGAGCATGAAACTTAGAAAGTATGTTCCTCTAATAGAGCAGAGGTGCACTAAGAAAAAAAATAGGAAAATTCTTTCCCTAAAAGAAGAAAAAACGGAAAATGATTTTAAGAAACATCACAAAAAATAACTTAACAAAATACGCAAAAAAAACATTAAAAATTTTCAGCTACCGCAGCATCTGGCACCAGGTTCGATTATACACAAAGGTTCACAAACAAACAGATGATAACCACTACGACAAAATCACGGGAAACATCTATCATACTTAAACTAAACACTGTTGAAAAAAATCGGCTCCAACAGCACTCGCCTTCAAATTCAAATACACTCTAAAGTACAAGCTCAAAACTATAGTAAACAGCAGTTGGTCATGTCAAATTAAAAATCTGATTCGATTATACACCAACACCCATACGAAACCCCAAATTAGCCACTAATATAACATAAAATCACAAAAAATTGCTTTACAAAATACAAAAAAAAATCATTAAAAAAATTTCAGCTACCGCAGCATTTGTCACCAGGTTTTAATACACACAAATGTTTACAAAAAACCGATGAACACCACAAAGACAAAATCCCGGGAAACATCTATCATATTTAAACTTAACACTCCTGAAAAAAATCGGCTCCAACAGCACTCGCCTTCAAATTCAAATACACTCTAAAGTACAAGCTCAAACTATAGTAACCAGCAATTGGTCATGTCAAATTAAAAAATCTGATACGATTATACATCAACACGCATACGAAACCCCAAATTAGCCACTTATCTAAATATATAAAACTCTTTCGTTACTGACTGACTGACTGACTCACTGACTGACTGACAATCAACGCACAGCCTAAACCGTTAGTCCTAGAAGCGTGAAACTTGGACGGTATGTTCCTCTTATAGCGTAGAGGTGTACTAAGAAAGGAAATTGGAAAATTCTTTCCCGAAGAGGAGAAAAAGGGGAAAAAAGGTTTAAAGAAAAATCAACACACAGCCTAAACCATTAGTCCTAGAAGCATGAAACTTGGAAGATGTGTTCCTCTTATAGAGCAAAGGTGCACTGAGAAAGAAAATAGGAAAATTATTTCCCTAAAAGAAGAAAAAAGGGAAAAATAGTTTAAAGAAAAATCACAAAAAATTGCTTTACAAAATACGCAAAAAAACAGTAAAAAAAAATCTGCTACCGCAGCTTCTGTCACCAAATTTGAATACACACAAAAGTTTACATAAACCCCACCGTAACCACTAAGACAAAATCGCGGAAAACACCTATTATACCGAAACTAAACACCGCACCGCTTCAAAAAATGGCTAAAGAACATGCTCAAAACTATGGTAACCAGCTGGTCAATTCAAAATTAAAAAAATCTGATTCGATTATACACCAACACGCATACGAAACCCTAAATTAGCCACTAATACAACATAAAATCACAAAAAAATGCTTTACAAAATACGCAAAAAAAAACATTAATAAATTTTCAGCTACCGCAGCATCTGTCACCAGGTTTGAATACACACAAAGGTTTACAAAAAAAAACAATGATATTCACTTAGACAAAATTGCGGGAATCATCTATCATACTTAAGCTAAACACCGCTGAAAAAAATCGGCTACAACAGCACTCGCCTTCAAATTCAAATAAACTCTTAAAGTACATGCTCAAAACTATGGTAACCAGCAGTTGGTCACGTCAAATTAAAAAAATTGATTCGATTATACACCAACACGCATACGAAACCCAAAATTAGCCACTAATATAACATAAAATCACAAAAAATAGCTTTACAAAATACGCAAAAAAAAACGTTAAAAAATTTTCTGCTGTCGCAGCATTTGTCACCAGGTTTTAATACACACAAATGTTTACAAAAAAACCGATGATAACCACCAAGACAAAATCGCGTGAATCATCTATCATACTTAAACTAAACACTGCTGAAAAAAAACGGCTACAACAGCACTCACCTACAAATTCAAATACACTCTAAAGTACAAGCTCAAAACGATGGTAACTTGCATTTGATCATGTCAAACTAAAAAAACAAGATTCAATTATACTCCAACGAATACGATAGCCCAAATTAGCCACTAAAACAAAATCACGAAAAAGAGCTTTACAAAATACGCAAAAAAAACATTTAAAAAAATTCTGCTACCGCAGCATCTGTCACCAGGTTTGAATACACACAAAGGTTTACAAAAAACCCCATGATAACCACTAAGATAAAATCACGGGAATCATCTATCATACTTAAACTAAACACCGCTGAAAAAAAACAGCTACAACAGAACTCGCCTTCAAATTCAAATAAACTCTAAAGTACAAGCTCAAAACTATGGTAACTTGCATTTGATCATGTCAAACTAAAAAAACCAGATTCGATCATACACCAACGAATACGATAGCCCAAATTAGCCACTAAAACAAATCACGAAAACGAGCTTTACAAAATACGCAAAAAAAAACATTAAAAAAATTTCAGCTACCGCAGCATCTGTCACCAGGTTTGAATACACACAAAGGTTTACAATAAAACCAAAGATAACCACTTAGACATAATTGCGGGAATTATCTATCATACTTAAACTAAACACCTCTGAAAGAAATCGGCTACAACAGCACTCGCCTTAAAATTCAAAGACACTCTAAAGTAGGTACATGCTCAAAACTATGGTAACCAGCAGTTGGTCATGTCAAATTAAAAATTCAGATTCGATTATACACCAACATGCATACGAAACCCCAAACTAGCCACTAATATAACATAAAATCACAAAAAATAGCTTTACAAAATACACAAAAAAAAACATTAAAAAATTTTCAGCTACCGCAGCATTTGTCACCAGGTTTTAATACACACAAATGTTTACAAAAAAACCGATGATAACCACCAAGACAAAATCGCGGGAATCATCTATCATACTTAAACTAAACACCGCTGAAAAAAAACGGCTACAACAGCACTCACCTTCAAATTCAAATACACTCTAAAGTACAAGCTCAAAACGATGGTAACTTGCATTTGATCATGTCAAACTAAAAAAACAAGATTCAATTATACACCAACGAATACGATAGCCCAAATTAGCCACTAAAACAAAATCACGAAAAAGAGCTTTACAAAATACGCAAAAAAAAACATTTAAAAAAATTCTGCTACCGCAGCAGCTGCCACCAGGTTTTAATACACACAAAGGTTTACAAAAAACCCCATGATAACCACTAAGACAAAATCGCGGGAAGCACCTATCATACCAAAACTAAACACAGCTGAAAAAAATGGGCTACAACAGCATTTACCATCTTTCGAACACACTTTATATAGTTTTGAATGCAAACTCAAAACTAAGGTAACCAGCACTTGGTCATGTAAAACCAACGCATACATAACCCAACTTAGCCACTAAGGCAAATTCACGAAAAATAACTCTCAAAAAATACGCAAAAAACAGTGAAAACATATCAATAGTTGTCTGCTTTCCACCATAAAATAGTTTCTTTTAAACGAACTCAAACTATGACTTTATACTAACCACGCGGACGAAGTCGCGGGTGACAGCTAGTATAACATAAAATCACAAAAAATTGCTTTACAAAATACGCAAAATAAAACATTAAAAAAAATTCAGCTACCGCAGCATCTGGAACCAGGTTCGATTACACACAAAGGTTCACAAACATACCGATGATTACCACTACGACAAAATTGGGGGAAACATCTATCATACTTAAACTAAACACTGCTGAAGTCATGTCAAATAAAAAAAACAGATTCGATTATACACCAACGACGAATACGATTGCCCAAATTAGCCACTTCAACAAAATCACGAAAAAGAGCTTTACAAAATACGCAAAAAAAAACATTAAAAAAATTTCAACTACCGCAGCATCTGGCACCAGGTTCGATTACACGCAAAGGTTCACAAAAAAACTGATGATAACAACTAAGACAAAATCGCGGGAAACATCTACAATACTTAAACTAAAAACTGCTGAAAAAAATCGGCTACAACAGCACTCACCTTCAAATTCAAATACACTCTAAATTACAAGCTCAAAACAATGGTAACTAGCAGTTGGTCATATCAAACTAAAAAAAACGAACTCAAATATCCACGCGGACGAAGTCGCGGGTATCAGCTAGTGTATATATAATTTGTTCTCGTTTGGGATCCAAGATCCAACCCACGACCTATCAATTATTTATCGTAATCAAATAATATCAAAGATGTAGCGAATAATGTCGCTGTAACTGTAAAAACAGTGAACTTCAGGCACAGATACAATGTACATAAACATGACATTGTAAACTCAGAGATAAAATACGAATACACAAAGGGCTCTAAAGAAAGCCTTGCGGAACGCCTTGATTCGAAGGAAAAGTAGCATTATTTATATCTCACATTATCTATTTGACACTAGCATCCGCATACTGTCCTGCTCGTGTATTTACTTTCTTCAAATAGTAGCCTATTTCAAGTCACAAACTATTTATGCATATTCAGATTTTTTTTCATATTTCATTCTTTTTTGAAACCTCCTTCTTTTTTATCTAATACTTTAGATAAAGAAGGAGGTTACAAAAAAATTCTCAAAAAAAATTCGGGGAAAAAGGTTCTCAATTCGATTGTTTTTTTGTATGTTATTGCTTAATGTCGTCTTTTATGAGCCGATTTGATAATTTTAAAAAATACCTGAAATGTAATACCTATTCTAGATTGGTCTAATAAAATTTTTATTAAAATCGCCGTTTGGCGATGAAGTCAGTTTCTCAAGTTTTTTAAACTTACATCATAAATTCATAATACAAAATAATTTTATCGACTTATGCATGGTACAGTAAGTATAATTGAATCCATAAGTTCCCGAACTAGTAAAAACTGTTTCAGGACCAGTGGCTTCTCCCTTATTTTTAACAGAAATTTTATGACTAAGTTTATAAAAACACAGTATAAAAGAGAAAAAAACAAACGTTACAGTAACTGTTGTATAGGCTACGTTTTAGATATTAAGGTTTAGGTAAGAGGTAATTTAACCGTTAGAGAGATGAGTGAGAACAAACATACACAATCACACACTAACTTTCCCATTTTTATTAGTATGCTAGTGTTATTTGAACTTGTATAGATACTAAGTACACATTGTTGTACTAGAAACGATAAAGATGTTTCTGGCCTAATCACGAAGTCGGTTTGGATGAAACTTTTAACAAAAAGAGTCCGTATCCTGGATATCAATCAGCTATACTGTTGAAAACAAGCAAAGTCACAGGCGGAATCTAGTAGTTAGTAGTTAATAATAAGTCTAAGTAAACTTTATTTTATTTAACCCTTATTGCAGAAATATGCATAAAAAGTTGTTTCTCCTGTTGTTCCGGTCTAGTTTATAAATACTGAACTTTCAAGTATTTAATTTTGTTTATTTATTTGCAATGTCCTTGGAGCTCTCGTCATTCTTGCTGCCGTTATATAGCGGTGAATATCAATACTTATAATCTACTATTCTTTCTACCACTAAACACGAGTACAAATATTGTTGGTGAAGAAGAAAAGCGGTTGGTGTAAATTACATACAAACGTAGTCCTCTATTTCCTCTCTTAGTCCTTTTTTGTGATCGTAGTCCTCTATTCCCTCTCTTAGGTTTTCTTATTCAGGAAGAAACCGGGGATAATGAAATAGCGATTTCAAAAGTTAATGGCTGAGCTGCAGCTGTCTCTATAGGGTCCCTACAGGCCCTTTATAGGGTCAGTGCCACAGCAATATATTTATGAAAAACCTATTTTCGAAATTCTTGCAACCCGAGCACCCCCCGGTTTTTATTTTGACTGTTTTTAACAACACGTCCACGTGTTAAAAGTCGCGGGCTGGAGCTAGATATATTATAAATATCTGTATTGTAATAAAACACAACTTTATACCAGTCATCGTAAATAAATATAGCCGCAAGAAAACTAGGCTAATATAACAAACGGACAGTCACTCAAACCGAATACGGAAATAAGCATTTCCACGAGTTATTTATAAAAAAAGCATAACTAAAAGATTCGATTACGGCTTGATTAGTTTTGCAAGTCTAGCTTTTAAATATACAGACTATAGAATTCGTGGACCTTTCACACGACGCCAACTAGCCCCAAACTAAGCAAAGCTTGTACTAGATACCTTGTAAAATACTTATATAATCATTTTTGTATGTAGCACAATATAAAACACACATACAAACACAAACTCCAGTTCAGTTCAGTTCACACGAACACTTTCAAGTCCGTTATATAATAAGGAAGGTATCCTGATGTTGAGTGGTTGCCTATGCCTATCTTTACCTAATCGTGTGAATTTACCAACACAAGTCTACCGAGGACTGCGTCAATTACTCTGAGGTACAAAAGTCCTTGAAAATGAAAATCATTAACATTCAGTTAATTTAAATAGTCAATTTTATTATGTACCTATACCTATACATGACTAGCCGTTCAAGTGTGTCGAATTAGTGCCTCGTAGAACAGATTTATCGTAAAATCCAATTTTCTAAAATAAGCGACGCAAAAACCGCGTCTAAATGGGATAGGTCGCGTGAATAGGTAATTAAAGCGGGCGTCGTAACTGACAGCTAATCAACTGTTACCCTACTAACTAGTGATGTGCGTGGTCTTGAGGCCGAAGGTTCGGCAAGCATTCGGTGGAAGAACAAAAAAGTAAAACAGTGCTCGAAAGACAATGAAAGAGTGGTTAATATGCATATTTAGTTAAATTACAAGGATGTCGTTGATAAATCTAGCCTATTATGAGCCAGTTCACACATGCAAATAGCTCGGTTTGCTCCAACCATTAAAAAAATCCGCTGTCTGTAAAGTTGGTTTACAGACAGAAGTTGGTTGGATAGTTGAACGGGACAACGTCATAAGAAAATACACAGATGTCGAACGCTGCCAAACGCGGAGGCCTATTGTGGCTCTTTGTGGCTCGTTCCGCGCTCTCGCTTGCACTTCAAGCCTTAAATGGAACTCCTCATAGCGAAGTAACGCCGCATGACGTCATGTTTTTTCGTGCAGCCGGCTCCATCGAATTATAAGACGTTGTCATGTCAAAAAATAGGTAGGTATACTGAATTGGTTTATTTGCGATGAAGATTTGTTGCAGTTCCGTTTATCCGGTTTCGTTCGATTCTCAGGTACCTACTGATGACTGTTATTGGCCATAGATAAGACTATTTTCGGCTTCGACATAAAAAACATTAAAAATAACATCACTAGACCGTGCATACGCGACGTGCCGTCTACGATAGCCATAGCCACCACAGTAAGCCTAACAGTTACTATAGGCGTGAGAAAACCCTTATGCATACAGTTTACTATTTACAAACTAATAATAATATTGTGCATTCGACGTGTGATTATTTATGCATAAATAGAATAGAATATGACTTTGTTGTACACCAAAAATTTTACGGTAAACATGGCATAAAAGAATACTTAAAAACTACTAATACTAAAATAATACGCATATCTGCAGAATCTTCCATCGAATGAGTTCAACTGAAGTAATTTTCTTGCTTACTGTTATTGCCGGAAATCCTTTAAATCAACTTTACCTAACTTGGTTTGCATTCCAACTTTTAAGGCCATATTTTGCACTACTATTGGAAAACGCTTGCGAACGGGTAAAAATGAAACTTAAAAATCATATTTTCCCCTATTCTATTTCGTCTCACTGCTGAACATAGGCCTCTCCCAAAGACTCAATCCCTATTTTTTTCAAATGATAACAACCTAAAAATTGTTAAAATTGTTGTTAACAAGGGCACAAAATGACTGATGATACTCATCATCAGTCATTTTGTGCCCTCAGTCAGTCTTTTTGTCTCTGTATAGCCTACCGCGTTGCTGTAAATTTCATCTAAATAGCTGCTTTAGCGTAATCGGGCCACAAACATAGAAATCCTCAAACATCGAAGCTTCACCCACTGCTGGAAATGTGCCTTAGTTTGTCCATCTACCTCGATCCTGTGCTAGTCTAACCCATTTCAATTCCCTTTTCTCATTTACAATATTAGTTAAATAGTTATTAATAATTATGCGAAAGATACTAACGAAACATTGTCATTGAAACGAAACATTGACATGTAAACATTGTCTATTAATTAGTCATTATGACGTTTCAGTTATTTTACAACATCAATATCAAACAATTAAACAGCTGATGATGAGAGTAAATAACCTCGTGACTTCGTGACCAAACAGTTGTGTAAACTATGCTTGTATTCTTAGCTCTACAAAAAATCTTAGCAAATGCTCAACCATATATTTTTCCCCTTCGGCCGCCACACACTGGTCCCGATTGAAGAAATGAGGGAAATAGGGGTCGAAGTCCGAATTTCGATCTGATTTTTTTAAATTAGGGTCTTTGAACAATTCTAAGCCACTTTTATGGAATACCATTTTATAAAATATCGCCTCATTTCTGAGAAAAAAAATGTTGTAATATTTTTTGTATGGAGAAAATTAGTTTTCTTGGACTATTTCGTGTTGAAGGCGAGGAGTTAAAACCAAACCTAATAGAGATTATAGAGAGCATAATAGTTGACATTACTGCCGAAGACACCTACTCGATTCGTCTGCCGCTTTAAAAACGGCAGGCGTTCAAAATCTGAATTAATTGTATGTTCTTGAATTTTTTTAATTAAGGTCTTGAACAATTCTAAACAACTTTTACGGTATACCATTTTATAATATTCCGGCCCATTTCCAAGAAAAAAAATATTGTAGTATTTTTTGTATGAAGAAAATTTGTTTATTTTTGATTATTTCTTATTGAAGGCGAAGAGTTAAAACCAAACCTAGTTAGTTAACCTATTTTAGTTGGTGTCAGGTTAGCTACTTCTTCATTAATGGCTGCTGTATGTTGCTAGATGTACAGCTTAGTCTCCTTGACGAATTCAAACATCACAGGTCTGCAGTAATTCGTTGAAGATGGGCGTGGGTTTTGCCAGATCACTACATCATTACACAAAAGGCGTAAAGGCACGAAACTTGTCATGAATACTGAAGAGTCTGTAAATGCTTCACTGGTTTTTTGTTTGTAATTACTGTGTGATGAAGAACCATCACAGCCCCACTTGCTCATTAATTTTAAAGATTTTGAATCAAAATTTTGATGGCCAATTACTTTGAATATTTTAGTCACTGTGAAATCTAGAATTGATTGTAGTTTAATGCGGACGCCTGTTTCAGAAATCGATATATCTTCAGGATAGCATGCCTTTTTAGCTTCAATTATTTTGTGATATGATGGCAAAACTTTTTTATTTTCTTCTGCCAATGATTTTCGTAGCGTCAAATATTGCCATTTTGAAAGATTAAGCGCAGTTACAAGTGCCAGTGATTCATCTTCCGGTAAATTTCTTTGTGGCTGTTTAGTAAACATATAATTATAAACATGTTGGGTCTTTTCACTATCCTTGTATAGACAGTCAATGATTTTAGCTAAACGTGTGTTTTCTTCGTCTTTCAATTTATTGGTTAAAGCAAATAGCAATTCTTCTTCTGAAAATGATCTTTGAGTGATGAAAGGCGCCTTCTTTTCTGTTTGTTTGATAAATCCTGACTTCCACATTTATACACTCCAACAACACATCGCATAGAACATTACTGGCTTTTAGATTACCACTGGATTTAAGTGCCACATATAAATCTAAATTTGTATGAAATTGAGACATTATTAGAATGAGATCAAGCGTATTGACACTAGGAAGAGTAAGAATCGAATGAGTAGAGTAGGAATAGAAACGTTACTATATTTAAATAATGCAGGTAACCTCAATTATTATATATTATTCAAGTGTGGAATGGACTGATAAGGATTCCATAAGTACCTTGCACCATAAAAGGCGTACCCAATAATATTAGACAATACCTAGAATCACTAATAATTAAACTCAGGTTGTCTCAGTACTCAGTATTTGTCTCAGTACTTAGAGATTATGTGATAAATAGTTTTATGACTTTTATAACTAATACCAGTGAACCTATTGGTCATAAGATATCTTTAATTATACTATTGTTATTTGAAAAGAAGAATGCAGGTAGGTAAACTGTGTGACTACTATTTTGACGTCACTAATTTAAATGGAATTTGATCATTATTTTTATTTAAATTCTTTATAATTAGAGCCTCAAAAATTATCTAATACCAACCGCGTTATGCCCTCTATAACTTCACTAAGTTTAGCTTTAATACATAGCCGAAATAATAAAATAAACAAATCTTCTCTATGCAAAAAAAAACAACATATTTCCATAATAATGGGCAAGAATTTTTATAAAATGGCATTACGTAAAAGTGTTTTAGAATTGTTTAAAGACCTTAATTTAAAACATCAAGAACATAAAATTAATTCTGATTTTGAACGCCTGCCGTTTTTAAACCAGCAGACGAATCGAGTAAGTGTCTTGGGCAGTAATGTCAACTATTATGCCCTCTATAATCCCTACTAAGTTTGGTTTTAACTCCTCGCCTTCAATAAGAAATAATCAAAAATAAACAAATTTTCTTCATACAAAAAATACTACAATATTTTTTTTCTTGGAAATGGGCCGGAATATTATAAATTGGTATACTGTAAAAGTTGTTTAGAATTGTTCAAAGACCATAATTAAAAAAATTCAAGAACATACAATTAATTCAGATTTTAAACGCCTGCCGTTTTTAAAGCGGCAGACGAATCGAGTAAGTGTCTTCGGCAGTAATGTCAACTATTATGCCCTCTATAATCTCTATTAGGTTTGGTTTTAACTCCTCGCCTTCAATACGAAATAATCCAAGAAAACTAATTTTCTCCATACAAAAAATATTACAACATTTTTTTTCTCGGAAATGAGGCGATATTTTATAAAATGGCATTCCATAAAAGTGGCTTAGAATTGTTCAAATACCCTAATTTAAAAAAATCAGATCGAAATTCGGACTTCGACCCCTATGTCCCTCATTTCTTCAATCGGGACCAGTGTGCGCCATCGCAACTGTGACTCGCACCCAGTTTATAAAAAAATATTTTAGTTCTTCAAATTGAAGATTAAGCGTACATTTTTGATTGGTTTTAATTTAAAAACTGTCGCAAGCTTATGCTTGAGCCATGTTTTCGGTAAGTACCTACTGACGGGGACGACGTTACAAAAACTCTTTGGATGTAAGACTTTTGGTTAAAAACTAATATTTTGCCATTCACACTACTGAACACCGTAAGGGTGCACGTACTGGACCAAAAAGCTACCATAGATGAGAAAAGGGAGCGATGAAAATCACGTCATTTTGATATGAGTTGAGGGAAAGATATTGTAAAAATACCAGTGTTAGGTATTTGTTTTTTGGTCTTTTACTACAGATCCTGTAAGTACTTACTTTTGAAATGCATAGTATGTAGAAAAATAAAATAATGTATTATTCCAAGAAGTGTAGCTGGTAAGTTACAAATAGGCAATTATTTATTTGCTTCTAATCACACAACTTAACATAAAATATGAATGGATGTTTATTTTTTTTATTTTAGCCGATTGAAAAATTACTTTGTCTGAGAAATCATTATCTACTTCCAAATTGGTAACACAAAGAAATTTCATCAAAATCGATTCAGCAGTTTGACCATTAAAATGTTTGGTCTAAATACAGAAAAATTGCGATATTTTTTTTATATCTTTTTATCCTGAACGTGTAATGTATACGATTCTTTGAGTAAGGGTTTTCCGGCCACCCAGCTCGACTCACTACAGTAGGTATCGGAGGTATGATAAGGAAACATGTGGCGCTGTAGTTATTATTAGAAATAACTATTTATTGCTGTATTGTAGAATTATACGTCATTTACCTGATATTTATTATAATGATGGTTCAGTAAATTCTGTAAATGTCCAGAGGCTTTAAATAAATAAGTAAGTTTAGGGCTCTGCAGGTAGCTCAACTGTTTCAATTTGCAAATACTTAATACAGTGTGTAATTTGAGTATAATTTGCAAATACTTTTATTATTTATATTATTCTGTCTGTGATAGTATTTTTATGAAACAACGGAATATTTACCATGATTAATTTTGTGACTACCGAAATTTAACTCTTAAAATTTTGGGAGTTAAAATTCACAAAATTTAATCATGGTACTAAATATCCCGTTGTTGCATAAAAATTGAGTTAAAAACCATGATAGTTTCAAAAGTTATATTTTTCTATGATGATGATTATGAAATGAGTTTCCTTCCGTGTCTAAAGCCCGTATTCAAAAACAATGCTTGAGTCTGATTCGAGCCTCAAGCATAGATTTTGTTTAATATGTTTGTTTTTTTTAAAAGATTATACAAAAAAACGGTAAGAGCCAAGCTGTAGGTTGTTGCCTGTTCTTCTAGGCTTGGTCGTGTGGAACTGGCACCTAGACTCACCTAGATTTAAGACGTTTCAAAGTGATCCTTGTTTTATGCCTTGGCTTTATCATTTTTCAATGGAGAACTGTCAAAAACTCAATGCTTGAGGCTCGACTCAGACTCCAGGGCGTCAGCACTGTTTCTGAATCCGGGCTAAATTGTTGTTTTGTTACAGAATGATACCGCGGAGAAAACACAACGCGTCCTCGGGCTCGCTACCACCACCCGATGACAAGCATGCCAGCAATGACTACATTAGTAAGTACATTCACGTAATTTCATTAATTATAAAGTTACTGAAGAATTAAGGCCTGGGTATGCTGGGTTTAAGATATTTTAGAAAGTTAAGGTTTGTGACGTCTTTGCTTCACTATTTTTATTTTTATGGGGTATTTTTTATTGATAGTGTAGTATTATTACTTGAGAAATTAGCTCAAAACGCGATTGGAACGTAAATGTAGTGATTTCATTTTGAACAAAATGGTTCCAGTAAGTAGTTGAAAGAAAATAGTTTGACTGACTTGAAATAAACGAACTTGACAGATAATCTTCTTGACGTGTCACTACGTACGAATCAGTGTGGTGAAAGGACTTTAAGTGAGGCTTATAGACTAGAAATAATATGAACTGTCTCACGTATAAAATATTGTCCGTCGAAAGTAACTAACATAAGAAAAATACAGCTTTATTAAAGCATCAGCAGAGGACAATATAATCACAATCGATGAAAAAATCATGATCTATCAATGAGATCACACATTGAATAATAACTATCTAGGTATGCCTACTTATTTATACTAAAGGCCTGCGCACACCTAGTTCGCTGGCGAACGCGATCAATGAAACGCTGTCAAATATCGCTGTCAGATTTGAGATTTGACAGCGATATTTGACAGCGTTTCACTGATCGCTACCGCCAGCGAACTAGGTGTACGCAGGCCTTTATAGGGGCGTACGTAGACATAATGTATACGTACGCCCCTATAACCACCCATTTACAATGAATTCGTTTACGTAAATAAAAACGTTATAACGCACAAACGCCAACAGCCAAAAACCTTATTAGTTATGCATTCAACATATTAGAAAAAAACCTTCATTAACTTGAAAAAAAACTTCAGTCATTGCCAACACTTGATCATATTACCTTTTATAGCATTAAAACTAAATCAGAATCAGTTGATCCTTCGTGTTCTCGGTGGTAAAAAATTAATTAGGCTCAAAACTAAGATCTTTGAGAATTTCGACAGCCAGAGACACATATACAAACAATACATTCAGCTCGTGCCTGCTTTTGCAGTCCCTAAGATTATTATAACGTGCGGAGTCAGTGGCACATCCACGACCGTAGCTAGGGGGGCATTGTGGGGCAATGCCCTACCTTAAAAATACCAAAAACAAAGATTTTTTTTCTATAAACTAATAGAAATTATTTGCCTACGAATAGCTATTGAATGTTCATACGTACATGGTGATTAATTTAGGAGCCCGTGCTTTGAGGGCAGATCAATATAATGATATTTTTTTACTTCCGCCCTACCAGTAGCCAATGCTACCCTACCTCAAATTCGACTCTAGCTACAGCCCTGGGCGCATTTAAAGATTACAAAATCAAAAAAATACAAATTCAGTTGCATCACAAGGATCACTTTGAAACGTCCTAAAGCTAGGTGAGTCTAGGTGCCAGTTCAACGCGACCAAGCCTAGAAAAACAGGCAGCAAACTACGCCTTGGTTCATACCGTTTTTTTTTTTTACAAAATATTTTTTGTGTTCAATATCACATAGATATACATTCAGTACATGTCTGCTACAGTAGCTAGCAGGTGCATTCTCCAATCACAAGACAAACGACGTTGTTCGACCACGTGGTGGTGCAATAGTCTTGCGCAAGACCACGCCCGCGCACTGCGACCCTGAACTTGGCCGCCGCTGGCACGAAACTCACTAACCTTCACGACCGGTACTGGAGTAGTAGAGATAAAAGGTGCTGGTTTGATTCTCTCGGCTGGGCATTTTTTTAGACAAGATTAATCACAGTTAATTTATAACTGGCAAGTGTTTTTAGTAGAACCTGCTGCTTTTAACTAAGCTAAAGAATATAGGTACTTGTTTTTTTGTTGTGCTTCTCAGACTTCGACTCCTAAAATAATATTAATTAAATGTTTTGCAATACTTGAAAACGATAAATAATTAAAGAACAGTGCCTTTTTTAATACCTTTGTCAATAGTTATTTAAACAAATAACTGTTGACAAAGGTGTATAAATTTTATGAAGTCGGTTGCAACGAGCTCAAAATTATAACTCGGAGTATAGAGAATCCTAGTTTGAGGTCAACTTGTAGTGTTATTCACCTCTCATTAAAAAGATAAAGATCTTCCGCAATATGTGTTTTATTACGTTTGCATTATTTTGTGCAATTATTATGTGAAAATAAGTGCTAAGTGTATTACAATAATTTACAGCAAAAAAGCGTCGATTCGCCAAATGAATGAGTTCAACAAGTTTAATTTGCTTTTGTAATGTTATTTTAGATTAAGTTGTTTCTTTTCGGTAGTATTTTAACTGATATGTGTTTTATAGTTTTAAGAACATGTTCCTCTATTCCTTTTAAGTCTACCACAAGCTCTGTCTGGCTCTGTCTCTTATTTTGTGTCTGTGCGAGTGTTGACTAAATAAATCCTACGTCGAAACATCACACACACAGTAATACACTGGTGATCACTCACACAGACTCAAAACCAGAGCCAGAGACAGAGCTTGTGGTAGGCCTACTTGTCATAAAGCTCTACCATCCACTCCACATAACACAATGGTTAATTGGAAGAAAATGCTAATTAGTATTAAGTTCGCCTAGGCACAATTGTTTGTGCTTAAACGTTCTCCAGCGCAGTAGGCAGAGCTACTACCAAAGGAGCTGTAAAGATCAAGAATGATCTGGCTGGCCTCTCAGTTGGTAGTAGCTCTGCCTTCTGAGCCGTAGGGCGTGGGTTCGATCCCCACCGAGAACAAATATTTGTGTGGTGAACACAGATTTTTGTTCTCTGTCTGGGTGTTATATTGTATTCTAAGTATGTATTTACAAAAAATATATACATAAGTATTATATCAGCTATCTGGTTCCCATAGTACAAGCTCTGCTTAGTTTGAGGTTTGTCTATAATCATTATCATCATCATCATCAGCCCGTTTGCACCCACTGCTGAGTATAGGCCTCCTATTTATTGCGCCACTCTTTCCGGTCCCTCGCGAGTCTCATCCACTCATTCCCAGCACTTGCAGCAATGTCGACCAACGGGCGGGTGGTCTGCCTCTAGGTCTTTGAGCACCCCTTGGCCACCATTCTGTAGCCGTTCTGTAGCTGTTGTCTATAATATTTATGATTATTATCTATTCCCAGTATCGGACTCAGAATCGCGTGCCGGGTGGCGAGCCATTCTCAAACGGCGGTTCAACCGTAAGACGTTGCACAAACGTCTGCCCATCACATCATGGATGCCACAGTACGTACTTTCTGCTTTGTCCATGGCTAAGACCCATCTTAGAACAGCTTTCAGCCAAAAAATATCAATTTCGGACCTACAAAGCAAGGCCACAGACATACAAACATACAGAAACACACACTAAGGCCTCAAAATTCCCCGTCTTTTCGGTTGGAGGTTAAAAACTTCAAAGTTGGAGTGTGATTCAAATCCTCGACCTTCTTTTAAATAGTCGAGGATTTGAATCACACATTTTTGGCTGAAAGCTGTTCTAAGATGGGTCTTAGCCATGGAGCCGTTTCCATGTTCTGAGAATATTCATCACCTCAGTTTAGATTTTTTGTAATTTATTTTTTGTATTTATTTTGTACTAAGCTGAAACTAATAAAAATGTCTGCATTACAGATATAACTCTGAAAAAGCGATAGGCGATCTCATAGCTGGCGTGACCGTCGGTCTCACCGTCATCCCCCAATCCCTCGCGTACTCCAACATCGCTGGTCTGCCTCCTCAGCATGGTCTCTACGGGTCCTTCCTCGGCTGCTTCGTCTACATCATCCTAGGAGGCTGTCGGGCTGTGCCTGCGGGGCCCACGGCTATTGCTTCTCTTCTTACGTGGCAGGTAAGCCGCATAAGCCTAATAAAGATGGTCCAGTGCGGTGATCCCCCAAATACTTATTTCCATTAGCGCTTAGATGTCATCGTGATTTCGACATGAAGGGTTCTCACCAGGAGATGAGCAGTAACACTTCTTTACCTAACGCACCAATACCACAGGCCTCTTTCACTCCATGTACTTGCGCGCGATAAGTACCTACCGGCCGCCGGGCAGTCGACTGCCTATTTCTCAGTGGGTTGCCGACAGCCGCGCGGAGCGTTCGTACGCGAGGAAATATTTTGTGTTACCGGACTTTGCCCTTGTTTCCCACAAGAATACCTACTTAAATTATTTATACGATTCAGAATATTTTCCACAATTAAGTTTAATAACCGAGAATTTCGCCAAGGCAAAAAATTTATTAAACACTAGCTGCCTGTCCCGGCTTCGCACGGGTGGACATTTATTTTTTAAACACATAAATAATATCTATGCCTCTATCTATATAAATAATATCTATCCATCTAGCCTATGTTACTCAAGGTGAACCTACGTCCAGCAGTGGACTGATATCAATTGATGATGATGATGAAAGAACATTCTATAACGTTTAGGAGCACTATTTTCTAGAACATTTTGTCCAAATCTAGAATTCAGAACCGTTTGCATGGGTATATTTGAGTATTCTAGATAATTCTGGATTACTAACGTTTGGGTGGGAGCATTCCGGATGCTATCCGACTTTAAATTTGATTATTCCAGATCATTCTAGAGCGTCTATGTGCATTCTGTTCTCGTCAAAGTTGAGAATTTTCTGAAAAATCCCTAAGCGATAGAAAGGGATAGACATATATATAAGTCCCTACGTGATAGAAAGGGATAGACATAGATTTCGAAACTTTTGCCCCTTATAAATTAATAACACCTAAATATTGAATATAAACTATCCTATCTTTTAAGTCCGACCATATTAAAGGCAGTTGCAAAATTTTATCGAAATCCGATCAGTAGTTTCGGAGTTTATCGCGTTCCAAATTGTGACACGAAAGATTTATATAGAGGTATATAGATTACATCAAAATAAAACATTTGTAAGTGTATAATTTCTTGATAATTAAAAAATAAAACATGTTAAAACAGAAGAAATTATTTTTCTTTCAATTATAAAGTTTACTGCAAATACCTACTGACATATATATCGAAAGAGGCAGCCCTGACAATCTACGCTGAGCACGTGGCGGCGCGCACCTACAGAGCAAAGTCAACTTTATGTTCGTAAGCTTTGGTTCATTTTGGCTTGCAACGTCTAGCTACTAGAGGGAGTAGGTTATTATAGCAGTAGGTATTGTCATTTTTCCTTGGAGTGATTTATCTGTTACGTAGTAACTTTATTAATCTGTGCCAATACTGCGGTTACCAATGCACTGTGTAAGCGTGGTTACTATTGCAACGACAGTCCCAAAAATAGGGAAGACCATGATCATAATTCAGCCGTGAGCTTTTCGGGCGTGGAACCGACATCTAGACTCACCTAGCTTTTAAGCGTTTCAAAGTAATCATTGCGATACAACTAATCAAGAAATCTAGAATTTGAATTTGCGTGTGAATGATGATGTGAGAGTTCTTGTAAGAGTTCAGGTACCGAGAATTCTAATCTAAGGTAGACTTTATTCCAATCCATGTAAGAGATACCCAGAAACAGAAGTAGGCCTGGTTTTTATTTGTTATTCCTCTTCCAGATTGCCGGTGGAGTGGTGGAGAAGGCGATCCTACTTACCTTCCTCGCTGGTATCGTGGAACTGCTGATGGGCGTGCTTGGACTCGGCTTCCTGGTCAACTTCGTCTCCGGACCCGTGTCTTCAGGCTTCACGTCGGCAGTAGCGCTCATGATTGCTACTTCTCAAGTCAAGGTAATATTGCATAACGCATGAAAGTAGCTATTGTTTTTACACCTCACTGGGTTTTGCTATTGAATATAATGCAATTGAATATGGGATCATGGCCAAAATACTTGAACCTGATCATGTCAATTTAAATTTATTGAAAAATGAAAGTTGAACCCTAACGTTTGATTACAAAGCAGTAAATTCCTTAGGTGTTAAGTTTAGTTGTGCTCTTGTGCTTTAAAGATAAATAAATAAATAATAAATAAATATTGTGGACATTTCACACAACACTACCCAGCCCCAAACTAAGCAGAGCTTGTAATATGGGAACCGGACAGCTGATATAATACATGAATACATTTTTTTTTTTTTTGTAAATACATACTTAGAATACAATATAACACCCAGACAGAGAACAAACATTTATTTTAACCACACAAATATTTGTTCTCGGTGGGGATCGAACCCACGACCTACAGCGCAGAAGGCAGAGCTACTACCAACTGAGCTAGAGGCCAGTAGAATACAGATCAGTCGGATACAGATCTAAATACAGTTTAAGAACGCTAAGATCACCATTACTAGGGTCAGCTAATCTCACAATGTTGGGTTTGTTGCAGGATCTGTTCGCGATAACAGTAACTGGAGACACGTTTCTGCAGCAATGGATATCCATCTTCAAGAACCTGCACAACGCAAGGCTATGGGATCCCGTGCTTGGCTTCATCTGTATAGCCCTCCTCCTTATCATGAGAGTACGTACCTTTTAACTTCCTATTTGTGATTTCTAGGTCCCAGAATTTTCTTTATTTCAACTTAAATATAAAAACATACACAACAGTTTTAAGAGCATAGTCCCAAGTTATCTGAATCAAGCTAGTGGCTTATATGAAAGTATTAAACTTGCAAAATATTGATTCCTTTATTCCGCACTGGTTTGGTACGTCTAATATCGTGTATTGCTTTTTATTTGGTACAATAGTACTTTGCTTTACCGACGGCGGGCAGAGGAGACTGGACGAGGAAAACATGTTGAGCTATTTGTGATAATTTAAATTTGAATACCCTTCCCGAAGTTAAAATCTTGTTGCTTTTCTTTCACATTCTCAACATCAAGTGTATCTTGCAGAAAATCGGCATGCTCAAGCTCGGCGAGAAGGAAGACGACGGTCCGAGCACGCGGCAGAAGGTGGTCACCAAGTGCATGTGGATGGTGGGCAGCTGTAGGAACGCCATCGTGGTAGTCGCCACCGGGGTGCTGGGGTACTGGTTCGTGAACACGCATGGAGAATCGCCTGTTAAACTTATGGGTAAGCTGTTGTTGCTTGAACCTTCTTCAAATTCTTAAGGCGTATATTTGGAAGTACATGCTGAATTTTTTGAACTATCCCAGTTTTTAGTAACTTAAACCTGTTCTCTTTAAATCAAAGTCAGCAAACTAAAAAAAAGTCCAGCTCTATTTTGATCAAAGTTAGGATTATAAATTAGATTAATTGCGTCAGCGGTTCGCCATTTGGTCTCTCTTCTCGTCTTCGTTGTCTTGACGTTTTCTTTATCTGTTTTACGCGCAAGCGGAGAACACTCCAAATGGTTAGTAACGTAGATTCACACTAGATATGTTTCACTGAAAAGATCGCATTGTTTTCTAGAAGTCATTAAACAAGTAGTCTGTCATTAGATTTCACTGATGTTCTATAGGAGTAGTCATTGCTCTGGAGTGCACTGGAATACTGTATAGAGAGGCATGTCATTCCACAACACTAGCATCACTCATGGCCCATTTGTAGCCAAGGTAGTGGTTTTCTAGTACATTCATGTGTTGTTTGATTTATCTATTTGAATAATAACGGTGGTTTTAGTTGAGGATCACTCGAATAAATTACTCGTTTGACTGTTACTTGCAACGGACATCGAGAAATCATCGCAAAATTGCAGAGCTAACCAGTTTTAATTGATATTCCAGGAGCAATCCCCTCTGGAGTCCCAGTTCCTCAACTGCCTCCGTTCTCGTACGAGCGTGCCGACAACACGACCGCCGACTTCCTGGACATGGTGTCTGAACTCGGCTCTGGTCTGGTGGTGATACCTCTCATAGTCCTGCTGGAAGATATCGCCATCTGCAAAGCCTTCTCCGATGGCCGAACGATCGACGCCACGCAAGAAATGATAGCTTTGGGTGTCGCTGGGATTGCCAACTCGTTTCTGCAGGCGTACCCTGGTGGAGGCTCCCTGGCACGTTCTGTGGTGGCTAACGGATCTGGAGTGAGGACGACCTTCAGCGGACTTTATACTGGTAAGTTTTACTGCTGTTATTCATAAAGATTGCCTTTGTTTTGATGCTAAGATGTTTTTATTCGTGGCTTTCAGACACGACAAGTGAAAAAGTGATTTGGTCAACTCAGAGAAGATATCCATAACATAATGTGTTTGATGTTTCAGGTGTTATGGTGATTCTGGCGCTGCAGTTTTTCACGCAGTACTTTGAATTCATCCCGAAGGCGGCTCTGGCAGCTGTAATCATATCAGCAATTCTTTTCATGGTGGAGTACAATGTTATCAAGCCAATGTGGCGGGCGAAAAGTAAGTTCCTCTTTTTTGACTAGACTTTATAAAGCACGAAACACATGAAGCAGAGTGAAGCATAAGATCTATTGGGCAGAGTGAAGCATAAGATACGGGTACCCGTTTCCAAGCTGGATCACAACAAATGTTTATTAATTTCTTTATTTTCCAGAGCTGGATCTAGTTCCTGGCGTGGGCACCTTCATCCTCTGCCTAACACTTCCAATCGAGCTCGGAATCCTCACCGGCGTCATCGTCAACATCATCTTCATCCTGTACCACGCCGCACGGCCCAAGTTCTCTGTGGAACTGCTGCGGACCGAGATGGGAGTCGAATATCTCATGATCACTCCAGACAGATGCCTCATGTTCCCTTCGGTAGACTACGTGAGGAGGCTGGTCACAAAGACAGCTGCTAGCAGTTCTGTGCCTGTGGTTATAGAGTGCACGCATATCTACAGCGCTGACTACACGGCTGCGACAAGTATAGATCAGCTAACAGGTGACTTCCACGCAAGGCGCCAACCCCTGTACTTCTACAACGTGAAGCCTTCAGTCTGCTCCATATTTGAGGCTGTGGCGAAGCCGGAGAATTTCGTGGTGTTCTACGAGGATGAAGAGTTAGATCGCTTGCTGGCCGCTGACGAGCGGATGCAGGACAAGCGACCAGCGCCGGCTGTGCCCGGTCACGTGTGAATGAACTTAGTGACGTAGTAAGGACACTGTACATACGTTCCCTCTTTTGCGAATTTATCGACGCGAGTTTTATGATAACTTCTCACTATTCAGTTACTCCTCTGTTTTAATAAGAACCTTCTTTGTGAACAGTAAATTGAATTCCCATTTTTCTTATCGCACAATATTGCGGACTTTTTGTTGTAGGCGAAGACTTAAACCATATTCCATAAGAGAACTGTCTCTCGCAGAGTTACTGCGAAGTTTCTCTCTGCCGCTGTAGAGTTTATGAGATCTCTTTACCCCTGTAGAGTTGAAAAGTCTCGTACTTGTTGTACTGTTTGTAACTCTTTACCACCGTAGAGTAATTGAAAACTTTCTTTATCACTGTTAATGAGAAGTATCTTTCTCGCTGTAGAGTTTACGAGAAGTCTCCTACTCGCTGTAGAGTTTGCGAGAACTCTCTCTATCACTGTAGAGTTATCTCTCGCTGTAAATAGAGACGGTGGTGAATGATAGATGTCATTGGATAATGGCTGTGCGATGCGAGCTGTGATTGCGATGGCCGGATACCCCGTCCGGAGCCTAGTTTTAGATATTTTTAGTTGCGTTTTGAACCACGGTAATCGTGGATCGCTCTTGCCTGTAAGATTTATTTTTCTAAGTTTTTTTAAGCTGACCTTTTGCAAAGGTTGTTTTGACATTTATAAAATTTGTACACTAGGACGAGTTTCTTGTGCTATCAATCGCAAGAATTATTATTTTAACAAACCAGCCATGACTTCATGGCTTGTTTCCGATTCGATGGTATGGGAAACTAGTGGTAGCTGTAACAAAACTATTGTCATTTTGTAGGATGTAGGAATATTTAAAAATGTATTTGAACCTAATATTATTTTCTAGACAACATAACGAGAGAGAACAAACCTTATTTTTTTTAAATCCCAAGTGAGTTTCGATAAAATACGACTGTCCAATTCAATGAAACGATAATACATATATGTTATAATTATATGAACTGTGTTCTAAATAATATTTTTCAAAACTATATTCAAGATAGATTATATTTTCAAATGTGTGTAATTATAAAATGATATTTTCAAAGCAAATTCATAAATTATATATATTTTCTGAATATATGTATGTTCCATTAAAGTTGACAAACCGTTTACAACAAAATAACATAATTCTTTTATATAAAATTTCGCTCATCAGAGCCATTGAAATTAGGCGAATTTAATAAAACGGCCGTGAAACGGACTCTATGTCTATGAAGTTAGAGGTTAGTTTCGAATGGTGACTACAACAGTAATTTTTCGTGATAGCTATGCAGTAGTATAAGTCTTTCTATTTATTTTAGGTAGGTGAACAGTACAAGTTAGGATAATCCCTTGCTTTATTTTAAGATCCAAAGCTTTAAGGCCTAGAGTAGAAGTTAAGCGATCGCACTGTCATGCGACAATGGATTTAACAAGTGTGAGTTTTGCTACTGTTTATATGTACGTAAACTGTGATTTTTTGTAGTTCCATTGATTATTGCAAAACGTTACTTAAAACAGAAAAATGATGAGGAAAAAACTAAATGCTATAGAGCAGATCATTTGCCTGCGCAAGAAACTAGTGCTTATAGCACTCCTAGCGGAAATATTCAGAAACTGATGAGGACATAGTAGAGTAGTTGTTTCAGTAGTGAAACTTGCACTTCGCCTTGTGAACTGTTGTGATGGATATTTCAATTCGTAAAGGTACCCACCGAAGTCTCAGCTTTCATTCCGTAGTGTTTCACATTAAATTTCTATATCTTAGTACTATTTTTGAGAATATTACGACTAGAGTTGAAAGATACAATTTTAATATATTAATGTTAAAAACCAGCAGGTACTGCTATGTTTAAAAACACTGTTAGAAATTGTTATCAATATAAATATTTATGAATTTAATTAATAGATGGGCATGCTCTAGAGTGCACACAACGTACGTTGTAAAATACGATTTTCTAAGTAGAGAAGGTTACAAAACTATAGTTGTTGTAATGTCGAAAATTATATAAATGCAAGTAACGTTAGACAAAACAAATATGTACCTAATAATGAGTTTTCTGTTCCGTGTAGATACTATGCAAGCAAGGTTATATGTATATTAAATTTTGTGTATTAAGTCCGTCACATACGTAGCTATTATATTTATTAATATAAGTTATAGCAAGGCATATTACGATATATTTTCTATACAAATATATAAATGACCGCACACGCAGCTAATATATATAATATATTTAAATGACGTCACCAATTTATAATATAGCACGGCATAATATATATATTATAGCTACGTGTGTGATGGGCTTTTGAGTTACTAGTAGCAAGAGAAAATAAAAATATTGTTCTATTTCTATGTATACCCACTGTAAATAAACTTTATGATGCTGACTATACCTCTGTAACTGCCATGGAAACTATGGCCTTGTAACAGATTAATATTGTCTCAAAAAAAAAAATGTAAAAATAACTGCATGAATACTTAAAAATTTGGGTAATGTCACTTCGGTGTTAGCTCCTTGATCAAAGTGTTGAGGCGATTTTACAAAAGAGGTTGTAGTGATTTTGGCACCTATTTATCAAATCTTTGTGATCCTTCTAATTTATAAATAAAGTATATTTTCAAATGTAGTTTGATGTAAAATTGATGAATAGCATGTGATCTAAATGTGTACTTATGAATAAGGCTTAGTAAGACTAGTGGCAACTGAAAACACTAACACGCAATCTAGTAAATACCTTACCATAAATCTTTCATAACTAAATACCGCATAGCTTGAAATCGTTGAAAGAAAGAAAATACATTCGAACTAAAGGCGCACACGTAAGACAAATGCATTAAAACACACAGAACGGACAGCCGAAAACAGGGAGAAAGGCGTTGGTCATAGTCATAGGAACTAGATTTAAGGGCATATTTATTTGTCGTGGCGCTTAGGGTGTGTTCTTATGACCCTCCAGAAACTCAGTGAATCGATATGGAACTAGGAACAATAGACAATCTATTGTGTTCAATGTTCTAAAAATTCTGAAAGAACTTCCTGATATTAAACCCCTAAAGCTGAGGGGTTGAAGTTTGTATTTATAGCTTCATGCAAATAAATCGCGGAATTCCACATTCGCGAAGTTATAAATAGAGAGATGGTCTTAACAATTATGGGGGCAGAGCATCCATATCAGGTCTTGGTGTAGTGTTTTCGATTGTCGCTTGTGTACTAAGCAATTGTAACGATGTGCCGAGTGAATGAATGAAATCACAAAGTTCAAAGAACAAAATAAATAAAACGTAGGAGCTCTTTGAGAGTGATGAATAAATGGGTTGTTTTATTCCTTGTTTTCCCTGAAATTGAAAATTGATCAAGAGAATCAGAAATGGGGAAATCTGTAGAAGAAGCAACCTCAACGTAGGCTCGTAGAATTGGTAAGTTGTACTGGGAAGGTATTAAAACAGCTTGAATAACTGACAAGTTGGGGAATGAAGTCGAGAACTTGGATAGTCATATATGGCCATCCACGAACCGGAAGAAGAAACGTAGGACGCCTATATCCTATATCTACCCAACAGACCGACGACACGCAAAGATCGCGGGATGGTGGAAGGATAGATTTGAGAGCACTGTTGGCCTAGCAGTAGCGGTTCCATCTTCTGATCCTAAGGTTGTGGGTTCAAATCCAGTCGTGTACCAATTAGTTTTTGAGTCCAAAAATGTATGGGTACTGTCCTAGCCCTCTCGAGCGGAGAAGGAAAACATCGTAGGAAACCAGAATATTGTAGAATCTAAATAGATTTCAAAAACATGGTGTCAGAAATCAGAAATATTTATAGCATAAATAAACGTCAAACGCACGAAAGGAGCCTCCTCGAGGCGCACTTAAAATCCTTTCACCACACTTGGTTGAAAGAATTAGTGACATTCAGTTTCTTAGGCTGTCTACTGTCTAGCCTAGATAGGAGTCAGCGCCATCTATGGTAAAAGTGCGCTACTTACTTCTAACGCTTCGCTATTAGTAGCAAAGTTAGTTACATAAAAAGGCGGTAGATGTCACAAGCTGTCCAAAATTAATTGCCTATAAACAACTAACTAAATATTATAGGAAATCAAGTAGGTATATCACATAGGTAAAAATCTAAACACTTCTGCCTAGTATTTAGGTACTTTAGGTTAATTTAGCACCTATGATAAAACTACTTAGGACCCTACCAACAATATACCTACCTACCTACTTGAAAGAATAACTGTACCTACCTTAGTTAGTCTGTCTAGATAACTAGATCAAAAGAACCCCAAAGGTTCTGACTATAAAGATTTAGGTTTTTCTTACTGAATTAGGGTAGGTATATCTACTTATTTCTATATAGGTAAGCCGCTAGGCGTATTACTTTACACATAAAGGGGACCTTAAATTTATTAGTCAGTTAAAATACAATATTGAAGTTTTTTCGATATAATTTGGATGGTATCAAAATACCAACTATATAAATTGACTTAATATAAAAATACCAGGTAGGTACGTAGTCAAAATAAATAAGTTTTGGCGTTCGTTGGTTGAGCTTAGCGAAGCGTTCTTGTTGCCGCTGTATGCAACCCAAACAAACGCGCACGGAGCGGCAACGTCGCGGATCGATCCCGCCCGCGCCCCGCCCTGCCCCCCGCTGCCGCCGACAGGTTTCACCCGCGTCGCGATATTAAAAGCTTAATTACACTAAATTACAGATTTTACACTGAAATTAGCAATGATTATGTTGTTAGGATACCACAATAAGTATTTTTTTGGATAACGTTCTAATTTTGAAAAACACTTTATGTAGGGTAAACAACCCAACTCTGTACCATTTACGGTCTATTTATTTGGTTACCTCAACCAACAAGGATGGCAGCAAAATTGACAATAAAAAGGTCACGAGTCAAATTAATGTGCTTTAGATGATAGCCGTTAATGACCACATCTAAAGAGATTTGCTAGTCTGAAGTTTGAACCCACCCACCTCACCGGTTCAAAATTACTAATTATATTTGCATCCCTTTTTCTTTTTATCTGACTTCAAGAAAAGAAGGGCTGTATTATTTTGCTTTATAATGTTTGTTATCGCATAGCTCCGTTCTTTGAAATCGTACTCTTTTTACTGTCTTTCTCGTAGGTACTCCTTTAATTTGATTTGAAAACATATTTTTTTATCTGAAAGGCTATACTTTCTGTTACATAAATTTCATCAAAATCTGTTTGGTTATGAAGTCAGTTTTTCAAGTTTTTTTTTTATTATAAGTAATCCTATGCCTACATAACTTACCAGTTACGGCGCTGGTTGATTTATTTGCCCTCCCATCTATGAGTGAGTAGGTAGGTAATGTAGCTAGGTAGATAAGATTTACCAATTAAGTATAGGGTACCACTACCATCTAACCTACCATAAATTGTAAGAGTGATCTACTTTCTATAAGAAACTTTAGCTTTTAGGAACCTATTCCAAAAGTAGTATCACCTACAGTTGCAAAAGTTTAACTAATTACTGGTTGGTAGGTAAATTCATTATTCAAATCAATACAGGTTGTAGACTTTCAGTGTTTATCTTTGGCACAAATGCCAATGAACCGAATTTGTGTGTTCCATTCTTCTATAAAAAACACTTAGCTCAATTTTCCCTATTGCTTTGTCCTGATCTTTACAAAGTCATAAAAGCTCTTATTTCACCAAAAGTAACAGCCGTAACGCCACATTTAATTAAATAACAATGCGCTGAGGTTCAAAGGGGGATTCCCCGCGCGCAATATTGTCCCGTCCGCTCCCGGGAACGGCACGGGAAGGCTATTCTTTGATTTGTCTCGTCTCGGCGTGAATGCTCGTCAATCCGTCACTATTGTACTCCCTCGCTCCCGACCATTGTAACTGAACGACAGTTATCCATCTCTGGCGAAGAGTAAGGCCCAGATTCATAGACCGCACTTTGACTTTACTTTGATGGAAAGTTCTAGTAAAGGCAAAGTAGTCGATATCCAGAACTTTGGTTCCAAAGTAAACTTTGCATTACTATGCGTAGGCTTAAGTAGGTAATTTGGGGATTTCCCCAAAGCTAAGGAAGAATTTACCTTGCAAAGAACCGTTTTAGATTTTGTTAATTCATTTGTCTTTCATATTTTTAAATTATATGGCAGAAAATAAAATAAATGGTTTCAGTGGCCTCATAGCTCTGTTAGTAGATTATTATCTCTGTCTTCTGCGCTGTAGGCCGAGGGCTCGATCTCCAAAAAAATGTCTGGTGAACTAATAATATGTTTGTTCTTTGTCTGGGTGTTATAAAATTAAATAAATGTGTGTAGTTGCAAGGTAAGAAATAACGTTATAGCATCAAACTTGTCAATAATACTCTATTGCGCTACTGTAGATTCCTTTAGTGGTCACGAGACTCCCATTACTTTCATAATGAACCCGTATTTCAATTCCGGGATCTCGTGATTCATCTATTGTGGGTTTATTGCACTGACACATTTGGGAACAGGAGTATAATGTCCATACTGTTGCTAGATTCTTTCATCTATACTTTAAACTGAAATCCCTCTACTCGGTCAGAGTTTGGGTGAAAGTTTAATAATTTACATAATTATAAATCATCCCAAATAGATAAAAATATCTGTTTACTTTACAATTTACAAACATTATAATCTGTCTTCTATTATTTATCTTTCATATTCTTCCGACATTATCATAAGCACAAAATAATTAGAATTCTTCAAATAATCCTGATGTAAGTCAGTAATCATATCGTGTACTAAAATTTAAATAGATAAAATTATTATTGTAATTAAACTCTACGCCCTTATTCCAAACTACCTATCCACCCCAGCTTCGCACGGATCAAAAAACTACACCCGTGCGAAGGAATAATGTAGCTTTCTAATGGTGAAAACAATTTTAAAATCAGTCCAGTAGTTTTTGAGTTCATTACATGCAAACTATTCTTCTTTATTTTTATGAAACAACTGGATATTTATCATGATTAAATTTTGTTGAGTTGAATATCCCGTTGTTTTATAAAAATAGTGTTAAAAACCATGATAGTTTCAAAAGTTATGTTCCTCTTTAGTCAAAGTCAGAGTCAAATATGTATTTATTCAATAGTATCACAAGGATCACTTTGAAACGTCCTAAAGCTAGGTGAGTCTAGGTATACCAGTACCACGCGACCGAGCCTAGAAGAACAGGCCAACAAACTACGGTTTGGTTTCTACCGGTTACCGTTTTTATTATGATCCTTTTACAAAGCAAAATGTATAATATAAGTGTAACCATCATATAACGATGAGACCATCTTCCCAAATGACTTGTAAGTCCCCAAATAAATACGTCTACGTTAGTGGTATGCCAACACTTCATTAGATGCACTGGAAGCTCTCTCAAAATTCTCAGTACAACCTGTTGACATGATTCTTCGAAACTAACCGGTTGCCCGAAACATTTGACACTTGTCTTGTTTTCGAAAGGATCTTATTTCTCCCCTGAGGGCCTTAAACGTAAATAAAAGAGTAGGTCACTTTTCTATGACACGTTCCTTTGTCTCCTGGTTTGATTTTTTTTTTATTAACCAGTATTAAGTCCCACTGCGCCACTGCTGGGCAAGGTCTCCTCAAAGATTTTCACTTATCTCTCTCTCTCTCTCTCGAGCATCCTCTCACCATCACCTTATCTCCTTTCAAAGTTCGATACGGTTGGATATTATTCAAATAATTTCATACAAACAAAAAACCAGTAGAAACTAAGCCGTACTTTGCTGCCTGTTCTTCAAGGCTTGTGATCGCGCGGAACTGGCACCTGAATTAATTATTTTTTTTATTTGGTTTGAATAAAATTTTAACCGCAGGTGGTAGTTGGGGACCTAGCTACTAATAGGTTTGCTTAATTTGGTAACTTTTAAAGATTTAAAAACGATTGAATGTTATTACGTGACCTCTTGTGTAATAACATCTAAACTTAATTATATCTTGTGCTGCAGAGGTCAAAGATGATAGCATTTTAGTTGAATCTCATCTCTCCAGTCAGCACAAAGCTTCAAACCTATTTGATAGGGAAATAAATGAAATAAATTCAGCTTTCTCTTTCACACTCCCGTATTGGCTGTTCTATCTGTCTCATTCAAAGCAGTTTATCCAACTTCGTAGAAGTTCGGTTATCGCTCTTCAAATAGGTAGGTGTATAGATATAGATACTACCTTAGTTCAGAAGTGCCCTTCTAACCTTGAATGTGGTTAGAATTCTGTTTATTAAGATAAGTAGACTTAGGTATATATTTCAATACCTATTAAGTACAGTAGATTTGTTGTTAGAACGAATCTAATTCTTTTCCTTTTTTTAAATTTTCCGTATGCGACTACACCGCCTTTCAATTCGTTATGTCTTTCCATGCAAAGGTTGCCTGGAAGAGATCGCTATCAGCGATAAGGTCGCCCATTGTTTTACCTAATTGTTAATTTTTTATGTCCTGTACTGTATCTTTTGTGTGGTGAACAATAAAGAGTTATCTATCTATCTAATTTGTATACGATTATAATCTAAGTAACTTTACCTACTTGCATCACGGAGTTTCTATAAATCTACAAGAGTATATTCTTAATTACTTGTTGTAAACATTAGTGGTCTTTTATAAAAATATGGTCAAAAGATAAACAGTGCTTAAACTTTTATAATGTTCCAAAAGTTAAGAGCCGAGCGGGATTTGAACCCGCGACCTTCCCCTCGGTACGGGGCTGCGCTGACCACTGCGCAAAATCTCTGTGATTTTAAACACTATAAAATTAATATACAGTGCTTAAACTATTACCATCTCTTACCACACTGGGTAATGAAAAACAGTGACAACTTTAAGAAATCATTACATTTAAATTGCGTTTAACTTTCTCTAAATGCATAGAAAACAGACAGGAATTATAATAGGATATACCTACTTATTACAAGGGCGAGCAAGAGTTTTCTTCCAGTAAACCTGTGAAGCTGAGAAAGATGTCTATGTTAGACCTACGACTTTGTTTATTTTGGAGCTTGATGGCACTGTGTTAAAAACAGATGGTATTCGTGAAATATTTAATTTAATATAGGTACAGTCGCGGTATGAAAATGTTCGTCACCTTAGAGTCAGTTTTCGCTTGCACCAGTGCCAGTGCCTTGACATGAACACATTTTGACATAATTTGTGACGATAACTTATCGGTGTATTCTGTCTATTCAGTTTCAAAAGGTAGTAGGTACCTATGTGATCGTGATAGGTACGTTGAACAAATCAAGTTGAAAATCGACGAACATTTTCATTCCGCCACTAGACATCCCTGTTTGTGTTACCTGCATAGGTAACATTTAGGTTCAAATAAATAATCAATTATTGTCAAAGGTATATCACTAGATAGGCCACCTGCACCTTTCCCATCTACCTAGGCATCCAGGTAACTAGGTCTAGCTAAATATCCCTATCAAGTGCTCATTAAAAGGGGCTGGCACAGGGTGCATTTACCCTGCGAAAACTTTTATTGCCGTGGTCAGGGTTGTCACTCAATAGGTACATTATTTTTGTGATAGGTAAACTAATTAGCTCGAGTCTCAAGTTTATAGATTTCTGTCGAACGAAACTTTATACAAAGTTTAGAAAGACCGTTGCTTCGTTCGAAGAATGGCGGAATCCTTACAATGCAGTTTGTATACAAAACTTGTTTGACCAGAATCGGGAAAAAAGTGGCGGCCCGGCAAGTTCGCCTACAATAGCATTCCATGGCGCGCCCCGCCCGCGTCCCGCCCCCCGCCTCGTCCCGCGCCCCGCCGCCCGCAGTCCGCGACCGATCGCGACCGCGTGCGAACGCTGAACAAAATGTGCTCCTCTGATCCTATCCTCAAACAAAACACATTGTCTAATCGTTGAAAACTCGTAAAGTTAAATTACTTACCTTACACGTTTTTACTGTTCACAGTTTCGTTATATTTGATTCCTGACGAGTATTTTAGTTTTAACTGCTCTAGCATGATTTTCATTGTGTTGCGATGATGGAATAGTGAAACCAGTTATTCAGAAATCAGTAGTTTTATGTGTATAGTGAATTTACTGCGTCCTTCCAGTTATCGATTTCTACTCAAGTCCCGAACAGCTGATTCGGATTGAAGAGCGGTCAATGTCCGCGTGCTTCTGTCCGTGAAATAATGCAGCTACAATAAAAAGTTGCAAGATTGTGTAAAATTAAATAATTCATATTGTGGGAAAGGAAAAAATAATCTATACTTTATAAAATATCCCGAATTTATTGCTAAGAATAGTGAACAAAGGTGTGTTATCAATTTCTTAGCGCATAGCAGTTTTATTGTTGGCGCAAAATTCTCAGTGCAGTGTTTGTGACCAAACTTGTGTAAAATTGATGTTCACACTTCTGGATTTGCACAAAGGATTGGAATTGAAATCTGTTGCACAGGTAAGAGTGGTTTTTACTTAGTTTTTATTGTTATTTGTGGAGTAAATAACGTTAGAAGATTGTAAAGTCAAACAGGCCCGCGGTTCAGCCGACCGGTATAGGCCTAACCGCGCGCTTCCGTGTCCGTTCCGTCCTAACTTGAAAAATAATATTGAATTCAATCCAAAAGTACTGAAAAATAAGCAAAATTAAATACATTTAAGAGCGTTTGTGTAATAGGTACCTAGGTAGTTTAGTTTTTGTAGAGAATTTTACGTTTTGTTGTGTCCAGTCTTTGTCTTGTTGAAACTTAGGCACCTTTATCTAGCCAGGTGTTAGAACTTAGTTTTACCTCTAATAAGCATTCTGTGTTTTACCTTAAATTCGCTAAACTACCTAGTTTTTCTCAGTCTACGCGAATAAAGCTCTCAGTCGGTATGATTTTACCCGAAATCTTCAGCAATCATCGTCATATTTCAGCCAATTTAAACTAAACCATAATGAGATAAGCACATAAACCTTCTCCGCTAATCACTTTATCCATTAGTGAAAACCGTATGAAAATCCGATTTGCAGTTTTTGAGTTTATCGCGTTCAAACTGACACAGCGCGGCGGGGGACCTAGTTTTTAACCCTAACAGATAGACATCTATGTCCTGAGCCCAAACCAAAATGAGGGGGTTTATTTTGAGGTCTTAGTGTGTTGTGTGTGCCTGTTTGTTTGTTGGTCGGTTTATTTATCTGACTGTGGCCTCGTAAGAACGAAACGAATGCAGCCTGTCTGTTCTGAGATAGTAGGTAGGTATTTAGCCTTTGTTTTAAATACATGCAGTGTTTTCCATGTTCTGAATATATCGATCAGCTTGCTCGGGGGTACCTAGGTACCTAGACCTACCTAGGCCTAGGTACCTATGTAGTGATCTCTGATTTTATTTATTAACTCTTTAAAACTAGTCAGGCTGCCAGGAAGTTACCTACGACGTTTCCATCAGAACAAATACAAATATTTCAAATATTTGTTCTCGGTGGGTTTTATACATAGATAATGTACCTAGAATAACACAGTTTTATAGAAAATCAAACTATAAAGAAAAATAAACAATTTTCAATAAATTAAAATTAATAGATTGTGGTTAACTAAAAATTAAGTTTATTCTAAAAAAGGTGAGTGCCTTTAAGTTATTTTCAATATAAATATTTCTACCAATATCGGTATAATAAAACTTTTGTTGAACACACTATTCCTACTCAATTTAAATTGAGTTAAAAAAAAAATTACTTTGTTTAATTTTCTTTAAAAGCCTGTTTTTTTAGTTTTTAACTATTTTTTCTACTTTTTAGACGTTATTTTGTAATCAACGAATAATCGAAAAAAAAATCAACCCAATTGAGAACCTCCTCGTTTTTTATTTGAAGTCGGAAAAAATCTTCAATCGTGAAGATCCAGATTGGGATAATAAGTTCCTTGATAAGTGTGTAACATTTCAAATCATTCCGTCGTTTTAAAAGGGGTCACAATCATGTTCAAAGAATCCGTTACATAGATAGATAAGTTCCTAAAAGTCCAAGCTCATAAAAGTGTTTTCAAAAAAACAACCTCATTTTTATTATGTCTTCTGTATCTATTACACAATTAGTGTAAAAGACATAATTTACAAAGGAAAGCTTTAAAAAGTTCTCACACAACAATCTGTGATCAATGTAAACTTCTACCTACACTAATACCTAAGTGTAGTGTCTTGTGCATATTTGTTTTGTATAATTTCTAGTACAAACCTACCTGAAGGGGTGAGTTTATCGTTGAAAATACCACCATATTTTCCAAAGATAGTCCATGAAATTACAGATAGTTCGTGTAAAGCTACCATTAAGTTAGCTAAGCAAGACCTACCATAACTTCTCTAAAAACGAACGCAGACGTGGACGGAGCCGACGCAAGTAAAATGCTCAAAATCCATTTTATTTTATCTCTAACCATAACTTACACAAGCCAAAATCATCCTTACGAAATGAACCGAAAGACCATAGCGCTCTGCGTACGAAAATTTATTTTGACGCTGGGATAAAGAGAACATGCAAGTTTGAGAGCTGCACTCAAACTGTTAAGTCGAAAATCGTTTGAGCATGCTTTCATGTAGGGTCGCATCATTCTATCAAGCTATTCTCGACCTTGTAGCCTGAAGTTAAAATTGGTTTACGCATGTGCTTTAGAAAGATTTTTATTTTTTTATGGTGGTCGGCAATCAGCTGTTTCGGCACGCGTTTGGTCCCCCACGGACTCACACGGGATAGGTATTTTCGATACGAATTTACTAGAAGTTTAACTGACGGAGCGTGCAAATTCTATTGGGAATATTGCTGGCCAATAGACAAAAAAAATAGAACCGGATTTTAAAATATACCTCTTTTCTATTTTCTAAATAAATCTAATAAAATCGATCTGTCCTATAAACCTACGTTTTGACTCGAACCGGCTTTACTGGAACACTAAATCCTTCATCTTATACTGTCCCACTGCTGGGCAAAGGTCCTTCGCATTAATAAAACTAAAATTGGTTACAAATGAAAACGGATAAGGTTACGTAGGGTGGTAGGTAACGATTTAATTAAATATAAATATCTGTATTAATTTATTCATTTACTTAGCGTCAGATAAAACAGACAAGTGCGAGTGATGCTAGTAGCTAGTAGGCGCCCTGAATTTAAAACTAGGTATTTTTGAAGTGAAAACTTCTTTAGCGGCGTTGAGCACTTTCTGTAATGGGTATAAAATCTTAAACTCGCGTCAGGGCGTCAGGGCGTCAGGATCACGTGACCTTATCGAAAAAGCGTAGGACGGATTTTTTGCAGAAATGTACCCTAAGACTACAACGTAGAGTTCATAATAAAAATCGAAAAAAAGCGTAAGACGCTACAGATACGCTAGTAGTTACTATGACACGGTAACGTCACAGAATAGATAATAGTTAGTAGCAAGCATACCAAGGCGTTTTTCGTGACTGTAGTAGGTATAGGTACATACCTATTATAGATTTTATGAACTAGCGGCCGCCCGCGGCAGGTAGTAGTGGTCATTGGTACATGATTTTATAGATCTACTGTATTTATTTTTCGAGTGGAGCATTGCGGCGAGCGAAGCGAGCCGCCATGCGACCATGGGAACAGCGCGGCGAGCGAAGCGAGCCGTGCTGTGACTCCCCCCAAGCCCCCCAGAACCCCCTCCTCCTGAACCCGGGGGGAGCGTCGCGGCGAGCGAAGCGAGCCGCCACGTGACCACGGGGAACAGCGCGGCGAGCGAAGCGAGCCGTGCTGTGACCCCCCCTAAGCCCCCCAGAACCCCCTCCTCCGAAACCCGGGGGGAGCGTCGCGGCGAGCGAAGCGAGCCGCCACGCGATCACGGGGAACAGCGTGGCGAGTGAAGCGAGCCGTGCTGTGACCCCCCTTAGCCCCCCAGAACCCCCTCCTCCTATGTCTGCCGTTTTACTTCATTTAGGACCTACTTGTAGGTCGCGCGACAAGGTCCCTTCTAGCGGTTCCGACCCGTTGAGGATTTGGCTTTACGTAAAATTTAGGGTTCCGTATAGGGTTTTGATTAGGGTTATACTATATTGAGGAATTTGATTAAATGGTCGACTTTTAGGGTTCCTTAGGACTTTGATTGGAGTTTCAACTACACTTAGAAGCTTGATAATGTTAAAATTTTTAGGGTTCCTTAGGACTTTGATTGGGGTTTTACTACATTGAGGAATTTGATTAAGTGGTCAACTTTTAGGGTTCCTTAGGACTTTGATTGGAGTTTCAACTACACTTAGGAGCTTGATAATGTTAACATTTTTAGGGTTCCTTAGGACTTTGATTGGAATTTCAACTACACTTAGGAGCTTGATAATGCTAAAATTTTTAGGGTTCCTTAGGACTTTGATTGGGGTTTTACTACATTGAGGAACTTGATAAAATAAACAACTTTTAGGGTTCCTTAGGCCTTTAATTGGACTTTCAACTACACTTAGGACCTTGATTATGTAAACAATTTTAGGGTTCCTTAGCACTTTGATTGGAATTTCAACTACACTTAGGAGCTTGATAATGCTAAAATTTTTAGGGTTCCTTAGGACTTTGATTGGGGTTTTACTACATTGAGGAACTTGATAAAATAAACAACTTTTAGGGTTCCTACGTTAATAATCAAGTTTTCACTTCTGCCGGCACTCCCGGAGTGCAACCCGTATTTTTTTTTTTTTTAAATAGTCGGAATCCCAAGTTTTAGATTATTTCTTTGCCTGTGCCACAAAGGCTTGTGCTCCTTGCATTCAACATTTTACATTGTGAAATTTACATAACATTAACATAAAACACAAAGATTAATAAAGCGATAATCGAGTTATTTATCTCTTTAAGAAAATAATCCTAAAAACAGATAAGTTAAATTTTTACAAAAAATGTTCTCACTGATTTTCCTTCTCCGATTGGTCAATAAACTCGTACAGAACTGACATAATGATTTCGTCGAATACTCAGTGAGCCATGGCGCGGGTACCTAGAGGTATGTTCTATGGCGCAGGCTCACGCGTACGCACGCAGAACTGAAAAGGATTTGCGTGATACGAATTGAAACCAACCAAGTTTACCTACCAAAAATCAAAGTAAAGTAAAATCGTATAAAAGGCAAGGTAGGTAATTAAGGTGTACCTGTAAGTACCTACCTACCTACCTACTATATTTTAGTCAGTGAAATAGCATGGATCCCCGCTGCGCCAGTTCCACGCGATCAAGCCTAGAAGAACAGGCAACAAACTTATGTCAATCATACTTAGAGCCGGTTTTAACATCACAGAGTAATATTTCTCTCTGTGCTTTTAACTTGTCAAAAACAACGACGGCAATATTTTTTTCGGACGGATAGTTAGGGTTACCCTGAGATTGTAAAACCCGCCCTTCTTGATTATTAGAACGTGAATACCATAAACTTGGGAAACTCCTTGCTGAGTGGGCTTCCAACCTCCTTCGTAAAACAGACACGCCAGCACAGCTTGGCGTGGTTGATTCATACCCAGTTGCAAAGCCAAAGCTGAGTCAGGACCTACATGGCATTGCATTTGACACGGGACGTGGCTACGTAGTTGTTTGTTTTTAGCTTGGATAGGTACCTAGTACCTACTTTATTATTTGCGTTTGTATTTTTTTGTGCCTATCTAAGTGTTATAATTGTCAATGTAGCCGTTCTGTGTATGTTATATTAAATAAATACTTTTTTTTCTTTAATTTTTGTTTATTCGTTCCTTCTTTCAAATACACAGGTATCGTATCGTAGTAGGTAATCTTGGTAATTTTATTATTTGGTATCAAGTTTTATGATTCGTACTGTTCTAAGGTGCATATTATATGGGCTAGTTAAAGAGTAGTAAGTAGATACAGTGAGGGCAGTATGGAACTGACATGGTCGATACCCGACCCAAGTTCCTAAAAATTTGATTAAAAAAAAGTAAGTTGTGAAGTGGACGGCGATTTCCGATAGCTCTGATGGATCACTTCCTCGGGTCAGGATTACGCACGATAACGTGTCCCCAGTCCCGCCCTATCGACGACCAACTCCGATTTTGGAAGTTATAAGTTACAAATTCAAATTATTTAGGCTCGGCGCAAGCTTAGCGGCCACAGGCACCGGTGGCTACACTGGCTACTGGCTAGCAACACGTTTTGTTAAAACACAAAAGGAGCCTCCTTTCATCGCGCTGGTCAACAAGAACTAGTGACACGACGATAAGAAAATTACTAACTTGTATTTATATCTTGGAAGTCGCCAGTTTTTCTAATTTTGTAAATGAGTCCGAATCTATATATTTCTTTCAAAGAGCCTATACAGTACATGCCGCAAGTGGGACGAAACGGCAATAAATATAATATTAAAATTGTGATTCCTGGTTAGGTCCCAAATGATATTAGCCGGTGGGGCCAGACAGGCATAACGCTTTTAGGGTTAAGACTGTCGTTTGTAGGGGTCTTCATAAAAGAGACTACAACAGTTCTTACTTATACCTAGAACATACCTTAGTAATTATCCTATAGTAGATTATAATACTGTGTTTCTGTTCTTACAAGGTAATATATTATTGTGTATGAGTTAAGCCGACGACGCTCTATGTGGGTCAGATGGGCATAGTTTGCGTGATGATTATTATTTGAGTATTCTGTTTGCTCCGCTTCGATTGACTGGAACTGGGAACATACTTTAGTAACTATGCGTTGGTCACACTTAAATGGCAATGATTTTGTACTTTGGGATCCGATGCCGATGGTAGAAGAACATAAATTCATCTCGTTCTAGGTACAGTCTTCTTTCTTTAAAACTCATAAAACTAATCTTGCAAAATTGATTCTGATATGATAATAAATATTCAATCTAATACACGGATACCTTACGTATGTTATGATCGGGAAGTTTAAAAAGTACTACCTAATAATATACAATTTTTTTCGTTTGCCTTTATTGCAGACACACAAAATGTGTAGTGTGTTTATGAAAATGTAGATCGAAGTAGGTAAACGCAATTAATACAGTAATGGACATCTTAAGTTCTTCGCTTTTCCATTAGGCCAAGCTTCCACCAGTAAATAAGTTTACAGTGCCATGGAGGCAGTAAAACAGCGGGCTGTAAAAACGCTTTTACCCGTCTTATTGCCGACAGAGGCATTTCGTATGCTAAAACCCGAATATTGGGCCTTATAATGCACGTTGGAATAGGCACTATTGCCCGTATTCCGAAACAGTGCTTGAGTCTGAGTCGAGCCTCAAGCATAGATTTTATGACAGTTCTCCATTGAAAAGTGTCAAAAATCTGTGCTTGAGGCTCGACTCAGACCTAAGCACTGTTTCAGAATACAGGCCTAAATCTTTGCCAATAACGTCCTTATTGAACGCAAACTTTCTGACGAAAAGCCTTTATTTATCATGAGACAGTCAATTTCAAAGTTGGACAATTTGATTTATTCCCGCTTGGAACGAAATTCATTCGACAGTGTTTGTGGCGCAAATTCAAAACGGTCTTTATTCAGCTGCGTCACAAGGTTCACTTTGAAATGTCTCATTCTTAATCTATAACTAAGTACCTACTTAGGTGAATCTAAGCTCCAGTTCTTCGAAAAAAAAACCAACCATATAATTCGAATTTTAAAATGTGACATGCTGTTGTTTCTTAGCAGTAACACTTCACCTAGTGTTGCAGTGCCGTTCTATTCTATTCTATTTCTACATAAAATTCTATATTATATTACTTACTACTACGGAACCCTTCATGGGCGAGTCCGACTCGCACTTGGCCACTTTTTTTTTAATGGCTTGCTAAAAGTCTCTTGTCACTGTCACTTTCATGTCAAAAAATTGAGATGCCAACAGACTTATCGGTCTGCTAAATGACTGCTATAGGATCATTATGAATATACCCGCTTGTGTTTTTATAGAAGTAGCTGAAAGTTTGTTTACGCCTAGTATGCAGGGCCATCTGTGCAGTAATTGACGCAAGCCCTCGTGAGGTCATATCGTGTTCTCGGAAGAAGAGCGATCAAACAGCTTCTCGGAAAATATACGAGAACATAATAACTTATATTCATTAACTAAATGAAGCTCGTAGAACCGACAACCGCTGATGGACGACTAAGAACCGGAAGACGAAGCGCAAGGCGGTTCCTCTTCGAATAATTTATTCTTCGTGGCACTGGTTCTTACGAACCAAGTGTGCTGAAAGGATTTTAGGCGCGCCTCAAAGCGGCTCCTTTCGTGCACTTGGCATATTGTTCCGAACTTTTTTTGGGTTCTACGACATGATTGTTGATGTTTTTTTTCACCGCTCGAGAGTACTGGCACAGAACAATACACATTCACATTTTTAAACAGAAAAACTCATTTGTATCGACCTTAGTTAGGTAGGTTGACTGGGTAGCCCAATGTATGTACGTATTAGCAAAAATTAAATAATAGTAGTTCCTGATATTAGGTCTATTTTGAAGCACTGAATAAAGAAGTTTTGAAAAAGCAACGTCGTAGGCGGTCCGTGACGTCACGTGTGACCTCACCGCTATCACCAACGCATATCTATTCCACTCTATTCTCTATGCGCAATCAAAGAACAGTAACAAACGCGTTCCAAAGCTGCGCACTGAGATCGCTTATGCCTACTCATCGGTCGCCTCTGTGCGACTATTCCACCGATGTTCCATGCATAGATTATTCATATTAATTATCGACCGAGTTGGAACCCAATTTTGAACCGAGATTTGTCCTCCTAGAGGCACTCGCCTAAGGTACTCCGCCTGAATTATTGTGTATAATTTCAAAATAACCACTGAAAATACTACCGGATCCCGTCGTTACAGCGTTTTCATTGTTTTGTTCCTGTGAATTTGACAGATGAACCCGGTTCCGCATTCCGTTGTTAGAGCGTTTTCATCTGTCAATTTGACAGATGAACCTAACTCCAAAATGATTATATCTCTTCTTCCCTATTGTATAACAATCTATTATCTATACTACGTAGCGTGTTGTTGCTTTCTCCTAAATGACAATAACCGACGCAGAAGGACTACGGTTCGTTGAACATGGTAAGTTCTTTCGTACATGTTATTACAGTTTCGAGTTAAACTAGCTTGTATTTAAATATCAACTAGTTATGCAGATACGATTCGTGTGATAGTGGAATTTAAGTGAATGGCGTAATTATGTTTTATTCACTGGTAAATAGTCAATTTTATCACGATTACTAACTGGTTACTGACTAATTAATCTGAAAACTAGGCAGTAGCTTGCCAAGTTATTCGCACTTGGCGGGTTATAGGAAAAATAATGTCATAATAAGATAATCTAAGTCTCATAGCACAGTTGGTTGTTGGTGGTAGCTCTGTCTTCTGTGCTTTAAGATGTCGGTTCGATCCCCAGCAAGACCAAACAATAAAACTACCTGATATTTTATTATTTAATCTGGCAATAGGATACCAGGAAACACCAGCTAAAGGCTGCAATTAGTTGTGAAAGTGTATTATAAAAGCTAGAACAAGAAGCTATTAAACTTTCACGACTTTTCGTCGTTAGCTCATCTGTGCGCTTGTTCTTTGGCCATCTCCATACAATGGGTGATGTTCGCGAGTTAGCCATTCCACGGGCCGCTGGCTGCACAGAGCTCAAAGACGAGCTTACCATTTCGTCACAAATGGAAGAATTACGGCGAAATATGGACGAAAGCGTGTTGTGAAATTACAGTTTGTATTGCAGGTGGATGCGATATTATGGGATTTGCTGACAGCTCTTAAACACAACGTCTTATAATTCGATGGAGCCGGCTGCACGCACGAAAAAACATGACTCATGTGGCGTTACCTCCTCTGAGGCGTTCCATTGAAGGCTTGAAGTGCAAGCGAGAGCGCGGAACGACAAAAAGGCACGCACGGCCTCCGCGTTCGGCAGCGTTCGACACCTGTCTCTCTCCTGCTTGAGTGAGCGATGCGTCCGCGTGGACAGCTGTATGACGTTGTCACGTTCAACTATCAGTAAACCGACTTTACAGACAACCGATTTTTTTATACAAAAACTGGTATTACGACTAGCTTACACCCGCATCAGTTAACCGCAGCTTTTCCATTGAAACTTGCCACTTCAACAAAGTTGCGAGGCTAGCTAACAAAGTTGCCGGCCACAGTTCCATCAATAGGTATAGCTACTCTAACCACAGATGAAGTAATAGCTAGTAAACCGCGGAACTAACGGTTGCAAGAACGGTCATCATCATCAGTACGCCTACCACAAGCTCTGTCTCTGGCTCTAGTTTTGAGTCTGTGTGAGTGCTCACCGGTGTATTATACTGTCTGTGGGACGTTTCGACGTAGGATTTATTTAGACAACACTCATATTTAAAGACAGAGCTTGTGGTAGGCCTACACTACAGTAGCAAGGACATTCTGGAGAATTCTGTTGTAGTCGAGGTCTTTGTGAAGCTCGATCGGGGATGCCTATTTTTCATCCTCATTCATGCTTATTTCTGTCGTGAAGCATCATGGTTGTATTTCGGTTTGAAGGATGCGAGTGCTGGTGAAATTACTGGCACGTGAGACTGCAATGTTCTATTTACAATATTCAAGGTACTTTCCTTCCGTGGGACGCCCTGTATAGTGTAGGTACACTTGGTACTATGGATTTCATCATCATCAACCTATATTAGTCCACTGCTGGACGTAGGTCTCTCCCAAGACGTGCCAGTGAGCCTGGTCTTCGTCTCTTCTCCTCCAGTGCTTGCTACATTTCGCAGATCGTCGCCCCACCTTGCCGGAGGGCGTCCTACACTACGCTTACCTAAGCGCGGTCTCCACTCTAGTATTCGTTTGCAACGATTGTCTGTTCTACGGCAAACATGACCGGCCCACTGCCACTTCAGCTTACTAATCATTTGAGCTATGTCGACCTTGGTTCTCTGTCGGATAACCTTGTTCCGGATTTTATCCTTCAGAGAGAAAGAAAGAAAGAAAAGCATTTTATTGACCTATTAGCATACAGGACACCTACTTAAAAAAAAAATCACATAAAAATTATAAAAAAGAAAATAATCATTATAGGCAGGTAGGCAGCTGTCATACCTACAGTATTAATTATAAATAGGGTAACAATATTAGAGGTCAATTAGGCCCCGGCTCAGTATTTGTTGCACTGTGTACGTCACCCCACTCTGTCTCACTGGTATTCTGCCGGGCCTAGAGGCGAGTAATGTCTCGAGAGTAGAGAATGTAGAGACTCCGAGCATAGCTCTCTCCATAGCTCGCTGAGCGACTTTCAGTTTGTGGACCGACCCTACTGTTAGTGTGGATTTGTGTGGTCTGAAATAAACGACTTTATTATTTTCATATCCCGAACCTCCTCCTATGCAACTGTTTTTATCATCTCAATATTCCCAGTCCTGTCGTAATAAAACCAGATCTCCTGCACCTCAGTCGGCTACTCGCCAGCTGCGCCACAGAGCTCTTATTATGTTGGTCGTCGTGGAAACTTTGGCCCTCGGAAAGTTCGCGGAACTTACACACGCCATAGACAAAGTTTAGTCAAACTATTCAAAGTATTTCAAAGGCTTGAGATTTTGAACTAGAAGTTATATTGGACGCTCAAGTTTAGAAGCATAGGGCGGTGCAAATAACAATGTAACCTGCGAGGTTGTATTTTACGAGTAACTTATTGCTAAAGACTTGCAATTTCTCATCAGCCGCACTTGATGAGCGGGCTGGTTTTTCCGCAAGTAGGCCGCTGGCGGGCCCTTTTTGCGTGACCCTTGATACGTTTTGCTCGAACTTTTTTAGGTTCTACGACACGTCGGTTTCCTCACGATGTTTTCCTTCACCGTTTGAAAGTACTGGCATAGTGCACATACATTTTTCTACAGAAAAACTCATTGGTACACGACTGGAATTGAACCCACGACCTTCGGATCGAAAGGCGGGCCGCTACCACTAGACCACCAGTGCTCTCTAAGCTATAGACTTGCTCACTATTATATATCTAGAACGCTTAGATATATAATATATTTTTCATCCCACCAGCTCTGAAAGAGTGTTTTTGCTGTTTAATTTCTGACTGGAAAAAGCCGTTTTTATCCGCTAGAGGATAAAGTAAATTTGAATTTAGAATATCGCGTTCAATAAGTTTGTGAATACACAACCTATTTACTTCTACCTCCATGGTGCCGAACTTATCATGCAACCTTTTTTATTTTGTTAAAAACTCGCACTCGTAACCTTCTTGGTGTATTTGTGAATTCAAAACACCATTAAACCTATTTACTTCTACCTGCATGGTGCTGAATTTATCATACAACCTTTTTAAATTTGTTAATAACTCATACTCTGAACCTTCTTGGTGTGTTACTTTTAGTCGCGCCATGTTCTTTTTTGCATTAGTCATTTCCTCGCTGAGGTGGGATGAAAAGTTACGTGTTGCACTCGAGTGCAAAGATTTTTCACCTTGTGCTCTTTTGATTCCTTCGCCAACGCTTAGGATTCTAACTTTTAAACCACTCGCTACGCTCGTGGTTAAACTTTAGAATACTGCGCTTGCTCAGTCATCAAAATAGAGCACGCGGTTAAAAAGCAGCTTTGCACTCTTGTATAACAAATAACTAATAAGTATCTAAGCGTTCTGCGGTGGCGATCAGTGAAACGCTGTCAAGATCGCCACCTCATAACGATTAGATGTGCTGGAGACGTAATAATGGTGTTTGGTGTTATTTGTTTGGGAGCGAGTCATCCACATCCATAGGAGGATACCCTATGAAACCCTATACGTGACTGTGTGTGACGAAAAGAGTAAAAAAAATTTTCTCATCAAACCCCTGAAGATTCATCATCTTGATGTCCACTGGCTCCATCCTCCTTAAATTTTATCAAAATCGGTTCAGCCGTTTGGCAATGAAATCGGTTTCTCAAGCTTTTTCATCATTATCATCATCTTGTTGCATGTTGTGTTCACTGTTTTTAGTAACTGCGCCGAATTTTATTGTCAGTTTATTATTTAGATGTAAGTAATGCGCATGTAGCAATATGTGGAACTTATAATAAAAAAAAAAAAAAAAACTTCCTGCCCTTATCCCACGCTAAGTTCACAAGTTCAAGGGTTTCTCAAACTTTTTAAACTTATATTATTAGAAGATACTGCTTTAGAATTTCTTTCTTTTCTTCATCCACGCCTTGATTTGTTACTTGACTATCTCGTCTTGCCATCTTTCATGTTACTCCCCCTTCTTCTGTTTCCTTTCCATTCTCTTGAAACTTAGTTAGTACTGATGCGATTATATTCAGTCAACTTAGTATTAACTTAAGCTAAGTTATTTTTAGATGGAACAATGGTTTGAGTGATTGTTATTTATTTGTAACAATTCATTTCAAACATCCGGTTGGTACTTGACCGTTTTAGGTTCCATTTAGTTTCAAGGTATTTTTGTACTAAAATCACTTACAAAGTTTAACCATAGAAGATTGTTGAGTGGCGCAAAATTAAAAACGATTCAAAAATGATTCGATAATGATTTCAATAGAATCCTGATCGACAGTGAGGGCTTTAGGCAAGTGTAACCGCGTCACCATCACCTATCTGATCTGATTACTATCTGACTATCCTGTCTTGCTTTGCATAACATATCCCCACAAAACGGGGTAACGTATAAAATACACCAATTTCATCCACCAAGTAGAGCACCCAAAACCGTGCGGCGTAAAGCTTATAATTCAATAGCAGGCAGTGCTTGCCAGGAAAATACAACTCTTGCTCTCTTATGCCGAAGCAGTAAAGTCCATATTCCTATGGAGTTCTCTTCTCCAGCAGCAAAGTCATCGTGATCGAAATGAGGATTCTGATGCGCATGCGCGATGAACTCAGAAGAACAACCCTGCCCCTCACAGCCAGCACGCTACACTTCAGTACCCATTCAGCTCTCAGGGGGGACGCATGCTGCTGGTCTATAAAATAGGTTAGAGGAATTTTCCGGTATACCGGATTTAATAAAACCGGGGGCGCGTGGGCTGACGCTTTTAGATGAGGATTACTTTGATATTAGAAACGAAAACTGGTATTAAATAAGGGACGAGAAGATATAAAATTTCTATGTGGGAGTAAAAATTTGTTAGTTATTAAAAGACGACATACAAAGAATTCAAAAAAAATAAATTATGCCCACGATACAGTCGTGGGCACCTCTAAGCATGATAGAGATTGATACCAATCTAATATAAGAATCGGGTATATTAAAAATTTTACTTCTTGAACTATTTTATGAGAAATGTAATGGTATTGTACTGGATAGAAAACCGAGACGTAAAGAAACCAGCGGCTTAGTTAGCCCCGCACGTATTGACTATGTCTTTCCTGTGGATTAGGCCGACTAAGCTAAGAAGATGGGATAGATGCTGGGCAAGCCTATTCCATCTTGAATCTTGTCCTGTCAGGCACTGCAGCGTTTCGTAAGTTGGTTGGTTTGTTGTTCCTGACGCTTTTTTAAAATCTACATTAGATGCAAAATACGTGTTTACTTTTTACCATGACTTAAGAAATATTCCGCTTAATTAATGTTTACATATCCGTCCGTGTCTCTGAGTTATAAAAGGGTCAGATAAAGAAATAACTTTATTTATCGCATAACCTGACCCACAGTTATTTCTCTGAATTCATAAGATAATATTTGTTTTGAAAAAGTTATGAATGAAAATGTTGATAAGAAAAATGTTGATGTACCAAGTAGGTACAGTTCATTCAATTTAAAGTAGGTTAGGTAATACCTATATTGTTATACTCGTTTATGAAAGATTTTGTAAAACAATGCTTTGTGTAATTGTAATAAGGGCCAGAGCGCATCGGTCCGGTAGACGGTACGACGAAACGTCACGTGACGGTATAAGAATTTACGAAAGACGCCTACGACTACACGGTATAAGAATGTATGTCCTATGCAATAGAAATAAGGTATACAATAAGTATATCAATATTTTCAATAATCATCTTAGCAAAGCGAAGAAGCCTCATTCGAATTTAACTTCAAAGGAAATTGGCGTGCCTATTCACTGATTGAAAGATTATTTTTAGAAAGGAATATTTTTAAAGCGGATCCTATGAATTATTTATGATTAAATATTTTTAGATTCCAATTTGATGTAATTAATTAAATTGCAGTAGGTAAGTACATATAAAAATATTTTTATAAAAATATATTTATTTTATCGCACGGCCGATGAAGTGACGAAATTTAAAAATCGGGGGATGAAAAGGTTCAAAATTTTTCGGACGTAGGTAATGGGGAGAACGATCTCTTCACGCTGATGATGATGGAAGCTTTAGTTGGAACTTCAAACGTACAAATAATTCAACTGACCGACTAAATTCCTATTAGCACCAACTCTATTCCGTTATTTATTCCCAATTAAACTGAAATATGTCTCGGCCTCGTCTTAAGATTCGACCATACACTCAAGCATGCAATCGTCTTTACTACCCAATTGACCCTTTCCACTGGACTTCAGAGACGCCTTGCCGTTCTCTCTCATGCCCGTAGCACATCTCCGCTGCGGAACCGTTACAGCGGTACCGCAGTCATTTCGTCATGTCTTGTCCAGGAGATGCGGAACACTAGCGAAACTACCTGTTCTAACACGTAGATTTGACTATATTCCATCTCTTTCTCCGTGCGCTCACGTCGATCTGCTCTGACGCCAAACACACCTCCGCTTTTGGCCGCCGATAAGCGCGTTGTTTTCGCACGAGTTTGTTGAAATTGATAAAGCACAAGATTCCGATGCCCATTCCGCTAATCAAACTAAACTTGACCGGAGCGGAATTCATCTAGCAGTGTCGCTTTAACGGTTCCGCAGCGGAAATGTGCTACGGGTGTCACAGATTGTAATCTCAAAAGTCTCAGAGCGGCTGTATAGGGTTGAATCCTTATGGTCTGTGGGTCATAAATTGATGGAATAATATAGGGCCTTTGTGAGGATTAGCATACCCCGTAATAAACTTGTTAGGATGCATTATTTAACCGATTAAATAAATTACTGGACCTAATCCCTTCTTTCAAGTCGCGTTTCCGAAAATTGTGGTCCCGTTCGTAATACTTATTAGGTATTGTTGGTTAAAAAACGTTGCTGAAGAGTCGTTCATCAACTAATACCTAAAATTTTGTACCAAATAATGCGAGTTGACGAAACGCAAAGAACGGGGCCACTTTTTTTGCATTTCGTCAACTCGCTTCATTTGGTATGAGTTGACGACTTCTAACTTGAAAGCAGACTTTAGAAATTGTCAACTTTCTACGAGCTACAGACAATGTTTCTTTCTGTACCCGAAGTCCGAGTTTTGCTACCACATTTCGTTGGCAAATGTTGTTTTCGTTTTGCCTACGTGTCTCTGTCTTTTGTATGGAGAAAAGATGAGACAACGAAAATACGTTACGTAGTTAAAGTTGTTGTCTCATAATTTTTCCATGCAAAAGAGGTACACGGTACACGTAGGCGAAACGAAAACAACATTTGGTAACGAAATGTTGTAAATGCACTGGGACTTTGGGTACTGGCTGTCGAAACTTGTAAGTATAATGTACCCCTTGAAATTTGGCAGTTTCTAAGAACTGTATTCTTGTGTGAATTATTCTGAATTGAGCCTCAAGCAACGATTTTTCGACATACATTTAATTGGAACCTCAATAAGTTCTCGAGTATGAATCGAGATAAATCTCGAGTATCGATTTACACTCGCATCACGTCTAGTGCAGTAGACTTTTTGTCCTGGCCCAAGCAAAACCTCGGGTACTCGCTACTGTATGGATAGTTTGTATGGGAGCCGATGTCGCCAGTTTTACATTTCCACTATTTAAAATATCACTAAATATGAGGATTCTAAGAAAAAGGAAGGAAGGAAGAGGTTAAGAAAGTATTTCTATGTTTTATATTGTCGCTAGACTTGTTCGAAAAGTAATTCTTGCGCTGCTGCAAGGCATTTTTCACTTTACGACTCCCGAAAAATATGTTGAATTTGTATGGAGAAAGGAGCCTACGCTCATGTATTTTGGCGACACTTTTCCGTCCACATGGCCGTTCTACTTTGTTCTGTTGTATACTTTTCGCTAACAGTATGTATATTCCGCCGAAGGGCTATCGTGAGCGTCGTATAACCGACCACCTGCTTTAATTAATTGTATGCGTTTTTGTCTTGCAATGATAATAATACGGTTAAAGGTGTAATTTTGCATTCTGAACTAGCTCTTACACTTGACTTTGACTGGCCTATCAACTCCGTTTGTAAAAGCTCTGCCTGATATCCGACTCAAAAACATTACTTATTTTAGTCCCTTTTTGTCACCCGATATCGTTGGAATGTGGATCTACGCCACTAAAATAATTTAAATTTTTATTATGTCCAGAATTCCGGTTACTAGTGGTTATTAATAATACTTTTCCAGTTGACTCAATCTTACCAGCTGGCCGATTGTGTAATTCTGTTGCAATCAAAAGTTTGATACCAACCAATAAATTAAACTAACAAGGAACAGCGATCACACATCTTGTTGCTATCATTTTTCGACCACTATCCATCTATCTCATGTTTATTACGTCAGCAATCGTAGGTGTAGAGCTTTTTTTACTTTTTTCTTTATATTTTGTTTGTAATTAATTAACCTAGCATAGTAGTACCATTTTTTTTCCTTGATTAGAGTTAGGAACGCACTGTAGGTATAGTTTAAGGAGGCGGGCGTTGGTAGCTGCGACACAGTCTAACGACTAATGCAGTTATCATCGTTTCCTAATTTTATGTACCACTGTAAATATGTTCCGAAATAAACATTATTATTATTGAAATGAAATGAAAATCAAAATTTCATTTCATCATTTCATTTCATTTCATTTCATTTCGAATACGGGGGGTGATCAACGGGTCGAAATAGTATGCACAAACAAACATACAACGCTAAATCGTCCAAATTGTCATAGTTCTGAGACTCCCTTTCGCTCAATTAATAAATTAGCTAGAGGTATTGTTAATTGATGTAACAAAGATCTGCGTAGAGAACAAATTGCTGACCCGATTTATACCAAAACTGTCACAAAATAAATGTTTGAGCCTCTATTCAAATCATTCTTCCAAGCTCTATTCATCACTTCTTTTAGTTTTAAGTTTTTTGATTCCTACTACTTTGTACAGTCGCGGTATGAAAATGTTCGTCACCTTAGAGTCGGTTTTCGCTTGCACCAGTGCCATGATCATGAACACATTTTGACATAATTTGTGAAGTTAACCTATCGGTGTATTCTGTCTATTCAGTTTCAATAGGTAAGGTATGTGATCGTGATACGTTGAACAAATCAAGTTGAAAATCGACGATCATTTTCATTCCGCCACTATGCAATGTGTTGTGTGTGGGTCAAATCAACAAGTTTTCTTTCATTCACTTCATGCTTACAAAATCTTTGGTATATTTTTAGCTTGATTCTTAGGCCCGGTCACATCAAGGCGATAACACAGCGACCTGCGACAACATGACAGCGAAGCTATCGTGGTGTTATCGCCTCGATGTCGTCGGGCCTTTAATCAAACCCTAGTGGCATAAGAATCAAATCAGTAGCCAAAATCCCCCCGAATCAACCAGGAACAAAATAAACGCAAAGAATCAATACAAACCTAAATGCATTAGTAGCCATCTCAAACACATCGTCATCCCATTGAGATGAGATGGAAGATGGCATCTCTTTCCCTCTCGTTAGGGAGCTCTTGACCGATGAGTAATGGAACTGGCCCAGAGTTGACGAGCCGCTTGGGACTTGGAATTAGAAGCCCTTTGAAGAAGGGGACTATCTTTTAATGCTTTCGGTTGCGCTTCGGGGTTCAATAAGTTGCTAATAGAAACGTCTACATCCTGAATTATGATAAAACGTGCCTATAATTTTAGTAGTACGTGTGCTTTTATCAATGTTAAAATTTAAGAACCTGAATCAAGACAGTAGGCCTAACACAAGCTCTGTCTGGCTCTGTCTTTGGTTTTGAGTCTGTGAGTGTTGACTAAATAAATCCTACGTCGAAACGTCACACATACAGTATAAAACACCGGCAAGCACTCACACAGACTCAGAACTAAAGCCAGAGATAGAACCAGACAGAGCTTGTGGTAGTAAAGGCCCACTGTGCATATTTCTGGTATATATTTTCTAAATTCTTAAATTTGCTTTCTTTGCCGGTTTCTAACCATTTTATTCTACAACTGAAGTAATAATTACCTAAACTCGCAACTAAGCTTATCGTAAAAAATTCGTTTGGGGAAACTTGTCAAGCTAGTTTTTTTTAATTAAGATTATTTCTAAGGCAGTGCTGCTTTCTGTATCCTGTCGCCAGTTTGATGAATTAAACGAATGACCTATAGAAAGTGTAGCTTTATGATCACTTCGCTCCTCCCCAAGTGAGTAGCGTTGGTGGAATTCTTCAATGCGTAATTCTGTATTGTTCGGTTTCTTGTTGAAAGTAAAAGATATCTTTGTTACTTAGTTTCGTGAGGATTTAAAAGGTTGGGAGGTGTGTAAACTTCACAAGTCACTCTTGAAAAGGGTGTCGTTGGTCAAACAGACAAAGCAAGTTAAAACGGACTATACGACACCCAAACAACTTCTTCCTGCACTTTTTCCACTTTGCGGGGACACACACATGTCTTCTTTGTCCATCCAGACATTCAGATAAAGACAGAAATAATTAGTTAGCGCTCTAGAGCTATTAACATTTTCCCTGCAGGCTCTGGTCCTATCGGGCAGCCTGCTGTCTAAGGCCTGCAAAGCCCAATATGAAACAATCATCCTTATCATCTTCATCAGCCTGAAGAAGTCCACTGCTGGACATAGGCTTCCCCTACTCATTTCCAGGAAGAACGATTCTGAGCTCTTTCCATCGACTTCCCGCGATCTTAGCAATGTCGTCAGTCCATCTGGTGGGTGGGCGCCCTACGTTTCGTCTTCCGGTTCGTGGTCGCAATTCGATAACCTTTATTCCCATTTTGCCATCAATGGTCGAATACAGACTCTTAAGAGGGCATCATACAGGCGACTCTCCATACAAACGTAGTCCCCTATTTCCTCCCTGGATAATGACCCTCATATGGTTTATATGAAATATGAATTGGAGGTGATATTTTCATTATCAATAAGTTTCTGGAAAAAAGGAAAACATACGAGCACTTATATGTATAGCAGTTCTGGATTTTATGAGAAAAAATGGTTACTCTAGAGTCTAGAGGCATTATCCAGGGAGGAAATAGGGGACTACGTTTGTATGGAGAGTCGCAGGTGTGATTCCCTCTTAAGTCTACACATTTGCAGGCCGTCGGTTTCGAGTGTTTGCCCAACTAGAAGACTAAATAGTAACAGCAGTAGCTCGCTTCGCTCGTCACTTGCACCAGCGGGGTGCGGAATGATTGCAGCGCTTCAAACACGTCGCGTCGATGCGTCATGCATTGTTCTCGAGTGCTGCTGGAGGCAACGGCGCTCTCGATAGCTTGCTCGCTTCACGTGACAAATGTGCTAGATAGATACCTATGCGAATTGATGGTACAGTAGGCTGACTAAAATTTATTACAATTCGATTTGAAGCTTTTAAAAAAAAAATCATAAAATATGTTAGTAAATTTCCTTATTTTTTTCTACATTTAACTGACTCCCTGTAATTGACTACATTGAACCACTACCCTGAAAGTTATAAGTACTTATTTTAGTGCATGCAGCTGAATGTACCTACTGTTAGTTAAGTCACAGAGGTTTTTAGGTGTAGACAGTGACGTAGCTGATGGCTGTCGTCGTCCTAAAGATATTATTATCGTATTACATTTTAGCAAACCTGTTTAAAGGACAAGGCTGAATAACAAACAATAACAATATTGAGAACATGACAAATCCGGCATACATGTATTATGTAGTTACTGAATGTCATAAATCTCGCTATATCCTAGTGAATTAGAACTCATGCAAAAGTCATGTCAGTCATGCAAAACAAAAAGAGACCTTCATAGAGAACAAAAACATAAATGTGAAAAGAGCTTAGTTCGGTACAATCGACCCTCTGGGATGAGGTTGTCGCCTACAAGAGAAAAGATGTGAACAGGTGGCAAGTTCCCTGGCAGTTCCTTAGCTATTAGAATGACAGTTGTATTTATTTAGCAAGCAAAGCCGCGGGCAGTTGCTGGTAACTGAATAAAATGACGTACTTTACAAACACAAATTACCCTCTGAGTAGACGATGTTTCTGGCAAGAGTTGAGATATGAACGGGCGTTAAGTTCGATCGAAGTTCTTTTAACTTGAAATCTATAGGAGCGACTTCTATTTCACTTTTTAAAACCAAGTGAGGGTAGTTGCAACTGCGACTGCCTCCGCTTCTCGACGGTAACTCCAATGAACTCCAGTCTGCCCGCGACTACGGTTGAAACGTCGGGAATTAATAAAGGTAATCGCTATAAATACCCGTTTGTTCCATATAATTATTCGACTTCTATTTATTTTGCAAGTGAAGCCGCGGGCAGTTGCTGGTAAGGTACCTAACTGAATAAAATGACGTCGCGCGCTGGCGCCACCGGGCGGCGTCCTACAAAAACAAACAACCTCCCTTGGCGGTTCAACCACATGCTCCATGCAGTTATATACCTACCTACCTACGTATATGTATGAATTAGGTATGTCTATGTTGTGTCTGCGTTGCGGCACAGAATAAAAGAAGTACGGCGTTGGCTAGATACTCAAAGTCTAACGAGTAGTATTCAAAGTTAAGTCTATTTTATATTTAACCGAACCGAAAACGCGAGTGGTCGGTGACATTTTAAAGGTCGTAGAAAACACTTGGTCAAGAGACGTGCAGGACAGAGGAGGCTGAAGATGAAGGAGGCCTATACCCAGCAGTGGATGTTACCAGGCTGAGATTATCTTATACCTTTAAACGAGAAAATCTTGTATATATATATATATATATATATTATTTAGGATCTCGGAAACTGCACCAACGATTTCCACGAAATTTAGTATACAGGGGTTTTCGGGGGCGATAAATTGATCTAGCTAGGATTCATTTTTAGAAAATGATTGTTTCTTTCTGAGTTCAATAAATAAACATAAACTGAATATGTGACTGCTCCTGCCATCTATTGACGATTGTGAGCAACTAACTGCAAGCATGGCCAGTAGATGGCGTTGTTCAGTAAGAATAAATCAGTAAAGATGATAATAATACGACTCTTATGATTTCTTAAAAATACAAATTAATGAAAAAAATTCCGAGCGAAGCTCGGTTACCGACTGCTAGTGATATTTAAACAGACGTCAAAATTAATTAAAGAATAAAAAGGTTCTAAATTCGGCTGTATATTTTTAATGTTTGCTATCGCATAACACAATCTTTTATAAAAAAATAATTACCATAAAAATTGGCCCCATAGCGGTCATTTCATCAAAATCGGTTGAGCAGTTTAGCCATGAAGTCGGTTTAGATTTAAACTTCACTTGTTACATTTGCAACGAAATTGAGGGATGGGATATCTCAGTATCAAAGTTACGATGACTACAAAAGATGTTGTTAAAAATAAAAATCTTATTGATAATTATTTTCTAAAATTAAACTAGGAGATACCTACTCTCATCTCCTCTCTCATTTTTACGAAAAATATTTTTTTGTAGGACCATTTCTTTCTTTATTTAAAATTGTACTAATTCATAATTTATTTGTTACAGGTAATGTACTGGTTTAATCTCTATAAGTGGTAAAGTGTAATTTTAAGTTTATGTGCGTTTTGTAGTCAGCGATCATACAGCGATACAAACGCCTCACGCGATACAGTTAGCGATATGTCTGAGTGCTGATCGCTCAAGGACGTAAGTTGAACGCGTTTGGCATTCACTAGCGATTCACAGAACATGCAACCTTATTGAATAGCTAAAAGGCTTTGTTAGGTAGTAAACGCATTTTATTACCAACGTGCTAGTAGTTATATCTAGGTATGTAAGTTACTTGCATTTTCCTATAAATCTCGTGATTCACAGCGGCTGTCGGTTTCCGCCAGTAAGCCTACCACAAGCTCTGTCTTGTTCTGTCTCTGGCTCTGGTTTTAAGTCTGTGTGAGTGCTCACCAGTGTAGGTATTATACTGTGTGTGTGACTTTTCGACGTAGGATTTATTTAGTCAACACTCACACAGACTCAAAACCAGAACCAAAGACATAGCCAGACACAGCTTGTGGTCGACCTACAGTTCTAAGATAATGGAATAAGTACTTAATTTTCTACGTATTACCAACATACTAAAGTTAATTATCTTTATCACGTTTTGCTGTGAAATTCTAATAAACGTGTAAAAATTTAATGGGTTTCCTAAGATATCGGCGGTCGTTTTACAAACGGGGAATTACCTATTCAAGGGCGCAGAGTGACAATCAATACTGGAAACTATTGTAGGCACAGATAATATAAGAGTATGTTTAGGAAAGGACGGGAATAATCACAAAATAAGAATATTCTGTGATATGGAGTCGAATATGAAATAATTATTTTTTTATAGAAGGAAACGGAAGGGTAGGTACATAAAAATGGTAGAAACCAGGGCCCTGTTTAATAAAGCTGGCAATTTGACATATACGTCAGAAAGCGACAAAATTGTGGAATTGTCGCGCTTAGGCTATTAATAAAAGTGACAAATATGTCACAAAAGCGCGACAATTCCACAATTTTGTCGCTTTGTGACATAAATGTCGAATTGTCAGCTTTATTAAACAGGGGCCTGCAAGCTGATTGTCTAACTTGTCTCATGTCGCAAGATGATAGAATTCTGTCAAAAATGACATTAAAATTCGATCAAACTGTCAAATGTGACGCAATAGCGATTGTCTATCTCTGAGATCTTTGTCTGAGAACATTGTAGGTGATTGTTGGTCTTGAGCGCGATAATGATGTAAAAGTCATTTAAAGTACGTATGATTGCGAACGCGTAACTCGGTCTCAAGCAAAATGACAGTTTAGGTATGGTATCATCTTGGGACAACTTGAAGGTCCTATCATACCTATCCAATACTCCAAATCGCGCGCGTATTTGTGTTTATTTGCGTTCATTGAGTATTTCAAAAGAAATTACATTGGTTTGTGTTGTGAAAGTGAAAGGTAAATTCATCTAAGTACGTACAAATCAATTTATAATAATCGTTGTAATTTGTAGTAACGGCCGCCGATTCCAGCTGCCGATGTGATACATGGGCAGGCGGCATGCTTTCTATGTACCTAGAGATTAGCACATTATTATTATGGGTGAACTTGGAGAGTTATGAATATAAAATCTGCGTAGGTCAATCACTGAGTTACCTACGATTACTGTGATGTACTTTATTCTTTATTCATACGAGAGAAAAAACCTCAAGAGAAAAAACCCGCTAAAGTTCATCCAGTCAAAAGTAAACAGAACGAGAACGAACAAAACGTGAACAAAACCACAGAGCAGACAAGATTTTTGTGATAAAACGGCTGATTTAGGGTGGTCATAAATTTCATACACGGTCCTTACTAAAGTAGTACTTTTTAAATTAGTCGGGTTAGTTTGATTTGCAAATAACTTCATGTTGTAAATTTCCTCGTGAGACCGATGAGACGTCTTGGATAACTGTCGCAGGATGCAAACAACAAGATAGACAATCACAATCACCAAGTTATCAACGTAAGACGTCGCAGCTAAATCGCCAAAACTGAAAGTCTTGAGACAAGTTAGACAATCAGCTTGCTGGTCGTCTATTAATTGCCTATTCTTCTAGCTTTGGTCTCGAAATCAATGATCCTGTCTTTTATTTATTGCAATTCAAGTGATCTCATCGTCATTGTCTTTTATGCTTTACGCACCCCGAAGCGATCTGCGATCAGGTTCATAGGGTTTTGTATACATCCGCACACACTGCCGCAAACTTTGCCAGTGCGATATTTGACAGCGATTCACTGAACGCCATCGCTTTAGTTTGGCCACCTTAATTTTTTGTCAACATACCTTGGCCGCAAAAAAATTACAAATGTGATTATTAGCTATGCTAATAAGTAATTGTTAGTACCGGCGTAAGCGACTTGCGCGCTTCCGTTCCGACTCAAATCACAATGTATGAATGTAAATGGACTCTACAAAGTAAGGTTCAGTGTAAATTGTACTTGGAAATCGATAACATTCATTTGGTTTTATAAAAAGCTTGCGTTGGTATTTTATAGTGGAAAAAACCTTGTGATTTTAGAGGCGCCATCTCTTGGTAAAAATCTTACAAAAAAATTGATCCATGTGTTTAAAAAAAACGTAATTGCTTGCATGATTTCTGATCTTTTAATAGAATTCCGTCTGACCGTCGGTTTTGCTATGGAAAAATCTGAGAGAAAACCAATAAACAATTTTATCAGATTTTTCCAGTTTTGATAGAAAAATATAATAAGAAAGTACCATAGCAAAACCCGCGGTTTAGTCAGACGTTCCACACACCAATGACAAAATCAATTTTATTCAAAAATAAATAGTCATAGTCATAGTCATAGTCATATTATTTATTCACCATTTGGAACACAAGGAACACTTGGTTTTGTAATTACATTGTACTTTAGCGGCTGTACATAGGCCTTGTCAGAATAGTAGGAAAGTTGAGTAAAAAGTAAATAATAAGAGATTTATAAAAAAATTAGCGGCTGTAAAGAGGCCTTGTCAAACAGAGTTAATTTAAATAAAATATAATAACATTATTATTATTATTATTATTATTATATTATTATTATTATTATTATTATTATTATTATTATTATTATTATTATTATTATTATTATTATTATGAGCCTACTATGTCCCACTGCTGGGCAAAGGCCTCCCCTAATCCCCTCCACTCTGTGCGGTCCTGTGCTGAGATGTTCCACTGTGGTCTGTGCTTATCGAGCTCGTCTCGCCATCTTGTTCTTGGTCTGCCGCGACGCCTTGGCTCTTGTGGGCACCACTCTGTTGTAATTTTGGCCCAGAGCTCGTTATGCATGCGGCAGACATGGCCAGCCCACTCCCACTTGAGCTTGGCAGCTTTGGTCGCCACATCCACGATTTGCGTTTGTGAACGCAGTACCGTGTTGCGGACTCGGTCGATTCGACGGACGCCCAGAATGCTACGTTCCATCGCACGTTGGCAAACCTTGAGCCTGGACTTTTGGATGTTGGTCAGAGACCAGGTCTGCGCACCATATGTCAGCACGGGGAGGATGCATACGTCCATGAGCTTTCGTTTAAGCGATATGGGGAGCTCACCTTTCATTAAATCTCCCATGGACCAATAGCTCCTCCAGGCATTCTCGGTTCGCCGAGTGATCTCCTTATCTTGCCTGGCCTCGAAGGAGACTATTTGGCCCAGGTATATATACTCCTGGACGTATGCAAGTTGTTCACCATCCACCGTTATTCTGGTTTTAACGCGGTTAGTCATGACCTGTGTCTTTGCTCTATTCATCCGCAGTCCAACCTCAAGGCTTGCAGAGCTAAGATCTTGTATCATCGCCTGAAGCTCGGAGGGTGAAGATGAGAAGAGGACAATGTCATCGGCGAAGCGGAGATTTGTCAGCCTCGCTCCGCCGATGACAATGCCCTTGTGCTCCCAGCCAGCTGTTAGCTTCCTGAATACTTCTTCAAGGGCCGAGTTAAAAAGTTTGGGTGAAAGAGGGTCTCCCTGTTTTACACCTTTTCTGATTTTGAAGGATGGACCTGGAAAATTTAATTTTATCGCGGCTGTGCTGTTACTATAGATGATTTTAAGTAAATTGATGTACGTGATGTCTATATTATGATTTTCGAGGGCTTTAAAAATTGCTAAATGTATGACGCTATCAAATGCCTTCGCATAATCAACGAAGGCTAGGTAAAGTGGCATATTGTGTTCCTGATATTTTTCTATAATTTGATTTATTGCTTGAAGGTGATCGGTCGTGGAGAGCCCTCTGCGGAAGCCTGCCTGCTCAGCCGGTTGTTCTAAATCTAGCTGTCTAGAGATCCTGTTATCTATTATTTTTATAAAGGCTTTGTAGAGGTGGGACACGAGGCTTATTGGACGAAAGTTGTTGATGTCTGACTTATCGCCTTTTTTATGTAAAAGAATGATGTTCGAATGACAGAAACGATCGGGAAAAATGCCTGTTTTGAGGATGGTGTTAAAAAAGTTAGTAATGTGAGGTAGAAGAATTTGTTCGCCAATTTTTAACGCTTCCGTTGTAATTCCATCCTCACCAGGTGATCTGTTATATTTCATACTTGCCAGAACTTTATGAACTTCATGTCCTGTTATTGGTGGAATGGAGTCTGGACAAGAGTATGAGAATTCATTTTCTATCCGTTCGGGACCTGAATACAGAGTTTTGTAAAACTGTGTGCATATGTTCATCACTTTCTCTCTGCATCGATGTTTTGTTCCCTGTTCATCGCGTAGGCTGGTAATCCAGGATTTGCCTATCGAACTTCCTTGTTTGGCTACTTTTAATGAGCTATTTCTCTCAAGGGCAATTTGAAATAACTTCGTGTTATAATTTCTGACATCTTTTCTTATACTTCGTTTAGTCTGTTTATCTTTAACCCTATATTCTACACTTTGTTTTCTCAAATTTAGTCTTTCTTCTATTAGTTTGATGGAGGTTTCTGAGAGTTTTTCATATTTATTTTTTGTTTGCTTGATTTTTCCACTAGCGTTTTTTATACATTTTTCTATAACATTAAACTCTAATTGCGCGTCTTCTACGTCTATTTTTAACAAGTTAAAATTATTTTTTAGTTCTATGTTAAACTCTTCTTTACATACTATTAATGACTCTCGAGATATTCTTTTTATGTTACTCTTAATCATTTTGTGACGTTCTATTTTGAAATTAAAATTTATTGTAGCTCTCAGAGGTCTATGATCAGAACTGAACTTGATTCTATTTAAAGCCTGAACGTTTGTTATATTAGTTTGTCCGGACGAAATAAAGTAATCTATCTCGTTTTTATACCTACCACCCGGAGAAAGCCACGTCCAACGTCGTTCGGGTTTTTTGTGGTAAAAGGTGTTGTTTATGCGGAAATTCTGCCCAAAAGCAAACTGAATGAGACGTGCCCCACGTTCATTGCGGTCACCAAGTCCGTGTGGGCCTATAATGTAATCACTATCAAGTTCCTGTTTCACCCCGACTTTGGCATTAAAATCTCCCATGACTACATTCCAGGTGCCTCTGTGCTCGCTACATGCCCTATTCAGTTCTTCATAAAACTCCTCTACTTCGTCGTCCGGGTGCGTTGACGTAGGAGCATGAGCTTGTATTATCGTTAACTTTTTATTATTACCTAACTTAAACTTTAAGACCGCTATTCTTTCCGAATAAGCAAGAAATTCTGAAATGTTATTTTTCCATTTCTTGGCAACTAAGAATCCGACCCCATACAAGCTTCCTGTTGTACCATAATAGTAAAATATGGTATTCTCACGTTCTATGGTGTCTTCTCCCAGGCGGCGTACCTCACATAATCCTAGTATATCCCATTTTAGGTCTTTTAAGGCATTTTCCAACTCGGTTAGTCTGTCGTCAGATTTTAATGTACATACATTATAACTTAATATGTTTAAAGTGCAATCAGTGTCCGTTTTTCGTTTAGCTTGGGTCGTCTGACGAGTAATCGATCTCACCCGGGGATTCTTCGCACCCCTGGTCCCAGGGTGGTTCTGTCTTCCGTCATCGACAGCTCCAACCCCAGAGCCGCCGGGCACATGGGGCCGTTGTGTGTTTTGTATCATCATAGTGGGGGGGGGGGGGGGTTTGGACCGTTACCCACCGCGCTGGTCCAGTGCGGGTTGGTGGGTGGGGCGCCAGAGCCTCGTCTGTTGATCGGCAGGGTGTACCACGGGCCGGTGAGGTTGGCTTGGGTTCCGAGTGGTGTTGTTTGGAACCCCTTACACCCCTTATGTATATTTAATGTATTATGTATATATATATATATTATGTATATATATGTATATATATGTATTATGTATATATACTATAAAATGTATTATTAATAACATTAAATAATACATTTTATATGTCAAGTTGGTGGTAAATTCTTTAAAATTCGTGTTTTGCTAGCACGGACACGGACATCTTCCAAGCATTCTGATCACTAGTGTAGTCACTGCACTTGTAGTATGCACATCTTGTTAAGTTAGTCTTGATAATTTTTTTGAATTTTCTCTCATTTAGTTCTAATATCTCATTTGGAATCTTATTGTAAAAACGTATGCAGTTTCTAAGAAATGACTTATTACTTTTTTGTAGTCTACATTTTGGAAATAGGAGTTTATTTTGGTTTCTTGTGTTTATTTTATGTGAGTCGCATTTTCTTTGAAAAGCATGTATATTTTTACGCGTGAACATTATGCACTCATATAATAATATGTATAACGAGGGCAGGGTTATTATATTGACTTCTTGGAAAAAACTTCTGAGAGAGGTTCTTGAATTTAGAGAGTAAATTGCTCTAACGGCTCTTTTTTGAAGAACAAAAATAGTTTGGATACCTGCTGCTGCACCCCATAACAGAATCCCATAAGACATGAGGCTGTGGAAATATCCATAGTATACTAGCCTAGCATTGGACACATCCGTTAGCTTTCTGATTTGTCTTACCGCATGAACAGCAGAGCTAAGTTTGGCACTTAAGACCTTGAGATGTGGGTCCCACTGTAGTTTTGAATCGATAGTAATTCCCAAAAACTTTGTGGAGTGAATTGGTTCGAGGATCACATCACCAATTTTTACTGTGGGACAAGTATCTTTTACATTAGGCGGGGAAAATTTTACGTATTTTGTTTTATTTGGATTGAGTAGGAGGTTATTAGTTTCAAACCATTTACCAATGGATTCTAAGGTTTTAAGAATAATATGAAGATCTGTCTGTTTTCGTCCAACTTTGAATAATATGGACCATGATGAATCATGAAAGCAACCACGTTTTTTTTAATATACTTTGAAACTTTTTGTTTAACATGCTGAGTAAAGCGACATCCACGCAACCAAGCCTAGAAGTTTGTAAGGTGTCATGTTAAACATGTTTTTATTGAGTGAGATGAAAAACCAGTAATAATATTGCGGCATTCAAGCTCATACTTATTTGGGCTTTTGACGCGACTGATGTACGGTAAATTATTATTAGGGGACATCACGTAGAAAAAACCAGAATCATCCTGCTGTCACCGCTTTCGCTCGTTTTAGTCCCAGATGACGTTATTTCAACGATTTTGACTTTCGAATGGGACATTATTCTCGACTACGGCGAACCAAAATTGAGGGGTATTTGATTGTTTCCGTTCCACAGATTAGTGATGACGACAAAACAACAGCCAACGTGGGGACTATGGCAAAATCTCCAAAATTTAACGTGCCCAGGCGTGGTTGTGTTTTGGTTCAATTTTTCAAAATTAGAGAGATTGCTCTTAATAGTATACTCGTGGTCATTCGTTGTTCCCTCCTCACAAACTGTATCTGATTTTTAAAATCTTTGTTTTCCGTGTTTCATTTTACAAGTAATAATTGTCTATCCGGCTGAAAACCACATGTCCTCAGCCCATTACAGTGATACCCACCGTGATTTACACCCTTTGCATACTAACTATAATTGTAATCTGCTGCCCTTCTCCCCTGCCGGGGAACAATCAAAGCGCGCATGGCAGGTTTGGGGATAAAGTTGGGGTGAACTAATCGAAACGGTTGTTAGGGGGTGTTTTCGGAAGCGCTAAATGTCAATGTCAAATCCACATGTTTGAGTTTTGTCTAGAATTTAGCCCGCACATTGTCACACACAATCATCTTATTCTAATCGAACCCACGACCTACGGCGCAGAAAGCCGAGCTACTACCAAACTGACTGAGAAGCCATTCAAAGTTTACCAAAAAGTAAGAAAAAGTCGCATACAATTCAAAAATAATAATAAAGTTCGTGATATTCATTAACATAGAGTACTTTTACCGCACGCGAAGCCGTAGGCTTGTAGTTATAGACTGCATGTAATAGTGGCGTTTTCCTCCGTGGCTCGCTCTGATTAAAGCCTTTGGTCGCCAGCGGGCTGTGAACGCCCATTCCATTCCACGTCCTATCAACTACGCATTTAGCGAGGGACATGAGAGTTTTATTACTACAAACAGGTGAGCTAGTGGACAACTCTGGTGACCGAGTTTAAGCCGCTATACTTTACCATAGACCATGGTGTCTATTGAACTAATGCTAACGTCTGAATTGAAACTTTAGACAACACAGAAGTGTCGATGTTCTGTCTGTGCTTGAATCTCGATTAAGTCTAGAATACGAATCTTATGAGCATTTATATTTAGATTCTATCACTTATCAATTGGTAGCATCTTTACGGAAGGTTTTAAGTGGTATCAGCTTACGAGAGTATCCGTTTTATTAGCAGTTGTGCGTTCGAGGTTTTTAAGGCCTATGTAATTTACGGAATAATTGCAGCAGAGCAGGGAGTCAATTTTCATCGGTGTGCTTTTGAAATAAAACAAGCACCGAGCCAAGGGAACAGCATCTATACTCTACTTTTTACTGGCCCCTCAGGCTCAGTAGCTCTGCCTTCTGCGCCAGAGGTCGTGGGTTCGATCCCCACAGAGAAAAAATATTTGTGTGGTGAACACGGATGTTTGTTCTCTGTCTGGGTGTTATATTGTATTCTAAGTATGTATTTACAAAAAAAAAATTATATAAGTAGTATATCAGCTATCTGGTTCCCATAACACAAGCTCTGCTTAATTTGGGGCTAGATAGTGTTGTGTGGATTGTTCAAAATATTTTTTTTTTTCTACAGCTACACCGTCACTGTCTTGGTACGACGATAATGTAGGCTAAAAGTAACATTTAAAATAACGAATGTTAAAAAGACGTATCATGATTTAAGTTTGATGGCTCCAAACAAAAACTAGACAAACCATCGGAGCTGTCTGAAAAGTTAAAAACAGATAGCTCGTTAATCCCAGTCTCATGCAGAGTGGTCGGAAGCCATTACGGGCGACCACACGGGCTGGAGTAAAAATTTTCAAACAGCGACGCCATCGTGCCATTGCAAACTTTCAATTGGCTGGTTGCAGATAAAATATGAATTTCGTGTCAGTCATTCCAAGAAAAAAGAAAGAAGGAATGGAAATCAGAGTTTTATTACGAATTGTAAATTGTCAGAGGAAGTTAGTGGAACGGCAGGAGATTGAAAGGAAACTAACCGTCATAGAAGCAATGAGTGTGGGCCAAATGATCTGCAAATATTGATTTCGATTCTGGGTCAGGGTGGGCGTTGTCATGTAGTGGTAAGTAGTCAATCTCGTGTCTAAAATCTTATCTAAACGGAAATTAACGAGATTTGAGTCAGAGTAAAGACACATCAGAAGCGCAGCATCATTCTGAAGAAGCCAGTAGAAATAGAAATTAAGACATCGATTTACGTGTTCCATTCCAAGAAGTAAAATAGGTATCAAACCTATCTCCCCCATTTTAGAAGCATTAAATTTTAATACACACCAACACAACAGAACGTCCACATAAAAGTGTTTAATCTCATACATTTTATGGCTTTACCATGTATTTGTGTATGAAGTACTTGTACTTATCTAGTTGTTTTTATGTGGACGCCAGTAGGGAGAGCCTCGGGCTACGGATTACCATAAAAAATGCAGAGCACATCGATCTGACGTGACCCCAAAATTCACTACCCATCCTCTACGCCTTGACATTGGGAGAACAGCTTTGCCAAAAGCACTGAAAATAATTACCTAATAAAATTATCCGTCAGAGAAAAATATATCTATCTCTTTTTTAGGTTTGTCAAAAAGATGAAAAATAATGGCGTTGTCGGTTTACGTTAACATAACATGGACGCATTTTGTAAACTCAGCATGTTACCATCCTTTTCTAATTGTATTCCTGGTTATAGGTACTTCTGTCTGATATGTAGTACCTATGTATCAAGAAGATGTATATGAGAGAGCCTACTCCATTAAAATTAAAATCTTTATCCCAGTCAGGTAAACCAGTTGCTGTTGCTTCTCCAAACCATTTATAAATCTAGCTAGATAGTACTAGAAGATTGGTAAGATACTTTCAAAATAAAATGCCAAATATTAAGAATACTATATAAATATCTTTAATCTTTAGCTTTGTATTCAGGCCGAGTATTCAGATGATCAAGAGACATTTCATTAGCTTCAAATGCCAGAGATATTACTTATGCAAGAATAACTTCTTTCACAAAAACCCTCACATGCAATAAATTGATCCTATTATGAGAGCCTGCATAATCCGGCTTGATGTGGGTTAGCTTCTATTGTTGTTGCCAACATTTCCAATTGGCCCCGAATAAAAAATAATTCATCTGAAATACGGAATAATAAGATCTTGCTCAACTCTCTACTCTTGTTTTATATCTACACTTTCAGCAGCTCTGAGATTAGTATTGATTGTAGAACCTTTCTTCATTTCCCCTCATAGATGAGAGACGATGGCAGTTACATTCTGGATAATGCCTGTGGGACAGGCGTCAGACTTAAAAAAAAAAAACTATTCTGCCAAGTGATTTGACCACTAAATTTCTATCTCATTTTAATTTAACCTGTAATAACAGTAAAATGTCCTTTAGATTTACTACCATGAACCAAAAAACTACCGCATCAGCACAAAATATCGTCACAAATTATACAATTCACAATAACACCTCTAGTTCGAAGGTTTTGTGGAGTGGCGCACTTCTCGGAAACTTGTACCTAAGCTCACGACGCGACGTCGGGGCTCCAGGTAGCGCCCGGGGCAACAAAAAATTTAGGGCTGGGGTTCGGTCGATGAAACGGGAAATTAAAACTTGATTAAATTCTCCACCAGAAAATGGGAAGCCGTATATGAATGTTGAGGAGTATCAGAAATTTACTTACGCCTATTTTTAGATTTGTATTGAGTAAGCGCAAGCGAATACAAATCTTTTAATTAGAGTGAGTAACATGATTCCTTTAAATCCAACGGTTGTCTGCTAGAGATCTCTGCTCAGCGATAAGACCGCCTATTGTATCTGTGCCAATATCTATAAGTTTATATGTGTGTATACCTCAGGTTTTAGGTGAGCAATAAAGCATTTTCTATCTACTGGTTCTGTAGTGTCAGTAAACTGAACCACTGAACAGATAAAAGTAATTCTGTGTGAACCAACGTTTAAAATTCTAAGGATATCCGGCGCTAAACTGAACACTAGCATAGAATTTCGACAGTTTTCGATGAGAAATTATCGCAGTTTTGGAATTATAGACAATCGTAAATTCTAAAATTTATCAAATTCAAAGAAAAATAAATATGAGAAACTCGTGATTCACTAGTTCTCACATTAAGAAGCAAAATATCTCAAGTTTTTTTGAATGAAGTATCAAATTTATAGTTCACGAAACTGCAAAAAACACAACTTTTTTGATAAACTGGTTGGAGTGGATTAAAAGAGATTCATTAAATGGATAAAGGCGCTTAGATAAATTAGCTTCCAGTAACGTCCTCTCAAAATAGACCAGTCTAACAAGACAAAACCGCGCACACTCGAATTTCGCATGCAAATGAAATCACTGAATGAATAAATTTACAAAATATCCCACCCACGTTTCGTACGCGTCACTTCATCAAACAAATAGTAAACAGACCTTATGTAACCTATCGATACTATACGTTGATTGTTATCTCTGTGGACACTATATTCTTTCACCATACTCGTTGGTCGCCCTGCGGCAAGATGGGCAGACGATGTGGTTAACATCGCAGGCAAGACCTGGATGAGATTGGCACAAGACCGGCAACAGTGGCACATATAGAGAGAGGCCTATACCCAGCAGTGGGTGAAGTCGGGCTGTGGATGATGATGATGATGATACTCGTTCTACACATTCTACATGCCTTCTTCTTCTTATCGTGTCACAGATTCTTTCGAACCAAGCGTGGTGAAAGGATTTTAAGTGTGCCTCAACGTGGCTCCTGTCGTGCACGACACATATTTTCGAACTTTTTAACTTTTCTACATGTCTTAATCTAAGTTCTCCTGTGTCGTGGGTATCAGTAACTTCGAATTCTACATCAGTCACACCAAATATTGCAGTTTTCTGATCATCTAAAACATAGTCAGCTGCGGGTATTACCAAGCCAGCACTTATAACTTCTTAGTTACCAGACCACTAGGTTACCAAGAAAGAACCAATAAGAATACGATAACCGAATAGCTTATCGTATGAACACGGAACACGATAAACTGTATTGGGTTTTTATCGATGTTCGTTCGAAAAAGGGCAACACTCGTCCTTGGCTGGTCCAAGTTGCCTTGATAAGTTTTTTGTGCTCTAAAGAATAATGGCATTGTAATTTTTTCTGAGGGCTTCTATATTCCGAACCGAATCGAGACACTTATGATTCGGGATCATGTTACGATGCTTTCTGACATATTCCCGAATCGGTTTAAGTATACCATAATGTTAGTTTCTTTTGGCCACCCGCATAAGAACAAGTTTATTTTATTGTTGCTCTAAAAATATTTGATGGTAAAAGAAACAGTGTGGTGACCGAACAGATGGCAGCGTTTCCGAGACGCTGGCGGCATTGCCACGATGCGCTGCGCCAGATACGCCAACCAGCCCTTTGGTCACGCGTCGCTTCGATGAGTCGCCTAGACAAAATACTGAAGACATTTGGTTCCATTTTAGTTCTACTAATTCAGAGTACCTGTCTGTCTCAGTTCTGATATCTTAGAAGACACAAACGTACCTTTTCAGTAGACACCACAAAAATACACTTAAAACTCGGTAAAAGCATGAGCCTCGGCACTTTTTATACATCCCCTATGATAACGTCATTAATTTCGTACGGCGGCGGGGGAAGGGAGTCTCCCCCAAATATAATTACGTTGGAGTACCTCCAGGGTCGCAGAATCGCATAGGTAGAGGAAGCCCTAAATAAACACACAATTATGTATTTCTACTCAACTCTTGTGAAAAACTAGTCTGCCAGACTTCGCCGTACCGATCGCAAAACAAACTATAATTGAATTGAACACGAGTTATTTTTAAGAAATAAACTTTGAAGTTACGAATTATTTAATTTGGAAGGTTTCACAAAGTTTTATAAAACGTTGAAAATATAAAAGAGTTTGAAAAAATCGTAAAGAAGTTACATAAGTCGAAGGTTGGTATAAATTCTTAACTTTAATAAAGTTCGAAGTTCTTCACTTCAAAACGTGTGCCTTTCCACGTGAATCATTTGAAAACGATCTTAAAATAGCTCAAGTACCTTAGAAACGCGTAAACAAAACAATTATTTTTTTATTAGGGGAGGGGAAGCTTTGTTTCTTTCTTAAAACTTTCCATTGTTTGATTGATTTTGTAAATCAAGGTATTATTAAGAGCCCTGTTGTGTCACAGTGCATGGCAAAGGCTTTTCACCTTCTACTTTAAAAAAAGGTTCTGTTTATATAACTGTACCAACGATGACATAATATGCCGGTTTGATGATAGGGTCCATTATTCATTAAAAAATGAAAAATTACTTATTTAGTAGAACTAATTTTTAGTAGCTATTAGTTTATTACATATTTTTTATGATGATAATTATACCTACATCTTACTCTGCTTTACTCCCCAAAGATTAAAAAAAATATCCCGCCATAGAGTTTGCTCCTACCCCACCTCCTTTCTAAGGCGTCCCTCTTACGCATTGTCATTAGAAGTCCAAGGTGGTTTTTTACGATTTTTAGACCCCAAGGCTGTCAGTTAGGGGTCTAAGGTGTACTGGTTACTCAGATATTACATATAAAACCAACTCATCATCAGCCTGATCAAGACTACTGCTGGACGGACCTTCATGTTTGTGATTGTGTGGATTCACCGTAGTCGGGTGTGAAGGCAGGCAGAATGGATGCCTCAGTACCAGTACATAGCTCCAACTTGTACCTAGTCGAAATTTATAAAATAAACTAAATCTTTCATTCGTATTGTTTGTGCGGACAGTACATTCGCGTATGTAGAAATTATAGCGTGCGTAGTAGCAAGGGACTTTCGCCCGTTTTCCGTTCATAGACAACTGTGCACTTAAGTGTACGCTATGTGCCTATAGTTTGAATACATAGGTTGTGCATTCATGCTTAACGTGTCCTAGATCGTATGTCATTACTACGTAGGTATAGCCTTGCTTTAGTAAGCTCGAGAGCGGCTGGCCAAGAACTTTTAAGCCGTTCCAAGGTCTTCGTCATAGTTTATCGACTGTAGAACGGAACATTCCGAAGGACGGAAGCGCTCAGATATAAATTGTTACTGATCAGCTATTCTAATAGTGATTGCTCAAAATGTACTATTGTTGTGGACACTTCACACAACGCTATCTAGTCTCAAACAAACCAAAGCTTGTCCTATGGGAACCAGATAACTGAATCCTTGTTTGTAAATAGGCTCACAATCGTCATCACCAGGGGCGGTAGACGTTAGACAATTTAGACATCCCGTTCTGACTTTAGATCCTTGAAGCCTTGCGCACATCTAAAGCTCGCACGACACACCATGGGTACGGTCTCGTGCGCCGAGGTGCGCGGTAGCACAGGATCCCTGTCTGTGTGCATTGCCGTGCGTCGTCGTCTGCTGTGCGTGATGATCTGCAGAACCACGCACCGTAGGAAGGCAGCATAAGTGACATCATCTAACGGTGGCAATCAGTGAAACGCTGTCAAATATTGCCAGCGTTTCACGCATTGCCACTGCAAGGCTTGGAAGCAACTAAAATGAGAACTAATCTTCCAAATCTTGGAAAATTAAACAGTTATTCACGACATTCTAATATCTTGCAAACCATTCCATTTATTTTCCTACAAGTTATTGTTATTACTGCTTTTATCTTGCAAAACAATGTATAGCTCTCTTGCGTCGATGACGTCAAGGCTCGTGGCAGCCCTGGCTGATAGCACTATCACCTAGTTCCGGGAAAGCGATAAACTAATTGTGCGCGAAACGCAACGCTTCATGGAGATTAGTTCGTGTGAGCTGGTGGACTCTGTTCCTTTAGACCGCACACATTAGTTAGAACATCAACACGTCTGATAGAGAAAAAGAAGCGAAGTGACGCACCGGAAGGTGGAACTCACGTTATCAGTTTTTTCTGAACAATACAATCTCTTAGGCAAGAGAGAGGGAATTATAGATCATACGGATACATTATCGGCTTCGTGAATTTGTAGGAAGGTTCTCGTAAGACAGTCCCAGATAGGCATACTTGGAGGCACGTTTGTAGGTACTAAATCCCTGCAGGCAGAGAGTTTTGCTGGGGCTGGATCGATCGCAGCCTAAACTTGACAGATGAATCCTAGTGGAACGCGTGTCAGACAGACAGAATTTTCTGTCAGGTTTTTTCTAATAATGTGTGGCTTATGGTCTTATCCTCAAAAGGGTTCTATAGTGAGGAATGACGTACTATCGCGCTCTCGACCAAGGGGTTTTTATACCACGTAATAGCGTTACATTAGTATATTTCCTTGCTCTCGCTCGAAATTTATCGCGTCCACTCCGAGAATTCAAGGAAATCAGGAGCCTAATTCTCGGACCGACTGAGTTTTTCAATGTCCCTTAAAAACACATTGGCATTCCACAACCCCGCACTTTATCTAAGTTTTCCGTATATCGTAGCTGTCGAGGCTTCTACGATGAGGTCGTCGATGAATTACTCAAGGAAATCATCCATTCTCTCTCTTCGGAAAGAAGCAATAAAATAAAATTGCAGAATGATCCGAGATGAGCCGAGAATAAGGCCCCAGCTCAAATGTAAAAACTAGGAAGAAAGAAAAAAGCGAAGATAATAATGGTACTTCAATGAAAAGACCCACAAAAGTACTAAGTTCCCGTCAACCGTAGGCCACAATCAAGTAATTACAGCTAATTGTAGAGAAGCAAAGTGTGAATTAACCAATTAGAGTTGATGACGGCATTTTGAGCTCATGCTGTGTGTTCAGACATCAGGATCTGATAGAAACTGGCGCCACTGAGGTCTTTGTTTATCTACGACACTTTGTCCTTTTAGAATTAACCCAGTTTCCTGCTGAAATCAACGATATACTCGTAGTTCGAGACTCCTTGTGAAATAATTTGTCCGTGGTTATTGCTGTCGTCAAGCAGTAATGTATTGCTTACATAATTAAAATAGGATCCAAGTCGTAAATTCCTGATTTTTTTCTAGGATTTAGGCGCTAGGACCAGGCGCCCACATTCATATAGAAATTACGTGGAGTCACGGATCCAGGTGATGAATAAAGACAGTTTTGAATTTGCTTTGTTCCAATTTGAAGGGCATGGATGCTGATACAATTGCTCCTCTAAGAATAACTTTCATTTTGCAGTCGCCAACTGTTTAAGAATCTGGAAGCCTAGGTCGATAACTGTATGAAAGAAGACCCCTCCCAGACTGTCGGTATGCCTCAGGGTAGAATTACAGGTCTGGTTCCTATCGAAGCTATGCCATGCGGAGAATTCGCGAGGGTGGCTCCCTCGTCGGCAAATATCGTTAGGAACGTCGCGTCAGGTATTAGGTGGAGTAATGCGAGGATTTCACGTTATTACAGTCTGATATTGGCTACTTGCGTGGGTATATGATATCCAGATCTCCTATAACTAAGTATCTTACGAGTACTAGCTGTAGGCCTACCATGAGCTCTGTCTGACTCTGGTTTTGTGTCTGTGTGAGTGCTCACCAGTGCATTATACAGTGTGTGTGACGTTTTGACGTTTTAGTCAACATACACACATACTCAAAACCAGAACTAGAGACAGAGCTCATGGTAGGTCTACTGGTTTCATATAACTAAATAGAAACGCACGCAAAATGCTTTTCTAATTAAGTCCTTTGAATGCTTCTGCGCGCGTGGTGGCGAACAAAGGATTATTCTATAGAATAGAATCGCAAGGCTTTGAAATGGTTTTAAATACACATTTAGGATACAATATAATATAACCAATCAATCAATCAATCAATACATTTATTAAAACCATAGGGACATATAGAACACTTAGTTCCACCTTAATAACACCCAGACAGAGAACAAAATATCTGTGATCACCACACAATTTTTTGTTCTCGGTGGGGATCGAACCGTAGAAGGCAAAGCAACTACCACATGAGAGACCGGCCAGTCAATAGATTTTGATGCTAAGTGATAAGCTTGGGTTTCATGCCACAAAACAGCGTCGGCTTATTTAACTTATTAGGTAGGTAGTTAGTTACCTTCTACACATTGCACGACTTATACCATTACTAACCAAAGCGAATAAATAAACAGAAGTTCTATCGAAACTACGATTTTCTAGCGTGAGATTGCACAGAAATATCGAGTGAACTTGCAGGAGCAAACAGAGCTGTCTCCGGATCTGACAAGAAGGGCGCTGCCAGGCAACGGGAGGCAGCTACGAGTAGGGACTAGGGACGTGATAATGTAATGTTTTCAAATATTCGGGGTCGTGAAATAATTCTTCGGAGTTTTGTATTTCCTACTGTCAGCAAACAAGCGTACCCATCTGGTAGAAAATGCACGTTGGCGACCTTTCAAACATTTTTAAAGAGTTACTACAGGCGATCAGCTGCGATCTGCGATGGCGAACAATGTATCTGTCCAATGGCGATAGCGATCAGTGAAAAGCTGTCAAATATCGCTGTCGTATTTGACAGCGTTTTACTGACCGCCATTGCCATCGCGCTAGATGTGCGCAAGGCTTCAGAGTTAAATATTCAGAGCACAATTTTTATTCGGTTGATGATGACTGAGTAAAGTTCCGAAATCTGGGTATAACTGAGGTCCTACAATTGTGCGATGGTGTAGGTTGAATAGAACCTTCGCACAAACTTAGCATTATGTTTTAGTGTTTCGGACATTGATCTATCGTAGTCGGTATATCTGCGTAGCAACTCTAGCTAGAGAATTTGTGGGCGAATTTCGGGGATTCGCCCTAGGGCTTTATAACTAAGTTGAAGGGAATGGATGACAGAAATAATTTTCGTCTTCTAGCTACCTAGTTCAATAAAGAAATATAAATCATTTTATTACAGCAATGACAAAGTTTTGCTTGTAGGAGAGATCTTTTTTTGTCGAAGGGGAAAAATGTATGGACATCTTCTAAGACAAAAAACGCCATTGATGGAAAGGTTCAAGGAGAGGAAGGCCAAGATTAACTCACATTAGCCAGATAAAAGAGAAGGTCACTGTCATGTCATTTAAGCAAGCCAAGGGAGCCGAATTCGAAAGACTCGACTTGAGGAAACTGCATGAGAAACCCTAAAGAGAGATCTTTGTGACCACACTGGAACTTCAATGCTATTGTTATTATTTATGATTTGAAAAAGGATCATACAAAAGAACGGTAGGAACCGAGCCGTAGTTGGTTGCCTGTTCTAGAAGAACGGCTATCGACTTGGTCGCGTGGAACTAGCACCTAGACTTACCTAGCTTTAAGGCGTTTCAAAGTGATCCTTGTGTCACTACTGAGAGACATTTTTGACTTTGACTTTGGTCATCGTCAGTAGGTACTCGTAGCACCGTTGACCACACGCTGGTTTTTCTGTCAGAGAGTAGTGATGCTTGCATTCATCATCCATTATCCACAGCTCGACTTCACCCACTGCTGGTTATAGGCCTCTCTCTGTATGTGTCACTGTTGACGGTCTTGTGCTAATCTCATCCAAGTCTTGCCCGCGATGTTTGCCACATCGTCTGCCTATCTTGCCGCAGGACGACCGATGCTTGCATTGCTGTGTACCAATTTGAAAGACAAAGGCTTTTGTGGCGAATATTTTTATTTTCAACTCTTTTACTCCCCATCTTTTTGATAACCGCACTAGTCGGTACTTACTTCATCAAACTATCGCTATATTAGCTAACGACAAGAAACCAAGAACCTCCACGACTATTCTAGCCAACTATGAACTGAAACCTTTGAAGTTCACACATTATTCCTTTAACCGACTTCACATATGGAGGTTACGACCACATTTTTCGTGTCCTATAAGCTTTGACCGAATGTCCGCAAATTGGTCTTTTCCCATAAAGGCACAGTTTTCTATAAAGCGGCGACCGCCATGAAAGACATCCATTACCGTACAACAGTAAAAATTATCAACGGGATTTTAAACTTGACACATTACTTGTAGAAAAAGATGGCGTCGAAATGCGTAGTTGGATATTTTACCGTGTTAGAAAGATAAACAGAGTTCTAGCTATATTCAATGGATAGTCTGATGGTTCCCTTGTCTCCGTTTTATGACGTCCGTCATGTCTTGAAACCATAGGTTAAGCCCCCATAAACGGCCCCCACGGCGATAAAATGCATCCGGCATTCCATAACTTTTATTGTTTTCGGGATAATTAAAAGGTTTAAGGGTTCTTGCCCTGCTGCGGTTAGGACATCTGATTTTCCTTACGCCTTCTTTGATACAACGGTTTGGTTAAAAATACTTTCGAATTTCGAACCTCGTTACTAGCGTTGGCTTTAGCTTCCAACCCAGAAATTGTTTTACAAACTTCTGCAACGGTCTGACTATCTCGAAGATCTTGTGCTAAAAGGTCTGGGGGATGTCAACTGTGCACGGTGATTACAATCGTACTTCGAGGAAAGACTGCTATTTCGACACACCAGCTAACAAGCGCAAGTCTTCTAGTTGCGAAGTTTGTTTCATAGCCATAATGTCTCTGACGCTAGGAATGTCAAATCAAATCAAAATAGTCTTTATTCAGTTGAATTACAAGAATCAATTTGAAACGTCTTAAAGCTAGGTGAGTCTAGGTGCCAGTTCCACGCGACCAAGCCTAGAAGAACAGGCAACAAACTACGGCTCGGTTCCTACCGTTTTTTTATATGATCCTTTTACAAATCAAAACTAATAGCAGTGAAGTTCCAGTGTGGTGCCACTTCACTGTATGTAGTGTGCCATGTAACAGGACCACCATAAATTAGGAATACCAAAAGGCCTCAAGCAGCCCCTGGTCGATACCAAACAGTTTCTGTGTAGCCAACAATCGTTCAATTTAGTAGTGAATCGTCTGCTGGCAACATTGCGTGAGGTCGGCCTATAGGAAGCTCACGTCGCTCGTAAAATCTGATTCAATCGTCTATTCTTCAACTTTGAAATACCTTCTAGCTACTGAGTTGCAAAACAAGAATTGTAGCATTTTATTTTCTTGGCAATTTTGTGAGCGGCAGTTAACGAACCGTGATTCTAAACCAATTTGAATAATCTTCTACAAAGAGGTTATTAAAATCATAGTTCTTTTGACCTCTGCAACCGATTGACATGCTTTTAACGATGAAGTGCTGATACTGGTCCTTTCTTACGCATTAGGTTAGTGACCGGACCAAGGTCTAGCGGCGTTAAATCGTTGGTGAACTCATATTTTTGCAGAACGGTTGTGTTTTCCCAAAGATTTTGGTATTCGCCTATCATGCCAAATAGTTTGTCATGTAGTTTTTTCTTCACATTTCTTGAATCACAAGGATCACTTTGAAATGTCAGTACAGCTAGATGAATCTATAATCTAGAAGAGAGAATGTCATTGTTAAGAATGGTAACAAATAAACGTGGTTCATCAAAATAACCAGTTAATTAAAAGCTGTATTGTACAGGGCTGTAATTACACAGTACAAGTAATAGGTAGCGGTGATTATTTGGTTACGTGTGAAGCTATTAGAGCGATCGGTGACCGAGTTACTTTACTGAAATATGTGAAGGTAGTCAAAGAAATTGCAAAATACAACGTGCGAAAATACTTTATGGAGATTATAATTATTGGTAATTTTACTATGACAATAGTGGCATAATAGACGAACAGAATCGACTGGCCTCTCAACTCAGTTGCTAGTAGCCTTTTGCGCCGTATGTCGTGGGTTCGATCCCCAAAGAGAACAAATATTTAGGCGGAGAACGTAGATGTTTGTTCTCTGTCTGGGGTATTGTATTCTAAGTGTGTTTACAAAAAAATGGATCTAAGTATTATTTCAGTTATCTGGTTCCCTTACAAGCTCTGCTTAATTTGTGGCCTAGATAGAGTTGTGTGGATTGTCCTTAATAGTTTTTTTTTTAGAATAAAAAATATAAAATGACAAATATAAACTAAGAAAAAAATATAAACTAAGAATATAAAATGGTAGAGATTAGAACAGACAGAGGGGAATATAAAGGAAATTATGTTGTGCCGACCCCATAAAGTGGGATAAGGGCAGGAAGATGATGATTACAGTAGAGAGTTCAATTATTGTACTGGAGTTATCGTAATTTCCATTGATTTCGATTTGTTTTATTTTTGTTGATTGCCTACAATCGCATAAAACATTCTCCAGCGATGTTAACTTCTTCTCTAATTTTATCATCTATAAAATAGCAGTAATATGATAATAATGGGTCAGGTAATCTAATTGTAATTCTATGGTGTTGTTCTCATGGTGTTTGGTTTCGCGTCGGTAGCCAAACGATCGTATTATTCAAGTGAAAATTATAATTTTTTGTTGGACATGGTGTACTCAAATATTTCTTGTTAGAAAGGAATGTTTATAGTGACGCATTGATAACATATTAAACGTTTGGGACCATCATCAGTCAGAAATTCGGTATAAATAGAAAACAGCAAAGTTTTGACGTGACAACGTCTTATAATTCGATGGAGCCGGCTGCACGCACGAAAAAACGTGACTCGTGCGGCGTTACCTCGCTCTGAGGCGTTCCATTTAAGGCTTGAAGTGCAAGCGAGAGCGCGGAACGAGCGACAAAGAGGCACAATCGGCCTCCGCGTTTTGCAGCGTTCGATATAATCTGTCTCCTTCCTACTTGAGTGAGCGATGCGTCCGCGTGGACAGCTGTATGACGTTGTCACGTTTAACTTTCGTCAGTAAATCGACTTTACAGACAACCGATTTTTTTTAAAGATTACCAATTGAAGGAAATTGAAACCATGATAAACATTCAAGGAACGGTACTATCATTTTCCATTCGTCGTGGTATGTCATGTCGAACAAAACGACTTCCAAATTATGGTCTAATCTAGAAAACAGTTATGAAATACATAGTTGCGTTGCGTGAGAGTCGAACACTATGTTCTCAAAGATTTCATGTCGATGCAAAAAACGCAACTTGTTTAGTTTTTTCCTCGGTAATCAAATACAACTAACATTACTTTACCTGTACAGAGTATGTATTCAATGGCACGAACTTATTATGTATAACTATACTACTACGAAAACTCGTTTTCGTTCAAAAACAAGCCGTCAGACGCATTCGTTGCGTCATCGTACCGAATCGATTCGTAATCGTTCCGTTTTCACGACGATTTGAAAGTGAGTGGCGATCGCGAGTACCAGGGTGCCAGCCACACGAGGCGGTGTCTGGTGTCTCGAGACGCTACGTCACGCGCCACAGATCGTAAGATAGTTGACACGCGTACGCGAGCGGCAACTACGCCGAATTGTAAAGCTGGTGTTAGATTGATTAAATTGTTTTGTAATTTATGTTTTTTTGGAACGAAGTTCCTTATCGCGCGTTGTGAAAGGGGGGGGGCTAGACGGAAAAAATTCTTACGAAAAGTTGGCACGACACTTTTTCTTCTATTAAGCTATTGTAAGCTGTGCGGCGTGCGCATGTTTCTCTGTCTGTCTCTCTCTCTCCTATAGAAAGCAAGCCAGATATTTTCATTTCTATTTCGCATTGAACAGTGTGGTGTCGCGAAGATTATTTTTGTTGAGTGTATACAGGTTTTTTGTAAATAATAATAAAGGAACTTCGTTCCATCCGGGTGTCCCTTGACACCTCTCAAGTTTTTTTTATTAGATGTATTGTTAATAAGTAATTGCAGTTATGAAATCTAATAATATTTAATTACTTAAGTCGTGGTACTGTATGAACATTATGTAGTCCGAGTGTATACTTAAATCTTAATTATGATGATAAATGAGTTAATTAATTACTTTATTCCCATTTTTGAAATTAAATAACTACTTAATTTACAGACACAGTTTGCTTTTACTCGTTATTTAAATATTTATTTAGTGTTGTTTCACAATTTATAAACTTCGTAATGTATGCTGCTGATGTAAATTAAACAGTAGAACTCCATTGTTATAATTTAAATTGTTAAGCATATAAAACGGTCTAATGAATATGCCTCGTTACTCATAAGTACTTTCTCGTAATAAAATGCTGTAATGACCATGAATGACTGATAACATCGCGTTGTCATTCCAACGAAAACAAAGCTTAATTTATTATGCACTTACGGCATACTTGCAATACAACGGAACGAGTACGGAGCGGAATTGTTTTAAAGTGTTTTGTCCCGAGAAATTGTATTGATCCTAAATTGGTAGTGATTAGAGTTGCCGCGAATAGTGGTTATAGCGAATAGTCGAATACCGATTAATCGCCATTCACTTTGGCGAATAGTCGAATAACTCGACATCACTATTCGACATAAAAAACACATTAAACACATTCAAAAAATATTTCTAATTTCTTCTAAGATTGTGAGAAAAGAAAACAATAAAGTTAAAGAAATCTGTTTCGTGTTATACATATTTACATATATTATGTAGTAAATTTAATTTTCCACTTGTAAATGCTGGCAACCCTTTTCATAGTTTACGGGGAATACCCCGTTTTTACGAGGAAAAACGAAACCGACTTGCTCCCGAACGCATAGAAAAAAATGTTTTTTTGCACCACAATCTGCCTCTGTTGGATTTTAAATATTAATTTTAAAAAATCGGTTGTCTGTAAAGTCGGTTTACTGACGATAGTTGAACGTGATAACGTCATAAGAAAATACTGATGGAATGGTTGCATTTTTCAAAAGAATTTTAATTAATATTTGACTCGCGGACTCGCGGACTCGGACTCGGACTCGGACTCGAACTCTCGGACCCGGACCCGGAACCCGACCGAACCCTTACCCTTACCCTCATTTACCCTTACCGTCATTTACCCTTACCCTCATTTACCCTTACCCATTACCCGACCCGGGCTCGGGCTCAGGTAAATAGAACGACGAAACGACGTAACAACGCATGAGTCATGTTTTTTCGTGCGTGCAGCCGGCTCCATCGATTTATAAGACGTTATCACGTCAAAAGCCTAACTAATTTAATTTCATGAATATGATAGGCACAGGCACATTACAGATAATAATTGATATTTTGTATTGTTTTAATAGGGAAAATAATTTAAAAAATGATTATTTTTAACTCATTAGTTTTTTTGTTCATTAAAAGTTTATTTTAGACGACTATTCGCCAAATGCCGAATAATACAGGTTATTATTCGGTATTCGACGAATATCAAAAAAATGTCGAGTAATGCCGAATACCGAATAATAGCGAGTATTCGCGGCAACTCTAGTAGTGATGTGCGATTAATTAAAACTCTAAGTAATAAACAAGGTTTACTCCAAGATCAAAAATAAAAGCAGCCAAGTGCGAGTCGGACTCGCCCATGAAGGGTTCCGTAGCACGACGAACTACAAGAACCTTTATATATGTTACTTGATGTAACATAATAAGGTTCTTGTAGTTCGTCGAAAGGTAAATTGCGGTTTACGGCTTATGACGTATAAAAAAAAAACTACTGACTAGATCTCGTTCAAACCAAATATCGTTGGAAGTTTACATAGTAATGTACAACATATATTTTTTTTAGTATTATCATTCTCTTACTTTAGAAGTAAGAGGGGGGGGACCAACTTTTTTCCACTTTGGAAGTGTCTCTCGCGCAAACTATTCACGTTAGAAAAAAACGATATTAGAAACCTCAACATCATTTTTGAAGACCTATTCATAGATACCCCACGCGTATGGGTTCGATGAAAAAAAAATTTTTGAGTTTCAGTTTCAAGTATGGGGACCCCCGAAATTTATAGTTTTTTTTTATTTTTATGTAAAAATCTTAATGCGGTTCACAGAATACATCTACTCGCCAAGTTTCATTAGTCTAGCTCTTACGGTTTCGGAGAAAAATAGCTGTGACATACGGACGGACAGACAGACAGACAGACATGACGAATCTATAAGGGTTCCGTTTTTGCCATTTGGCTACGGAACCCTAACAAGCGCTAGATTTCACTTGTTTGTCTTTTATATGTGCTAAGTTTATTTTTAGGCCAATGGATAGGCCGTTTCTTTGGCTTCATTTGATTGATTGTGCTTATTTTTAGTAAAACCATACAAGACTTTAATAAAAGTCGCATTCGGCTCGCTAGGGTATAAAATACTTAAATTGAAATGAGTTGTGAATGTGTGTGTAACGCGCCTATGTTTGCCGGCAGGTGGTGAGGTGGTTCTACGCAAGAGGCGATGCTGGGCGGGGCGGCGGGGGGTCGCTCCCGCCCGCCCACTGACCTCCAGCCAGGTATGCGCTCCTGGTACTCCGATATCGTAATATCGATGTCGTCATTACTTTTTGCCGGCTCTTTGTTTCGTAATGTGAACTGTCAATGTATTGTTTTTTTTCTGGTGAATAATTAGTTGATTCAATTTTTGGATTTTTTTAATTAGTTGAATTCATTTGCATCGGAATACGTGTTTACTATGTAGATACATACATTTAGGAGCATAACTACCCACTTATCATAAATTTTGAGTTCATGCTCTAAGACTATCTAGCTCACATGCTTTAACTCATGTTGAAAATGTTATATTTTAAAGACGTTAATTAGTTTTATTCATGTTTTACTTTGTCTCACCATTTTAATAATTTAAAATTTCAATATCATACGTTTGCACGTGCAAAAGATTGTTTCTATGTTTCGTCCCATGTTCAGTTATGCATTGCGTCCCAATTTATTTTATTTGGTTGTCCCAGGTGTGTCCCGATTCCCCCTGTACTCTCTATTCCCGGCCCAGGGTGGTAATCGTCCTACTTTACATAAAGGTAAGTTTTGTTTTCACCGCTTGTTTTTCGTAATTTCATAGCGCTTGCCTCCTTGAGGCGCACTTAAAATCCTTTCACCACACTTGGTTCGAAAGAATCAGTGACACGATAAGAAGAAGATAGCGCTTGCAAATATTTTGCTTATCCGTCATAGATTAACAAATTCAATCAATACTTATATACAGTGTCGTGGTGTGGGGAGACCGCTAGTGGCATTTTCATCTGATCGCTGCGTGCTTTGTAGGACACGTAAAGCAGTCGTTAAGTCGTGACGAAGGGCAAAACACAGTTCTCAATCAACTAATAGCCCTGACAAAAGTGTTTTTAAATAATGACCATATTCCACACCTGTTTCCTATTATTATCAAAGGTATTCCCACATTTATCGCTCTCTGCTCGTGGGAATAAAAACATTATCAGTTTCAAAATTGCTTAATGCAAATAATACAATCAATTATCAATGTAATTCTTAATTCTTTTGATCGATGCATTGTTTGGATGTTTGGTAATAAATGAATTGCAAATTGCAAATTGCAACACCTAAACCGGTCATGGTCAACGTTCAAAAATATTATAGCAATCTCATTTAATTTCTATATTCTAAATCTTCGTATATGTAGATTAGGTAGTATGGATAAGGAACCGTGGCGTGGCCCCATTAGATGTATTCTGCAACTTGGCATTTCCTCCGCATTTCCATTCCAAATATTATAATGTCCGCATTCTAACAATTTTTTTGGAAAATCAAACCAAAACACTTGCAGAATTCTACAGATTCTCAAATCATCCTCTTGCAGTCAGTCGTCCTCTATACGTTTCCTAAGCAATAATCGTCAGACGCTTGTATAATAGCAGAGACGCAACCGTCAACTACATAAGGTTCATTTCATAGTTCATCGCTATTCACGGCAGACAAAATACGGTCACTGTTCCTTAGAAAAGCATGTTAAAGTCGCGTGAGCCCTGCCTTGGGCGACAGGCGTGAAGATACGAAATGACTGACAGGCAGATGTTGTACCGTCGGATACTGTGGCTCATGTTTTGAAACTAGTATTTGTTGGCAGAATTTATCATGCAAACTGAGACCACAAAGGCACAGGCTCGTAGACCCTGATGAAGACTAGTTGACGAATTTTCCTGATAGAGAATTTCGCTGAACAGATCAGTCATGCCTATAGAACCATCGAGAATACCGGTTAATCATCTCCACAAAAACTAACCAAGGATATAATGATCAATCAAACTTAAAACAGTTTGGCAATAAATGCTATGGGTGAAGAAAAAGATAACCTATTTGGAATACCAGCATTACTTTGATCGTTTTACATAATCCTCAAAACAGACAGACATAATCAGCTCAATTGTATAATAGTAGACATTTGAGGCGCTCGTATCAAAAGTGGTTCAGCAATTATGCGCACGGCATGCGGGTGTTTGAGTGACATGACAGCATGACAGGACGACTCCTCACTGAAGGTCATGTGGAGTTGGTCTTCATACTGTTTGAATCTGTGATGCTAAATTGTTATTAATTCAGGGGATAGCAGTCTTTTTCGCCAGTTCCACATATCTCTGGTAGGGAGGAACGGATCTTTTTCCATCTTTTTCTACTAGGAGGGAGACCTGGATGTTTTACTTACATGCATTTCTACTTGATAAAGTATACGAAAAAAAAACATAAAAAGTTTAGGAGTTCATCTTGTGTTCAGACATTCCCAAAGTTCCCAATTTTAAAGATGTCTTATACATTTTTGGTTAGAAAACAATTGAAGAAAGTGTATTTCGATGCGTGCTATTTTACAGTTTGCCTTTTTTGTGGATGATATATTTTTAATTTTGACATTGTGTGGGCCCTTGCGTAGCCGAGGCGGCCCAAGTAGTAGAATAATCGTACTTATGCGTCGGTCGGGGCCCACGGTAAACACTGAGTGACATCCGTGAAACGTGGCCAGACGCGCTCCTTGCATTTCATTTGCGTTAATCAAATGAAACTTACCGCGAAGCAACTGCAACTTAAATTCCCCGGCGTTTTAATAAATTGTAAGGAATTCATTATAATAAAACGGTAATTGCAATTATTCAAATATTTTAGGGTCTTTTGTTTGCTTCACAAATTTTGACTTGAAAAAATTGATATTAATCTCTTGTCAAAATATTATTTGTTAGATAGTAAGTTGTGATTAAAACTTTTTGTAATATTGTAGTTATGCGAACAGAAGTTAATTTCTGACGATTAATTAACTACATGAGTAGGCAGGTAAAAATAACCTTAGATTGTATAACGGAGGCGAAGAACTTTACTACCTAACTGTGATTTTAGTGTTCTGGTCCTCTTTAGGAAAATAACTCAACCAGCAAATTTGTTATTCGATCGTCCACCAAGAAATCTCGAATAAAGATCTGTAAAATGAGACGATCTCGGAATTTAAGAGACTATTTATAAATAAGTTAGGTAGGTAAGTGACAGGCGTTCAATACGTTGCTGAGCTTACTTATTCGGTGACATGGTGGGCACAATGTGGCATAAGCCTTTCACCACACTAATTCCAAAGAACCCGTGACACGATAAGAAGAAGATGGTGGTCGTTCTTGGTACGAAATGTAAGCCAAGACCGCTAGGGCGACTACACTGACCACAGAGACATTGTTGCAAAGGTATACTTCCTGAGAGAGATAAAGTAATCGAGCATGGTAAATAATGACCAAAAGTTGAAGACGCAAGTTGAAGAGCTTTAAAAGGCTAGAATTGACGGCAGCTGGGGAATAAAAGTTCTGAAAGTAATTAAAAATGTTATACCCTACCCGAGGGACCAACGACATTGAAGGTCGCGGGATGTCGCTGAAAGCGAGTTAAAATTCTATGAGAAATATCCTGAAATATGGGAGACCTGTTAAATGGTAAATAGAATCTAGCTAGCTGTAAACTAATTCATGGATGAGGATGCCTCTAGAAGAAGTAGACCAAGAAAATATCGATGAACTGCGTGAAACATGGCATGATAAGAAGCTATGAGACGATAAATGATAGCAGAGCGTAGAAGAAGAAAATCTTGCTGGTTCTACCACAGTGGGGTACACCTGGGATACAATGGGAAGAAAGATGATTAGTGGACTGAATCTCATTCTTTCTTCTATAGCTCGATAGATTACAGTCTGAAGGAGAGAAGAGTTTTACCCCTGTTGTAATTAAAATGGGAAGTTGTCCAAATGCTAAAGTATTTGAAAATGAAATTATTCAATCATCGCAAATATCAAATAACAATTTTATGAAACAAGGACATCGCCATAATGTTTCATCACACCGCATGTTCGGTAATTATGTTCGTAAATGAGAACCGAAGTGCGAGGATGCAGAATAAGCCATACAACTACTGTAAAGCCTCACTCTTTGAAGGACTCTGTTGGAGATACAAGCGATATTGCAACTTCGTCTATAGCATCAAAGTATATTTCTTAAACTGACTAATAGTCTCTCAGTGAATAACGCGGATATAAAACAAGCCATACTAACGCTTTAGTTTGAACAAAACAATTCATATTCCATTAGACGATCACAATCACAAAGGTCTGCGCCTCGATAAAGGGACGGTTGAAACTGTAAGCTCCATTCCGATGGAACTAGAACGAGATACAATGATAAGCTAAAGTCATCTCAGAACCAACTGTTCAAGGCGCATTTTTTATTGAACAGCAATGTTATAATCACGGACTATGCGCATGTACACAATGCAAGTAAAATAAACCCAAAGCTAACGGCTCAAAGTTGATATCCCATTGCATATCAGTTGTAGAGGATCAGAGTGTGTACATGTGCGCGGGAGTCTGCTGTCGCAGTCACGTAGTAATTAAGGTCTGTCCCTTGGGCCCGACGGAAATAGACTCTTTGTGCACAAATGTTCTCACAGAATTCGCTGGTGAACTAATGAGGATGGAAAAGCTTGATGATAGATTCACTATCAAATACCTACTAATTTTAAATATTTTAAAAGTATAATACGACGGATATTTCTCAACTGGGGAATGACTTACACACACAATGAGTTGCTAACATACCTACAAGTAAAACGTCTGGGTATGTTAAAATCTCTAAAAAATGCTATACGAATATTTATGCCTTTCACTAGTAGTAAGTTATATTTCCCTAAGATCTCACTGAATAAGTTTAAACAATATTCCTTATTGTATATCATCCCCACGCAAGAGATCTTCGTATGAGAGAAATATGGTGGGTGTTCATTGTTACTCGACGCTTCTAATCCCTCTATTGTAGTGCCAGAAGCCTATACTTGGAACGTTCGACGAATACCATTGAGATATGACGCCACATTTCTGACAAAGAGACAAACAAGGCATAGTCCTTGCGATTGTCGTTGGCAGTTTTTTATCTCTTCTCATTGTCTGTTACTAGACTCATCATCTTAGTTGGGGTCGGCACAACATGTTTTTCCCTCCATGCCTCTGCCATCCTCTAAATTTCCTGGCCTATCGTCTTTTGGTTGTTAATTAGTTATTATTGTTCCGCAGTGACCGAGAGTCTGTTCTCGACGTCTCTCTCTGCGTTCGGGGTGCCTACTCCCCCCCCGAACTCTCCCTACTCGCCGCTGCAGTTGGAACTGCTCAACTGCTCGCAAAGGATTCTTCTCACTGACAAGTAAGTTTATCACTTTGAGAATGCGAACGTGTGTGAGGCTAAGCCCGTGTCCGAAGTGAGCACGGGTTCACTATAATCCCTGTGAGTTTTGGTTTCAGTCTGTAAAATTTAGAGAATTGACGAACTTACGAATGAGCCTGTTAATTTCAAAACCGTTAGGTTGTAAGAGGTCATCAATAAAACAAGACAAGTAATCAATCAAAAACACTTTCCTAACTCAATCCTGTCAGATTGACGGAGGCAAACTGGTTTGGGCATGAAGGTAAGGCCAGTAGTGAACTTCTTCAGGCTGATGACGATGATGACGCTGGTTCGGGCCATATTTCCAATCACTGCGAATACCCTCAAAACAATACTCCTAGCTAATTGAACACTAACCGCAAACATGTCCAATACGGATGCAGAATCCAGATTCTCATTCCCGATATTCGATATTGCAAATAAACACTGAAGTTTATTGAGCCGTGTAAAATGATATTTGAATTAACGTAAATAAATTCCGTAAATTCAAAAAGTGACATTAATTCTGTTGATGCACTATACTAATTTGACCGCAGTAAAAATCTTGCAGCCTCTCACTTTAAAACTAAAACCTCGAAGACCGCTAATTTTACCACTACAGGGTATAGTGGCAGACTGACACTAGTTATTAACTTCCTTGCTTATACTATTTCAAAAGTCATAAGCTTAGAAAAGGTTAAAACACCTGCCCCTAACTGTAATTATACCGTTCTGTAGATCTTCATGTAGAATACCTATGTTACTTGAATCAAATTACTTTATGTAGAGCGCTGCTTCATCGAGTCAAGATTTGACGCGATAGTGTGATATTAATTTGCATTATTATATAGACCCGCCCTAGTGTAATGGTCCACTTAGAGCCGAACTCCACAATTTTAGGTCACAAGGTATTTCGGTTAACCCAGCCTCAGAATTAATTGACAGGTGACCTAGTCTCCCCAGAATATCTGAGGCAGGTTGGCTTATATTTTGCCCGATGTGGATCCCAAGAATATCTAACTCGTAGTCTCTTTCAGTTCAAATAACATATTTTCAGTAGTGTTTGTTTTACCATACTACATAGTTTGAAAAATAACGCAACGAAGTTGTAAACCGTATTTAATAGGTCAATATCGCCTTATTATGTTCGTTCTCAGACGTTTTAAAGACGCAAACAGCTATTGCTATGGTCAAGTAAACCAACTCAAATGAAATCTTACTTATATTTGAATCATTCTGTGGTTACATTTCATAGGAAGTCAGCATCCCGTCAAAACCATTTATCTTTGGCATCCAATCTATGTTCGAGAAAACGAAAACTACTAGTTATTGAGAGCCAAGACATAGTAACTATATCGATAAGACACATACCTATGGAAGTTTTATTTGCTGCGGGATAATATCCTTGTCCCTCGGGAAAATCAAGTCCACGGAAAAGACACTGGCAACAAATCCCATAAAAAATCATTTTGATGTCCGACAAAATTCGACTCTACAAGGATCCTAGAAACTAAAGAACTTGAGTCTGTTTGTCAGGTTCCCAAACATTATATAATGAAGTCCTTAAAAATCGATAGGATTTGAAGTACCCTAAACCGACGAGCATGTATGAAGAATGTTATGAGAGTGAATGAAGCGAAAGAGGTGTGTCAGGATCGTAGCAAGTGGAAATCCGTGATCTCTGTTTACCCCCATGGGAATAAGGCGTGATTTTATGTATGTATGTATGTAAAAATCGATTCCCCAAGGTTAAGGTTCCTAGCGACTGAGGAATTTGTGTTTGTTCGTCAGGGATCCAAACAAGATGGACGATAAGCTCGGCAAGTGCATGCCAGAGTTATGCTGCGTGGACCCTCACCAGCGTCAACTGATGGAGTCTCTGGGCGTGATGCAGCCACTCAGCATCAAGACGGAGCAGGCGAAGAGGGCTTGCAATACGTGCTTGACCAACTCACCTAAAAAGGTATAGGATCCATTTGAATGCCGCGAGTTTGATCGAATCTACCATGATAAACCAGGTTTAGTACATGAACTGTGGAATGGTGACTAGTTTATATTGTAAATCAGAACGTCAATATAAAACTTGGTAGTTTTTAATGATGGACCAGTAGTTCTTTTGACCCATTTCCTCGGTCAAAAGTCTGTAATATTGATTGATCCAACTAAACCAAACCGCATTTAGCAAGCCAAACATTGTCAAGTCGGTTGTCCGTGATATATTTTCGTCCCAATCAGGATATCACATCCACATTTCCATTAAAATGTTGGTTTAAATACCAACGAAATTACATAACAAAGAATTTAAAATAATTAAAAACCTTCTAGAATGCTTCTAGGTAACACTTTGATATTCATTTGGCCAGAGAGGAAATAATAACGGCATTTTATTTGGCGTGGCTGTCCGTTGCTATCTACAGTAAGGCCTACCATGAGCTCTGTCTAGCTCTGTCTCTGGTTCTGGTTTTGAGTCTGTGTGAGTGTTGACTAAATAAACCCTACGTCAAAACGTCACACACACAGTATAATGCACTTGTGAGCACTCACACAGACTCAAAACCAGAACCAGAGACAGAGCCAGACAGAGCTCATGGTAGGCCTACAGGACGTTATCTCTCCCCGTCTCAATCACATCAGTAGGACTGCTTGAGGACTCCCTCAAGCAGTTTTCGACATCGTTCTAAGACGTACTAAAGTGTAATAAAACTCACTCGAGTTTTATTACACTTTGTACCGAATTCGTAATAGTTACTGCGGCAAAACGCTCAATGAATTTGAGACTGTTTGAGCATAGTTTTCGAATACGAGCCTACATTTATTTGATACCCCAGTCTCGCTCGACTTTACTCAAAAAGATTGGATCGTAATCTGCAAAGACCAGTCTTTGTTTCCCAAAATACGAAAAGCTTAAATACCGTTTCGCATTAATTTTATGCATTTCCTAATCTCCTCGCTATTGGGTTATCTTTTCATTACTCACATCCATTAGCATATTCCGCAAAGGGAAACTAACTCAGCCTACTTCCCAGGTCATTCACACTGACGGCGGGTGTAGTCGCACTAACCCCGTCACCTGGCTCGGGGTGGCCGGGCAGAACGTCCAGGTCCAAGTGAAGAGAGAACCCCAACATATGCATATGTCAGAGCTGGTAGCTGTGAAACTGGAACAAGCGTCTCCGGGGAACAAGCCTGACCATCCCAGCATACCATCGTCTCTCAATAATGGTGAGTTGCCGCTTTGAGGCTATATATGCCTTTTTTTAGCGACTAAGGGGAACTAGGGAAGCCCGAGTGATTCCCAAAGATCAAGCTCGTCGCGTATTTAATTTTAATATTTCTTGTTAGACTAATGATCTCCTAGTGTGTTTTTGACGTGACAACGTCTTATAATTCGATGGAGCCGGCTGCACGCACGAAAAAACATGACTCATGCGGCGTTACCTCGCTCTGAGGCGTTCCATTTAAGGCTTGAAGTGCAAGCGAGAGCGCGGAACGAGCGACAAAGAGGCACAATCGGCCTCCGCGTTCGGCAGCGTTCGACATCTGTGTCTCTCCTACTTGAGTGAGCGATGCGGCCGCGTGTACAGCTGTATGACGTTGTCACGTTCTACTATCGTCAGGAAACCGACTTTATAGACAACCGATTTTTTTTTTAAATAATTAATTGGGAGGCGCGGTGCCAGCAGATTTGTATGGGGCTTTTGCTGTGCGTAACGTGATTGGCGACCGTATGCATTTGAACAAAGTATTCCAGCTGTTCAATAGATCAATATGGCCAGCGAACAAGTCCTTGCCCAGTATAGCTACTAAATTATTATGCTAGCCTTTTGCTTTCGTTGAAATGTGAGCCTCGCTCAATCCAATTAAAGTCTGACGAAACAAACTGATAGCGACTTCTTGGGAGTTGGAAAAAAACCGGACCTCTCACTCCTATCAATAATAACTGTAAATCTAATCTCTCGTAGTGTTATGTTCGCCTGGTAGTTTTGGTAGCATTTGTCAGCTGCTACGGCTCTACTCTACGGCTGTCGGCTACAGTAGCGTAGCATTGATATTGATACTCGGTAGTTTTATCAATGTGCTCCACCCATATTTTGCTTGCATGATGCATTTACAGTTAAGTCCGTAGCCCGTATCATGAGTCATGACCTATGTTAGGTAGGTATTCAATATTGCTGCCCAAAACTTATATAACCGGCAACTACAAATTTGCATCCCAGAAATGTGGGGAATGAGTGCGACTTATTTTTAATTTTATATATAAGATCTTTTGTATCACCATTGAAGCAAATAAATGATTTATGATTTATGATTTATACAAAATAATTATCTCCAATGCGAAAGTTTCCTATAGTTGATCTCTTCGAAAGCGACAAAAACTTAGACTATCCATCTGTTTACATTGACTATCAAGGTAATGTGGCTGAAAAGCTGTTAGGATAGAAAAAGGATTTTAAAACTTATTTTCAAGTCTAATTGAGCTCACTTTTATAAAATCATGCTTTTATTATGAACGTGTATTCGCAGGTTCGATTCCCGTGGGCATAGCGGTCGCGCGGCAAAGGGTCGGCGATGCGGGCCTTCTTGCAGCCCTATCCCATAAGGACAACCATCGTATGCACGATATGGGTAAGTCATAGTAGTATTTACGCGATTCAATGCGAAACTTCAACGTTTTGTATGTGTACCAGCCACGTGTATAGGTCCAACTAGGTATTACGTATTACGGTACCAACTCGACCGTTGGCGATCGATCGGACGGACACAGACACCTCTCACTAGAGTATGCTCTCCTGGTACCTCTATATATCCACAGTGATGCGCTTTGGTAATGAAAATAATTATGTGCTTGCGTAATTATGTATTCTGTGGTAAAGGTCAACTAATGAACCTACTCGTACAAGCAAGGGAAAAGGAAACGTAAAACAAGTGGGTAAGAGCCATTTTAGAAAAAGAACAGATGTGTAATCAAAATTCGAAAAATCGACGACTGAAGTGTATTTTGCTGGCGATTTCAATATTCAATGGAACGATGAATAGTAATTTTGGTGTGTCCTTTCTGCTTCTATGTCCGTACAAAATGCGAATATTTGTCACACAAACCAGATTTGATGAATTAAAGTTGGTTCTGGGGCTCAATTCTAGACCAGTGACTTTTTTGTCACGGTAGGTAAGACACTGACAGTTCTTGTGATATATATCTACCGTGACAAAAAAGTCACTGGTCTAGAATTGAGCCCCTGGAGCCTAACTCACGGGCCGACCGAGATTTTCAATGTCCCCTAAATACACATTGGTTATGCACAACCCCGCACTTTTTCTACGTTTTCCGTATATCGTAGGTGAATTACTCAAGGAAAATATCCATACTCTCTTCGAAAACAAGCAATAAAATAAAATTGAAAAATGATCCGAGATGAGCCGAGAATTAGGCTCCTGGGTGTTTGGAAACCAAACCACCTAATTACCATTTTTGGACAGATAAAGTAAATAAATATTCAAATACTACTTACTACTAATTTGTATTCGTAAAAGTGTTCTTTATGTACATAATTCTGTACTTAATTATGTGTATTTATTTTGAACTTCGACCATGGACTGCCACCACAGATCACACACTACAGGTTGCTCCATTTTTATTTAAAAAAAAATTGTAATTAGAAGGCTAATTTATTATTTTAAAATGTAATTAAACTCCGATCATGCGAAAACAATTTCTGTTGTAAATTACCTCGCTAGATTGTTATCCACCCAATTAAAAAGTTATTACTATTACCGATTAGCTAAAAACTCTTTGTTTTATTTATTGCCTTTGCTAAATGGCAAAACCACTTATTTTCTACAATATTTTTTTGTTTGCTTGATATTGAGGACAATTTAAATAAATAAAATGAAGCATAAATATTATAATAGTTTTGTACACATCAAGAAATTGATGTAACATGATTTTGCTGAAACTTAAAAATAGTTAAAAAATACTCTTACAGGGAATATGCTTCAAGTTAAACTGCTTGTCATAATCTATAGGTACGGTTGGAACTTGTTGGTTTCGTAGTTTATGTCAAAAATTTGGTGATTTCAAAATATTTGGATAACAATGATTTGGAATTTGTTATCCAAATATTTTGACTTTGAAATACTAAATCAATTTCATGGAGAATTTGTATTTCGTTTCCATGGTGGTTTTTCTATGACCATTACTTTATCTTCTTTTATTTTAGTTGCTAAAGTTTACGCTGTGAATCTTCTAATCTGACTGACATGTCATGTGTATGTTATTAAACGTTTAATTAAATTTAAAAAGTTAGTTATAAAATGAGTAAAAAAGTTGTTGTAAATATTGTTTAAAATTATTTTATCATTGTTTGTTATAACTTACTAGTAGAAGATGGCAATGATTAGGCGTATTATTATACGTAATGCCATTATTCGAGAGCCGCTGTGCTTTTAAATGTGTTTCAAATTAGAACTATAAAAAACTAATAATCTAGGAACAAAATTAAATCTATTGTTTCTGTCTGAAACTGCATTCTATAATAATTACTATCTCGAGTAGTAATAAATAATCGTTATTTTAATTTTTATGAGCGGTTAGCTGCCATACGAGGTCCAATCCCTGAACCGTTTTATCTCAATAAAACATTCGTGAGAATTTCATTATAAATCGGGAGTTATTCAGCCTTTAGGCGCCGATGTTTGATTGAATATGAATTGGAATCGATCGTTTATATTTGGTTCAGTAGCAGCTTACACGCAAATGCTACTGTTCTGCCATTGTCCATCGCGTGTTCCCTATCTGCAGATTTATTTTTAAATCTCTCATTAGTGAGTTTTGGAAATGAAATTGTTACACATTAGTACAATATAAACCAAAACTGTAGTTATTTTTAAACATTTCTGTTTGTTTCTGTAATTTTTTTTTGTAAAACTAAACCACAAATAGATAAAGTTATTTTTTATTCATACTTTTCCCCTTCTGTTTTGCAAAATACTATTTTAATGAGTTTATTCAATAACAAAGCCGTTGTAAAAAACGTCATTATAGCTATTCAATTTATGTTATGAAAATGTTATGCTGATAGTTAAAGTTAAAAGTGCGGTTTTCCTCCACTTAGCCACGACATTATAATTTATATTAATGTGAAGTTTAACAGAAATGTAGTCAGTAGACTACTAAAAGTCTAAAACTTAATTAACTGCAACGCTGGTATGAACAAACGAAATGTTAATTAAACCAGAGTCAAAACGCACAGTCTTGAAAGATAAATGTGAACGCTTTCCCATGATTTAAGGGAACTATCTCGAAACAAAGTGTTTGGTTCGGCCCCTTCGGACAACTGCGTCGCGTTTATAGGCGTAGGCGAAAGTCGAAATCGATAAAATGAACATGGGGTGATAAAGAGCTTGGAAGATTTTTGCTAAATGTCTTCTGTAATATCGTGCTACTAATGGTAACTAGCCTTTAGATTGTAAATACTCTGGGCTACGTGATATTATCGTAACAGCCGCAAGCGTTGAAACTAATTAAAAGTTTGAGCATTGAACTTCGAATGTGGCTCCGAGCGACTCCAACAACTCGCAACATTTCTCAATACCGATAAGGATATTACAAAGTGTGAACTGTTCTCAGGGCTATAGTTAGTATACCAGTATGACTCTACGTATAACCGGTGAGCTGACCTTTGAAAGCGAGATTTACGGCAAAAGCGCGGCGTATCCGACAATTATATGCTAATCGCACTGGACCCGTTTCAAAACGTTCTCTACTACGGTATTATTACACTGTTATATGCATTATATTTTGAAGACCGATGAGAAACGAAGCATGAAAACAATCTTGAAATCTATTAAACCTGTAGACTACCAAATTCCTGATAAAAGTATGTTATTCAAACTTAATATTGCTTGACATGACCATTGATTTTATATTAGCTTTTAAAGAGAATCTGCCAAATGAATATGTTTAGGGAATCATTTTGTCTGAAATTTAGAGTATTTAATTATGTTTTGACATTTTGTTTATATAACCTTTGTTCGTACACCATACTATCGATTCTGTTTTTCGTAACTATACAAACGTTAGGCTTATAAGTTCGCCTGTGTACGATACATTTTATTTTGTATATCCATTTTTCTATGTGTGTAATGTAATTTGTGTGTAATGTCCTTTAGAATTTATGATGTCACGCACATGTTAGAAGTGGTTTTCGTTTTACCATCTGACTTATGACTTTGATGTTCACTTTGAGGGCCGTGACCTACATGTCTCAGATTACTGTGGACTAGCAAAACAAGTCACGGTTTCAACTTTCAATATCAGATTCGATTTGCTCACATACTCATTTTCTGCCTGATTTACTATTTTATATTGAACAGGTAATCCATTTGGTTTACTGAAACATTTGATTAGGCGTAAGTGGAACTCGAATATGGCAGCTAGAATTTCTTGAAACATTATATCCAATACTTTATGTCACTCTTGCGGTCAATACGAACCCAATACGTTAATTCTTTTTCTTGCTAGTTGAATAGCATCTTTGTTGTGTAGTTGTAAGATTCAAGAAACAAAGCTGTAATTTTCCGCCATGTCTCAGCCTTCCTCTGCCATTGTTGTCTGGAAAACTTATAAATTCTCATCCAGTTGATTAATCAAATTATCTGAAATGAGTCAAAACTCAATGGCATTGTGTTCTATTAAATTACAAGGGTCACTTTGAAAGATCTTACAGCTATGTGCCAGGTCCATCAAGAGAACAGGAAAACAAAATACGGCTTTGTTAATTTGTTATACGACTATACCGTTCGTCTGTAATTATAATCCATTTTATAAACTAAATCATCTTTTCATTCCATAGTATCGAATCTCCACGCCACACTGGAGCTTAATTACTAAAGGATAAATAAAAATAAAAACCTGTTAGCTTTGACCCACGGAAATTCTTCCAACAGCCTGATTGTTATTTATTATTTTATAACCCCTATATTGCTCTGTATAACCTGATTAACCCTATTAAAAATGAATTACATGCAGGTGGTTAGTTATCACTTGTTTCAGTGGTAATTGCAATTATATCAGTTTGTTATTCCGACGTCGGTTCCCGGTTATCGATCGCCGTTGGTATCGGGACGTGCGCCGAATGTTAGATTAATCAACTTGTGATTCAATGATAATCATGAAAATATCTTTATGATAATGATGAAAATGCGCACATTGTTAATTACCTTTTTGTTACTATACGGAAAAGTATTATCGATTATACTTGGCATGAAACCTACAAATTAAACATTAATCCTTGTAATAACTTACTTACCTACTCTTCATTTATTCGTATGTTTTAATTCAATAACACAAACCTTAAATACGCATTGAGAGTCGTATTCTGAAATTGATGACGTCATTTAAAATTCACCAGGTGATGCAGATACATCGTTCAATGATGAATTTCACGAATTCAATGAGCTGGAGTCATGCGACGTCACGGCTCAATCGATAAAGAGTAATAAGTGTAACAACGCCCTTAATTTTGGTTACCCTTATGCCTTAGGAATAAGGTTTAATTTAGCTCGTGTTTTTATCACCTGTCTGAATGTACAATTTAACCCGATGACGGTGGCCGGTGTTCAATGACTGTATTATTATGCAACTTATCACAATTTACAATTTAAATGAAGCTTGGAAATAATTTTGTGAAATAAAATGAAGTTAATACTCGTGCGCGTTTGAGTACCTCCTAATTGATAATTTGTCAAGTTCTTAAATTGGTAATAAGCTTTTCTTATGAAATTAGTATGTAATAATAATACTATCTTATGCTAAACATGTAAAAGTTGTTGAAGATTTTTGGATATTTTGATGTTTGTAGCACGCACACACTTCATATACTGGAGTAGTATTTAAAGTGTGTAGTAGTACTAGTAGCTTAGTATGTAGTAGAGTTATTTGGATAAAATACAGAATCCAAATAGTAGATATAATAAAAACAAAAAAGGGAAAAAAAGAAATAAAAAAAAGGCATCGGGCAACCATAAATAAGTATAAAAATAAGTTTCTATAAACGTAAGTTAAAGGGTGCAACCCAATTAAAACATTTTTTACACATTATACTTTCCATTATTTCATTTCCATTTACAAGATCGTAAAAAATATTTGCAAAATACTGAATACTGATAGCGGCTACGATAAGATATAGCTGTAGAAAGCGTAGCGGGCGGATCCGATCGCAAGAGTTATTTACACAACAAAAAACCAGCCAATTACATGCTAATCACAGGCAACGATGAAAACAGCCGCTCTGGCGTCATGTGAAACAAAAACGTTACCCATTCTGTACCGCTAGCCTGAGTTTTTACACGATCAGTAACCAAAGTCCCAGTGCATTTACATCCCAGTACATTTCTCCGTACAAAAGAGAGAGACGTAGGCGAAACGAAGTGTTCAAACTGGACCCGAAGTCGGAGTTATGCTACCACATTAAATGTGGTAGCATAATTTAGACGAAATTTTTGGTAGACGAAATTTTCGTCTACCAAATGTTGTTTTCGTTTCCCCTACGTGTCTCTCTTTTATGCATGGAAAAATGATGAGACAACCACTCTGCTACGTAACGTATTATTGCTGTCTCATCTTTTCTCCATACAAAAGACAGAGACACGTAGGCGAAACGAAAACAACATTTGGTAGACGATATGTGGTAGCATAACTCTGACTTCGGGTACAGTTTGAACAATTCGTTTCGCCTACGTCTCTCTCTTTTGTATGGAGAAATGATGAGACAACATCTCGTTTCGATCGTTTCTACGTAACGTTTCTTGTTGGTTCATCTTTTCTCCATATGAAAGAGAGAGACACGTAGACACGACTTGTTCAAACTGATCGAGTAAAATTCAGACTAAGGGCAGGGTCAGGCCGGAAAAAACTGTGCGTGCCGCGGTGTTATCAATTATTGACGTGATAACGTCTTATAAATCGATGGAGCCGGCTGCACGCACGAAAAAACATGACTCATGCGTCGTTACGTCGTCGTTTCGTCGTTCCATTTACCTGAGCCCGAGCCCGGGTCGGGTAATGGGTAAGGGTAAATGAGGGTAAGGCTAAATGAGGGTAAGGGTAAATGAGGGTAAGGGTAAGGGTTCGGTCGGGTTCCGGGTCCGGGTCCGAGAGTTCGAGTCCGAGTCCGAGTCCGAGTCCGCGAGTCCGCGAGTCCGCGAGTCCGCGAGTATTTTCTTATGACGTTATCACGTTCAACTATCGTCAGTAAACCGACTTTACAGACAACCGATTTTTTTTTATTCTCTGGCATTATTATAGTTTTTGAACACGCTGTATGTGAGTCGTTGATTACTCGGAGACTACTATCAAAATTTTCTGTTATACCATGTTTATCTTACTTTTAGGTTTATTTCTTTTTATTTAAATTTTATACTCGTACTGGCAACGAGTGATATTACCACAGATAACTGTGTGAAGTGACTTTATAATAATAAATAATATTATAGACAATTCACACAACACTAACTAGCCCCAAACTAAGCAGAGCTTGTTGGGAACCAGATAGCTAATACAATACTATACTTGAATACATTTTTTATTTTGTAAATCCATACTTATAATACAATATGACACCCAGACAGAGAACAAACATCTATGTTCACCACAAAAATATTTGTTCTCGGTGGAGATCGAACCCACTACCTACGGCGCAGAAGGCAGAGCTGAAAGGCCAGTCACATAGAGGCTGAGAGTTATTATTATTTTATGCAACTAGCTGATGGAAGCATATGGCCCACCCACCTGATGTTAAGCAGGAACCATCGCCTATAATAAATTATAGTTTAAAAAACTAAAAAAAAACGCTTTTATAACAAATTGAACTAAAAAGTTAAAAATAAAACTGTAATAATCAATTGAAAATTTATATTATTGTACAAAAAGCGTGGGGTGCTTTTTATAATAACTTCAAATATAATAAACTATTGATAAAATATTTACAACAATCAAAATCAAGCCCCCCACGCTTTTTGTACAATAATATAAATTTTCAATTGATTATTACAGTTTTATTTTTAACTTTTTAGTTCAATTTGTTATAAAAGCGTTTTTTTTTAGTTTTTTAAACTATAATTTATTTTTTACTTTTTAGTTTTTTAATTTTTTTTTTTCATATTTTTTTTTTCATATTATTGCATTGTCATTGACCTTTGACAGGTGTGCAAAGTTTGAATCAAATCTGATCGTTCAAAGTGTGTTTTTTTTATATTTTTTTTATTTCTTTTCATTTTTTTTTTATTTTTTTTTCATATTATTGCATTGTCATCGACCTTTGACAGGTGTGCAAAGTTTGAATCAAATCTGATCGTTCAAAGTAGGACAAAATCGAGCTCAAAGGGGTCGGTTACATACATACATACATACATACATACATACATACATACATACATACATACATACATACAGGTGAAGCTAATAAAAGCGTTATAAAAAAGTATTGCCTCGACGGTCACACACGTCAGGAACGTGCTCTATGATACAAGACCCTGCGTCCATCAACTTGAGGCATACAGATATTCAGCCTCACGTGCCAGTAATTTCACCGGCACCCACACCCTTCAAACCGAAACACAGCAATGCTGCTTCACGGCAGAAATAGGCATGGTGGTAGTACTTCCCCGGACGAGCCCTTCACAAAGAGCTCTACTACTACTAATTACGGTTATATTGCTCAATACATAATTGTAGGACACGCTGTATATCTCTGACTGCAATCTAATTTGCTAGATAATTTATCATATCTGTTTGAAATAGTCTGATTTATCTGATCATGCGCATCTAATCTATGGTAGTAGCTCTGCCTTCTGAGCCGTAGGTCGTGGGTTCGTTCCCCACCGAGAACAAATATTTGTGTGGTGAACGCGGTGTTTGTTCTCTGTCTGGGTGTTATATCTATTGTATTCTATGTATGTATTTACAAACAAAGTATTTATGTAAGTATTATATCAGCTATCTGTTTCTATAGTACAAGCTCTGCTTAGTTTGGGGCTAGATAGTGTTGTGTAGATTGTCTAACATATTTATTTATTTATTTATAGTCATCTTGGCCAGTGTGGAAATAGAACACGCGACTGATAAGTTTATCCTCATATTCATAAATACAGACATACAAATAAACATATCTAAAACTAGCCTTGTCACTGTTTGACATTATCAATGTAGATAAATGCAATAGTTTAAAAAGCCGGCCAAGTACGAGTCGGCGCACGAAGGGTTCCGTACCATAAAAAAAAACTATTTTTATCTATAAAAACAGCAAAAAAACACGTTTGTTGATCCCTGAAATATTTGTTTTATTTATTTTCTAAGTGAATATATGTATAACTAAGTATTCTTTGAATATTTCAAGCGTCTACCTGTGGCCGTTATCAATATCGAGCAAAACAAACACGTTTATTTTATGGAAGCCCCCTTATATGTTTTATTTTTTCTGTTCTTTAGAATTTTAGTTGTTGTATCGGCTACAGAAATACATCATCTATTAAAATTTCAACTCTATATGACGGTTCATGAGATACAGCCTGGTGACAGACGGACATACATACAGTAGGGACAGTGGAATCTTAGTACATAATAGGGGCCTGTTTTACCCTTTGGGTACGGAACCCTAAAAATTAGCCTTGTCACTATTTGACATTATCAAGGTAAATTGCAAGAGTTTAATGTTTATCTCTTGACAGATTTTTAATGGTGTATGCATAATATAAATATTATTTATATGGTATTCATAATGATGTATATTAATATGGTTTCGTTTGAGACGAACTGTATTGAAAATCATAATAACCTACTTATCAAACAATTTTTAGAATTTTTTTGTTAGTTGTAATTTACTTCGCTAAATTCTACTTTTTCAAGTTGTTAGCTAATAACAGCGTATTAGTTCGCAAAGAAAATATTATGTATTTTACAGCTACGTTTGAATTTCAGTAATGATACTGAATCTGAAAAATGATTCAGCTAAGATGAGTCACACGCATCTATCTACCAGGGCGTGATGAGCCGAACGTAGGCTATAATAAAAGCAGTAGTAAAGTGCAGCGTATTTCTAATCATGTCTCTAATCCCCCCGCGCGCCGCCCCGCCCCCGTCACAAACATTTGGCGCTGTACCCATATCCTGTGTTGTCAAGAATAGGGTTGGCAGCCGTGCATTCCAAATATTTTTGACGTGACAACGTCTTATAATTCGATGGAGCCGGCTGCACAAAAACATCACTCATGCGGCGTTACCTCGCTCTGAGGCATTCCATTTAAGGCTTGAAGTGCAAGCGAGAGCGCGGAACGATCGACAAAGAGTCACGCACGACCTCCGCGTTCGGCAGCGTTCGACATCTGTCGCTCTCCTACTTGAGTGAGCGATGCGTCCGCGTGGACAGCTGTATGACGTTGTCACGTTCAACTATCGTCAGTAAACCGACTTTACAGACACCCAATTTTTTTAAATAATATTAAATTTGAATTCCTTGCCTTCATTCATAATGCCTGAAACAGTTTAGCGGCTGGCTAAAACTCTCTTTTCACTGCCACATACATGTCAAAAATTTAGAGTTAAAGGACCATTATAAATACGAGCATAAACGCAGCATAAAGTTATCACAATCTTTGAATAAATTGAAAGCCAATGCCTTTTATTTGTGGCAAACTTTTGAAGGCGTTTTTACTTTTCTATTGTTCTCTATAACGCTATCAGTAATCAACTTCGGGCGTTATATTTTTTACAGAATTTACGCCTATCTCAAAATGATTGACAACCCTAAAAGACGCCACGCCACAGAATAAATAATAGCAATGCCACGCATAACGAAAACCGTCAAGATAGATCCCCTCGCAAGGGTCGCATGCCGGCTAGATAACTGCTGTCCGCCTCTGCGCCCCTGGTACATTCCGTGACGTTTCTATCGACTGGCGCTGCTGTCTACGGACGTAGAACAAAAAAAGATTGCTTAGTCTGCGATAGATGGGGCGACTTCCAGTTGGTGCTGTTTACAAAGTAACAGTGTTTTGGCGCAAGACCAATTACAACCATTAAAGTATATTAGAAATATGTTTAAAATACTTGAGAAACCGACTTCATGGTCAAAGTGCCAAACTATTTAACCAATTTTTATGAAATTTTTTATGGGACCAATCTCGAAGTTACAATTTAATGACGAAGTTATGCTCTATCAAATATTCAAAGAACTAATTGAGAACCTCCTTCTTTTTTATTTGAAGTCGGTAAAAAAATACTATATGGTATGTACTGCACAAGGCTTTTTTACATTCTTTCCAGTGGTTTCAATCCTGTAACTATGTAGAATTAAAAAAAACGATTTTTATGCTATGTTATTGGCGCATACCTCTTTTTGAAAAAGCAACCAATCATAAGCTTTCGTTATTTGAAAATTATTTGGAGCCAATAAAGAATCTCTGATTTACACTGTTCCACAGAAGTTCTGTAAATCAGTACACAGGGTATTTTTTATACGCTCTTGCTAGCCAATAAACTATTACTTAGTATTATTTTTTTTCGTAGGAAGTTCAATATATCTCACTTCAAACAAGTTATCAACACCCCACGTTACAAAAAGCAATATATTTTCAAATTTGCTAAAGCGAAAGCCGAAACTTTGTAGTTTCCAAAATTCACGCTGCCATAAAGTTTTCAATTCGGTAAATGCATGCCTACAATTTCGTACGAAATAACCCCTCATATTACTTTAGAACTATTTTGTACTTTATTTCTGAGCATTTTAAGTGTTTTTTAGCCTGGCAGTGATTTTGTAAGGGTGAAAGCGGGACAGTTCCCCCTCTGATATTTGGACAAAAATGTTTACTTTGTTATTACGAGTGCATGTTGACGTTTATTTACATTAATAATTATAATTCTGATAAAGTACATGCGGTTGTTTAACAATAAACAATCAAGTGGAATCCCATGTTGGATTTTAGGGAAAAACAACAAAGGAATATGTTTTAATTCATATTACCCACGACTTAAAACTTTATCAAATGTAGCCTATCCAGGGTAGGGCCAAGGTTGTTCTTATTGGGATCAAATAGAAACATGTGAACTTCTCAGGCTGATGATGATGAAATTCGAGACGTCTTTGAACAATACGTAAACCATAAACCCTATAGATACCTCTAACTCATTTTGAAGCTGCTATTAAAAGAGCTGATGAATGAATGGTCCTTTTTTTGCATGAAGGATAGATATACCTAGAACTGTATGTGGTATATAATAATGTATGTACTGTACCCATACCACTTTAGCAACCGCATTTCTTACCTACCTACCTGAACTTACTCATGAAATCTTTCTGACAACAAAACAAGAATGGTGCCGTTAAAACCACAACAATGACTACGAAAAAAAAATGTTTTGATTTGCAAATACAAAATACAGTATCAGACTATACAGTTCAGCACCAAAACTTTATAAAACTTCAGATTAGCTTGGTCATAGTTCCGCTCTTGTACCTCCTCAGTAGTCCTGCTGGCCTGGTACAAGCTTCGTCTCGGCATCGACCTGCGCCACAAAAATGGACTTCCATGAAATTTTCGCCTTTACGTTTATTTAACTTTATTTCTGAACAGCTAAAGTTAATTTTCCAGTGACTTTGTGAAATACCTTTGGTTTATCAAATTAAATGATCTTGCAGCATCCCAGCCGCCTCGATCTCGTATGGAAGTTGTGTAATTCAAAAACATGATTTTGTTTTGAACTCGTCCATTTGTTTGAATGGACATGGGTCCAAGAACGGTGAAAGGAGACCTTCGAATTTCAGGTTTGCTATTTTAGAAGCGCCCAATTTAAAATCAGAGGTGCTCATTGTTATCGCTTTTAATTTTAGATGCCTCTAAATTACGAATTGAAGGCTAATAAAAATTGTATTAGCATTTTAATTTCCGGACTATATTATTCTGAAGCTAGGTAGTTGATATTTTAGCGCGGTGTTACTTCAGTGGTTATCTCTAGTGTCGTGCAAAGCAACGGCGATCTATTTCCGATACGCTTGACTACTCCACGCGCATCGCCCGTTGCGCTTGCGTTGCGCTAGCCACGCGGACGGTAGCCTGTGTCTATTCCTATGGGGACTTTTATAGCTGACCTAGATTTTCTAATTAAATAGGAAAACTCAGGTAGGTCTAGTTTTTTTTTCCGCAAAAAACAACCTGATTTTGAAAAATAGTTCAAATTAATAATTTTAATGAAATAATGTCAATCATCATAATTAATTCTGTGAAAATTTTCACGTATGCGCTGGCAGCTTTCCGTGTAAAACAGAAAAATAGCTTTTAGTCGGAAAAGCCTAGCTGCTGCATCCGGGTCACTAGCGTCGGATAAACCCTTTTCTTCAGCGCGCGTGATACTAGGCGAGCAGCAGCTGCGAAGAGGTGTTTGGAGCGCGCCGCGTTTGTTATTAGCTGTGCGAACGAGGGAGACCTACCGACGCTTGGAATGCGAGAGAGGGAAAGAGACGCATTGTACGTTGAAGGTCACCCGATAGTGGTGTAGAGTAGTGCGTGACAGAGGTAAATAATCATTTACAGCACATCTAAAATCGTAATTTAAATTTTATCTATATATATAAATCTTTCCTGTCACAATTTGGAACGCGATAAACTCCGAAACTACTGAACGGATTTCGATAAAATTTTGCAACTGCCTATAATATGGTCGGACTTAAAAGATAGGATAGTTTATATTCAATATTTAGGTGTTATTAATTTATAAGGGGCAAAAGTTTCGAAATCTATGTCTATATCTTTCTATCACGTAGGGACTTATATATGTCTATCCCTTTCTATCGCTTAGGGATTTTTCCGAAAATTCTCGACTTTGACGAGGATAGAACGCTCTAGAATGTCTGAGGTTCTGGAATGATCAAATTTAATTCGAAGACTGAAATTATTCGGTTAGCATCCGGAATGCATCCAAACGTTAGTAATCCAGAATTATCTAGAATACTCAAATATACCCATGCAAACGGTTCTGAATTCTAGATTTGGACAAAAAGTTCTAGAAAATAGTGCTCCTAAACGTTATAGAATGTTCTTTCATCATCATCATCAATTGATAGCAGTCCACTGCTGGACGTAGGTTCACCTTGAGTAACATAGGCTATATTTATGTGTTTAAAAAATAAATGTCCACCCGTGCGAAGCCGGGACAGGCAGCTAGTCATTACATAAAGTTTGCTGATGACTCTGTGGTAAGAGATGGCATTCTTTTCAAACACTGTTTATCTTCTGATTTTTTTTTATTATTATGAAATTCCATAATATTAGAACTATTTTAATTCATGCTTATTTTAATGAAATCACGGACTTAAAATAAAATAAAACACTCAAACTTAATGTTTTTTAATACATATAAACAAAGATTAACTGTATTCGTAAATTACATAAAGTGTTACCATTTTTGATGATTCTAGAACTAACAAGTATTCCACCATAATCAAATATACTAAATGTACCTATACTGTATTAGTATTAAACTAACTTAAGGTTACACTAATCACAAAGATGTATCCATAAATTTGCTGGCGTTACTGTTTTGTGCCTACTCTACGCAGCAACAAGCGGTTAGAGCGCCAGACAGTGACGTCGCGCTACGTTGAAGCGAGACAGCGTTACCAGCACGTGCTTCCTTTCATAATCTTCTTTTTGGCTCCTCGCGTCGCTGCTGCTCCAATATTACATCTCATTGTGGGAATTTGTTTCGTGAGAAAATAGCGGTTTTGTTTTACGCTTTTCGTTTCTTTTTGGAATGGTTGTTGATAAGACGCGTTGAAGCAGTCGAGATCAAATTCAAATAGGATTTTTTTTTTTTGCTTTGATTTACATTATTCCTAACAAGTTCCCAACGTTCAAAAAAACATCTCGACAACAACTTTAAACAGTTTAGTAAACTTAATAGGAATCGGCTATAAAATTAAAATGTCAAGTTCCTAGTTTCAGCAGCAGAATTTAATCAATCAAGGAACTAAGCTAAACATGAGCTAACATGTCGAGAAAAACATAAAAATCGACTTGGATTGCTTGACGACTTGACATGAGATGAAATAAGGTTTCAAGAGATAAATCATGAAAAGACCTACAGATAAACCGCTGGTCCTATATTTAATGAATTGGCTAAAACTGTGCACATTGCCATGTCAGGATTCCCAAAGATTAATTGATGGTGGTTGATTAAAGGTTGGTTAACACCCAAATTGTTCATTAATGCTTTAGGTAAAGATGTTTAAGATGTCTGTCTAATAGATAGCGGTAATAGGTAAATAGATACCATCATAGGTACGGTCATATCCTTGCTGAGTGTTACATAGCCAGACCAGACTTGTATCAGAACGAAGACAAACCATGAACAACTGACGAATGTTTAAACTCCCAGCTGTTTACAACTGGTTAGACCGGTCTTAGGCCAGTTCATTTGCATTGTATTATTCGGTGCCTTTGTCGATGACCTGCTTGGCCTACCAATTCCTAGTTTCGTCCTAAAGCTAAACATCTCTCTGGCGCGTTGGGAGACCGGACGGCTGAAACGCGGGGGTTGCGAGTTCAAAATCTGTGGCCGTTGAAAATATTTTTGTGTTGTTGTTTTAAGAAAAGATGAATGTGAAAGATGAAATTGGGCAAGAAAGGAGAGACTTCTGAGATGATGAATGATAGGGGAAAGTTGAAAGAAAAAACCAACCAACATGAAGAGGGATAAAGGGCAAAAAGATGTAGAAGATCAACAGAATGTAGGGTTGAATGCTCTGATATTCTCGAAAAAGGGAATCCCAGGCCAAGGTTAAAAGTCCTGACCCGCAGTGAGTCAGAGACACTCACCTTGACCTTGAAAGTTTATTCAGTAGACAGAACTCAATACAAACTACTGTACTGACAGGAAGACACTACTACAATACGTTCCTTAGGATATTTTCTTTCAGATTTGAAAGAAAAGGGCGTAGTTGTGCACTATTACGCACTTTTGTAACCTCAGTAATCGCTACCAAAACACCACCAATGTGTTGACGTAGCCTTAGCTCACCAATTCCTACGAGAGCACACGGTAAACAAACAATTTTAAGGAAACTAGTTTCATTGGATTGGCTTTTGACCGTTGATTTTTGATCACGCAATAGATACTTTAGCAATCTAACTACTCATCATCATTTCCTTGTCCATTTCCTTTGAAACGAGTAGTGTGGGATGCAGACAAGTTCCTTCTTTACTTCTTTCTATCAGTCATTATCTCTACCTGCTTCTTTTCCTTTCTTATTCATGTCTTCTTTCACACAGTCCTTCCAACTGTTCTTTAGCCAACCTTTCATCATCACAGCCAACATTTCATATATATTCTTCGGTTATGACTTTGTTCTTGCAAACTTCCTTCGAATACTTACTGGAAATTGCTTGTCTTTAACTTCAGTTTTATCAAATGATGGTTCAATTATAGTAGCGATTTTGTTGTTTGTTTGTTGTTAAATATTGTTATCTTTGCCTTTACTTCCGACTGCTTTAACTTCTTGTAAATAAAACCTCGGAATCTACTGCGTTTCTAATTCTTTTACTTTTTCTTTTACTGTAAGTTCATTTTACAACATGGCTGCAACCTTCTTTTCTTTTCTATACGTGCATTATTAGACTTCTTAGTCTTAGCATGTATAAAAGTAGGTCCTTCATGATTTTTTTCTTACACTCGTTTAGGAGCAGGAGAGCATAAAATGGTGTCAGTCCACTAAAGTAGCTAAGAACTCTTAAAATGTTAATTAGTTTGGTTAATGTGTTGGTTTCGTAACGCACGTGTTGACGATTGCATCAGCGTCATCTTTGTGTTGTGATCCAGGCGCGGACTCGCAGGCGGCCATGACGGTGGGCGTGGCCAACATGCTGTGCGATGATCGCTCCGCCCCCATGGCGTGGCCGACCGCGCCCCAGGTCCCCCCTCCCGCGACCCTCTGGCCCTACCCGAGCGGTAAGTCACCTCCTACTTTATTCTGCGCTCCTGGTAACTACGCGCCAACTGCATTGCGAGACCGCGCGCGACGTTTCACGCGGCCTACATTCTTTGGAAGCACATCTATCTCTTTTTATTGCTCTATTTAGAGAGGGATAGAATAAATTTGTGCCAAATTCTTTAGTAATTCTGTTGGTATGACGCCTTTACTTTCATGGTGCTTTGGTAGCAGCATTGCAACTGAGGTCCGTTCAGTTGAGCGGTTGTGTGACCGGTCGGGGTAATGCGACCGAGTTGAGGTTACCGCTGGTTTTACGAAAGAAGTTACTAAGAAGTTACGATTTAATTCGGTTGGATTGATGATATTAAGCGGTTGCGTGAAGTAACTTTAGTTCTTGTTTAAAATAAATCAGAGGGTTTATTTCGAGGGTTTCGTGGAAATTCTTAAAAACATTTCCAAACTTTGGACTCGAGATTTTTTTTAAATAATTTCTGGCTGTATATTTAGCAGCTTCTTGTTTCTTAGCTTAGTTACTGTAACCACGGTAACAGTGAAGAAATATAAAATTCTAAATTTGAAAGCGATCCTTTTTTTACACTTCAAAACATATCCATAGTAAGAAAACGTTAAAAAGTTACAGAACTTGCATATTTAGAGGTATTTAGAATCCTTCTAAAGAAAGGGTACAAAATTAATTAAATTATTGACATCGTCCAAAATCCTTAATCCACGCCTGCTTTAATGAGTCTTTTTATTCCCGAGTAACCTGATCCCGTTTATTATGTTCGGCGTCTCTAACTCATAAGGCTCTTTTTTCTCTTTTGCCTTCAGTGTTAAATTTCATATTACTTTAGTTCTTTCTTATGGAATTAGGAATTGTAAAGTCATCTTGTCCATTTATAAAAAAATATTTAATTTCGGATTAAGATCTGGGTTACTTAGGTGGGTTTATTACCAGCTTATTTTTATAAGGTTAGAATTTAAAGTTAATTGGCCTTTCCTGTTTATAAAAATCTTGCCAAAAGAGAAACAATATTGACGTCTCGAACCAATTGCAAAACAATGATGTGATTAGATTCAGATTCATTTATTTTATTCCAGTAAGATAATGGTACACCTGGAAAAGTCAAAATTAGGAGTGTAATTAGGTATTCTGTTTGTATAAAAGGGCTATTTAAAAAAAAAGTTCGTAGGCTTATTATAAGAGATCTGGTGTTCATCTAAAACTAATGCATTTGTTTGAAAGTCCCATATCAGTTAAGTTTATTAATTGGCAAACATCAGGAGACTCTCAATTCAGATTTTTCATATTTTTTTATGAATGATGATTTTGATAAGTTCAATCCTATGAGCAGTTTAAACATTACAGCTAAAAACGACCATCTTTAAAAAAAAGGACTGTAGAAAAATATTATTTTAATTGAGGAGCAGCAATAGGCTGGCATGTCATGGGGTGGGATGAAAGTCATGTGACTAGGAGAGTGATGAGTATGGATGTGGATGGATATGTGAGCAGAGGTAGACCAAAGAAAACATGGTTGAACTGCGTGAAAGATGACAGAAAAGAGAGAAGTGAATGCAGAGATGACGGCATGACAGAGGAGAATGGAGGAGGAAGACATGTTGTGCCGACCCCACATAAAGTGGGATAAGGACAGGAAGAAGAAGGTGAAGAGATGATAGATGCTAATTTTCAAGTTTTTTCTGAATTAGAGTCTTATCTAATTAGTTTTTTTCATAAGACTGTATCAAGCATTTTTCTGTAGCTATTATTGTATACCTATAGGTATATGGTTTAAGGTTTATCGTGACTAATAGTTACTAGTAGGTAAGGTAAGAGGTAGGTTGATAGGTTGGTATTGAACACGGAAGGCTGAACACGCTAACGCTAATAAAATAGGACGAAGTTTAAAAAGAGTTTGGAATTTGTTGAAAGTTTTAAACGTTAAATTCATAAATAAGATACAGCATAAAGGCAAAGTTCATCATTCATGTCGTGCCACAGTGGTGAAAGGATTTTAAGTGCGCCTCAGAGGCTACTATCGTGCACTATAGTTGGTGCGTTACTACTAAGGCAAAGTTGATGGTAACTAGTAGGTCGGTAAGGTAGGCATAGCATCATTTTCACGTTCCAAGAAATTGACAGCAAACATTCTTATCTCCTTTCCAAGAAAAATCGCACCACCAGTACCCAAAGTCCCAGTGCATTTATAAAATTTCGTTACCAAATGTTGTTTTCGTTTCGCCTATGTCTCTTTCTTTTGCATGGAAAAATTATGAGACAACAACTCGATCTAACTACGTAACGTATTTTTGCTGTCTCATCTTTGCTCCATACAAAAGACAGAGACACGTAGGCGAAACGAAAACAACATTTGGTAACGAAATGTGGTAAGCAAAACTCGGACTTCGGGTACAGGTATGAAAGGAAGGTGGTCCCTAACTAACCTTAGATAGAAGTTGCTAAATTAACTGAAAGTAAGTAGTAAAAAAGTGTCAACAAGCTTACCTCACGGTACCTGTAGGAATGCAAATTGAAGTTTTGGTCCCGATCTTGTCTGCAAGTATTTAGTTGTAGTGATGAAATCAAAGGCTAACAGTGAAATCATGCAGTCAGTTAATTAATTAACATAAATCTCGGCATCCGACTAATAAACCCAAACGAACGTTGAAATGGAAATAACTCAAAAACACCGGAACCATCGTTCACTCGCATCCAGCCACTAAATCGTTCCAAACTCGTTGAACGGAACTGTCACTTCCACACCATAAATTATCCACCATCAAATAAAAAAACAAAAAAAACTTATCGATAATATTGCATGCGTACAACCCTAATTTAGCTCGCTCCGCCCCCTCGCCCCGCCCACATCGCGTCTCAGCCAATCAGACGGCGGCGCCTCTTCAAAGGAGGTCTCATCTTCGCCGCCTCGGCTTAGTGTTGGGAATTACTTTTTTGTTGCATTTTTCTTGTAATAACAAGTTGGAGTGAATGGTGATTTTAGTTGGGTTCCGTTTGTTTGGCGTTTGACACTTCACGCGATTTTTGAACGAGAAAAAATATGCAGCGACTAAATATAGTAGGTTACCTCCATGATTGATTAGTATGAGTTGCGCTTGCGACTTCGCCTTCTTGTTTTTCTTCGCGAACATAAATGACAGAGCATCAGATAAAATGCGAAATGCGGCAACGTCATTACGGGACTGTTTTTGGTGAAAACAGGCAATGTTAAAGGCCATGTAGGTACCTACCAAATCTGCCTTTGATGAAAACTAATGTTGTAGCTTCCCTTAGCCACGTAATATTCTTTATTTTGTGAAAGGATCTTACTAAAAAATGGTTTATCTAATAGGAACTAAGCCGTACTTAGTTTGTTACCTGTTCTTCTAGCCTTGGTCGTGTGGAACTGGCACCATAAAGGTGCCTATTTATTACCATACTTTTTATCATAGTATGATCATTTTACAAAACAAAAAAACATACCAAATCTACCTTCTCCTAGCCCCATAAGTATTACTTCTATGAAAATAAATTACAATATTTTTAATAAAAAAATAAACTCATTCAGAATCTGTAACCCACCAACCACCACACATACCTATAATTTAACTACCTACTAATAAAATAAAATAAAATAAAACTAGAACAGAACTCTGGATAAAGCAGTGCGTTGATGTTATATGTAGGTGTTATAGGTACGTCAAGAGTGTATAATATCGAATCCCAAACAATTAGTTGCTCGTGATTTTAGAGAGGGGAGAGTCTCTCCTCTCCCTCTCTATATATAAAGCTGGGAATAAAATCCCGAGTTCTGTTTAGGGATTCGAACTCGCCACCTCGTTAACATTCAATAGAAGTCATCAATCGGTTGATGTTTTTCAGTTTAAATTAAAGCTATGCTAATGATTGTCCGTCTCTTTCTCTCTTATTGAGTAACGCTATGTTGGTCTCTTTCGAGCATTGGGAATAATGCATTAGTCCTTTGGGAGTCTTATGGGGTTTTATAAGGTTGTTTTTTTGTTGCAACAGGTAACAATGGAACTTGATATGGGTTGCTTAAGCTTAATAAAATACAGGCTACAAATTTTATTGAATTCACATAGAAGAAACTTAAAGACTTTCTAAATAATAAAAAGTTTTGTCTGTAATAATAACTTAACATCAGTAGGCCTACCATGAGCTCTGTCTGGCTCTGTCTCTGGTTCTGGTTTTGAGTCTGTGTGAGTGCTCACCAGTGCATTATACTGTGTGTGTGACGTTTTGACGTAGGATTTATTTAGTCAACACTCACACAGACTCAAAACCAGAACCAGAGACAGAGCCAAACAGAGCTCATGGTAGGCCTACAGGTGGGCCATAACTTTGTTCCATCAGATAATTGTACTTATATAAATAAAAATAAAATAGGCACAGAAAAAAAAATACAAACACAAATAATAGAGTATACTTATAGGTACCTACCTATCCTAGCAACAAAACAAATTAACATTTGTCAAATATCGCTGTCAAATCTCAAATCTGACAGCGATATTTGACAGCGTTTCACTGATCGCTACCGCCAGCGAACTAGGTGTGCGCAGGCCTTTAGCCACGGCCCGTGACACATGCTATGCCTTAAAGCTACCGGTAATTCAGAATTTTCAGAATCATCTATAATAGATGCAAAAGGCATTGATGATGATGTATGGTAATTATTTAGTAAGCTTGTAGTAGATGTAATCGATTTACGAGAATCGATGTTCCGGTGAACGGTAGCAGCGATTTTAATGCAATTTGCATCTACAAGCAGGCCTTAAACTGACGTTATAAAATGGTACAACACTGGTGGTTTAATGGTAGAAACTCCGACTTCCGATCCTACGGTCTCAAGTTCGAATCCACTCCTGTAACCTATGGATATTTCTGTTCGAAAAATGTATGTACACAATGCTAGTGCTCTCAAACGGTGAAGGAAAACATCGTGAAGAAACTCGTGGCTTATTCAGTTCCGCACGTATTGACCTGTCTTTCCTGTGGATTAGGCACACTAAGCTGTCAGGATGGTATAGGTGCTGGGCAAGCCTATTCCATCTAAAATCCTGTCCCAGGCACTATAGCGTCCCGTAAGTAGGGGTAGTAATAGATGCAAAGGCCTTGTACTTATAAAGTGGTACTTTACTACCAAACGAGTATCAAAAAGACTACTGACTACTGATGATGATGATGACTCGATGTATGGTAGTAGATAGGTACACTTGGCAATACAAATCTATGTGCATTCAGAGACTACTGAACTCACTAATCAATTATCTGTGATACGTGTAGTAAGGTACAGTAAGCTTGACAACCAATAAAATCCTAATATTTTTAACCACTTCATAATTTAGATAAAAAGGTTAAATGGGAGAATTTACCGTCATGACTTATTATTGTGGTTTTAGGCATTGTTAATCTTTTATTTATTTATATTGTGGGCGTTCGTTTGATTTTATCTAGTCTATTATATTATGTATTGCATAAATACAGCAATATTTTTTATGCAAAATCTAATTTTCCAAAATGTCCAAAATATTAAAACATTCATTGACTGATTATTTCGAACCAAGTGTGGTGAAAGGATCAAAGTGAGCCTCAAAGAGACAGAGCTGGGCGCCGACCTCTTCATACATACTTTCATTTTCTCCATCTATGATTACTATTTTAGAGTTGGTTTTCGCTTGCACCAGTGCCTTGATCATGAATACATTTTGACATAATTTGTGACGTTAACTTATCTGTGTATTCTGTCAATGCTAGTGCTCACTCTCAAACGGTGAAGGAAAATATCGTGAGGAAACCCGTGGCTTAGTCAGCTCCGCACGTATTGACCATGTCTTTCCTGTGGATTAGGCCGACTAAGCTGCCAGGATGGTATAGGTGCTGGGCAAGCCTATTCCATCTAAAATCCTGTCCCAGGCACTATAGCGTCCCGTAAGTAGGGGCCTGAGTAATCACCAGTTGCTCCTGACGCTATATAAATCATCTACAATAGACGCAAAGGCCTGTTTACTTTTTATTCTGTCTATTCAGTTTCAAAAGGTAGTATGTGATCGTGATACGTTGAACAAATCAAGTTAAAAATCGACGAACATTTTCATTCCGCCACTAGACTTTGCTGACCGTACATATTCCTAGCTACTCGGTATTCAATGTGTGTGTTTCCGGAGTCGCGCAGGCATGTTAATATTTCGATGGGAATTAAATTGTCGTGTGTGGTGTTAGCTTGTAATGAGAATAACGGACATAGAGATGGGGTATTACTATTATCATTCTTACCAGCTGGGAGAAGTGCACTGCTGAGAGGAACCCCTTATATTTCAGGAAGAACGATTTTTGGCGTTGGTTCAATCATCGATTTCGGGATGGGAGAGAGACTGCGAAATTGTTCGCAAATCTTTCTAGATGTTGCACAATTATCCCTTAGAATAGAATATAATTTCTTTATTTGCTTAAAGTAGGTGTAACAGGGTGTTGCAATTTCTTAAAAATGTTCTATATTTCGCTATATTTAGCTAATAGCATCCAAAAATATAATCAATATACTATCAAAATTACAATTAAACTGAAACGTTGATCACTAACCTGCTAATAGCTTAAAGGTCTTCTTCATCTCCAAGCAGTCGTGTAGAAGACTTTAGCTTGGCGGTTCTCTACGTTTTCGCTTATTTCATTTAGCGTTGTAAAATTGTGATAGCGTAGTTGAACGCTAATATTGTCAATAAGACCCTCACTTGAAGCAGTCTGCTTTTCTGTTCCAGGCCAGCTGCCGGTCTCCATGGAGAGCATGGTGATGGGCGGCGTGGGAGTCAACAGCCTCGGCTCCATGGGCGGCGGCGTGTCTTCCATGGGCGGGTTCCAGCTCGTCCGAGAGCCAACGTCTGGGACCCTCATTCTCCTCCCAGCACCGCCTGACCTCCCCCACACGGTGGTTTGGGGAGGGATGCCGTACTCATCAGCGCCGCTACTGCTTCCACCGCAACCACATCCGTCTCACCACCTCCAGCTGTTACCAGGAGACCTGCTAGCGTCTACCGCAACCCTCCAACACACTCATACTCATTCCACCAGGCTGGTGACCTTAGCACCAGCCCCGGGCCCTCAGCCCCATCAGGCACATAAAGTAGACCCACGAAAGCCCATCATCCAACCCATGATAACTCCACATCTAATTAAAATTGAACCAGAACCTCCTCAAGAGAAACCTCAACCAACATTCGTACCTGAACCGGTTCCACAGCCAATGATGACTCATCTGTACTACCAGCCAGAGTTCAACGAGCAGCCGTGTAGGAGCCAGGCGACCTCGCCAGTAGCCCCCCCGACCCCACCTCCTGAAGCCCCAGAAGTACCAGCGCACAGAGATGCCTCCAACCAGACGGACCACGTTGAAGATGAGGAGGAAACACCCAACAACGCGGATGATGATGAAAGAGAGGTAGCGTGTGTAGGTGTCGCCCATTTCCCTGATGACTCTGTGCAAAACGGGCTGCCGTCGTTAGAGTCTGAGGAGTCTTCGGATCTTCTGGCTTCAGCGGCTGTCTCCGGAGCAGTAGAGAAGGCTATTGACGCAATAGACGAATCTATCCAGAACTCTAATTCGAGCAGTGGCAGTGGTGATCTGGTCATAAATACGTGCCAAGCCGGCCCCATGGCCTCTGTACCTATGCAGCCTGCGAGGCCTATAGTAGACTTGAGTGGTTTGGAACTATTATCTAACAGTATTGAGCAATTCGAGCGTACCACCCCTAGCACATCCATGCCTACATTAGAGTCCTCTCCTTTAACAATAGACACAAGACCAACAAAACTCAGCATCCACATTAAAACCTCACCAAAATCTCCGCCTAGAACCGAGGCAGAGCCTTTAAGAAGGTTCGAATTCCCGGATCCCAGTGCCAGTGAAAGGGCCAAGCCCTCTCTAGATGGTTTGGGGCTACTTTGTGCGCTAGCAGAACAAAGATTTAGGGAAGAGGTCGTAGACAGTCCATCAACATCACGTCCATTCATAAAGAGCGAGCTGTTGAGCCCCACTGATGACAGGGAAAGGTTCTCAGAGTCCTTTATGAAAAAAGAAAGACATAGGCACAAAGACAGTGACTCTTCCAATGAAAGACGAGGAAAGAGAAGTCAAGATCGAGAAGAGAGATTGAGACACAAATTGGAGAAAGTTCGGCGTCATAAAAGAGAGAGGGAACGAGATGCAGCTAGAGGCGGGGAATTAGAAGCGAGCTTAAGACGAGTAACGGCCTGCTCGTGTGGTGGCGTGCCTTGCCCTCACACTCAAGCTGTACCGTCAGCAGAAGCCCTCGTCAATGCAATGGAGAAAGATATGCGAGAAAGGCTTCAAGATTTGGAAAGACAGTTCGATGAGAAAAAAGCTCAAATAAACGCGCTAACACCAGTGACTATTCAGCCGCCTCTTTCGAGTTCATCCGCGCCATCAACGCCAGCTTTATCACCCGACTCCGATAGAGGGTCATCCAAAAAACGGAAAGTTGGTAGACCGAGAAAGGTGTCCAATCTAGACTCTACCGAGACGATAGTGGCCAAGAAACCAAAATCGAAGAGTAGTCTCGTGGGCTACTTGCTGGCGAAAGGAAAGCTCAAGGGAGGTATATTGTGCACCAGAGGTGACCGAGAGGAGATCAACAGAACCAGTAAAGTCCGGCCGAAGCTAAAAGCTGAACCGATCGTAAAAGTTCAGTCTGAAGAAGAACGAGACTACAGCTTGAATAGGTCAGCTAGTTCTTCCATGGAGAGTTTGAATGAAGTGCGACAGAAAAACCGAGAAAAAGTAGATCGTCTAGCGAGGAAACATTCGCGAGATGACTTCCCCGAATTGGAGTTCGCGATGCGTCGCACCAGTGCTTCCAGTGACAGCGAGAAAGAGAGGCGACGAGCCAAAAAGCGACGGAAGAGTCTTAAATCTAAAGAGAGATCTGAATCAGGTCCAAAGCCAGTGTGCCCGCTTGCACCAACTTCCAGCTGCGTTCTCACTGAGGATAAGATAGACTCTTCCCCAAGGGTCCTCACGGCTATGGGAGGTCTGTTCTATGCAGGCAAGTTAAGTGCAGTGACTGCACCAGATGTGTATGCCATAACATTGGATGGAGAAAGGGGGAACAAACCTCACATTTTGTCAAGAGAGGAGACGCTAAGAGATGCTGTAAGTAATGTTTTGATACTTAGCCTGTTTTCAAAAGCTATTAGAAATGTTAATGAACTCCCTGGTAGTAACACTTTTTACTACTTTTTTTTGTCACAGATAAAAGATTTGTGTAAGTTTAGTTTAGCTATCAACAAAGTATCTTAAAGTCCCGTTGTTATAGATTTTCTTGGATGTTAGTGACATTCAGCCACACTCCAATGGTTTCCAAAACAGGTAACAAACAACCCCAAGACAGATCAAACAAAGCCTGAGGATAAGCCGAATGCAGTGTGAATATGTGCAGCCACAAAAATTTAAAATATTTTTAATAATTTGTAAATATTCCTCTTTCAGATTGTAGAAGTGAGTCCCTCATCAGTATCGGAACTGCCCTCTGGGACCCGGGTGTGTGCGTACTGGTCGCAGCAGTACAGATGCTTGTACCCCGGCACTGTGGCCGTCTCGTCTCCAGACCCTCACGACGACAAGTTCGTAGCCGTGGAATTCGACGATGGAGACTCCGGGCGGATCGCTATCGAGGATATACGATTCCTGGAGCCCAACTATCCAGTTGTTGGTAAGTCACGTGTCATTTTCGTCAGCCTGAAGTAGACCATTGCAATAGGCATAGGCCCAAGCAGAAAGATTTCAGGCCTTTTTCGGCGATCTTTACCAACAAACACTTGTAGAAACATTGGTCCAACATTTACATTTTTGTAGAGACATTGATTGGTTGGTATCGGGTGGAGTCAGGTCAAGCCAAGTATAGTATTATGGAATGCAAAACCAGTCTATGTTTTTGATGATTTTATTTTGGTCAGCAAGAAACAGGTGTTAATACTTTCTTTGTTCTTTCCAGAATACGAAAACCCACTGTTCACATTGGGCAAACGAAGAAGAAACACCAGCGTCACTGAAGACAAGAAAGCCATTGTAACAGCCAGCATCGTACCACCCACCATCGACCCTAAGCCATCTACATCAGAAACCCCAGCCAGTCCTGACGACGACAAACACAAAGACCGAAAGAAGCTCAAGAAACACAGGAAAGACAAGATCAAGCGTCATTCCAGCGAAGAAGACCCCGCAGACTACGTCAAAAAGAAGAAGAAGAAGCACAAGTGCTGCGAGGACCATTGCAAGCACAGGAAACACCATAAAAAACATCATCGGAAACACAGAAAGAGACATCACTCCAGTTCCTCAGACGAGAAGATCTCCCCAGATTTCGCAGACAAGTCTGAAGACTCCGGGGACTCTGGGGATAGGTTATCCACTCTCATAGCAGTGGAGAAATCGCCCGATGAGAAAATGAAGACAGTTATTAAGAAAGCTGTGCTATCTAAGAAGTGTTTGGTAAAGACTGCGGTGTTGGACTTCAGTACTTTGAGCAAGTATATCAAAACGGATGACGAGAAAGATAACTTGAAAGACAGCGGAATATGCATGGATGATGATGGTCCGTCTACCAGTGATGCTGCTAAAAAGGTACCTTATTAATTATCTTTTCTTAAACATGCGCGGAAATATTGTCATTACTTTTGAATATAGAACACGCGAAGTATCATATTTACGTAGACTGAAAAACCAAAATCACTTCCCGGCGCGTTCTCGCTCCGGCAATGTTGTATGAAACGGTGTGCTGTTTGAATTTAGAACTCTTTCATCTATCGTACACATTGCGTTCTCGTGGCTGTATAGCCACAGAAACGTTTACCTTTCGGCAGAAACTGAAAAAAAAAAAAATTGGCGGTAAAGCGGAGTTCGTTGTTATTTGGTTAATAAAAAATTAACCTCTTACACCACCACCTGTGATTTTTTCTTGATTTTTTTAAGAAAAGCACTATAATATGCCTCGGCCGAAATGGCAATTGCCTGTCTCGTATCATTGAAGTCCTCGCCTGCGGCTCGGCCTTCAAACTCATACTCGACCTGCAATTGCCTATTTCGCTGCCTTTGCAATAATGTACTATTGTTTGAATTTGATTATTTTTGAAGGGAAACTTTATGAATGAGTAATGCTATGAGCCTGGTTAGAAACCAATGAGCACACAAATCCATTCTTTTCATCGTGTCACTGGTTCTTTCTAACAACTCCATGCAAGGTCATCTCCAGGTATTTTAGCAAGAACTCATGATGGATGTCTAAGGACTTTGATCAAAATGCAAACTCTTTCGAAATTTAAACTTCAGGATTCGAATTAGTACATAGCTTCATGAAACCTATATCATTTTAATTTGTAGACTTACAAGCCCATCAGAGCTTAAGCCACCTGTGTGTGTTTCACTGGTCGCTAACGCAGAACGCTTAGATAAGCGCAAGGCTTTACTTAAGTAAAAATTTAGACTTGAAAAATATGTTTTTACTTCTATTATTCTTCCAGAAGATGAAAAAGCGAACCGTATCGTCGACGTCTTCGGACGGCGGCGCGGGCGGCGGTGTTTCCAAGATGGCGGCCTTCCTCCCCGGTGGCGCCCTCTGGCGGTGGTGTGGACCGGCGTATCGGCGGACTGCGAGACCGAGGCATCGGAAGCTCTTCTATAAAGCTATCCAGAGGGGAGAGGAGGTGCTCAATGTAAGTTGCTTTACTTTAAAACCTTGCTTTCAGGCCTGATCAGTTTCAGCATAGGGTTTTTGTATACATCCGCACACTCTGTAGCAAACTTTGACAGTGCGATATTGGACAGCAATACAATTATCGAAGGCAATCTAGATGTGCGCTAGGTTTAACTGGAATATGTCAAAATCACAGTAGTAAATCATCTACTTTATTGATTGAACCGCTAAACGTCATTCTTATTCTTAAAGTTTCACTAGTTCTTTGGGAACCAGTGTGATGAGGATTTTTTAAGGGCACTATATGGAGGCAACAATCGTTTTAATGCTAAAATAGGTGAGTCTAGGTGCTAGTTCCACGCGACAAAGTCTAGAAGAACAGGAAAAGGTACTTGGAAGATCAGTGGACTTCTGCTGATAACGATGACAATAGCCGATGACGTCTTTCAGTAGATATTTCCATTCTAGGATTATCTAGGATAAAATTTCTGCCCCTGGCTTGAACTGACGTCCGTTATCCAACTAATGTGAGACAGTTAACAGCTTTGCCATTGTGCTTGATACCTCAACCTAACTAATACCACTTGGGCACCTCCTGCGTTCTATATTCTTCGATCTAGTCTATTGGTTTTTCAAGGTTTTTTTAATTTTAACCATGATTTATCCTTGTTTTCCAGGTGGGCGATGCAGCGGTGTTCCTGTCCACAGGCAGACCCGACCGGCCGTACATCGGCCGCATCGTGGCACTCTGGGAGGCCAGGGGTGCCATGGCAGTGCGCGTCAAGTGGTTCTACCATCCCGAAGAGACCGTCCCTTGTCAGGACAAACTGCACTATCCGGTAAGGACACTAACGTGCAGTCATCATCATATTCCTACCCTTATCCATAAATCAAATAATTATCTTATCTTATCCTTATCTTAAACCACAGCTACAAGGGTTACCGTGCCCTTGTAGCAAATGCTGAGTGGTCTACCTTTTTTGCCGTCATGTAATCTAAGTTAAACACGGTACCTTTTATGTTTAAGTTGACGCAAATTAAATTATTTCTATTTCTATCCCGCTTTGTGTGGGGTTGGCAAAATATATTATCTTCTTTCATTCTGTCAGCCTTCATTTCGGTACACACTCCTTTCTTATCCATGTCATCTTACACACATTCATCCATCCATTTGGATTACCTCTACTCACATATTCATCCACATTCATACTCATCGCTCTCCTAGTCACATGACTTGAATCCCTCCTGGGGCCTAATTCTCGGGCCGACCGAGATTTTCTTCGCGATTATTTTATTTAGGCATTGCACAACCCCGCAATTTTTCTACGTTTTCCGTATATCGTAGCTGTCGAGGCTTCTACGATGAGGTCGTCGATGAATTACTCAAGGATGCCATTCTCTCTTCGAAAAGAAGCAATAAAATAAAATTGCAAAATGATCGAGATCGGCCCGAGAATTAGGCTCCTGCTGAGATATTTACTTTCTGAATTTGCGAAAACAGTTACATTTCTAAATTAATCACTGGTATTCTGCTTTCTCAGATGTTTTAAATGCATTGCATTGCTTTGGTACCTCGTTTTCGACATCCTCATAGAATGTCCGGCTTAATAGACTTGCAATGCGTATGGACTACCAACTTCTAGTACTTCTACCTAATGTTAAGTTCGGACGTGCTTCTTATCCCCTTCAGAACACCCTCTTGCTTAGGGCTTACAGTCCCAAGAATAGTATTTCATTTGGACTTGTAATTTACGCCAACTTTTCCATTCCAGGGTGGCCTGTTCGAGTCTCCCCACACAGACGAAAACGACGTCCAGACAATATCGCACAAATGCGAGGTGTTACCTCTCGCGCAGTACAAGGAACGCATGGGCGATGACCCGGTCAAGTACAATAATGTCTACGATAATAATGATGTCTACTACCTTGCTGGGCACTACGACCCTACCCCGCAGACCTTGAGGATGGAAGCTGATATACCAGTGGACACCCCTTAATGGCGGCTGATATACCAATGGATAACAACCCTAGGACTTTCTGGACGCCTGGTAGTTTTTGGGCGAAAGACCTCCTATAGCTCGTACTCTTCTGGTAGTATGGAAGGTTTTTGGCGGACATTTGCTATTCCTATACCTTCTAGAGCTCTCTGCTTTTCTAGTAGTTTTGATGGTGGCCAAAATATGATGTTTTTGCGGCCACATTTTTTCGTAATCTAAGTACTCTACAGTGAGATACTTCTGCACTGATTGTCTGTGTTTATAAACAATCTTTTGGAGCTCTATGCTCTCCTAGTAGCTGTAAGGGAAAAATAAATCGAGGTTTAGGGACTTTCCGGCCGTGACGTCACCGTTTCGGCAGTTTCGTTTACAGTGAGTGCAATCAGTCTTGATCTTTTCAATTTTATCAGATTTTAGTATCGGTGTTTAGATTGTTACAGTAGAATACTTTCGCCAATATTATGTGTGAAGTTAGTAGCTTGTTAGGTACAGATAACGTAGTTTTTGAGGCTCAATTTGTGACATTATGGCCCCGTTATTGAGTAATTAGAGTTACCCCTGTTATGTTGTTGAATGGTATCTGTTAGAATGTAGCGCGTGGGCCGAGTGCAGCGAGTAATCTATTGAGACATGACGGGCGGCGGTTGACGGACCACCGAGCGGTGATATGTGATTTATTTTTATACATTAAACGCTGTAATCTCAGTGTACAGATAGCTGTATTTCCTGTATATTCTATTCGATTCATACGTATACATATTTTATCTACATCTATTATTGTCTATCATGAAATGCAATACTATCAGCTAGTCCCCTATGAGAGATGTTTATTCAAAATTAACCAGTGATTTATATTTTGGGAAATAATTGGCAAAAATCGTTCTTGCTGTTTGTTATTCTTGTTTTACAATTATTTTTATATCTTGGTTGATAATTTTATGTTGATTGAGGAGTATACTTTATCGAAATGGTGCTAGACGCTAACTACTCGTTTATTTTGCTGTAGTTAAGATTTGTATATAGAGGGCCGGATGTGGATGTTTCGTTTATAGATGTTTTATTATAATGCTTGTACTCTTAAATCGTTGCCATCTTACTCTAACTTTTATATTATTATGTATGTATGTTTATTTAGCGTGTATTTTCCACAGGGTATGTTGAAACCCTTCTTTGAATCCTTTTATTATTCATATCTTGGAATAGGTGTAAAGGGACTGAAAAGACAGGGAATGTAGGTAGGGAGACCACGCGTAGGTCTGTAGGGTAGGTTTTGTATGGAGCGGCCAAGATGTTTTTAAGAAAATGATGGAAATTTAAAGACACTAGAAACCTTGTTTATGCCGTACATGTATCTGTTGTCTTTCATCTTATTGTCCAGTACTTCTAGTGGCAAATTTACTATATTGTTGGCTAAAACTGTTTTGTGAAATAATTTGCTAATTTTGTTGAATATTATGATATCTACATGAATAAGTACCTCTTTGTAATTACATGGATCTTGTAGGAAGCAATTAATGATAACTATAAGCCTTATTTTTTCAGCAACGCACTTTTGGTGTATTATCTATCATAGAAGTAAGTCATTTAACGAACTAAGTTTAGTTCCTTAAAGTTTAATTTTATACCACAAAATTATATTGGACAAAAATTGAGACAATTATTATAAGTGAACAAAAAGGCGAATTTGGAAGCAAAATTGTGAAAGTGGTATTTTTATATTTCATAGTGATTTTTATTTTTAACTAAACTTAATGTGAAGCAAATTAAAATAAGTACAAACTTGTTGATGAAATGTATTTGGCTCGGCGGCCCAACGTACGTATGTGTGTATACTAACATTATGGAATTATTCAGCAGAACTACAACAGCCTTCTATTTATTATAGACTGTTTAGAATTTATGAATACTCCTGTCAATCGTAGAGTGTATTCTTTATGGGAAAGCCATGAATAGATTTAAAAATTAATAATATATCAGCATTGATTATAAAGATTATAAATAAAATACGCTTAAATAAAAATATTTTTGGCTGAATTATGTCTTTTATTAAATAAAACCGTAGATAGTCTAAACAGACTTTATTTGAATCTATAATACCATGTCTGTTAGTGAATTAAGAGTTAACAATAAATAATAAAACGACGTTAAATCAGATAAGAAACATTCGACGTATTAAGATAAGTAGCACGTTCATATTATACTAAAAATAAAATTACTCCTATCAAATTAACGATGTAAACTTAACATAGCTTAAACTTAAATTAGACTACACTTAACCAACAAATTGTTTAATTATCCCGTTTTAGGGTCAACAAAGAATCTCACTCTTTCCGTTACTGATGACTTCATAGGTGTCATCATCGATGATCTTGTACACGTCTTGTCTGTAGTGCTTTAGGTTGTGGAGAAAACGGATGGAAGATTCTTCTCTGATTTTTGTGAGCACTGATGGGAGATTCTTAGTGTTGGCTTCGGCTGCCAATGAGGCGTAGTATTTTTCCTGTAACAATAGATTTTTTTTGTTAAAATTATAGATATCTACAAAAAATTGTCTGTAACAAATTTAGTAATTTAGTAAAAAGCAAACTCAAATTCAAAATGTCTTTATTTGGAACAAAAACAAGGGTACAAAATAAATGAAAGCATTGACACTGCAAAAGTTAAAAACTGAGTACCAGTGCCAGCGCCCTCCTCCGTAACGAAACAAGAATAAATGTTCCACAATCTATATGATTAAATGAAACACAAAAAAAACAGTAAAAAAGGATAACCTAGAAGTAAATTAAAACTAAATAATACTTAAGATAGGTAACAATCTAACAATACGTAACTAGACGTTTATGATTTGAGTAAGGGAAAGTGTCTGTGAAAGAGTGTGTAGATGTTGATGTATATGGGTGTGAGTGGGTAAAATGGTTAAAAAGGTTTTAGAAAAAGAATATAACACTAAGCTCTGATAGCTTTGAGTTCAGCAAAAAACCTATTAATATAACTATGGATATTAGGTCTCAAAGTAGGTAGGTTTACCTATAGTTCTGATAACAGACATTGACACTACGTTTGTTAGTTCCCAATCAAGGCAAACAGGCGTTCTATTGAGAACGGCCTCTAGAGAGGCACTATAGATAACCTTTTCTGATAAACACGGTAAATAAATACTGAGAACTGGCTGACGGCAGAATACAGAGACATTATACTGCAAGCATTTGCAAGGATTGGTCGATACTGCTAAAACATAATTGTGAAGAAATTGAGTGAAAATTTGAGTTGGACAACTGTGAAAAGATCACGTCATGTTGGTCGGACTACACGGCGAACCAAAGCCGAACCGCTTGGCTTGCTTTTTGAGTGCTTACGCATCTCTGGTACTTTGTGTTTTATATTTTGTTATGTTATTGTTGTAAATAAATTGTTTTTATTTCGTGTTTTTAATGTAACGAAATATATATAGGTAGGTAAGTAACTACAGGGTAACTAATGGTGAAGATAATCTAGAATCTAGGTAGTTAAAAATCTCAAGAGTTGATATGAGGTGCCCTTATTCTAGAAATACTTAGGTCCATAAATAGTAAACCTTACTTAGGTCCACCTCTACAAGATTAGGCAGGTACCTAGTAAATCATAAATCATTTTATTCATACAAAAAAATACACGTCAGGACACAAAAATTAAATTCATAATGTAAGTACGTACAAAGTATAAGTAATAGGTCTTTACAGTCAGGGCCAGAGAAATTATCTTTCTTTGTCGCTGTATAAAGTTTTATTTTCTCTCAAGTTATGCTGGTTCTAAAAATCTTTTTGTTTTAAAACCAAAAAGCTTTATCTACTTTAGACGCTGACCGTCCTGACTTACTCTACTTTCTACCTGAAGGCATGCGCACATCTAGGCGATGGCGATGGCGATCAGCGGAAACGCTGTCAATTAGCGCTGTCATATTTGACAGCGTTTCAGCTGACCGCCATCGCCATCGCCTAGATGTGCGCAGGCCTTAACTGAACTTACGTTTATATACGTAAGAATCGATGACAAAATATACATAGGCAAATTAAAGAAGACCTAGGTTTTTCTTTGAAGTGTGACTATTGTAACGCAACTTTATTCACAAGCTCTATGTTATAGATAGAATCACCTTACCGTCCGTTATGTCACCTGTCATGCACATCATAATGTCAACGAGTTGACAGTTAGAGGCAGGTTTTGGGGGCAAAACGAATGCTATTCAGACTAGCTATGGAATTTATGGTGTGATGTGAAATGTGAAAGATTATAATATGATGTTCAACATATCCGAAGAGTTTAATTTGTGCTACATAAGACTCGCGAGGAGACTCGTTACACTATTTTGCTTAATAATCACACTTCAAAGAAAAACCTAGGCATGTTCAAACATTTTTCACGTCTGGAGTAGGTTAGGTATAGCGCTGTTCTCCCTAACTCGCTCTAACACCTTTTCGTAAGGTGCATGGTCTACTAAATCCAGCTACACAAGGTTGAGGAGTTGTTTCATCAGAAGGCTTGTGAACCCTCTATTTTAACTAAAATGCCCATCAACTATGAACTATTAGAACCTAAATTGTAGTTTTTTTTGTTTTTGTCTTCGTGCTCGTTAACTTTGGACGACAAGCCTGGTTTTGGGGGCCAAGACCCAACTGAAAGCCTAAGATCTTTAAATGTCTTGGGTGACCTTGCAACTTATCTACCTACCTATATCCATGCCCCGTGACATGTCTATCTGACCATAGTGTTACTGTACCTACTTATTAATAAAATTATTATCCTTGGTCTTTATCTGTTTTTTATCTTTAAGTGGAAGGCAACGAGCCGTTTGAAGGTTTACCTACTACACTCCGTTATTAGCAAACCTATCTACTTGTTCAGTATACAACTGTGGATATACTTTTTAAGATTGTTTTTATTTAGTTCTGACTGAAAGAATAACTCAAAATGTAAACATTATGATAGATTTATTCATAACTTTGTTACAACTCAATCGTTTACAAGCTACGCTATTCTAAATTTAAAAATGCATATTGGTTAAAATGCTCAAGGAAATGCAAATATGAACGTATAAAATAAACAATAGTGGCCCCAACATCGACCCTTGTGAGCCCTTGCGTTTGTAGCAAGCTCTATTACCAAGCTTTGGTACAGTTGAAATTTTCACCATCAATGACTTTGTAGACATCATTCCTATACTCCGTCAGATTGTGAAGGAACTTGTGACTGCTGTCGTTGTGTATCTTGGTGAAGACCGGTGGTAGGGGTTCGGTACCAGACTCCGCAGATAGAGACACGTAGTAATCGGCCTGAGTTTCATAAAACACTGTCTAACAGCCCCCCAGCAATTCTGTAGTCTAGGGGCCTATACATTCACGACGAATAAAGGTTCCATAAACACCAAAAGTTAATGGCGACCCAAGTCAGTAATATCTGTTCTAACTACAGAATTGCTTGTGGGTCTAGCGTTCGCAAAAGCAAAAGTACTGATTTCAGATTGTGTGTAGGGAAAACATACATTTTCATGGATCTTGTTTTATATCCGATCCTGATATCGGTGTTGACATAAATTTGGCTACCACGAGCTCCATATGGCTATGGCTGTCAAATTGTGTATAGATAGGCTGAACCACACATTCATTTTCTTCTTGGGTTTGAATGTGTTGACACGGTTGACACAATTTTGACAGCCATAGCCATAACCATATGGAGCTCGTGGGAGCCCTACTGGAGTCGATACTCCAGGACTCTTGATCTTGGAGGTTTCTTCCTTGAGGGCAAGCATGAAGCTTAAGGTAAAGTCTAGACAAATTTGTGATAGCCGCTAGCCAAGTTTTAGTATGTGCATTACCTGATCAGGTCCCATCATATGCGCCTGCCGCTTCGTGTACCCTCGCGCGGCCCGATCCTGCTTCTCCTCTTCCCAGCTCTCCACCATCTGCGCTGGAGTGGGCAGTTTAAAGGTTCCGTTCATAGACCGAACGTAGTAGCGGACCTGGGGATCAGAAACAATTGGTGTGAATGCGACAAACTTCTACTGCTGTTCCATTTGAGGCTAATTAGTACCTAACTCATCGTCATCATCGATGCCTACAAAAAATATTCAGGACCACTTTATTGTACCTACCAGTGCGGGTATTTTGATCATCGTCTGCTAACATTCTTTCATTCTTAATGAAAAACAACCAAACCTAAAAAACCTATCGTTGAAGCCACATACGCGGTAACTGCCATTTAATTTTGTTCTAGGGGACTGCGCACAATTTTAAACTGGATTCTGGCTTTTAAGGTTGTTCGATTCCGATACAAACTGAATTAACACAACTATATGGGCAAACAAAGTATAAATGGACACTGAAATAGCTGTAATAGAATTTTACAGTGGTCTTTATTGCCGGCCAGTTATATAAAGTTGGAGAAAACTGTAGGATAACAGAAATATTAATAAAAAACCAAAAAAGTAATTTTATCGTCATTCTTCTTAACGGGTACTCGGCATTGAATACGTGAATGAGCTTAAAACATATGTTTTAAAATAGTCGTAAAAGTCTGTTAGTTCTTTTTTTGAAGCCTCGACTGGCACGACCAACGGCTGACACTCCAACTTTATATAACTGGCCGGTAATAAGGACCACTGGAAAAGCATATTACAGCTATTTCAGTGTACATTAATACTTTATTCGCCCATAGTTGTGTAAATTAAGTTTGTATGGAAATCGTACCCCCTTAAGTCGAAGACATTATTACACGTCAGGTTACAAACCCTGTCGAAATGTTTACCTGCAGATCAAACATGGAGAAGGCGCATACGTAGTAAGGCACTCCAATGAAGCACATGGTGGGATGGTTGATGTTCACCATGTGCTTGTACAGGGGTTCCACGCAGTTGTCTTCGACCACGATCTCGCAGGAGTGGTGGAGGAACGGGAAGTTGTACAGATACCCTGGAAATGAGCAAGGGGAAATTTAATACCTCACAGTGTTGGGTAGATTACTGGTACCTATATGTAGACCTTGCAAAAATGATTCCTGAGCGACGCAACTAAATTTTTCTTAGAGAACTGATCTAGTCGCCACTTTTTCCTATTCAATTAATTTAAATTTATGGCCCACCTGATGATGGGCTGTACTGACCCTTTAAACATTTTAAAACGCCCTTTTTAAAGGCCCCCATGCTAAAGTCTCTAAGGAGGAAAAACCTCAGACGGGAGATCATTCCACAGCATCCAAGTGCGCGTAAGGAAGTTCCTCTGGAACCGAACAGAGTACGACCATCCTGGTTCCAAAGTGTGTGGACGATCTTAATTTATTTGAATCCAGCACCAAGTGGGCGAAACTGCCGGCAAAAAGCTCACCGGTACAAAGGAACACCACATCCACATCCTCTTCACTTCCATCTTTGAAGAACGCCGTCTTCCCCGCTAGCCTCACGACATCCGGCCTTTGAACCAGGTTCTCCGGGAACACTGTCTTTGGCTTCTCCTCTAAGTGGTGGCTGAGCACCACCTTGGGAGCGACGCCGGTGACCTCGAGGGCGATGTCCATGCCGGAAGGACCAGCGCCGATGACGAGGACCCGTTTGTTGCTGAAGATCTCTGGGACGCGGTAGTCATGGCTGTGCATGACATCACCTGAAAGATAGGCTTACTTTGAAGTTTGAGGCGATGAAAGTACTTATATAAAAATCTTAGACAGCAGTCGCATAAAATCTGCAGACTATCGAGCATCTGAAAAACCAGGGTAGTCTATAGATCAACTTAAAACTAGGGGGCCTACCAAAACATTCAAATCCGAATTTTATATTTGCAATAAAGTTCTTTAGAATTGAACACGCACCTTTTTCTGTGCCTAAGCCGGTTAGGACCTCAGTTGCGCCTCATACACCAGAGTCATAAAATAAATTAGCTGCAAAGCAACGGTGAAGGAAAACATCACGAAGATGGACGTGTTCATTCATACCATAATGTTGGAGAAAGGGTTTTGCAACCTTCAATCCATGTCATGTCAATTTATAGGTACCTAATTGATTGAGGTTCTTAGGTGGGCGGGTACCTTTGAATTTCGTAAGCACCAGCTTATAAACTAGTTAGAAAGAAACGCTGATCACCTTGGAACTGCTTTAGCCCTGGTATGCTGGGTATGAAGGGCGTGTTGTAATGCCCGTTACAGACGAACACATAGTCGTACTCCCTAGTTTCGCAAGCCCCCGTCACCATGCACTTGAAGGAGACTTCCCACGTCTCGCCCGAAGGTCCCGCCTTCGGGATTACCAGCTGCACGTGGGTTTTGAACTGGAATGGAGTTGATCAATTTTTGTAAACTTTTGAAATTTATTTAGGAATTATGGTTTAGATTTTGGATAGTTTTTGTAGCGTCAGGGAGAAACTGTTCGGAGGAGGAACGGATGCTACCACTAAACAATAAGCTCTAAGCTATTCAGCGTGGCAATGCCGCCAGTGTCTTGGGGACGATCAGTTGAGCTATCTCTAGATCGTTTGTAACGATCTGCAGATAGCTCAACTGTTTCTTGTGTATTTTGTACATTTTTTAAATATTTGTTTAATTGTAAGTTTCTTTGTGTAAATAGTTAATAAGCTCTAAGTAAAACTTCTGTTAGTGAAGTTACATAATGTAGTAGGTCTGTTGTTGTGCTGTGTTAAAGTGGCCATGGCTAACTAGTGGCTCGAAATTTGTCGCAATTAATTATTTTCCAATGTGAACTTACCTTGATGTGTTCGGTGACGCCATGCTTGTCAGCATACATCTGAAGGAACCCCAGCATGTCCTTGGAAGGGAGGTACGACTTCTCATTCTCAGGAATGGGAAAGTCAGGGAAACCCATTATTTCTTTCGGGAGATTTGTTCTGAAAAAAAGAGATGATATAGGTTTTAATTATTTTTTCAAAAATAGTTTGGTATTCAGGAGGGCGATACCTCCAAACTTTGCAAGCAGATTTGTATAGCTTTTTTTCTGGGCTTTCTTAAATGATAGAAAGAAAAACGTATTATGAATCAGTAAACGAGGTGAAAATACTGTAATAAGAAATGCAGAAGCCGGATAGCAACATGTTTACAAAAACAACTCGCACGCACCGGTGTTGACCTGATGTGCACTTGAGTGGACCTTGATTGATCAATTAATAAAATTATATCGTGCATAATCTCAGGAAATATTCACAGTTCTAGAAAACTCGTAAATTTTCAACAAAATGACTTTTCCAACAAACAAAAACAATTCTAACGACCAAGATAACCTAAATAGGAAGAAGGTCTAGAGCCGCGAACTGTTCTATCGCTCACTCGATGGAGTGATAGCTTCTGACCTCACAATCTATCGAAGGGACGCTAACACACTACGCCTGGACAACAAGCTTTTTGTGGAAATATGAGCACAGTTCTCTAGGTAGGTAAGCCTGACAAAAGATGATTGGATTGTGTGAGAGATGATTGTCTACGAAAGGAGTGAGTACCACGATGAAGAATGACAGAGGATAATGAAAGAAAAAAACATGTGCCGACCCCACCTAAGTGGGATAAGAGCAGAAAGTAGAAGAAGAGGAGCAGTTCTCTACATCTGCAGCTGACATTGGTCATCAGACATTGGTAGGTATGTCTATGTACCTACCTTATACCACAACATACCAAGCATAGGAGACGGGCACGAAAAAGAGAAACGAACAAGAAAGAGCGCATGGGCCCCCATGCGTTTTCATTCATCGAGAGCATCCTATGAGTTTCTGCTCAAGATATTTCTGAAATTAAAAGCAAAAGCTAATACTTCGTTTGATAAAAAGTCTTAATTATAACTTTTCATTCCCGAAAGCATTGCCGAAGTTATATTTTTATTTATTATTTTATTGCTACAGCAATGATATTAATGTTATCTAAGTTCAAGCTATCAATGACAATTTCGACAAGTTAAATTCTTAGACTGGTGTTTAGACAAGAGGCCATCAGCTCATTAGTTTACGTGAATCCTACCTACTGTAACTACCCCGTTATGTAAGCGGATAGAAAAAAACAACCAAATAAATGATGGGACTGGGCCGGCCACGTTTGCCACATGGCTGACGCACTGTGGGCTAAAATTTCCACATTGTGGAGTCCTGAGACAGCGAGGAGGGGCGTCGCGGTAGACCAAGCAGGCGATGGTGGGACGAGCTGGACGCCTTAAAGAAGAACTGGCAACTGGTGGCACAAGATCGTGAAGAGTGGCGGGATTAGAGGGAGGCCTTTGCCCAACAATGGGTTGATTCGGGGTAAGTAAGTAATTGTAATAATAGTAAATGGTGATGGTCAAAGAGAACAGAAAGATGACATGAGTAATAAAAGAGTGAACACCAAGGTTGGAATAAATGACTATGAAATTCACTGGCTAAAAGAAAATAATATCATTATGAACACTTATCAAGTCATCGAGTTGAGAGGACTATCGTCAAGGTTCGCCACGTACGATATACTTTTAATCTGGATTTTTCTTATCACTATGAAGTTGAATGAACGGTATTCCTTGAAGTTTGTAAAACTCAAGTACTTACTCATAGTAAGGTATACTAAGATATCAGAAATCGAATAATACAATACCACAGACGCTGTTGAATTCGTAATAGATAAGGATGGTCTGCTAACCTTAACCACATACAGCATTGCTAAACAATATAGCACTGCCATAATATCCATATCCATATAAGTCGTAAATACAAACCCTGTCCTGGACCAAAGACTTTTTTCTATCCAAAAAAACGTATTTGCACTGATGCTAGCACGCAAGTAACTAAGTACTCTCCCATTCTCAAACGGAGAAGGAAAACTATGTGAAGACACCGGCGGCGTAACATAGAATCGATAAAGTTAGAAAAGAAGTGCATGAAAGGAGCCTTATAACCCTTACACCCCATGTTCATAAGGCAAGACTAACCTCAAACTCTTGTACATGCTGGTGTGAATTGGCAGGCCAAAGTCATCGTATCCAACGTTCTCCGTGTAGACCCAGGTGCCTCCCAGCTGCCCCGCCTGCTCCAGCACATCCACGCGGCTCACTGAGGAGTCCACGATCAGGTGCCGAGCGGCACACAGACCTGCTGCGCCGGCGCCGATAACGCATACTCGGGACATGGCTGGAAGAGGAAATCATCAATGTTAAAAACGCTATAGGCATCGTCTTGAAAAATAACGCTGGAAAAAGGTGGAGGGTGTTTGCGCATGCAAAACCCGCATCTCATACCACCACATAAGTTTAGGATAGATAGACAGATAGATAGAAAATGCTTTATCGCACACAACAAATTATAAAAGTACAGGTACATAATTTGCCTCATACAATGGGCGGTCTTATCGCTAAACGAGCGATCTCTACCAGACAACCTTTGGATGGATGGATAGTTGAATGTTCGAAACTCATCACTTAGCTGGACTTATAAAACTTGGAATACCTATAGAGATGGTGCGTGACCTGGAAAACACTAGTCGGATACCACGAGCAAAGCCCATGCCTACATTTTGCAGTAATATAGGTAGGGAGCAGCTATTCCTATATCTAGAGGAGGGCTTTAGTATGTTTGAGCTGCTGATAATGATGCTTTTATCAATACTAAATTATTTTAAGTTTCTCCTTAGAGGCCCACGTCTCCACAAACAATCACTAATAAGTAAGCAAGTAGGTAAGGTAGGTACATTTAAGTAGGTAGGTATAAAATCAGTTATCTGCTAAGTCGGTTTACTGACGATAGTTGAACGTGACAACGTCATACAGCTGTCCACGCGGACGCATCGCTCACACAAGTAGGAGGTAAGACCATGACAGAGGGAGACAGATGTCGAACGCTGCCGAACGCGGAGGCCGTGCGTGCCTCTTTGTCGCTCGTTCCGCGCTCTCGCTTGCACTTCAAGCCTTAAATGGAACGCTCAGAGCGAGGTAACGCCGCATGAGTCATGTTTTTTCGTGCGTGCAGCCGGCTCCATCGAATTATAAGACGTCACGTCAAAAAATTAAGAGTAAAATATGTAAATAGTACCTAAGTAGGTCCTTATTTATGCCGTTGTAAATTTGTATTGAACTCGAACTCCGATAACTTTCCATGGTCAAAGGAAAATTTTAATTGTTTATCTTGTTTTGTTTTCATCCTTATGAAGAATGCAGCCTTGAGTCATACGGATTGTCATAATATTTTCCTTGATAACTTTATCAGGCCAGTTGGTAGGTATAAGGTCCCCAACGTCGATAATTATGTAGTCGAAATGGCATTTGCCGTCGGGGCTTCAGCCTGGGCGGGCCCCCCACGCGCCTAGCTTGCGGGGCGACAACCATAGGATAGGAGGCCCACGCAGGCTAGGTCGCAGCTCTTGCGACTCAAATGTAAAACTAGATCAGATAGTTCGATCATACAATTAGAGAGAAATGAAATAGTAAAATTCGATAAATTGATGCCTCGGGCCCCAGGCTTGTGGTCAGCCGCGTGAGTCCTTCCAGCCCAGTCCGGCCCTGAAAGTACCTACCTACCTACTCTAGCTCACGTCCACCGCAAAAATAATTCGAACCCACAAAAATAAATCTGACAGTTTTGGTCTGTGTTTAAGGCCTTAGGCACACTAGACGGAAATTCCGTCGCCGAACTTTCGCGGCGGTCAATCCGTTCTATGCGATACCAGCCACACTGTATTTCAGTGGCAGATCATCAGTCGGCTGCTTGCGCTTATACGGTGGTCGTAATTCGTGATGGATCCGATAGAAGTGATAGCGAGTTATCCGCTGAATGTGGCGCGTCGCATACAAATACCTGTAATGCGACGTTGCTGATCTTAATACGCTGACGGAAGATCGGTGCGCGGACGACCGAGCAGACGCGAACGAGTAAGCAGTCCGCTATCGTCCGCGACGGAACGACCGATCTTCCGCGTAGTGTGCCCGATATTTGTATTTTATATGCAATAACATGTTATGTCGTTCCGCCGCGGAAGTTCGGTGACGGACATTCCGTCTAGTGTGCCCAAGGCCTAAAGCTTGTTCCGCTATGCAACATAGAAGTTGGGCGAATCTATGATTAGGGAAGAAAACTCATAAACGCATCAATTTTAGGTTGGTTTGAAATGACCAATGAATGTAGGTTAATTGATCAGGTTACATTATTCAGTCTCCCATATAATCCAGGAAGAACGATTCAGAGCTTTTTCCATAAACAGACTTCCCGCGTAGGTCCAGCACCTATGACGGCATCCAACCTTTGGTGTTCCGGTCACCATTCAAGAACTTGTATTCCCCAGCGGAACGAATGTATGTATCCTAAATGTAGGTACTTAGAAATGAAAAATAACTTTATGTGGTATTATTTACTGAATGAAATCAACGCAATAAACACATAAATTACGAATACAATTTTCGGTAACATGTAACAGTTCCGTCTCCAATCATGGTGTAGTTTCCAGTTGTAAAGGGAGCTTGCATGATATAGCTAAAACCTGGAGCTGTGGAGCTTTCAGGTGTTGCGGTGTCTAGGTCACTTGATTCAGCATCCATTAAAACTTTGGCGATATCAAATTTCACTTTGACTTGCTTTCGCTTTGAAAGTTTTTTGAACGAATCTGCGTATCCTAAAAACAATAAGTCCACACCGTCACATTTTATATCTACTTTTTCTTTTTGTATATTTCGGTATCTTATTCTGTTTTGTAAGTTCTTTTTTCTGTCTGTTGGATCCGGGTTATTAGGTCTTCGTCTTCTGTAATTTCTTTGAGCAGTTTGAGTTTCTTGCAAACCCGATTCTTGCGTACTTTTATTAATTTGTCTAGTGTCTTTGTCTTCTCCATCAGAAGTGCTATCGCCGTCTATCGTAGGATTATCGCCAGATACTATGTTTGGACATGTTATACTGCTTTCATCCTCATTCAAAGCAATTGAAAGCTCCATAAAACTCATGTGATCTGCCCAGGCCCAATTTTGAAGTTTTTTTACAGCTTGAGTACTAGTACTCCGTTTGGATTGCTTATATTTTCTGTATGTATCTTTCAAATTCTTCCATTTGGCTTTCAAAACATCGATTGGAAAATCACCTAAAAAACACAAGGAGCAATATATTAATACTTACCTACTTCTATTAGTTAAATTACCTGCATACATTTTTCTACTGGGGTTTTGATAATAAGTACAGATTTTAAAAACACACCAAACCAGGGGCCTAATTCACGGGCCGATCTCGATAATTTTGTAATTTTATTGTATTGCTTGTTTTCGAAGAGAGAATGGATGATTTCCTTGAGTAATTCATCGACGACCTCATCGTAGAAGCCTCGACAGCTACGATATACGGAAAATGTAGAAAAAGTGCGGGGTTGCGCAATGCCAAAAATAAAATAATCGCTTAGAAAACCTCGGTCGACCCGAGAATTAGGCCCCTGAAAGACAAAAGAGTCCTGCATGCCAGCACCAGTTTTGAAACAGAACGGCTTTCCTACTTTAGATTACACACTGGCAGCCATAGACCCAAGTACATAGGTATTATTATTATGCTGGCAACTCAGAGCCCAGAGCATCTCTCCTCTCTTAAATTCCTTGATCTATCTGCGGTATTGGAGGAGGTACATTCGTTCAATACTTTTCATTAATTAACAGAACTTAATAGCGTGTAGTCAAATAAATAATTACATGTAAATGTGCACTGTAAAGCTTTATTTGTAATATAGTTTACATACCATATTCTTCATTTATTTCTTGCCTTACTTCTTTCCATGCTTGCCTTTTTTTCGTTTTATTTTTAAAGTCTGGATGAATAAGTACATATAATATTGGCCTATTTTGGACCTCTTGTATTAGTTTTTCTGTCAAATCAGGGTTCATTTTTGTATTTTCACAACTCTACACGCAAGATACAGGCGAAACGTGCGAAACAAACGCGGTATTGTAACAAAATGGCGGCGGAGCGCAGACGGAAGTCTCCGAGCATGGCCGACAAAATCGTTGAACTCACGTGGGAAAGAGATAGAACCATAGTGAAATCTATGCGTTAGAACAGGCCCGTGTTTCACTTTTTGTATAGCGGACAAGTTATGCATGGCGGAACCTGCTTCGGTTTCGCTGGTATGGATTCGCTGTGGAGACGTGTGATATCGCTCTCAAGGTCAAGGTTCGTTTATGTTAGTGGCAACGGCCCGGGCGGGCGGTGTTCCATTTTCAACTCTCGTCTCATGAAGCAAAAGCATATTTTTCAGGACACGCTTTATCTAGATTTTATGCGATAAATGAATTATATTATAGACAATCCACATAACACTATCTAGCCCCAAACTAAGCAGAACTTGTATTATGGGATCCTTATAGCTGATATAATACGTATACTTTATACATATAGCGATACCTATCTACTTTCCTATATAAAGGTATAAGGTAGTACTTATCTACCGTATACCCTTTTGCAATGCATGGTATGAACCACGGAAGAGTTAGCCTGCTGCAGGACTTTACTTGATGTATGATGTATGTAATGTACCTATATTATAAAGGAAGTCAAGGAGGCCGCATTCGAAAGACTTATTGGAGCAATCGCATCAAACCCCCGACAAGAGCTAAGCTCGAGAAGAAAAGGTATGTGCCTATGACCTCAGATTTATCTCCTTCTCTACTAGGTATACTTATATCAAAGTTTCGTCCAGTGCCCATCTCAGGCTCTATCAGGTTTTGTCGGGCTAGCTATATATTTGACAGGTTATAGGGCTGCTCTCAAAAAATGAATTCTTCTCCAATTTGTAGTTTCAGTTCTTTCTAAACAGTGTGGTAAATGAATTGAACTTTAACCAATGCGAAGGCAAGTGCGACAACCAGTAGGCAGTCGCACGTTGGCAATGATAATTACCTAGTGCAGAGGATGTTGATAGAATCTTGTCAGACTGCCATGTTTGGAGATCGTAAATACTTCGTATTTTCCATGATGAGCATCCGATGGAGTACTTAGTAAATCAGTAATCGTGGTAGGTACTACTAGTAGGTTAAGTACGTGAGTGAAGTAGGGTGTGTGATACCCGAGGAGTTTTTAACATGTAATTTATGTTACATTGTCTCTACGCTTCAGCGTAGTGTTAAGTTTAGTAGGTACTACTCCGACGCAAGCAGCAGATTCTGATACACGCCTGCAAAGGTGGCTTGGGTATCTCACACCTGAACCCATATTTAGCGTTGTTGGTATACATAATGTAAGTAAATTAGATGCATACATTTTTTATTTGTTAATAGTTAGAATAACCTGTAGTAATGTTGATTAGCTGAAGAAGTTAAAGTTTTGTTGGAGTTTTTGAGAAAACTATTGAACGGCCTTTTTCCTTGAAAATTTAGTGACTGTTGTTGTATGAAAAATACTTGCCATCATAATATGAATAATAGTTTTCTTGTTGATATGATAAAAAAATATAAATTACATAAAATAATCACATAACATAGATACCACGATATCACGTTTCGGGTATGTCACACCCACCTCATAGTCGGTGTAACAATTTCTCACATCATTCACCTCGGGTTAAAAGATAACTTGACGATATTATTAACTGTTTAGATATTCTAGTGCACGTATACGTATTACGTAATTATATAATTGTATTATTGTCAATATCAATATTATAACGTTAGGTATGTGACCTATGATTACGACACAATATGCATAGAAATACTATTCTCAAATATTATATTAATTTTCCTTCACTTCTACATTGGCTGCTGGGCACTTTAAGCACAGTAGGCCTACCACAAGCTCCGTCTGGCTATCTCTGTCTCTGGTTTTGAAACTGTGTAAGTCACCAGTGTATTACTTAGACGTTTAGACGTAGGATTTATTTAGACAACACTCACCCAGAGCCAGAGACAGAGCCAGGCAGAGCTTTTGGTATGCCTACAGATTAAGTTCTTGCTTACGAGTAAAAGTTCGATAAAAGGCTGACAACGAAAAGTAAAAATATATAATATACTTACCTACATACTTATCGATTTATAAATCCAATCTAGGACTTTTTTAGTAAGAAAACTTGGATATCAAAATAGTAATTTTGCTGAAATTTTGCAACGTTATTCTTCAGAACGTAATGTTTGTGATTTCAAATCTTAAAAAAAATGGCGAGATGATTGATAGTTGTCCGCGTCCCGCGTCTTAAGTGCAGAGTTATTATCTTTCGCGGCCTTGTCGTGTGCAGTGAGAGGGCTCACTATGCCTTTCAACTAATCAGCTGACTTAGTTCATTGAACTTTTAACTTTATCGCGGTATATAGGTATTAGGAATCAGTTCCGGTAGGTACCTATAGGTAGGTGTTTAATCAAATTACTTAAAACCCTAAATGATACCGAGAACAACTTCCGTAAATTTTAAGTAATTTATGATTTTCACTAGATTTTAGTTAATTTCGAGCTGTGTTAGGTAAATAAAAATAAATATTGCAGACAATCCACACAATACTATATATCTAGCCCCAAATTAAGCAGAGCTTGTACTATGAGCACTAGATAGCTGATATAATATTAACATACTACTTTTTTTTCTAAATACATAGGTACTTAGAATACAATAAAACACCCAGAAAAAGAACATACATCTGTGTTCACCACGCAAATGTTTGTTCTCGGTGGGGATGGAACCCACGACTTACGGCGCAGAAGGCAGAGTTACTACCACCTGAGCTGAGAGGCCAGTCTTAGCAAGTTATTTTATGTCAAGATTTTTTTCTGATGAAAATCTTACATGCATCTCTATTGCAATGGGTTGAAAAGCTAGTCCTTAGAATTAGCCCAGTGTTTATTTACAAAAGTTTTGAAAGTTTCAAGTCAAAATATTTTAATTTTTTTATAAAGTTTTAAGTATTTTTTTATAACCTGCATTTTTTATACACGCACTGTCACTTCCATCCATACCAACACCGTCGCGACATAAAAACAAAAGCTACAAAACAAAAACATAACACTCACCTAATAATAACAAAACAAAACACTATTGACACTTGGAAAATTTCTTCGAAAAATATCACAGGAACTGCACTGACTGTTGCACTATGGGGGTAGGTCTGTATCACAGTGCGTTTGTATCGCGAGTGAAGCGGTGGGCGGTCGCAAGCCTATTTATGTGAGCGGTGTTTTTGTAAATAGTGCAGTTTCTTGCGTTTTGTGATCAATTTAATCATACAAACTCAAACTCAATATATTTTGATATTTATTTATTGAACCATTGCGTTACAGTAATATAACATTGGTAAGTCAATTTTTACAAATAAGTCTTAATATTAAAACTTATTTGTTAAAATTTCTTTAAATACACACTAACATAATATAAGTATACCTATTACTTTACGCTTGCAAATCAGAGAATGAGCAGCTCAAATATTCATTTAGATTTTAGATGGTAAAACGGGTGACATTCGAAAAATGTTCTAAGTTTGTTTTTAAATTCGTTTATAGACAGTTTATAAAAAAAAAAAATTAAAAATAATAATGTTTAAAATTTTATTTATTTCAATTACAAGAATCACTTTGAAACTTCTCAAGCTAGGTGGGTCTAGGTGCCAGTTCCACGCGACCAAGCCTAAGAAGAACAGGCAACAAACGAAGGCTCGGTTCCTACAATTTTTTTAAACCACCACACCACATAAAAGCTCAACCAACTGTTTGGTTGAGCTTTTATGTACCTATGAAATGTTTGGTTATCTGGTTCCTACAGTTTAAGCTTTGCTAAGCTTGGGGCGATGGAGGCAGATAAATGTAGAAGATATTACTTGGAAGATTTTAAAAGCCTATGCATATAAAAAAAACACAATAATAATTAGCAAGTCAATATACCTAGTCTCTTGATGATCTTTTAGTTAGATCTCTTTTTCAGTCAAAGTCGTCAAACTTGATAAAAAAAGCAAAGCTTTGCTCTAAAGCTTTTTACAAATAAGATTTGAAAACGCGGTCACCCATCTAAATGCTTATCCCAACAATTTTAGGCAATCTCAGCTGACATCAAAATCAGATCTCTCCTCGTAAAAAATCTTTCAATGAGGTTAATCAGAGGCAAGTCTAGGATAGGGATTAAGCCCTTGGTTCAATATATGATGTAACTTTCAAACAACTTACATTGCATTAGATATCCAGCTGAGACAGCAATATAAACAACATTCTGTCTCTTTCTGAATTATGCAACCATAGCGTTTCGGTGTTGGTAGTAAGCTGCATTTTAAATTCATTCATGTTTGGTGTTTTCTATGAAGTTGTATGACGCAACATTGAACGTTGTTTCAACTTTGATCTATGGTCACTATGGTAGGTACCTAGGTACTTACTACGTTCATAATAGGTCTAAGAATATAGATATAATACATAAATAGAAAATTCTTTATTGCACTAAAACAAATATTGCATCGTACATAGGCGAACTTAATGCTAGTGATTCATATTTCATATAAATCATATGAGGGTCATATTTTCTTTATCAATAAGTTTCTGAAAAAAGGAAAACATACGAGCACGTATATAGCAGATCTGGATTTTATGAGAAAAAATGGTTACTCTGGAGGCATTATCCAGGGAGGAAATAGGAGACTACGTTTGTATGGAGAGTCACCTGTGTGATGCCCTCTTTTGCTTGTATTCTATCTAGGAATCAGATAGAGTTTTACCACTCCTGAAAAAATATATTTTACGAGTTTATTTTGTACAGGATGTGGAACTGGCACCTAGCCAGACAACGTCTCAAAGTGAGCCTTGTGTTTTAGCTGATTTAACGAATTTGTTATTTGAATTTGTGCAGTTTCTGTGGGTCTACCCTACCATGAGTTTTCGTTTTTAGGTAACTGTAGTCAAAAATATGCCTATATTTTTTTCTTCGCCGTGCATATTTTGTAAAAAAAATATTCAATACGTCTTGTCTTCCTTTCCTTGTCTTGTTGGTTTTTTTTAAATTTTGTTACGCGCTAACAAGCTATGCAATTAAACTTTATTCAGACCTAACTTTTTAAACTAACCTCTTTGAATGCTTCGATCAACGCGTATAAAATACTCTGCGTCGTCGTCGGTCGTCGGGGTAGCCATGGTGTCTTGGGGGCGCCGGAGCCAGCGCCTGAGCAGGTAGAATTTTAGAACACTTTCTGATGCAATCGAGAACCATCTTGCTGCATTTTTTAATTTGATTTTATAGTCTTTTACTACATTTATGGAAATCAGAAATATTTTTGGTTTACTGGTTTTGATAGACAGGTTAGGTACGCTAGGTTGGTACGGTAAAAAAGCAGCCAAGTGCGAGTCGGGCTCGCCCATGAAGGGTTCCGTAGCATCAAGTAACATAATATACAGAAAATAAACAGGAAACAGGTTCTTGTAGTTCGTTGAAAGGTAAATTGCGGTTTAGAAAGAAAAGAAAGAAAGAAAAATTATTTATTTGCGAAGCAAAACTAACACTTACAATATAAACTTAACAACTTATCAATAGACTACAGAAGTGAGCTTTGTGCGTCGCAAAACGATTTACGATTACGATTTATGACGTATAAAAAAAAAACTACTGGCTAGATCTCGTTCAAACCAAATATCGTTGAAAGTTTGCATAATAATGTACAACATATATTTTTTTTAGTTTTATCATTCCCTTATTTTAGAAGTTAGAGGGGGGGGGACCAACTTTTTTCAACTTTGGAAGTGTCTCTCGCTTAAACTGTTCAGTTTAGAAAAAAACGATATTAGAAACCTCAACATCATTTTTGAAGACCTATTCATAGATACCTCACACGTATGGGTTCGACGAAAAATTTTTTTTTGAGTTGCAGTTTGAAGTATGGGGACCCCCAAAATTTATAGTTTTTTTTCTATTTTTGTGTAAAAATCTTAATGCGGTTTACAGAATACATCTACTCGCCAAGTTTCATCAGTGTAGCTCTTATGGTTTCGGAGAAAAATGGCTGTGACACGGTCGGACAGACAGACAGACAGACAGACAGACAGACAGACAGACAGACAGACATGACGAATCTATAAGGGTTCCGTTTTTGCCATTTGGCTACGGAACCCTAAAAAGAAAAGTTTTTTGGTGGGCGCGCTGGCTCCGACCGAGGTTATCGCAGGTTCACGCCCGGGCCCATGTCGACCCAGTTATAGTTACTGAGCACTTGCTTACTAAATACCATTGCATGTGAGTAGGTTGTTGAATAGCCAAATAGGCGGATATAAGTAGGTAAGCAGTACCTACGTTGCGTATTTTTTTTATTCATTATTTAGGCTCGGTTACATAATTATTACCTGGTAGGTGGTTTTTTGACCCCTACTTTTACCTGGGTAGGTCATAACTTTACTGCACATAGAGTGGGGTCCGGTCGCCTCAAATCTACACTGTCCTCTATCATCTGTTATCTCGTTGAATAATGAAAATAATACATCGCATCGTTAGTGTTCAATGATGCTAAGTTCGTCAGTGCTATGCTCAGGTTGATCAAGCATAGCAATAACCATTTCACTCAGGCCATAAATCTATTTAGATAGGTAATCTTAAGACTCGTGCACTATATAGTGGGATCTAGTATTTATTGGGAGAAGCCTGGCGCTTATTGTAAGTTTTGGAGGTTCATGCAATCAATGTATAGATTAGTGTTTTTCCATTTTTCCAAGCCATACAATATCCTGCCTGTGCATTATCGGGTTGTGTAATCAACATGGATGTACATTAACTGGGCCTGTTTCGTCACTTATCTGTCACTGTCAGCTAACCTTCCTGTCATGTCAACCGAACGCCAATCAAATCTGTCAGATTGACAAAGTCATGTCAATGTCAAACAAAATATTACGCGGTAGGTATTTGAAAAAGTAAATAACAACAATCGAAGCGGTGGTAATAGTATGGTAATTGCAAAATTGATAAGATTTATCTAATAACGTGCAAAAAACTAGGTACCTATCTAACTGATGAGCTGTGATATGCATATTCAACTCAATAATGGACGACTTTGATCCTAGGACACCGCTTTTGGGTAAGTCATTTACACAAGACATCATTTCGTAAATTGATTTGCACTAACTAATTAATTGTAACACGCAGTAACTAGGCTACATTGTCTACTTTTGCTGATAATCCTTGACATGTTTAACGTAATCGAGCTATCAATTTACCTAGTAACTATTCACAACAATTATAAAGTCAGTGTATTATGCCCATGACTGTGATTTCTATATAGGCATGGTCTAAATCACTAGCTGTTGAAAACTCTATATTCCACTAATGTTTATTCTCGGTGGGGATCGAACCCTCATTCTACAGGGCTGAAGCCAACTGAGGTGTTAGGCCTAGTTCAAATTCAAAGAAAAGAAAGAAAGACCAAAATAAAATAGTATTTATTGACAACAATAACAGTTGGTAGCAAAATTGTACACATTCATTTAGTTCCCTGGCTCGTTACTTGTTGCACCATGGAAGTTGCATATCACAATCACTACAGAGTGCAGCCCTTGTATTCTAATTTGAGTTCGGGAAATTAGGTCTCCACTGATATCCCGCGATGGTGTCTATTATATGTTGTTCCCCAGCTCTACTCACCCCAGCCAGCCAGCAACTATTTAAAATAGCGGAGAATGACTTTGGGTTGATGGCATCAATGTTCCAGTATCCTTAGTCTGCTTTTTCCTCGATCAGTTTTATAAATTGTTTTCAATGAGGAAAAGATGAGACCACAGCAATATGTTACAAAAAGAGTTGTTGTCTCATTTTTTCTGCATACAAAAGAGAGAGACACGTAGGAGGAATGATTTGTTCAAACCGATTAAAACTCAGACTAAGAGTACAAATGAGGACATGGATGTTGATGTATAAGACTCGATTAGTTCTCTCTCTAAGCCTAGTCTTGGACCTTGATTCTTCTGCTGCGGAGTAATGTTCTGGGAGGCCTTACAATGTATACCTTACATTTACATTTACACAGTGATAATTACATTGTATTGTTTGGTTTACATTACCCAGACATCCAACCGTATACTAGTTCTACATAGTTTCAACTAAACCGCAGAAACCAGTTTGTTCTCGGTAAATATTGACCCGTAATTAAGATTATGGGATAATGTTTAAATCACACTCTTGTTGAATTTGTTAAATCTCATCTCATGATAAACTTGTTGTAAAGATAAGGTATCTGTACAAATTGCGCCATTGTATTGACATAGTGGGTCCGAATCAACGTTGAGACTCACTGTAATAATATCGTAATCTCGGTGGGGATCGAACCCACGCCCTCCAGCGCAGAAGGCAGAGCTACTACCAATTGAGCTGTGAAGGCACTGTGTAAGTGTAATGTAAGCCCATCAAATTCTAATTTGAGTTGGGGGAATAAAGTGTGGGGGTGTATTGTGCATTGCAAAGCGAGCCCGTTTTAGAGTAGTTACCCGTATGGAGTCATAACAGTTCACACATAAGTTCGAAAAACATGTGACGAGTGCACGAAAGAAGCCTCTCTGAGGCTTAAAATCCTAACACTACACTTCCAGAATTTATTAAAATCTTCTCGAACAAACCACCTCGTTGTTTGAAGTCAGTTAAAAATTCACGGCAAACTTTACCTACTTAATCCTATGTAATTTTACTCAGCTTTACGATGGCTGAGTATTCAGCCTGTTTGCTTTATTTTAAGTAATCTTTTTAGATATCTTCCTATTTTGTTTCACTGGTTTTGTTCAAGTTTTAAACGATTTTGAACCCTTTCTTTTCAACTTCTTATCGCAAAATATTTTTCTGTCCACCGAATACGCGCGACCTTTACGGCATGGGTCTATCCCATCGGGTGGGGACTGTCTTACGCCTCGTCTGGCTGATAGAACATGCATAGGTACGTCTTCATCATCATCATTTCCGGTTCGTGGTTGTCATTGGAGAACCTAGTACTATTAGTAGAATAAAGGCAGTGACTACGCTCAGAAATAATAATGCCGTAGTTACCTATGGGAAACAGGCGCAATTTTAGAATGTATTATTTGACGACTGGCCTCTCAGCTCAGATGGTAGTAGCTCTGCTCTGCACCGTAGGTCGTGGGTTCGATCCTCACCGAGGACAAATATTTGTGTGCCTGTCTGTTATGTTAATATTGTATTCTAAGTATGTACCTACATATTTGTACATATTAAAAAATATAGTACAAGCTCTGCTTAATTTGGGGCTAGGTAGTGTTGTGTCTGCTGCTCTCTGCTGGGCAAAGGTCTCCCCCCAAAGGCTTTCACTTATCTCTCTCTCGAGCCTCCTCCCACCATCTCCTCTCAAAGGTGTCAATATCTTCCCGCCAACGCATTTATTATTTATCTTTTGACATATTTCTATGAGAGCCGGCTACGTTATAGTTTTAAATATCAGCCAAACCGGCAGGTCAGCAAATTTTGTAACAAAAAACCAGCTCCCAGTATGGCAGTTGAAATATTATAAATACCTTATCAACTTACAAGTCTGTCTGTATGTAGACACGGCAAAAAGTCTAGTGCATGCGTTGAATGCTAATTCAGCAATTATTCGACTCATTACATCGTCAGCCATCGTGGTAGACGGTGCTAAGTTACGCTGTTCCAAATACATTCTCCTCGTGAAGTTTTTTAGTGTGTTGTGTGGAGAAAACAATAGATAAATTAAACATAATGATTGTTATGGAAGGTACGTGAATGTGTTTGGCAGTGGTTGTGCTGTGTCTTGGCTAACTTCCAATCGGTGATTTAATATGAACAATAGGATGGAATTGACAATTTGACTAGTGTATAGTTCTTTCATAGTGTGACTTTTACTTCTAACTACTAATACTTTTTAAAGTTCCGAAGTTATATAGACATCTTAACCATATTGTAAAACATTAAATAACTCTATTTTCTAAGCGTTAGTGAGACCGTTTTTATCACAGTATTTTTTTGTCTTGTATTTTTTTGCCGACTTGAAACATTGTCGATAATACGTGAGATTACTTTTTGCTTGACTTAATTTATAGTTATGACTAATTATACTTAGCATAAAATAATTTCGCATTAAAATCTTTAATTCAGACTTTAAAAAATAATGTTTGAAATAATACTTAGCATGAAATAATTTCGTATTAAAATGTAGGTATACCTACTTCAGACTTTCAAAAATGATGATGGAAATATTTTATTTCGATCACAGAGTAATTATTTTATAGTATTTTATTTCGGTCTGTGAATCCGATGATGCGTTCTTTTTATTGTGTCACTGGTTCTTTAAATCCAGTGTGATGAAAGGATTTCAAGTGCGCCTCAGAGAGGCTCCTTTTCAAACTTTTTAGATTCTACAACATGCCGGTTTCCTTACGATGTTTTCCTTCACCGTTTGAGAGTGCTGGCATAGTGTAGATACATTTTTCGACAGAAAGTTATTGGTACTGTTACGGCGAAAACTCTTCATTAAAAATAGCTAAAACTCTGTTTTACTTAATCACACGGCAAATAATTACATCTACGCATAACGTCGCCATCTTCTTTCCTCTACTAGTGATGTGTCTCGTCGGTCCGAATAGGGATGTCCTATTCCCTGAACCGGCTAATAATAAACAGCTGGATTTGAACCCACGACCTTAGGATCGGACTACCACTAGACCGCCAGTGCTCTCTGATGATGATGTGTTAATCTGAGTTGATCTGGAGCCTAATTCTCGAGCCGACCGAGATCATTTTGCAATTTTATTTTATTGCTTCTTTTCGAAGGGAGAATGGATGATTTCCTTGAGTAATTCATCGACGACCTCATCGTAGAAGCCTCGTCAGCTACGGTATACGGACAACGTAGAAAAAGTGCGGGGTTGTGCAATGCCAAATATTTAAGGGACATTCTAAATCTCGGTTGGCCCGAGAATTAGGCTCCAGATCACCTGATTCTTTGATCATTCCCAGGTATTCCTCCGCCCAGCAGGGCGCGCCGGGTAGCCGCCAAGCTATGCAGCGTGGACTCCTGGAAGAGACGGCTGCCGATCACGATATGGCTGCCCAAGTACAACTTCGAGTACATGCTGCGAGATGCTATTGCTGGCAAGTGTTTATTGACATTCAAATAAAGAAGTATTTTTGCGAACATTGTGACAGAGCAGCGGTTCTCAAACTTTTTTGGTCACGGAACCCTTTTGACAAGCAAAATACTTGACGGAACTCGAAAATTCTCAAAAACTTTATGTTTTTGAAGAAAGAGCCGAAAGTCGCTTGTTCACAACTATAGCGTCTAATTCAGAGGCAGCTTTTATCAAAAGGACTGCGCGCTCACAAGTATACGCGCGGCGCAAAACGTTCGACCAGTGACCAGAGAGAGGTATTTAGTTTTTTTTTTCTAAATTCTTGCGGAACCCCTACAGGGGTAGCGCGGAACCCTAGGGTTCCGCGGAACACACTTAGAGTACCGCTGTGACATTCCATCCAATAATATATTTTTTAAATGGTTCACCTTTATAAGGACAACAAGTCGATTTAAAGAAAAAGTATAAATTAATCTATTATTAGGATTTTATCACAAAATAAAATCCTTTACATTTTGAACGCCTAATGCGCCGTAGCTTTTTTACAAATAAAATAACAATACCTGTGTTTTGTATTCTTTTTTGGAATAAAGATTTACAAAAATAATATTACAAAATACTTTATTTATCATAGCTTGTTTAGGGTGTCTTTCACGGTTATCAGTTAATTAGTCATCCGTGAAACGGTTTTAGTACAGTCACCTTCAGAAGTAGATTGGCATTTTTGGTTAGTAAACTTCAAATATTTCTTAAACCAGCTCACATTAGATCGGAGTTTGAACTTATTTTGAAGATCTGCTATAAGGTAATAGCATAGCTAGATTCCTATATTTAGTTAACACCATCTTGTTCGTATTTAGATACAAATACTCACTTTGTATGTAACATTTCTGAGAACCAACACATGAAAATCTCTAATTGGTTCTCCAATAAATACAAAGATAAATATTCTATTTTCTCCATCATGTACATAAATATTATTTTTTTTCACGCGAAAGAGAATCCAGAGAAAAGTGGAATGTACTTATTGAAATTGGAACGGTTTTGGCTCACGCGCATAGAGACACGCGCACAGACAGACGGATTTGTACTCCATTTATTTGTATTTATTCTTTGTTCTGTCTACTATTTTGTTTTCTTTTTGTGTTAATTACTCTGTTTGTGCTGTGTTTATGTGTGTTGTGTGTCCAAAAGAAATGTATTTTATTTTCTTGTCTTCTTTTCTAATCTACTTTTGATGATGACTGTACTGGTCCAACAGTAGAAATGATGATGATGATATTATAAGATGATCTTCGAGTTAGCTACCAAAGAGTCTGAAGTCGATCCGAATGGTTATTTACGCCAATTATATTCTTAAACCGGTTGTTTACATAACGAGATAAACAATTTGCACACAAGCGCATTATCCTACCTACTTACATAATAATGATAAACTGGTTATACCACTGGTTTATGCGATTATGTAACTATGTAGGAAGATTTTATACATAAAACTTTATTTTCTGTATTTTTAACCGACTTGAAACTAAAGAAGAGGTTCTCAATTTGGTTGCATTTTTTTAATTTTAGTTATTGCATAACTTCGTCATTTATGAACCGAATTAGTTATAAGACCCTATAGAATTTTCATCAAAATCTGTTCAGCAATTATCATCTTCTCAAGTTTTTTAAACTACGTACTTGTTACTTGGACAACAAGTAACAACTTGTTAACCTCAACTGAGGCATACATAATTATGATAAGCCTCGTGTGCTTGTAATTTCTCCGTCAACCACATCGATATAAAATAATACATACAATTTTGTACATAATGTGTATAGTTATTGAACATAATTTGTCTTTTCAGGGATCACTGTGGGCCTGACGTCCATACCCCAAGGCATAGCTTACGCTATGGTAGCTGGCTTACCTCCACAGGTGAGTAGTTATCGTCATAAGCAAGCTAATGGCTTTACTTATGTCTAAAGATAAACAGTGTTTAAACGATTGTCATTAGCTCATTAGTCATAAAAGTACAGTCAGTGACAAAATGAGATTGTTAATTTTAATTTGTACTCACTGCGCACCGTAGTTAGTGTTTAGGTATGTAGGTAACCTACATTGTCTTGTCGTCGTCTTCACGTATACAATGAAACAAACATTAAAAAAAAAACCAAATCGAGAACTTCCACCTTTTTAGGGTTCCGTAGCTAAATGGCAAAACCGGAACCCTTATAGATTCGTCATGTCTGTCTGTCTGTCCGTCCGTATGTCACAGCCACTTTTCTCCGAAACTATAAGAGCTACACTGATGAAACTTGGTAAGTAGATGTATTCTGTGAACTTCATTAAGATTTTCTTACAAACATAGAAAAAAAACAATGAATTTTGGGGGTCCCCATACTTAGAACTGAAATTCAAAAAAACTTTTTTTCCTCAAACCCAATACGTGTGGGTTATTTATGAATAGGTCATCAAAAATGATGTTGAGTTTTGTCATATCGTTTTTTTCTAAACTAAATAGTTTTTGCGAGAGACACTTCCAAAGTGGTAAAAAGTTGCCCCCCCCCCTGTAACTTCTAAAATATGAAAATGATAAACAAAAAAAATATATGATTACTACAAACGAGCGATTGGAAGTTTGCATTACTATGCAAACTTCCAACGATATTTGGTTTGAACGAGATCTAGTGAGTAGTTTTTTTTTATACGTCATAAATCGTAAACCGCAATTTACCTTTCGACGAACTACAAGAACTTTTATATTATGTTACTTGATGCTACGGAACCCTTCATGGGCGAGTCCGACTCGCACTTGGTCGCTTTTTTATTTTAAGTCTGCTAAAAAAAAATAGGCTTGGTTGCGTGGAACTGGAACTTAGACTCACTTAGCTTTAAGACGTTTCAAAGTGATACTAGTAAAAAGATACCATTGACTAAAGACATTATAGATAGTGCAATTCACGAAGACGCGCCCCTCGCGGGGTGCGGGGAGTTTGCTCCGAGCGGGCGGCGGCAGTCGCGAACCGTAGTCTATTCATTGTAGTGTGCGTGTGCACTCATAGGTAAATTAGTGTGTACCGTTAACACTCATTATTGACGGAAGCTTGCACACATATACTATAGACCAGGGATTCCCAAAGTGGTCGATATCGACCCCCTGGGGTCGATATTGGTTTCCTAGGGGTCGACATAAACGAAAACTGATTTTGGGGGTCGACCAGGTCTAAAAATCGACCCCTATAAATATATAACAACGCACGTTTATTTTGTTAAATTTTGATGAGAAAGTGAAGTAAACTTTAATCACTTAACCAAGTGCATAGTTTTCCAATTGGTACCTTAGTAACTAGGTATTTTGTAACAATAGGAAAAAACGAAAGATAAGCCCCATTATTCATAATAGTCTGCTAACTTAAAGCATTGCTAATTCTCACTCTGTCTTCTTCTATTGGCGTAAATTGAGAGAGACCTGAAAAATAAAACTCTGTAGCAGCTGTTTTAAGTGAGCGGACCATTGTGAATATGGGGGTTGATCTTAAAAGTAGGTAATTTAGCCATGGGGGTCTGAGGTAACTGTTCATTTTGGAAAAGGGGTCACTTGTTTAAAATAGTTTGGGGATCCCTGCTATAGACGGTTAAGGAGGAATAGTGGGGCGCGCCTTCGTGGATTGCACTATCTATATTTAACTTTTACTTTGAATGAATGTTGGTTTCCTAGATTTTTACTTTGAACGATTGTTTCCAGGTAGGTCTATACTCGAGCATATTCCCCGGCCTGGTGTATTCTCTCTTCAGCAGCTGTAAAGACGTGACGGTGGGCCCTACCGCCATACTAGCTGCCCTACTGGCCAAGTATGTGGCCAAGTCAGCGGACTTCGCATATCTCGCCTCTTTTCTATCCGGATGTGTTATTATGTTACTGGGAGTGTTGCAGTTAGGTAAGTGTTTATTTTATTGGCCTTTGACTGACCTCTAGCTCAGTTGGTAGTAGCTCTGCCTTCTGCGCCGTAGGTCGTGGGTTCGATCCCCACCGAGAACAAATATTTGTGTGGTGAACGCAGATGTTTATTCCCTGTCTGGGTGTTATATTGTATTCTAAGAATGTATTTACAAAAAAAAATGTATTCAAGTATTATATCAGCTATCTGGTTCCCATATCACAAGCTCTGCTTAGTTTGGGACTGGGTAGTGGGTAGTGTTGTGTAAATTGTCCACTTTTTTTTTTTTTTACTTAAGTTGCACCAACAAAGAGAACACCAATAAAATCTTAAGGTCTAAAAACAATATCTGGAACAATAGTATCTAAGGTCTTAAAACAATATCTGGTATACTGTCACCTCAACTTAAGGAGCAAACGACATTCTAATTATCAAAGACAACAATAATTCAAATTCAAATTCAATTTATTAGAATCAGTAGCTTAACGTTACAGGATAGTATCCAATGCGCTAAACTACGGACTATAAAATAATAAAAAGGTAACATGGAGATCAAAGATGGCTAAAATTAAAATAACTTTGGAAGCATTTTTTCAAACAATAACAATACAATATTAATTAAAAGCATTTTAAAAAATATTCAAAGTAATTTTATTTTTTTGATGGGCAGAATTTATTTGCACAAAAAATTTTACAATTAAACAAATATTTACAAAATGAACAAAATACACAAGAAACAGTTGAGCTATCTGCAGATCGTTGGAAACAATCTAGAGATAGCTCAACGAAGCGTCCCCAAGACGCTGGCGGTATTGCCACGCTGAATAGCAATGCTTATACGCTGCGCCAGATACCCACCAGCCCTTGGGTCACGCGTCGCTTCGATCAGTTATAAAATAAAAGATACTTAAAATATGAATATAAAACAGACGTCACAAAAAATTCATAATATGACACTGAAATGTTTTACAGTATTTTTTTTGCAGGATTTCTGTTGGATTTCATATCTAAACCAGTGATAAGCGGCTTTACGACAGCTGCAGCGCTGCAAATCAGCGCTTCACAGCTCAAATCTTTATTTAGGATTACAGGTAAACATAAACATCTTATAGATTGAATACTAAAGGTGGTTTTAACATCGCATTACAGTACTCTGTTTTTTTTATTATGTCTATGGCAGCAAACGTTTTTATTTTGCCAGAAGCATTTTCTTGTCATCATATCAAACGAAATGAAAATATAAACAAAAATAAAAAATAAAAATATAAAATCCCACAAACGCAAGAACGAATCTTGTTTGAATGTTTAAAATTAAATGTTGACTAGCAGTTAAAATACACAACGAAGATGGGGCACCCCCATCTTCGTTGTGTATTTTTTTTTGGTAAATTGCGTTTATATTTAAATACGAATTACATTCTGATTCTTGAAAACACTAATATAACGATATTTTCTAAAAATGAATCCTAGCAATATCAATTTATCGCCCCCGAAACCCCCTGTATACTAAATTTCATGAAAATCGTTGGAGCCGTTTCCGAGTTTCAGGTTATAATTATATATATTTCAAGGTATAAGATTTAATCTATTGTCTATTTTTTATCATTAATAAATTGTATAATTACAGGATCATCTGGCGGCACGTTCATATTCGCTTTGATAAACTTCTTCAAGAACATCAAGACAGTCCAGCTGTGGGATTCAGTGCTGGGCATCGCTTCTATGATATCATTGTTATTGCTGAAGGTAAACTCACTGAATTGATTGCAATATTCTAAATCTTATTGGTGGAATTTTTTACAGCGCCATCTAGTTACACAATACGAAACGCGTGCTTTGTGAACCAGCCAGCTTATACATACTAATAATACGTAGAGTCTGTTAAGAAAGAGAGCCGTCGTGGCCAAATTGTGAACTAACGTTTCGATTTTTATATGGCAGCTCATCCTTTCTTTCTGTCAGCATTTTGCATCATAAAAATTAAATAAAGGAATAGTACACTAGTTGTGATAGGATCAAAACGCAACAGACGCGCTATTGTATTGCCCACTAAACAAAAAAGGTAATTAAGCACAGCAGCGCCTTCCAATCCCACGACGGCTCTCTTTCTGAACAGAAAACATCGTGAGGAACGAGTTACTATTCAAGGTGAGCTAACAAACTGACACATTTTGAATATCAACGTTTCTGACGAGCGTGACCCACGAGACAATACTTTATTATCGGCGATGGTTACCACTTAACATCAGGTGGGCCATACGCTTATTCAAAAGCTTGTTGTTTAAAAAAACTGTTATTTTAGAAGTTACAGTTTCTACTTCAATTAACTGATTCAGACGTGACTTCGGAATTCCATTGTTCTAAGGTTTGTCAGAGAACAAAATATCTGTTTTCACCACACAAATATTAGTTCTAACTGGGGATCAAACCCACAACTTACAGCGCAGAAGGCAAAGCTACTACCAGCTGAGCTAAGAGTCCAGTGAAAAATGTATATGTATAAATAATAGTTTTTAGTTTATTTTTTGGCATATGTTATACAGCTTTACTACGGTTTTTAAATATTGTGAATGGACTCGCTATAAGGCCTCATTTAACCTTCTTTTGGCTTTACGTGTAGTTTTATAACACCCTGTATTTTTCCGTTATAAGGCCCCATTTAACCTCCTTTACGGGTACTTTTGTAACACTCTGTATTCGTAATTATTTCAGCGCGCAGTAATCCCGGTATCCGATACGGCCGCTCGGTCCCGCGTCCGCGCGGCGAATGCGTGGCTGTACGTGATCCGCGCACGGAACGCTCTGGTGGTGTTCGTAGGTGCTCTGGTGGCCTACTGCCTTTATCTGAAGGGACTCACGCCGTTTGCTCTCACTGGTAATAAACATTTTTTGACGTGACAACGTCTTATAATTCGATGGAGCCGGCTGCACGCACGAAAAATCATGACTCATACAGCGTTACCTCGCTCTGAGGCGTTCCATTTAAGGCTTGAAGTGCAAGCGAGAGCGCGGAACGAGCAACAAAGAGGCACGCACGGCCTCCGCGTTCGGCAGCATTCGACATCTGTCTCTCTCCTACTTGAGTGAGCGATGCGTCCGCGTGGACTGCTATGACGTTGTCACGTTCAACTACCGTCAGGAAACCGACTTTACAGACAACCGATTTTTTATACACATAGTTGATGGAACAAACATTATGACCCACCTGATGTCAAGTGGCAACCATCGCCTATAACAAAGCATTGCTTCGTAGGTTACGCGCATCAGGAATGTGCCCTACGATGCACTGCTTCGCGTCCATCAACTTTGACGTATACTATAGATACTCACGTGTCAGTAATGACACCGGCACCCACAAACCGAAACACAGCGATGTTGCTTCACGGCAGCAATAGGCATGGTGGTAGTACGCACCCGGACGAGACACACACAAAAAACTATACTAGTATTCCACGTTACAAAGCGTGCCCTACGTGCCCTACGATGCACTGCCCTGCATCCGTCAACTTGAGGCGTACAGATGTTCCGCCTCACGTGCTAGTAATTTCTTTCTAATTTAAGTATACCATACTTTCTACTCTCAACATGTTAACAAAATTACTGGCCAAATTACTGGCACGTGAGGCTGAATATCTGTATGCCTCAAGTTGATGGACGCAGTAGGGCACGTTGCTGTCGTGCGTGACCTACAAGGCAATGCTGTTATAGGCGATGTTTACCACTTAACACATGTAATTACATCAGCTAGTCATATAATTTTTTTAAAGGGGTTTTATTGGGTTTGTATAAATGTTTGTTCAATTTGTAGGTAAAATCGAAGGTGGTCTTCCAAACTTCGGTCCTCCACCATTCACCACGACCGTCGACAATAAGACCCTCGGCTTCGACGAGATGCTCTCAGTGTTCGGTGCTGAAGGACTGGTCATGCCTTTGGTAGCTATCCTGGAGAGCATCGCCATTGCCAAAGCATTTGGTAAGTTAGATTTACCATACGAGAGTTCTGGTGGCCTAGTGGTAGCGGCCCTCCTTCCGATTGGTCGTGGGTTCAAATCCACTCGTGTACCAATGAGGTCGAAAAATGTATGTATATATGCCAGTACTCTCAATCGGTGAAGGAAAACATCTTGAGAAAACCGGCGTGTTGTAGAACCTAACAATGTTCGAGCAACACGGGTTACGCAAAAAGAGCCCGCTTGGGCTTGCAGAAACCAGTCCGCACTCCAAGTGTGTATGTTAAATTTTTTCGTGTCTGTAATTATATCGTGTGCTTTTTGAAGTACAGAAGTTGAAGACAGCAATAAAGCATTAAAACCTTATTGTTACAGCGGGCAGTACTCCAGTGGACGGTACTCAAGAGATGCTAGCCATCGGCGCCGTGAACCTCGTGTCGTCCTTCTGTCAGAGCATGCCGGCCACGGGTTCCTTCACGCGCACCGCGCTCAACCACGCCAGCGGAGTGCTCACTCCCGCAGGCTCTATATTCAAAGGTAATGTACAGCCGGCGGTACTCCAGTGGACGGTACTCTAGCAGACGGTACTCCAGTAGACGGTACTCTAGTGGGCTATACTCTAGTGGACAGTACTCCAGTAGACGGTACTCCTGTAGACGGTACTCTAGTGGGCGATATTCCAGTGGACGGTACTCTAGTGGGAGATACTCCAGTAAACGGTACTCTAGTGGACGATTCTCCAGTGGACGGTACTCTAGTGGACAGTACTTTAGTGGACGGTACTTTAGTGGGTGGTACTTTAGTCGACGGTACTCCAGTAGATAGTACGTGATTGAACTACAACATCGTTACATCATAACTTCGTATAAATATAGAAAAATATTGTGGACAGTCTGTGGTAAATTTTTCCAAACTCACGACCTCCACGAGGTCATGGAAGGTTATTCACACAGCCCCGCCGCGGTCAAGTTCAGCCGGTTGACTTTTTGATGCTTTTCTTCATCCCACGGTCGCCATAATATGTGGTGGATAGGTTCTGGTCTTCAAATAAATCACCATATCCATCGTTCAGGTTCTTTTATTGCATCGAAGACTTACATTCTTACTTATTATATTACACGATCTATTCGCTACGTGTCCATCTTGCTGGGGGAATTTGCAGAGTCCTAACCTCTAAAATGACAGTGACAGATAACTAACACAATTTAAATAAAGCTTATGTTCCACACTGCATTCTACTAATTCTATTAAAAACAATCCACGACACAGTCCACAGAACATTATCTAGGCCAAGTCAAATTAACTGTAGCAAATCGGCCCTGGCTCAGCATGATGCTTCACCACCAATGGCAGTTCAGTGCTGGTTTTCTGCCAGAACCGTTAGTCAGAGCCATTTGACCCTGTGAGGACATTATGAAACAGATTACTACATACTAAATACAAATAAAAATACAGGCTTGCAAGTAAGCGTCCTGCAAATAAATAATAAAGTTTGTTTCCAGCTAGTCTGGTGCTGTTGGCTGTGACGTTGCTTGCGGAGGCTTTCTTCTTCATCCCGCGCGCCACGCTCGCCGCTGTTATCATGGTGGCCATGGCGTCTCTCATAGACCTCGGCATTATCCCCAAACTATGGAGGAATACCAGTCAGTATTCTAAGCAAAAAACAGGCATCAATTGCATCTATTGTAGATGATTTATATAGCTTCAGAGGTAACTGGTGATTACACAAGCCTTAATCGCGGGACGCTACAGTGCCTGAGACAGGATTTTAGATGGAGTAGGCTTGCCCAGCACCTATACCATCCTGGCAGCTTAGTCGGCCTAATCCACAGGAAAGACATGGTCAATACGTGCGGAGCTGAATAAGCCACGGGTTTCCTCACGATGTTTTTCTTCACAGTCAGTACTAGACCATTGGACTCATACACAAGCTCAAAGTCGCAAAACGAGCTAGAAGGGAACTAGCCTGGGAGTTTCACTCAAACTCAAAGATGTATTTATGTAGTAGGATTACTTTGAAACGTCTTAAAGCTAGGTGAGTCTAAGTGCCAGTTCCAAGCGACCAAGCCTAGAAGAACAGGCAACATACTATGGCTTGGTTCCTACCGTTTTTTTGTCATCATCATCATTCTCTTGTCCTTGTCCCACTTTATGTAGGGTCGGCACAACAGGTTTTCGTTCTCCACTCTCCTCTATTAGCCGTCTTATTAGCATTTATTTATTTATTTTATTTCAACAGTCACTTCTTTCTTACCCACGTCATCCTTCACAAAATCCATCCATCTTTTCTTTGGCCTACCTCTACTTCTATAACCATCCACATTCATATTTAGCACTCTTCTCGTTACATGACATTATGATTCACAAAACATAGCTGTGAAGTTCCAGTGTGGTGCCACTCCAACTTAGACGTAGGCAATAATACAAAGACGCTATTTGAAACGTAACTTAAAGTTACTATTATTACTACTAGCCCGAATCATCCCATTGCTGAGCAAAGGCCTCCCCCCAATCTCGCCACTCTCCACGATCTTGTGCCACCAGTTGCCAGTTCAAGAGGAACTGGCAACTGGTCTGGAACTGGCAACAGGCTCGTCCCGCCATCGCTTGCTTGGTCTACCGAGACGAGACCTCTCTCCTGTCTCAGTCTTTAAGTTAGGCTTAGAAAATCTCATGTCTCTGATGTATAGACATCCAAAAGACGGTAGGAACCAAGCCTTGGTTTACCCTGTTCTGTATAGGCTTGGTCTTGTGGAACTGACACTTTGACTTTGACTTTGATGAGGATTTGATCGCCTTTGTGTATAAATGTGTATTGCTTCAGAGTTGGAGCTGGTGGTGTACGTAGTGACGGTGGTGACGGGCGCATGCGCGGGCCTGGAGTATGGCATCCTGTGCGGCGCCGGCCTGGATGCACTGCGGGTGCTGGCGCGCGCCGCCGTCCCAATATACCACCTGCAGCACTATAAGGTCACTGAACATCACTATACCACCTGCAACACTATAAGGTCACTGAACATCACTATACCACCTGCAACACTATAAGGTCACTGAACATCACTATACCACCTGCAGCACTATAAGGTCACTGAACATCACTATACCACCTGCAACACTATAAGGTCACTGAACATCACTATACCACCTGCAACACTATAAGGTCACTGAACATCACTATACCACCTGCAGCACTATAAGGTCACTGAACATCACTATACCACCTGCAGCACTATAAGGTCACTGAACATCACTATACCACCTGCAACACTATAAGGTCACTGAACATCACTATACCACCTGCAGCACTATAAGGTCACTGAACATCACTATATCACCTGCAGCACTATAAGGTCACTGAACATCACTATACCACCTGCAGCACTATAAGGTCACTAAACATCACTATACCACCTGCAGCACTATAAGGTCACTGAACATCACTATACCACCTGCAGCACTATAAGGTCACTGAACATCACTTTACCACCTGCAGCACTATAAGGTCACTGAACATCACTATACCACCTGCAGCACTATAAGGTCACTGAACATTACTATACCAGCTGCAGCACTATAAGGTCACAGAACATTACTATACCACCTGCAACACTATAAGGTCACTGAACATCACTATACCACCTGCAGCACTATAAGGTCACTGAACATCACTATACCACCTGCAGCACTATAAGGTCACTGTACATCACTATACCACCTGCAGCACTATAAGGTCACTGAACATCACTATACCACCTGCAACACTATAAGGTCACTGAACATAACTATACCACCGGCAGCACTATAAGGTCACTGAACATCACTATACCACCTGCAGCACTATAAGGTCACTGAACATCACTATACCACCTGCAACACTATAAGGTCACTGAACATCACTATACCACCTGCAGCACTATAAGGTCACTGTACATCACTATACCACCTGCAGCACTATAAGGTCACTGAACATCACTATACCACCTGCAGCACTATAAGGTCACTGTACATCACTATACCACCTGCAGCACTATAAGGTCACTGTACATCACTATACCACCTGCAGCACTATAAGGTCACTGTACATCACTATACCACCTGCAGCACTATAAGGTCACTGTACATCACTATACCACCTGCAGCACTATAAGGTCACTGTACATCACTATACCACCTGCAGCACTATAAGGTCACTGTACATCACTATACCACCTGCAACACTATAAGGTCACAAAGTTATCAATACAATCGCCAGATCTCGGCAAAGCAAGTATTTAGCCGATTCAGCGGTAGAAAATTTCGTAAAATTTGTCTCCATTGTGGCGTAAGAGTACCTACGCAATCAACCTGCGATGGCGATCAATGAAATAATGTTATCTATACAACGTGTATCAAAATATGTGTACTATCCTGAAGGGGGGTGAATTTCCACCCCCCGGGGAACAACTTTTGTTCAACGACTTTTCGAACTTCGATTGGTATCTCTGAAAAAAACGGCAACGAAGTTTCAACATGAACAGCTGACTTTATACAAAGTGACAACCCTAAACTCAGCTACAGAGGTAGTAGGTAGTAGTAGTAGACCTACAGAGGTAGTAGGTCAAGGGGTCAAGGGGTTACAAGGATAGGGTTGTCAATTTATTTAGGCATTATGAAATTAAATATTTTTGTATGGGAAACTGAAAATAGGAATTTTTAATTTTCTCCCACCCACAACTGATCACCATTGTGGTCTGAAACCCCCCACCTTCGCATAGTACACATATTTAGATACACCTTGTATATTTGTCAGCAATGAACTGATCGCTATCGTAAGCGATCTTGATGTGTGCATGTTAGAATTGGACAAAATTAAATGTTGAATTACATAGGTAGTTATATTTTGGTAAAATATAAATATAAGGTGTTGGAATGGTTATCAAAATAATGCTCAAATTTCCAACCATGTTTGAAAAAAAACAGTTTATAATATTAACAGGTGGGCAACCAAGACTGCGCAAGTATAACCCTAGTCGGTGCGTTTACGTACGCGGCCGCGTCCCGAGTGGAAAGCACATTGACTACTGAAGGAAGAGTTATAGTCATCGAGGGTAGGCTGCTGCAACATATGGACTTGGGAGTCGCTGAGGTTAGTACGAATTGACATTTAGGTATCCAGAAACAGTGGTTCAGTCTGAGTTGACACTCAAGCTCAAAAGCCTCAAGCAAAAAAATTATGTTTGAGAAACGTAGATTTTTTTGACGGTTTTCCATTGAGAAATGACTAGAATCTATCCTTGAGGCTCGATTCAGACTTAAGGGGCCGACGGAGGGCGAATTTTCATACAAACGTAATACCAAAATGATTACTAATTTAAGCAGATTTTCACTATATTACCTACTGTAAGCACTGTTAGGCAAGCAAGGTCTTAGGCCCGTATTCAAAAACAGTGCTTGAGTCTTAGTCGAGCTTCAAGCATAATAAACTACAATTTTAAATGTATTTCTAGAACATGGTCGCTGTAATCCAGGATCTGGAGAAGAACAGCCACAGGATCCTGCTGTGGAACTTCAAGGACGAGCATCGGAAGCTGCTGGTAGACCTCGAGCCTCAGATGGAGGGGAACTTCTACAGCGGCACCAGCGTCGACCAGCATATCTTAGGTAGTACTATTTAAATTTTCGCGATCATAATAGATTCAGTATATCTTAGGTAAGCTCTTTTATTTTGTTTGTGGTGTATACCCTCCCACTATTAAGGCGAAGACCACCGTCGATTTTTGACCCACATTTTGACCCTTTGAACGATTCGTTCGAAATTCGCGAGCAATCTTTTGTGCTATCATACTGGCTTCTCAGCTCAGTTGGTAGTAGCTCTGCCTTCTGCGCTGTAGGTCGTGGGTTCGATCCCCATCGAGAACAAATATTTGTGTTTTATTTATTTTTCTACGTCGAAAGCACGCACTAATAATTATAAGTTTAAAAAACTTGAGAAACCGACTTCATTGTCAAACGGCTAAACCGATTTTAATGAAATTTGTTTGGGACAGTCTGGACGTAAAAATAACCTTCCTAATAAAAAAATAATTTTCTAAATCGGTTCATAAATGACGAAAGCATGCAGTTACAAACATTAAAAATTTTTTATTATTATTATTATTATTCAGCCGTTTCCGTCCCACTGCAGGGCAAAGGCCTCCCCTCCCTCCTTCCACTCTTCGCGACTTAACGCAGTGACAGGCCACGATCTAAGGTGGGAGTCAAGTTCGTCCCGCCATCTCATTCTTGGTCATTAAAAAAATTGTTTAAAAAAAAATGGCAACACCGATTTTAATAAAATTAAAATGGGACCAATCTGGAAGCAGTACCTTTCAGATAAAAAAATAATTTTTCAAATCGGCTCACAAATGATGAAGTTATGCGGTAACAAACATTAAAAAAAAAAAAAAAAAAAAAAAAAACATACAACCGAATTGAGAACCTCCTCCTTTTTGATTGGAAGTCGGTTAAAAAGAGAATATTTGTGTGGAGAACGCAGATGCTTGTTCTCTGTCTGGGTGTTATATTGTATTCTAAGTATGTAACAAAAAAAATGTATTTATTAATAATTTCAGCTATCTGGTTCCCATAGCACAAGCTCTGCTTAATTTGGGGCTAAATAGTGTTGTGTGGATTGTCTATAATATTTATTTATTTATTATAATTATTTATTAAATAATAAATTTTTTGTTGTTTTAGGATTGGAACTTACTCGATGTTGAGCAACCCCTCGTCTGCTTAAAAGCAATATCCACGAATGCTTTTAGTTGTAAGTTAAATAATAAGTAGCCAAATATACTTAATAGATCTTATGTTTATAAATGTGATATTCACCATTCCACTAAAACTTTACTAAGTATAGTTTGCCGTAAAGGCTGAACCGATTTCGATGTAAGAATTGTAAGAGATAGATTTTAAGGTACCATTTTTTTGTATTACACGAGCAAAGCCGTGAACAAAAACTAGTTAATTATTATGAGAAATATTTAAATCTATATACTCCCAAAATAAATTTAGCCATATCGAAGTTAAAGTATATTTTTTTATTTAAATATTTGTTAGACGTTCATTGCAACGTAAAATATAGCTTTATTGTTAATAATACTACGTATTATGTTACCATTTTCCAGTAAAAATATGTTTTTTGTCATTTGTAGTAGTTATATCCTAAAATATTTTGGTATGATATGTTTCAACTCCAATTGAAAAGTATTAATTTAATTGAGACGCAAGATACATTTTATTATTAGACTGTAGATAATTATTAAAATGATGTTTTTTGTTTATTTGTAAAAAATAATTTAATAATGTTATGTTTACTTATTCGCAAAGTTTATGAATATAAAGTTTTAAGAAGTCATATACTCGCCTTTTGAAGGATCCCATGTCAATTTTGACTGGCCTCTCAGCTCAGATGGTAGTAGCTCTGCCTTCTGCGCCGTAGGTCGTAGGTTCGATCCCCACCGAGAACAAATATTTGTGTGGTGAACACAGATACCCCCCTAGCACAGTAGAATTACTTCAAGTCTTAATTCAATGAGCTTAGTGCCCTCTTGTGGCCAACTTTCTAGGCCGCCCAAAGGCCTCCGTTATTCCTTCATATGAATTATTTACAGTAGGTACCTACCGTTTCTCCCAAGGGACTGTTTAAGCCGACTGTTTACAAATCCTTAGCGAGATCCGAGCGATTTGTTTAAAATCTTTAACCGTCGCTCGTAATGGATTCGACGGTGCTGTGTTTACACCGGTTAGTAACTAGGCACACTGGTTTTTTTTGACTAGCTGATGAAGCAAGCTTATGGCCTGGAGTACCCATCGCCTTTAACAAAGGATTACGTCGTAGGTCACGCACGTCAGGAACGTGCCCTACGATGCACTGCCCTGCGTCCATCAACTTGAGGCATACAGGTGTACGTCCTAGTGATTTCACCAAATCAAAAGTGCATTTATTCAGTTGAATTGCAAGAATCACTTTGAAACGTCTTGAAGCTAGGTGAGTCTAGGTGCCAGTTCCACGCGACCAAGCCTAGAAGAACAGGCAAGAAATTACTGCTCGGTTCCTACCGTTTTTTATGATCCGGCACCCACACCCTTCAAACCGAAACACAGGCACGCTGCTTCACGGCAGAAATAGGCATGGTGGTAGCACCCACCCTGACGAGCCCTTCACAAAGAGTACTTCTACTACTGGTCTAGCCCTGCTTTTTAATCCAAATCTAGTGGGTTCCAATCCGGTCGTGCACCCGGACTTTTCCGTCCTTTATATTTCCACAATGCCAGTACTCTCAAACGGTGAAGGAAAACATCGTAAGGAAACTAGCATGTTAAATTCAAATTCAAAATTAATGTATTCAGTTGCATCACAAGGATCAGAGGATCACTTTGAAACGTCGTCAAGCTAGGTGATTCTGGGTGCCAGTTCCACGCGACCCAGCCTAGAATTCGTGTCGAAAGTCCTAGCCTAGCATTTGTAAAACATTTTTTGTTTGAAAACAAGGAGCAATTTGAGGCGCATTTAAAATCCTTTCACCTCACTGGTTCAAAAGAACTAGTAGGTACTCAATACTCAATACACTTACCTATTGCATATTGCGTTTTTTTGTGTGTGTCTTATAAAATAGTTTGAAGAATTTTTCTTTAACACATATTATATAGAATATTTAACTACTTGTTAAGTATGGAGGAGTTGAAGGACCAGCTTCGGTCCTTGAAGGAGCAAAATGCTGCCCTTCAAGAACAACTTGCATCTAATACAATAACTAACAAACAAGCCAGCTCCACCGCAACTGGCTCTAATCCTGACCATAGTGTTGCTAAAGTATCAGTTAAATTACCTCCCTTCTGGGCAGACCGGCCAGCAGTGTGGTTCGCTCAAATAGAAGCACAATTTGAGATTTCAGGCATATCCGCAGACTCAACAAAATACAATTATGTTATATCACAATTAGATACTAAACATGCAGCGGAAATTGAAGACATTATCACTCAACCTCCAAAAACAGAAAATATGATTTGGTTAAGACGGAGCTTATACGTAGATTGTCCTCAACAGAAGAGCAGCGTATTCGAAAACTTCTGTCGGATGAAGAAATTGGCGACCGAAAACCATCTCAATTCCTCCGGCATCTCCGCTCTCTGGCCGGGACAATTATGCAAGATCAAAGTATCCTGAGACAACTGTGGCTGCGTCGCTTACCAGGCCACATTCAAGCAATTATTACCGCACAAGCGGATCTGCCATTGGATAAGCTCTCTGATCTCGCTGACAAAATTCTTGAAGTTTCTCCAGCACCAATAACTCCAGCTGTCTATGCTGCCTCTGCTGCTTCCGCTCCTATGCAAACCTCAGCTGAAATGCACAGCCTCACAACTTGCTTGGAAGAATTAACGAGGCAAGTCGCAGCCTTGACAGGAAGAGGTAGGGAATTCAACAGATCAAACAGCTCAAACAGATCAAACAGCTCGAACAGATCAAACAGCTCCAACAGATCCAGATCACGAGACTCTCGCGATACCAACATAACTGAGATTCGTTTCGCCAAACGAATCTCAGTTATGTTGGTATCATAGAGTATACAAGGACAAGGCAGAAAAGTGCAACGAACCATGCAACTGGGATAAACAGGCAGAAAACTCCGAAAGCAACTCAGTACATTTATTGCATACACTTGGTTTAGTTTAGGTACATACTAATAAGACGAAAACTCTTCATTGATTATAGCTACAATTCCAAACAATACAACTCTATAACACGACGCCTTATCATCCTTCCTCTTCTTCTTTTTCTCCGTTAAAGACGTAACTTCTTGCTTGATCCGAATACAGATGTCCTATTCCCCAAACTGGTTAACAATACATAGTTCTTAGGTGTAAGTCAGTATCACATGGACCCTGTGTATAGGGTAAAGCAACATTTTTTTTTTTTTTTTTTTTTTTTTTTTTACATGATATAGACCAGCCTTTGGCTACAATCTCACCTGGTGGTAAGTGACGACGTAGCCGACGATGGACCTATTCACTCTTGCCTTGAAGAGGCCCAGATTGTAGTGGTCAGGAAAAACAGCCGTCGGCAATGAGTTCCATTCCCTGGAGGTTCGCATAATGAACATGGAGGTAGGCCGAGGCTTATACTCGGTAGTTGGTACGTATAAGTATATTATTATTATAGATTCGAAAATATGTGTCTAGTGCACGAAAGGAGCCTCTTTGAGGCGCACTTAAAATCCTTTCACCACACTTGGTTCGAAAGAATCAGTGACACGATAAGAAGAAGAATTATTATAGATTGAGAACATGAGAAAGAAGAATAGAATTGGCTCGCGGCAATGTATAAAATTTGCAGGATCATTTAAATCTAGCCTTTGTTTTGTATTCAATAATACTATAGACAAAGACAGAATTATCGTTTAGATTAGAAGCAGTCGTTGATTTTAACGTCTGCGCCAATCTAAACGATCCATTTACTAAACCTCAGTTAAAATTCAACAATCTAATCCTCTGAGTAATGGCACATAATGGCAGCTATCTGTATAAGATAAAAGGTGTCAAAGAAATAATTATAAGTTTAAAAAACTTGAGAAACCGACTTCATTGTCAAACAGCTGAACCGATTTTTATCAAATTTGTTTGGGACAATCTGGTCGTAAGAATAACTTTCCAAATAAAAAAATAATTTTCTTAATCGGTTCATAAATGACGGAGGCATGCAGTTACAAACATTAAAAAAAATGGCAACACTGATTTTAATAAAATTAAAATGGGACCAATCTGGAAGAACCTTTCAGATGAAAAAATAATTTTTCAAATCGGCTCACAAATGACGAAGTTATGCGGTAACAAACATAAAAAAAAATCCTTTTTGATTGGAAGTCGGTTAAAAATTGGACTGGAAGAATATAATATTGTCTTTATTAAAATTATTCTTAATTCTTTATTGCACGCAATATAAAAATAGAGGACATGTACATTGTATAAAGGCGAGCCCCTCAGCCGAGTTTTTTTACAGCAAACTTACAACAGACTTTGGCTAGAGAGAGGTGACTATACAGGGTGGTTTTTTGAGAAGGGCGGTGAACCAATGGATACTGTTTCTGATAAGGATCAATCTTTGAAAATAAATGTTTTACTAAAAATGAATGGAAATAGCAATATCCGAGACACCCTGTACATCAGAACAATGAACCGAATCAACAACGCTTAGAGATTTGCAAGCGTTTCTACGACAGAAACAGAAATATTCACGATTTATTTATAATGAAACAAGCAAAATACCTAAGAGAAATAATTTAATGATTTTGAATTTACGCTTCTCTTGAATATCAGATATAATTTGGTTCATTGACCGAGGAAAGGTCCCAGCTAAATTCAAAGTCAAAATAAATATTCTATTGAATCAGATATATTAAAACAAGGGTCACTTTGAAACTTCTTAAAACTACGTGAATCTACGCCTGTGTAGAAGAGTCAGCAATCCTCTCAGGTTCTTTTGTATCATCTTGCCTTTTTTGTTAAGTAGAAGTATAGTAGTAGTAGAGCTCTTTGTAAAGGAGAGAGAGGTACTACCACCATGTCTATTTCTACCGTAAAGCATCATCGTTGTCTTTCGGTTTGGAGGGTGTGGGGGCTGGGGAAATTACCGGCACGTGAGGCTAAACATCTGTACACAGCATTTGACATCAGGTGCTTATTCCGTGAACTAGTTGAGTAAAAAAAAGTTATGAGATAAGTTATAAATTTCGTTAGTTCCGTGACTGTACTCAGGTAGGTACATAACGTTAAAAGATAAAAATATCTATCAAATATTTTTATTTTTAAGAATATCTGCAGCCTCCTACAAATAGGTTAAGCTACTCACCGCGTCTAAAAGAACTTTAACAAAGAACTGCTCCAAAGTAAGTAAGTACCTAAAATGACCACGACAAAATGCAAAAGGGTGCTTCGTGAGGTAAGTCCTACTTTATGCGCAAACAGAGGCACTTACAAGACAATAAGTCCAATTTCGTTATCTTCCGACCGACTTGCCCCAAACCAACTAGAGTTCCTCGATTGTAGGGCGACCAACCGTCAGGGTATTGCAGGCTTTTGAAATGAAATGAAATGAAATATATTTATTCGCTTGAAGTATGGTCAATTTTGAAAAAAATCCTATTAACAATAATGTAGTACCACATACTTCGTCGGAGACCGACAAAAACATAGAACATGCTTAGAACAAAAATAAATAATTTACAGAATGCCGATAAATATAAAATTAAGTAATTAAGTATCAATGCCAGATTTAATTCAATTCAATTCATACCTACTTTTAAATCTAAAATACTATAAAAACATTTATCTACTAGCCACAAATAAAGTTTTCTCCAGCAGTGTGATCCAGCTTTATGATCTTCTGTCCGTACTTCCCTTTCATCCGGGTTTGTATTTTCTTTTACTTTCTTTGGTAATACAGAATCTTTAAAATAAACCATGCTCCGTATGCCTATGTAAATACGCGTCGATACTGTTTGTTGCACTGCAAAATTTCACTGTGAAAAAAACAGACTAAATAACAGTGAAATCAGAAATCAGAAATCAGAAATATTTATTGCATAACTGTTGCACAGAGAAGATCTTAATGGCTAGGTAGGTACAGTTTTCACAGTTTGTCCGTTCCGGACGTACAATAAAAGGGCAATAGGAAGTTTGTGCCCAATAACAACAAAACAATTATAGGTACTTAAATACAAGTTAGTTGGCAAGAACATTAACTACAGATACATCCAAAATAATACGTAAAACTTAAGCTATGTATTATCTTTCGAAATATTCTTTCAGATCGTAAAACGCATTTGCTACTAGCCATTTTCTTAAATGGTTTTTGAAAATATTTCCTTGAAGAGGTTTCATGTCTATGGGTAAACTATTATAAATTTTGATGGCTGTAACAAAAGTACTTTTTTTGTACATCGTGTTGTTAATCTGCGGTATACATGTATTATGTTTATGTTTTATTCGTAAGGAATCGGCTCTAAATGATTTTATAACAAAGAAATATTCTGCATTATTTTTAACAAAGAGACACAATTCTAAAATATAAATACAAGTAAGTGTTAGCAATTTTTCATTTTTAAAAATACTACGCAGAGATTCCGTGGACTTCATATTGTATATAGAACGCAAACATCTTTTTTGCATAATAAAAGTGGATTGGATATCTACAGAGTTGCCCCAAAAAATAATCCCATAATTCAACTGAGGGTAAACAAATCCGTAGTATGCCTGTTTTGCGATACTCTTTGAAGATACAGAGCTAAGAACCGCTAATGCGTAACAATATTTTGCGATTTTACTATTTATTTTACAAATATGGGCCTTCCAATTTAAATATGAATCAATGGTTATACCTAGGAAATTTGTGTTATTAATTTCTTTGAGTTCATTATTTCTATTAACAATTTTTATATTAAGTGGAGGTGTTTTATAATTTTGAAAACGTAGTATATTTGTTTTATTTATATTTACTTTCAGGTTTATACTTTCAAGCCAGTTTACAATGGAGCTTAGAGTTTTATTTATTTCAGTTTCATACTCGGATATAGTTTTTTTTCCTTGCGGAATGAAAATTGTTGCGTCATCGGCAAACATGACACACAAGTGTGTGGTAACGTTTGGCAAATGGTTGATGTATATTAAAAATAATAATGGCCCAAGTATGCTACCTTGAGGTACACCAAGTATTATTTTTTCAAATTTAGGTTGGATTGTTTCAACGGTTTTTGTCTTTTTGTTGTAACTTTCTATAACAGTTGCTTGACTACGGTTGCTTAAGTAAGAGGTAATAAGTGAGAGTGCCACTCCTCTTATGCCTATGTTTTCTAATTTGCTTAATTATGCTCAACGCAGTCAAAAGCTTTTGACATATCCAAGAAAAGAGCTACCCCATAGGATTTATTGTTTATCTCATCCCAGACCTGTTTTAACATTTTAAATATAGCTAGTGAAGTATTTTTATTTTTTTGAAATCCGAATTGGTTAGAACTTAAAATTTTATTATAATCTATGAATGAAATTATTCGTCGATATATAACTTTTTCAAAGATTTTAGAAAAACTTGGCAATAATGCAATGGGCCTATAATTACCCATATCAGATTTAGAACCTTTTTTGTATAGTGGTTTAATTAAAGCCTTTTTTAGATCGTCTGGAAAACAGCCATTTGCTAATGATAGATTTATAATGTAAACTAAGGGATCAACTATGTATTTTATACTCGCTTTGATTATTTGAATTGGAATATTATCGTGACCTGCACTCTTTTTATTTTTTATACTCCTTACTATGTTTTTTATTTCTGTAGCATCTACAGGAGCCATAAACATACTTTTACAGTTTTGCTGTGGTTCTTTTTCCTTTAATAAAGTACTATTTAATGAACTGGAAGTAGCAGTATTTAAATTAATGTAATAGCTATTAAATAATTTTGCCACATTGACCGGGTCATTTATTACTTCATTATTTATTTTTATGTTATTTAATGTCGTTCTAGTGCAAAAGCTTCAAAGGCTTGCAATATGATGAGCTAAGTAAGGACTCTGCTTCTTCCAATCCTAGATGCTGGATGTCATGTCATCCTAGATATCAATCTTAAGCGTGCAACAAACAATAGATTGTTCCATGCAAAAACCTACCGACCTACCTATTGAATCTGTGTTTGTTGTGTTGCTTTTACATATTATATAACCTGTAAGTTTACTGATACAAATGGACCACAAAGTTGTGTGATAAATAAATATTAATAAAAAAGGTACTTATCCGGAATTTTGTCAGGAGATGGTCTGGTCACCCTACCGGCACGTGAATTACGTATAGTACGTGACTCGGGTACAGGATGGCACGTCTTGAATACTTCACTATCTACTTTCTACGTTGTTTATAAGGCTGCGGCGGCGGCATGATTATTTAAGGTTTTGCTTTGCTGGAATAAAGGAAAATTTATCAAAATAATATTCATGAAAATGAAAAAAATCTGATAAAGTTTAAAAAACTTGAGAAACTAACTTCATGGCTAAACTACTGAACTGATTTTGATGAAATGTCTATGGGATCAATGTGGAAATATAACCTTCCAGATAAAAAATAATTATTAAAATCAGCTCATAAACAAAGTAATGCAATAACAACAAAAAATACAAACGAACCACTGGGATATCTACCGTGACTAGTGATAACAATCATGACCCTTTTTAACCGACTTCAAATACTTAAAACATTTTTTAATTAGTTTTTTGGAGAAAATTCTCAATTAGTTTTTTTGTTTTGTTATTTTCCACTAAAAGCATGAGCGAAAGCTCCTAGCAGTCTGTCCAGCTTTCCTTGAAACCTCTTGTTCCGCAAAACTGAAGACACATTTTATTCTTCCGATCTTCTGCAACGTTATTTCATTATCGCTAAGGCCGGTTGTTCCTGTGTACGCCGCAGACCTAATTTATGCGCTTTTAGCTCCTCGCCCGCGCTGGGATGTAAATTTGTTACAATGTTGAAACAGTTTCCTAGTTTTGTGTCCTGTAGGACAATGTAAATAGATTGCAGAGTTGCAACTGCAAACAAGATATATTTAAGGCGTGAACTTGGAACCGAGACTTGATCTTATTTGTCCGATAGTCAGTTGGGGATGGGGTCTAGAAGGCAAAAATCTGATGTAACATCTAATCTCTTATTAGTAGCATAGTATCTTGTAGTTTATTGTTTTTATATCAATTAGCTGATAGATAATAAGTATACTGATGCCATAATTAATTACCTATCTACCTGCCTAATATAACTGTGCCTGCATGAGTCAAGCTGTGTGCGTATAATTAATGTATGTATATTATAATGCAAATTATGATTGTGTTTTTTGGCAGTGTGCTAACTAAATAAATAAATAAATATAAATATTGTGGACAATTCACACAACACTACCCAGCCCCAAACTAAGCAGAGCTTGTAATATGGGAACCAGATAGCTGATATACTACTTAAATACATTTTTTTTTGTAAATACATACTTAGAATACAATATACACCCAGACAGAGAACAAACATTTATGTTCACCACACAAATATTTGTTCTCGGTGGGGATCGAACCCACGACCTATGGCGCAGAAGGCAGAGCTACTACCAACTGAGCTAGAGGCCAGTCATAGTAAGTTAAAGTACATAGATTGTTTGTTAAGTTACATTTTTGTGAAGCCGAATAAAGATATTACTATTTTGACCTACTGATTGTAGAAACAGATAAGCACTTCAGAATTGTTATAAGAATAAGAACCATTTGTGTAAAGCTGTAACTGTTCAGGAACCAACTGTGTAGGTACCTGATACCTACTTGTCGATTTACCTACGTCTTAAACGTGCGTTAGCGTGTTTGAATTCAAAAATTATGTAGATGAATATCTGCATATCGTTATATACTATGTCATGCTGTTTGTTCTAGTTTTACTATTGGGTATGTCTGGTCACAACGAACACAGACCAAGAAATTGGGTTGTAAACTCAGGGATTTCTGAAGAAGACTTCTGAAATTATAAAAACTAGCGAACGCCCGCGACTTTGCTTGCATGTTGCTACCAGTTTTCTTTTTATTATCGTTATTTTTTTCTATTGGGTTCCGATAAAATTGCCCTGTAATTAGGTATGAAGGCCCTGTTCAACATACATACATTTTTAGGAAGTACTACTCTGAGCCCTTTCTATCCATGCATCGACTTCCCGTAGTCCTACAATTTCGTCGACCCATTTGTGCATGCATCTAAACTCATGTGCCTATAATTGAACCCGCATCTATCAGCCCTATATTACGTCCGTTAACGCTCTTTTTTAAGAACGCCTTTAAAGGTCCTTCAAAAGACTTCTAAAGGGCGGGTCTACCACTTCTTTAAAGGCCGGCAGCGCATCAGCAGCACCTCTGGTGTTGCAGGTGTCTATGGGCGACGGTAACTACTTTCCATCAGGTGGCCCGTCTGCTCGTCTGCCAGCTATGGCATAAAAACGCCTAAATATAGAATGATTAGGAACATACGCCCAATTTGATATCCCATAGTCTTCTTACTCGTACAGTCAGCGGCAAAAAATATGTCCGTAAGCTAGTTGGCATTTTTTTTGCATGTGCCGAAATCTACGGTTCTAAGCTGAGTTTGAGGAGGCCGGCATAGTGCGATCAGATGTATGAAGAATAAGAAAAGAAGCAAAATGCAGACAAGCGACATTCAACAACCTAACTGCTTTACAGTCACCTTTATGATCTTGTTAGGTTTTGTTGAAAACATTGTCGTTGAAATCTTTTTTTTATGCAACTTATAGTTGATGGAACAACCATATGGCCTTATGTAAAGTGGCAAAGCAATGCTTTATTATAGGCGATGGCGTAGGTCACGCGCGTCAGGAATGTGCCCTACGATGCGCTGCTTTGAGTCGATGGATCAACTTGGGGCATAGGTACAGATGTTCATTCTCACGTGCCAGTAATTTCATACAGCAATGCTGCTTCACGGCAGAAATAGACAATGGTAGTACTTCCTACGAGCCCTTCACAAAGAGCTCTATTACTAAATTAAAATCTTTGAGTTTTACAAGCCATAGTGTCGATCTTCCTTCGGCGGTGACAGTACCGACTCATTGTGCAGTCGAGCGGCGTCCACCGAGCCTCATCCTGCCTCATCCTGCCTCATCTCCGTCCCGCGTCATAAATTCAGATTAGTGGTCGGCTCTATATTATGACATTTTCTTGCTCATGCTGCGAACTTTCTTGTCTATTCTTCTGGCCGTGTCACTTAGTATTTTCATAGTTTTTACACAAAGAAACTTACAATTAAACAAATATTTAAAAAATGTGGGTACGACATACCTACACAAGAAACAGTTGAGCTATCTGCATATCGTTAAACGAACCGAACGAATGAACGAGTCGTGTCACGTTTTCAAACTTTATGACAATGACCTCGCTCTGAGGCGTTCCATTTAAGGCTTGAAGTGCAAGCGAGAGCGTGGAACGAGCGACAAAGAGGCACAATCGGCCTCCGCGTTCGGCAGCGTTCGACATCTGTCTCTCTCCTACTTGAGTGAGCGATGCGTCCGCGTGGACAGCTGTATGACGTTGTCACATTCAACTATCGTCATTAAACCGACTTTACAGGCAGCCGATTTTTGAAGTGAAAACTTCTTTAGCGGCGTTGAGCACTTTCGTAATGGGTATAAAAACTTAAACTCGCGTCAGGATCACGTGACCCTGATCGAAAAAGCGTAGGACGGATTTTTTGCAGAAATGTACCCTAAGACTACAACGTAGAGTTCATAATAAAAATCGAAAAAAAGCGTAAGACGCTACAGATACGCTAGTAGTTACTATGACACGGTAACGTCACAGAATAGATAATAGTTAGTAGCAAGCATACCAAGGCGTTTTTCGTGACTGTAGTAGGTATAGGTACATACCTATTATAGATTTTATGAACTAGCGGCCGCCCGCGGCAGGTAGTAGTGGTCATTGGTACATGATTTTATAGATCTACTGTATTTATTTTTCGAGTGGAGCATTGCGGCGAGCGAAGCGAGCCGCCATGCGACCATGGGAACAGCGCGGCGAGCGAAGCGAGCCGTGCTGTGACTCCCCCCAAGCCCCCCAGAACCCCCTCCTCCTGAACCCGGGGGGAGCGTCGCGGCGAGCGAAGCGAGCCGCCACGTGACCACGGGGAACAGCGCGGCGAGCGAAGCGAGCCGTGCTGTGACCCCCCCTAAGCCCCCCAGAACCCCCTCCTCCGAAACCCGGGGGGAGCGTCGCGGCGAGCGAAGCGAGCCGCCACGCGACCACGGGGAACAGCGCGGCGAGCGAAGCGAGCCGTGCTGTGACCCCCCTTAGCCCCCCAGAACCCCCTCCTCCTATGTCTGCCGTTTTACTTCATTTAGGACCTACTTGTAGGTCGCGCGACAAGGTCCCTTCTAGCGGTTCCGACCCGTTGAGGATTTGGCTTTACGTAAAATTTAGGGTTCCGTATAGGGTTTTGATTAGGGTTATACTATATTGAGGAATTTGATTAAATGGTCGACTTTTAGGGTTCCTTAGGACTTTGATTGGAGTTTCAACTACACTTAGAAGCTTGATAATGTTAAAATTTTTAGGGTTCCTTAGGACTTTGATTGGGGTTTTACTACATTGAGGAATTTGATTAAGTGGTCAACTTTTAGGGTTCCTTAGGACTTTGATTGGAGTTTCAACTACACTTAGGAGCTTGATAATGTTAACATTTTTAGGGTTCCTTAGGACTTTGATTGGAATTTCAACTACACTTAGGAGCTTGATAATGCTAAAATTTTTAGGGTTCCTTAGGACTTTGATTGGGGTTTTACTACATTGAGGAACTTGATAAAATAAACAACTTTTAGGGTTCCTTAGGCCTTTAATTGGACTTTCAACTACACTTAGGACCTTGATTATGTAAACAATTTTAGGGTTCCTTAGCACTTTGATTGGAATTTCAACTACACTTAGGAGCGCGATAATGCTAAAATTTTTAGGGTTCCTTAGGACTTTGATTGGGGTTTTACTACATTGAGGAACTTGATAAAATAAACAACTTTTAGGGTTCCTACGTTTATAATCAAGTTTTCACTTCTGCCGGCACTCCCGGAGTGCAACCCGTATTTTTTTTTGTTTCTTTATGACATGCCGTTCCTCACGATGTTTTTCTTCACCTTTCGATAGTACTAGCAAAGTGCACTAGTTTGAAATCTTGTCTACTGTTGAGAGTTTCTCTAGAAATCTTGTTAAAATACGTGACAACCAAGACTGGGTTAGGAGACAAAGAACCTGACTGGCAAGTCCAGTGAAGTTCATTGAGCATAGCAAATTCTTATTCAACCAATGTAGGCTCCCAGATTAGGAATCCTCATTTTGGTGGTATTCAGTCATCATCAGCAGTCTAAATAAATCCCTTGATGGACACAGGCCTTCAACATTTTACTGACCTCTCAGATTAGTTGGTAGTAAATCTGCCTTCTGCGCAGTAGGTCGTGGGTTCAATCCCCACCGAGAACAAATATTTGAGTGGCGAACGCATATGCTTGTTCTCTGTCTGGGTGATTTTATTATAAGCATGTATGTATTTACAAAAAAAAAAATACGGGTTGCACTCCGGGAGTGCCGGCAGAAGTGAAAACTTGATTATAAACGTAGGAACCCTAAAAGTTGTTTATTTTATCAAGTTCCTCAATGTAGTAAAACCCCAATCAAAGTCCTAAGGAACCCTAAAAATTTTAGCATTATCGCGCTCCTAAGTGTAGTTGAAATTCCAATCAAAGTGCTAAGGAACCCTAAAATTGTTTACATAATCAAGGTCCTAAGTGTAGTTGAAAGTCCAATTAAAGGCCTAAGGAACCCTAAAAGTTGTTTATTTTATCAAGTTCCTCAATGTAGTAAAACCCCAATCAAAGTCCTAAGGAACCCTAAAAATTTTAGCATTATCAAGCTCCTAAGTGTAGTTGAAATTCCAATCAAAGTCCTAAGGAACCCTAAAAATGTTAACATTATCAAGCTCCTAAGTGTAGTTGAAACTCCAATCAAAGTCCTAAGGAACCCTAAAAGTTGACCACTTAATCAAATTCCTCAATGTAGTAAAACCCCAATCAAAGTCCTAAGGAACCCTAAAAATTTTAACATTATCAAGCTTCTAAGTGTAGTTGAAACTCCAATCAAAGTCCTAAGGAACCCTAAAAGTCGACCATTTAATCAAATTCCTCAATATAGTATAACCCTAATCAAAACCCTATACGGAACCCTAAATTTTACGTAAAGCCAAATCCTCAACGGGTCGGAACCGCTAGAAGGGACCTTGTCGCGCGACCTACAAGTAGGTCCTAAATGAAGTAAAACGGCAGACATAGGAGGAGGGGGTTCTGGGGGGCTAAGGGGGGTCACAGCACGGCTCGCTTCGCTCGCCGCGCTGTTCCCCGTGGTCGCGTGGCGGCTCGCTTCGCTCGCCGCGACGCTCCCCCCGGGTTTCGGAGGAGGGGGTTCTGGGGGGCTTAGGGGGGGTCACAGCACGGCTCGCTTCGCTCGCCGCGCTGTTCCCCGTGGTCACGTGGCGGCTCGCTTCGCTCGCCGCGACGCTCCCCCCGGGTTCAGGAGGAGGGGGTTCTGGGGGGCTTGGGGGGAGTCACAGCACGGCTCGCTTCGCTCGCCGCGCTGTTCCCATGGTCGCATGGCGGCTCGCTTCGCTCGCCGCAATGCTCCACTCGAAAAATAAATACAGTAGATCTATAAAATCATGTACCAATGACCACTACTACCTGCCGCGGGCGGCCGCTAGTTCATAAAATCTATAATAGGTATGTACCTATACCTACTACAGTCACGAAAAACGCCTTGGTATGCTTGCTACTAACTATTATCTATTCTGTGACGTTACCGTGTCATAGTAACTACTAGCGTATCTGTAGCGTCTTACGCTTTTTTTCGATTTTTATTATGAACTCTACGTTGTAGTCTTAGGGTACATTTCTGCAAAAAATCCGTCCTACGCTTTTTCGATCAGGGTCACGTGATCCTGACGCGAGTTTAAGTTTTTATACCCATTACGAAAGTGCTCAACGCCGCTAAAGAAGTTTTCACTTCAAAAATGTATATAAGTATTATATCAGCTATCTGGTTCCCATAATGCTCTCCTTAATTTGGGACTAGATAGTGTTGTATGAATTGTCCACAATATATATTTTATTTATTTATTTTGTGCTTACCTAGTGACCACACTGAGTGCGATGTTAGTGACCTCAGTGTTGATGTGAGTATTTAGGAAATGCCCCGAGTTCGGCCTGGGTAGGTAACGCTATAAGTGCTTCGTTCCCATGAATAATAAATACGGCAGGTTGTGCTACTCAGTAAATAAACTGAGCAACTTTGTATTCCCATGGCTCGTTCAGTGCTTTTTAAATTGGTGGCCTCTTCAAACGGAAAAATAGTACATTACTGCAGCAGTAGTGGCCAAGGCTTGTATAGTACATTCCTCGAATAATGCGAGGAAATTAAAACTGAGTAGTACATAAATGTTTTACTTGAACTCATTTTGTCAAATACAACAGCTAATAATTATGATAACGACAAACCACGAACAACACTTTTTTTTTCTCGCATTGAAGCGTTAATTTGTTTTTTTTTTTCAATAATAAGAATTTGATTTCGTAAGCCAGTTCGAAATTTGAACAAAATCTTAGATAAGCTACCTCCTTGGTTGCCATGTTTCGGAGTACAAAATCGTTCCTTTTTAGGGTTCCGTAGCCAAATGGCAAAAACGGAACCCTTATAGATTCGTCATGTCTGTCTGTCTGTCTGTCTGTCTGTCTGTCTGTCCGACCGTTTCACAGCCATTTTTCTCCGAAACCATAAGAGCTACACTGATGAAACTTCGCGAGTAGATGTATTCTGTAAACCGCATTAAGATTTTTACACAAAAATAGAAAAAAAACTATAAATTTTGGGGGTCCCCATACTTCAAACTGCAACTCAAAAAAATGTTTTTCGTCGAACCCATATGTGTGTGGTATCTATGAATAGGTCTTCAAAAATGATGTTGAGGTTTCTAATATCGTTTTTTTCTAAACTGAATAGTTTGCGCGAGAGACACTTCCAAAGTTGAAAAAAGTTGGTCCCCGCCCCTCTAACTTCTAAAATAAGGGAATGATAAAACTAAAAAAAATATATGTTATACATTACTATGCAAACTTTCAACGATATTTGGTTTGAACGAGATCTAGCCAGTAGTTTTTTTTTATACGTCATAAATCGTAAACCGCAATTTACCTTTCGACGAACTACAAGAACCTGTTTCCTGTTTATTTTCTGTATATTATGTTACTTGATGCTACGGAACCCTTCATGGGCGAGTCCGACTCGCACTTGGCTGCTTTTATTTAAATTACACGACAGAGTTTTATCTCGAATAATTTTGTTCTATTTTGAAAGAATTTTAGTACGATTGAGAAAAGCTATTTCCCGCACAACGGAGATTAAAAGGATTAAAAAAGTCATTGGGCATAATACCCACAATTTGGTTACCGTACAAACCCGTATTTACCTACGACCAGAGCGGTTCGACGAGGACCCATCATCGAAAGCTACCAAAGGATGGCTACACTGGAAAAAAACGTAGCGCAGGCACATAGCGTGCTGAAATAATACTAGTACATAGTTCGCTCCGAACTGAGATCTCGTGATGCGATCCAAATGCTCTGAAAGTTAAGCACAATGGTACCTAAATAAATACCTAATCAGAAAAAATGTGTAACCATCACGCATTGTGTTTTATCTACTTTGAGAAGGATCTCTGTCCAGATTTACTGTTTGACCTTGCCTCTGACTATCCCTCACTAACTTTGTATGGTAAAAAAGTTTTAACTCAATTGGCCAATTGATTGAAGTGTTCCGTTGGACTGACCTTGGCTCCATCATCAGACCAGGCCGCTTCCACCTTTTTATGACAGCGGAGTACCTCCATAATTTATTTCAAGAAAAAAAATAAGAAAAAGTAAAAAAATTGACCGACCAGTAGAAAAACCTTAATGTCAACGAAATTCTTAGAGATGGGGGGGGGGGGGGGGGGGCTCTTAAATCGTTGGTTACCTTAATTTAACTTTTTTTTGTATAGCAAAAACTGAGCATCCTATTAGAAAAAAAGTAAAAACGGTTTTGGAATGTCCAAGCAAAGTTCTTTCTTAGGACATGTAACTTGATTTTTTTGTGTCCCTTTTTAGGGTTCCGTAGCCAAATGGCAAAAACGGAACCCTTATAGATTCGTCATGTCTGTCTGTCTGTCTGTCTGTCTGTCTGTCCGACCGTGTCACAGCCATTTTTCTCCGAAACCATAAAAGCTAGACTGATGAAACTTGGTGAGTAGATGTATTCTGTGAACCGCATTAAGGTTTTTACATAAAAATCGAAAAAAAACTATAAATTTTGGGGGTCCCCGTACTTGAAACTGAAACTCAAAATTTTTTTTTTCATCTAACCCATACGTGTGGGGTATCTATGGATAGGTTTTTAAAAATGATGTTGAGGTTTCTAATATTGTTTTTTTCTAAACTGAATAGTTTGCGCGAGAGACACTTCCAAAGTGGAAAAAAGTTGGTCCTCCCCCCTCTAACTTCTAAAATAAGTGAATGATAAATCCAAAAAAAATATATGTTGTACATTACTATGCAAACTTTCAACGATATTTGGTTTGAACGAGATCTAGTCAGTAGTTTTTTTTTTATACGTCATAAATTGTAAACCGCAAATTTTTTTTTCATCGAACCCATACGTGTGGGGTATCTATGGATAGGTCTTTAAAAATGATGTTGAGGTTTCTAATATCGTTTTTTTCTAAACTGAATAGTTTGCGCGAGAGACACTTCCAAAGTGGAAAAAAGTTGGTCCCCCCCCCTCTAACTTCTAAAATAAGAGAATGATAAATCCAAAAAAAATATATGTTGTACATTACTATGCAAACTTTCAACGATATTTGGTTTGAACGAGATCTAGTCAGTAGTTTTTTTTTTATACGTCATAAATCGTAAACCGCAATTTACCTTTCGACGAACTACAAAAACCTTTATATTATGTTAATTGATGCTACGGAACCCTTCATGGGCGAGTCCGACTCGCACTTGGCTGCTTTTTTTATTTTTGCTCCCTTTAAAAACCCCATATCTTAATAACCCCTCATCCGATTTTACTCATATACTTCCCAGTAAATTTCTCAAGTACAAGCTACCATCTTATCAAATTTCATGCAGATCGGATCAAATGGTTCAAAAGTTATCGTCAGACAAACATACATAAATAGATACATACATACACCCATACATACATACGCACATAAAATGCCAAATTGCCCAAGTTGTTTGTAAGATCTTCGTTCGCTTCGCTCACTCGATCAAATATGCATACATTTAGATCATCATGACTTACTTATAACCACGGCACAATTCTAACACCGGCGTTGAAAGTCAAACTGGTCATTCTCCTTTACCTAATTAACCTGTGATCGTGACCTTTTTATTTGGAAGACCGTAGTTTGAAGGTAACTTTGACCTTTAGCCTAACTTTGACCTTTTACTAGACACACCTTTGATGCATTTTTCCGAACAAAACTCTGCAACGTGCCTTAAAAACTGACCTGAAATTGCCAAAGGCATTTCAACGTGATATTTTTAATAAACATTCTCTTTCGTCTTTGTACTTTGACAATTTACAAAATTCCACATAACATTGAGTTTTTTAAAAAGGGAGACGCAGTGTTGCGTGAAATTTCGTGCTTTTCTCAATCAATATTTGAAAACAGCAGAGATTTCATAGTGGCGCCTTTTCTGTTTCTCCCCTTTATCTCTCCTCTGCGTAATTCTGTTTAATATAATATATCTAACTAGCGGCCTGTCCCGGCTGCGCACGGGTGGACATTTATTTTTTAAACTCATAAATATAACCTATATTACTCAGGGTGAATGTAGCTTTTCTATGGTGAAATAATTTTTGAAATCGTCAAAGTAGTTTTTGAATTTATTCAATACAAACATACACACAAAAATACAAATCTTTCCTCTTTATAATATAAGTATACTTATTTAATAGTATAGATTATTTAATATCTACAGTCGGCTGCACAAAACTACTTGAATTGTAGGAAAAGGAAAGTGTGGTGACGGGCAGCACGTTCAAAAAGATTCAGAAGAACGATAGTCTGATGCTAATTTCTCAGATTGTACTCAGTCACGCGCGAATCACCGCTAATATCCTATTAGTCATAAAAAACATACCAATCCCAAAAAATCCAAAACTTTAAAAAAGAACAGTTATTCATTAATCACCTATTTTTATACAAAACATAGCAAAGAAAGCAGAGTCCCAATTACACAGTGGAGTGGGTCCAGTGATTGATTGCTCGGAGCCGGCCCGGGGCGACGTAGTACCATCTGTTCTGGCGGCCGGCGACGTCTTCTCAAGAATCCTGTTAATTTCTCTGATTTATAGCACTGCGGTTTGGTTTTGGCTATTTTTTGGATGGGTCAGGATTTATAGGCTATTTTAGGGATTATGTTTTGTCAACAAACCCTCACCCTAATACCATAGACAGTCATAATAGCGTTGTATTGTTTTCGTACACGTTGTAAAATCTTATGAGTCACCAAATTAGGAAGTCAATATTTTTTTTTTTTTTTTTTTATTCAAACCAAATGTTGCCATAATGTGATTGACATAATTATAATTACCATGTGCATGTGTGCTATTTCTATTTAACTTTGATGACGATTCCTGTGTTGATATTTTGTTTGTTAGTTCTTTACCTAAGTGTCCTGTTTTATGTTAGTTTTGATTATGGTTTCTGTGCTTTTATTTTATTTTGCTAAGTTCTATACCTATGTGTCCTATTTTGTTGCTGTCATTATTTCAATCATTTACAATGTTGTTCCTACCTTATTATCTTAGATACATTTATATTATTATCATTCATTCAATTTGATCATTATTAATAACTATTTATAATACCTGTGTTAGCTGTGGTTGCCTTCAGTGGATAAGCACGGGGAAGGATATTTTTTTGCTCGATCTAATTTTAATTTTTGTGTATTATTTCTTGGTGATCCTAATAAATAAACAAAAAAATAAACGAAGTCAGATAAACCAGACCTAAATTTGACGACGAACCGGACATAGAGCATTTTAAGACTCCCTTCTGGATGGACCGATGATATTGTGAAGATCGAAGAGCTACGTTCACTTTGAGTAACATAGGCCATATTTATATGTTTATAATTATAAGTTTAAAAAACTTGAGAAACCGACTTCATTGCCAAACGGCTAGCCCGATTTTAATGAAATTTGTTTGGGACAATCTGGACGTAAGAATAACCTTCCAAATAAAAAAATATTTTTCTAAATCGGTTCATAAATGACGCAGGCATGCAGTTACAAACATTAAAAAAAATATTTAAAAAAAAATGGCAACACCGATTTTAATAAAAATTATAATGGCACCAATCTGAAAGCAGTACCTTTCAGATAAAAAAATAATTTTTCAAATCGGCTCACAAATAACGAAGTTACGTGGTAAAAACATACAAAAAAAATATATATATATATACAACCGAATTTAGAACCACCTCCTTTTTGATTGGAAGTCGGTTAAAAATATGAATGCCCACTGTGCGAAGCCGGGACAGGCCGCTATTAGGTTATATTTTGAAAATAGAGCACGAGTATCTGAAAATAATGAAATACATCAAACTCGGGGGGAGTCTTCAGTTCTGTAAATCCCAAGGTTGTTTGGTAGAGATTGCTGTTAGCGATAAAGCCGTCCATTGTAATACTGTGGCTGTTTTTTTTAAGCTTAAAACTATCCTACTTACCTAGTGAGTCATGGTAATCAATAAAGAGTTATATATCTACTTCTCGGGCTGATAGCGATGCTACCTGCAACCCGCACTCACTTCGCAAATAAAGTGAGCACTACTTAGTATTCACAAGATCTTCTCCAGTAGAATAGGTTCATAATAAGGACACATGATGCGAAGCGTTGCATTTGTATTCCACCCGCGGCGCGTCAGGGTAAGGTAACCACACCCCAAGATTGATGGCAGAACAAGCCAGGAATAAATAGCGGGAAGAGCATTAACACTAGGCCTCGGAGAAGCTATAGTTTATCTCCATTCGCCGGAAGATAGTAAAAACCTGACTTTAAAATGATATATAACTAAAACTAATATTTGGTTATAAGCTATATTGTACGCCCGAAATGGGTAGGCTGTTGGAACATAATTACTTTAGGTTCTTTTTACACACTTTTACAATAAATAATTCTTATTCTTATTCTTAAAAAAAACTTGGTAACTCGTTTTATAAATTCAAAAATCAATTAGTCAATAGAATTGCTATGATTACTTTCAAACTCCCTAAAAAGTAGAGATAGGTGAGTCTAGGTGCCAGTTTCAGGCATTCAAGTACCTACAGTTAAATAAATAAATATTGTGTATAATCCACATAACACTATCTAGCCCCAAACTAAGCAGAGCTTGTACGCTAAGAATCAGATATACATATTTTTTTGAACAATATAACACCCAGAAAGAACAAACTTTTTTGTTCACCACATAAATATTTGTTCACGGTTGGGATCGAACCCACGGCCTACGTGCCGCCAATTACTAGTAGGTAAATGAAATAGATTACTGTAATTATTATTTTTACCTTTTAAGATAGAGTGTCCAACTCTATCTTTTGATGCTGTAAATTCCTTCTTTCATCTATACTAATATTATAAGAGGAAAGATTTATACCTATTTTTGTATGTTTGTAATGAATAGGCTCAAAAAGTACTGGGCCGATTTAAACAATTATTTCACCAATAGAATGCTACATTCTTCCAATTTGGCATAGGCTACATTTCATTTTGAAAAAAATTAGGGATCCTTGGTAAGTTTGAAAAATGTAACCGAAGGTGTAGAAAAATGAGTCTTAAAATGTCTTTCGTCGAATGCGCTGCCGAAACTATTAGCGATAGAACAAAATAATGTACAACAATATTGTCTACCCCGTGCGAAGCCGGGACGGGCTGCTAGTTTTCTATAAAAGCGTTTTACCAAAAAAATATACTTCAACATATTTGCAAAGCAATAATGCTTATTCAAAGCGGCTACACCTGATTGAGCGAAAGCACTTGAAAACAATCCGTGAATGTGTTTACGATAGCGTTACCTCTAACCCTAAGGGCGCAGAGGTTCGTGCCTATCGCTCGTCGGCCCTCGCCTTTATGTTATGAACTAATAATGTACACTAGGCTTTGGGTGCGGTTTCATATGCGCATATTGCGTGCTTACCTACTATTTTACGTGGTGTACTTTGGTTTTACGGAAACCTTTATGTTTGAGGATATGGGTACGTTTTGCAAGGGTCTGAGAATATAGTTAGTGGCCTCTTTGTTACGATTATCTTACTTTTACAAGCTTAGAGCAACACTATCTGTCAAAAAGTCTTTGTTTTTTTTATAAGCATTTATTTACACAAATAACTTTACAATAAAAGAAATATTTACATAATCATAAGTTTAAAAAACTAGAGAAATCGACTTCATTGCCTAACGGCTAAACCGATTTGGACGTAAGAATAACCTTCCAAATAAAAAAATAATTTTCTAAATCGGTTCATAAATGACGGAGGCATGCAGTTATAAACAGTAAAAAAAAATTTTTATGGTCTTTGTAACTGGAGCCTTATTCTCGGGCCGACCGAGATCATTTTACAATTTTATTTTCTTGCTTCTTTTTGAAGAGAGAATGGATGATTTCCTTGAGTAATTCATCGACGACCTCATCGTAGAAGCCTCGACAGCTATTATATACGGAAAACGTAAAAAATGATTGGGGTTGTGCAATGCCAATGATGTATTACTGCCGTCATATTAAGAAAGGCCGTAACTTGGTCAAAGTTGATTTCGAGATAATCGAAGTTTTGTCCAAAATGACGGCCGGCGATTTACTAAACGTTTTTTGTTATTGAACTTTATTTTATAATACGTAAAAAAAAAATGTCTTTGTTTTGAATCCTATTTCGTTTTGATTTTTAGTTTCGTTCACTTCCTTATCTAATTTTTTCTTTTTTAATTAAGCATAAAAATCATATTTAATAAGCAATACTTCACTTAAAAGGCCTAATTTCATAGAATGTAACTACGGCATGCATGTAAAGCCGTAATTGTGCAGTTATGACTTTTCTCGCCAGGAAACTAACCTAAACAAAGTTTTTAAGGCTGGTATTGTAAATTAAAATCACTGAAAATGAAGAACTAAGCCTTTGATTAAATAGGTATTAAATTATATGATTAGCACATCCAGGTATGAAATCAGATACAAGCAATCAAGCATAGATTTCTATAGTCAGATAAAGAAAATAAGACGCTAGTTAGATACAAATTTTACGTTGATACAAATGTGACCCCCAATCCACGACCTGGAAGCCATAGCAAATAGATGGCGTGAGTTCTGTGAACAGCTGTATATCCAGGCAATTCTCGGAACTGACTCTCATTTTTTGACTGCCTCTTATTAGAACAGGAACCCTCAACCCTGCACGTAGAGATTGAGACTGCCATTAAACGACTCAAAGATATATAAGAAGGCGCCTGACCAGATTACGGTGGAGGTGATCAAGTGCTTGGGCGACAACGGAATTGATGTTTTTTTTACACACGATCTGTTATCACATCTGGAAGCATAGTGACTGGCCCAGAGACTGGACAGAATCAATTATACTCCCGCTACACAAGAAAGGTTCTACCCGCAAATGCGACAACTAAATTTGACTTATATTATGAAACAAAAACAATTCTAATGTAGGTAACAAAAATGTATTTTTCTAACATTTAATTATTATTTGGTGATCAGTCTTCATTATCTACCAGCAGGTTTGCAGCAGCATTGTTTGTATGCAAATTTTCCCAAAATAATTTTCGGTTTGCTGGCATCAATTGGCCTAATTTTGCAGGATATTATTTTTGCGCTCACTCGTTATTCCTTTTGGTTTTGTTTTTTGTACGTGAGCAGAAAACCCTTTCTTTTGGATGGTTTATTTCATGCATTCTAGTTGTATATAATCTGGGCTATTGAACTCGTTTTTGTAAAACATTGAAGAGCCTATACCTACCTTTTTCAAAGCGTATCTCAGACATAAAAACACGTAAAAATAAGCTCGTGGGGTAGATTTTTGAATTCTGATACTGAAGGTATCTTGGTAATTAAGGCTTTTCATGTTAGCGAACATAAAGTGATTTTAAGTTGTGTCAATCTAAAAGGCCTTAAATCAGGGAATAACGGCCTTACAGACAAGCAAGATGAGAATACTTAAACAAAAAGCCGTAATTTTGAAATAAGGCCTTTTCAGACAAAAAAGACACAAATTTTGACGTAGTTACGACGAATATCTTTATGGTATCTTTAAATTCATTAGAAAATCTCGCTCGGCCCGAGAATTAGGCTCCAGTTCTAATGCATAAAAATAATAGAAATAATGTATAAAAATAATAGAAACTATTTTATTTTTGCTAACAAACTTCAATTATACTAACATCGTTTCAAGCATGGCTAATTGCCCAATCAATTTTGACAATTGTGTACAAATACAATAATTGAAATACAAATATTGTCAAAATTTGATAGACACAGAGTACATGAAAATTTGTTAAACAACTGTCAAAAATTTGATTGGGCGATCAGTAGGCCTACCAAAAGCTCTGTCTGGCTCTGTCTCTGGCTTTGGTTTTGACTCTGTGTGTGCTCACCAGTGTGACTATACTATACTGTGTGTGTGTTTCGACGTGTATTTAGATAACACTCGCACAGATTCAAAACTAGAGCCAGAGACAGAGCCAGACAGAGCTTGTGGTAGGCTTACAGTTAACTAGGAGTACATGAAAATGGTAATGGGACATGGGCTGTATTTCTGTAAATAGATCTTTAGTTTTGACGGGGATAATCTGGGTAATGTAGCATCATGGAACCGCCTTTTTGCTGTTACAGCTTTTTTGTGTGGACACAGTGCGGGTCAGGCCAACTCGGGGTCAAAAAATATAGCTCTGTACCCGAAGTCCGAGTTTTGCTACCACATTTCGTTACCATATGTTGTTTTCGTTTCGCCTACGTGTCTCTGTCATTTGTATGGAGAAAAGATGAGACAGCAAAAATACGTTACATAGTCAGAGTTGTTAAAAGAGAGAGACACGTAGGCGAAACGAAAACAACATTTGGTAACGAAATGTTGTAAATGCACTGGGACTTTGGGTACTGTTCTTTAATTTTCGAGTCTAAGGTTGTGCTTAAAATTTTAAACATGCTATTATTTGTGTTTAAAATTTTACATAGAATTGTATTTTTAACAGACACCTAGTCGGCTGGGCTACGTATAAGGCACACAATTCGCAAATACGTTGGTGTTTGCGAATTGTAGCGCTTGGTAGGTTTCAGTTTATTTATTCACTAAAACGCGGTCGTGTGGAACTGGCAACTAGACTCACCATTAAAACGTTTCAAAGTGATATTTATGATACTACTGAATAAATATTTGATTTTGACTTATAACTTAATAATACAATTTATAATAATAACATACAACGCGTTGTTTTTTTAGGGTTCCGTAGCCAAATGGCAAAAACGGAACCCTTATAGATTCGTCATGTCTGTCTGTCTGTCTGTCCGTCCGTATGTCACAGCCATTTTTCTCCGAAACCGTAAGAGCTAGACTGATGAAATTTGGCGAGTAGATGTATTCTGTGAACTGCATTAAGATTTTGACACAAAAATAGAAAAAAACTATAAATTTTGGGGGTCCCCATACTTGAAACTGAAACTCAAAATTTTTTTTTGACCCATACATGTGGGTTATCTATGAATAGGTCTTCAAAAATGATGTTGAGCTTTCTAATATCGTTTTTTTCTAAACTAAATAGTTTGCGCGAGAGACACTTCCAAAGTGGAAAAAAGTTGGTCCCCCCCCCCTCTAATTTCTAAAATAAGAGAATGATAAAACTACAAAAAATATATGTTGTACATTACTATGCAAACTTTCAACGATATTTGGTTTGAACGAGATCTAGTCAGTAGTTTTTTTTTATACGTCATAAATCGTAAACCGCAATTTACCTTTCGACGAACTACAAAAACCTTTATATTATGTTACTTGATGCTACGGAACCCTTCATGGGCGAGTCCGACTCGCACTTGGCTGCTTTTTATTTGTATGAACGTGGCATTCGTTGTAATAACCCATAAAAATATCAAATAGTATGTACCATTTACAAGGCAAAAACCATAAAATTACCAAATTGAATACATTTTACACACTAAAGCTAAACCAACGTATCTGTTTTATTCCTTTGCATATTTGTCCACACCTGTTTGCTAAACACATAACCCTCATGTATTCAACGTAGTCGGGTAAAACAAAATGTTTCGCTAAAGCAACTAACAATTGATACCAGTTGGAGAGGACGTTATCTCCTACCTCGGCTTTTGAACGTCTGCCAACATTTTATTTCAGCTCTCTAGTGGACCAGACAAACCTTGCAATAAGGTTGAATTTGCAGTGCCACTGTTTTGCTTATTTTAGTGTGATTGCAGGAAGTAAAACTTTTTGTAAACAGACGATTTATTTTTTAATAATTTTTATTTTAACACAACATATAACAACGAGTGGAAAAGTTTATTATAGATTAATTAATATCAAGATTTAGACTGCTTTCTTCCCTCCTCGATCTTCGGACCCTTCACACAACTCACTTATGGCCTTACTTATAAAAATATGTCAAAAGATAAACAGTGCTTAACCTATTGCCATCTCTTACCACTGGGTAATGGCAAACAGTGACAGAGCTAAATTTAAGCATTGATTAATTTAAATTGCGTTTATAAGTATGGCTGTTAGTCTTTAGTAAACCTAGTTGCAAAGACAAAGGCTTTGGCTACAGCAAGACCAATCACCGCACCAGTGCTCTCGATCGACAAAGCAAGCTGGATAAAACTGCTCACAGCCGGAGCCTGCAGTTCCTGATACCGACACTTAATTGAAAAACTCTTGGAAATCTTCCCCGGGGTTGACGATTGGGTCCGTGACCTGATTACGCTGCGATTTAAGGAATGGAGATAAATCGGTTGAGAAGCACTTGAAATCTTGAGCATTTTTGACAGTCTTATTGTGTTAGAGTCATGGACCTTCTTTGGGCGTGTCTTTGTAATGTTTGCCACTCATAATGTTAACATTTTTTTTGGCAGTTCATACCAAGATTTAATATGTTATGTTATTTATGTTATGTAGAAATAAAAATAGAACGCTAAGCTTAGTGGTAGCGGCTCAGTTTTAAAATTCGTAAGTCGTGAGTTCAAATCCAGTCGTGTACCAATGAGTTTTTCTGCCCAAATTTTTGTACACTATGCCAGTGCTCTCAAACGGTGAAGGAAAACATCGTTAGGAAACCGGCAAATTCAAATTTATATTTAAAATAGTCTTTATTCACTTTGAAACGTCTTTAAAGCTAGGTGAGTCTAGGTTAGGCCAGTTCCACGCGACCAAGCCTAGAAAAACAGGCAACAAACTACGGCTCGGTTCTTACCGTTTTTTTATATGAGCCTTTTACAAATCAAAAATAATAGCAGTGAAGTTCCAGTGTGGTGCCACTTCACTTAGTCAGACCTAAAAAGTTCGAAAATATGTGTCAAGTGCACGAAAGGAGGCTCTTTGAGGCGCACTTAAAATCCTTTCACCACACTTGGTTCAAAAGAATCAGTGACACGATAAGAAGAAAAAGAAATAATAATGATTTTGGAAAACGAGTTGTGCGAGAAACTCATAGAAGATTTCTCGATCCGACTACAGGCCCTAGTTTGCGAAATTGAAGCCTTTGCCTTGATAGTTTACCCTTCGCTTCCCCAAAACATAATCAAACTACGCCGATTTCAAGCTGCCATAGAACAAAGCCCGTGCAATTGTATTACGGCCACGGTCATACTCGCCGTTCTATCATTGGGCTGAAAGCGTTTCCTACATTCTACGGATTACCACCAAATAACCATTCGCAACGCTGGCCGCATGGTTTTTACTCTTTGTTTCATGGTGAGGTGGGGAAACAGATGGTAGCAGAGCGACTAGCGGAAAAATGAATTTAGATTCGATAGCACTTCTTTTACTTGTCGAGTCAATACTCTCTCAAACCCTCCTCGACCAATAAGTAATAGCTCAATAGCTATATTCGTTGCCATGTCTAAGTCTTCTATGCTCTTGCAAAAATCTATGAATCTCGTAAAATGTATTCTGGAAAAGTTTAAACAAGCTTATTCAATTTTGGATCTTATTAAAAAGTAAAAATATAATAGATAGATAGATAGAAAATGCTTTATTGCACACAACAAATTATAAGAGTACAGGTACATAAAAATACTTAAAACTATTTGCCTCATACAATGGGCGGTCTTATCGCTAAACGAGCGACACACAACCAACAATACAAGATTACACAATACACAAGATATACAATACGAGAGATATACAAGATTTTTAATTATTTTAAAATTTTTATGAAATGGTATATGAAATGAAATATATTTATTTGCAGGAAGTATGGTAAAATAAGGTCATACGTAGAGTAAGGCCTTGACCAAATGGTGGCTGAAGTCGGGCCGAAGAAATCTTGGACATCCGAAAGCGCGATGGGTCGACGGACAAGAGTGGACAAGAGACGCGCAGGACAGGGGAGGCTGGCAAAATATGAAAGAGGCCTATATCCAGCAGTGGGTGATACTGGGCTGAAATGAGGACATACATGCTCACGGGAAGTACAAAAAACTGGCGGATCACAATGAAATAGCTGCCACTTATCACCAAGTTCTTCCAGGAAGCATGACAGTTAGCGCTTCGACCGTCTCGTTAGACGCGAGTAATACGATTTTAACTTTCTCTCTACCAATGATAAGAAGCAATTGCTCCTATTACGGACTTTAGGGGAGTTAGGAGTGTGAAAGCCAGTAAGAGAAGCCAGTAGCACAACTTGATAATCTTTAATTTTGGTGAACAGATTATAATATAATAATATAAATATATTATATTGGTAGGTATTTTACACAGCGCGCTTTAAAATTTACTTTTTTTTTGGCCCCTGCCAGAAAAAAAGTTTTAAAGTTCTATATGACGTCACAGTCCTATAGAAACAATAAATGAGAGTTACCGCCCCTGCATAGTAATTTCAGTGAGGAACATTCAAGAACAAACAAAAATTTTCGATGACCGGATTGAAGTTGGTACGATCCAAAAAGAAAATTCATTTTATTATTGTGGTACCTATGTGCCACATAAATCGAACACGAGGAATTTAGTTTCGGTAATGGGAAGCATTCTCTCTTTTCAGGATTCTCTGTTCTCATTCACTACAGCAGTTATTTAATGTCTTTTTCTTCTAGACCTTATTAACCTATTATAAAATAAAATAGACTGCGATAAAATGGCAATTGAAGTTTGCAGGCGGGACTTGTAATGAAACTTATAACATTAAACATAAAAAAAAAAAATGGTTGTCTGTAAAGTCGGTTTACTGACAATAGTCGAACGTGACAACGTTATACAGCTAACCACGCGGACGCATCGCTCACTCAAGTAGGAGAGAGATAGATGTCGAACGCTGCCGAACGCGGAGGCCGTGCGTGCCTCTTTGTCGCTCTTTCAGCGCTCTCGCTTGCACTTCAAGCCTTAAATGAAACGCCTCAGAGTGAGGTAACGCCGCATGAGTCATGTTTTTTCGTGCGTGCAGCCGGCTCCGTCGATTATAAGACGTTGTCACGTCAAAAACTTAAGTGTTTACTTAGAGAGTTGGTATACTGCTCTCAATGTTAGCGCTTTGTAACTGTTCTGTTCTCATGCACAAACACATATTACTGGTTTATTTGAGGTAATGAGAAGTTTTTCTGTTTCGTGATGGGCGGTAGTTCGCTCTTAATTAGCGACGAGGATAAAATAATATATTTCGGCATTGGTATTAAAATAATAACATTAGGGAGGAAAATGGTTGCTCTGGTTTTATTTATCGCTAGTGGCCTGATAGACCAAGCTAAGCAGAGGTAGAAAACTTCTGTAAGTTTTATTGTATAAATTGAATTGAAATTATTAATTAATTTCAAGGAACTATAAAATTATGAATATGTATGCATGTAATTGAGGAAATAATAATGACATAATAATAATGCTTAAGATGCTGCTTAGGTTAGATAAAAATCGGCGGTCAAAAATCACAGGTTTATAATCATCCGCAGCTTAGAGAGGTCGACAAAATAACTTATTCCTTGCAGATGACTGGCATCAGATCATCCCTCCTAATACCTCTCTGTCAAAGTTATAAATAATTAAATAACTTTATGATAAAATATTTTATTTGTGTATGACCAAGAAAATTAAAAATAATGGCCAATAAAACCGTTTTCAGAGAATTTTTGCCCAAAAAATATCAAATTGCCCAAAACGCCTCAAGAGATAGAAGGTTAGGAACTTATTTAATTAATAGCATTCATTATTATAAAACAAAGGATACCTTTAAAGGTAGATTGCTAAATAATTTCACTACGGTAATTATAGAGGAAATTAACTCATAATTAACGTTTGGAGACACGTACCTCGCCTCGCCTCGAGTCATCAGACGAGATTTATTAACGGCCTCTACTTCCCCTATTTCCCCTACTTCTACTTTTTGGGATCCTTTCTTTTTTTGTCAACTTGTTCCTTCGAACCAGTGTTGTAAAATGATTATAAATGCACCTCAAAGTGCACTTGGCACCATGTTTTTTAGACTTATACAAGGTGTATCTAAATATGTGTACTATGCGAAGGTGGGGGGTTTCAGACCACAATGGTGATCAGTTGTGGAGGGGAGATAATTAAAAATTCCTATTTTCAGTTTCCCATACAAAAATATTTAATTTCCTAATGCCTAAATAAATTGACAACCCTATCCTTGTAGCCCCTTGACCCCTTGACCTACTATGCGAAGGTGGGGGGTTTCAGACCACAATGGTGATCAGTTGTGGAGGGGAGATAATTAAAAATTCCTATTTTCAGTTTCCCATACAAAAATATTTAATTTCATAATGCCTAAATAAATTGACAACCCTATCCTTGTAGCCCCTTCCTTGTAACCTCTGTAGGTCTACTACTACTACCTACTACCTCTGTAGCTGAGTTTAGGGTTGTCACTTTGTATAAAGTCAGCTGTTAATGTTGAAACTTCGTTGCAGTTTTTTTCAGAGATACCAATCGAAGTTCGAAAAGTCGTTGAACAAAAGTTGTTCCCCGGGGGGTGGCAATTCACCCCCCTTCAGGATAGTACACATATTTTGATACACGTTGTAGATTCTACGACATGTTGGCTTCCTCACAATGTTTTCTTGCACCGTTTGTAAGTACTAGTATAGAATACAAAATTTTTGGACAGAGAAAATCTTTGGTGCCAACAAAACTTGAACCTACAAGCTTAGGATCGGAAAGCGGGGCTGCTACCACTAGACCACCAATGCTATCGTTTTATTATATATCAGAGAGAGAGAGAGATAAAAAATGAACAAGAAAAACCCGGATAACTTTTCGAGGGTCAAATCTACGGAACACACCCCAGAATAGTCGTTTCATTAATTCATTTTTCCATTCACTCATCACCGGAAAATGCTAATTATCTCAAAAAATATGCATTTAATTTACCATTTGTCTACTAATTGTTGTTCCATTGTGCGTTAGGATGGTTTTGTTTTGACTAATGAGCTAAGTGACTTCCTGCTCATTAAGCTATTATTTTACGAGAATTTAATAGATTTATGTACGGTTTGGTAATATCGTAGAGCTCGTAGGTGGTGCTACGGCGTAGCAAGCTTTCGTAGCTCTATACGTAGCGTTTTGGAAACTGATGACTGTGGTGGAAAATTAAGGAACAGTTATACAATAAAATCTTTTGGTACACTGTATTACTTAAATATCGAGAAATGCGGGTTTGATTCCTGTAGCAGGACCGAGTACATTGTTCTTGACGATCTACTGTGTATCTACATAAGGCTCAATCTAGGTGCCAGTTCATTATCATCATCATTAACAGCCTGAAGAAGTCCACTGCTGGGTATGTCTCCCCTACGATTCTGAGCCCTCTCCATCCATCAACGTCCCGCGATCAACAATGCCAAGGTGCCATGTTACTAATAGGACAATAAGTTATACACTTACTTGAGTAAAAGGCGATTATTAAAATGCACCTTTATTATCGCAATTTCGAAATTACAAATCACTTTTTCAAACTTTGTAAATTCCAAAGTCGTAAAACAAACGTTGTTAAATACCCCTTATTCAAGCTTATAAGGATAATTTGTTACACCCTGTATGCAAATACTCTCCTGGTTACGTACTCGTATCTCTGCGGGAGCTTTCGTTTAGAGCTCGTTTGTGGAATGACACGCGGCTGGCTGCGACGTGCGATCGTAAGCTTACACAGCGGTTAGCGAGCGGTCTTACCGCTGTAACCCTTAAAAAATCTGCAGGCCGATCATGTAACTTTTGTTGCAATGGTTTCAATCAAAATCTTATTGAAACTGTTAATTTTCAAACGAATACGTGATCGCAAATTGACAGTTACATTTCGATTGAAACCATTGCAACGGAAGTCACACAGTCACACAGACTCAAAACCAGAGCCAGAGACAGAGCCAGACAGAGCTTGTGGTAGACCTACAGAGCTGATGCTCGCCCTTTGTATGTACAGTCGCGGTATGAAAATATTCGTCACCTCAGAGTCGGTTTTAGCTTGCACCAGTGCCTTGATCATGAACACATTTTGACATAATTAGTGACGTTAACTTATCGGTGTATTCTGTCTATTCAGTTTCAAAAGGTATGTGATTGTGATACGTTGAATAAATTAAGTTGAAAATCGACGAACATTTTCATACCGCTACTATAATTTGCCGGTACTATACGATGGCGAATAGTTCTTGGTGTGAGACCGCGGCTTAACCTGTGTTGTAAGTATCATAAATCATGAACTCTTTGTCGGCTTCGTACAAGGCGACACGTCTAAATCATGCCGCGACTAATTCACACTGAACCTTTTGTCGACGAAGGATGGTTTTCATTATAAACTTCTATAATTCCATCACAATCCAATTCACTGCTTAGTTGGTGCCCTGCCTTGTGTGCCGTAGGTCGTGGGTTCGATCCCCATCGAGAGCAAATAATTGTGTGGTGAACGTAGGTGTTTGTACTCTGTCTACCATACCTACTTGACTAATAAAATATATGTTTTGTATGTTATAAATGTGTTATTGGATCTCATTTGAAGCAGAAAAACATCTAAGCAGATCCTGACTAAAAAGTATATATCTAACTGTTTTTGAAAAAAGAATGATGTTTCTTTTTTTGAATATTGGGTTTACCCGTTTTTTTTAATTCAGTTTTTAGACAAATTCTACACGTTTAGTATTTTCTAAAAGCTTATTTTAGCCCTGAATGAATGTGTCCCTCGAGAAGCTTTGTGGGTGGTTCTGGCTAAACTTGGTTGTCCGGACAAGTTTGTAAGGTTGTTACGGTTACTACACGATGATATGACGTGCTGTGTTTCTATCAATGGCGAACAGTCTGAGTTTTTCCCCGTCACCTGTGGGGTTAAACAAGGCTGCGTTTTAGCACCAACCTTATTTGCATTATATTTTGCCGTCGTGGTGCGGGAAACTCTACAAAATTTGTCCGAAGGGATACGCATTCGTTTTCGCATAGACGGAGGACTTTTTAATATTGCTAGGCTAAAATCTATGACTAAAGTTTCTTATACCACTATGACTGAGATTATGTATGCGGACGACCTATGTTTTGTTACGGACAGCTTAGAAAGTCTGCAAAGTCTTATCAGTGGTCTCGACGAAGCATGCACTAGATTTGGTCTTAGGATAAATGTCAAGAAGACTGAAATCATGTCTAATATGGTTGTCCAAAACATCATGGCGCCAAGTGTATGCATCGGTGAAGATGTTCTGAAACTAGTGGAGAAGTTTAAGTATCTTGGCAGCACAATAACATCGAAATGTGACCTTGATGCTGAAATAAACAGCAGAATAGGAGCTGCAGCCGCGGCTTTTGGCAAATTGCGGCCCAAAGTTTTCCGTTCGCACGACCTTAAACTCTCTACAAAAATCAGCGTTTATATGGCTGTGGTGCTGCCTAACCTGCTATACTCATCTGAGACATGGGTCTTATACCGAAAGCACATTCGTATACTCGACAGATTTCACCTCAAATGTCTCCGAGACATCATGAACATCAGATGGTCGGATCGTGTCAGGAACACAAACGTACTGAAGTTTGCAAACATCAGTGGCATTGAGGTGTATCTTATGAGGCGGCAGCTGCGCTGGTGTGGACATGTGTCTCGTATGTCAGAAAGTAGAGTGGCGAAGCGCATCTTCTTTTCAGAACTCCAGTGCGGTAAGCGAAAACGCGGCGGCCAATACCTGAGATACAAGGATGTTCTGAAAAGACATATGAAGAGATGCAAAATAGAGCCTTCTCGATGGGAGGCACAAGCAGCGCAGCGCCCTGAATGGAGACGGCTCATTCACCAACATGTCAATGGTTTTGAAACCGAGCGACGTGATGAGCTCGATAAAAAACGTGATGAGCTGAAGGCTAGACCACCTGTAGCCATTATTTATAATTACGTCGGGGGTGTATTGACATGCCCCGAGTGCGCACGTACTTTTATCAACAAAATTGGGTACATTAGTCATCAGAGAGCGCATGAAAGGGCTGCCCAACTTATTTCCAATTAGTTTTATTTATTAGTTTAAGTTAGAGTTAATATCGCCTATTTAGTTGTACAGTCGCTGTAGCCGAAATCGGCCAGGACGTTATATATACAGAATATGACTTACGAAATCTCACGAACAATGCTTAGTTATTTATGTCGATTTGAACGAATTAAAACACTGCTAACACTGAGAGCGCTGGTGGCCTAGTGGAAGCGGCCCCGACTTCCGATCAAAATCCAAATGTCGTGGTGGTCGTGGGTTCAAATCCAGTCGTGTACCAATGAGTTTTTCTGACCAAAAATTTATATACACTATGCCAGTGCTCTCAAACGGCGAAGGAAAACATCGTGAGGAAACCGGCATATCGTAGCACCTAAGTATATAGTTCGAAAATATGTGTCAAGTGCACGAAAGGAGCCTCTTTGAGGCGCACTTAAAATCCTTTCCCCACACTTGGTTTGAAAGAATCAGTGACACGAGAGGAAGAAGAAGAACTGTCAACACAAAACTATATCGTAAATAACTGCTTAAATAATTCCTTAAGCGAATGTTTTCAAACTGAGTACCTTTTAGTTGAATAGTTTTGCGAGTTTGTAAGTAAGGCTGGCGGTGTCGTTCCTTCATTTTGTAGATGGTACAAACACATACATGAAAATTTTTTTGAACAACCTAGAACAACAAGGATAACCTACCTACTTATTTGCTCCTGTTGAAGTGGAGTAGGTAGGTAGGACACATATTTTTGTTTTCTTTTATTGTTTGTACAAATGCTTCCAAAGTTATTTTATTTTAGTTCTCTTTGATTTCCATGTTACCTTTTTATTATTCTATTTCAAAGAACTTAGTTTATCGCATTGGAATATTATTCTGTAATGTTAAGCTAATGATTCTAATAAACTGGATTAGCGCAGCGCATTAGCATTGCTATTCAGGGTGGCAATGCCACCAGCGTCTTGGGGACGCTACCGTCTGATACTGATTTGGATCAGTTGAGATATCTCTAGATGGTTTGTAACGGTCTGCAGATAGCTCAACTGTTTCTTGTGTATTTTGAACATTTTGTAAATGTTTTATTTAATTTTAAGCTTCGAAGAACCGACAACCGTTGGGGAATAAAGGTTCTCGAACGGCGACCACAAGCCGGAAGACGAAAAATAGGGCGCCCATCTACCAGATGGACCGACAACATTGTTAAGATCGCAGGAAGTCGGTGAAAGGAAAGGACTCAAAATATTAAATATTACTATTATTATTATTAAATAAGCTATAATCAAAAACCAAGCAATTCAGTAGAAATATAAACACAATATGTTGCTACTAAAAATAAGGGTACATGGAGAAGTTCCTAGTTAAATGCAATTTAATTTGGCTTGTGCACAGTTATTGTTGTATTGCAGTATCTACACTAAGTGATAAACTTGTGTTGTAGATACCGCGTTACCTTCCCATAGTGTTGTTTACATAAATGCCATGTTGAGCTGTTATTAATATTGTGTGAAACGTAAGTACAATTTTATTTTACCTACTAGTTTTTAACTGTATATTAGAATTCCTACTGTTTACTATCTTTAACTTATTACAATGCAAAATAAAATAAAATCTATTTGATTAAAATTTACGTTAGCCAAATGATATTATAATAATTAATACAACTAATAAATTTAATTATGACTTTTCATGCATAATCACTTTGTTCTTTACAGGATATAATATAACAAGGATTACGCGTGCAAGCTACATTGGTAAGTACCTACTTGTATTTGAATACAATATTAATTATTTATTATTGTTATAGTTAATTTTTATATAGAGGTGTGCGGGTGTGTGTGCTTAAGTGTGGGTGGGTGCGTTTTGTGTGGATGGGTGAGTCTATGTTAGAGTGAGTGTGTTTGTGTGCATGAATGAAGATAAATAATGTCTTTTTTTTTTGTGATGTGTAAATATTATGTATGAGTCTGAGAGGTATCCCACTGACTACTTGATAACTTTTAACAACTGTTCTGCCTCCTGATACTCAAGTGCAAGAAGCCATTGCATTATCGCCTCTTTGCACTTCACATGGTTTACGTGGATTAAACCACTTATCGCCTTATTAGCTTTGTTATACAATAATGGACCTAAAAAGCTTTGGTGGCGTTGGGCAAATGCAGTACGCACCGTGGGTTTAATTAGAACTCGATCTTTTCTTCGTTTTCCAGTAGACAAATTATCATTTACATTAGCCTTTCTGTGCTCAAATAAAATAGCGTTATAAATAAATAGTTTACGAACAGTAAGTACTTCACAGTCAGAATATAAGTCTGTTGTTGGAAATCTGTATGGTCTAAAAGTGGCCACTTTTAACACCGCTCTTTGTGCACGTTCTAGTTGTAACATATACGTGACACAAGCTCCTCCCCAGGCAGTGTTGCAGTATGTTAAAATTGACCGACATAATGAATTGTATATACTTATAAGCAATTTCCGATCAGCTACTTCCCTTAGATTTTTAAATACATAAATTAATTTGCGCACACGACCTGATAGGACATTAATATGTTGTTTCCAGTTAAGTTTGTCATCAATTACAACGCCTAAATACCTGATGTTTTGAACTTGTTCCAGTCCAGAACAATCACAAGAGGCAAGTGTGCAGTTTGCATGTGCTCTAATAGTTATCACTGGGGTTCTGCTACGTGGATTTGTGAACGTCATAAATTTGGTCTTACTTATGTTAAGTGCCAGCCGATTATCCTGCAGCCAATTTATAACCGATTTTAGGCCTTCTTCTGCACGAGTTCTTACTTCTTCCCAACTATCACCTTCGAAGATCAACGCAGTGTCATCCGCGTACGAAAATACATTACCATGATTTAGTTTTAGGTTACACAGATCATTAACATAAACCAAGAAGAGGCTGGGGCCCAAGACACTTCCTTGTGGCACACCGTAAGTTACAGGTTGTTCCTGACTAAATATATCACCTATTTTAGTTTTCTGTATCCTATCCGTTAAGTAATCTGACAGCAGTTGAAGAGAGCTATCCCGACACCCAACACGTTCAAGCTTTTTTATAAGTATGGGAATGGAAACAGTGTCAAACGCCTTTGCCAAGTCCAAGAATATACCAATAACTTTTTTCTTTTTGTCAATTTTGTCTACAATTAAATCTACAAGGCCTGTGACTGCTCCTTCTGTTGATCGCGCTTTTCTAAAACCATATTGAGCATTTGATAGTATATTATACGACTCAAGATACGAGGTTAGTCTTTTGTTAATAACTTTTTCCAAAATTTTAGAGAGCGTAGTTAGGACTGATATAGGTCTATAATTCGTGACACTGTCTCCATTACCACCTTTGTGAACCGGTGTAACAATAGCAGTCTTGAAGACCCTTGGAAATGTTCCAGTGTCCATGCAAACATTGCAAAGGTGCGTTATTAATGGAACAATTATTGGACTACAGTATTTAAGAAATGATGTTGATATACCATCGTACCCAACAGCACAATCATTTTTAAGACCATTTAGGATGGCATAAATTTCAGTCTCATCAGCGGCAATCATAGCAATAGAGTTAGCCTGTGACGGCAAGTTGTTTAAAAGATTTGTGGTGCTAACTGAACTAGTGTTACCTAATTGAATATTATTAGCAATATTTTTACCAACATTTACAAAGTATTCGTTAACAAAATCGACTGATAGTTGAGGACTACTTGATAAATTTAGTAATTGGTCACTACTTTTTTTAAGGTTTAGTTGTATATGTTATTTGTTTAATCGTTTGCCAGGTCTTTTTTATGTTTTTTTTATGCTTTTCTAATTCACTTATTTCATAATCTTTTTAAATTTTCTTCAACAAATTGTTACAGAAGTTTCTATACCTCGAGTAGGTTATGGTTAATATTCTATTATTCGGAGTCTGCCTTAACTGCGCATGCATTCTGTCACGTGTTCGTATACATCTGAGCAAGCCTGCAGTGATCCACGGTTTGATTATGCGTTGATTTTGAGGTACCTTGAATAGTCGGGTACTTACTTTTACTATTTCCATTAGCCTACTCATTAATAGCTCTGCGGCTAGGTTAGCGTCAGTGATGTGCAGTATTTGTGATAGGTCTATTTTATTTAATTGTTCTGTGACAATACCAAAATCAGTCCTAGAAGTAATTTTTTTGGGCGCATTTAATTTTGTCATTTTGTTAATACTTAGTAGTGCTGGAAAATCGTTCTTTCTGGAAATGTGTAGGAGAGGCCTATGTCCAGCAGTGGACTTGTTCAGGCTGATGATGATGATTATAAGCTTCTTTGTGTAAATAAATGGATAAAAGAAGAAAATAATGCTGCCGCTTACGTTTTGTACCAGAACTCTAAAGGCAAGAAGTTTGTAATGTCATTACCCACTCGAAACTCTCTTTGCGAGTCTCCAACGATATGCTCTCATATAGCGAGGAGGATCGTTTTCAATGACATCATACCTGTAGGCCTACCACAAGCTCTGTCTGGCTCTGTCTCTGGCTCTGGTTTTGAGTCTGTGCGCGTGCTCACCATTGTATTTATACTGTTTGTGTGACGTTTCGTTGTAGGATTTATACACTCACACAGATTCAAAACCAGAGCAAGAAACAGAGTCAGACAGAGCTTGTGGTAGGGCTACTGAATAAAACGCTTGCTCATAGAAGTTTCATTACGATGTTCCGTAGTGGAGTTAAAATACTTTTTGTGTAAGAAGCAAAATGCAAAAAAAATTTGGTTGGTCTGCTTCTTAACGAGTCACGTCTCTCAAACCCTCCTCGTTCAATATATAGCCACCGCAATAGCTCTAATAGTTGCCATGTCTAATAGCCTCTTCCCAGCTGAGCACTGGTGGTCTAGTGGTAGTGGCCCCGCCTTCCGATCCGAAGGTCGTGGGTTCAAATCCACTCGTGTACCAATGAGTTTTTCTGTCGAAAAATTTATGTGCACTATGCCAGTACTCTCAAAACGGTGAAGGAAAACATCGTGAGGAAACCGGCGTGTTGTAGAACCTAAAAAAAAAGTTCGAGCAACACGTGTCAAGGGTCACGCAAAAAGTGCCCACCAGTGGCCTACTTGCGGAAAAACCTGCCCGCACATCAAGTGCGCATGATAAAAAAAACTTAGCCTCTTCCCACCGGTGCGTGATATCGCGCACCAGCCCGCACCAGCTCGCACGACACACCATGGGAACGGTCTCGTGCGCCGAGGTGCGCGGTAGCACAGGAGCCTTTTCTGTGTGCGTTGCCGTGCGTCGTCGTGCGCGGTGCGTGATGATCTGCAGAACCACGCACCGTAGGAAGGCAGCATTACAAATGCACACTGTAGCCAACAGTTGTAAAGTATGTACTATGTATCTAAATGAACGTGCACGGCTACGGCAGCGATCAAGAGGCAAAATAATTAGTACTATTTAAGCTATGTTACATTTTAAGTAAACATTTTGATTTACGAGAAAATAAAGGGGCTAACGATAAGTCATTTTGCGTTAAGCTAACGACAGTAAATGATGTTGAAAACTCAGAATGAGCCTCTGATATTGATTATTAAGAATCAAAGAAACCAGATATGTTCTGTGATTTCCTCTTTCCCACGGAAACAGCAGTAACATACCCTCTCAATTTGTATTTAATTAGGTGAGTGCTGTCATTCGTTTTCCATTATCTTTTGTACATAATATGACTTCATCCGGAAACCTATACTCCACACTCGTAGCTTCCTTACACGCATGAGAACAAGGATGATATTCGCGTGCACAGGGAGTACAAGCATTTTGGGGGGAAGTTTGTTCATTATACTTGAATAAGATGCGGCCGCCATACACGAGTTAATATCGCTAAGTAGCGATCATTGTGCTATTATCGTACAATTAACGTTGAAGCCAGAATTACTCCAACTCACCCGTATTTAATGTAATTCACTCAACCTTTTTTCAATTTGCGGGATAAATTCATATTAAAATTATTGAAAACCTTATTTAAGGCCTGCGCACATCTAGCGCGATGTCGATGGTCATCAGTAAAACGCTGTCAAATGTGATAGCGATATTTGACAGCGTTTCCCTGATTGCCATGGCCATCGCCTAGATGTGCATAGGCCTTTAAATTTGCGCAAGGCTTAAGTTATTATTTAACTAGCGGGCCGCTTCGCTCGCCCCGTTCCCGTTCCCGTTACTGTTTCGGGATAAAAAGTATTCTGTGACCTTTTCCCGGTTCTAAGCTACCTCTCCCAATTTTCAGCAAAATCGGTTAAGGGGGTACGATTTCCATACAAACTTAATTTACACAACTATGGGCGAATAAAGTATTAATGTACTTTTACAGTGGTCCTTATTACCGGCCAGTTATATAAAGTTGGAGTGTCAGCCGTTGGTCGTGGCAGTCGGGGCTTCAGAAAAAGAACTAACAGACTTTTACGTCTATTTTGAAACAGTGATGTACAAAATTGACTCTATGCTAAAAGCTAGTACCCGTTAGAAAGAATGACGAAAAAATTACTTTTTTGGTTTTTTATTAATATTTCTGTTATCCTACAGTTTTCTCCAACTTTATATAACTGGCCGGCAATAAAGACCACTGTAAAATTCTATTACAGCTATTTCAGTGTACATATATACTTTGTTTGCCCATAGTTGTGTAAATTCAGTTTGTATCGGAATGCCGTTACGAAACGGAGTTCGCCGGGTTTGCTAGTTGAGTTATAAATAGTGTACATACAATTTTATTTTATATAATTTTATACTATGACGTATTATTATAGATATGTATGTATTATGAAATGGCATGCAATTGAAGGGAAAAAAAATTGCAGATCATAATTATATTTTTATTGTCAAAGTCAATCGAACAAGCAATCCCACTATATCTTAACTTATATCTTTAGAAATTCTTGTATATTATAATAGGTAGGTACTATATAATATCGGAAAAATTCAGTCTGTTATATTTTATTAATAAATTGTCATTCAACTGTTTTATGTGTGTTTTGAAAATACTTGTGCATATTAGTGTCATGTATTCTTATCTTTAAAAAAAAGAAATTGTTATTTTATAATAACAATTTCTTTTTTTATCAATTATTGATCATATCAATAAATTATAATGATTATAATGTTTATAATAATAATCATAATAATCTTTATCAGAATTTGTTGTCGCTTCGATTTCAATTACATTTGTGGGTTCTGGTGGATTTGTAGATACAGGTTCAAATACTTCTTCCGGTACGATTTCAGCTGTCGGTTCAAGTTCAGACATGGTTTCGGCTTCCGTTACGATTTCAGTCACAGTTTCTGGTTGTGATTTAGTTTGAGATTCGGTAACTATTTTCTCGCACAAAAATAGTTTATAATGTCTGTATCCTGGTATATATGACCACACAGAGCCATCTTGGACCAGAGTAACTTTAACAACTCCTAGTGCAGGACCATCCCTGCTCAGATCAGTTAGTTCGTTCGTTCGTTCTGAAAGTAGTTAAAATAATTAACGACTAGCACACAACGCAGCAGGTCCACCGGGAGCTATATTTAGTGTTGGCTCATTATTTGATGTTCTGTGCTATGGCTGTCAAATTGTGCACAGGATAACACACACATTCATTAACCGACTTCAAATAAAAAAAAAGCAGCCAAGTGCGAGTCGGACTCGCCCATGAAGGGTTTCGTAGCAACAAGTAACATATAATAAAAGTTCTTGTAGTTCGTCGAAAGGTAAATTGCGGTTTACGATTTATAACGTATAAAAAAAAAACTGCTGACTAGATCTCGTTCAAACTAAATATCGTTGAAAGTTTTTATAGTAATGTACAACATATATTTTTTTTAGTTTTATCATTCTCTTATTTTAGAAGTTAGAGGGGGGGACTATTTTTTTACCACTTTGGAAGTGTCTCTCGCGCAAAATATTCAGTTTAGAAAAAAACTATATTAGAAACCAAAACATCATTTTTAAAGACCTATTCATAGATTAACTATTGCAAAAGAAAAGTTGGTAGACCGTATAGCCGGTGGGCTGATGACATAATCCAAATTGCTGGGAAAGACTGGATGTCCACAGGAATGGACAGAGAACAGTGGAAGAAGATGGAGGAGGCCTTTACCCAAAAAGGGGTCCACTTCTCATAGATTTAAGAAAACTAACATTAAAACTAACAACTAGGATAAAAATAAACACTAACACTTTACTAACACACAAACTGTAAAACCTAACATTTAACGAGATTTTGGAAATAAAAGGCTAAATTATTATTATTATTCATAGATACTCCCCCACACGTATGGGTTTGATGAAAAAAAACTTTTGAGCTTCAGTTTCAAGTATGGGGACCCCCAAAATTTATTGTTCATTTTCTATTTTTGTATAAAAATCTTAATGCAGTTCACAGAATACATCTACTCGCCAAGTTTCATCCGTCTAGCTCTTACAGTTTCGGAGAAAAATGGCTGTGACATACGGACGGACAGACAGACAGACAGACATGACGAATCTATAAGGGTTCCGTTTTTGCCATTTGGCTACGGAACCCTAAAAAGGAGAAGGTTCTCAAGTCGGTTGTTTTTTTTAATGTTGGATATAGCATAACTTTGTCATTTATGACTAGACTGGTAACCGCCATGTGGAATGTTGATTCCGCGATCATTGTCCCGATAATTGTTTCGGCAAACGCCCTAATTAGTGAAGAGCCTCGACCAACATCTCGCGAGATTCTCGCTGGAAGGTTGGCTCAAGGGTCAGATGCAGAAGGCGGTGATACTGGACACAGCACGCATTGTTCGGAGATTCCTCAGTCTCCCTAATAATAGTTTTTGTAAATAATTTGAATTCTGTTGTAAATAATGAATAAAGTTGTGTGTAAAAAAAAAGTACTGATAATATTATAAAACACCCAGACTGAGTTTTATAATATTATTAAACTCAGTCTTAGCCTTTACGCTGTGGGCCGTGATTGGAGATCACGGCCCACAGCGTAAAGGCTAAGCTACAACCTACCTGCATCCAGGTGGGGAATGTTCTCACTCAGCTCACGATATTTCAATAACAGTTCCATTTGCGCTATATTCTCACGGAAGGCTATGCTGCTCCATGGAAATGAAAGTCGTCCCCCAAGCACGTCCCCGTCTCTCTCACAAACTGCTTTTGCATCAATCATATCCTCTATAACCATTTCGTGGACCTTGAACCACCGTTTAGTAGAAACTCCATCAGGTCGTGTGGCTACGATCGATTCGTACGAGTTATCTAATCCTTAAAAGAAAAGAAAGCTTATAAAACGGCATTATTAGCATTATTTAACTTAAAATCTAATATAAATCTAATTTATTAAACCATTCTCAATAAGGATTATGCTCGTTTATAAACACTTTTATATCGGGAACTAACTGGCTGCTCTATCTTCCTCCTCATCGTAAGGAAGAAGTCGTAGGCTTGGTATGAATATGAATAGAAAATATATATTTTACCTCAAAACATAATACAGGCAAATACATTCTTATAAAATCAAGCAATAAGTGACGACAAAAAAGCTTACACTTAGCATTTGCCATTAAAATCTTGCGCACATCTAAACGATCTGCGATGGCGATCAGTAAAACGCTGTCAAATATGACAGCGCTATTGCCTGTGCACATCTAAGCGTTTTTAGTGGCGTCGAGAGTACAAATTAACCGCGTTACCAACTGAGTCGTGCGGCCATTTGACGTTTATGGCTCTACGACTCAGTTGGTAACGTGGTTAGTATAACAAAGCCTAGATTTCTTACGTATGGCTGGAATGGCAATGTGTTGCAATCTTCATCCAGGATTTTAAAAGTTAAAACAATGAATGAAAAGGTTTGTTTTACCTGGAATTAAATCAGAGCCAGAGGACAGTGTCACTTGTGTTGTTGAATCGGCAACTGATCCCGTGTCTTGTTCTGTAGTTACGTCTTCGACATTTGGTGGTTCACTGATACCTCTCATGGTTGGAAGAACAACATCCCAAGAATTACTTGAATGTGTCGTTGAAGGTAACAGATGTATGTCAGGTTCAGGCGTTGCTTCAGGTTTAGCTTCAGTTATTTGTGTAGGTTGAGGCGCTGGCGCTGGCAAGAAGCAAGCATATGGAAGTTTGCGATCACAAAGCGTATAGGAACTACCATCGTGACTGAAGACTCCACAGCGATTATATTCCCCCACGTCCTTTGGGTTCAAAGATATAGTTGGTTTCCCTGTAATATAATTGCTCAACTATTTTACTGGGATCACATGCGGATTACACTATACATTTGATGGTTGTGGATTTTACTAATATTCTACATTGAATTTGGCTGAAGTATAAATAAGATACCCACCTACGAGCATGTACTACCTACCTAGCTATATCTGCGTAACGTTTACTCTTTTATTTAATAAGCATAGGTATCCCTACTTCGTAATCGAACGACTACCTACCTTACTACTAAGAAAAGTTTTTATTTTATGTTAAACTAGCAGTAAGTGACCGAGCTTCGCTCGGTATTTTTTTGATAACGTTCTTATTAATGATGAAATAATATATTTCGATCTTACTAACATACTACATAATAGTAAAAAATAAGAACTGGTTATTTAAAAAAAAATCACGAGTGCAATGAGATTGAAACTTCCGGAACTTGTCTACAGAGTGTTTACGTAGTCCTTTAGTTCCAAAACTCGTCAATAGATGGCGTTCTCTGTGAAACATAATCCTTGAGTTCTCAGGTTCTCACAGAGCTTAGTTTTTGCTTCTGAGCAACAGATGGCGCTAGGAGTAATGATATTATGAAAAAGTTGTTTGTTCTTAACTCCGAACGCCGATATTTTCTTAAAATAAAACCTAGCTAGATCGATTTATCGCCCCCAAAAACCCCTATATACTAAATTTTGTGAAAATCGTTGGCGCAATTTCCGAGATCCTAATATATATAAGATCTTATATATATAGATATATATATAAGATTTTCTCGTTTAAAGGTATAAGATAAAATAACTATTCACATGTAAGTGACTGTGTCTTTTTTGTGAATAAATTTCTTTAAACCTAAACCTAGATACATTGCACCACAAATCAAGAATACTCTAAATTTGTGAATTTCTAAAAACATCGCACGCAACGCATCCTCGCAAGTCTCTGGTGGACACGTAGCCTCACGCTAGCTCTGTATCTAACCTTCCTTATAGATGATAACTCCTTCAGTAAATGATGAGTACTCTCCGGAAAACATGGCTGGGGTATCCTTGAACATTTCGGGATCATTCATTATGTGAATAAGGCTAGTAAAGCCAGGCCAGTGTGAAGCTAGAACTGCTCCTGAAAAAATAAATCAACATTCAATCAATCAATCTAACAACGAATCCTTATTTTCCTTGGTCACGCCATCACGCGGGAACGACTTCACCGATTTGGCTGAAAATTGGTGAGGAGGTAGCTTAGAACCAGGAAACAGACATAGGATAGTTTTTTTTTCGAAAAAGTAACGAGAACGGGGCGAGAAAAGCCACGGGAAGCCGCTAGTATATTATAAAAAGCAAGTGTGCTTACGACACGTAGGCACAGGGTTTTCTCTATCACCGTCGACTATGATCTACTCCCCGTTGTGGAGGTAGACTCTATCCTGGTAAGACCGGGCTTCGCTGCTAAGATTTTATTATGAGATTGGTCCAATTGATAGAGCCGAAATCAAAAATGTTTATTTTGTAAAGACCCAAAGATTATTTGGGAATGGGTGAGTCTAGGTGCCAGTTCCACGCTATCAAGCCAGGCAACAAACTCACAGCTTGGTTTCTACTGCGTTTTAGATGATCGTTACAAATTTGGATCAGTTGAGTCATCTCTGAAATGAAATTTATTTATTTATTTATTGGAAAACCAACAGAAACAAAAAACAAATGAAATGAAATTACATTTTATTTGTCAAACGTCAGTTACATAGTAGGTAGGAGTGAATAATATATCTATGCTTTTAAGTAACTATAATACCTAGTAGGTACTTAATTGGTTACTTAATCTCTAGATCTTTTGTAACGATCTACAGGTTGCTATAAATTTGTGATATTAACTGAAGTTTCTTTATGTAATTAGGGCATGTTTCAAAGTTTGAAAAAAATATTATTAACAATTTATTCCTTTTATTGCAATACCCATACTGGACTGGCAATGTTAAAATAAGGCAACAGACATATTAAATAAATGATAAAACAACAGAAACAGTGGCACGAGTTTGATCCCTAGGCACGGTAGATATCCTATCAGATCTTTAAGTACCTGCCAAGTATCTACTAACTCAATATTCTTTGATTGGTGCCGTGGGTTCGATATCCACCAAGAACAAATATTTGTGTGGTGAACGCAGATGTTTGTTCTCTGTCTGGATGTTATACAACGTGTATCAAAATATGTGTACTATCCTGAAGGGGGGTGAATTTCCACCCCCCGGGGAACAACTTTTGTTCAACGACTTTACGAACTTCGATTGGTATCTCTGAAAAAAACTGCAACGAAGTTTCAACATGAACAGCTGACTTTATACAAAGTGACAACCCTAAACTCAGCTACAGCGGTAGTAGGTAGTAGTAGTAGACCTACAGGGGTAGTAGGTCAAGGGGTCAAGGGGTTACAAGGATAGGGTTGTCAATTTATTTAGGCATTATGAAATTAAATATTTTTGTATGGGAAACTGAAAATAGGAATTTTTAATTATCTCCCCTCCACAACTGATCACCATTGTGGTCTGAAACCCCCCATCTTCGCATAGTACACATATTTAGATACACCTTGTATTGTATTTTAAGTTTGTATTTACTAAAAAAAATATCATAGTATACCTAATATCAGCTATTTGGCTCTTATAGTACAAGCTCTACTTAATTTGAGGCTAGGTAGTGTTGTGTGGATTGCCCACAATTTTATTTATTTATTATTTTTTATGGTTCATCATCACACCTTAGAGCCTGGGTGGTCGCGCACCGTTCGGTTTCAGAGGAACTTCCTCCCGCGAACACTCAGGCTATGGAATGATCTCCCTGCTGAGGTTTTCCCTACGGACTATAGCACGGGGATCTTCAAAAAGGGCGTTTTGAAAGTTTTAAAGGGTCGGCAACGCGCTTGTGATGCCTCTGGTATTGCAGACGTCCATAGGCTACGGTAACCGCTTCCCATCAGGTGGGCCGTATGCTTGTTTGTCAACTTAGTTGTATAAAAAAAAACATATATGTCACACCCACAGTTGGCAGTAGCTGAGTAGTATTTAAAAAATAAACAGTCCTGCGAACCATTTCGCAGGACTGCACCTTCCGACAAAGTGCAAGCAGGGCTTCATCACAGTGGAAAGAAAGAAGAAGAAGCCCGTTTGTCGGAACAAGTGCGGTACCGCACTGACAGTACCAAGCTCACAGTCCGGAGATTCCCACGACCCTGATGTACGTCTCCCGCGTGCACTACTCCGTCAAGGCTGAGGATGTGGCGGACTATTTGCGCGCGATAAGCAATTTCTGCCTCAGGGTCGAAAAATTAGAGGCACGCCACAGGGTCAATTTCAACTCCTTCGTGGTGAGAGTGCCGACCGAATATCTGTCGACATTCATGAAGGAAGATCTCTGGCCTAAGGGAATCCTCTATCGCCGTTTCCTCGGTCGGCTGCCGAGCCCTGTCGCGCCCACGTCGCAGTCACTACGTGTTAGTTAAATGTGTGAAATAATACATATAATATAATATATATTTTAGTTTTAAGGTATTTAAATAAGGTATTCAATAGTAATACCACGATGTTTTTCATTGGCTGCACTGGAATGGCGCATATAAAAAGAACTCTTAGATTGAACACATACCTTCTAGGTGGCAATTCGATCTGGCGGTATACCAGTCGGCTGGCTCTCTGTGCACTCCCAACCAGCCCTCGAGCTCATTGTAGTACTTGTACTGGGGATAGCCATCTCTAGTTGCCCCTGTTAAACACAACAATAATCTAAGTCAAAAACCATCCATTCACTTCGCAAGCCTCACTTTGAAGCGTCTTACACAGACAGAATACCAGCGCATAGCTTCCTCACAGAAGCTAGGCATTATGCTGAGTCAAGGCCCTTTTGCTGCTGTAGCACACAGAAACACGACGCACTTCTCCAGTATTGTTTGTATCTTTCTTCTTCTAGTGTCCTTGTATTTTACTGGTTTTTAGGGTTCCGTAGCCAAATGGCAAAAACGGAACCCTTATAGATTCGTCATGTCTGTCTGTCTGTCTGTCTGTCCGGCCGTGTCAGAGCCATTTTTCTCCGAAACCATAAGAGCTAGACTGATGAAACTTGGTGAGTAGATGTATTCTGTGAACCGCATTAAGATTTTTACACAAAAATAGAAAAAAAAACTGTGAATTTTGGGGGTCCCCATACTTGAAACTAAAACTCAAAATTTTTTTTTTGAGTTTTAGTTACAGTAGTCTTACAGTTACAGCTAGGTGGTGCCAGTTCTACGCAACCAAGCCTACTTAAAAGAAGCAGGAAACTGACGGCTTGGTTCCATACTAACTAACGTCAATCATCATTATCATCGGCCTGAATTGAGAAGCCATAAACTCGTGTGGAGGTCCTGAGTGCAGCTAAGTAAAACTCAGGGCGACCTCGCGAGGGTTACGGCAGATTCCAACACGGGACACCCCAACTTACATAGATTAGGTTATTTTTTATGGGAAAATGTTTTGTAAGCCTGTCCTGGAACAAATTTAACTAAAAATACACAATCAAAAATTTGGCAATAGTATTTTCAGTATAGAACGAAAATTTGGTTAAGTTTCGTTTTTCGACATTCCAATAGGTAACCAAGCCACCAAATGGCAAGAATGCAAATAATATACTTACCAAAGCAGAAGAAAAAATTCACATGTAGAATAAAAAAAACAATATTCTTATTCAGTAACATTTTGCTACCACACTGAAACTTTGAATGACCTTTGACTTTCAAGTTCGCGTTTAAATAGAACTTGGCTTATTAATGCCTTATCAGTTAATTGTTTTTCAGGCTCAACGGCACGTTAGCCCGGGAATAATTTTGTGGTTTTCCCGCTATACTTAAAAGAAGACAAGTACGAGCATGACTCTGGTCTTAATGGTTCCGCACATTTCTTAAACGCGAGTAATATCAAGCTACTCCTGAATTTTGTAATGTTTTTTTTAGCTTGCTCTATTTGCTGATGTTGTTGTTTTTTATTCATTTGTTTGGGTCAAATCTTGTGAGCTGAATGAGAACCTTATCCCCTTTATTTTTATATACCATCTTCTATAAAAACTTTACTGAAAAAATTGAGCAGGTGTAATCGGACCTCTAGAATAGGTATTTCAAATAAAAGCTAAACTATCGTAATAGTCGATTACGGTATTATTCGGTTTGGACGGCAGTTTCACGTAAAGGGAAACGGTGAGATTTAGCCTAATTTTTAATATTTATTTTTATTTTGTGTAATGTTAATTTAATTTGTGAAGGTGCTTATTTTTAATTTTAATTTTATTATGTGTGTGATATGGTTCCAAGTGTTCCATACATACATACATCATCAATCTATTGCAGTCCACTGCTGGACATAGGTCTCTCCCATGGCGCGCCACTGAGCCCGGTATTTGGCTCTTCCCATCCAGTTGCTGCCCGCCACCCTGCGCAAGTCGTCGCTCCATCTAGTCTGAGGGCGTCCTACACTACGTTTGCCTAAACTTATCCCAGCGGTTATCGGTTCTTCGGCAAACCGGCCCACTGCCACTTCAGCTTGCTCGTTCTTTGGGCTATGTCGACAACTTTGGTCCTCTGTCGAATGACCTCGTTCCGGATCCTGTCTCTAAGAGAGACTCCGAGCATAGCCCTCTCCATAGCTCGCTGAGCGACTTTTAACCTATGGACCCGTCCTGCCGTGAGTGTCCACGTTTCGGCTCCGTATGTCATAACTGGTAGGACGCACTGATTAAAGACTTTGGTTTTCAAGCACTGTGGGATGGGCAACGAGAAGGCCTGACGAAGTTTCCCAAATGCTGCCCAACCAAGCTGAATTCTCCTACTTAGCTCCTTTTCAAAGTTGTTTCTGCCTAGCTGGAGGATCTGCCCGAGATAGACGTATTCCTCAACAACTTCGAGGGTAGAGTTAGCGACCGTAATCGGTGTCCAAGTGTTCCGAATTAAATGAATTGAATTGAATTGAATTGAAATGTTTACACATAGTAGTCGTAGTAGAGCTCTTTGTGAAGATCTCGTCCGGGGAAATAGTACTACCATGCCTTTTTCTGCCGTGAGGTAGCATTGCTGTGTTTTGGTTTGAAGGGTGCGGGAGCAGGTGAAATTACTGGCACGTGAGGCAACATCTGTATGCCTCAAGTTGATGGACGCAGGGCAGGGCATCGTAGGGCACGTTCTTGACGTGCGAGATCTACGAGGCAATGCTTTGTTATAGGCAATGGTTACCACTTTACATCAGATGGACATAATATATGCATGTTCCATCAGTTACTTGTATAAAAAATTATAATGAGAATAATACAATGTAATACATTCCAAATAAAATATATATAATATATTCAGTAGTATCAGAAGGATCACTTTGAAACTTCTTAAAGCTAGGTGAGTCTAGGTGCCAGTTCCGCGCAACCAAGCCTAGAGCTATCATCATCAGTCTGAAGAAGTCCACTGCTGGATATAGGCATCCCCTATCTACAGAGGCAATGGGATGAGCCTATATGCAAGATGCTACAAGAAGAACTTTTAAAATCGGCTTCTACGCTAGCAGAAAGGGCTCGCCTCATTGCCTTTGGCACTCGGGAATCTGGTTTCTGGCTCCATGCGCTGCCTTCTGCCAATATAGGAACTCTCTTGGATAACACCACATTTTCTTTAGCAGTCAGCATTCGAATTGGAGCCACCACCAATGAACCCCATCAGTGCCACTGCGGCAGCTCCGTTGACCGGCATGGTCACCACGGACTGTCCTGTCGCCGCAGTGCAGGCCGCCAATCCCGTCATGCAAGCCTCAACGACATTATCCGTAGGGCTCTAGCCACCATTAACGTGCCGGCCATTCTTGAGCCGAACGGTATCACACGTGATGATGGAAAGAGACCCGACGGGATGTCGTTGATACCTTGGAGTCGGGGCAGGCCTTTGGTGTGGGACGCTACTTGCGTGGATACGTTGGCTCATACGTATCGTCCACTTTAAGAGCGGCGGGTGCGGCGGCAACGGCGGCGGAAAACCTCAAAAGGCGGAAATATGCATCAATTGGCGATGGATACATATTTCTGCCTTTTGGGGTGGAAACGCTAGGACCATGGGGTCCAGAGGCGTGGCTTCTATTCGAAGAAATATCCAAGAGGCTGGTGGTTGAGACTGGTGACCAAAGGGCTAGGCCTAGGGCAAAGAATTAGCTTAGCTATTCAAAGAGGTAACGTTGCCAGCCTTTTGGGCACATTGCCTGCGGTCGGTGATCTGAACTCTGTTTTCTACCTGTAATACTTTCAGGTGGAAAACAGAGTTCATTATAAAATTTTCTAGTTTCTTATAAAATGTAATTTTTATATTTTCTTTTTAATTATTTCATGTTGTATAATATTAGTTTTTGTAAATAATGTATATTCTGTTGTAAATAAAAATGTATGTTATTCAACAGTGGCATCCCCTATACATTTCCAGGAATAACGATTCTGGACTCTTCCAACCCTTTACCAATAGTTTACTTCAATTTGTTAAATAAATAAAGTCCAAATCGGTATGATTTTTATTCACGGCTACCTATAACGTTAGGCTAGGTATAATGTTGTAAGTGAGAAACAATTTTTATAACAAGGAACAATTTAATAAGTTTTTTCCTCTTGGTTAGTATTTCAATAATTAGCGTAATTAGAAAGCTTGTTAGCAATGTTAATGCAACACTGTACCTAACTTATATTTTGACTAATGGGGGTTTGGTTGGTTTTCCTCCTATTGTATTTTTATAACGCTTTTATTAGCTTCACCTGTATGTATGTAACCGTCCTCTTTGAGCTCGATTTTGTCCTACTTTGAACGATCAGATTTGATTCAAACTTTGCACATCTGTCAAAGGTCGATGACAATGCAATAATATAAAAAAAAAAAAAAACTTGAAAAAAAAAAAAAACGAAAAAGTAAAAAATAAATTATAGTTTAAAAAACTAAAAAAAAAACGCTTTTATCAGTTCTATATTTCAGTGTAAATTTTTAAAGATTTAGGTGTTTGTAGTTTACCAAATACAGATTCAAATTCTTCATTGATTCGGTCCGGTTCTATTTCAGTGTCCATTTTTAAAGGTGTAGGTTTTTTAGTTTACCAAATATAGATTCAAATTCATCTTTGATTCGGTCCGGTTCGATTTCAGTGTTTATTTTAAAAGGTTTAGGTGTTTGTAGTTAACCAAATACAGATTCAAATTCTTCTTTGATTCGGTCCGGTTCTATTTCAGTGTTCATTTTTAAAGGTGTAGGTTTTTTAGTTTACCAAATATAGATTCAAATTCATCTTTGATTCGGTCCGGTTCGATTTCAGTGTTTATTTTAAAAGGTTTAGGTGTTTGTAGTTAACCAAATACAGATTCAAATTCTTCTTTGATTCGGTCCGGTTCGATTTCAGTGTCCATTTTAAAAGGTTTAGGTTTTTGTAGTTTACCAAATACAGATTTAAAGGCTTCTGTAATTTGGTCCGGTTCGATTTTAGTGTCAATATCCAAATATTCCAAGAAATATTGGAATGGATCGTAGAAAGTAACAGATGTACACCAGGTTCAGGCGGTTCTTCAGGTATAGTTTCAGCTATTTGAGTAGGTTGGAAGTTTGCGATCACAAGGCGTATAAGAACTACCATCGTGACTGAAACCCACGTCCTTTGGGTTCAAATATATAGTGGGTTTCCCTGTAATATAATTATAGTGAATTATTTTATAGGTATCACATGCGGTTTACACTATAAATTTGATGGTTGTTGTTTTTTGCTAATATTCTACATTGAATTTGGCTGAAATATAGCTAAGAATACATTGCATCATACTTTAAATTGGTGAATTTCTAAAAACATCATACGCAACGCATTCTCTACCAATAACGCTACTCAAACAGCGTTGGTACTTTGTGTACTCATTCTCATAAAAAATATACTCCCTTGAGTTTTGGCGAAGTTTATCGATCTTTGACGAAGAGGAGTCGGTTTCGTGACAGGTAACGTGACAGTGTTGCGAGTTCCTTGGTTTTTTCCACGAAATAAAGAAGTAAGTGTAGCAACATAGTTGCACACAAGTAACTCCCTTCTCGCGTTTCGTCGCGTAGGCAATACGTGGCGTGAGACGCCAGTCGTAGCTTCGCGGGCACGGGATAAAGTACTTTACTTATCCAATTAACTTTCAAGATAATATACCGTTTGTGCTATTACCGATATCAGTGTTTTGACTCTATAACCACACCCATGGTAGGAATGCGTTATCTACGGTAAAGTGGTGACCCCGCAATTTTATATTTTTGGTTACGACTCACCTTGCGAGTTAGGTATCCCGTGCCCCGCGACCACATTTTTTTCGGACACTCAGTGAACTCTAAATTTTCTGTATAAAGTTGGTGAATTACCTCAGTGTTACGTATAAACTTCGGCATCATGTTACCCGCTGCTATCGGGCAGGCCCCGACGCCGACCCCGGCGCCGGTTGCGACTCCAGGCCCGGCGACAACCAGCGTGGAGGTCAAGGACGAAAAAATGGATTTGGCTGCCATCACAGTCACTTCCCGTGTTCCAGAATTTTGGGCAGATCACCCGAGGCTATGGTTCTATCAAACCGAGGCCATACTAGCGCCCCAAAAGATGTCAGACGAGGTCAGGTTCAACCTTGTCATCACCAAGCTCACTAAGGAGGTCATCCAGCAAGTGACGGACATCCTGATGAATCCTCCTACCACCCGGAAGTACGATTCATTAAAGGAACGATTACTTACCATTTACGAAGAATCGGAGACCCGGCAAGTACAGAAACTCATGAGCGAGATGGAGTTGGGCGATCAAAAGCCTTCTCAGCTTTTACGACGCATGCGAGATTTGGCCCGCACCAAAATACCGGACGAGACCCTTAAGATCCTGTGGCAAGGCCACCTTCCGCCTGCAGTTCGTGGAATAATAACAGTAGCGGAGTCCAGTGATCTCACAATCCTTGCTAAGATTGCCGACAAGGTAATGGAGACGCAAGGAAATAATCAGTCCGTGTCGGAGGTAAGGGCGACGCCCGTCGCATCATCAAGTACGCTCGACACAGCTGCGATTATCAATGAGATTAAGCGGATAGATAAGCGGATTGATCAGCTGCATAACTCGCGACGGAACGACTCGCGCGGTCGAAGCCAGAGCAGGGGGAGATCCACTAGTGTCAATAGAACGTCATCGGCGTCACGTAAACCGGATTGGCAGTGTTTTTACCATTTCCGCTACAAGGATAAGGCGCACAAGTGTATCCCGCCCTGCAGCTACAAAAAGGAGGGAAACTAAGTGAGGTACAGTCAGCGACGGATGCCTGTATCGTTCCTGTAAGTAGTAACCGTCTTTGCGTCACAGATCGAAATACAGGACTACGATTCCTTGTGGATACGGGAGCGAACGTTTCGGTTCTCCCGGCGCGTAAAATTAGGCATAACAGTGATAATAGTGTTGGTTTCAAACTTTATGCGGCAAATGGTACCGAAATAAGTACTTTTGGTGTTAAGACTATGGTGTTGGACTTAAAATTAAGAAGACCGTACCGATGGACATTCGTGTTGGCAGCAGTGAACCAACCTATTTTAGGTGCAGACTTTTTAATCCACCATAAGCTACTGGTTGACCTAAGCAATCGTAGATTAGTAGATGAAGTGACTAAACTAAATATCGTAGGTTCTATTAGAGTTTGTAATCAACCTACCTTGAACACCTTGGACGAGACACACCCTTATTTTAACCTTTTGGCTAAGTACTCGGGTATAACAAAACCTGTTTCTTTTAAGGATACTCCTAGACATACAGTTTTCCACCACATAGAGACGACCGGGCCGCCTGTACATGCGCGTGCGCGCCCGCTGCCTCCCGACCGGTACAAAAAGGTATGTGAAGAATTTAGGGTTATGCAGGAAATGGGAATCTGTCGGCCTTCAAAAAGCCCATGGTCAAGTCCTTTGCATGTTGTACCTAAAAAGAATGGTGAAATTCGACCCTGTGGGGATTACCGGCAATTAAATGCGGTCACGAAACCCGACAGATATCCAATTCCGCGCTTGCATGATTTTACATATATTTTAACAGGAAAAAATATTTTTAGTAAAATTGATGTAAATAGGGCATATCATTGCATCCCTGTTGCTCCTGATGACGTGGAAAAGACCGCCATTATTACTCCTTTTGGTTTATTCGAATTTCCTAGAATGTCCTTCGGATTACGCAACGCGGCTCAGTCTTTTCAGCGCTTCATGAACAACACGGTTTTACAGGGATTAGGAATTGAACGAGAAGACGGAACTTTTGAACCAAGTTCAGAGTTTATATTCTGCTACATAGATGACGTAATCGTGGCAAGTGAATCCAAGGCTAAGCACGAACAGCATCTAGAAGTCTTGTTTAAACGCTTAGATGATTTTGGTATAACGATTAACTTGTCGAAATGTGCATTTGGGCAGGAAAATATCGAATTTTTAGGACATGAAGTAACAATAGACGGCATTAGGCCATCGGATAGTAAGGTCAAAGCCATTATTGATTTTCCAAAACCGGAAACGGTAATCGAACTCAGACGTTTCATTGGTATGGTAAATTTTTATCGTCCGCATATGCCAAATGCCATTTCTTATCAAACCGAACTTAACAAGTACATTCGAGGTTCTAAGAAAAACGATAAGTCGCAAATTGACTGGACAGCCGAGGCTAACGAAGCTTTTATTAAATGTAAAGAAAGTTTACAGTCAGCCGCCACATTAACGTATCCGATGCCCGATACTCCTCTAGCTTTGATGACAGATGCATCAAATACTTGTGTAGGAGCCGTACTGCAACAATTAGTGAAGGGTAATTGGAAGCCTTTAGGTTATTTTTCACGTAAACTTACCGATACGCAGGTTAAATATAGTACATACGATCGGGAGTTGTTAGGAATTTATTTGGCTATAATTCATTTTAGAAGTATGTTCGAGGGCAGGGAGTTAACCATCTTCACAGATCATAAACCCCTGACGTTTGCATTTTCTAAATTATCAAGTGACAAAGAGACTCCACGTAGAACTAGGCAGCTTATGTACATCAGCGAATTTACAACGGATATTAGGTACGTCGCTGGTGGCGATAACTTAGTTGCAGACTCGCTGAGTCGTGTCGAAACAATCACGTGTCCCAGTACGTTGGATTTTGCAGAATTAGCGACCGCCCAGAACGACGATGCTTATTTAGCAAACGGAAACGTGGTATCAAATAGCAGCGTTGTTATTAGAAAAATAACGTTGCCTGATTGTGCCACGCAAATTTATTGTGAAACATCAACCAGTAATATTAGACCCTATTTACCGGATAAATTCAGGAAGTTAGCATTTAATTTGGTACATAATTTGAGTCATCCCGGAATAAATTCAACACGTAAACTCGTGTGCCAGCGTTTTTTCTGGCCAGGGATGAATAAAGATCTTAATCAGTGGACTAAAACTTGTATTCAATGTCAACGTTCGAAGGTTCAACGTCATTCGGTATCTCATTTAGGACAATTTCCCGCAGCTGGACGTTTTGAACATATCCACACTGACATCGTAGGTCCCTTGCCGACTACCACAGATGGATATAGGTATTTACTTACTATCATTGATCGATATACACATTGGCCTGAAGCGTTCCCTATAAAAGACATTACAGCTGAAACTGTGGCTAAAGTTATTTATGACGGTTGGATTACTAGGTTTGGTAGTTGTCAGTATTTAACCTCAGACCAAGGTCGTCAGTTCGAAAGTAATCTTTTCTCACAGCTTATGAAATGTATGGGTATACACAGAATTAGAAGTTCGCCATATCATCCACAAAGCAACGGCGCCATTGAAAGATGGCACCGAAGCTTAAAGGTAGCGCTCCGTGCTCGATTGGTATCTACGTCATGGGTAGATGAGTTACCTACTGTTTTATTAGGGCTCCGAACTACTTTACGTAGCGACTCCAACCTGAGTGCCGCCGAATTAACTTACGGTTGTACCTTGAGGTTACCTGGTGAATTTTTTGTATCTGCTAAATCAGAAGCTTCAGATCCACATACATTAGTACAAGACTTACAAGACAAGATACGTAGTTTGAGACCGGTAGAAAGAAAACATCGTGATTCACGAACGTTATTTATTCATCCGGATCTAAAGTCTTGTGATTTCGTTTTTATTAGGGTTGATGCGGTTCGTAAGCCTCTGCAACCTCCGTACGACGGTCCGTACCGTGTCTTGAAGAAAGGTTGTAAGGTTTACAAAGTACAACTCCCTAACAGGTGTGTAAATGTCTCTATAGATCGTCTTAAGCCAGCGTACGTACTCAATGAGCAGAGCAGTACACACGACACAGGTGACGACACTTCTAGCATGGGTGACGTCATACCCGCTCACGTTCCGAGCTCATCTAGTAACCCTACTTCAGGTAAAAGAACTCGGAGCGGGCGCGAGGTACGTACACCAGCACGCTTCAATCTATAGTTAGGTAGTGTTATGTAATTCTATAGCTTAGGTGATAAGTACTTACGGTTGGTACCTAGGTTAAACATTTCTTTGTTATACTTAAGTTACCTATAATTGGCCTATGAAATAATGGTGTTCGACCGAGGTTTTCAAGGTAAAGTTGCAGGTAGTATCTTAAGTAGGTGATAGTAGCATTAACTTACTCGATTAATCAAGCAACGTTATTTTGGATTTATATTGCGTGGTGAAATGAGCCCGCAACCCTAATTTTAGATGGTGTTGTCGCACCCGTTGACTCTCGGTAATTGAATATAGCAGGTGACAACTACCCTTAACGTAGGTATATGTTGTTTAGTATTGATCGAGTTAGTAAATAATGAATATAAGTAGCTATTTACGTATATTTTTTAGACTAAATAATTATAGTTTACAGTTTATCTAAGAGTAAAATATTTGTTATTCAAACCGCTCACAGAGAGGCATTACATGCCATTCGTCACTGGACAATTATGACGAAAGACGGTTTGGAGCATCTTTGGCATAGTACGTCACAAGCCTTGTGCCACAGAATAAGGACAGTTGGTACTGATGCGGATGCATACGATGCAAAATGTTTTATTACATGGATACTATAGTAATTTTAATGCTTTAGATTATAAGTGCCATAGGCATAGGTATGTACGTAAGTAGGCCATACTTTTACAAGTGTAGCATTAGCATAAGCAAAGATTTGAACTTTGAAATGTAATGACGAAATATTGTATTTAGGCTATAAACAGGTACAGCTTATTGGACATAATTTTTAGGTATTTTTGGCATTTCTTCAATAACTTTCACTAGAGTTGCACGTAAAGTTCATGATATTTAAAATGGGTAAACAGCAATCAAAAGAAGTAGAAGACAACCGAGTGGTTATCGCACAAAATTCCACTCAGGTGGAAGCGCACATGACGCAACAGAGTATTCTCATGGTTGCTATAGTTGTCATATTGGCTTTACTGGTGATTTATGTGGTTTGGCGACGATTTTGTAATCGTATACGAGCCTGGCTGCGGAAAGAAATATTATCAAGCAGCGTTCCTACGCCAGCAGCGCCGCTCGCGCACGTGAGAGTGATACAGCCGGGGGTTGTACCAGCAGCGGTAGTGTAATCTCGCGCCTACAGCCTCCCCTGTCAACATACGTGATATACTTTTCTTATTATTTTTAGAATCAGTGATTGTTGTGTTTTCTTTCGTGCCTCTTAAAAGTTATGTCCACCCTGTTTGATTTAACTATAAAATTTTACCCAGTGTATAGGTATGTAATTTAATTTTTTGCACAATTTTTGTTTACAAAATTTTTAAACCAATGTATTTCTTAAAAATTTCATACAGTGTATTTGATATTTTTTATTGCTATTTTACTATTTTTTTTTCATGTTTTTACTATGTAATTCTTATACAAAATTTCATTTTATGTTTTAATGTGTGTCATATTCTGTTTTCAAATGTATTTAATTTTTTAACCGTGCCCGCAAATATTTTGTTGTAGGTTATACATTCTAGCGTAGCCGACTGTACAAGTTTATTTCACCATGTTTACACTTTGTTATTGTAACTGCTTAGGTACTTAGACATTGCCAAGCGATAATGTTTCAGCGTGTCAGCAGTTATGCTCGCCACGCGATGTGACTTGTACAATTTTAACGCAATTGTAATTCTAGGGTTATCACCTTGAATTGTATTCTTTCTTTTATCAGTTTTTCAGTATTTTTATTTTTTTTTGTTTAAAAAGGGGGAGGTTACTGTAGCAACATAGTTGCACACAAGTAACTCCCTTCTCGCGTTTCGTCGCGTAGGCAATACGTGGCGTGAGACGCCAGTCGTAGCTTCGCGGGCACGGGATAAAGTACTTTACTTATCCAATTAACTTTCAAGATAATATACCGTTTGTGCTATTACCGATATCAGTGTTTTGACTCTATAACCACACCCATGGTAGGAATGCGTTATCTACGGTAAATAAGCAAAAGCGTGTTCGGTGCTCTGTGGTTTTTTCCACTTCAGTAAATTACCAAGCCCGCCTTTGCCAAATCAATGCTAAAGTTTTCGCTTCAAAAATATATCTACGACTCACGCTTGACCAAATTTCGTTTGCAGTTCAAAGTAAGATCTTGGATCTAATTGTTCAACAAAGTTACTCCACCTTCCAAACTCATTTCAACTGCTTACATTTCAATATTAGTTTTGTTATTATAAGATTGCTGTCTAACTTCAAATGACTTTTGTTTGTTGGTTTAATTTGTAGAGCGAGCGAAGCGAACGAAAGTAATGCTTGATCAAATTTCATTGGATTTCAAGGATTGTTTCAAAACTTAGTAAGAAATAATAAAACGGAGAGTCAGAAAGCTTTGTTCGTCTTACAATTATATAGTTTAGAGTTAATATATATTTTTTACTTTTGCTTTGCGAATAAACATTGCTTCTACTATTATCATCAGCATGAAGAAGTCCACTGTTGGACATAATATGCCTCCTCGATAAATTTCCAGGAATAACGATTCCGGGCTTTTTCCACCCTTTACCAACAGCAAAAATTCGGCAAATTTATCATCCGCACTTGGTATGCGGACTGGTTTCCGCAAGTAGGCCGTTGGCGAGCCCTTTTTGCGTGACGCTTTCCTTCACCGTTTCAGAAAGTCAAAGTCAAAGTGTATTTATTTGCTGAATCACATGTACAAGGGTTGTTAGAGTAATAATTTTGACATCCATTGTGATTCCGCCCTATAAGGGCATGCAAAATTTGGATTCACAAATTTAAATTAAAATCTAACAATTATTAAATACACAGAAAGAAACACACACAGTTAAAATGTACAAAAATCAATGATAATACTATTAATAAAATGATCTAAATATATAAAACTCTTACGTTACTGACTGACTGACTGACAATCAACGCACAGCCTAAACCGTTAGTCCTAGAAGCATGAAACTTGGAGGGTATGTTTCTTTTATAGCATAGGGGTGCACTAAGGCCGAGATTCATAGACCGAACTTTGACTTTACTTTGATGGAAAGTTCAACTTTCAACCAAAATTATATTTCATAGTTCTGTCAAGCTCTTCTTTATTCAAAATATTGATAGGAAACTTCGATAAACAAAGCTTACTTTGCGAAGACTGCTTTGCTGTAAAGCAAAGTGCGGTCTATGAATCTCAGCCTAAGAAAGGAAATTGGAAAATGATTTCCCTAAGCGGAGAAAAAGAGGAAAATCTTTTAAAAGAAAAATCAATGGGGTGTAACGGCAAAGGGGCGAGTGAAGCCGCGGGCGTCCGCTAGTTAGCCAATAAATGTAAATCAGAGTACTGGCACTATGCACAATTTTTTTTCTACCATCAATTTAAATAAATAAATTTCAAATCGGTTTAAATTTTATTCACGGCTAACTATAGGCTTATAGGTATAAAGTTGTTAGTGCGAACCAATTTCTATCTTTAGGTACAATTTATTATGTTTTTCCTTCTTGGTTAGTATTTCAATAATTAGCATAATTATATAGCTTTTTGAAATGTTATCGCAACACACTGTACCTAACTTATATTTTTACTGATTGTGGCTTTTGTTCGTTTTCCTTATATTCCTATAATATGTATATCTTTTTTACTTTTGAAACTATCATGGTTTTTAACGCTTTTTTATGAACAACGGGATATTTAACTACCCTGATTTAAATTTATGAGTTTTGACTCACGATATTTCAGCACAGTTGCATACTATAATCACGGGTTCTTAAAACAGTAGGTATATTTTTTTAGACTCAATTTATAGTCTCTAAAAATAATTGAAAACAGAAAAGTACTAACTAATTATGGCCTAATTTCTCTGTTTTAGGCTGTAAAAAACAATGACTGACATTCTTATTCGTCGAATAGCTTTATTTCGTAGATGGAAAAAATAGCCCATAATTAATAAACTCTTAAACCTCCCCCATAATTCTTAAATCTCAGTGGTGTGAGTTTTTAAGACATAGACATTACTCGCCTTTAGGCCCGGCAGAATACCAGTGTTGCACTGAGTGGGGTGACCTACACAGTGCAACAAATACGGAGCCGGGGCCTAATTGACCTCTAATATTGTTACCCATTTCTAAGTAATACTGTAGGTATGACAGCTGCCTACCTGCTGATAATGACTATTTGCTTTTTATAATTTTTTATGTGATTTTGATTTTTTTAAGTAGGTAGGTAGGGTATTCCTGTGTACTGTATGCTAATAGGTCAATAAAATGCTTTTCTTTCTTTCTTTCTGTTTATTTATTTATTTATAAGCACACCTAGACCAGTAAAAATAAGGAAACTAAAGGAAGAAAGATACAAATAGATATATCGGTACTGAAGAAGTGCGTCGTGTTTCTGTGTGCTACAGCAGCAAAAGGGCCTTGACTCAGCATAATTTGTACCTCATAAACCCTTTACTGGTTTATCGATTTTGTTGAAATTTCGAAATATAAATTGTTACCTACTGCGAATATTGACTGCCTTCACAGCTTAGTAGCTCTGCCTTCTGCGCTGGAGGGCGTGGGTTCGATCCCCACTGAGAACAAATATTTGTGTGGTGAACACAGATGTTTGTTCTCTGTCTGGGTGTTATATTGTATTCTATGTATGTATTTACAAAAAAAAAGTATTTAAGTATTAAATCCCTGGTTCCCATAGTACAAGCTCTGCTTAGTTTGGGGCTAGATAGTGTTGTGTGGATTGTCCGCATTATAATATATTTTTTTCAATAATCCACGCAAGCAAAAAATAACTACTTCCATCAGCTTTACAACACCTGGGTTAAACCGCAGACAGTAGCTTGTTAGAAAGAAAGAAAGAAAGAAAAAAGCAGCCAAGTGCGAGTCGGACTCGCCCATGAAGGGTTCCGTAGCATCAAATAACATAATATAAAGGTTTTTGTAGTTCGTCGAAAGGTAATTTGCGGTTTACGATTTATGACGTATAAAAAAAAACTACTGACTAGATCTCGTTCAAACCAAATATCGTTGGAAGTTTGCATAGTAATGTACAACATATATTTTTTTTAGTTTTATCATTCTCTTATTTTAGAAGTTAGAGGGGGGGGACCAACTTTTTTCCACTTTGGAAGTGTCTCTCGTGCAATCTATTCAGTTTAGAAAAAAATGATGTTAAAAACCTCAACATCATTTTTGAAGACCTATCCATAGATACCCCACACGTATGGGTTCGATGAAAAAAAAATTTTTTAGTTTCAGTTTCTAGTATGGGGACCCCCAAAATTTATAGTTTTTTTTCTATTTTTGTGTAAAAACCTTAATGCGGTTTACAGAATACATATACTCACCAAGTTTCATCAGTCTAGCTTTTATGGTTTCGGAGAAAAATGGCTGTGACACGGCCGGACAGACAGACAGACAGACAGACAGACAGACAGACATGACGACTCTATAAGGGTTCCGTTTTTGCCATTTGGCTACGGAACCCTAAAAACGTTTATTTGTCACATCGCCAATGGAGGACATTTTGAGTACTAAAATAAGGAACACACATAACAGTAACAAAAACAGAAAACAAAAATAAAATGGAACTAAAAAAAAGGTGCAGAGAAATTAATCTTTTGCCAGAAATACTAGTCTAAAAAAATACGAAAACGGGTCTCAGGGTAAAGACGTGAATTCCCTTTTATTACATCAGACACAAAAGGCCACCACGGGTAAATCCCCACTTTCGAATAAGCATCCATGGGTTCTTCATATCACAAAACGCTTACCATGAATTTACGACTCATTTTTTCTTCGAGATTTGGTGCCGAAAAGTAATGTGGTGATATCGTGTCTCATCGTCGTAACGTGTTTTGACTCAGGCACAATGTTTTCCATCACTGTTTTGCGGTGCAGAAATCAAATCGGACCGACGAAGGAATTAGTCTCTCTAGCGCTAGCAAGGATATAATTTTGGAAAAAAAACATACTAGACGCAAGTTATTTTTCTTTGTTTTTATGGTGCATGTCTCAATCAGCATTTTATTAAATAACCACCGATTATGAGTATGAAACAATAAAAAACAATAAATATATTTTGTAAGCTTGGCTTATATACGCACGCTGTCCCGAAAATCTAACCTATTCTTGCCTGTTCTTCTAGTCTTGGTAGAACTGGCATCACCTCACCTCAATTTGAACCTGCGATTCAAGTACTTAAGTAAATCTTTTATTTTTACTTTAACCAACAGAAATGGGATTCATACCAATGTGGGCAAAACCATAGGCCCCTGTAGGCCTACCACAAGCTCTGTCTGGCTCTGTCTCTGACTCTCGTTCGGAGTCTGGTGTGACTGCGGACTAAATAAATCCTACGTCAAAACGTCACACACACAGTATAATACACTGGTGAGCACTCACACAGACTCAAAACCAGAGCCAGAGACAGAGGCAGACAGAGCTTGTGGCAGGCCTACTGCTTGTCTTTGTATAAATCTTGTATCGCTCAATAAAACAGAATCATGTCTGTAATCCTTACGGGCTGGTTCACGTTTAACTCGATTCAAGTTCGAGATCCCCTAGTGGCGGTTCAGATCCGTCGCCAAGGGAAATCTGTAATCGGGTTTGTCTATTGCGCCTTATCCGGACCGGATCTCGTTGTCCGGCCGGCGATTCTACCGGGCTCGTGGCGAGCCGCCGACATCAACTTATTTCTTGTGATATTTACGGCAATCGTGACGTGAACTACGTGGTTTGTGAAGAAAGAGAGAAAGATAGAGATATTTTAACTGATCACGTACTATTCAATAAGTAAACAAAAGCCCTTGCATTTATTATAGGCTAGCGAAGTAGCGACCCGCCCCGGAAAATTGCATCGCACGGATGCAATTTTTTTTTACTTTGAATGCTGATGCAAAATATACTCGTACTTTATGCTATGTTTCCATGCGTGCCGTGCAGCCCGGCAGGCTGCCTGGCGGGCTGCGTGGCATGCAGCCCGTCCCGGGCCGGCGAACATTCAAGCTGTTTACATGCATGCCGTGCAGCCCGGCGAGCTGCCTGGCGAGCTGCGCGGCATGCAACCAGTGTTACCAGGTACACGGTAATTACCGTAGATGCACGGTATTTTTGGCTTGCACCAGATCACGTAGAATCTTTTTTTTTCTTTAAGTGGCGCCTAAATGTTCCCATTAGGGTCTCTTTTTTTGTTTTCAAATCCTTGATTGATACATTTAGTATTCTACCAATTTTCCCCCAAGTATTGTGGATTTTTTTCTTGTCCTTATGGAATTTATGCTCGGGGTTCCATAATAATTCTTGTTCCTGGTAATGTTCCAGGAACGTCAAAATTGTCTCGTTAGACCAATCGACCATGTTGTAATTATTACGACCAATATAGAAGAGTACTCGGTGGTTACGACTTTGTAACCTAACTAAACATGAAGACATTTGTCAAACAATAATTGACTCGTTGTCTTAGCAACAGTCACAGAGGTTTTATTCTAACTGATGCAACCTCAACAGTAATCTCCGATCGTAGTGACTTTTTTTAGCAACGTCCACTCGTCACGAAAGCGCGAGAGAGACTGACTGCCCACCAGTGTTGCCACGTGCCAAAGCAAAATATCTGGGGACAGACGGACAGATAGACAGACAGACAGTCAGACGGACAGACAGTGAAGTCTTAGTAACTATATTAACTATACTAATAGTATTATCAAAAGTGGATCTAAATGAATATTTTTTGCCTTTATTATGTTTAAAGATGTTCATCTTATCATAGACTAAATCAGAATCCAAAAATCTGTATAAAAGTAGGGTAAAATCTGTAATCTGTAATACTACCCTAAATTCTGTATAAATACAGATAAATCTGTATAATTGGTAACACCAATTTGGCCCGCGCGCGTGTAAACAGTCACCGGGCGCCCGCACATTCATCAAAAAACCGACACTCGCCCGGTTCGCGGCATTCACGTTCACAGGCGCGTTTACGGGCTCGCGCGTACCGTTTCCACGCGCATGAATGTGAATGTGCACGTTGAATGTCGAGTTGAACGCACGCGTGGAAACGTGGCATTACAGAATGTCTTTATGTACAACGTTCACGTGTTTTGTCATTAGACAATACAAAAATATTTTATTAGAGGGTACTCTTGAAAGAGCGATATTGTCCGGTAAGCATAGCAACCGCTATGTCCCTGCATTTTGAATCTGTAATATCTTCGTAAATATTCATTTCAATTGCACGCTGTTATGAGCCATATTCATAATCAGCCTATATCAGTCCACTGCTGGACGTAAGTCTCTCCCAAGACGCGCCACTGAGCCCGGTCTTCGACTCTTCTCCTCCAGTGCTTGCCAGCTACATTTCGCAGGTCGTCGCCCCACCTTGCCGGAAGAGCCAATATTATTGATTTCATTTTATTTTTATTTTTATTAGAAAACAAAAATAAAATGATCTACATTATATTAAATACATTGTTTTTAAGGTGCTTAATTGGATAAGGATTAATGCTGTATTGCTTAAAATTGCTTCGATAATAAACCATTATGACTCGTAAAAAGTATTTTTTTTTAGGTTATTTGAGCTGTATTCGTGTGTATACCCGATTCCACTGCATCAGAACACTGTGCTCACATCCAGTCTGTCCGCTATCCGTCTCAGTAGGCCTACCATGAGCTCTGTCTGGCTCTGTCTCTGGCTCTGGTTTTGAGTCTGTGTGAGTGCTCTACTGTGTGTGTGACGTTTTGACGTAGGATTTATTTAGTCAACACTCAAAGAGACTCAAAACCAGAACCAGAGACAGAGCCAGACAGAGCTCATGGTAGGCCTACAAGTGTTCCTCTCAGATATTTTTTTCAAATCGGCTTATTAATGACGAAGTTATGCGATTTCAAACAAAATAAAATACAACCAAATTGAGAACCTCCTCTGTTTTTATTAGAAGTCGGTTAATAAAAATCATTCATAATCCATTTTGTGTCACAGAATGTTTTCTTTATCATAAAATAGATCCCATATAATATCTTAGAAATATTTTTACTAACGAGAATTTCCAACTCCTTTCAGCAATATTTCTTTTGTAAATTAGGTTCACATTTAATCATGGAAGTGAATAGTATTTCTGATATCGCAAATAATATATGTTAGTACCTAGGCAGGATGTAATTTGGATGTTATTTTAAATAGGCACTAATTAGTTGAACAGCTAACAATGGGTTTAGGTACCTATATTATATAATAATTATAGCATGAACACTGCTGTTTTTTGATATAAAAAAATAATCTATATATAAAAAGTTATCGACTTCAACAGGAAAACTAATTGCACAATATTTTTAACAATTTAATAAGCTAGGTTAAAGTTGTGTAGGTACCAATTTTTAAATGAATCATTTATTTACAAAATAAACTTATAATTAAACAAATATTTACAAAGTACACAAGTAAATGTTGAGGTTACTAATCAATTTTTTTCAGTTACTTGAATTTTTAACTCCCAATCGAAATGTATTACTATTGTATTAACCCAAATTATTTGATTATTTTGTATTTTGAAGGGTGAGCCGGTGAAATTACTGGCACGTGACGCTGAACATCTGTATGCCTCAAGTTGACGGACTCAGAGGAGTGCGTATTTGGGCACGTTCCTGACGTGCGTGCCCTACGAGGCAATGCTTTGTTTTAGGCGATGGTTACGACTTAACATCAGGTGGACCATATGCTTGTACTATCATTTATTTTTTATAAAAAACCAAAGTACTCCCAAATTGGTCCCGACGAATATGCGAGTCAAAATCCAAGCCTCTAACTCTTGCATTACGAGATTGGTAGTGACGTCACGCTGACGTCACAAAGCACTGTGTGACGTTTCGCAACGGCCAGGCACAGTCGGATTAATTACGTGAAAGCCTACGTCATTGAGCTCTTTGGGCGACCGCGGCACAATAGAGCCGCGAGCATTTAAACAGCATTAACCTTATTGGCATCTAGTTACTCTGAGATACTTCTTGTAGTACCACTAGTTCGTAGAAGTTTAGTAGTAGAGCTCTTTGTGTGTGGCTCCTCGTCCTGGGAAATACTACCGCCATGCCTATTTCTACCGTGAAGCAGCATCGCTGTTTCAGTTTGAAGAGTGATGGTTGCCGGTGAAATTACTGGCACGTGTTAAACATCTGTATTCCTCTAGTTGATAAACGCAGGGCAGTGCATCTTAGGGCACGTTGCTGACGTGCGTGACCTACGAGGCAATGGCTTGTTCCAACAGCTAGTAGTATAAAAAAAAAACAACTGCTCGGAATAAGGCTATTTGTCGTCTATAGAATGTCTAAACATGCCATGTATTTATTTTTATCCAACGGTTATATCAAATTATACGACGTCGCTGCATCCCACATTTACCAGGTAGTCCATTGCTTCATGTACTGGGTTCCGAACACTTTTTAACCGACTTCCAATCAAAAAGGAGGAGGTTCTCAATTCGGTTGTATGTTTTTTTTTTTTTTTTTTTTTTTTTTTTTTTTTTTAATGTTTGTTACCGCATAACTTCGTCATTTGTGAGCCGATTTGAAATTTTTTTTTTTTATCTGAAAGGTACTGCTTCCAGATTGGTCCCATTTTAATTTTATTAAAATCGGTGTTGCCATTTTTTTTTAAATATTTTTTTTAATGTTTGTAACTGCATGCCTCCGTCATTTATGAACCGATTTAGAAAATTATTTTTTTATTTGGAAGGTTATTCTTACGTCCAGATTGTCCCAAACAAATTTGATTAAAATCGGTTTAGCCGTTTGACAATGAAGTCGGTTTCTCAAGTTTTTTAAACTTAAATTATTAGAGCTTAAAAACCTTAAAAACAAAACGTTGTAGGTGGCGCTACTGCGCATCGCTCCGTAAGTCTGGCTGTCAAACCTTCATTCATTGTTTGTGTTCGGGCATCGAATCACGTCTTGTTTAAATTTTATTTTTTACAATTCTTACATCTGTAGATTGAAAAATTAGTTGGGCTAGGGGACGGTAGTAATGAATAGTTCATGAATAGGTTAGGTTATGTGTTATGAATAGGTATCTTTCTCTTAGTTTCTGGCAGGGGAACAGATTCAACTTTATTATACGTCAAAAGTTTGATCTGTCCCCTGCTAGTGAAAAAAAGAGTACGGATGTAACTTTTTGTCCCTTCTTCTTATCGTGTCAATGGTTCTTTCAAACCAGTGCCAGTGAGGTGAAAGGATTTTAATTGCGCCTCAGAGAGGTTCCTTTCGTTCTCTTGGCATATATTTTTGAACTTCTGTTTTTTGTCCCATGGTCCCCTTAGTAGTAACCTGGTATTGTATATAATGCACCCGATGTTGTGTAAGGTTTTCATTTTATTTTATTATTGGATTAAATTGAACTGTGACTATTCGTATTTTTAATATTATTTGTTGAATGCGACTTCACTCACTTGGGTATCACCTAATACCTACCTATACCTTTATGACTTGTAATACTTACGCTTACCAAATAAATCATTATTGATTATTATTAAAGTCAAAAATCAAAATCAAAATAGTCTTTATTCAGTTGCATTTCAAGAATCACTTTGAAACGTCTTAAAGCTAGGTGAGTCTAGGTGCCAGTTCCACGCGACCAAGCCTAGAAGAACAGGCAACAAACTACGGCTGGGTTCCTACCGTTTTGTTATGTAATCTTTTACAAATCAAAAATAATAGCAGTGAAGTTCCAGTGTGGTGCCACTTCACTTAGTCAGACGTATTATTGTAGGACAGATCAGGGGACGGATGAGAAAAATCCCGGATGAGAAATGGTACCCAAGGCGAGCCGCTAGAAGTAATTTAGGGAGGTACGTGTCAATGTTTGCATTCTGCCTGGTACCACTCAAGGTGTAGATGATTAGTATGCAGTGGCACGGCACTGGCACTCCTGAGTGTATCGATTCGGGCCGTGAACATCATTAAATATTTATTGGGCAAATATCCTGCAAATTTACCTTTTTTCAATCTCATTTTAGGGTATCGGCTACAGAACATAGTAGAACGGCCATGTGATAAGAAAAGTGTCGTTAAAATACATGAGCATTGTGCTCGTTACTCCATACAAATTCATATTTTTTTTGGTATTAGTAAAATAAAGAATGCTTTCCAAACAAAGTGTTTCAAGCAACGAGTATTTTTTAGGGTTCCCTAGCCAAATGGCAAAAACGGAACCCTTATAGATTCGTCATGTCTGTCTGTCTGTCCGTCCGTATGTCACAGCCATTTTTCTCTGAAACTGTAAGAGCTAGACTGATGAAACTTGGCGAGTAGATGTATTCTGTGAACCGAATTAAGATTTTTACATAAAAATAGAAAAAAAAACAATAAATTTTGGGGGTAATATAATAAAATACTTGAAATTGAAACTCACATTTTTTTTATAATTATGTTCTCGGTAGGGATTGAACCCACGACCTACGGCGCAGAAGACAGAGCTTCTACCAACTGAGCTGAGAGGCCAGTCATGTCAGTCAGTTAAAATATAGAAATATGTGCTTTGCTTAAATCCTCCTTCCTTCCCTTTTCTTAAAATAGCGAAAACGAATGATGAGTGACTTTCTACTCTTTTCTACACTTTGTGGTACCCACGATTCGGCACGATACTAGCGATTAGGGCCCATATCATTTCATCCATTACGATCCTTCCGATCTTTACGAAAAAGAGCGGAATCAAAGCAACACACTCACAAACTTTTGCATTTTATGCATTAGTTTGATAGTCACCGCACGCGGCTCCGCTCGCGCGGTACCTATATACCCGGGTAAAAGTAGCCTCAGCCGAGGCAAGGCGGATATCCGCAGCTTTTGCAACTTAGCCTCCGTTCTTCTCATTTCCTGTTCTCGAAGAAACAGACAAACTATCACTACATTGTTGGATTTTGTAAAAAGCGGCCACCGTCTTTAAAGCCAGACGTCCACATGTCCACATGTCCGAAAACATTTTATAACACATTTGCTCGTAAAGGGTCTCTTACTTCACTAATTTCAGTATCGTTATGTATGTCATTACGCACTAGTGCGGTAATGTAATGTAAAACGCACGGGTTGCTTTTTAATAAAGTAAAACGTACGGTTTATCAAGATGATTTATGAAATTAAACTGAATGAAACTGAATGAGACTAAATGAGACTGAATGAGACTGAATGAGACTGAATGGTACTGAATGAGACTGAATGAGACTGAATGAGACTGAATGAGACTGAATGAGACTGAATGAGACTGAATGAGACTGAATGAGACTGAATGAGACTAAATGAGAATGAATGAGACTCATTGAAACCGAATGAGACTGAGTGAGACTGAATGAAATTGAATGAAACTGATTAAAACGGGATGAATTGGAATGAAATGGAATTAAATTAATTTAAAAAGACATTTATATTTCTAATTTTCTAACTGCTTTAACAAGTGATTAAAGATTTATTCGTTTAATTTTTATTTATTTCCTCGCAAATATGTTATAAAACGTCGTATGATATACGTGCGCTTTGATAATTACAGTACAGCCTCTGCTTTCTTGTAGCCCTCGCCTGCGGCTCGGGCTTGCAATAACGCCTCGGCTGTAATTTTCAACCTACTGCACTTATATCATAATGTACTATTTATATATACATTTGAGCAATTTCTTCGGTGCGGATCAGTGGACTCACTCGTGCATTCTATGCAAAGAATACTACTTCTTCTAATCGTATCACTGATTCTTTCGAACCAAGTGTGGTGAAAGGATTTTAAGTTCGCGCCAAAGAGGCTCCTTTGTGCACTCGACACATTATTTTCGAACTTTTTAAGTTCTACGATATAAGAATACTATGATCTGTTCGATGCAATGCGTCCGATGCGTTCGATGACAGCATGGGATAAATAAATTAATTAAATTAATTTAAAAATGGGGACGGTTGACTTTTTTTTGCTATATTTGTGGCGTTTCCGATCGGAAATATTTTCGAATGTTTTAAAACAGTTCTATTGAGTGCTTCTGTGTTCATGGGTCCTACTTTCGTGACGTATACCACAAAGTTAGTTAGTCATGATAGATTATGGCCAATGTACAATTGGACAACTCAGTCCGGTAATTTTCTAGCTTATCATGTCCCATCAATATTTTGTCCGTCTTAACGGTCACCGCTTCATAGGAAAAAGGTTTTACTAAAAGCAACGGTAAATGAAATCTAGTGAGTTTGTAAAAGGGTTCTTTGTCGGGATACATGAAGCTTGTGGTTTCCTCTCTAAGCATAAACACGATACAGTTTATTCTATCCATCGAGATATAAGTACTACGTACTAGAGAAGCTACGTTAAAAACTGAATTGTCCTATTCTACGTAATTTATTCTCGGCAAAAAGGTCTTAAGCGCCATGTAAATCACGGCACTTACGCGCGAGCTAGAGAGCGACTGAGTGAGGTGCGGCGCGATCGCCGCAGTTGAACGAGACAAAGTAGGAATTTACGGTGTCTTCTCTAGTACGTAGTACTTATATCTCGATGATTCTATCACATTTTTTGACCTTACTTTGACGCAATGATAAGGAAATTGGTATGTGCTAATGGCAACTGTTATGGCTTAGTGACGACAAATCTACTATGTTTTTTTATAGATTTTACAGTGTTTTACACTTAAGAGGGGGTCGTGCGAAAATTTGAGATTTGTTGTTAAAAAATTCATAACTAAATAACTAAGTGACATTTTAATGAAAATCGTATGTCAGCGTTAAATAGAATGTCATGTTAAATAGTATATTTTTTTAACACACTTAAATTCGAATTAATCTCAAATGTATAGTCTACAATTAGTCTTTTTGCGATTTTTAAAATGTCACTTAGTTATTTAGTTATGAATTTTTTAACAACAAATCTCAAATTTTTGCACGACCCGCGAAAGATTTTTTTAGTGTACCAAAATTTAAGAGCCGAGCGGGAATTGAACCTGTGACCTTCCCCTTGGTACGGGTCTGCGCTGACCGCTGCGCCATCGGATCCTAATCACACTCGACGAATAACTCTTAATAAGGACTGTTCGGCACTAAAGCGACCGTGGCTCCAATCTACTATGAGTTTGTGTTTTTATTTGCTTACTCCAAAAGTGCACGATAATAGTGTGGCATTGGAAAAGCGCGCGACATCGTGAGATCTCAGTTCAGGCTGAACCATTCGTATTTCCATAAGTTAAAACGCGACGAAAATAGGTAGGTAAGAAGTAGGTCTAAAGGGGTAGGTACTTCCCCGCATAAAACTCACAACTTATAATGTTTTATGGAACTGCTTAAAAAAACAGTTCCAACCCTTCATTGATCTACATTGCTTCTTGTTTGTCTCTCGAAAGGGCTGATACTATAAAATACCTCGGTGTAATTATTGATGATACGCTAAAGTTCCAGCCTCACTTAGATACCCTTGTAACCCGACTTCGAAAGCTGATATACATCTTCAGTTCCTTAAAACACGTAGCAGACCGTCGTGTCATAAGGATGGTTTACTATGCATTATGCCAATCATTAGTTGAGTACTGCATCTCCTCATGGGGTGGCGCTGCTAAAAGTCATCTGATTGAGGTTGAGAGAGCGCAACGTGCCATTCTAAAGGTGGCTGCTGGCCTTCCGTTCCGATACCGATCAGTGGAACTATACAAAAAATGGGATGTGCTCACAGTAAGACAATCATTTATTTTACAAATAGTCCTCAAAAAGCACAGTGAGCTGACTTACGAACAGACTAGATTAGAAAATAAGCGTAGGACGCACAATGTGTGTCCTTCGGTAGCTTTTCGCACGAGCCGGTCACGTAACTTCTTCTGTTTCCTAGGATCTCTTATCTATAATAAAATAAACAAAGCACTTAATATATATCCATTGACTAAATTTCGCTGCAAACAATCTGTCTCCACCTACCTCAAAACCTTAAATTACGACGACACCGAAAAGTTAATAAAAACAATAAAATAATAATTAAAGAAAAAAAAAAAAAAAATTTTGCTATACTCATCACGCTTAGTGTGTGCGCACTTACCTCTCTCAATTGGATCTCTTCATTCTCAAACACACACACACTCACTAACACACCCAAAGCTTTCACACACACTCACACACAAGAGAGTTCTCCTGTTCCCTGGCTCTTTTTAAGACTGTGTTATCAGGAGAACTCTCAGAACTCATTCTTACTTTCATAACTCTAACACATATACACACATACACATACATATACATACACACAAATGTAAGGTCTCCTGAACCGTTTTTTTAGTACTTACCTAAATATAATACGTAGTACGTAATATGTAGTTTTAAATATTAGTTGTTTTTTCTGTCATTATGTAATTGTGTATATTATGTTCTTGAATGATTGTGTACCTACTGTAGGGGAAATGGGAGTCTTTATCCATGGCGGAAGGTCCTGGAGACTTGTATTACAGGCTATCTAAGCCTATCTCAAGCTCCAGTCTCTTGCAAAGTGGGTGGACACATCTCATCTAATTACTCTTCCTATTACATCTTCACCATACATTGTGTTCGCTACCTACTTTGTGAAAGAAAAATAAATGCTTTTATTATTTATTTATTTATTTATTGCACAGATTAAACATAAATCTTTTGCAATATACGTGGATTTTAAAGATTCAGATTTATCAAAAAGTCGTGACCGTTAATTGACGGTCGCATATGAGTAGGCTAGCTCTAATGATCTGCTGGGCGATTGTGTGATTCTGTTGCAATCAAAAGTTTGATGCTAACTAATAAATTATACTAACAAGGAACAGCGATCAAGATCTTGTTGCCATTATATTTCTCGACTACCATCTACCTGTTTCCATACTAGTTTTATTTAGTGAAGTTCCTATTCGCTGTCTCATGTTTATTACGTCAACTTTCAGCCTTGTTGCAATCGTTCCATGTCAAAAATAAAGTTTCGTTTCAATTCGTTTTCTTTGCAATCGAAGCTCAAAATAATGTCAAAGCTGACAGATGCAACTAGGTTTTGATTGCAACAAAAGATACATACTAACTACATCGGCCCCTGATGGAAAGTAAGCAAATCTTTTCATAATTTGTTGATATACTTCAGATTGCATCAAATCAGTCCAGTTTATTCAGTTTATAAAACAAGCTGGTTTGAATTTGGAATCGATTTTTAAAGTTCTCAATCTCAGTCACTAGTTTACGGTTGTGGTTTAACGGAGGACGTTTCCCAAAGAACCAAAGCTTCTGCTAATGCTAGCGCAGTATTTTACAAGTACCCGCATTTAGACGTTTTTATTGCGCCGAGTTTTGGTGGAGATATTCAGGACACTTAAAAATGGCTGAAGCTTCTAGAATGAAAGCGCTTACACAAATTGGGAATACTGATCGCTGCTTTTAAAAGGTTTTAAGCATTGGTTTTATCACAAGTACAAGACAAAATATAAGTACAAGATTCTGAGCATAATATTAACATTTCCCAAAATATTACAAAGACAATTTTTTTTTGTCTTTGTTGACTGGCCTCTCAGCTCTGTTGGTAGCAGTCCTGTCAGTGCCGGTCGTGGGTTCGATCCCCACCAAATATTTGTTTGGTGAACGCAGATGTTCGTTCTCTACCTGGGTGTTATTGTACGAGCAACGTGCACTGTGACCTTCTTAGGCCAAGATTCATAGTCGTGACTTTGCTTTACAGCAAAGGAGTCTTCGCAAAGTAGGCTTTGTTTATCGAAATTTACTTTCAAAATTTTAAATAAAGAAGAGCTTGACAGAACTATGAAATATATTTTTGGTTAAAAGTAGAACTTTCCATCAAATTAAAGTCAAAGTTCGGTCTATGAATCTGGGCCCTAAAGAGCTTATACAACGCACTTTACGTCAATCATTGAATTCATCAAATCAGTTCGTGTTTGGTTATCAAGCATACCTCGCGACTCACCATTATCATCTTTTAATCATAGTTTCTTAATAATATATCAGTTAAAATTTACTTGAGTTTTTTCTGATTGACGATTAGTTACTAGCCAGGATGCGTGGACCGTGCAGTTATATTGTATTCTAAGTATATATTTACAAAAATAATGTGCATAAGTATTATACCAGCTATCTGGTTCCCATAGTAGAAGCTTTGCTTAATTCACCTAGCTTTAAGACGTTTCAAAGTGATTCTTGCATCGTAATGAATAAAAAAATATTGACTTTGACTTTGACTTAACGTACTAGATACCTAGTAACTTTTGAAACTTCATACATACATAAAATCACGCCTTATTCCCATGGGGGTAGGCAGAGATCACGGATTTCCACTTGCTACGATCCTGACACACCTCTTTCGCTTCATTCACTCTCTCACTCTATCATGGTTTTTAACTCTATTTTTATGAAACAACGGGGTATTTACCATGATTAAATTTTGTTGAGTTTACTTCCGATATTTCGGCACAGTTGCATTCACCATGATCACGGTTGAACTGAAGTCCACGAGTAAAAGAAATGTTATTGGCAGATAATTTTAATTTTTACGTATGTGACTACACCGCCTTTCAATTCTTTATTTCTTTCCATGCCAAGGTTGCCTGGAAGAGATCGATCTCAGCGATAAGGTCGTCCATTGTTTGACCTAACTGTTTAATTTTGAAGTCCTGTACTGTATTTTTATGTGGTGAACAATAAAGAGTTATCTATTATTTATGCATACCGAACTGTAAACCTACATAACCATTAAAGCCTTCGGGTAAAAGTACCTTCCCACAGTTCGTAGCTGGAAGATGAAACAAACTGCTTCAATAAACAACAATCACTTCGTCCTTCAGAGTTTGCTAAAAACGGTCACAGTCAGAAAGCAGCCGTTATGTGCCGACAGTACTTACGTGTATTAAGTACCTACATTAAGCATATTTTGAATTCGAAATATTATTTTCTCCTGGTCCAGCCATCCTGACGCTCACAAACATGAAAAAGCTAACATGTTAGCTCAAACTATGTTTTTATCAATTGACTTTGTCTTATTAGACTTATTTATTGAAACTTTTCAGTAAAAAACTGTCAAAATTGATACTGAGCGTTCACTTAAGGGGGTACGATTTCCATACAAACTTAATTTACACAACTATGGGCGAATAAAGTATTAATTTACACTGAAATAGCTGTAATAGGCTTTTACAGTGGTCCTTATTACCGGCCAGTTATATAAAGTTGGAGTGTCAGCCGTTGGTCGTGGCAGTCGGGGCTTCAGAAAAAAAACTAACAGACTTTTACGTCTATTTTGAAACAGTGATGTACAAAATTGACTCTATGCTAAAAGCTAGTACCCGTTAGAAAGAATGACGAAAAAATTACTTTTTTGGATTTTTATTCATATTTCTGTTATCCTACAGTTTTCTCCAACTTTATATAACTGGCCGGCAATAAAGACCACTGTAAAATTCTATTACAGCTATTTCAGTGTACAGTTATACTTTGTTTGCCCATAGTTGTGTAAATTAAGTTTGTATGGAAATCGTACCCCCTTAAGCCTAATATTCTAAAGATAAATTTAGATAGATAGCTAGATAACTCTTTATTGACCATGACACACATAGTAAGTGGGATGCAGTAAATATATCAATCAGGTAAATATATGTATATCAGTCTTTTTTTAAGCTTCTCAAAAAACAGTCTGTAAAGTCGGTTTACTGACGATAGTTGAACGTGACAACGTCATACAGCTGTCCACGCGGACGCATCGCTCACTCAAGTAGGAGAGAGACAGATGTCGAACGCTGCCGAACGCGGAGGCCGTGCGTGCCTCTTTGTCGCTCGTTCCGCGCTCTCGCTTGCACTTCAAACCTTAAACAGAACGCCTCAAAGCGACGTAACGCCGCATGAGTCATGTTTTTTCGTGCGTGCAGCCGGCTCCATCGAATTATAAGACCTTGTCACGTCAAAAAGAGATAATTTTTTTATACGTCGAATAGCGTCACTACGTAGACAAATCAGCCTTTAGGCAAGTATTGTTCATGAACACTACCGTAAATGCGATCATTACGGCTGTCAAAATCTTTCACTGTTTTCAAGGCGACTGTACCTAGCGATGTATTTAAATTTTGAAAGACATTAATCTAATCCCAGGCACAAAGGCGTCGCTCCGAGCCATTTATTACAATAACGGGATAAGGTAAATTTAAGGTATTTACGGATTTTATTACACAAAATAAGGCGAAATAATAACGAAGCTTTTTATGCGCGTGTTGTGGGAGGGCATAACCAAATGTATTTAATATTACAATATCACATTGTTGTTCAATTTGCAAAGCTACCATGTAGGTTTGTATTATAGTATGTACCATCCTCACCACCTGGATGGCCGGTTTTCCACAACTGCTCGTTTATCGCGATCCTTTTTGCCGCGCACGAGTAAGTTGTGGAATGAACTACCCTCTGCGGTTTTCTCTCAGAGCTACGACATGGGGTCCTTCAGAAGGCGGGTCTATCTGTATTTAAAAGGCCGGCAGCGTATCAGCACCACCTCTGGTGTTGCAAGTGTCAAAGGGCGACGGTGACTGCTCTCCATCAGGTGGCTCGTCTGCTCGTCTGCCAGCTATGGCAAAAAAAATTAAGTACACAGACTCAAAACCAGAACCAGAGACAGAGCCAGACAGAGCTCATAGTAGGCCTACTGTTGTATACCATAATATCTGTCCGTATTTGCATAATTAGCTGTCATGTTACGAAGTATACAAAATCCTTGGCTTGCATAAAGAATAATTATGTGAAAGAGAAGTGGTACTCCAAAAATATCAAAACGCGATCTAGGATAGTTAACAATGCTGTCGTAAGATGGTGTTGATTGGCTGGTAGCAGTATCCACCAAGTTCATTTCACGAAATACCGACGGCAGATGGACCAAGCGTGCCACTCAATGGAAGGGGCCACCAGGCAAAAGAAAAGTTGGAAGACCGTATAGCCGGTGGGCTGATGATATAATCCAATATGCTGGGAAAGACTGGATGTCCACAGGAATGGACAGAGAACAGTGGAAGAAGATGGAGGAGGCCTTTACCCAAAAAGGGATCCACTTCTCATAGATTTAAGAAAACTAACATTAAAACTAACAACTAGGCTAAAAGTAAACACTAACACTTTACTAACACACAAACTGAGGGATTCGGAAATAAAAGGCTATATTATTATTATTTATTATAAGTATCCACCAAGTAACCATTTGTTGTGTTTTTTCTACAGCTAGCTGATGGAACAAGCACATGGCCCGCCTGATGTTAAGTGGTAACCATCGCCTATAACAAAGCATTGCCTCGATGATGTCCAGCGTCCATCAACTTGAGGCGTACAGATGTTCAGCCTCGCGTGTCAGTAATTTCACCGGCACTCGCACCCTTCAAACCGAAACACAGTGCTGCTTAAGAGGGTACAACACAGGCGACTCTCCATACAAACGTAGTCCCCTATTTCCTCCCTGGATAATGCCTCTAGAGTAACCATTTTGTCTCATAAAATCCAGATCTGCTATATACGTGCTCGTATGTTTTCCTTTTTTTCAGAAACTTAAAAGAAAATATGACCCTCATATGATTTATATGAAATATGAATTGGAGGTGATATTTTCTTTATCAATAAGCTTCTGATGCAAAATGGTTACTCTAGAGGCATTATCCAGGGAGGAAATAGGGGACTACGTTTGTATGGAGAGTCGCCTGTGTGATTCCCTCTTTATGGCAGAAATAGGCATGGTGGTAGTACTTCCCCGGGCGAGCCCTTCACAAAGAGCTCTACTACTACAAACTTGTCATACAAGACATATCGAGTCGACCTTCCTGCATCGAAAATTCCAAATAGGACAGTACATGTTTCATGGTAGTTGAGCAGCTATTAATTCAGTATACATTGCATCGGGAACTCACCGCTCGTCGTTCAATTATGTAAACCGGTGTCGGATGGACCCGGAGACAGAGTAAAATGAACCAAACGGTAGATCAACTAAAGGTAACTTTTCGGATTCACACTAGTGTTTTTTTGTGCGTATATACGATCGTTTCGCTTACACCGCTCAAAAATATAAACACGCGTACGCAAGCTTATTCCGAAGTATATGCATGGGTACGCTCGAACCATTGTGGTGGCAAGTGTCAGTAGCAATATATGAGCGCCTAAGAGCAAAAACGCTCATACGCGTTGAAAAACGCGCTTACACGCGCCGAAAAAACATTTGTGTGAAACCACTCGCAAGAATAGAAAGGCGAATTACCGTCTTCCCGAATGAGCACTTTCACAAAAAGCTGATGAAAAAATGAATAGGAACAAATTTGAAACTGCTTCTCATTGAAAGCAAACAGTTGCGAGACTGGTGTCAAGTACCTACTATGGCAGTAGTACGTTAGCGGACGTTAGATTCACCCATCAATTATGTATTTTGGATTTGGTTGGATTACACGCTCGTGCTGGCTCAATGGTATGCATCAAGGTGTTTCCAATCTTCTTTAAGCTTCCGTGAGAATAGAAAGAATAGTCTAGAAAGTTTTACGGAGGAAGCAGTTTACTGACAAATCTAAAGTCAAAGTCAAAGTCAATAATTTTTTATTCAGTAAGATGCAAGAATCACTTTGAAACGTCTTAAAGCTAGGTGAGTCTAGGTGCCAGTTCCACGCGACCAAGCGTAGAAGAACAGGCAACAAACTGCGTCTCGGTTCCTACCGTTTTTTTATATGATCCTTTTACAAATAAAAAAAAAAGTAAGCAAAGCATCGTATAATATATCAGTTATAGAACTCGAACCCAGTTTTCTAATAGCAACGCATTTCGCGTGTTCTCAGTTACTTAGAAAAAACAAGGCGAGTAGTAATTACTGTGATGCTGGGGGCTAATGTCATATTATCTATTGATGTGGCTACGTTCTTTGTTTTCTTTTGTTAAATTATTGGGATAATTTTCGTTGTTTTAAAAAACCCGCTAGCGAAAGAATTCTTTTTTTCGCGCATCTTTAAATCCTCAAACTCAGTATTTCGCTAATGATTTAATCTTATTTTTATTTAATCTCACAATACTATGATATTTCAGTGCCTTATAGTCTACTATTATTTTATTTATGATATTATATCTTACGAACATAATAAATGTACGTCACTCCTAACACGTCACTAGCTTTACGATGAATCAGGAACCGTTTTGCAGCTCTCGTCTCTCTTTCTCTCTTGTGTGTGTGTTTTTTGTTGTGCTCATAGCGATAAGACCGCCCATTGTGCTTCGCTATAGTTTTAGTTTTTCGCTATATGTAATGGCCTATTCTTGTGGTGTACAATAAAGTGTTATCTATCTATCTATCTTGTATGCATATGTAGATAGATAGATAGATAGAAAATTCTTTATTGTACACCTTACAAACTAACAAAAGAGAATTTAACACATAAATACTATTATCTAAATGTACAATGGGCGGTCTTATCGCTATAAAGCGATTTCTTCCAGACAACCTTTGGATGGAGAGGAATTAAAAACTATGGAAGATTGGCTGGGTGCACTTGAAAACATAATTTTAAATAAATTTAAGTGTTATCAATAATACCTACTTTTCTATAAATAGCTTAATGTATATCATCATCATCATCCGTATTCCAACCAAACCCACTGCTGGGCATAAGCCTCTCTTTGCTCTTGCCTTTCAACACGATCTTGGGCTACCCTCACTAACACAATTTCTGGATGCAGCTGCACACTCCGCAATAAATAATTTTCATAAAGTCACTAACACTAGTCTCTAAGTTACATTGTTACTAACAAAATTATGGATTAATGTCTGAAATAAATACTATTCTATTCTATTCTATTAATCTGCGGCTTACGACAGTTACGCATTTCGTGGAAAAAACTCTGGTAGAGATCGCTTTTAGCGTTAAGGCCACCCTTTGTATAACTGTGACTTATATATGCGTGTGATTTTTAAGCAAAAAACTGTATCCAACTTACCTTGTGTGTCATTGTAATCAATAAAGAGTTATCTATCTATGTACTGATTCGAACCCACACCCTTAGAATATTCACCACTAAACCACTAGCGTTCCCTAACATAAATAGGTACCAAAAATTTTCCCGTAAAAAACTGATTTGCACCCACGGCCTTAGAATATTCACCACTAAACTAATACTGTTCCCTAACCTAAATACCAAAAATTTTCCCGTAAAAACTGATTTGAACCCACGCCCTTAAAATATTCACCACTAAGCTACCAGCGTTCCATAGCGTAAATACCAAAAATCGCTGCAGCATTTTCCCGTACAAAAACATCGTGTGTGTTGAACATAATTAACGATGCTTCCATCATCCATCAATCTTCGCACTCGATTTACCAACTTAATCAAATGACTCAGCAGCGGAGGGAAACGTGTTTTTTGATCATGTCATAAACGCAACGATACCTTCCAAATTAATCATTTTTTGACGTGACAACGTCTTATAATTCGATGGAGCCGGCTGCACGCACGAAAAAACATGACTCATGCGGCGTTGCCTCGCTCTGAGGCGTTCCATTTAAGGCTTGAAGTGCAAGCTAGAGGGTGGAACGAGTGACAAAGAGGCACAATCGGCCTCCGCGTTCGGCAGCGTTCGACATAATTATGTCTCCCTTCTACTTGAGTGAGCGATGCGTCCGCGTGGACAACTGTATGACGTTGTCACGTTCAACTATCGTCAGTAAACTGACTTTACAGACAACCGATTTTTTTATACAATAAGCTGATGAAACCACCTCATGGTAGGCCTCTACAGCCTAACATGAGCTCTGTCTGGCTCTGTCTTTGGCTCTGGTTTTGAGTCTGAGTGCTCACCAGTGTATTATACTGTGTGTGTGACGTTTCGACGTAAGATTTATTTGGACAGCACTCACACAGACACAAAACCAGAGCCAGAGATCTGTCTCTGGCTCTGGTTTTGTGTCTGTGTTTGTGTTTGTGTGTGCTTGTGGTAAGCCTACTGATGTTAAGTGGTAACCATCGCCTATAACAAAACATTGCCTCGTAGGTCACGCACGTTAGGAACGTGTCCTACGATGCACTGCCCTGCGTTCATCAACTTGAGGCCTGGGTCGTCCCACTGGCAGGGCAAAGACCTCCCTCCCTTTCTTCCACACCTCTCGATCTTTGGGTACAGTGCCAATTTAATAACAGTTTTTAACAATTAAATATTTGCTTTACTAAAATCCTTTACAAATGATACATAATATACCTAAATGCGTAGATATTTTAAAGATGTGCCTTTGGAAAAAGGCATCTTTCAAAGAGTTTCTTAAAAGTCAACATCTTCTAGCGAAATTAATCTCTTTCAGTAGAAAAATATTACCTTTTCGTAGCGTTTTCTCTACTTATTTCAATGGGTTAGGACGTTATTTCAAAATTGAATCTCGATTACGAGTGAGGTTCAAAATAAATTCGCGAAATATACCAATAAATACATATAAATGTTTAACCTATTTGCTAATAGTGTATTGAAAATGAACCAGTGGGTTTTAAATAACACGCAGTCCTTATTGTAATAGCTTACACCTTGGACACCTTGGTGTCCGTTGTACCATTGATTTGTGCCATTGATGGTACAAGTTACACAACTTTGTATCCTACCATTAATGGTACAAGTCAGAATTATTTAGGATCAGAAGTACCGTCATAAGTATTGATGTATATACCATGAATGGTACAACTAAACAAACTTTAAGTACCGTGGAGTGGTAAAAGGGCCTAATAGTGAAATTGATTAGGGGATAATTGAAATTGGGGTTTTTTTGGAGCAACAAAAAAATTTACACAAATAGTTTTATTGAGGTTATTTGTACATTCCAATGAAGATTTGATTTATTTAATAACGTGGAATAATCTTTACTTTTCTTTAATGGTACTTGAGATACAAAGTTGTGTCACTTGTACCATCAATGGTACAACTGACACCAAGGCTTTTTTACACAGAACAAAACCAACGTGAGGTCTTTTAGTAAAAAAGTCATACTGGTCACAATTGGTTCAAAATGATTCAATAAGCTCAGAGGTGCGTCTTGGAAGAGACTTACCTCCAGCAGTAGGTAAAAAATGAATTGCTGTTCGTTAGTCTCGCTAAAATTTGAGAACAGCTGGACCGATTTGGCTGATTTTGATATTAAATGATTTGTGGAGGTCCAGAGAAGGTTTAAAAGGTGATTAAATATGTTTTTTTTTTCAACGGGAACGGTAACGGGGCGAGCGAAGCCGCGGGCGGCCACTAGTTTCAATATATTTTTATGGAAAACCTGCCAAAGACTGAGAACAAATAAATGAAAGCACAAGTTCACAAGTTTGAAACTGCAATGTCTTACAGCCGGGTACCAGGCGATCATAAATTGCAAGGCAGTGACAGAACCGCTTCGTCACTTACTTTACCGCGGCGCTTCGAGTTATTTTTACTGCTACTTTGCCCTCACTTTTTGAAGTCTATTTTGAGGGTGAATATGAGCAGAAATGATTTTATCTAGTCATTAATTTTTTGCCGTCTTCATTCTGAATAAGAGCGCTTTCAACCCTAAGCAAATATAAAAAAAGTAAACAGGCTTTTGCATCTATTGTAGATGATTTATATAGCGTCAGGGGTAACTGGTGATTACTCATGCCCCTACTTACGGGACGCTATAGTGCCTGGGACAGGATTTTAGATGGAATAGGCTTGTCCAACACCTATACCATCCTGACAGCTTAGTCGGCCTAATCCACAGGAAAGACATGGTCAATACGTGCGGAGCTGACTAAGCCGCAGGTTTCCTTACGATGTTTTTCTTCACCTTGAGAGCACTAGCGTTTTGAACATAAAATTTTCGACAGAACTCATTGTTACACGACTGAATTTGAACCTTATGATCGGAAGGCGAGGCCGCTACCACTAGACCACCAGTGCTCTAAGTAAATATTAACTTCAAGTGTAAACCCATTAGGTAGAATAGCAAAACAAAAGTGATACACCATGAACGCAAATCTGCATATTTTCAAAGGAATTGCTAAACATGTTTTTTTACAGCAAGGTTTACCAAGCGGCGGGAATACGCAAATATACGCATGGCACTTGAAAAGAAGATTCGGCGCACACCTACGACTAATAAACGTAGTTAACAAATTCATACCAAACATAGATAGGAACCAAACTGTTTTTAGGGTTCCGTAGCCAAATGGCAAAAACGGAACCTCTATAGATTCATCATGTCTGTCTGTCTGTTTGTCCGTCCGTATGTCACAAACACTTTTCTCCGAAACTATAGGAGCTACACTGATGAAACTTGGTAAATAGATGTATTCTGTGAACCGCATTACGATTTTCTTACAAACATAGAAAAAAACCAATAAAGTTTGGGGGTCCATACATAGAGCTGAAATTCAAAAAACTTTTTTCATCAAACCCATACGTGTGGGGTATCTATGAATAGGTCTTCAAAAACGATGTTGAGGTATGTTATATCGTTTTTTTCTAAACTTAATAGTTTTTGCGAGAGACACTTCCAAAGTGGTAAATGTGTGTAGACTACTCTCTTTCCCCCCTTGGGTAACATGTTACTATTGAATCTTGATTCTCGCAATTTTCTGTAAACAACTCTAGTCGCATGGTGTACGCCCGTCCTTTTTAGTCGGCCACGCTAACCATGATTAACGCGGTATTTAGGACAATGTCTGGATAAGTTATTACCAGCTATTTGTTTCAGTGATAGCGCTTTTCAAAATGTAAGCATAAACTTTTAGCAATCCCTAATTTTAGGCATTGGACTAAGGGCTAATTTTTAAATACATGCCTATACAGATAAAATTTAAAAAATATCCATCTCTTTTTAAACTTGTCAAAAATAAGGGCTGAATTTTTTTTTACGATGAATAGCCGTATTTTTTTTCCGTTGATGGATAAATCAGCCCTTAGTAAAATCTGCATCTACACTAAAATATTATAAAGAGGAAAAAAATTATGTTGTGTGTGTATGTTTGCAATGAATAAACTCAAAAACTGCTGTGCCGATTTCAATAATTCTTTAACCATTGGAAAATTACATTCACCCAGAGTAACATAGGCTATATTTATTATAGCCTCTGGGTATACCTTGGTTACACTTTGTTTAAGGATACAATAACTAAATTTGTTGCCATCATTATTTGTTAACATGAAAATGACGATGGAAAGAGACTAACTGAGCCGCTAAAAAGTGTCAGGCAATGAGCCAGGCCCTATCGACTGTGGCTGAAGAGTGGGGGCTACTTACAAGAGGTTACAAGTTGGTGAGCGAGAAGGCGAATAATGCTTTTGGGATTGATCAATAGTTTCGTTTTTTATCCAATCTTTTCCGTGGCGCGGTCAATCAACGTCTCGATTTCTGCTCATCAAGAACCATGGTTTAAACTCCGAAACGTTAGTCATTGAAACAAATATTCACCGCCATCTATTTTGTATTCCAAGAACTAAGAGTTTGCTTTCCTTTTTTGTATGGATTCGGAGTTCTTTTCTTGAGTAGGTACATCGTGTTCTGTGATTATGAGTGAGGGAGACAAAATCTAATAAGATACCTTTTAAAAATGCTACTGTGTACTAGTAGTCATGGTTACTTCATACAGACAGTATAATTTCCTTCACTACTTTTGAATTGCAAATGCTTGTTCAGGAAACGCATTGTTAAAATAATAATTTATAGCGAGACTTGCACTAACAGAAGAACCTAAGTACTAATTAATATTTATCAGTTATCTTGAGTACTATGTTAACTGGTAGAGTGCGCGCAACGTTCAAAAACATGAATGGGGAAATCGAACTTACAATGCGTTCAATGCCAAGTTCATGTTTGTTATTGGGAGATTATTTTCAGTCCATTTTTTCGTAATTTTCTGTCATCATGCGCATTGTTCACGTGCAGAGTTATCTTGCGCGCACTCTAGATTGTATTATGGCTGTTATTGTATGATCTGTCTTTTTTTCTGTTTGAAAATGGAACTCAAGTTTTTTTTTCTAAGTAGCCAATAGTTTCGAAATCTTATTGCAGTGGTGTGTATTTTTTTTAAACAAAATCTAAAACTTATTGACTATGAAAGCTTTCACTTAACATCAGGTGGGCCATATGCTTTTGCATATGGCCCACCTGATGTTAAGTGAAATACTTTGTAACGACTAATACAACACCTACCTAACTACGACACAGCTTTGTTACAGGCGATGGTTAACTCAAGAGACCCTAACAATGGTTACCACTTAACATCAGGTGGGCCATTATATGCTTGTTCCATTAGCAAGTTGAATAAAAAAATTGTTAAATTGTATTTGTGTCCAATATGTTACCGTTTATCTCATGGTCTACCAATCACAACACGAAATACCCAAATGACTGAATGACCGGAATGAACGATAAATATAGGGGAGTCCCCGGATCAGAGTAAAAAAGGTTGAAATGCCGAATAAGCTGAGGTTGCTACCTCGGTCACACCGATCGGTGCAACATTACAAGTATCATCATCAACAGCCTGAAAAAGTCCACTGCTGAACATAGCAGGCCTTCCCTACACATTTCCAGGAAGATCGATTCTGAGCACTTTTGATAGAAAAGTAAACATCGACTTCCCGCAAATTTAGCAACCGAACCCGAAGACGAAACGTAGGGCACCCACCCACCAGATGGATCGACGACATTGTTTACATAAGTATGCTATGTTAAAATTATACCATGTGCAAAGCAATAAATGTATTGAGTATTTTAACCACTCAAACTCAGTCCAACTCAGTATTAAGGCGCACAACCACAAGCTACGCACGGAGAAGCTACGCACGTGTATCGAGCTTCGCTTTGTAAAATGTATGTGGTTGTGTCCACTACAACAATAAGCTACAATAAGCTCGCTTATTGAAGCGCAGTTTGTCCGTGGATTGCAGTAGCGCGTGCGTAGCCTCTCCGTGCGCCGTGCTACACTATACATAGTCTTCGTGTACTCCAGTGGAAACGTAGACCCACATTCTCTAATAAAAGTAATACACTCAGCTAAACTGCGCCGCGTGCCCGCACCGCGGTGGGCCTGCGCCTTTAATTCTTTTTGACGTGACTTATAATTCGATGGAGCCAGCTGCACGCATGAAAAAACATGACGTCTTGCGGCGTTACCTCGCTCTGAGGCGTTCCATTTAAGGCTTGAAGTGCAAGCGAGAGCGCGGTACGAGCGACAAAGAGGCACAATCGGCCTTTGCGTTCGGCAGCGTTCGACATCTGTCTCTCTCCTATTTGAATGAGCGATGCGTCCGCGTGGACAGCTGTATGACGATGTCACGTTCAACTATCGTCAGTAAACCGACTTTACAGACAACCGATTTTTGTACAGCATAATGATAGAAATAGAATAGCATATGGCCCTCCTGATGTTATGTGGTAACCATCGCCAAACAAAGCATTGCCTCATAGATATTCACATTGGAACCAGTGTGAATGATTCAAAGTTTTCATTCGGTTTAACCGTGTTTCGGATTATTCAGTTGAATCACTTTCACTGGCACAACAAATAATCGTGGGGAATAATTGATGACGTTAATTGGTTTCCAGAATAAATAATTGCAGTTGGCCTTTGTTTCGTAAGAGCTAGCCCATACCAAAAAAAAATAGCAATTTCATCATCCGTACTTGGTGTGCGGACTGGTATCCGCAAGTAGGCCCTTTTGCGTGACGCTTGATACGTGTTGTCTGAACTTTTTTAGATTCTACGACACGCCGGTTACCTCGCGATGTTTTCCATCACCGTTTGAGAGTACTGACAAATTTTTCGATAGAAAAACTCATCACGACTGGATTTGAACCCACAATCCAAGGATTGGAAGGCGGGGCCGCTACCACTAGACCACCAGTTCTCATCATGCCAGCCCTTACCATGAGAGCTTGTACCATGGAAACCAGACAGCTGATATTATTCTTATATAATTTTTTTTCTGTAAATACATTAAGCAAAGTTAGTATTCATAAGATTTGGGTCTAAACTGAAAATCGGGTTTGAAATAACTGTCTTGGGTAGCCATACCAAGCGCCATAGATAATCGAACTGACAACATACAGAATAGCAGGAAAAGCTACTACCCACTAAGCTGTGTGTTGTTAGTTAGAATTTTAGAAATACATAAAACTGTCAAAGACATCGTAATAAAGCCTTTGCTTATACAAGCTTCTTTATGTTCCCGACACAATTTTAATAATTTTTAGTTAGCGACAGATAGTTATGACGTAGAGCGTCTACGGCGTAGCTCAAGCTACGGCGTAGCAAAGACTTGATTATGATTTGAGAAAACTGGGTAGAAGCGCAAAATTAGCCGGTTAGGTGCACCTCTATAGAAAAAGCAATTTATATACATCTAGATCTATATAATTTTTCTATTTATTCAATAGAAAAATATGTCCTTAAGAAGCTTGCATTTATCATTCAAATGAAGCAATTCTATTCCGATCCATTAGCAAAATATATTTTTATTTTCACTCTATTGAACCTTCTTAGTACTACTAGTGAAATTGCAAATATAAATTTTGTAGCGGCAAGACTATTGAACTTGCAATTTTATTGGTATTTAAGTAGCTCGGAGACCAACCGTCGTTGGGCAGAAAGGTTTTGGAGTTCACACACAGCTAAGAACGTTTTAGGTTCCACTATAGCTAAATAGACGATCTAAAAAGTAGCAGTGTCATAAATAAACTCTAGTCAAATACAACTCAAATACACTCTTAAAAGTCAAATACACTCTAAAGTACAAGCTCAAATCTATGGTAAGTAGCAGTTGGTCATGTCAAATAAAAAAAACAGATTCGATTATACACCAACGACGAATACAATAGCCCAAATTAGCCACTTCAAAAAAATCACGAAAAAGAGCTTTACAAAATACGCAAAAAAAACATTTAAAAAAATTCAGCTACCGCAACATCTGGCACCAGGTTCGATTACACACAAAGGTTCACAAAAAAACCGATGATAACCACTAAGACAAAATCGCTGGAAATATCTATAATACTTAAACTAAACACTGCTGAAAAAAATCAGCTACAACAGCACTCACCTTCAAATTCAAATACACTCTAAAGTACAAGCTCAAAACAATGGTAACTAGCAGTTGGTCATATCAAACTAAAAAAACGAACTCAAATATCCACGCGGACGAAGTCGCGGGTATCAGCTAGTTTACTTATAAAATCTAATAATAGCTTAACTTTTATTAAAAACCTACTTATTTGCTCCTCTTGGGGTTGAGGCTCTGGGTTCGTAGGGAACCGCGGTCTTGCGGGTCTTCAAAATCTTATCTAGGCTAGACCCAAAAGCTTTTGGGCACATTAGCTTTCTTGGGGCTGCTTCTGTCTAGCACTGATTTGGATCATTTGTGCTATCTCTAGATCGTTTGTATATTTTGTAGTTTTTGTAAATACTTCTGTTCATTATTATGTTTATTTACTTAAATAATTCATGGTGTCTATTCCAATTTTCCTTATAAGCCAGACGAATACCCCGCAGCCTATCCAACTAGGCTATGGGACTCAATTAATCTACATTACCCCTCGCCCGAGGGGTTGTAACGAACTCTTATTTTACACAAATACTAGTACTTCTTTATAATTAATTTTTCTCACAGTTCTTAGAGCTCACTTGAACGAAATGTTTTTTTTTAGATCGTAAATGTGACTCTGGGTTAATCTCTGAAATAATAAATAAAATTTTGGTTTGACATGTCCCTAAAGCACAAGTGGCAATAAACTTGTCAAAAGAATTGGCTTTCGAGTATGGTTGGCGACATGTTTTTATAACGTGATTTCACTTATAGGCTTGAGTTTTTTTTTAAGCGTCTGCGCATTCTGTGAGAAATCCACGCCTACTCGTTTTGGGGATAGATCAAGGAATTTGATTGGTTTAACTTGCGAAGTAATAATTCCTGGGAGGTTACACCCCGCCTTGGGAATGGGTAGGGATTTGGAACGTAAAAGCGGACGGACGGGGGATTCGGGGGAGGGTTTTGAGAAATTTTTGAGGAGTGAGGCAGGCTAAAATCGGTGTGTTATTCTGAGGTCGCGGTAATTAATCAGAGATGAAAGATAGGGTTGCGTAATTAAGTTAATTACAGTATGGGAATATAGTAATTTGTGTTTAGTTGGAAAGAATGGGAGATAGTATGTTAGACGACGAATAAAAGGATTAATAAATTCAGTGAAGTGATTAAATTGAGTTTCAGTTTAGATTGAGGAACGAATTAATAACTAAGTTTAATTGTAGTACTATAGAGTCAGTGATCATCTTTGGTAACGTATATTTAGATGTATAAGTTAATGCAGGTTAATGAAGAAATATTTCGCCGTAGCCAAACTTTCTAGATAATTTATCTCTTGTCATGTTATTTATAATTCTCTAATTTAAATCTGATGTGCATGGTAAATAATTTTCAACAGTTAGGACGACGGATAGCAGATTTGACGGCCTGTTATGTTATTATTATTGCATTCGCATGATGTTCTTTAATTTAGAAATGTTTCTCCATAGTTAAGTTCTAGTTGCTTTGTTCCTGCTGTTCGAGAAACTCTATAATTTGTATATAAGGTGCATGATAATGTTTCCTCAGCATTCTAGAGCAGCGGATACCTGATTCTGCAGATTGATTTGTTATTATGTGTAGCATGGTGTTATTTTAATTCCTATTTAGATTAGCAGAGTTCCAGCGCAGAGTCTACAGCTTTGCTTCCTGTTAGATTTCATTTCCTTTTAAATAAACCCTTACATTGCGATAGTGATCAGTGCAACAAATATATTCTACAAACACTGTAATTACTATCGCGATACTGAATTCCTTTTATCCACACAGTAGCAGAATTTGTTAAACTTTAATTTTAGCTAGGGATCTGTTTTAACAAATTCCATGTAAGGATCTACTATGCTTAGAATGCAATCTTTGACGGGGTGTGGATTCCTGCTTAACGCTTGTATAGAAACCCCCTAAAGCATCTATTGCAACATAATGACCTATTATTTTCTAATCTTAGTGCTTACATGGAATGTAATAAACAGATCGTTTAGGTAGGTAAATTTATAGGGACCATCCTTTCCTTTCCCAATTCCCTGCTTAGCTTGAATGGCTTTATTAGATAGAAAGAGTATTCCCCATCGTAGTCTTTTGACAGATACTCTTTGCGTACGATTCACTCGCGCGCCGGTGGTCATACGTTGCGTCGGGGCACCTTTCCAAAACAACAAAAAAATGCTGTGAGATAATTAACTAATGCAATCAATTTGTTTCCCTTTCAGTACAACATCGCGCATCCAGACAATCACTTTATTATTAAGACAATAGTTGTAGAATTAATATTAGTTAACTTTAGTTGTAATTTAGGTTTTAGAATATTAAATTGCAGCCTTATTCTTTTGTATTAATTTACAGTAGCTCAAAATCATGTCACTCAAATGTTGAATTATTTTATTTTATGAATATTAAATGTTCTTTAATTCTTGAACTATTTATTTTACTCTCTGACTTCTAACACGTATAAAACAGATGAATCTAAACTAGATGATCACGTAGTTGGCCAAATCGGTACATTAGGGTTTTCAGGTTTAGCAGCTTCACACGAGTCAGGTAGATCTATTTTATTTGATATAGAGGGGGGTTTCGTTACAGGGTGTCTGCGCAGCTGGGACCAACGAGTACCCCAATGGATCAATCGACTGATGAGAGGCTAAATCGCACACGATAGTATTTTTATGGCTGACCTTTTGACAATATGAGAGATATTGAACAGCTTTGGAGAATAGACCCTTGGAGAAAACTGGTAAAAATTAAGCTTTTTATTGGTTTCTTAAGGTCGACTTTTTACTGGTGGTCTAGTGGTAGCGGCCCTGCCTTCCGATCCTAAGGTCGTGAGTTCAAATCCAGTCATGTACCAATGAGTTTTTCTATCGAAAAAATTATGTACACAATGCTAGTGCTCTCAAACGGTGAAGGAAAACATCGTGATGAAACCCGTGGCTTAGTCAGCTCCGCAGGTATTGACCATGTCTTTCCTGTGGATTAGGCCGACTGAGCTGCCAGGATGGTATAGTTAGTATATTTTTAAGATCGACCTCATAAATAGAGGAGTGTCTTCGTACACAGTACACAGCACAAATATCATGAACAAACAGACATAATGTATATCTTGAATTTGTATTCCGGTAGTTAGTAGTTTAGTAGTTACCATACAGACGCGTTCTACTAAAAACTTCGCTAACACGCGCCAGTGCAGCAGTTTTAAGTCAGTCGTTCCATTTCAAATGTCGGTTATCTATGTAGAAAATAATTTCCTTTGAAATAACCAGTTATCTCAGAGGAAAAAAATTCTTCGTAGATCACTGCATGGAATAAGCGTAGGGGTATTCAGTATTTCGTTTATTTATTGCTTTATTATGCATGTAAATTTAACAGTGTTAGATCTTGGAACTAGTTATAATATAAAAAAGACATGAAAAAATGTGCCTCGTTTCTTCAGTTTTTTTAAGTAAGGACAATCATCTTCATAAGCCTGAAGAAGTCCACTGCTAGACATAGGTCTCTTCTATACATTTCTAGGAACAACTTTTCTGAGCTCTCTATCCATATTTATCACATGCTCGTATTTTTTGGTATTAGTAATATAAGGCAGACATAGTTTACAAGGCCATCACTACTCAAAAACCTACTACGAGTAATTAATTATTTCTTGACTTTACTTTCACTGTATTTCAAATTTTATTAGCGTAAACTATATTTTTCACCGTTTTTTGTTTTCAGCCGAAATAACTTCATAAAAGCAAGGCTTTGCTAAATACTTTTCTATAACTCCAAGGACTCCTTATTTACAGTTAATTAACTTATAGTGCCTGAGTATCCCCTGGGAGGCAGAACTAGACAAAAAAAAATAAGCGTGTAGAAGCGCAACTCCTGCTTGAAACATTTATGTGAAATCGAAAGACTCAAGTAAAAGTTAAGAATATGGCGTTTGCGTTCATAGTAGTACAGCGCTGGTGGTCTAGTCGTAGCAGCCCCGCCTTCCGATCCTAAGGTCGTGGGTGCAAATCCAGTCGTGTACCAATGAGTTTTTCTGCGCAAAAATGTATGTACACTATGCCAGTGCTCTCAAACAGTGAAGGAAAACATCGTGAGGAAACCGGCATATCGTAGAACCTAACAAGTTCAAAAAAATGTGTCAAGTGCACGAAAGGAGTCTCTTTAAGGTCTCTTTAAAGTCCTTTCACCACACTTGGTTCGAAGGAATCAATGACACGATAAGAAAAAGAAGATCCATAGTACCAGACACCTAGAAGGCTAAAAAAAACAAGTGGCGTTCCGGGAATGCCGACAAAAGTGAAAACGTGGACAAATATACGCCCCCTGACCATTTCTGACCCCCCTTGAAGTTTCTATCCTATAAAATTAGGCAGATGATAAGTCAATAATTTACAAAAGTTAGGTTAGGTATGAAATGTCTCGATATAATAACAATTAATATAATTTCAAATTAGAATAGAATTTTCAACCGAGAACAATTTCAATTTTTCCGTCGAATAAGTTAAAAAAAAAATACGAAGCTTGTGCTATCGTATGATACTAGATAACTGAAAGAATTCATAAATATATTAATTTACTCTGAATACAACTAACGTCCAGTTTGAATTTGAATAAAACGGCTCCACTCCTGACCCTTCCTTGAAGTTCCTATTCTATACGCAAGTTTCAGTTATTATTTATTGCAAGTTAGGTGTACAGACTAACGAAATATCCTTTTTTGCTTAAATTTATTCGTGCCCTGGGATGTTTTCGTCTGAAACGAATCTAGAACGACATAAATCATATTGTAATATTTTGTTTCCTAGGAGAGTTAGTTCTGGCATAGGAAAAAGTTTTTCGTTCTGTTCCCTAAGTCCGAGTTTTGCTACCACATTTCGTTACCAAATGTTGTTTTCATTTCGCCTACGTGTCTCTGTTTTTATTAGGGAGAAAAGATGAGACAGCAAAAATACGTTACGTAGTTAGAGTTGTTATCTCATCATTTTTCATTTGGTAACGAAATTTTGTACATGCACTGGGACTTTGGGTACTGGGAACGATTTTTACCGTATTTCAATAATGTCAAGTGTTGATTTCGTAAAAAATTGGCTTACAATCCGTCATGTATGCCATAGCAACCGCATGGGTATGTGCCATATGGAATGTTAGACGTGCTAATAGTACCCATTAGATATTATCAATCAATAATACTTGTTGCATATACACAATCATGGTTTATTATAAACTAAACTAAACGTAATATGTATGCATTTGGATTTTTTGACGTGATATCTTATAATTTGATGGAACCGGCTGCACGTACGAAAAAACATGACTCATGCGGCGTTACCTCGCTCTGGGGCGTTCCATTTAAGACTTGAAGTGCAAGCGAGAGCGTGGAACGAGTGACAAAGAGGCACGCACGGCCTCCGCGTTCGGCAGCGTTCGATATCTGTCTCTCTCCTACTTGAGTGAGCGATGAGTCCGCGTGGACAGCTGTATGACGTTGTCACGTTCAACTATCGTCAGTAAACCGACTTTACAGACAACCGATTTTTTTGTTTAGTGTGTATTCATTTTCTAGGTAAATAAATTATTTTTCTATCCATCTGTTAATTTATTGCACGAAAAAAGCCCCTCTAAGACGCACTTCTCAATCCTTTCACCAACCTGGTTTGTAAAAAGCAGTGACACAATACAAGATTATTTTTTAAGAAGAAGATTTAAAAACCTACTCCGAATACAACTAACATCTCATTTACCAACTGAGCAGTGAGGCTTCTTATCTATGTATTTGAAGCAATTTGCATTTCACGTTAATTAATGTAATTAGGACATTCATTACAGTCGAGCTTCGGATTACAGATAGCTACTTATTTCTGTGGATTTTATAAGTTAAAATATTTTCAAACATTTTCTTTGATAAAAAGTATATTAAATCTTGCTGGAATATTCTTGGTATTTTTTAGATGTGGTCACCGTTATATGAAACTAATAGTTAAAACAGAAGCAGGTAAAGTAGTCACAAAGATTTGATCAGTTTATTCCCTTCTATAATCTGAAGTATTTTGTACGTTCGATATCTGGTTGTAATGTGACGGTGGTTGCTTTTTCGGAACTTCAACTTCAAAGTTGCGAATTTTTCTTTGTGATATTTTAATGAGCTTTTTTCCTATTGTGCCATTTTATAACTAAGTCAATGTTTTTTACACAAACACTGTCTAATGATGATAAATGAGACATGTTTGGAATATTTGATATTATAAATCTGCTTTGATATTTTTTAACCATTTACTCATTATAAGATACTACTAATAGCCCCTTCCCACCGGTGTGTGATATCGCGCACGGCGGCGGATCAGGTCGCACGACACACCATGGGAACGGTCTCGTGCGCCGAGGTGCGCGGTAGCACAGGAGCCCTTTCGGTGTGCGTTGCCGTGCGTCGTCGTGCTCTGTGCGTGATGATCTGCAGAACCACGCACCGTAGGAAGGCAGCATAAGATTTTTATGTTGTCCCAAAAGTTAAAAGCTGAGCGGGATTTGAACCGTATAGTGTAGTAAACATATAAAGTTAATAACTGCAAACCAGCGTTATAGTCACTACTAAATATGCTGAGTGACGACCAATTTTTATGTAATTCAAATCAAATCAAATCAAATATTTTATTCAGTAACTTAATCTATTGTGACATTACATGCGTTTGAGATCTCCTTTTAAGTATATAAATACCTGTGTTAGGAGATCCCGCTCTTTCATGACAATTTTTCTTTGAGACTAAGACTAAGTAATTGTTACTTGTAAATGATCCTTGTGTAATACTTGAGTGGCATAAAATAATCAATTTGATTTGATTTGTGTAAAAAAAGATACTACTACTCATACCAAGATCTTGGAGGCCTATTCCCAACAATGGAATGATTCGGGCTAACAGTAATAGTAATTACTGATATAAAATCTCATAAAATATTTATAAAGACCTCCTCCTCAAAGTGGAGTAGAATTACTCCGCTCACTTCTCTCGAGATTTACAAATCTCTAAAGACTAGAGTCCCTTTCGATTAAATATTTAGCTTATAAAATCTCCCGCAAACTAAAATACATAGTAGTATTTCTGATTACCTAAATAAAGGCCTAAATAGAAATTTTGGTTTGGTTGGTTGGTTGCGTAGAACTCAACATTCAAAAAAAAAACAAAATTTTATTTATTTGGATCATTTTACAAAGAGTACAGAAAACAGATTGAAAAACAATGAAATTCGCAGGAGTTAAAAAAAAAACTGTGTCGCGAAAAACTGATTAAGAACTAAGAACTAAGAATCAGTCGTGGCAAACTGATGCCTACGATTCAAGTGAACTTATTTCAAAGTGATCCTTGGGATACCATTAAATAAGACAATTCAATTTGATAATTTGTAATATGTACCATTATTTTTGACATAGACTTTTAACAAAATTTGACTTTGACTTTCTTCTTATCGCATCACTGATTCTTTCGAACCATATGTGGTGAAAGGATTTTAATTGCGCCTCAAAGAGGCTCTTTTCGTGCACTTGACACATACTGTCAAACTTTTTAGGTTCTACGATATGCCGGTTTCCTTTAAAACTTTGACTTTAAAACGTAACGATAAATTATACAAACCCTACAAGACCTCGTAGTTCTAGTAATCCTAGAACCCATTCAATTAATTATTCCTCTTTCATCCCGATTCCACTATGTCGGGAATCGGGCGACAGTGACGTAACTGGCACGTCATCAATCCCTGAGTATGGCAAGTCTCAGATTACAGCGAGATTGCACACCACATATCATGTGGATGGATTGACGCAATCTATTTAGATACATCGCATGCTACTGTGAGAACTGGAACCTTCTAGAAGCATTATTCTATTTATAGCGGTTATGCCAGCGCACTGAAACAGTGAAGAGGAACTCTTTTTATGGCACTTTTTTTTGACTGGCCTCTCAGATCAGTTGGTAGTAGCTCTGCCTTCTGCGCCGTAGGTCGTGGGTTCGAAGAACAAATATTTGTGTGGTGAATATAGATGTTTGTTCTCTGTCTGAGTGTTATATTGAATTCGATGTATGTATTTACAAAAAAAGTACTTACTCAGGTATTATGTCAGCTATCTGGTTACCATAGTACAAGCTCTGCTTAGTTTGGGGCTAGATAGTATTGTGTGGATTGTCTGCATTATTTATTTATTTATCCTTGACTTTTCTTATTTTTTTTTTGAAAAATCTTTGCTTACTCGATCTGTGGGCCGCGCCATGCTCGGATTATCACTCCTGGATCATGTACGGATGTCGAGATTAGACGCCGGACAAAGGTCGTGGATGGATGGGTACGCGAATCGCGAAGCTGAAGTGGAGATGGGCAGGGCACTTGGCAAGAAGAGACGACGGGAGATGGACAAAGGCAGCTACAAAATGGTTGCCAAGGGATGCTCAAAGACCTAGAGGCAGACCACCCGCCCGTTGGTCGAACGACATTGTTGCAAGTGCTGGGAATGAGTGGATGAGACTCGCGAGGGACCGGAATGAGTGGCGCAATAAAGAGGGGGCCTATACTCAGCAGTGGGTGCAAACGGGCTGATGATGATGATGATGATGATGATGAGTCGATCTATCGATAGATCGATCAAATATCTATCTGCAGTTGAGTTATTTATAGTTTTGGTACAGTTTGCAGACAGCTGAACTGTTTTATGTGCACAGTACGTCGGCAGATGTTACAGTTAGTAAGTCGTAACGAAGTCCTTTGACTTATAAACTGTGCGAACTGAGTTGGTCTCCGGCTTATACTAACTACTTACTAAGTACTTATCGAGTGTAACACTACTGAGCATACCAAAATGAGGTACATTTTTTAAATCGTCAATTTAGGTATTCGAGGGTCCTTAAAAAACATAGCATTTAAACTTAACGTGATTCACGTTTTGAATTTATCTCCCTCCCCCTACCAATAGAGGGGTGTTATTTAGAGGCCTGTTTAATTTGTGTCTGTTTGACTTTTTACACTGTGTTTATTTTTTTGGTAAAAAGCGGATAACTTTGAGATGTTTTTTGCGATGTTTGGTAGAAATCCATGCAGGCATATACATGTTCTGCATTATTAATATATATATTAAACATTTGTGTGGTGAACATCGATGTTTTTTCTCTGTCTGGGTGTTATATTGTATTCTTTGTATGTATTTACAAAAAAAGTATTTAAGTATTATGCTATCAGCTATCTGGTTCCCATAGTACAAGCTCTGCTTAGTTTGGGACTAGATAGTGTTGTGTGAATTGTCCAAAATATTTATTTTATTTTATTTTATTAATCATCTCTTAATACACTATTTCTATTATCTTTGGAAGTAACACAACGTAATATGTTCTTTTCAACCTCGTAGCGCGAGAAAATTGCATCGTTTGCTCGTAAATTAGGGCGATGCCTCACGGTGGCGTAAAGGAGAACGCGGCTTAACACGTTGAAGTTATGAGCACTACGTATTTGCATGTTGATTACATTATTACAGGACTTACGGGATGGGGTATCTAAGCAAGGTTATTATTAAACTGGCACCAGTTACCACCCCTTTTACAAGTAGCCATAACGGCGTTTTCACGACGCTTTTTTACAGCGTTTGAAAGGAAATAAATTTGTGATGGATGCGTTTAACCTACGAGGTAGTACATGCGATTGGTGATAGAAGGAGGTTTATATTTTTGACGTGACAAAGTCTTATAATTTGATGAAGCTGGCTGCATGCACGAAAAAACATGACTCATGCGGCGTTACATCGCTCTGAGGCATTCCATTTAAGGCTTGAAGTGCAAGCGAGAGCGCAGAACGAGACAAAGAGGCACAGTCGGCTTCCGCGTTCGGCAGCGTTTGACATCTGTCTCTCTCCTACTTGAGTGAGCGATGCGTCCGCGTGGACAGCTGTATGACGTTCAACTATCGTCAGTAAACCGACCTTACAGGCAACCGATTTTTTTAGCTAACAATAGGACATGGACAATCTTGTGTAAAATCATGGGCCAGTGATTTTATCCAAGTATTATACTAAATGTTATGAAGTCCAACTTTGGTAAGGTCCAACTTTGAAAAAGAGGTTACGACGAATTGAACTCAGATTGGAAGTGTTCTGGAACCTTTGACATCATATTCTCGTCACAAATACTGGTTATGTATTTATGCCTAGTCACCACTAGACAAAGGCACTACTCTCCTGCGAGCAAAGTACTCGCGGGCTATTAAACGATAAAGCTATATTAAGCCGACGCTCGATCACATTTTAACTGCGCTTTTTTATAGCCCACGCCGCAGATCTGCTGAGTTTCCCACAAGAACAATACCAAGTACAAATGAGCTCCATCATTCCAAAGTTCAAACAGGAATTTGTTTGGACTTTGATCTTTTTGAAGTTAAACACTGCAATCGTGCGAGAAAGCGCGACCATCTCGCCTTCTCTTTTACACATAGTAGTTATGGAGGCATAGTGTGTAGCTTGATGTGTAGCCGACTGGACAAATGGTCGTAAAATTACACTTTTCAGTCTGCTAGTGTTGTATTTAGCGTAGTTATAGGTGCATAGGGTTTGTATGTGTAGCTTGATGTGTGGACAACAGCATAAAAAATCGTAAAAATACACATTTATGTCATCGAGTCTGTGCGTGGCGTTGTTATAGGTGCATAGAGAGTGTAGCCTGTAGCCTGATATGTAGCCAACTGTACAAGAGGTCGTAAAATGACACATTTATGTCTCCTAGTTGGTGTTCCCCTCTCCATCTGCTGACCTCGTCGTCTCGGGAGATTCTATCTTGATTTATTCCTCTGTATATCGTATGTTTATTCGAATGAATTTGGATAGCAGCCAGTGGAATGTAGCCTTTAATAGGTTTGTGGCTCGGACGAAGATTGATTACCAATTTATGTTGATACAATTTTTGTATTCAACTTATTTTTTTTCACATGTCACGAATACAGAGATGATGGCTGACAGAGGAGAAAAGGAAAAGTAGAACGTATTGTGCTGGCCCATATAAAGAGGAATAGGTTGATAGCCCAAAATTTGACCTTATTTTAAGTGGTTAGGCTACATGTCTCGAATTAAAAAGTAAAAATTTCATCATCAATCAAATTCAAGCATCATCAGATCAACTCATTAGTTTGCTATGGAAATCAGCTTAAACGCTGTTAAATATGACAGCAATATTTGGCCTGTCACCTGACCACCATCGCCATCGCCTATATGTGCGCAGGCTTTAAATTAAATTAAAAAAACCTTTATAAAGATACTTTCCTAATGTGTTGATAAGGATCGGAGATACTCGTAAATGCCGTCACGTAGTCTAACAGACACCGTTTTTATAGAAATAAACCCTTTTAAAAGCAAAATGGGAACGCTAGATGAATTTTTTGGCTTTTTTTTTTAATTAGGTTCTCAAAACTGGACGTAACACTATGGGTACAGTAATATGTATAATGGTACGTGGCTAGGAAAGACATAGGCGAGTGTACGGCCTTCTAGATGAGAACACAGTATGCATAAAATGAATAATTACCTACTACACTAGAATTATTTAAGTAGTACAGAATAATATTTATATAGAATTATAAAAGTTGCGTAAAATAAAAAAACAGTGGATTTGTTAAATAAATACATACAAAATAAAAATAAAAAAAGTTAAAAAAACTGATGAAATATTAAAGTTCTGCCTGCAGGCAGGTATTACAACCTGCCTGAAGGCAACAATAAGGTATTTTTATATGTACCTTTCATTTTAAAGAGATTTTCAAAGATTTTATGACATTCAATATTTTACGAGGCAGGTTAGAGGTCAAAGCACATCTAAACCACACCGCTCCCGTACAGCGTTGACCGCACGTGGAGTGACGCCTGTGCTGACATGTAGCTGACAGCTTGCTGTTCACGCGTCGCTGGTTAGCTAAATGCTCGCTATCAACGCGGCGATGCCTTCATCACGCGCATGCTCGTGCTACTTGCTTCAAGCATGTGAAACATGCGTTAAGAAAGCGCGAATCGTTGCGGTAAACGTAAAATGCAAGCCATCGAGAGACGAGGTTATCGTAAGTTATCTAACCACACGCTGTTTGCTATTTTATAATTTGCCTATAGATCTACAGTGTATTAGCTAAAGCCTATGCTAAATATAAATTTTTCTCCTGAGCAGGAGCGATGTGGCTAATGCTGCCTTCCTACGGTGCGTGGTTCTGCAGATCATCTCGCACAGCCGACGACGACGCACGGCAACGCACACAGAAAGGGCTCCTGTGCTACCGCGCACCTCGACGCACGAGACCGTTCCCATGGTGTGTCGTACGAGCTCATCCGCCTCCGTGCGCGATATCACACACTGGTGGGAAGGGGCCATTAGATGTACGATGACCTTAAGTCAATACCCCGTTTTACGATTCTAATGGGGAAGAATTTTAAATGATTTCGTTTCAAACTATCTTCACTTAAACTTAAAATAACGAATAATACCATTTCACTTTTTTTTAATACCTCTCGCTGATGGAACAAGCAAATATGGGCCAACTGATGTTAAGTGGTAACCATCGCTTTTAACAAAGCATTCTTGAGACTTGTAGGGCACGCACGTCAGGAACGTACCCGATGATGATGATGCACTGTCCTGCTTTCATCTCTCTGTGGTCGGCACTTTATGACTGAAGATCGTGATCCCTAGGATGTCCTTGTTGTACAGAGTGGACGGCCTGCCTCCAGCGCGTCCTATTTGTAGCCATGTTCACCACATCATAAAACTGGCTTCCCCCCCAACGTTCCTCTCTTTAAGTTGGGGATCTACCGCGAGACCGTCTTCTTTCCACGTTTCCAACGATAACCAGTTTTTCAAGGCTTTGGTCGCCGCGCCTTGCTATATAGTTTTAAGAATTTTTATGTACCTGTACTTTTATAATTTGTTGTGTGCAATAAAATAAAGCATTTTCTATCTATCTATCAATCCATGGCCGAAGTAAGACTATGGCTGCTTTCATCAAGTTGATGCATAAGTATAGATGTTCAGCCTTAAGTGTCAGTAATTCTAATATGATCATCTGTTACACCGACTTACACCTCAATAATTGCCAACGCTTAGCTAGTCCAGTTGACCAGTGACCAAAGCGGGTTTAAATTCCCGTCATATTTTCTTTCTCAATTTATTTATTCAATTCTTTATTGCACCAAAAACAAGTTTTTACTAAAGAAGAGGTGTTTGCTAGACAGCATTTTCTACCAGCCAACCTTGACAGGTGAAAAAAGAGAGGTTGGCTACAATTCATAATTCCAAGTAAAACCTTACTTCTCTTTATATTCACACAAAAACTTTCAACCCTACACAAACATCCTAGTTAAATTCTAATACGAATTTGGAAACGATTTTAGTAAATTCAGCCTTATTTCAAACTCTATTCCAAATAGGATAAAGGTGAAAATCCTAAGTATCAATAATACTTTCATTTTCGTCGGTATGGCCCGAAGCTTTTAGGGGTAATATTTTTATTAGTGCTACGCAGCCCCAAAAGTGTTGAGGGTAATGTTTGAAAGGAAAGTCTTGGCTGGGGGTGGAAATTGAATTATGAAAGTGATATGTCTCAGTCTGCATTATATACTTTACTTACCTATAGTACCGTCCTCTAGGTACTGTTAGCACCAAAAGTAATTGATGATCTGAGTAGAGTGTAAGGAACACATCCCAAGATTAGCAAATATAAGGAATTTGCACAGAGTTGCGAATAGTGTGATTGAAGATGGTCTATTTCATGAACTTTCTACCAAAATACACCATTATGCTATCTATATGTATACCTTCTTCATCATCATCCACAACCCGACTTCCCCCACTGCTGGGTATAAGCCTTCCTTAAGGTGATATCAGACGGTTCACTCGAATGATTGTTCACTCGAGTGAATGCTTCATTTTTTTTTCATTCTATGTTCACACGGCTTAGACGAAATGATACAGAAATGAACATTCATTGTTCTTTCTTTTAAATATGTCATCGAATGAAGTCGTACGTCTTGGAATTAGTTTAATTTGTGATCATTTAATCAAAGAGTTGACAAAAAAGAAGCAAAGAAAACGTCGACGGTGGTGGGTGCGACCATGGATTGCAAGAAGAAATTTATTAGGAGCTTCCAATACATTGTTGAGAGAACTAGCCGTTGAAGATCCTGATTCATATTGTAATCATCTTCGAATGGATGGACAATATAGGTAATAACACACAGAAAAAAATATAACTTCGTCGACAACGTGATGTCCGTCGGCTACAGGACTCGAAACTAAATGGCCGAATCCGAATGAACGTTCTCTCAGTGTTCAGACCGTTCATTCGGAGTGGGAATGAAAGATACCGGATGCCAATATCCAACACTGTTGGATCGGTTCACTAATGAATTCATTCGGCACTCGTGTTTCATTTTTTGTTCAGACATTTCATTTCGAGTGAAATGTACCGAATGAAAGGTGAAAATGAACAAAAAATGAACCGTCTGATATCACCTTAATGGTCATTATCCTCTCATCAATTTCACGTGCAAATATAAATAATAAAAATTCTTGTGATATCGTCATTTCTAATTCTGAAGACCATGTGAGGGTAGTTGCAACTGCGATTGCCACTGCTTCTCGACGGTAACTCCAATGAACTCCAGTCTGCCCGCGACCACGGCTGTTGCAACACGGTCGAAACGTCGGGAAATAATGAAGGTAATCGCGATAAATACCCGTTTTTTCCATATAATTAGGCATAACGTTAATTTAAAAAGTGCTAATATAAATCTATCCAATCCCACTTCAGCCGGGCTAAGGCTGCCCGGCTGAAGTGGGATTGGGCAGAGCATGTCAGCCGGATGCCTCCCGATAGGTGGGCGACCATCAGTACACCTTGGGTCCCTGACGGGCGGCGGTCACGGGGCCGCCCAAGAAAACGTTGGCGTGACGATATCGACACCTTTGAGAGGAGATGGTGGGAGGAGGCTCGAGAAAGAGATAAGTGGAAGTCTTTGGGGAGACCTTTGCCCAGCAGTGGGACAAAATAGGTTAATTAAAAATAAAAAATAAAAAAATATAAATCTCTAATTATTAACTTATTATACGAATTAAAGTAGTTCTGGGTTTTATTTCTTCATAACGTCATTGGTACACGAGTGGATACAGTCTCCCAACCCTTGAGTCGTCGCTAAAGCACAAGTTCGTTATGCAATTAGCCGCCAGTTAATCAGCGCGGGCGCCGTGCAAACAGAACCAACTGCGAATGAATAATCTACGCGCTGTGAGGAATTTGAATTTACTTGAGAGTTGTTTTATAATTTAGACAATAAGGTCTTTTAGGGGGCGGAGAAAACTAAGTCAAAGTTTATTTATTGCTTGAAATACATGTCGAAAAGATGTTTAATTAATATGTAATGTCCAATGTATTCTGCTTATGTTACTGATAAATCGACTATACAACACAAACATATTTTAGCAGTTCCCGAAATTAGAACAAACTCAACAGCTTTATAATATTAAGTATAGATTGGAAAACTTTATTTGTTTATTTGGTTATTTATTAGAGTCACCAACATCGTATACACCAATTCATTCATAAATAATATAAAGAAAACCAAAAACACATGTCAAGTGCTACAATAATTATAATAATATAATAATAATAAAGTTTTTTATTTAAGACAACTTAGTCCAATAGTGTTAGTAGAACTTATGGCTAGGGGTTAGTACTTAATAGCTAAAACAGATTTCGTCCTCTGGGTGAGCTTCCACACCAGAGGACAGGCATAATTAGAAGAAATTTCTTTTAGGATGCTGTTGCTGCTCTCGCGCATTCTGCTCAGTAGTGAGGCTGTTTTTTTCCGCCAGATGGCGTCAAAAGAGTCCGTGCGCGCATCTGCGAACATGCCTGAGGCACTACAGAATCGTGGGAGCCGCAACAGCGTCCTAAAAGCATTATTAAACTGGACCCGCAGAGCATTGTAAGCTTTTTGGGTATGCTGAAACCACAGGCTCGCAGAGTACATGGATGTACAGTACGCCTTAAAAAGTGTAATCTTAACAGCGTCCGTACATCTCGCGAACCTGCGAGCCAGCATATTGGCTCTTACTGACAATGCTCTGCGTTCCCGTTCCATATCAGCATCATCTTGCAGGTTGTCGGTTATCAAATGTCCCAGGTATTTAAACTGCAACACCCTCTTAAGGGGACTACCGTTTATGGTAATAGGAGGTACAAAACTGGGACATTTGGTACCCGCCCTGAAGACCATAAACTCTGACTTTCTAACATTGTATACAAGGCCATGTGAGGCCACATAGGACTCGCAGACGGCAAGCAGCTTCCGGAGCGCACTAACTGAGGGAGCCAGCAGCACCATGTCATCCGCATAGCTGAGGTTGTTCATGCAAACACCCCCAACATGGCAACCCACAGGCATGCTACTGAGTCTCTCAATTAGTGCGTTCACATACAGATTGAAAATAGAGGGTGAGCTTAACCCCCCCTGCCGCACCCCACATTGCAACCTGTATGCGTCCGACAACTCGCCCGCCCACCTCACTCGGTTCTCCTGATTGAGGTACCAAAACTGAAAGGTTGATATTAGCTCCGGTGGCAACCCTGCTTCCTGTAGTTTATCCCATAAGACATCATAGGAGACCAGATCGAAGGCCTTGGATAAGTCCAGAAAGCAAGCATAGACTGGAGTCTGTCTGTCAGTATAATACTTGACAGCATGCTTCAAACTTAGAATGGCCGACTCAGTTGACAATTTGGGTCGGAACCCAAACTGAGCATCATGAATTTTGATATGCCTATTCAAGCAGGAGTTGAGCACGCTGTCAAGTACTTTTGCGACAATAGTGGCCAAAGAAATGGGTCGATAATTATTCTTATCAGACACATCCCCAGTCCTGCTCTTGACAATAGGTACCACCAGAGTCCGCATCAAGTCCGGCGGAAGGTATGAGTGGCTCAAACAGAAGTTGTACAGCATAGCCAGTACCCTAGGAAGGTGGACGCCAGCATGCTTTAAGTGTTCAATGCTGAGTCCATCGAAACCCGGTGACTTTCCTCTTGTCATTTTATTAATCACGGCACGTATGTCCTTTGCATGAATCAGAGTTGAGACACCGTAATTCTGGGCCTCAGCATTGACACTCTGACATGGCGGTCCTAAGAGTGACTGTACCGCAAAGTGATGTTTAAAAACATTGGCAATCTCACTAGGGTCAGATGTACCGTCAACACTCACTGGGATGCCCGGCCGAACATTAAGTTTATTAGTGCATTTCCAAAAGCTTTTGAAATCGGAGTTGAAATGGTGTTTTGCCATCAAGTCCATTTTTATCTGGTCCTGGTGGTTTTGACACCATTTCAACTTTCCCTTAAACACTTTTCTCGCCTGTACCATTGATTCAAAAATAGGACCACATGTGGGCTTCCCATACCACACCCAAGACTCAAATTTCCGCCTGGCATCCGAGTGAGAGTCGCTCACATGGTGGTTCCATCCTGCGACTACTTTCCTGTTCCTTCTCCTTCTTACATCAACATCACTCGTAGAGGTAGCCGCACTACACAAAATATTAATTATATTGGTATATAAATTATTTATTATATGTTTATGACTTGCATCATTACAATGTTTGCCACAACAACTTCTAAACTCAGCGGGAAAGTCAACGTTCCTCAAAAGAGAATTACAGAGGTACTCATACGCATTTATTTGTTTTTCACCCCTCTCCCCCCACTGAATTCTATAATTTTTCGGTGTTGTGGACCTAATTGTTTGCCTAACAAGATCCAAATTACACTTAACAACTAGTGGATAATGGTCCGACCAAAAAACATCATACTGTACATAGCTATCTATAACACATTGCCATGCAGCTTTCGTAACAAAACAGTGGTCCAGCCACCGCAAGCACCCGTGCGCTTCACTAATAAAAGTGTAAGTATCAGATGACAAGGTTAGCTTACTGATATCAGCGCAGGTCCAGTCTTGTTCAGCCGAAAAATCCATTAACTCACTGTAAAAACTCGCACCAGGATGAGCATTATAGTCACCGAGAATAAAAACAGATTCGACACTATTCTCTTCTATTATTGCACTTATAGCACTAAGACAGTCCGTAAACAAAGACAGGTTCTCGGCACAGTCTGTAGGCATATATACGCAGATAACAAGCACCGGCCGGTCATTAGTTGTAAGACGAATAGCAGTAATACGCGGATTCGCGCACGGTACCACTGACACACAAGGGAACACTGATTTTCGCCATAGCAGCGCGACGCCACCGTGAGGCCTCCCCTTGAGGATCCCGGCCTCGACATCCACCGCGGACGTGCCCGTGGACCCGAAGCACTCGTCGATGCCCGCCAGGTAAGGCAGCTCGTTCGGCAGCAACCAGGTCTCCTGCAGTGCTATTATATCTGCATAGCTACATAATTGCTTCACAGCTTCCAACGAGCGTTTTACATTTTTACAGTTATATGTTACCAGTGTTGTACTATCCATTATTAGATGTAGGTATTTCTTTTTCTTGCAGCCGATTTATGTAGGGCATAAAACGACGGCATGTAACGCCAATAGGCCAAATCTCGTCATTTAGGTATGTATCCAATTTATGTCGAGCAACCATCATTTTGTAGGCATTAAAGTCTCGCTCTGATTTCATTTTAATTCTTTGAAGTAATACATTTTCACTTGTTTTTGAATGGATGTATTTTAGTATGTCACTTTCCGAGGTATCCTTGTGGACATTTGAGATGAATAACGGAACTTTCACATCAGCTGGCTTGAACTTATCACCAGGATTTACTACAGCTTTTCCAGTTATTCCTTCAGTCTTATTTCTGTGTCGTTTTCGCTGTACCTCGATCCACTTCTCACTCGGATGTTCCGGTTTCCATTCTCTGTCGGTCTGGACTACTCCCGCCATAGTTTTGTTATTGTTTAAGCTAGCACACAAGACCGAGTTCGTTACGGTGTTATCCACGGCCGCATCGAACAGCTGACTCACAGTAGATTGATAAGTAGGTATTGATGAGGTAGCTTTCATGGTACGCGCACTTGATGCACTTTCTTGTTGATTTTGACGAATCGTGCCCGCCGCCGCCGGGGCAAATGATACATTAGTAGTTTGTACATTACTTTTTTGTTGTGATAACTGCGGTGACACCGAGCATAGAACATCCAATTTGCGTTGGTCGATTGGTTCTCGTTCTGGTGTACTTATAACGTTGGGAGGGGTACATGAGAAGTTCAAGAAACCGGTGGGTCCGCTATCCAACACATTATAAGCGCCCCGCTTTGTATTTACATTATTAGTATCACAATTAAGTAATGATGCGTACTTCATAATTATTACTCAACTCCGTCCGTAAGTGACACAGCCGATCATTAGTAGCATACGTTTCTTTTATGTATTTAATCTCGCACTGTAAGGACACAATATCTTTAAGAAGTCGAGTTGTATCTAGGTGATTAAATGTAACCGGGGGCAGCTTATGGAGTTCTCTAGCTACAAAAATCGGAGTCTTATCAGGATCAGTGCTCTTGAAAGCGCAGATTATGTCTTCTAAATCCTTTTGTTCTTTGTTTTTTCGCCGCGCAATGTTTCTGAAGGTAGTTGATATAGACGCAAATAGCAAATCCTTCGCAATGTCAACTTCTGAGGCAGCGAAAGCACTTGTACAAAGCCCAACTATGCTTTCTTCATCCAAAACATCAATCTTGTTTTGAATAAAACACAATAACTCGTTGATAACGATATTGCACTGAGAACATTTAACTGTCGCGGTAGACATCTTGATTTCTACACCCGTTCGCTGACGCGTACGCGCGGAGACTGATTATAGGGACAGACTAAATGCAATTAAAATTAGAGCTAGAGCGAGTTAAAATAATGTGACGCCGTGCTGACGTAACTACGTAAGCATGCAAGGCAGTGAAGTTTTTGGCAAACATCGTCATTGTCACAACGGCCGGGCTGTCAGAGCTACGACTGCACAGCAGACGTACGCGAGTTCGAGCCCGGTCCAGCTATGAAGATTTTTGTTCGACATTTTAATGTTACCAGAAAATTCTAGTAGCGGCGAGTGCCTTCTTTAAGGAATTCAAATAAAGAACCGAAAGTTCTGGACTAAAACAAGAAATGATGTAAGAAGGAAAAGACGATCGGAATCCAACAGAAGAAAACGAAAAGACTAACGAAATTCAATAAATGACGATCGAAATCCAATAAATGACAATCGAAATTCCGGGTATATAGGGAGCTGCAAGCGCGTCTACGGGCAGTTCAGTGGAAAGTGATCTGAAGAAAGGAACAAGAAGAAAAAGTGAAAAAGTGGAAAAGTGAACAGTGAACAGTGAAAGTGAATAGTGAAGTGAACAGTGAAGTGAAGTGCAAAGTGGTGAAGTGCTCCCAGTGGACTGTCAGTGTTCGGAGCACAGCGTTGAACCGTGTAACGCACAGTGCGCGGGGACAGTGTCGGACAGTGCTACGCGTTTCGTGCAGTGCTACGCGTTCAGTGCAGTGTTACGTGTTCGTAGTGCGAATAAATCGCTACTTTCGGTAAAATCAGTCGTTTCCTTCCAATCCCTGTACCCACTTCCGTAACATTTGGTGTCAGAAGTGGGATTGGAAGGTAAAATGCCTGTCATGCCGAGGGAAGGCGTGAGCACTCGCGCTAAGACTGGCTCGCAGCAAGCCAGTGGCTCTGGCGCCCAGGCTCCTGAAGAAGCAACCCCTGGACGCCAAGACAACTCCGGAGGGGCAACTACTGCAAGTGCGTCGACGAGGACCCAGGTTGGACCAGACCTGGGCGCCTTGTTTGAGCAACTGCGCGCCATGCAGGAAGAGCAAGCCCGCCGGCAGGAGGAGCAGCTGCGCGCCATCCAGGAGGAGCAGGCTCGCCGGGAGGAGGAACAAGCCCGCCGGCAGGAAGAGCAAGCCCGCCGGCAGGAGGAGCAAGCCCGCCGGCAGGAGGAGCAAGCCCGCCGGCAGGAGGAGCAGTTGCGCGCCATCCAGGAGGAGCAGGCTCGCCGGGAGGAGGAACAAGCCCGCCGGCAGGAGGAGCAAGCCCGCCGGCAGGAGGAGCAGCTGCGTGCCATCCAGGAGGAGCAGGCTCGCCGCCAGGAGGGGCAGCTGCGTGCCATCCAGGAGGAGCAGCTGCGCGCTATTCAGGAGGAGCAAGCTCGCCGCCAGGAAGAAGATGCCCGCCGCCAGGAGGAGCAAACTCACCGGCAAGAGGAGCAGTTGTGCGCAATGCAGAAAAATCTTTTAACCGCTATCACCGACAGCATGCGGAGGGTAGAAGCGGTGGAGGAAACTGTACAACAACACGGAAACCGCCTCTCCTCCATCGAGGAAGACGTCAAGAAGCTCAAAACAAATGGAATTCCGGCCTCAGCGACCATAGTAAGTGCAACAACCTCAGGCGGAAATTTCAAAGTCCCGCCTTTCGATGGAACCTCTTCCTGGGCGGCTTACAAGCTACAGTTTGAGGCTGTGATGAACCTGAATGGGTGGACCAAGAGCCAGGCTAAAACCGCGCTACCTTTGGGACTACGAGACAAGGCTTTGACCGTGCTGGAGGCCTTGGGGAGTGATGCAACCTACGAGCAATTGCTGGAAGCCTTAGAATCGCGCTACGGGGACTCACACCTGGAGCATGTTTTCCGCGCTCAACTCCGTGATCGATGCCAACGGGCAAACGAGTCATTGCAACAGTGGTCCCTGGAGGTAGAAAAGTTGGTCCGGAAGGCGTACCAAACATCGCCGGCATCGGTCATTGACAGCATGCTTTTGCAATCGTTTGTCGACGGTATTCTCGACGCGGAAGTAAGAGCTGCCGTGCGCTTGGGTCATCATGGTCACATCAAGGAAGCCGTCGCGCATGCGCTCGAAGTAGAAGCCGTCCGACGAGATCCGAGGAGTGGACGTCTGAGGGAGATTAATTCGACGGAAGTGGAGCGGGTAAACCAACGCAGAGCTTTCGTCCCTAGATGCTACAACTGTGGGGAACGAGGACATCTAAGAAGCGGCTGCCCGAATCGAATCGCAGAGAGACGAGGGACCGATGCTTGTGTACAAGCGTCGGAGAACCAGGAAAACTAATTCCAGCCAGGGCTGAGGGGTGGGCGCTGGCCGGTAGACATGAAGCCCCGAAAATCAAGATTCATCAGAGCACGGATGGCAACAGCTTAACTGTTAATGGATCGGTAAATGGAATTCCGTGCTCATTGACTTTGGATACTGGAGCGTCACGTACGGTAATTGGGACACAGCTGATAAGAAGAAACGGAAAGATCAACGTTCAGAAGAGAGCCTACCAGCTAACAACGGCTACCGGCCAGCGCATACCAGTATCAGGTGAACAGAAAGTGGCTATCAAGATTGGTGATAAACTTTACTGGCAACAGGCGGTAGTAGCTGACATTGTGGATGACTGCATTATTGGCCTGGACTTCTTGAAGGAACATCGGTGCAAGCCCGACATTCACTCCGGCGTCCTCAAGTGTGGAGAAGACGAAATACCGATGGGAGGTGGTGGTGAAGGCAAGGTGTACTGCATTAAGAACACTAAACTATTGCCAAGATCACAGACGCTAGTTCCAGTAATTTTTCCTGGAAGTAAAAGTTTGAAACAGCGACGGTGGACAATACTAGAAAAAGCGGATAACGAGTCATCGTGGTTGCCAGCACGTACGGTCGTCAATTCATCCGCAGAAACAGTGGTACCTGTGCTAAATTTGAGCAATGAAGAACAGGTGTTAAAGAAGGGTACCCTAATAGGACAGAGCGAAGAAATCGTGTGGTTGCGGAATTGTCAAGAAACCAAAAAGACGGATGCAAGTTCAATCGACGTCAACAGTATACTGGAAGAATGTAAGCAAGATTTGACAAGTATTGAATTGCTCAAGGCAAAGAATTTGCTACGTCGGTACTCCGATATATTTTCGAAGAATGATGGTGATATCGGAAGGACGAGTATGGTTCAGCATAAAATCAATACTGGAAATGAACAACCAATACGACAACGACCTCGCCGAATTCCTTTTGCCAGAGAAAAGGAAGTGGACGACATGATTCAAGACATGAAGGATAATGAAGTAATCGAACCATCGTCTAGTCCGTGGTGCTCACCAGTGGTTTTGGTGAAGAAAAAGGATGGGTCAACGAGGTTCTGTATTGACTATCGCCGACTAAACGACGTGACCAAGAAGGACAGTTATCCATTACCAAGGATAGACGACACTTTGAATACTCTCGACGGCATGAAATGGTTTTCTACGCTGGACCTTAAAAGTGGATATTGGCAAGTGGAGTTGGATCCTAAGGATAAGGAGAAGACCGCGTTCTCCACAGGAAAGGGCCTCTGGCAGTTCAGAGTGATGCCGTTTGGGCTGTGCAACGCCCCGGCTACTTTCGAGAGGTTAATGGAACGTGTCCTTGCTGGGTTGCTGGGAGAAACCTGCTTGGTGTATCTCGATGACATTATAATAGTGGGGCGAGAATTTGATGACCATTTGAAGAAGCTGGAATCCGTATTTAACAAGTTGAGAAGTGCAAATCTGAAACTAAGCCAGAAGAAGTGCTCATTCTTCAAACGGCAGGTGAACTATTTGGGACACGTTATTTCGGAAAGCGGCGTCGAAACGGATCCATCAAAAATTTCGGCGGTTAAAGATTGGCCTGTGCCTGCGGACAAAACACAAGTACGGGCGTTTATGGTACTTTGCTCTTATTACCGTCGTTTTGTCAAGAGTTTTTCGGATATAGCGAAGCCATTGCATAGACTAACAGAAGAAAAACGGCCTTTCGTCTGGGACCAACAATGCCAGGCGGCTTTCGAGGAGCTTAAGAGCCGGTTATGTGAAACACCAGTACTCGGATATCCGGATCAGTGCAATGAATTTGTAGTTGACACAGATGCAAGTAATACAGGGATAGGAGGAACACTCTCACAAAGAAACGGAGATCAAGAAGTTGTGATAGCTTATTACAGTAAATCCCTGTCAAAACCAGAGCGAAATTATTGTGTCACTCGAAGGGAGCTACTAGCAGTTGTCAAAACACTTCAGCATTTTAAGAAGTATTTATTGGGTCGGAAATTTCTAGTCAGAACAGATCATGCAGCCTTGAAGTGGCTACTGCAGTTCAAGAATCCTGAAGGACAAGTTGCGCGATGGATTGAACAACTACAGGAGTACGACTTTGTAGTAGAGCATCGCAGTGGAAAGTCTCATGGGAATGCTGATGCTTTGTCAAGACGGCCGTGTTCTGAAGACTGCAAGCACTGTGTGAAACAGGAAGATAAAGAAAAATCTATGGTCCGAGTTATAAGAACTGATACAGTAAATGATGATTGGAGCAGCGAAGCCATGCGTAAACTACAAGAAGAAGATGAAGACCTTAGACCAATACTCAATTGGGTGAGAGATGGATCCGCGCGCCCAGGATGGAGTGAAGTTGCCGGAATGAGTGCAGTAACTAAGAGCTATTGGGCACAATGGAATAGCCTGCTCTTACACAATGGTCTTTTATGTCGAAAATGGGAGAGTGCATCAGGACAAGACAATCATCTTCAGACAGTTGTGCCGAAGTCAAAGATTTCTGATATACTGCGAGCGTATCACGACGGAACATCAGGCGGTCATCTCGGTGTGAAGAGAACTTTAGTGAAAATTCGTCAACGTTATTACTGGTTGCACTGCAAGGAAGATGTTGAAGACTGGTGCAAGAAATGTACGAGTTGTTCCTCTGTCAAAGGACCACAAACAAGAAGTCGGGGAGCGTTGAAGCTATACAACGTGGGTGCTCCTTGGGAACGAATAGCTTTGGATGTGGCCGGGCCGTTTCCAATGACGAATAGTGGAAATCGTTACATTTTGGTAATAATGGATTACTTCACAAAGTGGCCAGAAGCGTTCGCATTACCAAATCAAGAAGCTGTTACTGTGGCTAGCAAACTGGTGAATGAAGTTTTCTGCCGATTTGGACTACCCCTTGAAATCCATAGTGACCAAGGCAGGAATTTCGAGTCGCAAGTTTTTCAGGAAACATGCAAGATTATGGGGATACACAAAACTCGGACTACGCCGTATCATCCGCAATCTGATGGAATGGTGGAGAGGTTCAACCAAACTCTGGAGCGGCATCTGGCAAAAGTTGTTGAAAGCCATCAGAACAATTGGGACGAGTACATTTCTCTGTTCCTTCTGTCGTATAGAACGGCAGTTCATGAGAGTACCTCTACTACTCCGGCCCGAGCGAACTTTGGTAGAGAGCTTCGACTTCCAGCGGATCTTCTCGCGGGTTGTCCTCCAGATACGCCTAGCTGTATTTTAGAATACGCTGAAGATTTGAGAAGGAAGATGGAGGAAGTTCACGGGCATATGAGGGAAGAGAATCTGCGTGCTAGTGAGCGAATGAAAACGCGATACGACAGAAGCGTCAACTCCAAGTCCTTTGAAGAAGGTTCTGCTGTTTGGCTACACAACCCCGTTCGAAGGAAAGGAAAATCTCCAAAACTACAACCGAGTTGGGAAGGCCCTTTTCAAGTAATTACGAGGATCAATGATGTCACATATAGAATTCGGAAAACGCCAAGAAGTCCAGCGAAAGTGGTTCATGTGGACAGGTTGGCACGGTACTACGGCTCTAACGATGCTCGGGACGAGCACGTCTAAGGAGGGGGTAGTGTGACGCCGTGCTGACGTAACTACGTAAACATGCAAGGCAGTGAAGTTTTTGGCAAACATCGTCATTGTCACAACGGCCGGGCTGTCAGAGCTACGACTGCAAAGCAGACGTACGCGAGTTCGAGCCCGGTCCAGCTATGAAGATTTTTGTTCGACATTTTAATGTTACCAGAAAATTCTAGTAGCGGCGAGTGCCTTCTTTAAGGAATTCAAATAAAGAACCGAAAGTTCTGGACTAAAACAAGAAATGATGTAAGAAGGAAAAGACGATCGGAATCCAACAGAAGAAAACGAAAAGACTAACGAAATTCAATAAATGACGATCGAAATCCAATAAATGACAATCGAAATTCCGGGTATATAAGGAGCTGCAAGCGCGTCTACGGGCAGTTCAGTGGAAAGTGATCTGAAGAAAGGAACAAGAAGAAAAAGTGAAAAAGTGGAAAAGTGAACAGTGAACAGTGAAAGTGAATAGTGAAGTGAACAGTGAAGTGAAGTGCAAAGTGGTGAAGTGCTCCCAGTGGACTGTCAGTGTTCGGAGCACAGCGTTGAACCGTGTAACGCACAGTGCGCGGGGACAGTGTCGGACAGTGCTACGCGTTTCGTGCAGTGCTACGCGTTCAGTGCAGTGTTACGTGTTCGTAGTGCGAATAAATCGCTACTTTCGGTAAAATCAGTCGTTTCCTTCCAATCCCTGTACCCACTTCCGTAACAATAAAATAGTTAATTAATACAACTGACTAACTGTTCACAATACTTTGTACACAGTGAAAACTTCAATTCGGCGAATATAAAAATGTATACATTTTCATAGTGCGTAGTGTGAGAGGAATCACACGAGAATTCTCTAATACTGTGCACAGAAACGATCGTAGAAATAACAGAAATTGAAGTAAGCAAACAGAATGTAGCATAAAACGTAACATTACCAAAAGATGTCTATTTAGCATTTTAAACCGATTTCTAAAAAAAAGAGGAGGTTCTGAATTCAGTTATTTATTTTTGAAGTGACAACTTCTTATAATTCATGGAGCCGGCTGCACGCACGAAAAAACATGACGTCATGCGGTGTTACCTCGCTCTGAGGCGTTCCATTCAAGGCTTGAAGTGTAAGCGACAGTGCGGAACGAGCGACAAAGAAGCACGCACGGCCTCCGCGTTCGGCAGCGTTCGACATCTGTCTCTCTCCTACTTGAGTGAGCGATGCGTCCGCGTGGACAGCTGTATGACGTTGTCACGTTCAACTATCGTCAGTAAACCGACTTTACAGACAACCAACTTTTTTTTCAATGCTTGTTATCGCATAGCTTCATAATTTATGAGCCGATTTAATCAGCTCTGCTCTTCCGAAATGAAAAAAATATTTTTGTGTTGTCCATTTATCGAGGAAAGCTATAGGTTACATAAAGCTACGACTAATAAAAACATTCTGTTATAAAATAAACCTATTCTTCTTTTATTTTTATCATATTTACCATGATTCTATTCTTCTTCGACACAAAAGCAGTCAAAAAATTTCATTGCGAATCCGAAAAGTCGACTTGAATTTATAAAGCACTCTTCCATGAAAAATAACGGAGCCAAAACTATTCATAAATTCTGGGCAGTCAACAAATCGTTCTTCAATCACTTGCCATTTATATTCTAACGGGGAGAGAAATTGAACGATTATTCGGGAAATCTGGTAATATCAGAGCTTTACAATGAAAGCAGGTTATCGACAACGAAAGTGAAAATCTATAGTTGCTATTACCGTACAAAAATTCCAATTTAATATTAGTTAACTGGTTCCTTAGAACAAGTTTGATTGATTTGGGGCTATATAAAGTAGAGCATATTTTCATACAGTGCTGCTTAGAATGCACCATTTATTGTTTGCTAGCACACATCTTTCCCGATCCACTCGCGGTGTGTAATAATAAGTATATTCTATCCAGATAATTAGTAGTCTTTAGATGCTATTACGGATTTAAGTGAGGATACGCATACCAAGGAGGTCGGAAACTTATTACAATGGAGTGGAAATGTCATTGGCTTGATTGTTTTTTGTTCACTAAATTCCAGCACTGTCTGTCAAATCAAGGTTTTACACACTTAGTTACTATCACACATGCGCGGGACTCTCAAATATGCGTTATAAAAATTCGTGGTAGCAAGGAGTTAAAAAAGTATATAATACATACACGCTCACTCACTCACTAACTCACCAATAAATGAATAAATAACAAAGCATTGCCTCGTAGCAGGAACGTGCCCCACAATGCACTGCCCTGCGTTCATCGGCTTGAGGTATCAACAGATCTTCAGCCTCACATGCCAGTAATTTCACCGGTACCCCACACCCTTCAAACCGAAACACAACAAAAGCGAATTACTGCTTCACGGCAGAAATAGGCATGGTGGTAGTACCTCCCCGGTTTCTACGTAAATGCAACCCTATCAGCACGATCGTAGCTCTGCCAACTGTTGCCCATTTAGGATTAACATAACAATAACCACGTCCAATTCGATGCATAATAGATTGCCTGATGAGACTTACTTTTCGAAGAAGCTTAAATTGGTGATCGAGCTCGGAGAACCGATGGCCGCTGGGGAATAAAGGTTCTGAGATGGCGTCAAATTCCGTCTGATTTTCAGACCCTTGAGACCTTCTGTATACAGATTCTTCAGATATCGTGAAGGTTGCAAGAAATCCGCACAGGACTGAGAAGGCTAGAAGAAAGTGAAGGCCCAGCAGTGGTAGATAACAAGCTGAAATGATGATGATAACGATGATACAGATTCTATGAAGATGTGCTGAGAGTCAAAGGTATAACTAAAGAATATGAATATCGGCATCCGCATGTTAAATAGTTGATATTCCTTTCTTTTTGTACTAAGACGACTTGAAGACGTATTTGAAAAAGTTTTGTTTCAGTCGGTTCCTAGTAAGTCAATAGAACAAGTTTGAACTGTCATGCCCAATGCCGGCACAGTGCCAATAAGTCGCTGGGGACTTCATCATTAGAGAGGACAGGTCTACCATGGGACTCCTCGCTGCCAAGATGCCATGATTAAGTTGATTCTGAAGTCTATTGCTCAGTTGCTGGTGTGCAAAAGTTGGCACTGCTGAAATTCCGGTGTATCCTTTGCACAAAGCATATTTTGATTTGTGTTACTGATAACTACAAGTAGTATTTGTACTTTTTGTGGTGATCTGGAGTACCTATTTAGTTTTTTCGTTTCGTTTCACTGATCGCCACCGCAGAACGCTTTGATGTGCTCAAGCCTTTTTTTACTTAAATAAAATAAAATAAAATAAAAAAGCCCATTTATTCCATTAAGTTACATTTCATGCATATTGTTAAAATTTAAATTATTATTACATTATTATTTATATTCATATCATCCATCAGTTATTATTTTAATTTTATTACAGTTATTATTTTGTGAGATGTGAGTGAGATTAACAATTTATACTTAGAACTCGTATAATAATCGTAGAAAATCATCTAGTAAGTAATATAATATTATGTAGTTATCCTAGTTAGTTCTATAGATGTGCACTCCACTCGTGACGTATTGTCAGCAAGGCTACGCACTTAGCGAACTGTAAACACGGGCCAATCAGTGCCAGGGTTCCGCACACGTGACTCTTCCATGGCCCGAGGCATGAGCTTACGCGATTGTAACCAATTGGCTTTTAAAACCGAATTTAAATAAAAAAGGAGTGTATACTCAACTCGTTTGTATTTTCTTTAATGTTTGTTATCGCATAACTTCGTCATCAAACCACTCTTTATCTTGAAGGTTATGTTTTCAGATCGGTTTCATAGAAATTTCATCAAAATTGGTTCAGCATTTTGGCTTTGAAGACAGTTTCTTAAGTTATTTAAATTCACTTGTTTAAAAAAAAACACAAAGAAATAAATCTAAGTTATGAAAAAAAAAATCGGCTAATAAATGACGAAGTTATGCGATGATAAACATTAAAAAAACAACCGAATTGAGAACCTTCTATTATAATTGAAGACTGCTAAAAACTAGGTTGTTTCACAAAACAAAACGCAGAATCACTATGATTACACCTTGCAATCCCAATAAAAATACAATACCAAAAGCATACAAACCGTCCCGCTATCCTCTCATAAATTAGATCGATATCTTTAATATTGGACATATTAGTGGCAGCCCGGGGGGTAACCCTCGATACTGTTAATTACTGGAACTGTTCGCTGCGTAATAAAATCGTTTGACCGTAGTTCGAATGGCTAGCTTTTGATAAAATTTCAAACTAATCGACTTTCATTGTACAGGTTCTGATTGCTTTTCTACTTTTCCTAGTTTATTTTATAATATTATGAAAGTGAGTACATTATAGGCGCTCATGGCAGTGAGCACCAGGCACGGTAGGTATACTTTGAGATACTTACCGTGTATCGTGTGTTCAAGATCCAATGTCGATGCCTACGAGGGGTAAAAAAAATTCGCCAGATTTTTCATCCGCACTTGATGTGCGGGCTGGTTTTTCCGCAAGTAAGCCGCTGGCGGGCCCTTTTTACGTGACCTTTGACACGTGTTGCTCGAACTTTTTTAGGTGCTATGGCACGCCGGTTTCCTCACGGTGTTTTCCTTCACCGTTTTCAGAGTAGGTACTGGCATAGTGCACATATGTTTTTTTTTTGACAGAAAAACTCGCATCGCTCGGCAAAATTTTTACGAAAATCAAATCAAATCAAAAGTGTATTTATTAAGTTGGATTGCAAGAATCACTTTGAAACGTCTTAAAGCTAGGTGAGTTTAGGAGCCAGTTCAAAAAATCCATTACTGGCGTGTTTAGCGGCCAGATAAACTACACTCGTAGTAAACTCAATATTGTGTAATTTAAAAATGGAACGATCTTTTACTCCAAAACATGGCAACAAAGGTTTTATTTAAATTTCGAACTGGCTTGCAAAATTAAATGCTGTTAATTGAATTAAAAAACAAATGAACAATTCGTTGACATTCGTTCGTTCGTTGTTTGTCATATTGTATTTGACAAAATTAGTTCAAGTTGTACTACTTAGTTTTATTTTCCTCGCATTTTTTTAGAAAGTACTAAACAAGCCTTGGTCACGACTAGGGCTCTTTTCCTGGCCGCTGCAGTAATGTAATATAAACAGACGATCGAAGCCTAAATGTAATTAAATTAACCCAAATGATGAGTAAGGAGTCAAGCAATTACATATTTCCGAAGCGATAACACAATGAATGTTGTTATAACAAACGGAATACTCATAAAATCGATAGGAGTGTTCGGTCGCTCTGCAATATTCTCAATTGTTGCAACGTGCTGCCTTACGCTCGAGAAGGGGTGTTTTAGAACTTCATGGAACGGACTTGTCCTGTTCCTATACAGACTTTTAACTTTTAGCTTTTTCATTTTAATTGTTTTTCTGGTGTTATTTCAATCAACATAACTTGAGGGTTAAGATCAAAGTGTGAGCAGTTGGAATGAAAGTGTTTTAAGTATTATCCTGATTTTATCGAAAATGTTTCTGATGGTTTTGAAAAAAACAGTCACCATTTTAAGGGTTCCGTAGCCAAATGGCAAAAACGGAACCCTTATAGATTCATCATGTCTGTCTGTCTGTCTGTCTGTCTGTCTGTCCGGCCGTGTCACACCCATTTTTCTCCGAACCCATAAGAGCTAGACTGATGAAACTTGGTGAATAGATGTATTCTGTGAACCGCATTAAGGTTTTTACACAAAAATAGAAAAAAAACTATAAATTTTGGGGGTCCCCAGACTTGAAACTGAAACTCAAAATTTTTTTTTTCATCGAACCCATACGTGTGGTGTATCTATGGATAGGTCTTCAAAAATTATGATGAGGTTTCTAATATCGTTTTTTCTAAAACTATAAATTTTGGGGGTCCCCATACTTGAAACTGAAACTCAAAAAATATTTTTTCATCGAACCCATACGTGTCGGGTATCTATGGATATCTTCAAAAATGATGTTGAGGTTTCTAATATAGTTTTTTTCTAAACTGAATAGTTTGCGCGAGAGACACTTCCAAAGTGGAAAAAAGTTGGTCCCCCCCCCCTCTAACTTCTAAAATAAGAGAACGATAAAACTAAAAAAAACATAATGTTGTACATTACTATGCAAACTTCCAACGATATTTGGTTTGAACGAGATCTAGTCAGTAGTTTTTTTTTATACGTCAATCAATCAATCAATCAATCAGTCATTTATTTGCAAGTAAGAAATTTACAATTTATAAAAAAGTAAATCACATTTTTACAAGGTCAATTGGTACAACAAAAACAACAATAAATTACATCAATATTTCAAGTCATGTGCCGAGCTCCCAGGCTTTTTTGTCATCAAGGTAGTCATTAATCTTGTCAAAAAAATCAAAAATCGTAAACTGCAATTTACCTTTCGACGAACTACAAAAACCTTTATATTATGTTATTTGATGCTACGGAACCCTTCATGGGCGAGTCCGACTCGCACTTGGCTGCTTTTTTTTCAAAGCCAATGAGGGTCGAATTACTGACATGACTTGGCTAAAACCTATTTACTTATGTATATATCCTCACTCGACATTGGCAAAATTGTCCGAATGGACATAGGCCATCCAAATAAGAAGACGAAGAAGTATCAATTATTATAAATGAAATGGTTAAACTACAAACCCTTAAATTCTTGCGCAATCTAAGCGTTCAAACGCTGTCAAATATGACAGCGTATTACTGATCGTCACCGCAGAACGCAAGCTGAACGCTTAGATTTTTGCAAAGTTTTATTGTTCGTGTTCCCCGGAAAAGCTAAAACCGTTCGGGTATAAATATAATTTGGTGACGCTTGCAAACGGCACGACCGCACCAAAGCCAACGTTATTGCACTCTGCGCGGTCGTATCTGGTTATTGTAGGTACTTGTTTTATTCTGTACAATACATTGTGTATTTTTTACAATATACAAAGGTTCTAGGAAGATGCAGGAAAGTAGCTTTTTTACTGCTTTTAGGCTCTGTAGCGTACTGCAGTCCATTGCTGAACGTAGGCCTCTCCCAAAGCACCATTGAAACAAGTCTTCGGCTCTTCCCATCCAGTTGCTGCCCTCCACCCTGCGCAAGTCGTCGCTCCATCTAGTCTGAGGGCGTCCTACACTACCATTGCTTAAGTATGGTCTCCACTCCATAACTCATATGATCCAGCGGTTTTCGGTTCTTCGGCAGACATGAACGGCAATCTGGGCAAACCTATACTCCATGTCAAATCTTGTCCAAAACAATATAACGTAGTAGTAGAGCTCTTTGTTAAGGGCTAGCCCGGGGAAGTACTACCACCATGCCTATTTCTGCCGTGAAGCAGCATGGCTGTGTTTCGGTATAAAGGGTGTCGGTGAAATTACTGACACGTGAAGCTGAACATCTGTATGCCTCAAGTTCATGGACGCAGGGCAGTGCCTGACGTACGTGAACGAGGCAATGCTTTGCTATAGGCAATGGTTACCACTTAACATCAGGTTAGCCATATGCATTACTTAGTTGTATAAAAAAAAAAATATGAATCTTCTTCTGCTTCGGGCCTTATCCCATCTTTACTTGGGGTCGGCTCTCCTAATCGTTCTTCTCCAAAGATGTCTATCCTGGCTCGTCATTGGGTCAATCTTGTTATTTTCTATGTCTTTTTTTACGAATGAGCACGAATATTTAAGTCATCTATATTTAAAGACTTATGAAAAAAGTGGTTCTCATTTTTGGACAAAAACGCCGTAAAATTAAAATACCTTTCATTTTACTTGCGGATTATTCTTGAGCTGGTTCTTTTACGTCCTAAGCCTCGGTTCGCGGAGAGCTTTACTTTAATTGAACTTAGCAAACGTAACGCATAAAGGTCTGCTTTATAAGCGAACGGTGAACGTGTTCTAGCTGCCGTTATTAGCCCCTATCTTGCATTTAAGAAAAACTACGCTCCACGTCTTTTTATACAACTAGGTTTCACAAGAGATTGCGTAGTTCTATGGTTTGGTTTGTTTTATATCCACTTGAGCGTCCAGCATGCGTCCAGCTGTCCAGGGTTCGCGTCCCACTTCCGGCTTCCGGTTCACTTATTTCAGCTAAAACCGTTCGGCCGTTTAGAAAATGAGTGCTCATTTGAATAGTAAGATCATTTTAAGAAAAATATGATAAAATTTGTGTAACAGTTTGATAGAATTCCGAAAGTACATAATATAGTGAACTACCCCAATACTTAGTAAAAAAAAAACATATCTACAGATACATCTTTTTTTTTATGAACCTGTGTTGTCCCACTGCAGGGCAAAGGCCTCCCTTCCTTCTCTCCAATCGTCTCTAATTAGTGTCACTTTGGGCCACTCTTTAAGAAAGGCGTCCGTTTCATCCCTCCATCTTCGCCGTGGACTACCGCGAGGTCGTTTCCCGTTTTGAGGTGTTCATTTAGCCCATATACAGATTCATCTAAAAGAAAAAAAATGTACATCATAAAAAAACAAGCAGGGCTTCTGTATCGTATGATAAAACTCAAAACTGGAACCAGTTTTGGCAGATTTGATGATCAAACCAGCACCGTTACGTCCGTCAAGTAGCGATCATCAATTTCGAGGAAACCCGGCCTTAAGACGTTCAGTATTAATGGACTTTAATCATGAAAGGAAGCCTTTAAACTCTCTGAAACACGTTTTAAGCTTTCACATGATAATCAACATACAGGAGTCTTTATAGTATTATAATTTTAATAGTATAAATTAACATAAGAATGCGTGAATATATGGAAATATATGGACGTCTTAGAATCGGTAAGTTGAAGTGGCAATGGGCAGGTACAAAAAGGTATAAACATTTTATTGGTAATAGGTCAAATTACATGTCATGGAAAAATATGAAATTAGAGGTAAATTTATAAAGAAAAATCTTGTGCCTAAGCTACTCAACCTTTGCAGTAGGTAATTCATTGAATTCGTCAAAGCTATAATACACATCAAAATACTGGTAAAGAAGAAGCACGTTAGTTGAAAACATATTTGAACTGTAGACCTACCATGAGCTCTGTCTGGCTCTGCCTCTGGCTCTGGTTTTGAGCCTGTGTGAGTGCTCACCAGTGCATTATACTGTGTGTGTAATGTTTTGACGTAGTCACACAGACTCAAAACCAGAACCAGAGACAGAGCCAGACAGAGCTCATGCTACTGTGGTTCTCAAAATGCATTTTTTTCTAGCTTGCCAACAGAGTCTAAAAGCTAAAAGCATTTGCTTGTGAAGTTGTTAACCACTTCAATTTAGTGGCCATTGGTCTGTCCTGTCTCCGCCTGAATAATGAAAGGCTACTTTTCAGGAAAATATGGCTACATTTGCTGCAAATTCTGGCTACCCTTTGAAAAACCAGCGGAAGTTTTATGGTGTTTTTAACCAACTTCCAATAAAAAAGCAGGGGGTTCTCCATTCGGTCGTATTTTTTTTTGCTCTCGCAACATCTTCATTTTTAGGCCGATTTGAAAAATTCTTGTATTAGATGAAAGGATTTGAAATGCGCCACAAACAGGCTCCTTTCGTGCACTTCACACATGTTTTCAAACTATTTTTTTTTAAATTTCGTCTACATGCCGATGTTTCGCCGTATTTGAGCACTGGCATAGTGCACGTTAGGTTTTTATACAGATAAACTCATTGGTATACGGCTGGATTTGAACCAATGACCTTAGGACCGGAAGACGGGCACTAAAAATAATATAGGTATAAGTGGTCATCTTGGTAGCAAAAAAACTTGGTTAGACTCTCGATTCGAGTAGTAACTTGCTTTTACTAAGCAGAAGACTTCTCTGTAGAAGCGAGAGAGCTTTGCTTCTGGCTAGGCACAATGAGTCAAGCATGACAATGAGAGCATTAAAGCTTGCGCACATCTACGCAATGGCTATGGCGATCAGCTGTCAAATATCGCTGTTATATTTGACAGTGGCAATCGCAATCGCCTAGAATGTGCGCAGGCCTTTAGTAGCATTGGTGAAACTTTTGTCTCAACTTGTGATTGAGATGACGACGTCTTACTTTTGACGTGACAACGTCTTATAATTCGATGGAACCGGCTGCACGCACGAAAAAACATGACTCATGCGGCTTTACCTCGCTCTGAGGCGTTCCATTTAAGGCTTGAAGTGCAAGTGAGAGCGCGGAACGAGCGACAAAGAGGCACGCACGGCCTCCGCGTTCGGCAGCGTTCGACACCTGTCTCTCTCCTACTTGAGTGAGCGATGCGTCCGCGTGGACAGCTGTATGACGTTGTCACGTTCAACTATCTAAACCGAATTTACAGACAACCGATTTTTTATGAGCATCGAAATCTACACAAAACCAAAAAACCTTGTAATTTGTATAAGCCTAAATTTTAATAGTAAACGCAGAGAACCGCGAGGCAATCTTGTATGTAACAGTAATTTACGATATATTGTGTGCCTTCACCACACGTAGAATGGAAACTTACTAACTAAGCTAGAGAAGGTTTATCGGGCCGGCTCGGCTAATTGATATAAATGAAGGGAAACCGCGTGCGCTAACTATACTCTAGCTGGATTCGATGTAGAATGTTAGTACATACATAAATACATACATTAAATCACGCCTCATTCCCATGGGGGTAGGCAGAGATCACGGATTTCCACTTGCTACGATCCTGACACACCTCTTTCGCTTCATTCACTCATTCATGTTTTTTTTAATGTTAGTAAACTACGGAAAAATGAAAATTATTTATTTGGTATCAGATTAAAAAAAACTGATGAAAAAAGCATGAGGCCCATCTGTAGGCCTACCATGAGCTCAGTCTGGCTCTGTCTCTGGTTCTGGTTTTGAGTCTGTGTGAGTGTTGACTAAATAAATCCTACGTTATAACGTCACACACACAGTATAATGCACTGGTGAGCACTCACACAGACTCAAAACCAGAACCAGAGACAGGGCCAGACAGAGCTCATGGTAGGCCTGGCTTACTGATTTACTATTGTCTATAGCATAAATTTGCCTTTTTCTATTGCATTGTTTGTGAAGTGCTATTATTTTTTAAGCCACAGCTAAGCGTTCTCGGTAGCGATCAGTGATTGCCACCGCAGAACGCTTAAGACAATAAATATTCTCTAAGCCGAAACTGATTTGTAGGTAAGATCATAAATCGACAAGATTACAAAATCTGTGCAAATATTCAACGACCAGAAAGTGATTTTTGTTTGTTGACAAACAGTCTACATCGAACATGGCTGGAGTATAGTTCCCTTCGATTGGAAAATTAATGAATAGCTATCGATATAAATTAATTAGAAGAGAGATTTTAGCAAGTCTAATGATTTTGCAACCTTTGCGAATGAATAAAACAGAAGGATTACTACAAGGATTTAGAAGTAACACAATTTTAAATCAATTATATATACACGAAATACACGAACTTAGAAGTAACTTTATCAAAACTTTGATAAAGTTAGTCATACAGCTGTCCACGCGGACGCAACGCTAACTCAAGTAGGAGAGAGACAGATGTCGAACGCTACCGAACGATTGTGCCTCTTTGTCGCTCGTTCCGCGCTCTCGCTTGCACTTCAAGCTTTAAATGGAACGCCTCAGAGCGAGGTAACGCCGCATGAGTCATGTTTTTTCGTGCGTGCAGCCGGCTCCATCGAATTATAAGACGATGTAACGTTAAAATTAGGGCACCTAATTAACAAATGACTACTTTTTGTATACCAACTAAATTTCTGTCAGTGCTCCATATTCTGAATTCAAAAAGTACATTTCCATCTCTCTGATTATAACTTGTTATGTATGATAGCTACAGCGAGTCCATTTAGCTTTGTGAGCGTAGCTGCGCTATTTGCACTCGCCCCTTATTCGCAATGAAGCCAGATACCCAACGATATTTATTAAATCAACTGGCCTCCAGCTCAATTGGTAGTAACTCTGCCTTCTGCGCCGTAGGTCGTGAGTTCGATCCCCACCGAGAACTATTTGTGGTGAACGCAGAGTGAGTTTGGTTACAAGAACAAATATTTGTGGTGAACGCAGATGTTTGTTCTCTGTCTGGATATTTGTATTCGGAGTATTTATAAAAAACTATGTACACTAAGTCATCAGCTATATGGTTCCCATAGTAAAGCTCTGCTTAATTAGGGGCTAGATAGTGCTATGGTCTACAATAGGTATTTATTATTTATTTTTCATCTCATTTCCTACTAATATTATGAGAGCCCTGGTGGCCTAGTGGAAACAGCCTTGCCTTCCGATCCTAAAATCGTGGGTTCAATAAATTAAGTCGTGTAATAAGTTTTCTCTCCAAAAATGTTGTGCACTATGCCAATACTATCGAACAGTGAAGGAAAACATCGTGAGAGAACCGGCATGTCGTAGAACCTAAAAGCAACTAAAAGCACTTCAAATCCTTTTACCACACTATTTTGAATGAACCAGTGACACGATAAGAAAAAGAAGAAGGGCTTTATCCAACTAGGACTGCTTTTAAAGTAACGTGTCAAATTAGCGCGGCATCAGGATTTCCGGAACGTTTTAATTTTGGATTTTACAGGATTTTATAGGAATTAACAGGTGGATTCTGGCTAAAGCATGCTCCATTTTAAGCTGCATTCCCATCTTCCACCAGGTGCGACGGCAGCCAAATGCCAAATATCTATATTAAAAACAAAAACAAGAACATTAATATAATGGGCAGCTTCATCGCTAACAGCGATCTTTACCAGGCAACCTTGTTAAGAGGGGGTCGTGCGAAAATTTGAGATTTGTTTTTAAAAATTCATAACTAAATAACTAAGTGACATTTTAAAAATCACAAAAGGACTAATTGTAGACCATACATTTGAGATTAATTCGAATTTAAGTGTGTTAAAAAAATATACTATTTAACATGACATTCTATTTAACGCTAATGAAAATCGTATGTCAGCGTTAAATAGAATGTCATGTTAAATAGTATATTTTTAAATGTCACTTAGTTATTTAGTTATGAATTTTTTAACAACAAATCTCAAATTTTCGCATGATCCTCTCTTAAATACAAAATACTAGATCAATAACTACCTACGTTTAGGTTAGCAATCACACCTATAGATAGTGCAATCCACGAAGGCGCGCCCCACTATTCCTCCTAACCGTTTATAGTATATGTGTGCAAGCTTCCGTCAATGATATCGGTACACACTAATTACCTATGAGTGCACACGCACACTACAATGAATAGACTACGGTTCGCGACTGCCGCTCGGAGCAAACTCCCCGCACCCCGCGAGGGGCGCGTCTTCGTGAATTGCACTATCTGTATCACTTGCCACATGAGTGAAGCCGCATATTTGGACACAGTTTGGCACTAGATGGCGTTGTGCGCAATGCCCGATTATAAATATGACAACGCTTGTTAGTGAATAAGGATGCGGGATGGGAGCAAACATTGTCTATTACACAGACAGTATCACGTAAATGACAAGCTCATGTTGACATACTAATGGAAAACTATGGGCGCTATTAATCCTAATATAACAAGAGAACATTATATGAGAAAATACATAGAAGAGCCAAGGTCACCGGCAAAGCTGGCAGAATTGGCAAAATAGTGAGGATATAATATATAATATATAATATTTCCATTTATTTTAGTAAAACATTTATTTGCAAAGATCTATCCTTATCAATAACGGAATCCAAGGGTTCAATAATACAGGGTGTATTTTTTTTACAAAGTGCATCACATTTTTCGTACGTCTTTCTATTTATGTAATGCGTCTAGCATAAACGGCTTCATGGATTTCGGTCCATCACCATGTTAACGTAGAGGCTATCCAGCTCCTCGACAATACAGACCTATAGTAAGAAGACTCAAAAGGACCAAACCTTTTGAGTTAGTGTAGTGATAAATTTAATATTGTGTAGTGATAGTATATATTATTATATTATATATTATGGAGCGCGCCATGCTCGGCATCAAACTTATAGATCGAGTTCCGAACTCCGAAATCCGAAGACGAACGAAGGCCCAAGACGTCGGGATCGGATTACGAAGCTCAAATGGAGTTGGGCAGGACACATTGCTAGGCGTGGTGATGACAGGTGGAGTAGAACAACAACAGAATGGTGACCAAGATCCGGCTACAGAAGCGTAGGGCGCCCTGCAGTAAGGCAATGGTTTAGACTGGCACAGGATCGAGGTAGATGGCACAAACTAAGGGAGGCCTATACCCAGCAGTGGGTGAAGTGATAGTGTGAAGTGATAGTGTGATGTAGTGATAGTGCTACTTTATTGAACACATTAACAAAGTGTTACCTTAATGAATTAGAGACAGTAAAAAAAGTGCCAATGGACACATTCTTAGTACCTTATACTTATTTTATAAAACTAAGCTAAAGCAAAGATACTCATTAGCCTACTAGGCTAGATTGTAATATTAATTAGGGTACCGCATAGATGTAGTACTACACTAATTAATTAAAAAAATAAATGGATTTCGGTAAATGAGATATTTTTGGATTTGTCTTGATCACGAGGGCTACATTTCAGCCCACACCGTAAGCGTTCTGCGGTGGCGATATGTGAAACAAATATCGGTGTCATATTTGAATTAGAACGCGATTTAGGGTATATATCAAATATGAGAAAGTTAATACATATAACCAATTAAGACGCTGAGCTGCCGTGAAATAACTTCTAGCTCGGCCACTATAATCTTTGAAAGATATAAAATCACTGATCTTATTTATCGAAGGGTCAGAATGTGCGAGCGAGAAGTACATCGACGGAGTCTTCGCTTTCGCTACTTTTTATACAGAATAGTTGTCGGCACTAGAAATAGATGACGCTACCTACCTAAATACAAACCATTATAAACCCCTTCCAATGCGTTCTGTATTTATTTTAGTTAATAAATAAATTAAAAAAGTGCTTTATTACTTTCGTTAAAAGAATCTGCTCATCTTTCTTTTGTCGAAACATTTCTAAAATTATTGTTTACACGTAATAAAAATTTTCATGATTTTAGACAGATCCTTTGCAAATGTTCACCCCTTTCACCCCATTTTGCGTATTAATTGGTTGTGGCGGGCCCTTTAACCACCGGTTATCCCGCTGCGTAGTTTCTACGCTATTTATTAAATTTAGTATGTTTTACTTGCTTTACGTAGTTTATGTAAGGATGGTCAGATTGGTCAGAGATCCTCTGCAAATGGTTAAATATTGATATAAGCTGATGAGTTGTATACCGCTCTCTTAAGGCCTGCGCACATCTAGGCGATGGCGATGGCGATCAGTCATATTTGACAGCGTTTCACTGCTCGCCATCGCTTAGATGTGCGCAGGGCTCTAGAACAGTGAAGAATGATTAACGGATTAATTAAACAAAATGATTATTTTTATTTATTTGAAAAACATTTTCTATGTAATGCTTTGCGCACATCTAGATCGTCTGCAATGGCAATCAGTGCATTGGTTTCAAAGTTCAAGACAGGCAGTGTGACAACATTATTCTAAAAATATTACTCAAAATTTGACAATAATACCAAATAAGAGAATGTTACCTTTATTATGCTTGAACCTTACCAAAACAGCGACAGACAGACAAACACTTACCATAACCATAACCATATTATGAAGCTCATGGTGGGCCAGCTGTTATAATCTCACAAACTCAATTTCCATTTTTTCAAAACAGAAACACTGTCCAAAACAAAACACACCGCGTATTCCCAAAAGAAAGATGGCTACTCTTCGAAATACGTCAACATAGCCACCTCCATAACGTTCCACAAAGATTGTCCAATAACAGGAAGGTGGTAAAAAAACCTTTATCTTCCGGTGAAATATAAAAATATCCAATTTAATTTCACGCCGGCTAAGCCTCCATAAATCAAGATGAACTACAATATACTGGCCTCTTGTCCTCAAAGCTGAGATACATCGGAGAAACGTCAAGATTTTGTCGTGATTTTGTGAAGGTTCCGTACAACAGTGGTCACCATCTTTTTAAAGTTAAACTTTTATTACATCGTCTCAAACTTTTTCGTCTGTGTGTTGCATGTATAGATGCCAAAATTTTAGCTAAATAACTATAATGTGAAAAAAAGTTTCACTTTTACCGTGGTTTCTAACCACACAATCATTTTTCTGTCCTTATCCCACTTTATGCGGGGTCGGCACAACATGGTAACAACAGAAAGGAATGGAGGATCTTCCTCCTCCATTCCTTTCTTCTCTTCCTTCTTTCTGCTAGCTGTCATCTCTGCATTCACTTCTCTCCTCCACTCTGGGACTACAGGACTGGCCTCTTAGCTCAGTTGGTAGTAGCTTTGCCTTCTGAGCCGTAGGTCGTGGGTTCGATCCCCATCGAGAACAAATATTTATGTGGTGAACGCAAGTGTTTTTTCACTGTCTGGGTGTTATATTGTATTCTAAGTATTATACACAATCAACACAACACTATCTAGCCCCAAACTAAGCGGAGCTTGTAATAAGGAAACCAAATAGCTGACATAATACTTGTATAATTTTTTTTTGTAAATACATATTTAGAATACAATATAACACCCAGACAGAAAACAAACATCTGCGTTCACCACACAAATATTTGTTCTCGGTGGGGATCGAATCCACGACCTGTGGCTAAGAAGGCAGAGCTACTACCAACTGAGCTGAAAGGCCAGTCAATGAACAAGAAGAGAGCCAATATTTTTTCTAAGTTTTTTGTGTTTTTCACGGAATCCTAAAAGAAATTCACAACTTTGCTCGCAGATAAAATACCTACCACCAGTTGATCCAGGGATTACGTTAAACTGTGTTTATAAAGCCCCTAAATGAGTTGAGCCTTTCCTGTAAAATAACTGAATAAACTTATTCATTTCGGTACGTTACCGGAGTTATGAAATGCTCGGCCTTTAGCGCCAATACAAACTTTGGGGGCAGGTGAGTTGTGGCCGCAAATAAATGAGGTTAAAAAACTTGGAAACCCGACTTCATAATGAAACTTGCTGCACAGATTATAATTTAGAACCTAAAAAGTTCGAAAATATGTGTCAAGTGCAAGAAAGGAGTCAAAGTCAAAGTCAATAATTTTTTATTCAGTACGATGCAAGAATCACTTTGAAACGTCTTAAAGCTAGGTGAGTCTAGGTGCCAGTTCCACGCGACCAAGAGTAGAAGAACAGACAACAAACTACGTCTCGGTTCCTACCGTTTTTTTATATGATTCTTTTACAAATCAAAAATAGTCTAAAATAATAGCAGTGAAGTTCCAGTGTGGTGCCACTTCACTTAGTCAGACGTTGCAATGCAATAATACAAAAGCAAAAGTTTCAAAGACAGCACACGCTACGCTTCAAAGTTATACTATAGTATCTACACAGCTTATATAAAAATAAGATACGAAGTAGTAGGTACAGACATTGCAAATTGACATGTTAGCTTCCTATGGGTAGAGTGACCGGGACATCGGGCCACGCAGTTTTATCAGCCTCTTGAGCCTCTTTGAGGCGCACAACTTGGTTCGAAAGAATCTGTGACAAGATAAGAAGAAGAAGATGACATTTCTACGAGAGTACTAATACTAATTAAATCCAGATCATGTAATTATTATTATGTCAAAAAATTTAAAAGTTATTTCGATAAAAAAAATAGTGAAGTCGTTTTTTAACCGTATTCATTTTTCAATTTTTATAATTTGGAGGGCAATCGTACGTATTTATCTTTATTAAGGCTGAATTTTTTAGACGAATTTCAACCTTGTTGTCATACTTTTAGAGGACACCATCTGTGTCAGAAATATGAGATAAAGAGAAACTTCAATTTGACTATTTAGGTCGTTACGTAAATTGGCCTTGGTTCAATTTGTGTCAGCCTAATCAACAGGATATGCATAGTGTTTTTTCATCGTAAAATAGACAAAAATTACGATTCAGTATGGACTGAAACGAAAATTAATGGAATACTAGCGTATTATGACGGAATTAAAAATAAAGAAGAGAGTTTTTTAACTCTCCCACACACTCTTAAGGCCTGCGCACACCTAGGTCGCTGGTGATGGCGATCAATGAAACGCTGTCAACTATAGTTGTCAAATTTGACAGCGTTTCACTGATCGCCATCGCCAGCGACCTAGGCGTGCGCATGCCTTTAGGTAACACAAACCAAAACAGCAGCCAAAAAAAAGTAAGACAACAATATAAATTTTAAAAAACTTGTGAAACCGACTTCATGGCGAAACTGGTGAAGCAATTTTTACGAAATTTCTATAGGAGCAATTTGGATTAGATAAAAACATATATTTTTTAAATTGGCTCATATTTTACAAAGATATGCCATAACAAACCGAAAAAATATAACCAAATTGAGAACCTCCTGACTTTTTAATTTGAAGTCGGTTTAAAATAACAGGATGTCCTTATTAAAATAAAAGCAAATCCACATAAATCCATCGGAGAGACGTCAATAGGCAAATTGGTTTGATAGCATTGCTTAAACAAGAATTGGATAAGTGCACATGGATACCCCTGAACATCCGTTGGGCTCCACGTTCAGTCAGTCATACTTTATTTGTCATAGTAGTCGCTCTAATAGTATACAGGCACATAGTTATGTAAGCCCAATTGAAAAACAACAAAGTAACTCATCAGAATTTTTCTCCTTTCGTAACCTGAACAATCATTAAACAAAAAATAAATTAAGGCTAATATTTGAATTTAACTCGTAAAATGTATATAGAAATAGTGATTTTTATAGTAACAGCAATTCTCACATATTACATTTACGTGAATAAAAAGATACAATACCATTTTGAGAAGAATGGAGTGAGGTATGTGCGCGGCGTGCCGATTTTCGGTAACGTGTTTCTCAGTACTTTTTTGAAAAGATCCATCGTGGAAGATATTGATGTGGTTTACAAGGCATACCCGGAAGATAGGTAAGTTTGTTTGTGCATAATAGTAGATTGTTATACCTACAATAGCGAGGGAGTAAATAGAAACCATTTTCATTATTTATACTTTTCACTACGATTGCAAGAAATATAATAATCTAATAGAGAAATAGTTGGGAAAAATTCTAAAGCCCTATCCACACTCACGCGCGGATCGCGCGCGAAGGCGCGAAACTTCCGCGAAGCATGAGTGTGGATCCGATTCGCATATTCTTCGCGGCTTCGCGGCTCGTTCCCCGAAAACTATCGGTATTTTGTCCCGCGACAAAAGGCTCGCGGGCCGCGAACTTGCCGCGAACTTGTCTTGGCTACATATTCGCAGGCCGCTCAGTCGTGCGTCGTCGAGTGTCGAGAGCGGTAGTGTAAGATATATTGTATTCTAAGTATGTATTTACAAAAAAAAAATGTATTCAAGTATTATATCAGCTATCTGGTTCCCATATTACAAGCTCTGCTTAGTTTGGGGCTGGTTAGTGTTGTGTGAATTGTCCACAATATTTATTTATTATTATTATATCCATTATTATTACAAAATAATGGATATCTTACATTATTACAAAATACACAAGAAACAGTTGAGCTATCTGCAGATCGTTACAAACGATCTAGAGATAGCTCAACTGATCCAAATCAGTGCCAGACGGAAGCGTCCCCAAGACGCTGCTTCTTTTACATTGTATTATCTATATATGTGTTCTATTAGCGAAAACTGTTTAGCTTTTATTGTTCTATAGTACCTACCATTATGTTTCTAGTTAAGCTGTTTGTTTTCCTTGAAAAAAAAAAAAATAAAAAAAAAAATATTACAATCGAAGCGTAAACATGATTTCAATCCATACATTCAATCAGAACCTTCGTCTACATTTATGGAACCAAGACCTGGGACATCGTCATCATCCTATTCTGTGCTTTTTTTAACTAGCTTGTGCTTGACAGAAGCGTAGTTATAAATCGCTAATGCGCAAAGAAGTCCCGCAGCAGCAATTTCGGGGTCCATCGTGGTCGAGTGCGCGAACTATACTGTGAACCTAGCTAGCGTGAATGTATAGCCGACGTCGTACGCGCGAGATTTCGCGCACGATTCACGGCGCGTCTTCACGCCGTGAATCTCGCGGGAGTCTGGAGACCGCATAAAGATTTCGCGCCAATATTTTTCTTTTATTTTTTCTGTAGCCGCAACGCATTGCATGCATTCTACCAAAGAGATTGCCAATTTTAGTTCCATTTACAAAAATAAAATGTTGTTTTTTTTTATGAAACATTAGTAAGTCTCGTCTTTATTCATGACGAAAATTCTCACAAAAATTAAACATATTTTTTTTTATACAAAACTTTTTCACCTAGGGTAAGAATTGCTATTTTTTCTTCGCCGCCTTGGTACGCCACACCCAGACAGAGAACAAACATCTGTTTTCACCACAAAAATATTTTGTTCTCGGTGGGGATCGAACCCACGACCTACGGCGCAGAAGGCAGAGCTACTAAACTGAGCTGAGAGGCCAATCGAAAATTGCATACATTGAGTGGGTATTAAACCGACAATCTACAGCAGAAATCAAAGCTACTACCAGCTGTCACTCTAGTACATTTTACTAACATTCAAAGCCAATTACAGGTTTTGTAATAGTTTACCCAGGAAAACCTGTAATTGGCTAGTTATTTTCTCTTATTTAAGTTTAATTTGTTTTATCTTAACTGCTGTTGGTTTTCTAATAAAATAAATTAAAAGGTACGTTGGCTTCGTGGAAGGAACTACGCCCATCGTCATGATTCGGGATCCCGAGCTGATAAAGGCCATCACTGTGAAGGATTTCGACCACTTTGTGAACCACAAGTCTTTCTTCGTTGAGGACACTGAACCGCTGTTTGGAGACAGTCTGCTGATGATGAAAGGTACCTATCCAGATTCTGCTACCTTGTAAAATATTTTTGAATACAGTCTTGACGAAATTCAAAAATATTTTAAAATACTAAAAAATAATAATTAAAATATTAATTGCATCAGGCGAGCGTGAATGGGACTGCTGGAAGGGGAAGACCTAGGCGCATGTATATCGATCAGATCGCAGACGTTTTAGAGAAAGGCCAGGTTAGGAGTACCCTAAACCGACGAGCATGTATGAAGAATGTTATGAGAGTGAATGAAGCGAAAGAGGTGTGTCAGGATCGTAGCAAGTGGAAATCCGTGATCTCTGCCTACCCCCATGGGAATGAGGAGTGATTTTATGTATGTGTGTATTTATGTATGTAGGTATGTACCTAGCAGTGGGTGCAAACGGGCTGAAATGATGATGATACTTTTATACGATCATCTCAGTTATGTAATTGGTACCACAATAAAAGTTTTTTATAGATAGTTTAATACTTACTTTAATGTGCACAAAAAAGTCTTAATATAAAATAAACATTACAAATATAGGTACAATGGGCGGTCTTATCGCTAAGAGCGATCTCTTCCAGGTCTTACATCTTATTTTTAATAATATGTTTAGGTTATTTTATAATAATGTTTTTAGATGAAAGATGGCGTGATATGCGAACTACTCTCAGCCCAGCGTTCACCAGCTCCAAAATGAGGCAAATGATGCCTTTCATGATGGAAATCAGCGATAACTTTGTGGAGTACTTGAAAGGTAATTTTACGAGCATCAGCTCAGTTGGTGGGTGCTCTGTCTTCTGAGTTGTAGGTCGTGGGTTCGATCCCCACTGAAGAAAAACATAAACATAAAGTCTGAGCAAACAAATACCGAAGAGATGTTATGTTTTTAAAGAACTCAATTCAATTTGATTTCAATAATTATTATCCTATAAATTCTCAAAGTTTCATTTGAACCAGTCGAGCATTGCGGCGTGGTTGACTCGTGATCATCTAAAATTAAACTTTAATAAATAGTAGTAAATAGTATAGGATTAAGAGACTACTTTAGCTGTCATAAAATATGACCCGTATCACGACGGCATAAAGGTCAATCTGTCCAACGAAGTCAACGCATAATCATGATTAATTAACTTTGACAATAATATATCTCCAGAGCACGAACTAGTTCAAACTAGTTCAAAGTTTCGTCTAAATTAGCCCAGCTGTTATGACTTGGGTCTCAAACAACCAAACTTCTAACAAGCTTACTTGTATTTTACCGACGAGCCTATACAACGAAAAAGTATCTGTTCATTAGTAGAATAATCATAGATAAATAGTAAACTTAGTATTGTTTCATAAAAAAAGAAAACCATTTAATTTTAAAAATGGAACTGAGAACGGTGACCTCTTTGGTAGTGTGCACACATTCTTGGCTTGAGAAAAAATAAAAAAAGCAGCCAAGTGCGAGTCGGACTCGCCCATGAAGGGTTCCGTAGCATCAATTAACATAATATGTATAAAGGTTTTTGTAGTTCGTTGAAAGGTAAATTGCGGTTGACGATTTATGACGTATAAAAAAAAAACTAGTGACTAGATCTCGTTCAAACCAAATATCGTTGGAAGTTTGCATAGTAATGTACAACATATATTTTTTTTGGATTTATCATTCTCTTATTTTAGAAGTTAGAGGGGGGGGGACCAACTTTTTTCCACTTTGGAAGTGTCTCTCGCGCAAACTGTTTAGTTTAGAAAAAAACGATATTAGAAACCTCAATATCATTTTTAAAGACCTATCCATAGATACCCCACACGTATGGGTTTGATGAAAAAAAAAATTTTGAGTTTCAGTTTCATTTATTAAAAAAAAAACTACTGACTAGATCTCGTTCAAACCAAATATCGTTGGAAGTTTGTATAGTAATGTACAACATATATTTTTTTTGGATTTATCATTCTCTTATTTTAGAAGTTAGAGGGGGGGGACCAACTTTTTTCCACTTTGGAAGTGTCTCTCGCGCAAACTATTTAGTTTAGAAAAAAACGATATTACAAACCTCAATATTATTTTTGAAGACCTATCCATAAATACCCCACACGTATGGGTTCGATGAAAAAAAAATTTTGAGTTTCAGTTTCATGTATGGGGACCCCCAAAATTAATAGTTTTTTTTCTATTTTTGTGTAAAAACCTTAATGCGGTTCACAAAATACATCTACTCATCAAGTTTCATCAGTCTAGCTTTTATGGTTTTGGAGTAAAATGGCTGTGACACGGCCGGACAGACAGACAGACAGACAGACAGACAGACATGACGAATCTATAAGGGTTCCGTTTTTGCCATTTGGCTACGGAACCCTAAAAAGAACGCGAAATCTGTAAAAATTGTGACAATAACAACAGTGAAAATAACCATCTGGTGAGAAGAACCTTAAATTGGCAAATTAAAAAGAAAGGGCAAGATATAATTCTTAATGTTATCGTCAAGGTCACTAAGCATTTCTTTAAGTACCTACTAACTAAGATGACCTTCGTCTAAGCCGACTAACTTCTAATATTATTTAAAGGCCTGCGCACACCTAGGTCACGATCGGTGAAACACTGTCAAATTTGACAGCGTTACACTGACCGTGATCGCCAGCGATCTAGATGAGCGTACTTGAGCGTAGGCCTTTAAACACAGAGGTGCAAACAAAGTGATTATTTTTAGATCACGTGTCCGAAGACATGAATATCGACGATCTGATGCGTCGGTATACGAATGACGTCATCGCCTCAGCCGGCTTTGGCCTCCAAGTGAATTCCTTGAAGGATCGCGATAACGAGTTCTACAGAACTGGTCAAGAGCTGTTCCAGTTGACGTCACTGCAGAGAGCTTACTTGTTCCTGTCAGCGCAGTTCCCTAATGTAGCGAAGGTAAGGAAAATATAAGTAAAGAGGAGTAAGGAATGAATTTTTTTTAAAACAATTGTAGAATTGACAGTATTGGCTACTAGTATAACCTAAAATCTGGGGTACTAAAACACAAAAATACTCATTCACAAAAAAAAAACCAATGGTTTAAGTTTTTGACGTGACAATGACTTATAATTCGATGGAGCCGGCTGCACGCACGAAAAAACATGACTCATGCGGTGTTATCTCGCTCTGAGGCGTTCCATATAAGGCTTGAAGTGCAAGCGAGAGCGCGGAACGAGCGACAAAGAGGCACGCACGGCCTCCGCGTTCGGCAGCGTTCGACATCTGTCTCTCTCCTACTTGAGTGAGCGATGCGTCCGTTTGGACAGCTGTATGACGTTGTCACGTTCAACTCGTCAGTAACAACTTTACAGACAACCGACTTTTTTTATACAACTGTCTGATAGAACACGAATATGACTCACCTGATGTTAAGTGGTAGCCATCGCCTATAACAAAGCATTACGTCGTAGGTCACGCACGCCAGGAACGTGCCCTACGATGCACAGCCTTGCGTCCATCAACTAGAGGCATACAGATGTTCAGCCTCACGTGTCAGTAATTTCACCCGCACCCTTCAAACCGAAACATATCGATGCTGCTTCACGGTAGAAATAGGCATGGTGATAGTACTTCCCCGAACGAGCCACAAACAAAGAGGTCTACTACTACTTAAAAGGTCTTCTATAATCTACAGCTGTTCTTTTTTTATAGACTTTGGGATGTCAAATGATACCGGAGAAGACAACGCACTTTTTCAAGAACCTCGTGACCAGTACCATTGAGTACAGGTTGAAGAACGACATCCGAAGACCTGATATGATCCAAATGTTGATGGAAGCGTCTAAAGGTAAACATCATCATTATCAGCCTGAAGAAGTCCACTGCTGGACATAGGCCTCCCCTACACATTTCCAGGAAGAACGTTACGAGCCCTTTCATCCATCGACTTCCCGCGATCTTAACAATGTCGTCAGTCCATCTGGTGGGTGGGCGCCCTTCACTTCGTCTTCCGGTTCGTGGTTGCCATTCGAGAACCTTTATTCCCCAACGGTTGTCGGTTCTTCGAGCTGTATGGCCTGCCCATTGCCACTTCAACTAACTTACTCTACGAGCTATGGCGGAAAATATAAATTTAGTTAAACAGTAACATTTCTAGTACTTAGTCAATTACCAAAGCTACCTAGATTTAGGTACAAAACTTGGTGTCCCGCGAGCATCAAGTTGGGGAAATTGGGTACTAATTAATGTGGAAAACTACTCTTATGTATGTGGCCGTAAATTTCTCCGGCGGTTTAAATTATAATTTTCATGATCCCTTAGCACTGGTGAGTTAGCACCGGTTTAAACATTTTAAAATCGCTGGGAGTTGACGGAAACTGGTGAGAAAAAAAAATCCTAGTAGCTCTGTACTAGGGTGAGCTTTAATCGTAACAGAACTGAGAGAAAAAAAATCTTAGTAATTCGGCCAACAGAACTGTTCAACCAAACTATTGGGAACAAACGCGATAAAATAATACGCGAGACTTTTATTTAGATACTTGAAAGAGTTTAATAAGTAAAATATAAAAATACAACGTAATGGCACAATGACCTTAGTAGAGGAGAGAGTCCTTAAGGGGGAGAGCGAGACACCACTATATTGCGTCCTCACTTACCAACAAAACGACTTTAACTATGTGTATTTTAGGAACCCTGCAAGACAACAATAGTACTGATAAAGGCGACATCGGCTCCACAACAACACAAGAAGATATTAAACCTCAGAAGAGTTTTAGAAGTAAGTTTGACTTATATATAATCTTTAAATTTCTAGTTGATTATATAGTGTTTAATACAAGTAAGAATATTGCAAAGTTTTTATAATATTTCAAAAGTAAAGAGCCGAGCGGGATTTGAAGCCGCGATCTTACCCTTGGTTAAGCCTTATGTAATGCCCATTGGCCATGTAAATGAATTATGGAAGCTGACGATGTATTATAAATAAATAAATATTGTGGAAAATCCACACAACACTATCACGAAACTAGCCCCAAATTAATCAGAGCTAGTGCTATGGGAACTAGATAGCTATAAAACACATACCTACCTATACATTTTTTTGTAAATACAAACTTATAATACAATATAAACCACAGACAGAGAACCAACATCTGCATTCACCACACAAATACTTGTTCTCGGCGGGGATCGAACCCACGACCTACGGCGCAGAAGGCAGAGCTACTACCAACTGAGCTGAGAGGCCAGTCTTATAAAATCATTATAAAACTTTCTGGCTTCTATAGAATGGACTGACGACGAATTGACTTCTCAAGTCTTCATCTTCTTCGTCGCCGGGTTCGATAGTTCCGCTACCTCCCTAGTGATGAGCATACATGAGCTGGCTCTGAACCCTGCTGTCCAGGACACATTGTACCAGGAGGTCAGGACCTTTGAGGAGACTCACAGACAACTTACCTATGACAATGTGAACAGCTTGAAATACTTGGATGCTGTTATTTGTGGTAAGAAATAATGACAATTCTTGTGATCCATGTAATTTTTACCGGCAGAAATTTTGATTTGAATTTGCCCTTCGTTTGACTAGTTCTTTAAAACCAGTGTGGTAAAAGGATTTTAAGTGCATCTCAGAGAAGCTTCTTAAGTGCACTTGACTCATGTTTTTGAAATTTTTAGGTTCTACGACATGCTAGCTTCCTCACGATGTTTTCCTTCACTGTTTGAAGAACCAGTGACGCGGTAAGAAGAGACGAACGCTGGTATCCAAATCACACAAAATGCGAAAGTTTGTAAGTATGGATGGATGTTTGTTACTCAATAACTCTAGAACGACTGAACGAATTTGGCTGAAAATTGGTATAGAGGTAGCTTAAATTCAGGAGACGGACATTTTTATCCCGAAAAACTAACGGGAGCGGGGCGTAACGGGAATGAGGCGAGGGAAAGCCGTGGGTGGCCGCTTGTATAGTCATAATTTAAATATATAAAACTCTTCCGTTACTGACTGACTGACTGACAATCAACGCTCAGCCTAAACCGTAAGTCCTAGAAGCATGAAACTTGGAGGGTATGTTTCTTTTATAGCATAGGGGTTCACTAAGAAAGGAAATTGGAAAATGATTTCCCTAAGCAGAGAAAAAGAGACAAAAACTTTTAAAAGAAAAATCAACGGGGCGTAACGGCAAAGGGGCGAGTGAAGTAGGGGGGGGGTGAGATCTGACTGTTAAATTTACATGAATAATAAGGCAATAAATATACTGAATACTGAAGTCGCGGGCGTCCGCTAGTGCTGTATAAAACAATATGTGCGTGAACCAGACGAATTGATATCGGATGCACTTCCCTATTCCATTCAATTGAGCTCAATATTACACGAGCTGTGACCTATTTGGGTAGAATATGCTTATAAATTGGTTTCACAGTACCATGGAAGCTATTAATCTCGCGATCAATGGGCATTGATTTTCGAATGTTGCTGGCTAGTATTAGCGTGGTATCCAGAATAATAGAATCCAGTAAGCCTACCACAAGCTCTGTCTGGCTCTGGTTTAGAGCCTGAGTGAGTGCTCACCAGTGTATTATACTGTGTGTGTGACCTTTCGACGTAGGATTTATTTAGTCATCACTCACACAGACTCAAAACTAGAACCAGAGATAGAGCCAGACAGAGCTTGTGGTATGCCTACTGATACAGTTTGTAGTGGAATTCATTTGATTGTTTCTGATTTATTAGATTTTAGAACCTACTGAGGTTTTCCCTAATGACTATAGCATGGGGTTCTTCAAACAGGACGTTTTAAAAGTCCTAAAGGATCGGCAACGCGCTTGAGATGCCTCTGGTATTGCAAGCGTACAAAGGCTATGGTAACCGCTTCCCATCAAGTGGGCCGTATGCTTGTTTGTCAACTTAGTTGTATAAAAAAATAATCTTTCTTGTACTTTACATTCCCAGCACGAATATTCATTCCCTCATTTGGTAGTCTACGATTTGTGGTTGTCTTAAATCATGCGCACATCTAGGTGATCTGCGGTGGCGATAAGTTTCAGCATAGGGTTTTGCTTACATCCGCACAAATTGCCTCGGAGCAATACACTGATCGCCATTTCAGGCGATTGTGATGTGCGTAAGGCTATAGAACTCATTTCAGTAACCTAAAGGATACAGTCTTTTATTATTAACCGACTTCAAATAAAAAAGAAAAAGGTTCTGAATTGTATATTTTTTTCGTTATCGCGTTACTTCGACATTTATGAGCCGATTTGTTTTTTTTTTCTGAAAGATAAATACTTCCAGCCCCATTCAAATTTTATCAATCGGTTCAGCAGTTTGGCCATGAAGTAGATTTTGTCAAGTTTTTTAAACTAGTGAAGTTTAAAAAACTGCTTGTGTTTCAGAGAGTACAAGAAAATGGTCACCGGCGATCATTCTAGACAGAGTGTGTACTAAGGCATATGAGTTACCGCCATCAAGAGAAGGTGGAACACCATTTAAGGTATAGTATTTAATTTAAAAAAAGAAATTTATAATATTTATTGTTTGAACCATCTTTTGCTTTATCACAATAAAAAACTACGCAAAAAGTAGATTTTTAGAAAAAAATTAGGATACCTTTAAATACCTATAAATACACTAAATAAAATACATAATAATTATGTAAACTATTACGTAAATAGATAATTATTTTACCATACTTCAAGCGAATAAATATATTTATTTCATTTTCATTTTTATTTCATTAATAGTTACATTATATTTATAAAGACAAGACACTTGCCCCAAAAAGAAAATTGTGTGTGTCAGCTCCGACGCACGACTGGAGTTTACTCCCTAAAGGCAAAGTAAGGGTACACACTACCCACGATCTAGCTGCACTGCTCACACCAAATTAGAAAGTTGCGCACCAAAAACGTAACGAGGTCATTCATTCAGTAGATTTTACTCTCCACATTTTTCTCCTACTGGGCGCCTTATATCAAAAAACCGATTCTTAAGGAGTAAACTCCAAAAATTCAAACTTTAATACAGCAATCTGCCTAACTAGATAAAAAGCAGGTAGTTCTAGCTAGTTTGCATGAAAGTCGTAAAAGCCATGTTTACGAGTTTCCACAGTCGTGACAATAACTTCCGACTATCTTAAACTTTCCCGTTCCACAATAAGGTGCCCTATGCGAGACATTTACCTTTTATATAGTTATAAAAAGTAAATAAGGTAGGGACTGCTCTATTTACTAAGTTATTTTACATTTGCTTTTACTGACTGATAATGTAAGCATAATGTTTGGATGTACCTACCTTTTCGACCCTCCATTAGCTTAACCAAAACTTCAAGGCATTTTGTATTCATTTTGTGTTTAAAACACTTATGGAACTCTTCACTTAAGAAACAAGAAATAAATGCACACTTAGATACGTTGATTTTTTATAAAGTCCTAAAAGTTAAGACCCGAGCGGGACTTGAACACGCGACCTTCCCCTTGTAGGAGTTATTCCGTCGAGTGTGATTAAGATCTGATGGTGCAGCGATCCTAGTCCCGTACCAAGAGGAAGGTCGCGGGTTCAAATCCCGCTCAGCTCTTTACTTTTGGGACATCATAAAAATCTTCAAGGTTTCGTTATATGGGTATTTATTCTTAACCTGTACTTTGTTGTACAAAGTACAGGTTCGCAAGCTCTGCTTAGTTTGGGGCTAGATAATATTGTATACAAGTATACAATATTTATTTATTATTATTTACAGTTGAACCCAGGTGACATAGTATATAACGTAGTGAACTCAGTTCACAACGACCCGAAGTACTTCCCCGAGCCACACGTCTTTGACCCGGCCCGGTTTTCAGACGAGAATAAGCATAAAATAACGCTTTGCTCGTTCCTGCCCTTTGGCGCGGGGCCTAGGAACTGTATTGGTGAGTAACTGGGTATATATGTATATTATTGTTCGACTGGCCTCTAGCTCAGTTGGTAGTAGCTCTGCCTTCTGCGCCATAGGTCGTGGGTTCGATCCCCACCGAGAACAAATATTTGTGTGGTGAACATAAATGTTTGTTCTCTGTCTGGGCGTTATATTGTAATCTAAGTATGTATTTACAAAAAAAAATGTATTCAAGTATTATATCAGCTATCTGGTTCCCATATTACAAGCTCTGCTTAGTTTGGGGCTGGGTAGTGTTGTGTGAATTGTCCACAATATTTATTTTTTTATTTATTTATTTTATTGTATTTTAAGTATGTTAATACATACTTAAAATACAATAATATTTTTCATAATATTTGATTAAAATATATACCACTATTTTGTAACTACCAAAAAAAAAAAATAGGGTAATGTAGTAGGGGTATAGAACGTTATGAATGTGCAATCAGAATTTTTAGTTTCGATAAAATGACAAAGTTATTAAATGTTAAAATTTTCAGAAATCCTGCATAAAATTATGGACACATTAGTTACGTAGTACTAGAGAGAAAAAAAAATACGCTGTTCGGTTCCGCTTGGTATTTAGCGTTTATGAATGAAATGATTTTTGCTTGTTGAATCATTTCTCAATATTTGACTAAAAATTGTGGTTATTTAAAGATATTTTTTTTATGGCTTGAATTTTTTTTTTCGTAGATGTGTTCAGTAATAGCAGCCGATATCGGCATGTTTCTTTTTTTGGTAATAACAAAATAGTGATGTATAATATATCAGGCATCTGGATCCCATAGTACAAGATCTGCTTAATTTGGGGCTAGATAGTGTTGTGTGAATTGTCCGTAATATTTGATTCAAATATATTTTTTACAGGTTCAAGATTCGCCCTTCTAGAGTTGAAAGTAATATTATACAATTTGATATTAAACTTCGCAATAGTAAAATGCGAGAAGACTACTGATCCAATTGAGTTGCAGCCCGCGGATTTCACTGTACGAGCGCTGGGGGGAAGCTGGGTCAAGTTTGAAAGAAGGACTTCTGTAAAATAAATGAAAAAACATTATAGAATTCACTTTTACTGACTTGTCTCTCAGCTCAGTAGGCCTACCACAAGCTCTGTCTGGCTCTGTCTCTGGCTCTAGTTTTGGGTCTCACCAGTACATTATACTGTGTGTAATGTTTCGACGTAGGATTTATTTAATCGACGCTCAAACAGACTCAAAACCAGAGCCAGACAGAGCTTGTGGTACGCCTACAGTTGGTAGTAGCTCTGCCTTCTGCGCCGTAGTTTCGATCCCCACCGAGAACAAATCTGTGTGTGGTGAAAACAGATGTTAATTCTCTGTCTAGGTGTTATATTGTATTCTAAGTATGTATTTACAACCGAAAAATATATACCTAAGTATTACATCAGTTATCTGGTGCCCATAATAAAAGCTTTGCTTAGTTTGGGGCTAGATAGCCTTGTTTGGATTGTCCAAAATAGTTATCTATCGTAACATTAGTTTGAAATGCCATAAACAATGAAGTACTCACCTAGCTTTAAGACGTTTCAAAGTGATTCTTGCATCGTAATGAATAAAAAATTATTGACTTTGACTTTGACTTGAATTAAAATTACTGTTTTTAATTAACCACTATCCTAATGAAATTCGCTACTCGATATAGGCTTCCATTTTCTAGTTGATTATTCGTTTTTCTTTTCAAAAGTTTGCATAGTAGTACATTACTACAGCGGCCAGCAAAAGAAGTATTAATGAATTTTTTAATACAGTTGCTCAAAAAGTCCCGCGTATTGCAGGGACGTATAGCGTTCGGGATGTGGGCTATTACACACGCGTGCTTTTTTTTTTACCATTCCCGCACTAGTGCTTTTTCTTTCCCAACTGTCAAAATAATGTCTAAAAAGAAAAACCAACCATGAAGTTTTTACTAAAAAAATTCATCGAAGTTTTTATGATTCATGCAAATACGTATTATTTCTAAAAAGAAGCTACTAATTTGTTTCATTAACAGATTTAATGATTTTATTGAATGAGTTTCATTTCATTTCATCTCATTAAATTTCATTTTCAATCCATATCAATAAAAAAAATCTACTGAAGACTTGGCTGTATGGGTATAGTTACCCTTACCCCTTTGCCTTCCAGAATGGGTGAAGAAAAAAAAAAATCTATGCTTATATTTTACGGTTGGCGAGTTTATTTGTTTGTTGCGAGTTTATTTGTTTGTTGCACAAAATGAGTAATTTCGACCCTAGTTTTTTTGAATTAACACCACTGGAACTCAGTATAATTGCACAAAATGCTTCGGAGAACATTTTGCCGGAAAAGTCAAAAAGTCGCTACATGCATACATACGACGAACTTATTGCGTGGAGAGAAGAGAAGAGAAAAAAGCAAATGGTATTTTTATTATTTTATTAAATTGCTTAATTTTTTCGCAACTGTATTAAAAATAGTCGTTCAGTACACGTGCGGAACCGTCATTGCAACTTGTTCCGACTGTCAACCCTCGCCTTCGGCTCGGGTAGACATTTGTCGGAACTCTTTGCAATGACAGCCTTCCCGCACTTGTAATGAAATATACTATTCCAAACCAGTTCGAAATTTAAATAAAACCTTTGGAAGTTACCTCCTTGGTTGCCATGTTTCTGAGTAAAATATAGTTCCATTTTTAAATTACACGAGAGAAGTATGAGGTTACTAAACACGACAGTAAATGGATTTTCATACAACTTTTGCCGCCCGTTGCTCGCATGTAGCTGGCCAGTTCAACATTTTCGATTTATCTCGAAGAAGGATGTCAAAATATTGCTCAAGTTTCTGAAATTGTTCGAGAAAAGGTTATTTTAATACCATTTATGCTCTGCCTTATACTATACCCTATATGTATTTTTACCAAAATTAAATACAATATTCCAGTACAGAGGTAAAAGTTATGAATCAAAATGTTATTTCAATAGATATTATCAATTTATCTAACCGACTGTTTATTCAATATCCAATATCAATAACGATTATTATCAAGAAAAATAACTGCCAAGATACTCTGGGAAAATATACACCTACATATTGGGGGAAAATTGTTTTTTGAAGCTGATAAATATGTCTGGCAGCGGTCGGAACATCGATCAAAAATCCACAAGTCACTCCGTGGAAATGTCGAATGGGATGTACTAAATGACCTTTTAATTTTTGGATGTCGCAGGAACCTCAAACAAATTAGTACTATACCTCAGGGACGTATTCATAAAGGAGTGAATTAATCAAATCAAATCAAATCGAAAGTGTCTTATTACTATCGAAAGTGACTTGTATTCAGTTCGATTACAAGAATCACTTTGAAACTTCATAAAGCTAGGTGAGTCTAGGTGCCAGTTCCACGCGACCAAGTCTAGAAGAACAGCAGGGCTACCACGAGCTCCATATGGTTATGGCTTTGGCTGTCAAATAGTGTATAGATAGGCTGACCCACACATTCATATCCAGGGAGGAAATAGGGGACTACGTTTGTATGGAGAGTCGCCTGTGTGATTCCCTCTTAAGAACTACGGGGTAAGTACTATCTTATATCTATAGTAAGTATACAAAACCTCTAGTAACCGCTCTAAAACCTTCATCATCATCATCATAAGCAGCCTGAAGAAGTCCACTGCTGGACATAGGCCTCCCCTACACATTTCCAGGAAGAACGATTGTGAGCCCTTTCCATCTACCGACTTCCCGCGATCTTATAGGTTTCGTCTTCCAGCTTTGGTCTTTGGGTAACTTTGGTTTAAGACGTTTCAAAGTCATTCTTGTAATTTAACTGAATGAAGACTATTTTGATTGATTGATTGATTGCTTGCAGTTGCCATTTTTTTTTGGCGTGGAAAGAGCTTTCAGCGGATTCTGAAGTGGCACCACACTGGATCTTTACTGCTTAGATTTATTTTTGATTATTATTTTTGATTTGTAAAAGGATCATATAGAAAAACGGTAGGAACCGAGCCGTAGTTTGTTACCTGTTCTTCTAGGCTTGGTGGCATGGAACTGGCACCTATAGACTCACTTAGCTTTAAGACGTTTCACAATGATTCTTGAAATTGAACTGAATAAAGACAATTTTGACTCTGCATTTTTTTTTTTATTTTCCTAAATTTATATGCACGAAGAAAATTTTAACAAGAAAAAAATTAGGTCTAAGTTTTTGAATAAAACATAAATCTTGCGGCTTTTGCGTTTATTATAGATGACTAATGTAGCGTCAACTGGTGTTTACTCATACCCCTACTTGCGGGACGCTTACTAAAGGGTCCCGCAAAAATTCTTTTTAGAATTCGAGAATCTAAATATTCTAGAATTTTTAGATTGAATAGTACCCCAGCACCTATACCATCCTGACAGCTTAGTACGGAGCTGACTTAGCCGCGGGTTTCAGCATTATGTTTTCCTTCACCATCTAGCATTGCGCACTAGCCAAGGATTTGAACTCGCGACCAAGGATCGAAAGGCTACCACTAGACCAGTGATCTTTTTTGATTAAATCAGGAATTAATACATTTTTGAAATTATGATTTCTGATAGGACATTAGTTTGTGGGCCTAAACAGAAATAACGTAAGTGACTTATCTTCCTTTATTTATGATACATTGTCTATTTATACTTTTCGCTATTATCTATATCTATATTTATAAAATAAAGTCGTGTTAGTTACACTATTTATAACTCAAGAACGGCGGAACCGATTTGGCAGAAAATTAGTGGGGAGGTAGCTTAGAACCGGGAGAAGGACATAGGATACTTTTTATCCCGAAAAAGCAACGGGAACGGGGTGTTACGGGAACAGGCGAGCGAAGCCGCGGGCGGCCACTAGTTTCTTATATATAAAAGAAAGTCGTGTTAGTTACACTATTTATAACTCAAGAACGGCGGAACCGATTTGGCAAAAAATTTGTGGGGAGGTAGCTTAGAACCGGGAGAAGGACATAGGATACTTTTTATCCCGAAAAAGCAACGGGAACGGGAAAGGGGCGAGCGAAGCTGCGAGCGGCCGCTTGTTATTGATAAATCAACGAGTAAACATACCGACTGGTAGATACTACCACAGTATAAATATATATTACGTCAACTTGCGAGCCTCAGCAGTGAGTGACCTCTTCATTTTACTGATAGACGTCCAGCCAACAACATGATAGTAGAAATAATAATATGTCTCTTTACTACTCTCTTTGTGTACTATGTTTACAGTTATAAGAAACGGCATTATGGTTTGGAAGCTAAAGGTGTGAAATTTATAAAAGGTTGGCCGTTTTTTGGCAATAGTTTTAACTCTACGGTGCAGAAGACACATATGTTCCAGGATGTTGACGTAGTGTACAAAGCTTTCCCCAATGAAAGGTATTGTATGTTTTTTGATATAAAACTAACTAATCCTATCTAAGATACATTATGGCTAACATGTTTGCTTTATAAAGTATATTTTTTATCATCATCACTAGCCTAGAGAAGTTCACTGGACATAGGCCTCCTATACACTATTCCAGAAAGAACAACTGAGCCCTATCCATCCACCGACTTCAATGTCGTCGGTCCATCAGGCGCCCTACTTTTCGATTTCCGGTTCGTGGCCACCGTTTGAAAGTCAAAACAACGCAAACTTATTTATTTTACTCATAAAAAAATTAAAATAGCTCATACAATCCAAATCAAATTGTTTTGTGAACTAGCATTTTTAAATGATTTTCATATATCAAACCTCTATGGATTTAATACTATATCCCACTTTCCACTTATATTATAAATTCGAAAGTTTGTATGGATGGATGGATGTTTGTTACACAATAACGCCAGAACGGCTAAACGTATCTGGATGAAATTAGACACAAAGATAGACTATAGTCTGGAATAGCACATACGATACTTTTTATCCCGAAAAAATAACAGGAACGGGGAGAACGAAGCCGCGAGCGGCCGCTAGTAACTTATACAGGGTTATTCATTATTAACTACACAAACTGACAGGGCCTAATTTTTGGGTCGTGAATATTTGTTTGGCCGAATCAATTTAATTCCTAAACTGATTTAAGTTTTTGTATCAAAATTTTATTTTTTTTAATTTCTTTACGGCTATTGCATAATGATTGCCACGGAGAACAGGACGATGACTGAACGCAGAGTGTCGCTCACGGCACGCAGGTGCGGATCAAAGGTTAAAATAGGTCAGGCGCCAATGATTCCAAAGGATATTCTTTATCGATTTTCTCGGGATTTTCATAACAAAACTTTAAAAAATCATTTCATATATATTTTTTATTTTATTTGTTGAACCTAATTCCTGAGTATTTGCAGCTAATAATGAATAACCCTGTATTATGTTTGTAGGTACGTGGCCTATATTGAAAACACCACCACGGTCATCATGATCCGTGATCCAGAGCTGATAAGGCTGACCACTGTCAAGGATTTTGACCATTTTGTGGACCATAAGCCATTCTTCCAAGGGGGCCTGGACCCACTGTTTGGATCTAGCCTGTTCGCTATGCGAGGTACTTATCATTAGTTAAGAGGGTATGTTACTTTTTTTGAGTCGCTACGTTACGCCTTTATTCAGAAACAGTGATTTCTTGAGAACGTAAACTAAATAAATCGAAAACAGAAACACGATGAGTTAGTTGTTGAGTAGTTTAATGGATAAGTTAGAAATTTTGATAAACTTAATAATTTAAGATTATAATATAAATTAACGTAAGAAACCGACATCATGACCAAACTGCTGAACTAATTTTGATAAAATATCTATGGGACCAATTTGGAAAAAAATATGTTTTCAAATCGGCTCATAAGTGACGAAGTTATGCGATGACAAATAATATAAAAAAAATGCAACCAAATTCATAACCTCCTAATTTTTTTTTGAACTCGATTAAAAAAAAGAAGATTACTCCTACGGTTTTTGATAGTTTTTATTTATTTAATTTAATTTTTATTAAAACATATTATATTCCGTTGAGCTACCGATAGCTACTTCCGATAGCTCAACTGTTTGTTGTGTATTTTGTACATTTTGTAATTATTTGTTTAATTGAAGTTTCTTTGTGTAAAAATTGTTTTTCTGATCTACTTATCATTATCAGTTATCAGCGTCTTAAGAGGCTCGTTTAAAGCACTCTCATGATTTCAATCTATTTAAAATACATTCATAAGTGTTTATTCTTGAAGGGCAAATGGCTAAATTGCCTTGACCTTGACCGATGATGTAGCATATCACATGATGATTTTATTGGGCCTCGCGAAAATCATCTCCCCTCGCTGATAGACGGGATGAATGCTATAATACTAAATCATACAATTGATTGTATGAGCTCTCAATGTCACTTGGGATGTGGTTTATTATATTTGTAGGTTCTGTTTTTAGTTCGTCTGGAAGTTTATTAAAAATCTTACAAGACTAAAACAAGGAATTTTAGCGAACATCGATCACGTAAGGCTGATTCAATTGAAATGACAGCTTACGATTACTATCATATCAATTGCACATTGAAACAAGCAAGGTGTTGTTGCGATGGATAGAAATTGAATAAAGCAAGTTATTTACAGTAAGTTTTTAGTTTTTGACAATGATAAACAAGTTATTATCAAATAAAATCTAGTGCTTACTTACTAAACTTCACGCTGTAAAACTATCATTGCAACTGATAGACAGCGGTCAAAAGGTATTGCAAAAAGATACATGATCGCTGTTCCTTGATAGTATCGTTTATATGATCGTATCAAACCATTGATTGTAACTGAGTTAGACAATCGCCCTGTAGATCCGGTCACAGCGTGACTCCTTGGGAGTTATTTTTCCCATCGAGTTACACTGTTACACGTTAAAATGATGGTAGGTCTTTCTTATCAGAATCGTTATTCCTGGAAATGTGTAGGGGAGGCCTATGTCCAGCAGTGGACTTCTTCAGGCTGATAATGATGATGACGATCTATCTTGGATTCAAAATATTGTTTATGTTTTTTTACGATCATTATCTTATGTTCGTTTCTTGAGCGATAAAACAATTGCTAGCTAATCGCTTGCTCTCCTGCGGTTGGAAAAGGCCTTTTGACGAAAGATTATAAACCCTTTAAAACAATTGCAGGTGAGAAATGGCGTGATATGCGAACTACCCTCAGCCCAGCGTTCACCGGCTCTAAGATGCGACACATGGTTCAGTTCATACAGGAGATCAGTAACAACATTATCGAGCATTTGAAAGGTAACAGAACTATCCAGTTCTTCTTCTTCTTCTTATCGAGTCACTGGTTCTTTTGAACAAGTGTGGCGTTTTTTGAAACTGACCGGCATGAAATCTTTGAGGCACAATTTTAAATCCTTTTACCACATTCATTCAAAAGACTTACTTTCTGCTCCAGGCCACCTCTCCGAGGATATAGACGTTGATGATCTAATGCGTCGGTACTCCAATGACGTCATCGCCTCTGCCAGTTTCGGCCTCCAAGTCAATTCCTTGAAGGACAAGGAAAATGAATTCTTTCAGACTGGGCAGAAGGCATTGGAATTTAGCTTCAGGCAAATGTGTATTATACTTCTGTCTGACCAGATTCCGGCGTTGACCAAGGTAGGTTTCCTAGGATTTATCATCAGAGACCTAATTGTCTACTTTTACAATGAGAAGAGACAGGAATTTGATTATACTCCTAACGAGATCTTACTTTGCTCTAAGTTTTGTTTAGGCATCTGTGATAATTTTACGAAAAATAGATATTCAAAGAAAGAAGAAACACTCTGTTTAATTTTTAATATAAAATATTGTTGACTCACTTTCGTCTCTTGATATAGAAAATATTTAATTGGGGTCCTTCAAAAGGCGGGTTTATCTTTTCTTAAAAGGCCGGCAGCGCATCACCACCACCTTTGGCGTTGAAGGTGTCTATGGGTGACGGTGACTGCTCTCCATCAGGCGAACCGTCTGCTCGTCTGCCAGCTATCATGGTCAGGTCAAAGCTAAACATCACATTGGTACCATAATTTCAGATTCTTGGCCTCAAAATACACCCAAAGAAGATGTATGATTTCTTCAACAACGTGGTGTCAAACACGATCAAGCACAGGAAGACATCTAAAATGCATCGTCCGGACATGATTCAGCTACTGCTGGAGACTCCGAAAGGTACACTTACTTACTACTGTGGTGCAATGACCCAAAGTAGATCTTGACCTCCGACACCAGAGTACGCCAGACTTCTCTGTCCATACTGGCTTCCGCGTAGTTGCTGGCTCCAAGTTCTTTCAGGTCCTTTACGACTAAAATGACAAATAGTATCGAGAAAATCGAACCAAACATTATTTATTTTATTTAATTGCATTCTACATAAGCTCTTATTGGTTAAATTACTGGTAGGTACGTGTGGCCGAACATCTGTATGCCTCAAGCTAATAGACGCAGAGCAGTGCATCTTAATGCACGTTACTGATGTTCGTGAGCCACGAGGCAATGCTTTAATAACAATAATAAATAATGCGGACAATCCACACAACAATATATAGCCCCAAACTAAGCAGAGCTTGTACTATGGGAACCTGATAGCTGATATTAATACTTGAATACTTTTTTTTTTGTAAATACATACATAGAATACAATATAACACCCAGACAGAGAACAAACATGCTTGTATAAAAAAAATATACATATATAGTTAAAACAGTAACTTATTCGTTTATAGAATGGACCATCGAGGAGATGACCAGCCAGGCTTTTATATTCTTCATCGCTGGATTTGAGACCACAGCATCTATGCTGGTGATGTGCATCCACGAGCTAGCTATCAATCCTGACATCCAAGAGAAATTGTACCAGGAGATCAGAGCTTTCAAAGAGGAACATGGCCAGTTGACTAGTGACAACATACCGAAGATGCAGTTTATGGACTGTGTTGTGAACGGTACGTGGTCAGTGATTTAGTTAATTGGGTCTTTTGAATGGTTTTTTTATACCATAGCAGTCAGACGAGCAGACGTGCCGCCTGATGGAAAGTAGCCACCGTCGCCCATAGACACCTGCAACACCAGAGGTGGTGCTAATGAGCTGCCGGCCTTTTAAGAAATGATAGACCCGCCTTTTGAAGGACCCCATGTCGAAGCTCCGAGGGAAAACCGCAGGAGGCAGCAGAAGGATTCCTCCAAAAGGGAGGAAAAAGGGGTACTGGATATCTGGAGATTTTAAATTAAGATCTGGTCTACACAAGCTCTATCTCTGGCTCTGATCTTGAGTCTGTATGAGTGTTGGCTAAATACATCCTCGAAACGTCACACACACAGTATAATACACTGGTGAGCACTCATACAGGCTCAAAACCAGAGCCAAAGACAGAGCCAGACAGAGCTTGGCCTACTGTTATCATGGCCAGCGTTGTTTTAAACGTGATAAACTTTTCAGAAACATTGAGAAGATGGTCACCAGCTATCATTCTAGACAGAGCGTGCGTCAAAACATATGAGCTCCCGCCTCCAAGGGAGGGGGGCAAACCCTACGTTGTAAGTTATTGAAAAAAATCTGTTGTCTGTAAAGTCAGTTTACTGACGATAGTTGAACGTGAAAACGTCATACAGCTGTCCACGTGGACGCATCGCTCACTCAAGTAGGAGAGAGACAGATGTCGAACGCTGCCGAAAGAGCGACAAAGAGACACGCTCGGCCTCCGGGCCGCCGCATGGAACGCCGCAGAGTGGGGTAACGCCGCATGAGTCATGCTTTTTCGTGCGTGCAGCCGGCTACATCGAATTATAAGACGTTGTCACGTCAAAAAGTTCGTGACCGTGCGTGGCCGACACGCCACTTTTGAGGACACCTAACTTCTTAAAGTGGGAAAATTGATGATGTTTCTTTATTGATTTTATAGTGTTTACTACACCAAAGATTTTTATGATGTACCAAAAGTTAAGAGCGGAGCAAGATTTGAACCCGTGACCTTCCCCTTGGTACGGGGCTGCGCTGACCGATGTGCCATCAGATCCTAATAACTCTTAGGGAGTGATCGGCACTAACACGACCCTGGCTTCATCTACAGGTTTGACGTTCCAGTCAAATACTTACCCGCTCGATAGCTGAAGTTGCATACAGTTGAATCGACGAGAGATGTCATCATGCTTTTTCATTACTTTTTTATTGATTTTATAGTGTTTACTATACTAACGATACCGCAGAGCTTCAAGACAAAAGTCTATAATCAGTGCGTGTTGCCAGTGATGACTTATAGAACTGAGACGTGGCCGCTAACTATTGGCCTCGTGCACAAGCTTAAAGTCGCGCAACGAGCTATGAAGAGCTATGCTGGGAGTTTCACTACGTGATAGAATCAGAAATGAGGATATCCGTAGAAGAACCAAGGTCACCGACATAACTCGTAGAGTGCCACTTCAACTTACGGCAATGGGCAGGCCATATAGCTTGAAGAACTGACAACCGTTGGGGAATAAAGATTCTCGAATGGCGATTACGAACCGGAAGACGAAGCGTAGGGCGCCCACCCACCAGATGGACCGATGACATTGTTAGGATCGCGGGAAGTCGATGGATGGAAAGGGCTCAGAATCGTTCTTCCTGGAAATGTGTAGGGGAGGTCTATGTCCAGCAGTGGACTTCTTCAGGCTGATAATGATGATGATGATGACTACTAATGGTAACTAATGATGACGTCACTTATTTCTGTATGCTAGCTGAAACCCGGTGACGTAATATACAACAGCTGCAACTCTCTCCACCTGGACCCTCAATACTTCCCGGATCCTCTCAAGTTCGACCCCGACAGGTTTTCTGAAGAAAACAAGCACAAAATCAAACCATTTACTTTCATGGCTTTTGGAGTGGGACCTAGAAGTTGCATTGGTAAGATTTATTAACAGCCTTAACATCGCGGGCAAGACCTGGATGAGATTGGCACAAGACCGGCAACAGTGGAACATACAGAGAGAGGCCTATACCCAGCAGTTTGTGAAGTCGGGCTGTGGATGATGATTAACAGCCTTCACAGCTCAGTTGGTAGTGTCTTCTGCGCTAGAGAGCGTGGGTTCGATCCCCACTAAACAAGTATTTGTGTGGTGAGCATAGATATTTCTCTGTCTGGGTATTACATTGTATTTAAAGTATGTATTTACAAAAAAGTATGTAAGTACTATAATCAGCTGCTGGCCTACCATGAGCTTCATATTGTTAAAATTGTGTCAACACATTCAAACACAAGAAGAAAATGTGTGGGTCAACCTATCTATACACAATTTTACAGCCATAGCCATAACCATATGGAGCTCGTGGTAGCCCTGCTGTTCCCATCGTTAAATTTTTGCTTAGTTTGAGTTTAATTTTTGCTTAGTTTGCTTAGTTGAATTTCCTAAGCACTGTCTTAGGAAATTAGCAGACAGTGCTTAGGAAATTTCCACAGTATTTATTATTTTCAAAGAGAGAATATTTTTAAATATCTGAGTAGTATCTATTTTTGACCATCATTTTTAGGGTTTTGTAACCAAATTGTAAAACGGGACTTTATTATTAAGATCCATTGTCTGTCCGTCTGTCACCAGAAAATAAATACTTTTCCGTTCCTTGTCAACAGGAATCAGATTCGCAATCTTGGAGATAAAGCTGCTTCTACACGACATTCTTCTCAACTACAAGATAGAGAGAAGCCCTAAGACCGCGGATCCTATCGAGCTGATCAACCACGGCTTCAATATGCGATCCAAGACCGGTACTTATGTACAGTTTGTGAATAGACTACAACGGGCTTGATAGCTCGGTGCATGGATACAATAACTTTAAAAATAACACTAGAAATAAAAATATTAAAATAGAATTAAATTAATGTTCCCAAAATTTCGTCGTTTTTTTTTTGTAAGTAATGTTTATTGACTTAATAAATAGGTTTCACAAATCTTTTTTGAACCCATAGTCTCCCGACCTAGTTAAAAAAACTGTGTTTCAGGAGCCAGTGGCTTCTCCTATGTAATAGGTTAGGTCCATTATTATTACTTTGATGCTGTCTTTGAAACTTTTGTACAGTCGAGGTATGAAAATGTTCGTCACCTTAGTCGGTTTTCGCTTGCACCAGTGCTTTGATCATGAACACATTTTGACATAATTTGTGACGTTATCTTATCGGTGTATTCTGTCTATTCAGTTTCAAAAGGTAGTATACGTTGATCGTGATACGTTGAACAAATCAAGTTGAAAATCGACTAACATTTTAATTCCGCCACTTTTTTGCTGCACTTGATGCTGTCTTTGAAACTTTTGTGCAGTCTAGGTCTCACTAAGTTTGAGTCTTTAAGATCATCCAAAAAATGGGAACCAAGCCGTAGTTTGTTGCCTGTTCTTCTAGGCTTGGTCGCGTGGAACTGGCACCTAGACTCACTTAGCTCTAAGACGTTTTAAAATGATCCTTGTCAATAAATAAATTCTGAATTTGAATTTGTTCATAATTAACGTAATAATGTTCATCAAAACTAGGCCTACCATGAGCTCTGTCTGGCTCTGTCTCTGGTTCTGGTTTTGAGTCTGTGTGAGTGTTAACTAAATAAATCCTACGTCAAAACGTCACACACACAGTATAATGCACTGGTGAACACTCACACAGACTCAAAACCAGAACCAGAGACAGAGCCAGACAGAGCTCATGGTAGGCCGTCAAATCTTTTTTGTATATTAATCTATAATAGGACGTACGTTTCATCTTTCGGTTCGTGGTAGCCATTCATGATGAACCTTTATTCCCCAACGGTTGTCGGTTCTTCGAGTTATATGACCTGCCCATTGCCACCAAATACAAATGAATTATTTTAATAATTTTCCAAGTGGTCTTTACTTCTACTTCGGTCACACTTCACCTTAACGACTATTAAGGAAACAACGAACTTCGCACGCGATCTCCATAGCAATTCAAGTGTACCGTTTATTTAGGGAAGCACGGAACCCTAAGAACGTGCCTGCAATAAAATGTACGGAGCCCCGAAACATCCCTAATTGCTAATTAAAGGTTGTAACGTTCATTATAAGTATTTTGCTCGTTATACATTAAATTGGTTCGGATAGGGATGTTTTATTTTTAGGGATGAAATTAAATATATACTGGCAGAAATATCTGCCAGAAATATCTTCCATAAATATCTTCCTTATATATCTGCCAGTAAGTATAATTATATTTAATTTAATTCCTCATCATAACGTTTTTTATTTGACGTTGTTTATTATTATACATCGTCATCTAGCCCTTATCTAAGCAAAACTATGGAAACTGATACAGGGGTTAGCAAGAATTCCCGTATTAAGAAGATGGTCGTGGGTTTGAATCCCTGTTCATAACTTTTGTGAACAAATTTTTTTTCTTCACTACTAGCAAAAAAATATTTTTGTGAAATAATAATGAGGTTCATTACTGAACTTATCCCTATGAGTTATGGCTGATTGTCGCTGTCAAAAGCTTAAGCTTCTTTACAACGAGGTAATCAAAATTAAGTGTTTTGCAATTTACTTTGTAATAAAAAGCTTATTAAGGTCGGTTGGAATGAAGCTTAAAGCTTTATGAAATCATATTGGATTCTTTTAAAGTAATTGGCTATAACTGCACGAAAAAAAGCGGCTTTAACTTAAAGTCAAACTAAACCATGTGTAGAGCGATAAATGTATACATATATTGAGTCAAAAAGTACACTAGGTACTAAAGTGTGTATGTACTAGAACTCATTTTTATTAAATTCGACACATAGCGAACCACACTGTTTTTTCTCGAATTGAAGTGATCCTTTGTTTTATTTTTCAATAATCAGCATTTAATTTTACAAGCCAGTTCGAAATTTAAATAAAACCTTTCATAAGTTACCTCCTTGGATGCCATGTTTTGGAGTTACATTATTGTTCCATTTTTAAATTACACGATTGACGATGTAGTTTATTTGACATCGCCTAGATGTGTGCAGGCCTTCATGGATTCTCATACAACTTCTACCGGCCGTTGCTCACATGTATTTAGCCAGTACAGCAGTTTTGATTGATCTCGAAGAAGGTTGTCAAAATAACGCTCAAACCGATCATATTTGAGAAAAAAACATTGATGGCCTTACTTATAAAAATATGTCAAAAGATAAACAGTGCTTCAACTATTGCTATCTCTTACCACTGAGCAATGACAAACAGTGACAGGGCTAAGTTTAAGCAATGTTTAAATTTAAATTGCGTTTATAATTATTATGGCTGTAAGTGAATTGAATTACAAGTATCACGTTGAAACTAGGCACAAAGAGCAACTGTGTAGAAGAAAATAGGTGCCAGAGTTGCTCCCAAATATAAACGTCATTGAAATCCTGGGGTAACAATGTCCCTGTCAGACCAACCGTAAGTACACGTTTGGAAGCAGCTGTTTAATCACAGAATACAGAAAGGAGGATAGAAAGGTGACCATTGTTTAATGGGAAGTGCTGTGAAAATCCACATTTTCTTTACTTTATCTAAAAAAAAATGCTTCAAAACTCAAATTATTTTTTTTCATTTTGAAATGTATTTAAAAAAAAACACTTTCAAATTCAAATTTTCTTTTTTTCATTTTGAAATGTATTAAAGCTAAGATTCATAATTCTAAAAATCAGGGCGCTCATCCACTAGATGGACCGATGACATTGTTAAGAGCGCAGGAAGTCAGTGGATGGAAAGGGCTCAGAATCGTATTTCCTGAAAATGTGTAAGGGCGGCCTATGGCCTATGACTTCTTTAGACTGATCATGAAGACTTAGGTAGGTACCCATGGTCTTTATGCTCTTAGTTTTTGCCTGATATTTTGGTCGGCATGTAGTTATTGCGCAAAAAGGCATTTCATGTTCTACTACGACCAAATATTTAAAACCATAAGCGAGCTCAATGCTCAAGTAGTGGGCTATACTTTTCCGGCACCATAGCTATTCTAATACCTATTTTGTATTCTGTGTATGTAATATACAGCGTGTCCGGACGTCACAGCCGGAGATCAAGCCGCCGCAGCAGGAAATTAAGCGACGGGTAACACCCTGTATAATATCACTAACATTGTAATAAAACTTAATATTTATTGCTAAACTTGAGACATTCAACAATACAGACAGCGTTGTGTTTCGGTTTAATGAGGCTTTGCATCTGTATGTCTCAAGTTGGAACTTCACTGCTATTATTTTAGACTATTTTTGATTTGTAAAAGGATCATATAAAAAAACGGTAAGAACCGAGACGTAGTTTGTTGCCTGTTCTTCTAGGCTTGGTCGGGTGGAACTGGCACCTAGACTCACCTAGCTTTAAGACTTTTCAAAGTGATTCTTGCATCGTACTGAATATAAAATTATTGACTTTGACTTTGACCTTGACTTTGTTGGACGTAGGGTGAACCGTAGGGCACGTGAGTGATCTACGAGCATGCTTTGCTAGAGGTACGAACAGCTTATTTCTTCAGCAAGTAGTAACAATTAAATTACACTGTAAACACTGTATGATAAAGCTACAGGGTGATTATTTTTCTCGTGTAGCGGGCTCGTTTCCCGGTTCAACCATGAATCATTTAAATATCTGTAAATGCGGTTTAAATTGTTTTTTAAATTCAAATAATGTCTTCTTTTAGTAAAATGTTCTATCTACAATATTCAAGGTACTTTCCCTCCATGTGGCATGTCCGTGGGACGCCCTGTATCAATCTATCTATCTATCTATTCAGCCTGTATGCACCCAACTGCTGGGTATAGGTCTTCTCCTTAATACGCCACTCTCTTCGGTCCTGTCCTGTATCAACAATTTAAAAAATATATTAGATGCGCGAAAGGCTCTACGTGAGCAAACATACACCATAAACCTTCACCTTTATAACATAAGTCTAATAACCCAATAAAAATAAACACAAAGCATAAGCCTCCTTTAGCAGTCGGCTATAAATAGGTAACGCGCCTAAATACACCCTCTCAATCCCTAAAACTTCCATAACAGTCACATAATCATAAATCCGTATATAAAAACAAACATATTTTTACGTAACGGTGTACGAATATTCTGTAACGTTTGTCAAAAGGTGGAGTAATACCGAAATTGAGTAAAAAGTTATCACTTTTTAAGTTAACGCGATCGTTATTCGTAATTATATAGATTAAAGGGATATTTATCGCAATAAATTATAATGAGATAATAGTTAGATCAGATAATTATATACCTATGACTTCCTTGTTTTGGCTTTTAACATTATGTATAACTAGCACTCTTTTTTGATTTTTTGCCTTATAATTTTTTATTTATTTTCCTGACATAACTTTGTAAATTTCAAAATTAAGCTAGACATACATTGGACATTACCTATTAAAATGAAACATCTATTCAATCAATAATCAATAAAATAAATATACTTTGACATGTAATCTGGTACAACACACATTTGGTACATCTTTTTGTATTGCTATTGTACGCTGGTGTTTGGAAACAAAACGAGGGTCACGACACAAACAAAACATAAAGAGATAAGAGAATTCTACGGGAACGCTACGGGCTACGTGAGTGCTACGTAACTCGTAGACCCTCTACGAGAGACCTACATCACTGGACAACAAATTATTAGCACTTAAGAGGAGCCCTGTTTCATATTTTGGAGTCGTGATGGTTTAGCACCTATTTACCTATGTATAGAATATGACTGCGTTAAAAAAGAATAAAGACTGGTATTCTTTTTTAAAACTATTGGAAATAATACAATTGTAGATAGATAAGGAACTCACAAGCATTTGATTATACACCAACAGTTATATTTTTTATAAAGTTATGAACCAGATGGATTGAAGAAATTGTATAAAGACTGCAGGAGTTCGGTGGGCACAGAGTACCCTCTACCCGTTGGACCGACGACATTTTGTGAAATATGATCCTTGTGTATTACTTGTGTGGCATATAATAAATAATTTGATTTGAAATGAGGAAACTCGGAGGATTGATCTCGGAATAGTTCCTTCTAGTAATGTATAGAAGAAGCCCATGTCCACCAGTGTACTACTTTAGTCTGAATTTTACGATTATTGTGAGATGCCCTCCCCTTGTTTTAACTTATAACTTTTAGGATATCATTTGTGATTTGGTCACAAATATCGCGTCCAATGAATAAATAGTCCCTTAAACAAATTCATAGCAGATGACGTAGTGCCAAATTTTATCGAGGCTACTGCCTATATTTTGAATAATATTTATTGCCAAATGAATATTCTAACGAGGCATAAATGATAAAATAAAATTTATGTGACCCGCCGGCCGTACAAAGGCAATGGAAAATTGAAGATTACTGACCTCGATCCTGATCTGTGACGTCAGTAATGGTAGGCACCTGATTATTTTCGGCCTTCTCGTTACTCAATTAAATCCTGTCCATCCAAAGGTTGTCTGGAAGAGATCGCTCATAGCGATAAGACCGCCCATTGTGCTTCGCTATAGTTTTAGTTTTTCGCTATGTGTAATGTCCTATTCTTGTGGTTTACAATAAAGTGTTATCTATATATCTATCTATCTATTTTTACTCAGCTTGGCTACTTTGCTCCCAACTTTTATAGTCTGTCTGTTTGAAATCAATAGTTTTTTGCGTCGTTGGTCGTGGTTTCGATCTCCACCTAGAACAAATATTTTGTGTGGCGAACTCAGATGTTTGTTCTCTGTCTGGGTGTAATGTTCTATCCTAAGTATGAATTAAAAAAAAATACTGCGAGCATATCATGCAGCTATTTGGTTCCCATAGTACAAGCTCTGCTTAATTTGTGGGTAGATAGTGTGGTGTGGATAGTCCACAATATTTTTTTATTTATTATTCTTATTTGCTTCCGTACTGATTCGGATCAGTTGAGCTATCTCTAGATCGTTTGTAACGGTCTGCAGATAGCTCAACTGTTTCTTGTGTATTTTGTACATTTTGTAAATATTTGTTTAATTGTAAGATTCTTGTTTAAATAAAGCTATTCTTCTTTTATTATTATTGAATCTTATTTTTCTCAAAGTTCAAACCTATTCTAGTTTATAAAACAGTTTGTACTGCATTCAAATCGCGTGCACCGAACGTTTCAGCTGTTGTGAAAAATGCACGAGTGCGGTCGAACTGGCGAGTTCGGAAAACATTGCTGCGAATAAAATGCTTTGTTATTTAGCAAACGCTTTTACTGCAAATTTTATTTGGATAAAGTTTTATTTTTGACGATGTGCAGCTGTTTGCGGATATTTTTACTTGATCGAGTATGCGTTGTTTATTTTTCTTGGCAAATTTGAACACCCTTATAAATACTGATATGGTGAAGGAAACCCGTGGCTTAGTCAGCTTCGCACGTATTGACCGTGTCTTGCCTGGGGATCAGGCCGATTGAGCTATCAGGATGGTATAAGTGTTAGACAAGCCTAAACTATCTAAAAGTCCTGTCTCAGATACTATAGCGTACCATGAGTAACGGCATGAGCAAAAACTGTTGCCCCTGATACAATATAAATACTATGAAAGTCGTCCAATATAATGGCCATACAACCAACCTATACAAGTATCTTCAAAATAATAATGAAATAACTATTCAGGCAATCATTGAAGCCTTTACCATTCTGAATAGTATACATCTTCTCTGCCATAGCGTAATAAGCGTGAAGGAAGCAACAAAAGGAGTGTTTTGCGAAACACATTGTGCCCTCGGCTTCATCAATTTGGCGTCGTAATCACGCGCTGACACGCCGGGACAGGGCGGGATTCAATCTTCACTTATAGGCAGAGACCACAAGCGACCAGAATTGTTACCGTATTGTAAAGCCAAATATCCAAGACATAAAAATAAATAAATAAATATTGTGGAGAATTCACACAACGCTATTTAGCCCCAAACTAAATGGGAACCAGATAGCTGATATACTCGTAATACCTACACACATTTTTTTAAATTTTTAAATACAACACCCAGACAGAGAACAAACATCTACGTTCACCACACAAAAAATTGTTCTCGGTGGGGATCAAACCCACAACCTACGGCACAGAAGGCAGAGCTACTAACAACTGAGCGGAGAGGCCAATTGTTTTTGATTAGAAGCATTGTTGGGATAGCCAGCAGCAGTTTTTTGACGTGACGTCTTACAATTCAATGAAGCCGGCTGCACGCACGAAAAACATGACTCATGCGGCGTTACCTCGCTCTGAGGCGTTCCATTTAAGGCTTGAAGTGCAATCGAGAGCGCGGAACGAGCGACATATAGGCACGCACGGCCTCCGCGTTCGTCAGCGTTCGACATCTGTCTCTCTCCTACTTGAGTGAGCGATGCGTCCGCGTGGACAGCTGTATGACGTTGTCACGTTCAACTATCGTCAGTAAACCGACTTTACAGACAACCGATTATTTTTTTCACATAATAGACATTTAATTAACATTTTCGGAATTTATACACTACACGGTCAGCTGATGCGAATTATAGGCACCGCCATATTGGTCTTGGCTGCTCTGACGAGCGCCTTTCATTTTATCCCTACCCCGCGGCCGACCGTCACGCGACATGCAACACACAGACCAAAAAGTTTCAGACGATGTAATAAAAGTTTCACTTTATAAAAATAAAACTTTTTATTCTACACAGTCTTCTCTAATCATTTACCGTTTCACAGGTTAGCTAGATTTTAAAATATTAACTACTAACGATGATCACAATAATGATTTTACAAAATCCGGTAGCATGTAATCCACGTTTTAGATTATCCAACTTATTATTGTCTGTATTGTACTGAAATAGATGTTTCGGTGGCACCAACGAAGACAAATTGCTTTCGCGGTAAAGTTTTCTATTTATTTTATTAACATCTCAAAAAGCAAAAGGACGCTTTTGCTGTGCAATTTATATGCAAATTGTATTTGAAATATGTACGGCGCTTTGTATTTTGAGCTAACGCCATGTCCTACGTGGACGACTCAACGCGAACGCGATTGCGAAACGATCCGATGCGAATTTAATGCGATGCGGAGCGATGCGGCTACTCTGTCCTACGTGCGCGCGAACCGTCCCCTCCGCGCCCTCCGCCGCCGTTCAGTTCAGTTAGCATTAAACATTTGTCATGGACGGACGGAAGCTAATGTTGTTGGAAAATTCATATCTTAAATATGAAATATTGAAGAAGTGTATAAAGCAGAGAAGTGGAACTAATACTGTGTACTTAGAAAGGCATACTCATGGGGAATTTCATAATTTGTACCAGGATTTACGTACTCAACCCCTGTTGTTCAAGGAATACTGTCGAATGTTACCTACAACGTTTGACTATATTGTACAAGCCATTAAACCTGTTCTGCAATTTACTACAACAAATTTTCAGGAACCTATTTCTGTAGAAGAACGACTTATGGTGACTTTGAGGTAAGAAACTTCGCGCGAAAATATCAAGCCAACTGATCGCGTTCGCTTCATTTCGCGCCGCTCCGCACCGCACCCCACGTGCGTTTGGCCACGTAGGCCACTTCAATAGGTTTCGAATGTTTGTTGTTTTCGCGCCGCGCCGCGCCGCTTCGCGTTCGCCTCTAGATCGCTCACGCAGGACGTCGCGTAAGATTATGATATGCATAAAAAAACTGTTTTAAATAAGAGATGCCTATAAATCGTCTGTTATACTTGATAAATCTAGGTGTCAGTTGATGCCAGTGCAATGTAAAGGTTCTATTCTGATCTCAGTAGTATTACTGGTCCCCTTGAATTCTTTCTAGATTTATTTAAGGCTTGGCAGCAGTGTCGCGGCTGCAATGTTGCGCCAGCACTGTTACAGCAGCACTGCTGCGCGGCAGTGTCACTCGCTGGTGCACTAAATTTGTTTGAAAATTCGCATGCACTCATTGTGTAATTCTAATGCAATCAAAAATTTTATACTTAACAAATAAATGATACTAACAAGGAACAATGATCATATAATTATCTTGTTACCATAATTTTTTGACCACTGTCAATCTGTATTAGTGCTATATTCGTTTTACAAAGCGAAGTCGTTATTCGTTATCTAATGTTTATTACGTCAAATTTCAGTCTTATTAATAATAATAATAAATCTTTATTTCAGACATCTTAGGTCCATAGTTACACAATTACAATATACAATAGAAGAGACAGTACTTATTATTGCAATCGTTCTTTGTCAAAGATAGGTATTGTTTTAACTCTTTTTTAATGCAATCGTAGCTCAAAATAACGTCAAAACTGACAAATGCAAGCTTTTGATTGAAAAAGATATGCAGTCACCCCAGAGATCTCGCCACTTTATTATTTACATTCACTACGAAATGCAAACATCCTAGTGCAGCCAACTGTACATTTCTTCTGTTATTTTCTACATCAATGCACAGTAGGTTATAAAGTGCATGTACTAAGCTAGCTTTCGTTCATAAAAACTTTGTTATTACATGTTTTATTTTGAAATAAAACCGTATTATGAAGTACGTGCCTTGTCCGCTGAAACAAAGCTTCCGTGCCTTGAGCCATTTCTTGCAACAAAGATATTGCATTGTTGGTTAGATGGTTTTTTCAAAAAAAGTGTGGTTAAAGGATTTTAAGTGCGCCTCCAAGAGGCTCTTTTTGTGCTTTTGACACATATTTTCGAACTAATTAGGTTCTACGACATGCCGGTTTCCTCACAATGTTTTCCTTCACCGTTTGGTTAGATGGTTAGCACACTGGTCGTCTGACTCCAAGAAATGAAAAAGTACTTACTTTACTGTGAGTTTCTACTAGCGAAACATGTAGGGAACAACATGTTTTTGACGTGACAACGTCTTATAATTCGATGGAGCTGGCTGCACGCATGAAAAAAAATGACTCATGCAGCGTTACCTCGCTCTGAGGCGTTCCATTTAAGGCTTGAAGTGCAATCGAGAGCGCAGAACGAGTGACAAAGAGGCACGCACGGCCTCCGCGTTCGGCAGCGTTCGACATCTGTGTCTCTCGTACTTGAGTGAGCGATGCGTCCGCGTGTACAGCTGTATGACGTTGTCACGTTCAACTATCGTCAGTAAACTGACTTTACAGACAGCCGATTTTTTTTGTTATGTATTGTACTGTGTTGACTGTGGTGGTAACCATGGTACTAAGACCTCTGAAAATGTATTTATTATTATTATATTACAATCTTATGTTACTGACTGTGAGTTTCATATGTGGTCACGTGTGACTCTCATATTATGTGGTCATGAGATTATTTGTTCCCGATGGGGATCGAACCATCGACCCACACGTGCAGAAAGCAGAGCTACTATACCAACTAAGTTGTTCAAACGTTGCCGAAGTGTTATAGTTGCATGTCGTATAGTGTGCGTTCTCAGCTTTAACATGAATAGGTTCAAGAAAAATGTAAAAAAGTTCCTTCAGGGCAACGCAACGACAGCACCCTTGGTGTTGTTGGTGTCTATGGGCGACGATGACCGCTTACCATCAGGTGGGCCGTGAGCCCATTTGTCTATCATTTGCATACAAAAAAACAAGCTTTAATATTTCCTTTTCTGGTACCAACAGTTTTTATCAGTATCCTTAGTGATATATTTAAAATAGAACAGGTACTTACGTCACCTGTCGCAGCGAGGCAAACTGTAGCCTCCAAGATAAGCAACGTACCTGTAATACAAGTTAGCAAGCGTACACGTGTAATGCCTTTTATATCCTGCGTGGAATGTTTAATGTGATAAGATAACAAAGTATCTTGGAAACAAAATAAATGCTATTCTAACATTATAAGGTGCAAATAGATCAAGTAAAAAAGATGGATCCAAACATATAAATATTATGGCTGTCAAACTTTAGACGTTTGAAGGGTGGTTTTATCCCGAAAAAGAACAGAAACAGTAGGCCTACCACAAGCTCTGTCTGGCTAGTCTCTGGCTCTGGTTTTGAGTCTGTAGGAGTGTTGAATAAATAAATCCAACGTCGAACGTCACAAACACTGGACACTCACACATAATCAAAACCAACCAGGCAAATAAATGCTTTAAATTCTTAATCTATCTATCTAAAACCAGAGCCAGAGACAGAGCCAGACAGAGCTTGTGGTAAGCCTACTGCTTTCTGCTACTACTAACACAATTTTCATTGCACAATATATTACAAAATATGTATAAAATATGTTTATTCGTAACACTGAATTCCCGAAATGTTTCATAACATCATTTGGAATTCATGCTTACAATAACTTCATCGATCCTCCAATCACACGCTCTTTGAATCTCCGACTCTATACCACTTCAGTCGGCCTACCACAAGCTCTGTCTGGCTCTGTCTCTGGCTCTGAGTCTGTGTGAGTGCTCACCAGTGTATGATACTGTGTGTGTCACGGTTCGAAGTAGGATTTATTTAGACAACACTCACACAGACTCAAAACCAGAGCCAAAACCAGAGCCAGACAGAGCTTTTGGTAGGTTTATAGATGTCAAGATCAAAAATAAACACGGTTACAAGCATTGATATATAAAAATCAATCATAGAATTGTGAAAAAACTTGCAGAGTGGAGTTATTTTTTGTCCAAAACTAGTGATTTGAGAATATTTACAAATTTCTCATCTAGCTTTCGATTTCCTAAGAAATCTTAGAAAATGAGAATTATACCATTTTCAAGGATGTCTAGTCAAGATACCACATAGAAACTTAAAATTTAGACATTTGGCGAGACGAACTTATCTCTAAAAGAAGTTTCTTCCAGCAAAAACTCACACAAGAAGAGGATTTAAAAAAAATATAGTATTACATAAGTGCCGTGTAAACCAATCAATAAACTAAATACACCTACACATAACACAATTATGTGCCTCTTTCAAATATTATTTAACTGGTCAAAGTATTTCTCCTTAAAAAAGATTAAAAAAGATCAAACTTACAACAAACACTGAGAAAGCGTTCGTTTTCCCGTTTCAGCTGAAAATGGAAGTGGAATATAGTCAGGATAAGAAAGCCATTTCCTAATTGCGCTCAAGTGACAGTTAAAGTGTGCACATGAAAGTACAATAGAACTGAGAGCGCATTGGGACTATTCCAATGCGGCCTCAAATACTATCCCCCTCGTGCATAATAAAAAACAAAACCAAAAAAGCTTTATTTCTGACAAAGATCCATATCTTATTTTTTCATTGGCTTTACTTAAGGCCTGCGCACATCTAGGTGGTGATGGCGATCAGTGAATCGCTGTCAAACGTCGCTGTCATATTACTATTTAGGTGTGAGACATTGCAGTTGAGAGTTAGCCTTTTCATTGTTGGTGATGACAGTTGCTTCTATTTTGATTGTCTTTGATTTTTATTCTGTTAGTAAGTTGAGGAACTACTTGACACATAGTTGGCACAAGAAGTAAGTCAGTTCGAGAGCCACAATTTAATCAGTGACATGTTAATATAATGCATTCTGGTCCAACCATCCACATGGACCGACGAAATTGTTAAGATCGCGGGAAGTCGGCGGATAGAAAGACCTCAGAATCATTATTCCTGGAAATATGTAGGGGAGGCCTATAAGTCCAGCAGTGGATTTCTTCAGGCTGATGATGATGATGATTCCGGTCCAATGTCTAATTTATTTACCATTTTAACCGAAATATTACATTATTTTGTAAAAATAGCATTAAAAAAAACCACTGAGGCCTATAATATACTATACTAAGGCATAATCAGGTAGGCCCTAGGCTAATTATGACACATTTAAGCATCTCGCTAAAAGTCTCATGTGTCACTGTCACTTTAATGTCAATAGAGAGATGGCAGCAGAATTAGGGGCCTGCTAAGCTAAATGATTGCTATAGGACCATTAAGAACGTGAACCAAACTCTTTTAACTCTTTTTCTCTTTAACTGCCTGTGCAAAGGTCCCATACCATGCCAAAGCTTTCGATCATCTGTCATTCCCCACTCGGGATAAGTATACAATCTTTTACGTGTTTTATTACGTTACTACTTTTTTATAGCCAATTTACTTAGTTTTACGGCTGCTGGCAATACGCTTCTAGATAATATCACATTGTCCTCAAAATAATCTCGAGTAAATGTTTTTAGGTCTTTAAAAACTGTTTTCAAGCTAGTTTAGTTTATGTTATAATCTTTCAACTTTTTGTCATCATTCGACCAGCATTGTTTTTAAAGCTTTCATAGTATGTTTAATTAATAATTTTTTTAATAAATTTAATAATATTATTAAATTTAATAATATTCAACTCCAAAAAATATTTATTTTGTTATTTCATTCATTTATTTGCATAAAAATATGGCATGGAAAACACACAAAACAAAACAAAAAGCGTCAACAAACAAAGGCGTCAAGAGTATGAACTGTAACACCATCGGTATGTAATTGTGGTGGTTGGAATAAATGATTTTTCTTTCTTTCTTTCTAACATACAAGCGTTTACGTGTGCAAAATATTCGTGCAAGGCGTCATAGAGATTTTTGTCTCAACCAGGACGCATAGTTTTACTTTTACATAATATACTTTGACTCATACTTTTACGGCAGGAAACTTCGAGAGCTAAGTGGAACGTGCCTAGATTGCACATTCGGCTAGGAGTCACGGCGCGGCGGGAACTAAAAGCTCGCCCGGATCGCTCCCCTAGGAACAGCCTCCGAGGATGTTAGCAGAATGGACTGTAAGGGGTATTGAGTTGTTTTAACTGAGTTTAGCGAAGTGCTTTGTCTTGGATCGGTTTTATTGGTATCTTGTGTACTGGATATTTTATTATCAACATGAGTAGTGAATTGAACATTCTAGAAAATTAAAGAAAAGAAAGAAAAATTGTAAATCAAACCACCACCATACAATACAAGATAGAAAAATAATACAATACACACCTACTTAGCTTAAATGGTAATCCTTTCTTATGGTGTTACTGGACTTTTCAAACCAAATCTGTTTAAAATAAATTAAATATATTAATGTTTGTAATGTGTTTAAAGTGTCTCCTTTCGTGCACTTGACACATATTTTGAATACATATTTTTCAAAAATACAACATCGTGAAACAAAAAAAAGATAATAACGTGAAGGAAAACATCGTTAGTCGACATGACATAGTTGACATGCTAGCTTACGATGTTTTCTTTCACAGTTTGAGAGTACTGGCATAGTGCACATACATTTTTAGACAGGAAAACACATTGGTACCACGACCTTAAGGCCTGTGCACACCTAAGTCGCTGGCGATAGCGATCAGTGAAACGCTGTCAAATATCACTGTCAAATTTGACAGCGTTTCACTGATCGCCAACGCCAGTGACCTAGATGTGCGCAGGCCTTTTGGATCGGAGCTGCTACCACTTTATCATCTGTAGTCAAAAATGGTAGTGAAGAGGCGAGGCTGCTACCACTATACCATCTGTAGTCAAAAATGGTAGTGAAGAGGCGAGGCTGCTACCACTATACCATCTGTAGTCAAAAATGGTAGTGAAGAGGCGAGGCTGCTACCACTATACCATCTGTAGTCAAAAATGGTAGTGAAGAGGCGAGGCTGCTACCACTTTATCATCTGTAGTCAAAAATGGTAGTGAAGAGGCGAGGCTGCTACCACTATACCATCTGTAGTCAAAAATGGTAGTGAAGAGGCGAGGCTGCTACCA